>OW119930.1:12926116-14267366 GCA_933210815.1 Meta bourneti
AATAAATCTCCTACAATTTCAGAGTCACTTATGTTTCTGATAATACTCGTACGATTGAAAAGAATCTGTTTGCCCTTGTTTCCAAAATTTGTTTGTCTTACTAGTGTAACCCAAATTCTTCAACACGAGTTAACATTATTTTTAAAACATTTCGATGGGGACTGGAATTTATTACTTACTATCAGTAATTCATATTAAGTTCGTCTTAATGAGATTTCACTGTATTGAGGAATAACATTCATAAAAGTTTTTAGGACTTATAATGATTTATTTTTACAAGAGAAAATATTGGGTTGATGCAAAAATTGTCCTGTTTTTGGTGCTAGATGGTATTGCCTTGCAAAACTGAAGTGTTATCTACTTTATATGTGTCAAGTTTTGATGTTGTTTGAAAGAAGGAATTTCAGCAAGCACTTGAGGAAAGTATTGTTATTTGATTGTTTTTTAAATTTTGTTAAGCATTAAAAATGCAGAAAATAAGGAGCATTTTCGACATATTATGCTTTTTTATTTCCAAAAAGGTAAGAAAGCTTTGCAGACGCAAAAGACATGTGTTGTGTATGGTGATGGTGCAATTGGCGATTCCAGAGGCCGTAAGAGGTTCCGAAAGTTTTGCCACCTGGATCAGTTCTTTAGCCAGAAACCTCAGAACTTCTATGGTTGGTTATGAGGGTTTTATGGCACAAGGGCCATATTTGGCCATGTAGCGCCAGACACAAGACATACAATATCAAGACACAGTGAAAGTTTTTAGTGAAACAAAAGAGAGAAATACACCCAAGGAGGAATGCACCTGTGCCACCCACAACTCGAAGGTTGCTAGCGCAGTGGAAATCGGCATGATGGCCCCCAGACCTTCTATAAGCATAGGATTATGGGGATGGTGAAACGTCATTGAACAGAACGGCATATACTACACTGCTGGCCACCGTAAATGCAACACCCTGAAGGAAACATGCAAATAATATGAAATTTACAACATGCATTAGCGGAGGTGAGATATGCAAATGATTAGAATTTCAGCGCAGACGCACATCACGCGCGCCTGTGGCGCCACTTCAAAGCGCTATTTAAGGCTTGGAGATTTCGACGATTTCAAGTACGGCAATTGTGTTTTTTTGTGGTTTCTTAAAAAAAAAACGATCAATTATGCCTCGTAGACAACATCGATCATCTTTTGATCAAGTATCCGAGTTCGACAGAGGAAGGATAGTGGCCTACCGAGATTGTGGATTATCTTTCAGGGAAATCAGTAGTCGTGTTGGACGAAACCAAACAACTGTAATGCGGATATGTGATCGTTGGATGCAGGAGGGTACGACGGACCGACGTATTCGATCGCATCCACCTCAGTGCACCACTTCACGTGATGACAGGCATATTGTGCGTATGGCAGTGACGGATCACTCAGCCACATCACGAACCATAGCACAGCACATTCAGTCTGTACCGCATCATCCAGTGTCTGCGCGTACCACCATTCGACGCCGTTTACAGCAGAGTGGTCTGTCCGCAAGACGTCCACTGCTTCGTCTACCCTTGACGCAGAACCACAGACGTTTCCGCCGCCAATGGTGCGATGAAAGAAGGATGTGGACGGCAGAATGGAATGAAATTGTCTTTACTGACGAGTCACGCTTCTGTCTGCAACACCACGATGGTCGGATTCGAGTCTGGAGACACCATGGAGAGAGGATGCTGAACAGCTGCGTTATGCACCGCCACACTGGTCCTGCACTGGGTATTATGGTATGGGGCGGTATTGGATATCACTCTCGCACTCCTCTAGTACGCATTGCCAGTACTTTAAACAGCCAGCGCTACATCTCCGAGGTGTTGGAGCCAGTTGTCCTTCCTTACCTTCAGGGCTTGCCCACAGCCATATTTCAACAGGATAATGCGCGACCACACTTGGCACGCATTGTCCAAGGGTTCTTCGTCAATCGCCAGATTGAATTGCTTCTCTGGCCAGCTCGCTCTCTGGATCTTTCACCGATAGAAAACATGTGGTCCATGGTTGCTCAACGATTGACCCAGAATACATCCCCAGCTGCCACACCAGATCAACTTTGGCAACGTGTGGAAGCTGCTTGGTCTGCTGTACCCCAAGAACACATCCAAAGTCTCTTTGAATCAATGCCGAGGCGTGTGGCAGCGGTGATCTCCAACAATGGCGGCTACTCTGGCTACTGATTTTGGCAGGAACCACACTTCACAGAAGTCTATAAATTTAATCATTTGATACTTGGTCAACATGTTATCTACAAAATAAATTTTGTTGTGATATCTCTTGTCTTTCTTGGCGTTGCAATTTGGGTGGCCAGCAGTGTATATTGATTAAATGTAATTTTTAAGAGTAAATAAAATTTTTCTTAGATTTTTGCCAAAAAAATGGGACAAACTTTTGTTTCGACTTAATAATTAAATCCATAACAAAATAACACCTACGTTGTCCCCACCGCCCTGTCTTCGGGTTGAGGTAATTGGGGAAAAGGCCTTGTGGTTTGTCCATTTTGGCCAGGAAGTCGCGGATGTGGTTCACCTTCTCCTTGTACACAGGATTCCCGGTGATGTCGCTCAGGTATGTGAACTCCAGGTGCAGGGTGCCGAACTCCGCGAGGATGGAACTGGAACTCGAAGCCCAGGCGTAATTTTTGCTTGCACCACTGAAAAAGAGTAAAAGGGTAACATAAACAGATAGAGGCACACCACAAAAACAGTGCATCCTACCATGCACCCTTAAGGCAGTCATTTTTAATTAACAGCGTACTGGAGCAACACGACGGGCTATTGACGACAGTCCGGGAGTGATAATCCGATTACAACCATAGACGTGAAATATAAGTAGACTGAGCATTGCTATTGATAGGAGCTTCAAAACATGTGATTAACAAGTTGACTAGTAGTCACATGACTGCTGTGAAAAATTAACTTGATTGGTCGAATCGGATCAAACACGAAGGGAAAGATCCGAGAACACGTAATTTTGAACCACGGTCACATGACAAGCTGGCACCCCACTTTCCAAACTTCCATACCATGTTAACATCAGAACATTTGAGGGCAGTACAGATTTAACCTGCACAAGCCCCCTTTGTACAAGACGGTCTTTGGTTGGTTTTGAAATCACAACCCCCTCCTGTTGCTAATTCGTTACTCTTCCAACCAGGCTAAGCGGCCCATTTTATTCTAACCTAAGCATAAAAAACCTGAGGTGGTACCCCACTCTCTAAACTTCCATACTATGCCAAAGTGAGGACATTTGAGGCAAAGACAAATTTAACGTGCACCAGCCCCATGTACATGACTGTTTTTGGATAGATTGAGTTTCAAAATTGCAACCCTCTGGTTGGTTTCCAAGCATCGAAAAATCATGTAGTAGTAAGCGGGTTGGGTTTTATATGGCCGTTTTTGGCCATAATGTTCCAAACATCAAGTAATGAACATACACACAAGGCTGGTTGTTTTCAGGTTTTATGGCACAAGAGCAATATTTGGTTAAGCTACGCCAAATACAAGACAGATAACACAGTGAGGGAGGAAGAAAAAGCAAATAGCAGAAGGGTAGGCGAGGATACAATTGAAAAGGAGGGAAAATCACTTGGGTATCTTGGGTTAAGGATGCCCATACACACCTAAAGATGTGCCCCTGAGGGCCACATACAAAGGAAGCTTTATTGATACACAAGAGTTATTTATGGTGCAAGGGTCATATTTGGCCATGCTGCTCCAGACACAAGATCGACAATATCAAGTACAAAGGAGTATCAAAAAGTAAGGTGAATTTTTGATTGACAGAAAAACGTGCAGAGATAAATATATGAAAAATTATTATGTTTGACAAATCGCATCACACTATCATCTGACAAAGGAACCATAGTGGTCTAAACATTTATTCCAACGTGGCACCCAATCATCCATGCCCTTTTCAAAGAAATCTTGCTCCAGGTTTCCTAACCATGTAAGTGTAGTCTGTTGTGCCTCTTCAAGTGTATGGAAACGCTGCCCACGGAGGTGTTTCTTCAGGGGCCCAAACAAATGGTAATCCGAAAGGGCTAAATCAGGGCTATACGGAGGATGGTCAAGAATTTCCCACTTTGATACTGCTCACTGAACCATGTGAGCTATTCAATGCATTTGCAATGTCATGCAACCTCACTCTTCTGTCTTCACGAATCATGGCATTGACGACAGCCACATTCGTGTCGATGATGGACGTTGCTGGTCTGCCACTTCTGTCACAGTACTCCTACCGCTTGCAAATGCGTTACACCACACGTACACTTGTTTCTGCGACATAAACTTTCTCCATAGACTTCAAACAATTCTCGATGAATATCACATGTTTTTTCTCCTTGGCCCATAAAAAACAAATGACACTGCTCACCTCCTCCTTGGATGCGCCATCTTTGATTTGCTCTAAGCACCAGACGGGTTGACGCAGAAGTTTCTACAAGCCGTCACACTTCTATCACCTTGGTACTTGCAACATATAAAAAATTAATTAGCTACACAAAAAACTGAGTTTTAGAGACAAATTCACCTTACTTTTTGATATAACCTTGTAATAGACACACATGGAAAGTTTTACAGCCACAGAGAGTAATCCACCTATGGAGCAATCAAACCTACATTGCCTAAAACTCGCAGGTTACTAGTGCAGTGGGCATATACACTGAGCCATGAGAGCCCCACTCACATTCACTAGGATAAGAAATATATCATATTCTAAGATTTCTATTTGATTTTAAGCATCAAGGAATCATGCACGTGTAGTAGTAGGTTGGTTGGCTTTCATGACACAAGGGCCATATTTGGCCATGCTGCTCCAAAAGCAAGACAGAACATTAAGTAATGAATGTACACACAACGAAAGTTTTACTGATACAAAAGAGAGTAATCCACCTATGGAGTAATCTAACCTGCGGTGCCTACAATTTTCAGGTTGCTTGCACAGTGGGCAAACCCACTGAACCACGATGGCCCCCAAATCATGCAGGAATGCATTGGTTTCTTGGTGATGCGTTTTAAAAGATGTCGTCGATATTGCCTCAAGACCAGAATTGGAAGGTAGGTATTTTAACCTTTACCCCACGGCGCTCAAATTCCGCTAGCCGAATACAGTAAGACCGTAGTACCGCTCATAGTCTAAATTTTAATTAAAGTCGCACTAGAACAATACAACTGGCTATTGACGACAGTCCGGGATGAACCCCGAAGGGAAAGATAGAAAGACAATACTACGGTCAGATGATGAGGCCACACCTGAGCTGGCACCCCACTCTTCAAACTTCCACACCAGGGCGACATGAGGATATTTGAGGCCACAACAGATTTAACGCACACCAACCCCCTTTGTACACAACAGTCTGGTTGTATTTGAACTCACAACCCTCTGGTTGCCACCAGAATTGGAAGATTTAAACAGATATTGAACAAAATAAAGTTAGATTAAGAGTTCATGTGCACAAAAAGTAATTTGTTACAATATCTAAATAGTTTTAATAGTTACAATATCTAAATCTCATTGGAAATTAAAGATCCCACAAGCAACTACAAATTGCTAACAGCCCTCACTAATCACTGTACGAAAGGAAAACAATATTAAGGTGAATTACATTTTAAATGCATGAAGTGTTAAGTAAAATTTTTTGTCCATTTGAGGAAAGTAACAAATTTACATTTGGAACTAAGTACATTTGATCAGAACCAAGCTTTAAGAAAAAGGTTTACTGAATAAAGCCTCACCTTTTCAAGTTAACGATTGCATTTGGAATGCCAGTAGGAGTATTGAAAGCTGGAAGTAATTTTTGAGCTACATGATCTGCCTTCTCTTTAAACATCTAAAATAAAAAAATACATTTTTAATTAACAGAAGAATTAATTAAACCCCAATTTGAAAATTTCGACAAATTAATCCTTACCACATCGCCAGTCATAGCATAGCATGACAGTAAGCCTCCAATGAACCGAATGTTAGTTTCAAAAACTGATATCTCTGAATTCTGGAAAGAAAGAAAATAAATAACATCTTCTGCCAAAGTTTTATAAAACCAAATTAAAAATAAATGCTTTTAAAAAATGCTAAATTAGATATTACTAGAGTTGTAAAATTAGTCAATCACAAAAGGGATTATGTATTTACACTCATGTCCAAAAGTTAAGCATGATTGCTGTTTATGTGAATATTTCAGAAAATCTACATCGAAATGGAAGGAAATGCGGTATGCAGGTGTAATAAGGTAGAAGAAAACAATTCAAAACAAGGATGACTTTTATTATCCAAAGAAAAGGATTGAAAGAAAAGATTCACAATATGCATGTCAACTTTAGTGAAACAGAACGATTAAAACAATTTGATACTGAAGTTTATTACGGTGTGGGAACCTCTGGTAGTCATGCATGCTGCACAATGATTTCCCATACTTTCGATGAGGGTATGGATGAGTTGCGTGCTCAAAGAGTTCCAAGCCTCACAGAGAGCAGTTTTCAATTCCAGAACGGAGCTTGGTGGGTGGCAGAGGGCTGCAATATGTCTCCCAAACTTATACCACACATGCTCTATCGGATTCAGATCAGGAGAGTTGGCAGGCCACATGCATACAGTTGATATCTTCACTCTGAAGGAAGGCATTGACCAGGGCTGCACGGTGAGGAGGTGCGTTATCATCCATGAATATGAAACCAGGACCAACAGCACCTCGAAACAGGCGAACAGTAGGCTCAAGGACTTTGTCTCTGTATCTTTGACTGGTAACAGACCCCGTGTCAGATGTGAAGGTTCACGGCTGTCTAGCATGCCTGCCCAGACCATGACTCCCCTGAAGAAAAATGATGTCTTTCCGTGATGTTCCCAGGTGAAAATGCATTCCATGTTCTCTCCAGATCGTGGTGCGACGAGAATCAGTTTGCAGACTAAATCTGGACTCGTCACTGAACATGACATTGCCCCACTGTTGATGTTCCAAACTCCACCATAAACATGTGGGTTTCTGTGCAGACGTCAGGGAGATGCAAACTGCTGGTCGTCTGGCATAGAGACGAATGTATACGAGTAAACCCAGTTGTCTGACAAAATGGTTCCTCTGATGTTGCGCAGTTATTGCCAAATATCGGTCTCGCCAAGCGGTAGTTACCCTTGTCCGAGCCGGTACTGGTAGTCGGGTAACATCTCCAGTGATTTGAAACCTGACAGGCTGGAGATCACACACTGAGGCACATTCAGAATTCGAGACACTTCAGTTTGGGATCGACCAGATTCCAGCATTCCAATAATGCATCCCTTCACAAACATGTGCAAACATGTATGCCGGTGCTTTGAGCATGTCGACTGAACTGTTTTGCATATGCACAATGCTTTACCTTCGTCCCACGATTCTCCACAAGTGATTTTGAACCATTCTATCCATATTTATTCCGACTTTTTTGCATCTATGAATTATGCTTAACTTCTGGACCTGAGTTATATTTACTATATCAAGGCTTAACACTAGAAATGTTGGTGTTATATCAACACCCATAGCGCGTTTGTCACCTTCATTACTTTTTGTTGGATTTTGGCAATTTCATGTTACATTCAATCATTTTACTTGACAAGCCCACACACAACAGAACTTTTTTGCAACTCAACACAGTAAATTTTACGGCTAAATTTTCCTCAAAAGTCTTTTGGTGTCTTTTCAATACCCAGCAGATTTCCAGGTAGGGATATATTTAATTACCGTCACACTGGAGCAACACAAAGGGCTATTGGCGACGGTCCAGGATCAACCCCAGAAGGGAAAGATCCAAGAACATCACGTAATTTTGAACCACGGTCAGATGACGAGGTCGCACCTGAGCTGGCTCCCCACTCCAAATTTCCACACCACGCCAACATGAGGGCATTTGAGGCCATGACAGATTTAAAGTGCACCAACTCCCTTTGTACTCAATGGTCTTTGGTTGGATTCGAACAGATTTCCAGGTCTTTAAATAGCTTTCAGCAAAGTATAACCACATAAGTAGCAAACCAAGCAGGTGTCTAACAGAATTTATTTAACAGAGCTTCTTTATTTGACCTTGAATATAAAAGGACTCCTCTTTGAAAGGTTGAAATGGGTCAATCTTACTGGCATGTTGACATCTCGTGCACGGCTGCAATTATTATTCCAATTACAATATTCACAGGTGAATTTTGATACTATCAGACACAAAAATGATGACTCACAGAAAAGGTCCAAGTCTTGAAGAAATTGCAAATCTGTTGCCACAACTATCTGAAAATGAATCAAAGGGTGGTGAGCTCTCCTGTACCAACTTAGATTCGGATAAAAAACAGATTACAAGAAAATAAATCAGAAGATCCTGAAGAAAGAGACACAGATGATGCTGACAATACTAAGAACAATTTGGATTTATATCATTCGGGATGGCACAGAATGGAAAATACGTGATGACTGACTGATCGATCTGCCAAGCAAAGCATTAAGGAGCATTATGAATTCAAGAACCAATGAGCAAAGGCACCAAAGTTACAAAACAAAATCACAGTTGGAAATTTATCTCAAAAATGCAAGATTGAAATTAAGATTGATTGAATTTTTATGGCACAAGGGCAAGGTTTGGCCAAACTTGAAATTAAGAAGTGTAATTTATATTCAACTAACGCACATGTTGTGTCATGATGTGCGGAAACTGTGCCGAAGAAATCGCTGACTACAATAGCAATTGTTAATAAGGTATGGTGTGGTTGGTTTTATGGCACAAAGGTCATATTTGGCCAAGCTACGTCAAACAGAACAACGTTGTCGGGAAAAAAAGCAAGGGTAGGTCAAGGTAAAACAGAAGGGAGGAAAAATTACTCAGGTACCTCGGGGCACACACAACAAAATATAGAAGGGCAGGCCAGGAGTTGTTTTGGAATTTTATGGCACAAGAGCCATATTTGGCCCAGCTGCGCCAAATGCTATAAAAAGTCAATACTGAATGGGAAAAAAGAGGATTGGGGAACAGTAGTGGCAGGAAAAGATCACTTGGGCATACAGGGAGCGCGACTCCAATGTTTACTAAAAACAGTAAACCCAAGAGAAGAAAAGATCACTAGAGTACCTTGAGTCCATGAAGCCCGTACACACCTAAAGGAGATTGTGCTCCTGAGGGTATGGTGTGAAAAAAATCAAAATTTTTAAAAAACATCATTAAACTCAGATTTATTTGATTTAAATCAAATTTTTATTTAAATTGGACTTTTTACGATTTCATTTAATTTGTTGCTCATACGTTAAAACATGTTAGACTTGAGACATGCAAATCAGTAGTTTTATGTTAAATATTAATATTAATATGATTTATGTTAAATGTTAAATATTAATATGAAAGAGGGTTAAGGAAATATAGCAGGACTAATTTTTGAAAGATTAAAACAATGAAAATCATTCTTGGGCCTTGTTGAATTTATTTCATGATACAAATCCAAAACAATAAAATTTTATGTTTAAAAATAAAAATTTTACTTGGAGAGAATATTTTAAGTGTAATAAATTTTTATATATCATAATAATGAATCAATTTTAATCTTCCAGCCTTTTCACTACCCAACATAGTTTTAAGTGTAAAACTGTAAGTTAAGCTGAAAATATTCTTTCTATTAATACAGAAGTAACAAAGATAGAAAGATTTTGTGAATGGCTTTCTAGTCTTCTATACAAATTTCAAAATGTAAATGGGCTTGGTTTTTTATGGTGCAAGGGACATATCTGGCCATACTACACAAAACATACAATATCAAGTAAATAGACAAACACACACAACGAAAGTTTTACTGACACAGAAGAGAGAAATACACCCAGGAAGGAATCGTACCTGACAGGAATCGAACCTAGGCCGCCTACAACTGACAGGTTGCTGGCGCAGTGGGTCATGGTGACTCCTCAAAACCTAAACGAGTTTCCCATTCCAACGAGATACCTAAGACAAGGTGTGAAAAATCGCGATTCCTTTTAAAACTTTTTCAATTGGATTTATTTGATTCAAATCAAAATTTTGATTTTTTAAAATTTAAATCCGATTTTTATGATTTCAATTTATTCGTTTCCCCTATGTGTTTACTTTTTAGACTTGAGACATGCAAATCAGTGTATTTAATATAGTATTGATTTATGTTAAACATGTCCGAGGGTTTAGGAATTAGATTCTTTTATCAGAAATAAAAAATACTTTCTTGAAAGGGCATCAATTTAAGTCTAATCCATCTTTCCATGGGAAGTATGTCAAAATTTTCTGAAAATGTTTGGTTTGGGTTTTATGGTGCAAAGGCCATATTTGACCAAGCTGCACCAAACACAATACAACGAGGAGGAAAATAAAGCTAAAGGGTAGGCAAGGGTCAAACAGGAAGACAGATCACTTGGGTACCTCGGGGTTGTGATGCCTGTACACACCTAAAGATGTGCCCTTGATGGTGTACAGAATGGATACAGAAATATGGTTTTTTACTAACGATAGGGATACTGGTAAGGAACATTTTTGCCATCTCGGATTTTTATCTAGAGGGGTTGTATAAAAATTAAAAACTGTATCCGCTTAAATTATTATCACTTGATAATTTTATTCACATATCTTAATTACTTACCTTATTTGGTGCACTTTTGCAATTTACATTGCCTACCTATCTCCAAATGGTAAAAAGATAAATTGCGGAACAACCTTTTTTGGGACACCCTGTATAGTAACCCTGTTCTATTTGTCCTGGGTCTACAGGGGGGCTAAAAACAATTCGAAATCTCAATAGGAATAATATTGTAATATTACGATGAATCATAAACATTCAACCCATGCAATGCCTGGTAATTCAGCTAGTACTCAACTAATCCTCAAAAAGCCCATTTCACAAAAACTCACACCAAGATCCATGTTGAGATTGGCGGCAATCCAGTCTCTGCCCTTCTGGTAGTCATCCGTGAGCTCCATGATGTAGAGTGTGTTGAGGCCGTCCACGATGCTCGCTCCTAGGGCAGTCTTCCCGAAGATGCCCGCAGAGTGACCCCTCTTGGAAAGCGGCCGCAGCTCATTCTGGCCCCACGCATACTGCACGTAATTGTCCCATGCATGCTTCATCATCTGGAAAAACAAAGCAAGCTTTTAATTATGCATTCAAAACTGAATTTCTCAAGTTTTGTACACAATTATACTGAATGTAAGTTAAGTTGACCATATGCACTGTTTGGAAACAGTACCATTTTTTCTTATCTCACAGCCATCCAATCAAATAAAAATGACAAATTTGCAGACGCTTTATAAAGTAACCCCTATAGAAATTCATTTCTTGTTTCACGAATTTAAGTTCTTACAGAGATCTTATCTATAGAAACGAAATTTCGTTTCTCTATAGAAATCTTGATAGAATTCTATGGAATTCTAAAAAATTTTCGTGAGGGAGTGCACCATAAATACTGCCCACTGATGTTATATAGATGTAAAATTAGTTTTCTGTTTCAGAATTTTCCACCAATGAGCATCCGTCTGCAAACTGAATTCATCTCTTTGTTGTACTTAGTACTTTTCTATATGGAATCCAAGTTTTGATTTCCACGAGTTCAGTTTAATTCATGCGATTTTGTTTAGAACAAAATGGCAAACTGCCATCATGGCAATGGAATGAGACAAACTGCTGTATATTCGACTGACCATTTGTCTTGGTCTATCATTAAAAAATGTTTTTAAACAGCTATGCAGACAGTTTTTCTAAGACACATGTACAGTTTAATGCTAGCTAGATACAAGTCGTCATAAAAGGTCGACTCAGGCAACCACGTTGGAATCTTTCAGCACAGGATCATTTTTATCAAAGCAAGGGGATGGCACTTTTGGGGATATTCTTCGCTCTGGTCAGAATCAATCTGACAGCGAATTCTAACTACTTACTAAAATATATAGATGAGACTTGAATTAATTATGCATTCAAACGTTATGTTCTAACTATTTTAACTTTTTGTTTTAATAATCCTCCTTATTTTTGGACCCTAGTGGCAGTATATTTGAACAAGCTCCCATTAAAATATTGATTTTTGATTGTTTAAGTTATACTAAAAATATTTTTTAATTAATAGAAAATTTCTCCATTGTGTGTGATACCTTATACTCAACCCTTAATGTACTCGCCTTAAATGACGATTAATTATATGGGTGGTTTCTCAATTATACTACGAATTTCTAACAGATGGCATGTTCACTGTAAGATTATATATCCTGAAGCGAATGTGACAGCGAATGCGTTGTTCATTAGCATAATGGTTGATGCTTTTAGAACACTAAAAATTAAAAAATAGCGCTGCCAACAGGAAGAGAAAATGTCTCGAACATAAACTTTCATTAACCAAGACTTCGGGCCCAGCTTCAGAATGTGGAAGAACTGGGTTCCTGCAAGAGAAGTCATTTAAGAGCATTCTTTTTCCATTTCGAAACGAACAGAAGAAAGATGAGGTGAGGAAACTGCGCGGCGAAATACATTCCAAATGATCGATATCGTTAAACTCGGCCGTCGGTCCATCACCATGTGAAGGCAAAGTGCCAAAACGCTTATGAAAGGGAAAGATGCCACATTCAAAAAATACCACTATCTCGCAGAATCGAAAATGAAACGAAGAGCAGTAGTTGATCTAAAACGGAACTTCTCTTTCAAAGAATGTACGCCATTTTAATTCCAACTTTAAAAAAGCAAAAGTCGCAGATGCACTTACTCCAGCTGTGGTACAAGCTTTCAATTTCGAAAATATTGCGCTGAGTAGTAACACCACAATCACAAAAAGGTAGAGGTTGTTTCAAAACACATTTAACATTGTTTTTATTCACGTTACGACACCTGCCAACCAACAAGAAAAAAATCCGGGAAACTTTTGCAACATAAAACCAACGTGTTTCTTTCAAAAATGAAAATGCCGAAACATAATAAAAAAATTAAATAAATTAAAAACACCAAATTAGCGACAATTGCGCCAAACTAGGTTTTTAAGAAAGCAATTCAAAATAGAAATAGCAACAATTTTCTCTTATATAGTCCGGCTCAAACGAAAAGGTAGTTGGATCACGTGGTTTAGAACGAGTCTATTAATTAAAATGGGGGACTCTGGAAACGTAACAAATCCCTCCCTCAATTGACGTCTTTATTACTGATTCTGACACCGAGTTTGTCGTGATTTTAATAGATACGAATACATTGAATACACGTATCTTGTCCAGATGTGCGAGCGATAGAACAAACAAGACAGTAAATTTAAAAAAAATCCCGATTGTGAAGAATAAACTTGGCTGAGCTCAAATATTAGAATCGATCTGATAAAAATAAGATCAACAGAATTAAGTGCGAAGTGTCGTTTATTCGGAGAACACACACAAGCGAAACGTGAGGAATAGAATAAATACAGTAAAAATAAATTGTCAGGTCTGAGAATAAGCAGCACGCTTTAAGGAAAAACAAGAAATAAAATCGTACTTTGAAAAATACAATGGCATAATAGGAACAAGAATAAATCGATTCAACACGAAAACTCAAAATTAAAATGAAGAAATAATGTTGAAATGTACACCCCAATGATGCCAGTTATCTTCAAATCCTGACGTGAAACCGAACGCTCGTTCAACACAAAAGAAATGGAAACAATTTCGCGTCTGAATGTCAAGGGGGTGATGCATTGATTTTATTACAAGAAAAGGGTTCAATTGGAAATGTTTTCTCGACATAAAGTATTATATAGTCCGGCTCCCACACGAGAAAGCAGTCGAGTCACGTGTTTTTGGACGAGTCTATTCTTTAAATAAGGCGATTGGTTGGAACAAAGCGCTTCCAACAAATAGCGTCTTTAACGCGGTAATGGTAATTAACGTCGCACTTGGAGCAACACAGCGGACTATTGGCAACGCTCCGGGATCAATCCTGAAGGGTGGGTAGTTAGATATTTTAACGTCGCACTGGAGCAACACAACGGGCTATTGGCGACGGTTGGTTGGTTTGAGGGTTTTATGGCTCAAGGGCCATATTTGGCCATGCTGCGCCAGACACAAGACACACACAAAGTGAAAGTTTTACTGACACAGAAGGGAGAAATACACCCAGGGAGGAATGCACTTGACAGGAATCGAACTATTGGCGACGGTCCGGGATCAAAACCCGAAGGGAAAGAGCCGAGGACACTAAATTTTGAACCACGGTCAGATGTCAAGACCACACATGAGCCCAACTCTCCAAACTTCCACCACACCAACGTGAGGACATTTGGGGCCACGAGATTTAAGGTGCACCAGTTCCCTTTGTACACTACGGTCTTTGGCTGGGTTCGAACTCGCAACCCTCCGGTTGCTAATTCGTTATTCTTCCAACCGGGCTACCGCGGCCCCCAATCCTGAAGGGAAAGATTCTAGGACTACACCACGTAATTTTGAATCCCGGTCATTAACGCGGATTCTGGTTCAAAGTTAATCGTTTGGTGCAAGGACAGCAGTGGTAATGTGTTGGAGGGGGAAACACCCACGGCGATTGCCATTCATGCTTTTACGTATAGCAGAACTCCTAAGAACCTTTCACACCTATTCAAAAATCGACTGATCCAGGTAGATTGCCTTCTTGTCTCAGCCGCACTATACCAACTGTATCAGTTTAAGCTATCAGTAAATTTTGTAATCACACTTCTAAAATATATAAAACGTTTTAAAAGAGCAAAATTAAAATAAACATTCAATTCAAGATGTTGGTCATTAATTAACATCGTACTAGAGCAACACAACGGGCTATTACATTCAATTCAAAAGTCCAACTAGAAGATGTTTCTAATGCTTGATCAGTGATGAAAAATTGGTGACATGACCAGTAATTAAGATATGAAGCTTTAAAAAAAAATTAGAATCAGTCTAAAAAGCTGTACCCTCTCTTTTCAAGAAAAACTCAAATTCGAAAAATGTTGACCCTTTTCTTGTGAACCCCAAAATAATTCAGTCAAGCGTTTTCATCAAAACGTAAGACCATCTTTCAGTGCAAGCAATTTTTCTTATGAGAAAAAGGAAGACATGATCAAAATGACTTCTGAAGATAGGAGACGGCATCTAATAAAGGTAATGCAACAGCGACGGTGCTATCAGGACAGAGTCATCAAAAGAAGGAAGAATAAATGTGATTTTGTCGGCGATCAATACCCAAAAGGACCGCGATGCGTTCGAGAATTAAGACTGATGCCAGATCCAGAAGAAGCAATCTTTTAAGAGGTTTCAAGACGAACTAAGAGCATGTAACACACCAAGGAATCTAAGATATGAAATTGTGATCAGATTTAAAGGCATGACGCAATATTTCGCTATAAAGCCAGCAAAGCTAATTATTTTTGGCATAGGATCGAATTTCATGCGGCCAAATCAGTCAACTTGCGAATTCCACAACTTGCATTCCAAAAATGCATCTCAAATGAAAATAAAAGTTGTTAATTAACGTCACATTCCGCCAGGGGAGACGCCGTGCCTATACTTGTGAGGATTTACCGGTTTAGTAGTCTCCCTTGGGAGTTTAGTAGTTTTTTATTCGCAGTCAGTTTGGTTTCCTTCACGGTTAGCTCATGAGCTGGTACCCCTCTCCAAACTTCCACACCGCGAAAACGTAACGACAGTTGAGGACACGAGAGATTTAATGTGTACCAGCCCCCGTGCACACGACGGTATTTTGTTAGACCTAGTTTCGAACTCGCAACTCTCCGGTTGTAATCCGGAACTCTTCCAACCGGGCTACCGCGGCCCATTAAAGTGATTGGGGGGGGAGGGTATTTCAATTAACGTCACACTGGAGCAACACAACGGGCTATTGGCGACGGTCCGGGATCAATCCCAAAGGGAAAGATCCGAGGACAACACCACGTAATTTTAAACCACGGTCAGATGATGAGGCAGCACCTGAGCTGGCACCCCACTCTCCAAACTTCCACACCACGCCAACGTGAGGACATTTGAGGCCACGACAGATTTTACGTGCACCAGCCCCCTTTGTACACGACGGTGTTTGGCTGGATTCGAACTCGCAACCCTTCGGTTGCAAGTCCGTTACTCTTCCAACCGGGCCACCGCGGCCCTTAAAGTGATTGGGAAAAGACAGGATTGATGTTGTAATAGAAAAGGTTATAAAAACAATACACGTCCTTAACCTAAGTCAGGCTCATACAAGTATGCTCTTTTCAAATTGTTACCCATTGTTTGTTGAACACTTCATTTGAATACAAATCGACAGGCACAGAAAAACACTGATGTGAACAATTGCACATATGGGCAGCTACTAATAGTTTTCGTGCATACAAACTATACATGCAAACTACTAAGACCTCGTTTCCGGGAGAATTGGAGGGATTGTCCTCGGTTCTTTCCCTTCGGGATCTTTCCCCGGACGGTCGCCAATAGCCCGTTGAGTTGCTCCCAGTGCGACGTTAATTAAAACACCTACCTACCGGGACAATTGGAAAAAAACTAACGGTGAAAACCAACACGAGACATGGGTAAACTTCCACACACCTGTATTAAAAATGAAACTACTCCGTAAATATAAGCAACACAAAAGACAATTTGAATTCATTAAAGTACTAAGAAGCAGGGGAGCTTGCTTTGGAGTTCCCAGACGGGTAGGTAGTTGAATCCACGTCGCACAGGTGCAACACAACGGGCTATCGGCGACGGTCCGGGAACAAAATCCCGAAGGGAAAGACCTGAAGACGACACCTCGTCATTTTGAACCACGGTCAGACGATGAGGTCAACAACTCAGATGGCACCCCACTCTCCACCACGCCAACGTTAAGGACACGAGATTTAACATGCACCAGCCTCCACGTACACGACGGTCTTGGGTTGGAACTAGTTTCGAACTCGTAACTCTCCGATTGCTAATCCGCTATTCTTGCAACAGGACTTACGCGGCCCCGAGTGCCCAAACATAATAGAAGAGCATTGATTATTACTAGATAAAAAAGGTAGGGCCTCAACATCTGTACCCCAAGTTCCACTACCACTGGGTATCCAGCTTCTCAAGAAATAAAATAAGTATACCAAGTGCACACTAGCACACCAACTATGTAACTCTTTTCTCCCCACTGTACCTATTTAAATCCATTTATAAATAAATAAACATCGATATGTCCATTTCCTAAATCGAAATGAAATCTAGTATAAAGCAACATTTGATACTTCTTACAGGACTGTCGCAAGCAAAGCACTTGTGAAATAGTAACATAAATTCTAAAATACAGTTGCAAAATTGTCTCGTCATAAACCCTATTTTAGTAGCAATTTTAGTTGCTCGGAGACAAAAGGTAAGTAGGTATTTCAATTACGTCGCACTGGAGCAACACAATGGGCTATTAGCAACGGTACAGGATCAATCCCGATGGGAGAGATCAAGTATAACACCTCGTAATTTTGAACCATGGTCAGATGACGAGATAAACTCCTGAGCTGGCACCCCACTCTCCAAAGTTCCACACCATGTCAACGTGAGGACATTTGACGCCACAACAGATTTAACGTGCACCAGCCCCCTTTGTACACGACGATCTTTGGTTGGATTCGAACTCGCAACCCTCCGGTTGCTAATTCCTTAGGGCCGTGTTTATAGTTTAGCGTATGCGTTGCGTCGAACCAATGAGCGACGATAAAAACGTGATTGACAGATGGGCGGGATTACGCAAGCCTTTGCGTTGCGTTCAAGAGAGTTGAGATAAATCCAACTTTCGACGCATACGCGAGCGTCACATGACCTACTTTGACGAATCAAAATGCAACGTCTACTGTTGTGATTCGACTTCGGATGTGTTTACGACAGTCGTGAAAAATCCAAGCAAAAACCCTTGGCTAGCAATTTCCAAGACTATTAATTACTGGTGAGTACATGTCTTCCACTATTATATTCTATGTATTGCGTGCTTGTATTCTATCTTTGTATTTGTATATTTACTTCGGGTCCAACGATAATGTTCTCTAGGGATTAGAAACGAAAACAAGTATTTACTGTTGGTAAACTTTTTAAAGCAATCGAATTCATATTGTGCACCCCTGATTTCAACGATTCTGAGACAGAATTGCCGTTTGTTTTCAAAATCAAAGTTCGTCCGTTTATTATTGGTGTGCATTTATAGGCACTTTATTCTATTTTACACTTTATTACCAAGTTCTGAATGCATACATTACAGTCTAATGCACTCGTTGCACATGAGAAAATCCCTTTTTATTTCTGCATACAATGAAAATCAGTGTTGGCAAATGCTGAGCATTTGTCTGTGATGGCATTAACTCATGGCTCTAGTACTTTTGCATAAGTCCACTACAGCCTTTAATTGCTGAGTGCTTACTGAAAATGTGAACACATCCAACTGATCAGCATTGAAAACAATTTGTCTGGAGTCACATAAAAACAACAGAAGGGAGAGAGAATCAGTCAAGCCAATCTAAAAGATTATTGGCAGATGAACAGTTATGGATGCTAAGTCTCGAAAAATCCAAGTAATTTTATCTTTGAATCATTAATCTTCTGTTATGCATATACAAAATGAGAAGACACTTGAGGTCTATTTAGTACATTAATTGGCCAACAAATGTTACTGTATTTTTTCAACAATTCAATTAACAAATTCTTCAAAGATAATGTCATTGAAGGATTTCATAGTGAAGTAAAATTTATTTCCCACCAAAAAACTTCTGGCTTCACCTAAGTGATATTGGTACTTCTAGACCCACCGAGAGAAAGCATGGTTAACGGAATGCCAGTTGTTAGTGTACGCCAAATGTGGTAACTTGTTTATTTTACGTGACTTAAGTTGTGCGTCAAATATTGGCATGAAATTTAGCTACACAAGAATGATAGGAATGGCAACCTTAATGATATAAACAGCTTCATGAAAAGAATGGCTATTTTATTAAAAGGGTGGTGCCGTGCTGACGTTTATTCCCTTTCAACTGTTTGCATATGCCATCTAATACCAGGATCAATAAAGTTGTATTTATGATTAGCTTACAGGTGTTCGTATCTGACATTTCCTATTTCATCCACTTTCCAACAATCAGAATAAATTATACATCCTTCTGCCATGTTTTCTTTTATGGCTGCAACCAAAGTTTTGCTCAACAGTCTGGCACAGCCACTGAAAGCATTCTTTCAATTCACAGCAAATACCCACCGCGGTGGAAGAATACGACCATAACGAATATAAAGCTTCCAAAGTTACCACATTTTTGGAAGCTTTGGCACACAATTACGACTGGTTCCCCTTTAACCAAAAAGTACTGTTTGAGTTAAACGTATTATTGTTTTTCTTGTGACAGATTTGTATCAGTAAAAATGGTGACAACAGGGATTTTCTTTGTCAAAAGTAATAAAATCCAACAAAATGATAACTCTGCAAACTACCAAAGGCTATGGGCTCACTTCAAATGCGCTAACTTTGGAACATATTTGTAACCTTAAAAAATTTCAAAATTCTTAATTTTATTTCCTGTGTCAACTAATTGGTTGTAATTTTTTGCAGAACAATATCCAACTTCATTTAAGTGACGAAAGTCCATCAGTATATTCCGGGACAGATGTTCAGTGGAAATGTAGTATCCCGACAGAATATGCCACCACACTAAGTAGTTCTCTTAAAAAAGGTCACTTATTATTTTCATGATTTTCTTAAAATATGGCTTGTTTAAATATTTCTGGTAATGTTTAAAATTTGTCGTGGCTCAAACAAAAACACAAAATTTAGTACTGTTTTTTTCATTTTACAAATATTGATTCAAATTGCTGTACTATCCTAAGTAAACAGGGAATTGATGTTCTATTCTATTCAAGTAATTACTGTACTATCCTAAGTGCATAAAGAATGGTTCCTGTGAAGGAACGTTGGCAATATTTTATCTTATCAAGAGATTACACTTTCTGAGTTGACAATATTCTTAGTGCTTTCCAAGAGCATGAAAAGTTATGCCAATTAAAGAGTGGGATCAACAGCTCATGGAGATATGGGACGCGAACAATAAGTTTGTAAGAAGTAATAACACTATGGTTAAAATAATCATTTAAAACTCTTAACATCTTTATAATAATTATGTTTGCAATTTAAAACTAGTGTCATTGATGCTAAGTTGCAATGCATTTAATGTACATCAGTTGGTGACAAAACATTTCTATGCTTACAAGATTAATTACTGTAATGCTTCCTTCAATACATTTAATGTTTTGCCATAGGTGACAAATAGATATTGCGAGTATGCAATATAATAATTTTTCATCTACTTCTGCAATTTTTCTAGGTATACATGTGTCTCCTCAAAAGCTCTGCTTCCAACAAGTGATCATGTTCTAAAATTTTGAAACATCCATGAGTAACCAACAAATCAGGAGAGGCTCTCCTCATTGGCAATTGAAAGACCTGTGTCCCTAAATTATGATGAAACCTTTATTAAACTTGTCCTATATCCTGACTGAGAAACCACAAATGATTCTTCTGTAAAATTTCCATTTCAAATTCAAAAATCGATGTGCACTCCATGCTAAAAGTGTTATAAAACTAAATTTTGATGAATTCAGTTCTCAATGTGTTTTTCCAATTTATGGAAAATTTGATCTTATTCGTTCACGAGGATAAAAATCAATATATTGCTTAAAAGTGTTTTAAGCTAGTGTTATAAGCCGTAATGTAAAACATACTCCATTCCCAGTATAATAAAGTACATTTTTGAGTTATTCATAAAGTCAATAATTAACTTAAAGTGCAATTTCATGTTCAATTACCATGCATACCAAAAAGTAAGATTCATTTCATGACCTGTGATTATATAATTTGCATTTTGTTTACTTCATTTCAGACTTCTCTAAAGAAGATAAGGAAGCTGAACTTGTGGAAGATAACAGTTGCCCAGTCAATGGCGAAAGAACACCCTGACTCACCTGATATTATTTTGAAAACTGCATGAGCATAATTCTAGTGTGCAATACTTTTGCACCCTTCCTAACATTAATAGATTTATAATTAAATAAATTGAATGCAAAGAATTTCTTGTGTGTGTATGCATTTTATTGTTCATCATTTTATCAGTACTAGTTTCATGATAAAATTTACATGAAAACTTTCATAAATAAGGTTGTGTTTATATAATTGAAAGTCAAATGCAGAAAAAGAATGAAAATTTTTTTGAAACACTTAAATAAAGTGAATTTATTGAATAACTAATTTTCTCTTAATGTCTCAGGTAAATATTTAAAAAAGGACAACATTACATGCAACATTTTGCAATTATATTTATTTTAGGGCCTTGGTGGCCCAGTTGGAAGAGTAACGAATTAGCAACCAGAGGGTTGCGAGTACGAATCCAACCAAGGACCGTCGTGTATAGAGGGGGCTGATGCACATTAAATCTGTCGTGGCCTCAAATGTCCTCACATTAGAGTGGTGTGGGTTTGGAGAGTGGGGTACCAGCTTAGGTGTTGCCTCGTCATCTGACCGTGGTTCAAAATTACCTGGTGTTCTCGGGTCTTTCCCTTTGGAATTGATCCTGGACCGTCACCAATAGCCAGTAATGTGACATTAATTGAAATGCCTACCTACATTTATTTAAATTAATTATTCTCATCTGTTTTCACTTGTATTTTTTCCACCTATCCATTTTATAAATTTTAAATATTTGCTCAGTGAAAGGCATTCAATCCAAGTATTAAACATAGTTTCATAAATTTTTATGGAATATTTTAATAAGTTTATATGAAACACATTTAAATTTCTACATTCATTTTAGTGGGCATCTGTCGTCATTCTTGTACCTATTATCTTGTATATTTAATTATACCTATATCTTGAAATTGTATGACATTTCTGGTATCGGTCTTATAAGTATTGGACAATACTTATAAGACATAATTAAAAATACAAGGTACAAAAATCATAAAATAAAGGACAGTAGTGATGGCTTGATCAAACTAAATCTAAAGGAATGAATGATAAAATAAAAAGGACATAGTTATCATATACGTGTGTAATATATAAATGAATTTCTCTAAATATAAAAAGCACTCATAAATAGCATTTTTCCTAGTGTAGTGAGTTGACACGAGAAAACAGCTATTCTCAATTTTATGTAAAATTTAAATAGGTAGAACAAAACATTTGTGCTGAAAACAAATGAATTATACCATTGGAAAATTTTAACAAATGTTTCGATGACAATAAAAATTCACTACTTCCCAAACAATCAAGGTGTGTGTTCATTGATGAAATTGCATCCATTGAAACATTAACAGAATTTGCTAACAAAAATTGAAAGATGAAAATTAGGTTGCATCAATAGAAAAATAATCACTCGAGTTTAAAAAGTCTTTAAGGCAGAAATGGATCATTCCTAGCTACTGATAAGTTGAATTTATTGTACCAAACCAAATGAAAAAATGTGCAGTGACTCCAATTCATGAAAGCTTAATTTTTTCTGTTTAATTTGAAAATAAATTAATATTCAATTTTTTTTCTTTATATATGCAAGGCAAAATAAATTTGACCATGTGTAGTATTTTGCAAAGGTTCTGATGAGTTTTTAGTGACACATTGGTTATATGAATAACTACAATTATGGTTAGTGGTTGGCTGGATTAAAATGAGTACATCGGATATATATTTAGATTTCAAAATCTAGGAAACCCCATCAGATATCAAATTTCGTATTTAATTGAATTTTACATAAGCTCAAAAACTAAAGATTTCAAAACAAATTAATCTAATAACAGAATTTCATGTGGGTTTTTAATGCTCTGATTAAATTTATCCTAAAGTTTCAATTAAAAGTAGACATTTGTTTTTGAAAAAATAGTTTTAATTTTGAATTATTTGAGTGTTCACAAACGGTACAATATTTTTGTGAAATCGAGATTTTCTTGTTTATTCTATTTTCGGTTAGGTTTGGAGTTAATAGTTTCCAAAGTGATTATATTTTCGTAACGCTCTTCGATACCCGTCTATCACGTGAAAAGTAAACAAAATACGTAGCGACATCTAGTGTGCGTAATAAAAGCTGGTTATCGCGTTACGACGGGAGCTCTCGACGCAAGACTCTGGAGAACTTCCCCTTGCGTTTGCGTTGAGGCGGAGTCAAACGCATACGCAATACGCTAAACTATAAACCTAGCCTCACTCTTCCAACCGGGATAACGCGGCCCTCAGACAAAAGGAATCGACTACAGCACAAAATGTGCTAGTCAAATATGAAACAGACGTGAAGATCTCACCAAGAAATTTAAATTTAAAAATTAAACTTTTTTCTTAATAAGGTCACGACAATCTAGCAACCAGATTCCGATGCTGTTCTTTCATGGTTGCCACGGCTCGACGCCAAAACTTCGAAAAATTGGCGTCCCTCGGAAAATTTCCTCCCTGAAGAAAAATCGGATAAATGTTTTTTCCGTTCGCTAATAGCTTAAAAGAGTAAATTTTCGTTGACTTTGGTAAATTTTCAAAAAAAAGTCGCCTAAGTTTTGAAAATAGGGACGTCGAGACGATTTTGTTTCAAAGATATTCCTAGTCCCGCCAAGGTTGCATAATAGCAGCAAAAAGTCGTCTGCGGCAGCCAGTCGTATGAGAACTTGATGGAGAACTTTGCTTCAGGATTGGCTTGTTCACGTATGGCAGCAAAAGCGGACAGACCACTCACTGGGTTAGTAAGATCTTCCAACAGGATTTTGAACTGGACAGATAACAATCCAAGTCGCTTAACGAGCGTTCCCACTCACGTACATTCCGTTACTTTGAAACACTCCAACAAAAGAGGGAAGAAAAAAGTATCGACTGTGTGTCCAGGGTTCAAAGCGGAGAATACTCCATCCAATGTGGCTTTCCGGCCATTTGCATACAATGGGAAAAAGGGACAGGATGCCCCATTGTTTGTTTCGTCCAGCGTGAAAATGGAAAGGGCTCATTGTCATTAAAGGTCCATCACTCATCAGAAGCCCCAATGGCAGACACACACACGCCAACCGAAAAGAATGGCAGGATGAATGGGAACCAATTGAAAAGGTAGGTATTTTAATTAACGTCGCCAATGGATCAACACGACGGGCTATTGGTGACGACACGGGATCAAACCCGAAGGAAAAGATCCGAGGATAACAACACGTAATTTTGAACTAACACCTGAGCTGGTACCACACTCTTCAAACTTACTTCCACATCACGCCAACGTGAGGACATTTGAGGCACGACAAATTTAACGTGCACCAGCCCTTTGTACACGACGGTCTTTGGTTGGATTCGAACTCGCAACCCTCCGGTTGCTAATCTGTTACTCTTCTAACAGTGCTATCGCGGCCTACACTGATTGTAAAGGATAAAATGAATTCGATTGGATTGTTTGTTACTTTGTTGGCAATTCTCCCCAATGACACCTACCAGCTTCTCGAAAGTCTTTCGTGGTTTGCTTTGGAATTTCTGGGATTTCGGATTGCCATGGGACCCAATTCAGCTACAGAAATTTTAGAACGATTCGTCTTGAAATTCGAATGGGCGGAGTTAAATGGCAACATTGGTATTCAACTACAACCGAGCTTTTCTTCGAATTAGTCTCCTCTTCACCTGGAGAATTCATTCGAATCTTGCTTGGTGTTTAAGTTATTCGAATATGACTGAGGCTTTGTGCATTATTTGGGGGTGTTCCACGTCAGTTACGATTTCGCGTCTTTTGGATTTAGAGAATTTTATTTCAGATATCACCTAGATATCGGCAAACTTTTTATATTTGTGCGATACGTCAGAATTTTTTATTTGTATTGCTACGATATTATTGTGGGCCAATCTAATAGTTATTTGATTAAAGCAAATTATATTTGATTGATTCATCCCCTAACAATAATATCGACCCACAATAGTTATTCAAAAACTAATTATAAATATATTAAAATTCGATCGATGCTCGCAATTTGAGATTGGTCCCCACACAATAATAGCCCCACAATGAAATCTCATAATATTTGATCGATGATTGCAATTTGGAGATCGGCCAACACAAAAGAATCGCCACCATTAAAAATCAATGCTTGCCATTTGAGATTGGTCCACACAATAATATCGACACAATTAAAGATCGATGCTTGAAATTTGATATCGGCCAATACACAAAAAAATCGCCCCAAATTAAAGATCGATGCATGCAATTTGAGATCAGTCAAATCACAAAAAATATCGGCACAATTAAAGATCGATATTTAATTTGAGATTGGCCCCACACAATAATATCGCCACAATTAAAGATCGATACTATCAATTTGAGATTAGCCCACACACAATATCGCTACAATTAAAGCTCATTAATATTCGATCGATGCTTGCAATCTGAGATTGGCACCGTCACAAGACAATTTGAGATTTGTTTTGTGGCCACAAGCTGTATCGCCCCAAGATGTGGTAGGCAATTTTAATTAAAGTCGCACTGGAGCAACACCCCCAACGGGCTATAGTATCGCCACAAGACAATCCAACAAGTTATTCAACTAAAGCGTTCGATTCGAGATTGGCGCATGACACATTTCGTTTCGTACTCAGCGTATATTTTCGTATGAAAAAGAACTTCAACTTCCGATATCTGCTAAAAGAAACCAGACTGCTCAGCGAATCTTCCCAGACGTGCACATTAAACAAATTCTTCCCGTGGAAGTTCCGCAGAAGAAAAGTCCGGAGCACGCCGGCAACAAAGGTCAAGAAGAAAAAGCAAGGCAATCGTGATGTATCGGCGGTTGGAGCGTTGGAGAGAGCACGAGGAAGTTTCACTCGTGACCTTGCCTTTGAAGATGCGAGAGCGGGATAATTATACACTCCCTGGGAAGAGAGAGAGCAGCAGAGGCAAAACAAACAAATAAACAAAGACCTCAAGTAGGTGGAACTCGAAAGGGATGCGTGGAATTTGAAAAAGAAGCTTCGAACTCCCCAAACCGACTTGCTCGGGATTTGGAAACTTGATCCCATGAAATTTCAAACAGATGACGAGTCCAGATTTAAAATTACTTCGACACGTTGGTGGTTTCTTTTGAAGGTCTTAATTCAATGTCATTGAGTATCTTTTCACGGCAAAGCTGTAACTGATAATTTACCAACTACAGGAGTGATCCTAATAGATGGATTCATGATGCCTTTCGGACATGCATAAACAAGGACCCGAACCCTTGGCCCTCGCCCAATATTAGTGCTGTAGGAACAGCCCCCAAAGATCGCGCGATCATACTTCAAACACACATGTAATATAGTTCTTCATATACATATGGTTGTTTCCATTAGTCAATAGATTGATGGCCGTCATATTAGGAGACAGTAATACCAACTCAATGAGAAACCAAATAAGTTTCAACAAAACCACACCAAGTTCTAAGGCCTTAATATTTTCTTGGTTGTGGTCCGGTCCCTTTAACATGAGGGATAAATACTAGAAATATACGGATATTATGGTTAACCAAATATGCAGGTTGATTTGACCTCTATCATTAGATCTTGTTGGAATCGGTCTCAAACCTCCAATTATAGTGCCGTGTGGGGCACATCAATATTGTAAATTGTGTAAATCTGAATGTATAAAAGAGGAGATAATGTGTGAAGAATTTTTGGGGGATCATGGGCTGATCAGACTTCTTGTTGTTTTCTGAAATTATGTTTTTAAACCATAAGACTTGGCTACGTAATAAAATTTATTTTTAAAGTATAAAACTCTGTCTTCAATCGATAAAACCCAACAATTGGTTATGGGCCCCAGACCTTAAGCTGAACCTGAATTCTGCCACTACCGGTTTCCAGTATGATGGGTATTCAAGAAATGTCCATGTTTTCCTTCCCGAAGTTATCGGATTTCAACTATGCCACGTGGAAGACGGACATGAAGGTATTGCTAATGGACCGGAACTGCTGGGAATTTATCACTAAAACGGAACCTCTATTATTGGAAGATGCTCCAGAACAAGAAAAAAGAGACTATCGTTATAGGAAGCAGAGGACATACACAACTATCTACCAGGGCATAGACAGAAAATATCAAGTCTTAATTTCATCTACTGAGGACGGTAAGGAAGCCTGGGATATATTAAAGACCAACTTTGAACCAGCATCTAGAGCACGATTGGCAGGCCTTGTGGACGAGTTCTTTTCAATCCGCTACCAGCCGGAGGACGAATCCATTGGACTCTTCTGCAAACGAGTGCATGAGAAGCTGTTACAGATAAAAGAAGGTGGATTCGAAATCCCAGACCTCTTAGTTTGCTTTCAACTAATAAGACATTTGCCTCACGAATACGATAATCTGGTACAACTGCTATACAGGATGGATGACAACGAGTTCACGCTAGACAATTTGTCTAAACATTTAATAACAGAATCCAGCCGGATCGACCTGAAGCGGAAGGACGAAGGCACAAAATTAAGTATCGTGGCCGACGCTTATGCTACAAGAAACAGGTCATCTAGATGCAAGAAGACACGGGCGTCTACTCCTGATCACAGCAGATGCGTACTGGACCCTGAATTAATTCCTTCAAGCCCAAGAAAGTCGACAGTTTGTCGTATGGGGCCGCGACCATTCTGTAACTACTGCAAAAAGTCGGGACATTACGAATCGAAGTGCTTCAAGAAAAGCAATCGGCAGAAACCTGGTGGTGAATTATTTTATATGGAGGACAATCCAAAAACTGATCTTCAACGTGCCTATGCAGTTTCAAATTTTCCAAATGAAAGACCGAGGGAATTTCTCATTGATTCTGCTGCAACTGCCCACTTCTGTAAAGAACGCGATATGTTTACGACATTCAGAAAACTACCACCACAGAAGATCCTAGTCGGAGACAAGGACAGCACCTCGGAAGTATTAGGTATGGGTGATATTCAATTTACAGTTTTAGATAGAAACAGAAATTATGATATAACTTTAAAAGATGTGTTATACTCGCCTAATATGAGAAAAAATTTAATTAGTGGTGCTCGTATTGACCTTGTGGGAAACCAAATTAAATGGGGAAATAACAAAATGATTATTTATAATAGTTATAATAAATATTTGTTTACTGTTCCCAGAATTGGAAAATTGTATATCTTAAAATGTTATCCCAAGATTAAAAATTATACATATGTAACTGGTTTAGATCTAGAAAAAGCCCACCGTAGGTTTTGTCATGTTAACATGCCCTTAATTGAAAATATGAGTAAAATTAATTGTGTAAAAGGAATTGAAAAACTTAATTGTAAGAATATAGATAAAAATTGTAAGATTTGTGCTATTGCTAAATCCACTAGAATATCCTTAAAAAGAAACTATATGTACGAAAGGAAAACTAAAAATGTTTTGGAAAGGATCCATATGGATTTGTGGGGTCCTGCTCCAGTTAACTCTCTAGGTGGAAACAAATACTTTTTATCTATTATTGATGATTTTTCACGTAAAGTAACTGTTTATATTATTCGAAATAAGAATGAAGTTTTTGATTACTTTAAAAAATACTTGGTTAGAGCTGAAAGACAGCTAAATGTTAAGTTAAAATGTGTCCGAACTGACAAT
Source organism: Meta bourneti (assembly GCA_933210815.1). NCBI lineage: Eukaryota > Metazoa > Arthropoda > Arachnida > Araneae > Tetragnathidae > Meta > Meta bourneti. Next base: position 12,954,655 of record OW119930.1, read on the forward strand.
GGTTTAGAATTTTGTCACAAAGAATTTAAAAAGTTTTTAAATAATCTAGGAATAAAAATCGAAAGAACTTCAACTTATACCCCTGAACAAAATGGCATTGCAGAAAGGTTCAATAGAACAGCCATGGATTGTGTCAGAGCTATGCTTCAGGACAGTGGTTTACAACCACAATTTTGGTCAGAAGCACTTTTAGCATTTATTCATACTAAAAATAGATGCGAACACAAATTAACTGAGGGTATATCTCCTAACGAAATATGGACTGGTTTCAAACCATCAGTAAAACATTTTAGAATTTTTGGCTCTTTGGCATATGTTCATATTCCTAAAATACAGAGAAATAAATTACAACCCAGAGCAAAACTTGGTATTTTGACAGGATATGGTTTGAAAACTAAAGGTTACAGAATATATATCCCAAACGAGAAGAGAATAGTTGAAACAGTCCATGTTCATATCGACGAAAGTAAGAAAGCTGTTGATGTACTATTTGGTAAAAACTTTGAGTACGTTTCTTTCGATCTTAATTCTAATATTCCTATTTATCAATCAAATGAAAATATAAAAGTAAAATCGGAAAGTGAAACTCAAGTTTTAGATTCTAAAGATTTAGTTAAAACTGAGGACTTAAAAAGTCTTAACATTTCAAATTGGCGAAGAATCGAAAAACCTAGAAATAAAAGCAATAGGATAGATGTATACTATTATTCTCCTGAAAATTTGAGAATGAGATCTTTAAATGATATTAAAAAGTACTGTACTAAAAATAAGATTAGGTTTGATCCTGTAAATTTCAATTTTAAGCCAGAAACTGAACATCCTAATGTGGATATTTCTAATGTGCCATCTACTTCTAGTGATGAATCTAATTTTTTAGACCAACAGATGTACGACATGTATGATCAGTGTTACAATGTCGAAATCCCCAAAAGTTATGAAGAAACGCAAGCAAGTAAGGATAAAATTAAATGGAATACTGCCATGAATGAAGAAATTCAGATAATGAAGGATAGGCAAGTATGGAAATTAGTGGACACACCCCCAAATACAACCATAATTGGAAGTAAGTGGGTGTACAGCATAAAAATGGACGAAAACAATATACCTAAAAGGTATAAAGCTCGTCTTGTTGCTCAAGGTTTTAAGCAAAAACCCGGCATTGATTTTAAAGATATTTTTTCACCAGTTGTGAATTTTTCTATTGTTAGATTATTGTTTGTACTATTGATTTCTATGTTGGGTTGGTATCACTGTCAAGTTGACGTGAAAAGTGCATATTTATATGGACACCTTAAGGATACTATATACATGAAACAGCCAAAAGGATTTGTGCTGAAAGGATCCGAAAACAAAGTATGTCTATTGGAAAAGGCTATATATGGTCTGCATCAAAGTGGTAGAGAATGGAATTTGGAATTAGACGGTATTTTAACTAAATTAGGATTTTCTCAGTTAAATTGGTGTAATTGTGTCTACAAATTTAAAGATGTAATTTTAATTGTTTATGTAGATGATATGGTTTTGTTTTCAAAAAGGGAACATTTGATAAATGAAGTAATCGAATTATTGGACAAAAAATTGGATCTTACAGTCCTAGGTAAAACTAAATATTTGTTAGGCGTAAACTTTCAAGAAATTGAAAATTCGATTTATTTACATCAAATTACCTACATTGAAAAATTAATGTCAAAATTCAAAGATCTTCCTAAAAGTTTTGTGAATTTACCTTTTAAAATTGGTTGTAACTTACCTGATAAGGTTAAAGAGGAAGAAATAATTGAAAATGATTTAATGAGGAAATTTCCCTATCGTTCCTTAATAGGATGTTTATCGTTTTTGTCAGATAGATCCAGACCAGATATTGCATTTGCCGTTAATATAATGTCTCAGTTTTGTAATGGTTATACTTACAAACACTGGTCTTACGTTGTTGATATTATGAACTATGTTTTTCTTACAAAGGATTTTAAAATTAATCTTTCCAATGTAAAAAGTTCAAATTTGATTGCTTTTTCTGATGCAAATTGGGGATGTGGTCTCACAAACAGACATTCAAGCAGTGGCTATTTAATTTATTTTGGTAACATCCCAATATCATGGAAATCTTCTAAACAAAAGTGCATAGCTCTTAGCTCAATGGAATCTGAATTTATTGCACTAACCGATTGCACTAAAGAAGTTATTTGGTTTAGTAGAATTATAAATGAATTAAGTTTGTGTGATTACATAAGACCCCAAGTATATTGTGATAATCAATCTGCTATCTATTTTTCAAAAAATAGTCAGGAAAATCAGAAAACTAAACATATTGATATCAAGTACAAATTTATTCGTAAATTAATAAAAGATGAACTATTTAACGTAAGTTATATTTCATCGGAAAATAATTTGGCTGACTTTTTAACAAAGCCTTTATTGTTAAATAAATTTAAAAATATTATTACAAAAATATTTTGTTAGATTTATATAAATATATATATTGAATTGTAATACATCTGCTGAGGTTTTACAACCGATGGGGCCGCATGTTGGAATCGGTCTCAAACCTCCAATTATAGTGCCGTGTGGGGCACATCAATATTGTAAATTGTGTAAATCTGAATGTATAAAAGAGGAGATAATGTGTGAAGAATTTTTGGGGGATCATGGGCTGATCAGACTTCTTGTTGTTTTCTGAAATTATGTTTTTAAACCATAAGACTTGGCTACGTAATAAAATTTATTTTTAAAGTATAAAACTCTGTCTTCAATCGACCCAACAGATCTTTGACCGCGATATAAGACTGGTCTGGTTTTATGGCGCAAGGGCCATATATTGGCCAAGCGGTGCCAGACAGAAGACAAGTAATGGACATACACACACAAGGAAAATTTTACTGAAACAAGAGAGAACACACAGGATAAGAACTATCTCAAGAGAGGCCAAGTCCTAGGATTGGTTGAATGGTTTTGAAGTGTATGGCGCATGAGACTGATTTGGCCAAACTGCGCCAAACAACGTCAAGTAAATAGACACACGCACACAAGTTTTACAGGCACATGACAGAAATACACCAAGGATAAGTTTCAGGAATTGAACCATGTGGGAGAAAGATGCCAAGTCCTAGGTTTGATTGATTTGGGGTTTTATGGCATAAGGACCTATTTGGCCAAGCTGCTACAAACGTTCAGTAAATGGACCTACACACACGAGGAAAGCTTTACTCGTCCTACGGACCCAAAAACTTTGGACCCCAATATTTTACACGGTTGCCCTTCCTCCAACATGACGGTGTCTCGCTTTACTGTTATTTTTGCTATATGAAGTAGATTCGAAAGTATCAATATGAGGGATAAATATACTAATATTATTGGTATAATGATTTGTTTAAAGAGCTCCGAAAAGTTACTAAGCAACTGAGGTTTTACTCCCATGACCTTCTTCAAAGTGGTACCGCTCCATGAGTCCAGATACCAATAAATATACCAATATTGGTATGACGATCTGTATCGTTTCGAAGAGTTACTAAGTTGTAACTGGGGTTTCACTCCTCTTCCCAAGAATAAATATACCAACAATATTGGAAAATGATTTGTATAAAGAGATACGAAGAGTTACTATGATGCAACTGGGGTTTTACTTTCCTAAAAGCTCCACTGTCCAGATAGGAATCGGATACTATTGCATAATAATCGGGTTTCTATCCCCTACCCAATTACTTTGCCATGTTGCATAGGTCTATATAGTAATAATATACCAATATTGGTATAATGAATTATCTGTATAAAGAGTTCCGAAGAGTTGCAATGAAGTCCAACTAGGGCTTTATACTCCCCTTCCTAACTCCAAGTTCGTGCCGCTGCATCGGTCTAGATGCCATCTCAATTCACAGAAGATTCTTACCCCAGTCCCTCTGGGTTGTGCAACGCGAAAATTCCAAGGCTAGGTGAACCAGAAACTAGGTGTGGGTCGAATGCCAGGCTGTCGTCACCAGCCATCACAGCGAGGGAGGGGGGGGGGGGGGGGAAGAGGCAAGAAAAAGGAAGCCCAGCTAGGGGCGCACCTTTTCCGAAAAGGCAGACAGAGTGATCAAGGTGGAATGATGAATGGCCTCCTTCGGCCTCATTAGAATAAGGCACAGCTGCCTGCGGAATATTCAATCGAAGCGATCGGGCCGATGCCACCTACACAGGCGCGGTAATCCATTAGGCCATGGGCTGTGGGATAGGCCTATCGAGTCAAAAATTCAGTAACAAATTGGCGATGGTACTCAACTTTCGGGTCACGCGCACGATCTTCCAACAGCGATTTGAAGCTCAAAGTTTAAACTGTTGCAACGGGACTGTCTGGTTTATTTGAACTGGACATCGGAAACCAGACTAATAGGCAAGAGGTAGGTAATTGAATTAGCGTCACACTGGTACAACACAACGGGCTATTGGCGACGGTCCGGGATCCATTCCGAAGAGTTGGTTGTTTTGGGGGTTTATGGCGCAAGGGTCATATTTGGCAATGCTGCGGCAAACACAAGACATACAATATCAAGTAATAGACATGCACACAATGAAAGTTTTACTGACACAGATGAGAGAAATACACCCAGGGAGGAATGCACCCAATTCCGAAGGGATAGAGCCAAGCACAACCCCTCGTAATTTCGAAGCACGGTCAAGTGTGACAAGGTCAACACATGAGCTAGCATCCCAACTTCCACACCACGACAATGTGAGAATATTTGAGATCACGACAGATTTAACATGCACCAGCCTCCACGAACACGGCGGTGTTTGGTTGGGTTGCTAATCCGCTACTCTTCAAAACACGACCCCGTGAAAAAATTGGTGATGGTACTCAAATTTCGGGTCAAACGCACGATGTTCCAACAGCAATTTGAAGCTCAAAGTTTAAACTGCTGCAACGCAACTGTCTGGTTTATTTGAACTAGATATAGGAAACCAGACTAATAGGCGAGAGGTAGGTAGTTGAATTAACGTCGCACTGGTGCAAAACAATGGGATATTGGTGTCCATCCCGAAGGGTTTAGTTGGTTGGACGGATTTTATGGCGCAAGTGCCATATTTTTCCGAGCTGCACCAATCACAAGATAACAATGAGAAAGGAAGAAAGGGCAAAAAGCAGAAGGGTAGGCGATCACTCGTGTACCTCGTGGTTGCTATCCATTCAGAAGGGAAGATCCGATGACAACATTTCGTCTTTTGAACCACGGTCAGATGACGAGATCAACATCTCAGCTGGTACCCCACTCTCCAATCTACCATACTACGCCAACGTGAGGGCATGGCAGAATGCGATATTTTCAAGTTCCACCACCATTATGAAAGGTCGATAAATCATATTGATACAATATTCATGATCAATTTCTTATCAAGCAAATACATTTTGTTCCTTGAAAACTCCATACCGCATGTGAAATAACAAAAGTTTTAAAATTAAGTGTCTTCAGGGCAGAAAGGTAGGTAGTTAATTAAAGCCCCAATGGAACACAACTGGCTATTGGCGACGGTCCGGGATCAATCCCCAAGGGAAAGATTCGAGGGCAATACCACGTAATTTTGAATCACGGTCAGATGACGAGGTCAACACCTGATCCGGCACTCCCACTCTTAAACCTTCCAGGCCACGCAAACGTGAGGACATTTGAGGCCACGACAGATTGAAGGAGCACCACCCCCACGTACACTAAGTTCCTTGGTTAAATCGAGTTTCGAACTCGCAACCCTCCGGTTTCTAATCCGTTACTCTTCCGACCGGGATACCGCGGCCCTCAAATAAGAAGGATACTTAAACCTACGAAGGCTACTCTATGCTCAAAAGTTCTTTTAAAGAAAACTTTAAATGTATGTGAAAACCTTTAAATCTACTTAGCACATAAAAATTATTTTTTACGTGGTTGAGATCTCGTCTTACCAAACCAGACATTAGAATATCAAATGTGAGAATATTTGTATATTTTTAGCATCCTCACAAAATCCTAACCTGAACCATTTGAAAGAAGTGCAACGCTAGACGTCCCTTGAAAGGGTTAATGAAAGTAAAACTTTGTGTCCAGCATTTGACCTTGTCTGTCTTGTGTTTGACGTAGCTTGGATAAATATGACCCTTGTGCCATAAAAACCTAATCAACCTGATGACCAAAGATCGACCTAGATGGTTTTGAGCCAATTATATTCAGAGTAAGTTTTTTTAATACGATATAGTTCAAATGGCGTGCCAGTATCGTCTGATGTTAGGGGAAAAGTTGAAGGGAATTAAAAGATAAACCACCTAACTCGCAGGTTGCTAGGGCAGTGGGCACACCCACTGAGCCACGGCGATCCCGTAAAGGAACCCAGATCTCAAAGGTTCAAACGACAGTTCAAATGTGTCCAGGAACTCAGATCCGAACAGTTCATGTGCGTTCCCAGATCGAAAAGGTTCAAACAGTTCCTGTCCAGAAGTACGGATCTCGAAGATTCAAACAGTTCCTGTCCAGAAGTACGGATCTCGAAGATTCAAACAGCTTAAGGGAGCGGAGTTGGTTGATTTTTGTATGGCGAAAGATCCTTATTTGGCCATGCTGGGACAAACACAAGTCAGATAACATCAAGTAATGGACATACACATATTCAAGGAAAGTGTTACTAACACAGAAGAGAAAAATGCACCCAGGATCGAACCTTGGGACGAATCGAACCTGCACGGCCTAGAGCTCGCAGGTTACGGGACTACCCACTGAACCATGATGGCCCCGTCTAAAGCCCAGATCTAAAAGGTTCAAACAGTTCAAGTGTGTCCAGGAGTACAGATCTAAAAGGTTCAAACATTTCAAGTGTGTCCAGGAGCAGAGCTCCCAAGATTGAGACAGCAGTTCAAGTGTGTCGAGGAGCACAAATCTCAAAGGTTCAACAGCAGTTCGTGCCCAAATTTTTTTCTAGTGGCCCCGAAAGAAAGGCGCAGGGGTTCAGAACCAATTTGGGAATAGGTGGCCACTCTCCTCTTCTCCAGATGTCACTGGACACGAGCAAAACCGCGAGTCTTCACAAGTCTGCAATGCACACTGCGGCCATCGAGTGATTAATAACACGGTGGAAAGTTACACAGCCGCAACGAAAAAGAAAGAAAATCACCATTAATAAAAACGCTAAAAGAAAAAGAATAAAAGGGCAGAGGCAAAGTTTCCTTCAGGGGCGGGAGAGGAGATGCCGCAAAAGCCCGTGCATGCCAAGTGGACAACTAAACTCACACTCCCCTGTCTCGTCTGCATATTCAGTGGGTTTTTTTTAATTTCTTCGGGCCCTTAGTTTTGTTTCATACTTCCTTTCTCGCCTTTCTTTTTATTGTTTTGCTATCTTCTTTCAGGGAAAGTGGAGATGCTATCTCCCATTCTTCTGCGGCGAGGATTCCACCGCGGTGGGAATGCTAATGAAAAGGGACAGATACCAGTCGGGACTGAGTATCTCTCTTCTCGCACGCTGCCCCGTCCGTCTCATTTTGTACCACAATCCTCTCATCGAGTTTTGCGAAAGAGACGTCGGTCGTGTACTCACTCAAGCCAGATGTCATTCAGGTCAAAAACAGCTTCCTTTGTCCAAATTGTTTGGTGACATGACAGAAAAAAAGGTTGGTTGTTTTGGCGTTTTGTGGCACACGACGTCATGTCAAAAATGTCGCGAAAGCGAAAAGTTGGGTGTTTTTAGGGGGTTTTTTTGGCGTAAGAGCTATATTTGGCAAAGATGCGCCAAATACAAGACAGACAATGTCAAGCAATTGTGAAAAGAAAGGAAGGCGTCTAATATGGCATCTAAATATGGACAAATACCCGTCGGACTAAGTACTTCTCGCACACTGCTGCCCCGCCTGTCTCATTTGATACCACAATCCTCTCATCGAGTTTTGCGAAAGACGCGTCATCGCGTACTCACTCAATACCAGATGTCCTCCGTCGAAAACAGTTTCCTTTGTCCAAATTGCTTGTTAACATGACAGAAAAAAAAGTTGGTTTTGGCGTTTTATGGGCAAAAGGGCCCATACTTGTCCAAACACAAAAGACAACGACAAACAAAAAATACAGTGAAGGGGTTAAAAGAGTTGGTTGGTTTGGGGTTTTACGACGCAAGGGCCATATTTGGCAGCCCCAAACACATGAAGTCAAGTAAAATATGTCGCGAAAGAAAAAAGTTGGTTGTTCTAAGGGGTGTTTGGCGAAAGGGCCATATTTTGCAAAGATACGCCAAATACAAGACAATGTCAAACTATTGTGAAAAAGGATGGTGTCTTAGTATGGCGTCTAAACATGGACAGATACCCGTCCGGAATGAGTACTTCTCGCACACTGCTGCCCCACGTCTCATTTCATATCGTACTCACTCAGCGTTCCCACTTGCGATGTCCTCGGGTCAAACACAGCAGCTTGTTGTGTCCAAATGGCTTATTGGACACAACACAATGTGTTGGAATCGGTCTCAAACCTCCAATTATAGTGCCGTGTGGGGCACATAAATTTGAAGAATGTAAATCTTTGAATGTATAAAAGTGAAGAAAGATTGGGGATCATGATCTGATCAGACTTCTTGTTTTCTAAAATGTATGTTTTAAACTATAAGACTTGGTTACGTAATAAAATTTATTTTTAATGTATAAAACTCTGTCTTCAATCGATAAAACCCAACAATTGGTTATGGGCCTCAGACCTTAAGCTGAACCTGAATTCTGCCACTACCGGTTTCCAGTATGATGGGTATTCAAGAAATGTCCATGTTTTCCTTCCCGAAGTTATCGGATTTCAACTATGCCACGTGGAAGACGGACATGAAGGTATTGCTAATGGACCGGAACTGCTGGGATTTTATCACTAAAACGGAACCTCTATTATTGGAAGATGCTCCAGAACAAGAAAAAGGAGACTATCGTTATAGGAAGCAGAGGACATACACAACTATCTACCAGGGCATAGACAGAAAATATCAAGTCTTGATTTCATCTACTGAGGACGGTAAGGAAGCCTGGGATATATTAAAGACCAACTTTGAACCAGCATCTAGAGCACGATTGGCAGGCCTTGTGGACGAGTTCTTTTCAATCCGCTACCAGCCGGAGGACGAATCCATTGGACTCTTCTGCAAACGAGTGCATGAGAAGCTGTTACAGATAAAAGAAGGTGGATTTGAAATCCCAGACCTATTAGTTTGCTTTCAACTAATAAGACATTTGCCTCACGAATACGATAATCTGGTACAACTGCTATACAGGATGGATGACAACGAGTTCACGCTAGACAATTTGTCTAAACATTTAATAACAGAATCCAGCCGAATCGACCTGAAGCGGAAGGACAAAGACACAAAATTAAGTATCGTGGCCGATGCTTATGCTACAAGAAACAAGTCATCTAAATACAAGGAGACACGGGCGTCTACTCCTGATCACAGCAGATGCGTACTGGACCCTGAATTAATTCCTTCAAGCCCAAGAAAGTCGACAGTTTGTCGTATGGGGCCGCGACCATTCTGCAACTACTGCAAAAAGTCGGGACATTACGAATCGAAGTGCTTCAAGAAATGCAATCGGCAGAAACCTGGTGGTGAATTATTTTATATGGAGGACAATCCAAAAACTGATCTTCAACGTGCCTATGCAGTTTCAAATTTTCCAAATGAAAGACCGAGGGAATTTCTCATTGATTCTGCTGCAACTGCTCACTTCTGTAAAGAACGTGATATGTTTACGACATTCAGAAAACTACCACCACGGAAGATCCTAGTCGGAGACAAGGACAGCACCTCGGAAGTATTAGGTATGGGTGATATTCAATTTACAGTTTTAGATAGAAACAGAAATTATGATATAACTTTAAAAGATGTGTTATACTCGCCCAATATGAGAAGAAATTTAATTAGTGGTGCTCGTATTGACCTTGTGGGAAACCAAATTAAATGGGGAAATAACAAAATGATTATTTATAATAGTTATAATAAATATTTGTTTACTGTTCCCAGAATTGGAAAATTGTATATCTTGAAAGGTTATCCCAAGATTAAAAATTATACATATGTAACTGGTTTAGATCTAGAAAAAGCCCACCGTAGGTTTTGTCATGTTAACATGCCCTTAATTGAAAATATGAGTAAAATTAATTGTGTAAAAGGAATTGAAAAACTTAATTGTAAAAATATAGATAAAAATTGTAAGATTTGTGCTATTGCTAAATCCACTAGAATATCCTTAAAAAGAAACTATATGTACGAAAGGAAAACTAAAAATGTTTTGGAAAGGATCCATATGGATTTGTGGGGTCCTGCTCCAGTTAACTCTCTAGGTGGAAACAAATACTTTTTATCTATTATTGATGATTTTTCACGTAAAGTAACTGTTTATATTATTCGAAATAAGAATGAAGTTTTTGATTACTTTAAAAAATACTTGGTTAGAGCTGAAAGACAGCTAAATGTTAAGTTAAAATGTGTCCGAACTGACAATGGTTTAGAATTTTGTCACAAAGAATTTAAAAAGTTTTTAAATGATATAGGAATAAAAATCGAAAGAACTTCAACTTATACCCCTGAACAAAATGGCATTGCAGAAAGGTTCAATAGAACAGCCATGGATTGTGTCAGAGCTATGCTTCAAGACAGTGGTTTACAACCACAATTTTGGTCAGAAGCACTTTTAGCATTTATTCGCACTAAAAATAGATGCGAACACAAATTAACTGAGGGTATATCTCCTAACGAAATATGGACTGGTTTCAAACCATCAGTAAAACATTTTAGAATTTTTGGCATATGTTCATATTCCTAAAATACAGAGAAATAAATTACAACCCAGAGCAAAACTTGGTATTTTGACAGGATATGGTTTGAAAACTAAAGGTTACAGAATATATATCCCAAACGAGAAGAGAATAGTTGAAACAGTCCATGTTCATATCGACGAAAGTAAGAAAGCTGTTGATGTACTATTTGGTAAAAACTTTGAGTACGTTTCTTTCGATCTTAATTCTAATATTCCTATTTATCAATCAAATGAAAATATAAAAGTAAAATCGGAAAGTGAAACTCAAGTTTTAGATTCTAAAGATTTAGTTAAAACTGAGGACTTAAAAAGTCTTAACATTTCAAATTGGCGTAGAATCGAAAAACCTAGAAATAAAAGCAATAGGATAGATGTATACTATTATTCTCCTGAAAATTTGAGAATGAGATCTTTAAATGATATTAAAAAGTACTGTACTAAAAATAAAATTAGGTTTGATCCTGTAAATTTCAATTTTAAGCCAGAAACTGAACATCCTAATGTGGATATTTCTAATGTGCCATCTACTTCTAGTGATGAATCTAATTTTTTAGACCAACAGATGTACGACATGTATGATCAGTGTTACAATGTCGAAATCCCCAAAAGTTATGAAGAAACGCAAGCAAGTAAGGATAAAATTAAATGGAATACTGCCATGAATGAAGAAATTCAGATAATGAAGGATAGGCAAGTATGGAAATTAGTGGACACACCCCCAAATACAACCATAATTGGAAGTAAGTGGGTGTACAGCATAAAAATGGACGAAAACAATATACCTAAAAGGTATAAAGCTCGTCTTGTTGCTCAAGGTTTTAAGCAAAAACCCGGCATTGATTTTAAAGACATTTTTTCACCAGTTGTGAATTTTTCTATTGTTAAATTATTGTTTGTACTATTGATTTCTATGTTGGGTTGGTATCACTGTCAAGTTGACGTGAAAAGTGCATATTTATATGGACACCTTAAGGATACTATATACATGAAACAGCCAAAAGGATTTGTGCTGAAAGGATCCGAAAACAAAGTATGTCTATTGGAAAAGGCTATATATGGTCTGCATCAAAGTGGTAGAGAATGGAATTTGGAATTAGACGGTATTTTAACTAAATTAGGATTTTCTCAGTTAAATTGGTGTAATTGTGTCTACAAATTTAAAGATGTAATTTTAATTGTTTATGTAGATGATATGGTTTTGTTTTCAAAAAGGGAACATTTGATAAATGAAGTAATCGAATTATTGGACAAAAAATTGGATCTTACAGTCCTAGGTAAAACTAAATATTTGTTAGGCGTAAACTTTCAAGAAATTGAAAATTCGATTTATTTACATCAAATTACCTACATTGAAAAATTAATGTCAAAATTCAAAGATCTTCCTAAAAGTTTTGTGAATTTACCTTTTAAAATTGGTTGTAACTTACCTGATAAGGTTAAAGAGGAAGAAATAATTGAAAATGATTTAATGAGGAAATTTCCCTATCGTTCCTTAATAGGATGTTTATCGTTTTTGTCAGATAGATCCAGACCAGATATTGCATTTGCTGTTAATATAATGTCTCAGTTTTGTAATGGTTATACTTACAAACACTGGTCTTACGTTGTTGATATTATGAACTATGTTTTTCTTACAAAGGATTTTAAAATTAATCTTTCCAATGTAAAAAGTTCAAATTTGATTGCTTTTTCTGATGCAAATTGGGGATGTGGTCTCACAAACAGACATTCAAGCAGTGGCTATTTAATTTATTTTGGTAACATCCCAATATCATGGAAATCTTCTAAACAAAAGTGCATAGCTCTTAGCTCAATGGAATCTGAATTTATTGCACTAAAGAAGTTATTTGGTTTAGTAGAATTATAAATGAATTAAATTTGTGTGATTACATAAGACCCCAAGTATATTGTGATAATCAATCTGCTATTTATTTTTCAAAAAATAGTCAGGAAAATGTGAAAACTAAACATATTGATATCAAGTACAAATTTATTCGTAAATTAATAAAAGATGAACTATTTAACGTAAATTATATTTCATCGGAAAATAATTTGGCTGACTTTTTAACAAAGCCTTTATTGTTAAATAAATTTAAAAATATTATTAGAAAAATATTTTGTTAGATTTATGTATATATATGTTGAATTGTAATACATCTGCTGAGGTTTTACAACCGATGGGGCCGCATGTTGGAATCGGTCTCAAACCTCCAATTATAGTGCCGTGTGGGGCACATAAATTTGAAGAATGTAAATCTTTGAATGTATAAAAGTGAAGAAAGATTGGGGATCATGATCTGATCAGACTTCTTGTTTTCTAAAATGTATGTTTTAAACTATAAGACTTGGTTACGTAATAAAATTTATTTTTAATGTATAAAACTCTGTCTTCAATCGATAAAACCCAACACAATGGTTACCAACATAAAAAAGTTTGGTTGTTTTGGCATTTCGTGGCTCAAGTGCCATATCTGGGCAAGCTGCGCCAAACCAAGACGACGTCAAGTGAAAAATGGCGCAAGTGCCATATTTGCCGAAGCTGCGCCAAGCACAAGACAGACAGTTAAAAAATGACGCGAAAGAGGAAAAAGAGGGTTGGTTGGTTTGGGGTTTTATGGCGCAAGGTCTATATTTGGCCAAGCTCAAGACAGACAATATCGAGTAATTATGAAAAGAAAGAACGGCAAGAACAAAGAGGAAGATCGCTTGGCCATCCTGGGGTAGCGGTCCCCAGGTTAACCAGCAGTAAACCCCATAGGAAAAGAAGATCACTAGGGTATCTCCGGTTCGTGAAGCCCGTACACACCTAAAGATGTGTCCCCGAGCTGAAAAAGAGGGATCGATGTTTTTTGTTTTATGGCGCAAGAGCCACATTTGGCCTAGCTGCGCCAAACACAACACAATGTCAAATAAAAAATGTTGTGAAAGGGGGATAGAGATTGGGGAACAGTGGTGGAATGAAAGCAGGAAAAGATCGCTTGGGTGTATACGGAAAGCGCAACCCATCATCTCATGGCGCCATCATCCATGGGGACTCCGGCTTCTTACAAAGATTCAACGGATCACAGGTAAAGCCTGCTGACTTACCTAGAAACGCACGTTTCTTAGAGGAGGCCACCTCATTACCATTGAAATTCTGCATAGTGCTTATTCAAAGGTTGGTTGGTTTGGGAGTTTCACGGCGCAAGGGCCTTATTTGACCCTGCTGCGGCAGACACAAGACATACAATATCAAGTGATAGACATGCACACACAATGAAAGTTTTACTGACACAGAAGTGAAAAGTACACCCACGGAGAAATCGAACATGACAGGAATCATACCTGCGCCACCTACAACTCGCAAGTTGCCAGCAGTGGGTATACAGTGAGTCAAGACGGCTCCGATTATTCAAAAGAAAATAAAAAGTAAATTGATACTTATAGTGCAGTGTTTGTCAACAGGTAAGTAAGAGTTTTAGCAAGACGCGTGAAAGACCAACTTTGTCGATCAAAAAGTACTTCATGGTGGAAGTTGGGTTACACTGCTGCATATACTACTGTATTGAACGACAATTTTGGTAGGTAGGTATTTTAATTAACGTCGTACTGGAGCAACACAACGGGCTATTGGCGCCGGTCCGAGATCAATCCCCAGGGGAAACAACCACGTAATTTTGAATCACGGTCAGATGACGAGGTCACACCTGATCTGGCACCCCACTCTCCAAACTTCTACACCACGCCAACGTGAGGACATTTGAGGCCACGACAGATTTAATGTGCACCAGCCCCCTTTGTACACGACGGACTTTGGTTGGAAAGACAATTTTGGTAGTGGTGGCTTTCAGAGTAAATATTGATTGTGCACCACCTACAGCTGATTAGGCATCAACTCTTGAGAAACCATTAACATTACATGTTACAGTTCACTTCTGAGTACGAGGCTGAACAGACAGAAGGCATAGAGGAAATATAAAAATTCAGTGAGCAATGGTAAACGTTTTATGGGCCCAGGATCATGCGACCAAAACTAGTAGTAACGTGACCTTTAGACTATTTTCGTCAGATGGGGAAACGAACATTTATCAGCTGATTGGTTCACGGGAAGGAAGACGCCCTCCATCGATTCATAATCTGATTGGTACGCGCGACATAGTGGTAGACTTTGGCAATTTCGCCAATTTTGTCGCCACAGTATTAAAATGCGCATTCAAACACATACCCTGTCATTAGATTTTATAACGCCAAAAGAGGCGATAAGATACCAAATCGGCAAATCAAGTCAATTTTTCAAAGAGCAATCACGTGACTACTAGTCGACATGTTGGTAACACTTTTTGAAGCTCCTCCCAATAGCAATGCTCAGTCTACTTACATCTCACGTTTATGGTTGGAGATAGGTAGTTGAATTTACGTAGCACTGGAGCAACACAATGGGCTATTGAACAGACCGATGGAAGACCAAGATTCCTGGAAATTTCAATTCACGAATGTTTAAAACGTGCACAGCTGCACATCTCTATAAGCTGGAGAGTCCGTCCGACTTTCCAAAAAAGCAGCTGAACAAACTGCGCAAATAACCCTTCAATTAACAGCTGCAAGGGAGGGAAAGAGCACAAATTACTCAGAATGCAATCCACGATGTTTGCTGAACAACACACCTGCAAAGCCATAAAGGAGATGTGTTATTTGCCGTGATAAGAAAAATAACTTAATGATTAGGAAAAGAAAACAGCTTTGCTCGTCACATGCCATAGAAGTGACCAGTCACCGCTTTGATATTATTCCTAGACTCAATCAAAAAGTAACATCAACAAAGATCGCTGATTGGCAGACAACTCGTCAATGGAAGACGTAAAATGTTATCCAGCTGGATTTAACATTGGTTGGGCGTCGTGGCGCAAGGGCCATATTTGGCCAAGCGGCACCCAACACAAGACAAGTAACGTCAAGCATTTAACATTGGAATACATTTGGTTATGGAATGAATTTAAATGAAATGAGGTGAAATGTAATCCAACTTCATTTAACATTGGTTGGTTTGGGGGTTTTATGGCGCAAGGGTCATATTTGGCCATGCTGCGCCAGACACAAGACATACAATATCAAGTAATAGATAGACACGCACAATGAAAGTTTTATTTACACAGAAGAGAGAAATACACCCAGGGAGGAATGCACCTGACAGGAATAGAACCTGCGTCACCTACAACTCGAAAGATGCTAGCGCAGTGGACAAAGCCGCTGAGCCATGACAGTTCCTAACATTAGTTGGACTTCATAACTATATTTGGCCAAGCTGTGCCAAACACAAGACAAGCAACGTCAAGCATCTAACACATTTGAATACATTTGGTTACGCGAATCAATTTAAATGAAATGAGGTGAAGTGTAATCCAACTTCATTTTACGTTGACTGGGCCATATTTGGCCAAGCTGTGCCAAACAAAAGGCACGGAAAGGAAGATGTCGAAGATGAGCCGCGTTCTGGTCGACCGTCAACAAGCAGAACTCCAGACAACATCGAACGAGTGCGACGGATGATCGGCGGCTGTCTTTGAGAGTGATAGCAGAAGATTTGCAGATAAGCCTAGACAGTGTGAGCACCATTGCTCACACTGTTGCACAAGCGTAAGATTTGTGCCCGGTTTGTATCGCACAAGCTGTCAGACGAAGAAAAGCAACACCGGATGGAAACCTCTGGAGATTTCATTGACGCGTGTGACCGGAATCAGCAGTTCTTGGAAACAATCATTACAGGGGATGAGTCGTGGTGCTACCAGTACGATCCGGAGACCAAGCGACAGTCCATGGAATGGTGTTCATCGTCGTCGTCCCCTCCCGAAAAATGTCGTTGGACCAAATCTAGGATGAAGACGGTGTTGATTGCCTTTTTCGACAATAAGGGCTTGATCCATCATGAATTTTTACCCGCGGGTACAACCGTCAACGCAGAATTCTACGTGGGAGTTTTGAAACGGCTGCTGAAACGCATCCGGCGGGTTCGGCCACAATTGTTCCAGAGTGGACAGTGGACTCTGCTCCACGACAACGCCCGTCCGCACACTGCGATCCGCGTAAGGCACTTCCTCGCTACACGCCAGGTGACAATTCTTGAACACCCTCCATATTCTCCAGATCTGGCACCTGCAGATTTCTTCTTGTTTCCCCGCCTCAAAGGAGTCCTGAAAGGCCTACGCTTTTCTGACATTGTGCAGATCCAACAACGTGTGACAACGGTGCTTCGAGCGAAAGAAGCATTTGCTGAGTTTCCAGCAGCTGTACAACCGATGTCAAAAGTGTATTGTCGCTAATGGCGATTACTTTGAATGCCAGTAAATGTATTTTGTTTGTATCTCTTGTTTCCTTTATTTTGAGACCATTCACCGAACTTTTCGAACATACCTTGTATTATAAAGCTATTTATTAAAATGAAATAAAAATAAATTACGCTTAAACAAATTGTTATTAATTTCTAATAAGAGTGAGCAATCGAATGAGTAAAATTAAAACATCGTCACCAATGATAAGGATGAGCAAGGGATTGGGATATCAATGTATCGATATAAGAATATTTTCGTCACTAGCATCTTAAATCTCCAAGATTTGACCTTTAGAAATCCGATTAATCTTTTTAGTTAAACGAATTGTTACAGCACTAAATCCACGTTCAACTAAATAGGATGACGGAAATGCAATCAAAAAATTTCTTGTCCCAACCCACAGTCCAGGATAAAGTGTGGGAATCTGTTTTTGCAATCAGGTAAACAGCTAATTAACGTCGCACTGAAGCAACACAACGGGTTATTGGCGACTGTCCGAGATCAATCCCCAAGGGCAAGTTCCGAGGTTGCAGAACATTCCCTCTAGAAATATTCCATGCAGAACATTCCGTCTAGAAATGTTCTATGCAGAACATTCCGTATAGAAATATTCCATGTAGAACATTTCGTCTAGGATATTCCATGTAAAATTGAATTATGTTTGTTTAAATAAACTTGCTGCAACTGTATCCACTGAAAATAGAATTCAATTTGATGCGGCATGTTTTTCTGATTTCAATGCTTGTTTTATCTCTAAGGGTTCAGCACTTTCTCAAATTGCTGCTGCTTCAAAAAATTCAAAGCTATGAAGCGCGTCATTGTCTACGCGCACCACAAAACTCATTTCTTCCCCCGGACGCAGTAACGATAACCGCGTGTCGAAATGTCGATGGAAAGTTTTGTTGAAAAAACCCTGCCATTAATGCCCGCGTAAACGTTCCTCCCTCGCACATAAAAGGTAGATCGTGTGACGTACAAACACCTCGACGACAGAAGGTCATTTCGTTTTGTCGGGTCAATTTGTGCAGCGCTACGCTCTCGTGGACTCAAATCGTGATTCCGGCGGTTAAGACAGATGGAAGCATGGTATCTGTAGCGGAACATCATTTCACGGAACGCCGGTTTGAGGGTAATGTGTGCTTCGAATGCGGAAGACCTGAAGACGGCATGGCCATAAATTCGATAATAGTAAGAAATCCTGTCTGGGAACAAAGAAAATCCTGTTGGGACATAGGGCTGAATTCTAGCTTGTTGTATGCATCTCGGCTCAGTGGTTTGCCAACTGCGTTATCGACCTGCGAGTTGGAGGGGACGCTGGTTCGGTTCCTTCCTGGGCAGAGTATGAAAAAAATCAAAAACATCGGATTTATTTGATTTAAATCAGATTTTTTTATTTAAATCGGATTTTTCTGATTTTTAATTCCTTCCACGAACAAGTTTAAATTTGTTAGACATGAGGCACGCAAATTAGTGTAGTTTTTCTAGATAGTTTTTATTTATTTAAACATTAATATTTTTTTATGTAACATTAATATTTTTTAAGTAAAACACTAACGTATTAGGAAATATAGCTGGGTCAATTTTTGAAAGATTAAAATACGACAAAGAAATTAGCAAAGTAAATCATGTGATAGAGTAAATAGAATAATGCCAAGCATGAGCAAATGTTTTCCCATCTGATTCTCAAGTGGTCTAGATTACTTTGAGTTTAATCCATAACCATTGACGTGAAAGTTTTGAACCCGGATAAATAAGGTTGCGGGATCCCACCGACACCACATTAAGAATTTTTTTCAATCATACGAATTTCAGAATTTTTTTTGTATTATATATTTATCATACATGAATAAAATGTTTTGAATTACCTCAATTATTTTGATACAAAATAATTGATTCAAGACTTGCTTGAGAAAAAATCATGTCACCAATATAAAATAAAAGGAGCTTACATCATGAAAAAATTCATTCCTACTTCTCCATTAATATTTAGCTTGAAAAATAACTTATTGGTGAAAATATTGTTACTTTTATGCAAGTTAACAGTTAAAAACGAGACATAAAAATACGCAAATTTGAAATCAAATGCCTATTTTTCAAATTCTTTGAGCAATGACAAGTATTTCATAGGTATATTCCAAGCACACAAAAAGGGGTTTTTAAATAACAAGAAAATGAAGCTTTTCTCTATGAGCAGCATAGAAAGAGCGTAATAGTACCCCCAGAACATGCCAATTCAGTGGAATTTTGAGCTTGCAATACAAAATTTATCATTCCAATCATAATCATTCAAATAAGCTTTCCGTTTCAATCCATAATCTTTTCTCAGCATAATAATCAGATAAGTGAATTAACTTTTACGTTCCAAATTTCAATTCCATAAATATTGAATAATTATTCTAGCAGTGTGAAGAATACTAAGGGATCAATACATAAAATTTCCTAATCAATTCAAATAAAATTAACCAGTATATTACACAAAATAAAATGAAACTATTAAAATTGCCAATTATAAAGATTTATGTGCAAAATTGGAATGCTTTTGTGATACTGCAGAAAAACTTTCCGTTGTATTTTTTTTATCAACTGACTACAAATGTTAAATAAATAACTAAAACATCTTAAAAAGAAAGCAAATCGCCACAATTTTAATAATTTAAGTGAATTTATTTCAAGCATCTTCACTCATCACATGGAGAATGGTTTAAAATTAGCCATGTACGATTTAGTCGCATGGAATGCTTAAAACAAAACACCCTGATAAGCAGGCTTGTGAGTGACATATATTGGTCAATTGGTCAAATACATACTTGTCTACTAATTATGATCCCAATCAAATACCGTTATTTAGTGTAAGGGAGGATGATTATCAATATAATTTTGGGGTGAACTCAGTACGAGCGAAGTTCTTAACTTATTTGAATAAAATAACATGCATCTTGTTCTGTTATTTCATTTTTAATATTAAACATAACAGAAAGAAAAACGAAATTTAAAATTTTGATTTAAATCAATGATTTTTTAATAAAAATCACTTGATTTGAATCAAGCTGATTTAAATCGGCATACCGTCCCTGGGTGTTTTTAGATCGAGGCTTTGTTTTATCTATTTTCATTGACTTTGAGGGGTCGCCGTGGCTCAGTGTGTTTGGCCACCGCGCTTTTGTTATGAGATCTACTTGCCAAAGTTGGCTCTAGCGCCTGGTAAATCTGAACCAACCTACCTAGCCCACAGCCTGCGAGTTAGGGAGGAATCGAATGTATGCCGCCTCCAAGTGTATTTCTCCTGTGTGAATGAAGTTTTCCTTGAGAATGTTTGTCCATTTACCCGAAGTTTGACGCAGCTTGGTCAAATACGACCCTAGTGCCATAAAACCCAACCAACCATCGATATTGTGTCTTTAGCGCAGTTTGTTCTGGACCTTGTGCCATAAAACCAAACTTCCGTATGTGCATTTCTTCACTATTAGTAAAACTTCTGGTGTGTATGTCCATTTACTTCATGTTCAGCGCAACTTGGCCGAATATGGCCCTTGCGCTATAAAACCGTACCAATCATCTAGCTATATATGTACTGTAGTTTTAAACCTTGTCGTATGTAACCCGGAATTCGGTACATAACATTGTGGTTGTTTGGTGTTTTTAGAAGCTTTCTTTGGTCGGAGTTTATAGGCTTCTGAATATTTCCCGATACTTCTGAACCAAATACTTCCGAGTAAATTTTCATCTTCATCATTGGATTTCAATCTAGTCTTCATCAGTATCACCCTATATTTTCCATTCGTACTTCACGTTCCTCTGAATATTTTTTCTAGTTATATTTTGAATATTTTTTCTAGCCATTTTTACCTCCCGAATGAAAAAAAGTTAAACGTGTACTACCTAATGCTAGTAACACTGTTCAGATATTTGTTGTCAGGGGTAGAAATATAACGCTAGTTAACCGGGCCGGGTAGCCCGGTTGGAAGTGTAGCAGATTAGCGACGGAAGGGTTGCGAGTTCCAAATTCGGTCCAAACAAAGACAACCGCGTACGCGGGGGTGGTGCACGTCAAATCTGTCGTGGAATCAAATAACCTCACGTTGGCGTGGAAGTTTGTAGAGTGGGGTGCCACTAAGGTGTCGTCCTTCTCGTCATTTGAACGCGGTTCAAATGGCGAGATGTTATCCTTCGATCTTTTCCTTCGGGATTGATCCCGGACCATCGCCAGGGCCGTCGTGGGTATGTCCACTTCGCTAGCAACCTTCGATTCCTGTCAGGTGCATTCCTCCATGGGTGTATTTCTCTCTGCTATGTCAGTAAAAACTTCCATGTGTATGTATGTCTGATACTCGAAATTGTATGTCCTGTGCCGGGTGCAGCCTGGCCGGAAATGGCCCTTAGGCCATAAAACCGCCACAAGCACCAATCAGCCAAAGCTGGTGCACTCTAAATCTGTCGTTGCCTCAAATGTCATCAAGCGTTGTTCGCGTCATCCGGCCGTGGCTAAAAAATCAAGAGGCTTTGTTACTGGATCTTTCCCTTGTGAATCGATCCCCGACCGTCGCCAATAGCCCGTTGCGCTGCTCCA
This sequence comes from Meta bourneti, assembly GCA_933210815.1. Classification (NCBI taxonomy): domain Eukaryota; kingdom Metazoa; phylum Arthropoda; class Arachnida; order Araneae; family Tetragnathidae; genus Meta; species Meta bourneti. The sequence continues at coordinate 12,976,298 of OW119930.1, forward strand.
ATGTGACGTTAATTAACCACCTACCCGCGCCGGAATAATTCACCTGCGATTCGTAGCACCATAAAACCCCAAAACAACCAACCAACCGAACCGTCGCCCTTCCTGTTGCTCAAGAGCGACGTCGATTCAACTACCTACATTTAAAAAAACACGCGCGGCTCCATCCCGCGAGTGGAAAAGCGTTTCTATTCACACCGGATTCAGGAGTCTTATTTAGCATTTTTCACGAACACAGCCAAACTGAGGCAGCTGTCAAAACGTTGTGACAGAGACGTATTACGGCTCGATAATAATGGGAAGAAAAAGTAAATTTCTCTCCAGAACGAAAGCCCGTCGCTGTGCAGCGCTCGAACTCGAAATGGATGCTCTGTCAGCGCTCTTTGACAAGCAAGCAGCTGTGTGCTGTGAACTCGTCCATCAAGGCACGCGATGATATCAGCGACAGAATCGGGATTATCAGACTTAAAACGTTCAGCCCTCCACTCTGGTAAATGCTTTGTATCAATAGCGTTGAGCAGCATTCATATCTGGGGGTGGCAAACTGGATCGCTAAATTATGTTATAAAATAAATTAAGGTAGGAATTTCAATTAAAGTCGCACTTGGAGCAACACAACGGGCTATTGGCAACGGTCCGGGATTAATCCGAGGACAACCATAGACGTGAAATATAAGTAGGCTGAGCATTGCTATTGATAGGAGCTTCAAAACGTGTGATCAACAAGTTGACTAGCAGTCACGTGACTGCTGTGAAAAACTGACTTGATTGGTCGATTTGGAATCTTATAGCCTCTTTTAGCGACATAAAATCTTGTGAAAGAGCAGGTATGTGAATGAGCATTTTTAGAGTGGCGACAAAAGTGGTGAAATCGCCAAAGTCTACTACTATGTCGCGCGGACCAATGAGATGATGAATTACTGGATGGGCGTCTTCTGCTGTCGCGTGGACCAATCATGATGAATATTCATTTCCACTCGGCAGACGAAAGTAGTGTAAGGATCACGTTACTAGTTTTTGATCACGTGATCCAGGGCATATAAAAAGGTTACCATTGCTCACTCTACTTTCCTGAGGACAACCAATTTGGCCAAGCTGCGCCAAACACAAGTCAATGTTTAGTAATTGTGAAAAGAAAGGATGGAGGGGGAGTAGAGAAAGGCCTCTTGGGCATTCTGGGGTCGCGACCCCTATGTTTACAAGCGGCAGTAAACCCCATGGGAAAAATAGATCACTAGAGTACCCCGGGGTTCGTGAAGCTCGTACACACCTAAAGATGTACCTCCGAGGGGCTAAACCCCATGGAAAAAGAAAAGATCACTAGAGTACCTCGGGTTAGGTTGGTTAGTTGTCGGGGTTTTATGGCGCAAGGGCCATATTTGACCATGCTGCGCCAGACACAAGACATACAATGTAAAATACGCACAATGAAAGTTTTACTGACACAGAGAAATACACCCAGAGAGGAATCGAACCTGCATGTTGCTAGCGCAGTGGGCATACCCAATGAGCCACGACGGCCCTAACTCCGGTTAGGATCCCTGGGCTGAAAAGTTCCGAAACCACTGCGTTACTGCATTCCCAATATGAAACTTGAATACATTTCTTCAAGTATCCCCTGTGGTAAATGGAACAATGCTCGTTTCTACGGCAACAGACAAGAGGCATTCGTTTTGTGACCGACTGCGAGAGTTGCGTGAAAATACAAACAAAAAACGATACACAAGGCCACCTAACGGCATTTTAAGAAATTCGGAAGTTGGAAGCTATTACGTTAATGCGCATACAACAAAAGCAAAACACCGCCATTGATCCCCAACGAAATGTCCACGCAGAAAGCAATTGTCTGAAGCAGTCCAGGCATCGATGGAGTTTTAATGGACTGAAAAAACAGGCAATTCACCAGTGATTCGTCTCTCCTAGAGGCTAATGGATAAAAGGGGTTAAATTGCGTTTCAAGCAATTCGGGCACAGTAAATCTTGATTTTTGATAAATTTAAGCACGCAATCGCCGGCACTTAACCAAATGCAGAGACTAACGTTAAGAGTTAACATTTCTACTTAAAAAACGGTCAGACCTCTATTCAATTGATCCTTATACCAACCATACCTTTTTAGAAAAATTCGTTCACTAATCGAGTTAGTATAGACAACAATTTCAAGGTTAACAATTGCGATTGAAATATCAGCTATAGTTTAACTAGGAAAGTTGGACTTTCAAGTTGGAATGAACGTTTAACATCTGGTCGTATTCATAAAAATGTCGAATTTTCAAATTATCGACGTCTTAGTTTTCCGTGATACAGGCTTCCAGACCAAACTAGATCTATGAATATATTTTGAGATATTAGATCAGTTTTTAAGATTAGAAAGGTAGTTGAATTAATATCGCACTGGAGCAACAGAGTGGGCTATTGTCAATCCCGAAAGGACAGACAGCCCAACGTAATTTTGAATCACGATCCGATGATGTCAAAACCTGAGCTGGCACCCCCACTTAAAGAATTCCAGCATCACGAGCCAACGTGATGCCATTTGGGGCTTAATTAATTAATTAGCGTAATTAATTTAACTTTGAACAGTGATATCTCAAATTCTAATGTGTTCAGAAGGACAATTCCTGTTGGAAATCACTCCTAATATTATTCTTCATGTTTTGACCCTCCATCAAGTTGCTAGCGGGAATACGTTCTTTTTACAATTTTTTTCACGAAGGAAGTCTACAAAATCAAGATCTTTTTAGGAATCTCAACATTTAAAAATCAACTAAAAATTCATTTCTTAACCAATAACTTCGACTGAGGGTCAAAACATCCACTGAATTACATATATTAGAATGACACAAAAATAATTATAGATCAATTCATTGTTGAGTTATCATTGTTCGAAAGAAGCATCCGATTGCAAAAACATAGTTCTTCAGAAATCGAGTTTAAAGTTTTGGAAACGTGTTTGTCTATGCTGACAAGTACCTAACCCAAACCCTCGTAACTTCAAAACAATTTCGAAGATCTTGGTATCGTTGGAAAGTTAAGGGGTTGGACAATATTTTGAATTATTAAAAAATAGATCGATATTTTGGTCAATTTTCGTGATTTCTAGTCTACATACACCTTAAAGTACACTAGCCCCACGTACACGACGGTATTTGGGGGGACCTAGTTTCGAACTCGAAAATTGCTAATTCGTTACTCTTCCAACCGGGCTACCGCAGCCCCCACAAACACAAGGAAAGTTTTACTGCCACAGAAGACAGGAATACACCCAGGTAGGAATTGAACCCGCGCCGCTACAACTCGCAGGTAGCTAGCGCAGTGGACATACCCACGACGGCCCCCGGCTGGCTAGATGTCCTTTCCGACCACGAATCGCAGATAAGTGCACAAACAAATCAGGCGAAGTAATCAGAGCCATTTCAGGGTCATCCGATAACCACCTTGCAGTGTTCCCACGGGTGGAGAGAACAGAGTACGCGTGGCGCACGCCAGCCCTCGCACAAACGAACCACCCATCACTGATTGCAGATCGTGTCGCAAACGTTCAGAGCAGTTCACGCCTTGGTGCCCGCACGCTAAAGGGAGGGCTGAATACCGTTTCATAATCGACTAGCCTTCATCCCAAAGTCTTTCCTTTCGGTTGGTCTGCGGTCTTGTTTTGCGACACGTAAGGAAACTAGACCGCCGAACTAGACTCCCTATGGCTGAAAAAAGCATCATTTTCCAGAATTTCTCAGTTAGGTAGGAAGGCAGCTAATGAACGTCGCGCTGGAGCAACACAAAGGGGCTATTGGTGACTACTGTCCGGGATCCATTCCGAAAGCAAAGATACGAGGGCAACGTCTCATCATTTTGAGCCACGGTCAGATGACGAGGTCAACATCTGAGCTGGGAAACCACTCTCCAAACTTCCACACCACGCCAACGTGAGGACATTGGAGGCCGCGACAGATTGAACGTGCACCTTTGAACACGGTCTTTGGTTGGATTCGAACTCGCAACCCTCCGGCTGCCAAATTCCAAAGCAATTAATAGAATGGTTGTTTTGGAATGAGTTCCAAATTACTTAGCAAATATTCTGAGCTATGCTTTGGCATTGGGGGTATTCTTTAAGAAGCATTACTTAAAAAGAAGGCTTAGTTTAACCCTTTTAATGTAAGTAGTTAATTAACGTCGAACTGGAGCAACGACATACTATTGGCGACGGTCCGTGAGCAACTCCTAAAGGAAAGATCCAAGGATAACGGTTCGTAATTTTGAACCAAAGTCGGCTCACGTGGTCAACACCTGAACTGGCACCACTCTCCAAACTTCCATACCACACCTGCGGCCCCTTTCTGTGTGGTGTGGAGAGTGGGGTGCCGGCTTAAGTGTCGTCCTCGTCATCTGATCTAGGGGTGAAAATATGGAGAATATTTAAAATGATCTAATTTGTGTGTATTGAGAAAATATCGACGGATGGATGCATTTGTATGGCACATAGGGCCTGGTTTGGCCTAACACCGGAAAAGAGAAAATTTGATGATGTAGTATGCAGACTCTAAATTTCACCACTTCGTTACTCTGTAGTTTTATGCGCTTATCAACAAACAATTACAACATGAATGTTTGAACCTACCGCTGGCAAGTTTGTTGTTAGTATCTGTTTAATTATACATTATCGAGCGAACAGATACAGGTTTAACTTCTGAAACGAATGATGGGTCTAGTTATCTCTCATGGAACAAAAAAGTGGCTGCAAAGTGACAACAAACGAATGAGACAGAACAAACCAGATAGCATAAACAATTAACAGAACTTGTTTCATGACGGAATAATTCCAATACAGCTGCCGTTGTAGAAATGCATGCATAGGTTGGTTGGGTTTTTATGACGCAAAGGCTATGTTTTTGGCCATGCTGCGCTAGACACAAGACATACCATATCAAGTAATGGACATACACACACAAGGAAAGAAAGAGAACAGAGGAATCGAATCTGCTCCCCCTACAACTCGCAAGTTACTAGCACAGTGGGCATACCCACAGAGCCACAACGGCCCCGATGTATGCATAGGTAAAATGGAGTACAAGAAGTTGTATGGAATGTATGTAAGCGCACAGAATTGTGTTCTGCATACCAGAGCATAATCACTGAGGTATTACCGATACTTATTCTATTCTTTTTCATTACGTTTTTTGTAAAACCAGCAATAGTTAGACAACTTTTGTGGTAAGCAAACACACAATACCAAACATGTATGAGCACAAAAGTTTCTCAAAAACCAAGTATGAATGAACACAAAAGGTTTCTCCCACACCAAACATACGAGTACAAGAAAAATCCTCAAAAAAACAAGTTTGAACACAAAAAGTTTCTCAAATACCCCTAACATGTACGAGCACAAAACGTTTCTCAAATACCCCTAACATGTACGAGCACAAAAAAATCCACAAACAAAACGCGCATGAGCACAAAAGTTTCCCAAACATATGAGCACAAAAAGTTTCTCAAATACCCCTAACATGTACGAGCACAAAAAGTTTCTCAAATACCCCTAACATGTACAAGCACAAAAAAATTCCACAAACAAAACACGTGTGAGCACAAGTTTCCCAAACATGTATGACCACAAAGTTTCTCAAATACCGAACGCTTATGAGCACCAAAAAAGTTTCTCAAGCACACAGCTTGCACAAAATCAACAGAACTTCCCCACTGAATGAGAATACCATTAGCCGAAAGTGTGGTTTCGAGCGAAGTCGTAAAAAAGAGAAGTGAAAACAAATGGTGCTTCAGGGAGGAGAGGGCGGCTAAAAATACGCTTCCTCTGAAACAATAAGCCACCCACAGTGGTCATGCTCTTGCAAATGAAACGGTTTTCTGCGGCCATCGACTATCGATCACAGCGGACTTTCCGCGCTCTTCCGCGTTCTATTTCCGCCCCTAAAACCCTTCCTGCCCTTTACGAAGCGGAAGGAAATATTCTTTGAAGGGGATTTCGTGAAAGGAAATCAGGAAAAACACGGTGTCCAAAAGGATCCAGAAAAAAATACCAGATTTGACAAGCCAGGGCCGCATATTGTACAAGAAAATGTGAACCGTTATTATACTATATAGGTAGTTAAATAACATCGCACTGGAGCCCCACAACGGGGTACTGGCGACGGTATGGTATATTTTTAATTAATGGAGAATGCGTGGTTTAGTACAGTTGAAAACAAACACAGCACGGTTAGACTTAAAAAGTTAGAATAAGAATAATTTTCTAAAGAGCAAGCGATAATTTTCATAAAATGCACCATCAATGAACTTCAATGTACAGCTGCCCCAGGCTGTATGTTGGGTGTTAGCTGAAAAAGACAGATGCATTACATTCTTGGCCCTGTGCAGCTTGTTTTCAAAGGTCTACTTTTGAGTTTAGTTTATAATTTCGGTTGGTAAATATTTTAATTATGGGTTATATAAAACAAATAAAATGAAAAGAACTTTCCAAACTATATTTATTTTTGCATTTGCTATGTGCATACAATTTACATAGCGAAATCAGATTTAGTTGAACATGAGTTAAAAATAAATGGATTAGTATATTCTACATGTCTAAGGTTATGATAGATTTTTTCTTCTGATTTTAGAATTGTATTTTATTCGACTTTGGAATTTGTACTTTATTTTATATTCGACTTCGGAATTTGCACTTTATGTTATATTCGATTTTGGAATTTGTACTTTTTTTATTCGATTTCGGAATTTGTACTTTATTTTATTCAATTCTAGATTTACTTTATTCGATTTAAAATTGTATGGTATTTTAATAGATTGAAAAATAATATTTTATTCGATTTCAGAATTATCCTTTTTGACAAGCACAACGGCAGAACACCAATCACATGAAAAATAAAAACAATCTTCGAATCTACATGGAACGCAATTTTAAACACCAATAAAAGTGAAGAGAGATCTGGTTTCGCACCGCGGGACATCCAAACGACATTGTGCCAAGGAAGCAAAGCGTATTCGTGCACTCGGCGCAACAATTTGAGGTCAGCCTTTTCGAGTGCATGGAATAGCATTAAAAACGCAACTCCTCTATCATGTGTCGTAAGCATGACGTGTCCCGATAAAAACGAGTTGTTTGAAGAGAGATAAAAAGAAGCCAAAGTCACTCGTCTTTTACGTTTCACAAAGCGATAAGATGGGGCGCGATTCCCCAAAAGCATTAACAGTAAATCACAAGTTTCCAAGGTAGTGGTCCAAGGGTCACATTGAAAGCTCACAGCGGAATATTTTGAGTGCGCTAATCAGGATTATCAATTGTAACACTTATTTGCCCGGAAAAGCGGAACATTCTTTCGGCAAGAGATGGTAATGTGTTATTCACAAAGGCGTTTGAAATCAACATTCGTTCGTTTTACCTCAAGTTAACAAAAACATCAGGTGCGTGTTTTAATTAACGTCGCACTGGAGCAACACAACAGGCTACTGGCGACGGTTTGGGATCAAATCCGTGGATAACGCCTCGTCGTTTTGAACCACGGTCAAATGACGAGGTAACACCGGAGCTGGCACCACACTCTCCAAACTTCCATGCCACAAAAACGTGAGGACATTTGAGGCCACGACATATTTAACATGCACCAGTCCCCTTTGTACACGACGGTCTTCGGTTGGATTTGAAATTGCAACCCTACGGTTGCTCATCCGTTACACTTCCAACCGGGCTACCGCGGCCTCATAAAATAAGAAAGGATGAATATTCGAAATGTTCCAGACAGCCCATGGACAGTTTACGGTGATTAATTTTGTTTACATATAATTTTGTTTCATAGACTAATAATTGAAGAAATTAATCAATAGGTTGGTAGTTAATTAACGGTGCACTAGAGCAATATAACGGGTTATTGCCGACGGATCGGGATCAATCCCTACGGGAAGGATTAAAGACAACACATCGCAATTTTGAACCATTGTTAAATGAAGAGGCCAACACCTGAGCTGGCACCCCACTTTCCAAACTTCCACACCACGCCAAATAATACTAAGCTGCCACAGCCAAAGCACTTGTGAAATGTAGCATAAATCTTTTAAAATGGCAAAAGTCACTTAAACCTCATTTTAGTAGCAATTCTAGTTGCTCAAAACGAATCGGCTACAACACAAAATGTGGCAACTAAGTATGAAACAGACGCTGAAGGTCTCGTCATGAAATTTAAAATCCAACTATTTGCTTAATAAGTTTTTCATGACTATCTAGCAACCACCGATTCAGATGTTTTCCTTTCATGGCTGCCGGCTTGGCGCCAAAACTTCGAAATTGGCGTCCTTTGGAAAGGGACTGAGAAAAATCGAACAAATATTTATTCCGCTCGCTATTAGTTTAAAAAAAGGGGGGCTTAAATTTCGTTACCTTTTGGTGAATCTACAAAAAAAGTCGCCAAAATTTCGAAGGTAGTTTCGGAGACGATTTTGATCTAGTCGATTGATTTGCCTAGTTGCCAAGGTTGAAAAATAATCGCCTGTAGTAGCCCTAATATTACAGATGCTAGAGATAAATTAACAAATTATTCCCTGGCCAACTAAACACTTGAAATGTCCATCATTTTGATTTCCAATACACTAGAGGGGCCGCGGTAGCTCGGTTGGTAGATTAGTAAGTTATTTCGTTACTCAGTGACAAGATAATTTAATATTTATTTACCCCTCCAGTTTGGGATGCCTGACCTAACCTACAAAATTATTAGGGGAGGGCAAGGAGTTTGGAGACCTTGGAATAGGCGCCATAGACTACGTATGTTCCATGTAGGTAGTTAATTAACGTTGCACTGGAACAACACAACGGGTCATTGGAGACGGTCCGGGATCAATCCCGAAGGGAAAGATCCAAGGAAAGCCCTCGTAATTATGGTCAGATGACGAGAACACCTGAGCTGGCACAACACTATCCAAACTTTCATACCACGAAAACGTGAGGACATTTGAGGCCACGACAGATTAAACGTGCACCAGCCTCCGTGTACACGAGGGTCTTTGGCTGGACCGCGAAAAATAGGAACCTCTTGACTACAAAAATCGATCAAAGTATTAAAACTGTTAACTCTTTGAAGCACACGATTTAAAAAAAAAGTTGCACAGAATTGTTTATTCACTTATTCAGCTTCAAAATTAGTATAAAACATCAAGTAACAGGGTTTTTTCATTATAAAAAGATTTATCTACTCAATAAATTTTTACGAAAAAAAACAACGTTTACCGTTAAGAGACAAAAATTCACTGCACCACACAATTCACCAATCTTAATCACAATATCAGCAACTTACTAATGCATTTTAACAAGTGTAAATTTTTGTTTTCATTCATTTACACATTAAACGTTAGTTCATAGCATTGTCAACTCAATGAAAATCTTTAAATTATAAACTGTATGACAAAAAGTAATTTAAACTTTATAAGGTGGCTTAAAACATATCCCACCATGCATAAAAAGCTAAGCAAAAGGTGACAGTTTTTAACCCGTCTAACCCAAACGAGTTAAACCAAAGCAAATGTCACGCATCTAATTAAATTATTTATTTACTTTTCATTATTTTGTTATAATATAAATGAAAAAAAATTACGATACATAACTTTCATGTTTTTTGGCGGCCCTTCCATACGTCAGTGAATCTATGTGGCCCTTGGTCTTAACAAATCCGTATCCCTGGGTAGAAGAATTGCTGAGTCATCGTGTATCAAAGATCATACAAGGTATCAAAGATCATACAAGGCAGCCGACGGCTGAGATGACGATAACCTTGTGAAGAACTCGCAAAAAAACACACTCCGATTTAAAGTAATCAAAGTTTAAGAATTAAGTTACTTTTTTATCGAGTAATCCGTCGCGCTAAATTTGTTCACCAGAATAGTGCTTCCATGACATCCTCGAATGTTCCCTTCTAGATTGCTGTTTAGAAATACAATCCTAGACATCTATTTCCTATATAAACGCGAATCAAACAAACCAATTTAATAATGGATGGTCCAAGTCCCCCCCCCTTTGACTACAACAAAACTCCGACAAACTCAATGCTGTTCAGAACTCACATGTTCACCGGAGATGGAGGGCCTTCGGCCAAGGACATCTACTTATCGAATAATGCATGATTCGTAAACAAATATTTATCCACAAGTTAAAAAAAGAATTGTTACTTTTATCGAGTTGTCCGACGTGGCATAAATTCGTTCATCAGAATAGAACTGCCATGACGCTCTCAAATGTTCCGCTCTAGACTGTCTGCTGTTTAGAAATACAGCATTGACCGAAAAATAGTCCGTCTATCCCCTTTTCGTGATCAAATGAAACTGTTCTTGGTGTGAAATTTATTTTCCTATTCTTTTAGTGTGCCCCGCCTTGATTCTGGAACTGAATATTTCTTAAGGGGGCACAGTACCTTTAAGCATATAAATCAACAGGTAAAATAGACTAATTTCGGTAAACTGTATCACCAAAAGTTTCATGTGTATCATAATGAAATTTTTTGCAGTTTATTTATACTTTATACTACACAATGCAGAACAATTGGTTTGATTTTTAAAAATTAAATAATATTTTACTAGAATTTACATAAGGTCATTTTTTAACATTTTTAAACAAGCATAACTTGTGCGCAACATTCTGAGTCATCCTGTGCATTTTCTATAAAACTAATGGCTGATATGAGTAACACACAATGCTTTTATTTTAAATTAGAACCAAAAGATAGTAGTTAAGTAACACATAAATATAACAATCAATTAATATTTCACTTCATTAATTTTTTCCAAATTTTCGCTCATACTATATCAAAATTTTTTAATATATTTTTAGCTTGAGTAAAATTTTGGTTTCATTTTGAAGCCCTTTTGATAATCTATTTTCATTCAAAATTTCAGGAGTCTACGTTCATTAGTTGCAGAGTTATAGTGCGAACAAGCTTGAAAATTACCATTCTGAGATAAATGCAATTAAAGTTGAAATAGTTATTTTTAGCATTCACGTGCGTTCAAGTAAACAAACAGATTTGTGAAAAATGAAAGAGTTGAGTAGTACATATTCTGCTTATATTTGTTATAGTAAAAATATTAAAACTTTCGAAAAAAATAAATAGCATAATTCCAAACCAAAACTGAGTTACGTAAACAAACGAACAGCTGAAAATAAAATAGGTGTGTTCGAAAAATCCTCATTACGAACGAACGAATGCGAATTTTTTCATGCGTTTTTTTTACCAGAATCAGAACATTTCAAATTATCTAAATAGATCAAAATTGGAAAATCGATTTTTTTGAAGGTTTTAAAGGTACTGTGCCCCCAAGTTTACGAGAAATTCTAGTTTCGTTTCATGATTGCCCGGGTAACATTTTTAATGTTCCACCTTTTCCATTTGGCAAAAGTAAGGGCACACACGAAGAGGTGGATGTAATTCATTAATCAGATTTGTTTTAAGCATCTCAAACCTTCAAGACAACTTGAAAAGTGAATTTTAAGGAAAACCTGAATTCAAACTGTTTTAAGAATAAGTTGTTTGAAATTTATAAAATTCCGTTGGGGGGGTATCCCGTACATAAACTTTATAACATATATCCTGGTTTTATTTGCATTTCTTCGAGTTTGTATCGAATGTATTGAAACTAAAATTCGATAGAGAATCTAAAATAATTAAATTTTACAGAAATTCTATACAATTCAATAAATTTTCAAATTAAATTTCCATTTTGGGTTGATACTTTTCTCAAGGGAGTGCGATGAAATATTTTAAAATTTTATCTTATAAATTAGTTCACAGTTGACTTCCAATATTTATTTCAATCCCAGACGCTTATTTCCAATAAAAATTCGAATCAAAGAAACCAATTTAATAATGGATGGTCCAAGTCTCCGTTGACTACAACAAAACTCTGACAAACTCAATGCTGTTCAGCACAGATGTTCACCGGAGGTAGAGGGCCTTTTGCCCAGGTCATCTACTTTTCGAATAATGGATGATTCGTAAACAAATATTTATTTATATTGAAAGCAAAATGGATAGTGAGTTAGGCATTAGTTACTTGTTGAAAAAGATTATGGCGAGACGGAAGGCAAGTCGCATGGTTTTCAACAAGTCTATTCTTTAAATTAGGGGTCTGGTGGTAACGCAAGCAAAGCAACAACTAGTGTCTTTGGCTCCGATTCTGGTTCTAAGTTCAACGTTCGGTACTGAAAGCGATAGAAGTGATAGCGATTTGGCCCGGGGAATACCATTCAGGGCGATCGTCATTCAAGCTTTTGCGTATGCAGGGCTGCCAATCAGAACACTTGTGAAACAGCGTTAGTAGTATAAATTTTTTTTAAATAGCACAAAAAAGTCTCACCTTAACTCTACTTAAGTAGCAGTTTTAGTTGCTCAGATGGATCGGCTAAAACATAAAATGTGCTAATTAAGTATGAAACAGACATTGAAGATCTCATCAAGAAATTTAAATATTTTAAGGTTTTCATGACAATCTAGCAACCAGATTTTTCTTTTGTGGTCACCACGGCTTGGCGCCAAAACTTTGAAATTGGCGTCACTTAGAAAATTTTCCTCAAGAAAAAACTCGAAAAATATTTTATCTGTTCGCTATTAGTTAAAGATTAAATTTTCGTTGAGTTTTAGAGTTTTCAAAAGAGGCGCTTATATTTTCAAAAAGTTGCCAGACTTTAAAAATTGGAGCTTTGGGGCTATCTCGCTTCAAAAAATACCCCTAGTCGCCAAGGTTGGAAAATAGTAAAAAGTCGCCAGTGGCAGACCAACATATGGCAGTCTTTTAATAAGATTACTTTTTAAAAAATTGACTGATCCAAAGTCAATTACTTCCTTGTCGGTTGGGGTTTTATGGCACAGCCTTCTCGTCGAAGCCGCACACCAGTTGATTTCTCGGTATAGAAACAATGGTGATTTTCACTAAATACTAACTCGAATAATAAAACACCATTTTCTTTCTCCTCATCACTAAAATCAACTTTCCTAATGGAAAATATGAAAGGGGAAGTCTTGTTGTGGGGACGATGAAGAACTAACTGGGTTGCAATACTTCCCCTTATAACTAAGCCGAAAAATTAGAATAAAAACAAAAGTATTCAGTAAAGGTCAAGAGTTTCACGTGACCAATATTCTTCTGATGTTATCAAATGAGAATTGATTGTTATTAGTCAGAGAATCAATAGCATTGCATGTCATCAAAATCATTAAATATCATGATACCAAATACAAGTCATCTTTTTCAAAGCTACAATAAATTTAAAATGTAGACAGTTTTTCACAAGGTTACCTGCGCTATTTCAAAAGGTTGTTAAGTAACACTAATGCCCAATACTCAGTCGTTTTATTTCACCTCTAGGCACTTTTATTACATAGGAGTGCTTATTTAAAATTGTAACTCATCTGTTTTGAACTAGAATGTAACGTGCATTAAACTTAAATAACCGAATGTTGTCGACCATTTTTGGGATATTTATTTATAAGACATTCAGACTAATGACAAGAGATCGATGTGAGACCCATCAATGTATTTTTTGTTCCCAAAATGCTTTCTAGATTTCAAATTCAGAGGGTTGATTGGGTTCTATAGCACAAGAGCCATATTAGGTCAAGTTCCACCAAACACAAGACAAAGTCAGGTAATGGGAAAATACATACAAGGAAATTTTTACTGACAGAGAAGGGAGAAAAACTCCTTAAGTTACAGGAATCGAACCTACGCTGCCTACAACTCGTAGTAGATTAGCTGTTTTGGTGTTTTACAGCGCCAATTTTATATCCAATATTTGGCCAAGCTATGCCCAACACATGACAAGGAGAAGTAAAAAATCCTACAACTCGTAGATTGCTAGTGAAGTGGGCATGTTTTAAGTAGTGAACTATCATGGAAACTCGACCAAATGATTTCGATGGTGATTCCAGTCAACTTTTTATCTATCTAAAGTGTAACAATATTGCAATTATGACACAGGACTAACAAGATAATTTCACGATTAGCTTAATAAGATTGAAATGGTAAGTAAAAAATTGGTTTGCTTAAAGTAATAGATTTTTAAAAGTCAAAACCCAAAATATTGAAATCCAGTTTCAGCAACTTACCTACATAGCTGTAAACAGTAGAAATTATATTTGAACATTTTGAAGCACCCGCACAAGTTATTGAAAATTATATTGATATTGATATTGAAAATTTATATTGGCAGCATACAGACACTAAGGTACACATTTCAGTGTACCAATCTGAACAGTCTCTTATGGCCCATGATGTATCATAACAGATAGATTCTACTTTGCAATGCCTAAGAAATTCTGGACACATTTCATGTAGGTATACAGAAACCAACAAATGCAGCACTTGAAATAAATAAATAAATAAACAAATAAAAATGGTAAAAGAATTAGAAGGGTAGGTAGGTTGGTTTGGGTTCAATGGCATAAAATTCGAAAAAATGACCGATAATGTCAAACACAAGGCAGAATGCAAAAAAATAAAAAGCAATTTAAATATTTCGAGTAGTAGTCAGACTAATAAGTTAGATTTGGAATGATGTAGGTACACTACATAAGATGTCCATTCACTTCTGTACAATCTATACAAACTAATGTGCTTGGAGAAAAGGTGCTCTTCAGTGGATTCCCACACATGTGGCCATTGAAGGAAATGAAACTGCAGAGCCACTGGCAGAGGAAGCCAGAAAATTAAATGGTGAACAAACTCCAATAACTTTTACTGATGCTAATGCTTGGGTAAATTTCGAACTCATACCACCAAAAATTAAAATAAAACAAAGTTGTGAAATTAACATCGATGGAAAAATCACCACCAAAATATCCAGACTGAGAACAGGCCATTTTAAAGGCATGAAAATTAGCTGTGATGAAACCAGAATGTAGAGACATTGTAACAACTGTCTGGGTGTTGAACTCGCACCTCATCCTATATTCACCTGCCCTGCAATAGTAGCTGCTCTTCAAGCCATCAATTACAAATCAAGCCATCGATCGAAGAACAGCTTTACAGCGAGAAAATAATCGACATCTGACTAAGAAATGGACAGGACAACAGATGAAATATAGTGTGGTTTAAAAGGTATACATAAAAACATTTATACGAAGTTTTAAAAAGCCAATGTAGTATAAAAAATTGAAAGCTTTGGATGGGGATTTTCTCCCACCAAATCGTGCAAATTTAAAATTGGACTGCTAAATAAGCTATGATGATTAAAAGCTGGACCACTTATTTGAGTGTGATGAATGGTAAAAGAATCACAAAGGCATTGAACACAGGGGCACTCTCTCCTAACAAAAGATGCCTAAGAGCAAAATGTGTGGCCAATACGAAGGCAAGTTAAAAGCATGTTGGAATGTCAAGGTAATGAAATGTCTCGATGAATGCCATGGAGCTTATTATTCATTTGCAAACTCCAATCACTGCCACTCGTTCCACGCAATGTCTTGGACAGCGTGTCGAAGATCATCGCACAGAAAGGGGAGACTCAAAGGGGTCACAGCATTTTTCACCATTGCATCAGTTTGGTAATTGCCTGATATCCCGACATGATTAGAAGGGTAGGTAGGAAATAGAAAACTGAAATATTTATTGAGGCCTGAAATATTTACTATGTGCATGCTCATTCATCCATAAATTTAATTAGCCAGAATGCAATATCCCTTGAATATTTCATACAAGGAATTTAATATTTAGTATGTGATTACTGCAGTCTAAAATCCTACACTTGATTGAATAATGATCAAATCTGATTCATTTGGACAATTTCACAGCATAGAATTCATTACTGGCTTATTAGTATTTACGGACATTTTTCTCAATTAAACACGATACTAAATGATAATGAGTGCTTTCCTTTGTGTGATCTGAGTTTTATTGATTTTTTAGTGCCTTTTCCTTTGCAATCATTTCAGATATTCAGATTCTTTGTTGCAATAAAAATTCTTTTTTTTATCTATAAGGCAGTAAAGCCTTTTTGTAATAACTTGAACATGTCAGTGTGGCTTTCTGCTTGGAATTTTACAAGGTTTGGTCTACAAGGTTCTTATAACACGAAGAAATTTAGCTGTTTTTAACTAATTTTAAGGTGCTGGTAAAATTACTATAAAGTTTTTGTTATTGGTCATTTAACATTTGCTATATTTCAAAATTATCACTTAGTCACATAAAATGATACTAGATCTTTCTATTTTCATATTCAGCACCTCAGTAATCACAGCACAACACATAAGAGAAAAATGAACTATATGTATGGGGTATGAACTAAGTGTATAAATCTAATTTCGTATTTATACATGTGTGATCTTTTTTAAATGTTACTGTCTCATGCAGTGACAATAAGTGTATGAGATGATAGTTGCAGGGATAATTATCATATTTGCCAAAATTTCCATTACGGAAACCATAGAATTTTTAGAGGATCATGAAAGGCATATACCGACAAAAAATTGCATACCATAAATTAAATGTTACTAGTTATGTATATATACATAATCTCAAAACTACTGATTATTTTGCATTTTACTATATTTTATGCGTTTATAAGGGCAGCAATGTTTCAGAAAAGGTAAGCATTTGTTGATTGAAATAAAGTAAACATGATCGGGAATCTTGTTTCGAAAATTCAAGAGAGGAATGAAACAGCACCGAGGTTGGTTGCGGTTTTATGGCACAAGGGTTATATTTGGCCATGCTGGAAACAGCACAAGGAGAGGGATCAATGTATTGATTTAAACAATAAAATGTTTATATTGTTTTGTCAAGGCAATTAATTTTGCTTAATATTTGTTTTGCTACTCTTGGTTCGTTGCTATCTCGTACTTTTCAACCTATACTTTGTTTTACATTAATTAAAAATCAGACAAATTTCATAATTCTTTTATATTATATATTTATCATATATGAGTAAAATGTATAGAATTGCTTTAGTTTTCATAGAGTAATTAATTGGTTATACTTGTTGAGAAAAATCATGTCACCAATAGAAAATAAAAGGAACTAGCAACAAAATTCATGAAAATTTCCCACTTCTCATTAATATTTAGCTTGCAAAAAGTACTTATTTGTCAAAACATGTAATTTGTAAGTAGTGAAAAATGAGATATGAAAATATACATAAATTGAAATCAAATATGCTTATTTTTCAAATTTTCTCCGAGCATTGGTCCGTATGTCAAAGTTATGTTCCAAGCACATGAAAAGGGTTCATACATAACATTCAAGAAAATGAAGCTTCTTTAATGAACAGCATAGAATAAGTGTAAAGCATTATCCCAGAACATGCCAATTGAGTGGAATTTTGAGCTTCCGATAAAAAAATCTTCATAAACATTAAAATAGTTTTCGCTTCAATCCCCCCATGATCCATTTTGTTAATATACTCAATTATCAGATAGGTGAATTAACTCTTACATTTAAAATTTCAATTCCATAAATATAGAATTATTATGCTAGCAGTGTAAAGAATTTCTAGAGATCTATGAATAAAATTTCCCAATTAAATTTAAATAAAAATTAACCAACATACAACACAAAACAAAATATCAAAATAATCAATAAAAAGGTTTATGTGCAAAATTGGAATGCGTTTGTGAAACAGCAGAAATTCTTTTATATTGTGACTAAGTGTCTTTATTTTTTTAAGACTACTTTACTTATTTGAATAAAATAATATGCATCTTGTATGTCTTCATAGTTATTTCCTTTTCAATATTAATAAACTTTACCGGAAGGAAAATGAAATTAAAAATTTGACTCAAATCAAAGATTTTTTTAATAAAAATCATTTGATTTAAATCGTAATTTGAATCAAGCTGATTTAAATCGGCATACCCTGTGAAATACAGTATATAATTTTCAACACTATATTTTTTATAACTAACAATAAATACTAAATAATTTACAATTTGAAGTTCAGTTTGAAAAATGAAATATGAAAATATGACATTTACTTCCACTTCCTAGACACCTAAATTATACATACATATTTTAAAATATAGCGATTGTTAACAGACATTAACTGTATGGAGATTTTTCAGTTATATTTGAATTCCGCACCCCAAAATTAGTAAGAAAAACCTTATTTCACCCATGTTATGAAAACAAAAGTTTAAAATTGTCGACAAGTTTACCAAAGATCAAATAGTCATTAATATTAGATCAAAAATGGCATTAGCCATTACTGTAGATAGCGATAAATTAGAAAAAATCAAAATAGACATACTTAAGCCAATTAAATTCAGATTTTAAAACAGGAGAGTCAAACATGTATCCAAAGATGTGAGCAGAGGTGTGGACGACACTCAATCAAAATCCAGTCGCAGTCATTAATTATTGTGTTTATACACATTCACAAACAAAATTCATTCGAAATTCCACTCAAGCATAACATTTTGGCAACTAAGGTAGGTATTTAAATTAACCTTGCACTGGAGCAGCACAACGAGCTATTGGCGACGGTCCGGGATGAAACACGAAGGGAAAGATAGAGAACACCACATAATTTGGAACCAGTCAGATGACGAGGTCACACCTGTGAGCCGGCACCCCACTCTCTTAACTACCACACCATGCCAACATGAGGACATCTAAGGCCAGGACAGATTTAACGTGCACCAATCCCCTTTGTACATGATGGTATTCAGCTGGATTCGAATTCACAACCCTCAAGTTGCTAATCCATTACTCTTCCAACAGGGCTACCATGGTCCTTAGCAACTAAGGAAAAAATTTAGATGCCATTGATGCCTGCTCCTAATTTCTAACACTGGAGGTTTATATTCAGGGTGTAATTTCAGGATTTAACGTATGTTCATTGGAGTTGCACAGGTAGGTATTTGAATTAACGTCACACTGGAGCAACACAACGGGCTATTGGTGACAGTCCTGGATCAATCCCAAAGGTAAAAAGATACGAGGACACCACATAATTTTGAACCATGGCAACACCTGAGCTGGCATCCCACTCTCCAAACTTCCACACCAGACCAATGTGAGGACATTTGAGGTCACGATGGATTTAACGTGCACCAGCCCCCTTTATACACGATGGATTCGAACTCGCAACCCTCCGGTTGCTAATCCGTTGCTCTTCCAACGGCCCTTGGAGTTGCAGAAACAGGATTGATTCTGTTTAATTGCGGTAACAAACTCGTAAGATTCAAGAGGATAGGTCCCCAGATTTAACACATATCAGCAGTAATAGTAAGATGTGCCCATTTTGCGTAATGCAGAATAGAAGTATAACAGGTTGCAAGCCATTGATTTTTGCATGTAGGTGCTTTTTGTTTTGTTCAGTTTTACAATGCTTTAACAACTTAAAGCAAATTTTGAAGCTTTTTATGGCTCCTTAAAAACTGAAAAGAAAACTCGGGCATTTATAAATCCTGAGAGAAACTGGTAATATTTATTCATGTTTTAAATAATGTTGCACGAGCAAAATGAAAGTATCAACATATTTAACTAAAATGCAGAAATGTTCTGCATTTTCTGTACTACATTGTTTGAAATGTCATTTATCATACCTTTTAAGATAACAAGCTGTTTGCTTCACACATGATAGGAACTGAGGGAAATTGGAGGAAATTTCCTCTGGTGCTAATTTTCACATCAAACTGATCGTAAGTGTGTATATACATCAAAAATATTCTGAAACTAGCAATAAGATATGTGGCCAAGAAACAAGGATGTGTTAAAAGAATTACTTTTAATAATCCTTGACCAGAAAAGCATAATTTGAATAGGAAAATGAGCCACCATAGGTGTCATGATATATATTTTATTTGTTTATTTGTGCAAGTGCACCTGGAATTCTAATAATCTGCTTATTATTTAATTGCGTTACTCATTCGCATTTGTTTTTCTGAGTTACTCATTTTGTATATATTCCATGTAGAACATTCCATCTTGATTATTCCATGCAGAACATTCCATTTGGAACTGGTGATGAGATCAAAGCTTCTGAATTACTTTTCAAATTTTTACGATGAATTAATTTGGAAATAATACAAGTACCAAATATCTGAAGCAAGATGGCTACTATTGGATCAATTTCAGAATTCGATGCAAATAGGTAATGGGATTCGTATTCTGATCAATTACAATTGTTTTTTGAAACAAATAAAATATAAATCATACCACTAGGAAACATACAAAACATTGGCTTTAGATGCTCGATTGTCATTTTACTAATTATTCAATGCAATGAAGGTCACATTGACAATTGTCAACACCTGTTTTGTTGACACTTTGTCTTTCTCTTATTGTGTACCTGTAAAGCGGCTAAAATAGAATCTTGTTCCAGCCCTGTTTTAAGCACATTCAGCAATCAATTGTTAAATCTTCATTTAAATGCATTGTACCCCTAGAATGGTCACAATTCAAAATGCATAAACTTTCAAACAAGGGGCAAACAAAATTCTAATCGCATTGTGAATCTAATCTTACTGCAATCTAGAATAATGATCAACCTTACTTATATGACCAAAACATGACATGATTATTCCTCTGTGTAGATATCATTCCAGATTTGCTCTCAGTGAGCTTAATTCAAAATTAGCATAACTCCAGTCGTAATTTTCATCTAGGAGTGTGAAGAGAAAATTATGAAACCACTGGGAAGCCTTGTCTGACGTCAACACCTACAGAGGATTGTTTCATATATGGATGATATGCATGACATTTTAAAACCAGCACATACCTACAGCAACATTGTATGGCTTTGAAAGTTGTCCCAACAAGGATCAATTTTCAAAGGGTTTGTGATCTTTGAGATGAACATGTGTCAGGGTGAAAGGATAAAGAAAATTCCTCATTCTCAAGAATTAATGGTTTGGACATGATTTTAATTAGTGCCTGTTAGTTTCGAGAGAGTGAGCCTGTGTAATCACTAACATATTAAACGTAGCTCAACATTGAAAACTCTACTTTTTCAAAACAGACATCGACTTCATGATCGAGACATTGACAAAGGGCGACTTACTTCCTTGATTTTATTCCTTTTTTCCCGAATATCCGGATCGGCGGGCTCGCCCCCTCGGGTTCCCGGACCCCCCGGATGGTCCCTGACGATGTCGTTCAAATCGGAAGCCCCCAGGTCGTTCTTCTTGATGGTCATGGGTATGTGGGCTATGTCGTTAATCCACTGGTCTTGAGCGAACAGCTGGGTGTCTTTGTCATCCGGGGACTTGGGGGAACTCTTCACGGAGTTCGACGGGTCGTTCTTGGCAAGGGGATTCTCCACCTGGGCCTTGTCCATGTTTTCCTTCAAGTTCTTCTGCCTCTCCCGCTCCAGATCCTCCTGGATTTTCAGGATCAGCTTCGCCCGGTCCATGATGACGTGTGGGTCGACATTGTTCACGTCGTGAGGCACGAATTGGTTCCTGTCGACAACCTGCAGGGGAGGCATGAGCAGGTCCGATCCCGCATTTCTAATGTGTCGATAAGCGGAGTTGATGGACCCCGACCTCAGTTCGGGCAGGAAGAAGAACGTGCCGATGCAGACGGCCACGAAAGTTCCGAGGACCAGCAGAACGATGTATTTTTCCCGAAGTCGAAGGGTTTTGCGGCCCGATGTGGTGACGGGAGCGCCGTTGATGTAACGTTGATATGTCGGGAGTACGGTGCTCGCCGCCATTTTACATGACTACCACAGCGCTAAGAGATGAGTCGTTTTTAAAAGGAAAAGCA
This sequence comes from Meta bourneti, assembly GCA_933210815.1. NCBI lineage: Eukaryota > Metazoa > Arthropoda > Arachnida > Araneae > Tetragnathidae > Meta > Meta bourneti. Next base: position 12,997,981 of record OW119930.1, read on the forward strand.
AAATACACCACGGAACAGTTTAGGAGGTCTTGGCCGGTAGATGGCACTTCCGTAGCATTTCAGCGCATGGGAATATCGTTGCCATATGTAGAAGAAAAATAACTGAAACGAAATATGTGGCTGAATTATAGGTTTTTCATCGATAGCAAGGACAAACATACTTTTTCAAACAAAACACAGAAGTATTAAAATACCGTAAGAAAACAATTTTTTAAGTTACTTTAAACTTGCATTTACGTTTATAACATTCTTTGGAATATTTTTGGCGAAGTGATGAAATCGTATTCAAAGCATATGTGAATAATAAGTAGACTGAGCTTCGTTTTGAGAAGAGCTTCAAAAATTGGGAGCAACATGTCGCTAATAGTCACGACTGCTACGCGAAAATTCAGCTTGGTTGATTTGATTTTTTATCGCTTCTCTTGGCGACATAACATTTACTTATAAAAGTTAGCGATGTGAATGTGTATAATACTGAAGAGTTCTTGAATTTGAGTTGCGTTTTAACATTGTTAGGCGATGCGAATGTGCATTCTGAATGTTTATTGAATTTGTGTAACTTTTTAATGTTTTTAGCAATTCGAGCTGTTATATGATTAGCTTAAGCTCGCATTGGGATCAAGTTTAACTAGCACGTATACAAAAAAATCCGTACGTGTAAGATAAATACGCTATAGTGAATAGATTGATTGCTGGCCCGGAGTTCAGACACAGTCCTCTGGACCGGTTAAAACGGTTCTCAAACCGAATAAGCCCTTCGGATATGTTTACCCGGCTCGCACACCAGATATGACCCTCCAAATTTTAATCAGGACCGCAGTTCAGATACGGTCTCCGGACAGGTTTACCCGGCCCACAGTCCATATGCAGTCCACCAAATATGTTTATTAGGACAGCAGACCAGAACATGTTTAACCTGCCTGCTGTCCAGATACGGCCCTCAGGACAGTTTTACCTAGCCCGCAATCCAGATACAATCCTCCAAATATTTTTTTATCAGGCCCTGTAATCCAAATCGGCTTAACCAGCCTGCAGTCCAGATACAGTCCTTCGCAGTCGAGATCGGTCCTGTAGTGCAGATTTGATTTATCGCTGGACTGTTTGTTAGCTTTTGCAATTACATATTAAGAGAAAATGTTGAAAGGGTTAGGGGATGTTCACAAGTACATCGTCACTGGTTAAAATTTTGTGAAAGATAGTTGTCCGAAACCTGTCCTTCTTTAATTCAATATATTATATTTTTTTCTTTAACTGTATTATGTGTTGTGAAAATTATCTTAAAGATTTAATAGCGGAAAATAATTCAAACATCCTTTTTAAACTTAATGAGGTTAATACGAGTTGGAATAAATTGAAAAATAAATGCACAAGTTAAGAAATGACTGCCTTAATAAATACACTCATGCCCAAATTTATCTTGACATACCCAAAAATAATGATATTCCGCGAAATATCGATGTAATCCATTTTTGCAGGGAATATGTGAAAGACAAGCCTAATTAGCATTATACAATCGAAAGTGATCAAACGGTTTCTGATATGCAAATCAGGGCGTTACGTCATTCGACGATGATTCAAGCGCTTTGCGCAAAGTGAATACCTGAGTGAATTTCTGCAATACAGCGTTTCATTTCAGTAAGGACACAAAACGGTTTGTTATGGCTCCGAAGTACCATTTGGAAGAATCTGTGAAGTGGCGAATTATCGGCCGTTTAGAAGCAGGGCAGACAATCTGGAAGCAGCGAGATGTATGACTATTTGAAGACAGACAGTCTCTATGCTGTGGAAACAATTTGAGAACTCTGGAACTGTTCTAAGGAGGCCTGGACAAGGTCGTAAACGAATAACTACTGCTTCTCAAGATCGATATCTGGCAATAACTGTTCTTCGTATCAGGAAGTCTATTGCTCAGCAGTTAAGTTCAGAGGTTGCAGCCGCCACAGGAACTGTTGTATCACGGCAAACTGTATACAGAAGGCTTAGTGAAGGCCTTTATGCCAGAAAGCCAAGGGTATGTGTTTCACTGTCTTCACAACAAAAGAGGGATCGCTTTAATTGGTGCAAAGAACTTCAGAACTGTAGTGAACACCAATGGACCCACGTTCTCTTACTGATAAGTCGAGGTTTAGTTTAACATCTGATTCTAAACGTGTTTACATCTGGAGGGGTCAGGAACGCGAAATCTTCCTTCGAATATTGTGGAACGTGACCGTTTCGGTAGTGCAGGTGTGATGGTATGGGGAGGAATAATGATCGATGGACGTACGCCCTTACACGCTTTCAACAGCGGATCTGTGATCGGCCAGATATATGGGGATGTGGTCTTAGAACTTTATGTAAGAATTTTCATAGGTGCATATGGATCTGATTTTTTATTCATGGACGATAATGCTTGTCCACATTGAACAGACCTCGTTGACGAATTCCTTGAAAGTGAAGTCATTGAGCGAATACCGTGGTCAGCAAAATCTCCTGATCTGAACCGGATAGAGAACTTATGGGACTACTTGGAAAAGCAGTTGCACGGAGACATCCTCCTCCTAGAGATCTAAATGCCCTGAAGACCGCATTGCTGAAGGAGTGGAACTTAATTCCCCAAACTGTGGTTAACTACATTATTGCCAGCATTCAAACACCTTGTGATATGTGTGTATACGTCAGGAGAGATCACATTCCATATTAAATTCATAAGCCTTAATTTTTTTCTGAGTTATTCTTTTTTTCTGAACTCTCCTTGTCACATATTATTGCCATTTTTATTGTTTCATGCTACAGTTTTACATCATATGCAGTGCTCGTAAATTTTTTCCTTTGCATTTATGTGTTATGATGTTATGTATGATTTCACACAAATTCATAAAATTATAGTTCAGTTTCTGAGAAATCCGTGATTTTATGCATGTAAAGATAATGTTGGACATGAGTGTATTTTACTGATGCATAAAATAAAAATTGTGAAAACAGATAAGAAGGTTGCGTGCTCAAATCACGTCTGGGTCACCACTGAAAGCTTTCATTTATATTATGGATACATAATTGCTTATGTTTTTGTAAACGCAAATTTATTTTAGAACAATTACATACAGATGTATTATTAACGTGAAAAGTTATTCATATAATGTTTACAAGATGGAAAGTAACTTTTTTAAACCATGTACTTAAAGTTGCTAGCTATTTTACCCAATTTTAGATTTTTGATTCAAAAATTAAATAAGTTACACCTGTGTGTCTATATATGGATTTTAAATTTATCAAAACGTTCAAGTAAATAACTATTGACAAATTTTATAATTTTAAGTGTGCAAAAGTTCTGTGCTGGATTTTTAATATTAAATTTGTATTAATTATTGTGTGTGTGAAACCAATATTTTATAAATACGAAAGATAAATAAGAAACAGTAAACTTATAAAATTTATTGTCACATTCCATCACATTTTAAATCCACTGAATAAAACTCATAGAAACATGTAGCCATTTACTAGCCATCTTCTTTCTTCATCTTTACGAAAACTAATAAATGGATCAAAATAATTTTAAATACATAAGAACTGAATAAATGAATTTTTAGCAGGTACACATCTCTAAAAGTTCTTATTACGAATAAATATAAATTGTTTTACTTATAGTTCTAAAAATCATAAATACAGAATTATTTTTTGTTTCAGGGAATGGAACCTTAAAAGCTTGAGTTATCACAGATTTAACGCTTTAAAAAAATAGTTTTTCAACTTAAAAAATTGTGGAAGATAAATATTTCGCTCAATTGAGGAGCATGTTTTATGTACATAAATTTTCACAAATATACTTAATTTGTTAAAATACTCTATTTAGAGAGAAAAAAAAATCAAAAAGTGTCCCTTTTTCAGGTAGAAAACAATAGAGTGAAGGATTTTATTTCGCTATGAAATGTGTTTTTATCACCACCATGCTTTTTTATCGACTTAAAGAACGATATAAACATTAAAATGCCCACAAATATTAACGTGGAAACTTAAAAGTGCAAATAATTAAACTTTAATGTTAGGTTTATTTAAATACAAAGCAAAAGAAATTAGGATGTCATGCAGATGTTTTTAGAAAAGGAACTTTCCAGCTGCGCGAAATGTTTGGAATTAATACAAAAGAAGTTTCATTTCGTTCTCTAATTGTTTGCTTTTCCAATTTGCTATATTACATGCTTTATTAACAAGAATACGTCAAAACAGGTACAATATTTCAATTTCCGTTCATGCGCTATTTTTGTTTTTCACGTAAGAGAACAGAAATTTGTTTTCGCCATTCCAGTAGAAAGTTATAGATTCAAGGGTAAATATTTGAAAGAAAAGCTCTTGTCAAATGCACAATCTTATAATGAAAGATTTTACAAATATTTTAAAACATAAACAAAAATGTTCCCTAAAGCGCATAAATATGGTTCACATTTATAATACGGTTTATGAAATTATCTAATTCTATTTTTAAGAAATCGATTTAATTTAATTTATAATTCTTAAAAGTTTCAAAATTTATCTGTTATTTTATTTATTATTATTATGTAATTCCACAGATGGGTGCATTCAAAACAATTTTGTTCGGCAAGAAATAATTTAAATTATGTACTTAAGTTCATGTTTTCAATTCATAATATTTTTATTGCGTAAGACACGAAAGAATATAATGATCCAAGTTGGCGCTAAAAAATCCTCGCCAAGACAGAACGATTTCACAAGTTTTTAAAGTTTGGTTTATTATTTTTCATATTTTAAGCCCTTATAGATGTACAATTTACATTAATAAACACATTCGAACATCAGTTATTTTATTTTAAACATTATTTTAATATATATTGATAGCAAATCTATGAAATCTTTTTTATAGAACGGGAAATGTCCGCAGGTTTTATTAAGAATTCCTAAGTTAGAACATCTATTTTTTTTCATACTAGCAAATACTGAAAGACAAAAAGAAATGTAAAATGCAAGTAAATCGCTTACCTGTGAAATGTAATGTTCCCACCTTTAATAAATTTCTAATTACATCCATATACATAGCACGATAGAATCATGTTAGCTCTTACTTTCAATGCATTTACTATGGAACAAGGAATGCGCAAACTATATGCGCGTTGGAGAAAAAAGTCTAGTGATCACGTGACTACTGGTTTTGGTCACATTATCATGCGGACATAAAAAGGTTGCCATAGCTCACTCAACTTTTATATCTCCTGTTTCAAAAAGCAAGTCAATGACGTCACACTCAGAATACGAACAAGAAATACGTATCACCACAGAAACACAACCGCCACCTATATTAGCTTGACAGAAAATACCTCATACAAAACTCAGAACTAATCAGAGGTAGGTAGTTAATTAACGTCACACTGGAGCAACACAACAGGTTATTGCAATGGCAACTTTGATCAATCCCTAAGGGAACGATCCAAACTAATCACAAAGAAAATATTAAAAATATTAATATAAAAATCATGTTTCTAGTTAAGTATTCAAGAAGTTATTAAATTTTGTATTTTAAACAACTTTTTCTGGGATCTTGGTTCGTCATCGATAAAACCAAAGACCGTCCTGTATGTGGGAACTGGTGCACACTGTCGGGAACTCAAATGTCCTCACGTTGGCGTGGCGTGGAAGTTTGGAGTGCCAGGTGTTGACCTCGTCATTTGACCGTGGTTCAAAATGACGAGGTGTTGTTCAGGCTGGTCGACGGAGACTCACCACAGTGTACACCACGGTACATAAAGTAACACATTTATAAATAAGGGTTGAAAAAACTAGTTTCATTTAAATAATTATTTCTGAAGTTGGTGCGGTTGGAAAAAGCTGAAAGGAGAGTGAGAGCTTTTAAATTATAAGATCTGCTACTTCATTCAGTTCAGAAAAACTGTCCTTTTGTTTTTGAAAAAAAATGTCCTAGTCCTCCTAAGTATCCCTAAACATTAGGGACATTTAGGAGCATCCCCAAGGGGCTAAACTATCACCCCATGGATCAGAACCTTACAATGTAGCTCAAGACATTACGAAAAAGAACTTTTGATTCTTACATTAAATTCCCTTCGTTTTTAAAACCATGACTTTTCTGCTTTCATATTTCTCATCCACGGTAGCTCAGTTGGTAGAGTAACGGATTAGGTAGGTAGGTATTTTAATTAACGTCGTACTGGAACAACACAACGGGCTATTGGTGACGGTCCGGGATCAATCCCACAGGGAAACGATCCGAGGACCACACTGGTAAGTTGGGAGTTCGAAACTAGGTCTAACCAAAAACCATCGTGTACATGGGGGCTGGTGCGCGTTAAATCTGTCGTGGCCTCAAATGTCCTCACGTTGGCGTGGTGTGGAAGTTTGGAGACTGGGGTGCAGCTTACGTGTTCTTGTCATATGACCGCGGTCCGAAATTATGAAGCGTTGTCCTTGGATCTTTTCCTTCGGAGTGGATCCTGGACAGTCGTCAATAGCCCGTTGTGTTGCCCTAGTGGGACGTTAATTAACTACCTACCTTACATATTTCCCAACTTCTTGGCGTCATAAATCATTGTTTTTAAAGTATTTGTGAATTCGTTGGTTCCGACGCCGTCTATTGAGTTCGGGTTCTTTGAGCTGTAGAAAAATTCAGACAAAGGTTTTACAAATTGGTTGGCTTTTCTGTAATTAAATTGGGCGGCGGTAGCCCGGTTGGAAGAGTAACGGATTAACAACCGGAGAGATGCGCATTCGAATCCAAACAAAGGCCGTCGTGAACAAAGGGGCCGGTGCACGTTAAACCTGTCGTGGCCTCAAATGTCCTCACGTTGGCGTGGTGTGGACGTTTGGAGAGTGGGGTGCCAGCTCAGGTGTTATTCTCGTCATATGACCGCGGTCCGAAATTATGAGGCGTTGTCCTTGGGTCTTTCCTTTTGGAATGAATCCTGGACAGTCGGCAATAGCCCGTTGTCTTGATCCACTCCGACGTTAATTAAATAAGCAATATCGTTTCTTTGCAAGTGTCGTATTAGGATCTAAATTTCCCCAGCTAACTCGATATAGATCCTCTTAGGGATCAATCTTGGCATCTCTCGGATGCCGTAGTGAAAAATAAAATCTAAATTTATTGACAGAAAATACAAAATCACCGTCTTGGTATCAAATTCAACAGCTTGGGTTCTCATCTATACAGATGTTAAATTATGATTCGTCACCTGACAGTGGTTCAGAATTACGCGGTGTTGTTCTCTGATCTTTCCCTTCGGGTTGGATCCCGGACCCAATAGCGAGTTGTGCTGCTCCAGTGCGAAGTTAATTAAAATACCTACCTACGTTAAATTATGACGTCACAAGACAATTGATTCCGTTAAACAGTTCATTTCAGTTCTTGATCGCAGCAGCGAGTATCGAATTACTTTCGTATTTGTGGGGTAATGGTAGTAACGGTAATTAATTAACGTCTCACTGGAGCAATGGAAAAGATTCGAACTCGCATCCCTCAGGTTGCTAATCAGTTACTCTTCCAACCGGGCTACCGCGGCCCCGTATTGGTGGGGAAAAGATACTTATTAGCAACCCTAAACTGTCTAAAAGGAACGAAAGACAACAAAATTTCAGTTTATGTTTAGGTTTTCTAATTCCAAACTAGGTACACGGAAATTTGAGAATTATTACCTTTTTTCTGACGAACTAGTTTAAAATAGTTTTCTGATGCATTTTAGAAAAAAAAAGAAAAACATGTTTTGTCTTTCATTGATCATATTAAAATTTACATAACAAAATAAAAATGATATTCCTGTAAAGAATTGATTAATTAAAAATAGCGGTTTTATTTTTCTGTTTTAAGCCTGTATAAAAAGTGAGTTGTTTAAATGAAAAAGATTTGTTAGATGGAAACAGAAGATTCTTTATTAACAGATTACAGAAAAGAGAAACAGAATCTGCTTTTTACTTCACTCTTCAATCAGAGAAAGAACAATTCCAAACATTCACCATGTTGAAGCTGTTAATAATTCAATAAGTTGGTGCTGCCGTCTATCGAGAAACATAAATTTAAATTGGAAAATCGCAATTATTCTTAGTATCTGAAATTTTGCCACTAAAAATTTATTGTGATTTTGATTGAGTAGGACCAAACTTTCTTCTGTCTCATCTGCAGAACAAATGTTTTTTTACTAAAAAACACATCAATTAGAGTATATTTTAATTTATTATCCACTACCCTAAATTTTTATCCCAATATTTTCAGACACGTGTACTTCTGTGGTGCACGGGGAGTTTGCTTATGTTCAATAAAAAATATTTTCAGAAATGGACCGGCTTTATCTTTTGTATCAGTAGATTTGATATCCTCATATTGCATTGTTTAATGTACTGAGTTTCTCAAAAATATCAGCATGGGTCAGTCAAAAAATATAAGTAAATCAAATGTGCTCTGAGTTTTTCAAAAATATCCGGGATTGATCTCGAACCCTCGGATATCACGTAATTTTAAACCACAGTCCGATGACGAGGTCAAACACCTGAGCAGGCATACCACTTTCCAAACTTCCGCACCACGCCAACGTGAGGATATTTAAGACCACAACAGATTTAACATGCACCAGCTGCCATGCATATAACGGTCTTTGACTTAACCAAGTTTCGAACTCGCAACCCTCCGGTTGATAATCCGTTGCTCTTCAAACTGGGCTACGGGCCGTGGTAGGAATCGGAGGGTTGCTAGTGCGAATCCAACCAAACACAGTGTACAAAGGAGGCTGATGTAAATCTGTCGTGGTTTCAAATATCCTCACTTTGCCGTAGTGTGGAACTTTGGAGAGTGAGGTGCCAGCTCAAGTGTGACCTCGTCATCTGATCGTCGTTCAGAATTACGTGTTGTCCTCGGTCTTTCCCAGAGACGTAACTAGAGGGGGGCAGATGGGGCATCTTCCCCGGGCGCCGAATTGGGGGGGGGCGATAAATTGGCCGAGTATTTTTTTACTATAGATATTTACCTATGATAAAAAATGAAGAGGAAAACTTATTAGTAGACTACAAAAACCAAAAACTATAAAAGGAGCTAAATGCAGAATGTGTGAAGAAATAGCAGGAAAGCTTAACCTAGATCCTCTTTTTAAAGAAGTACGGAGGAGAAAGAAGCGGAGGTTTGATGAGAAGGGCGAAGTTGAAAGCTATGAATTCTAAGAAGAAAAAAGTTCAAATTATGGATTATAATAGATCAGATTCTAAATGAACCGAGGCAAAGGTTTCAAGTCATTCAAAACATGAATAATTTATTTGGTTTCCTCAATGGAGCTCGGTTTGAAACAATGAATGGAGAAGAATTGAAGAACCAGGCACTTGAGTTAGCTACCACAAAAAAGAAGACTTAAACAGGGATTAGCTGGCGATAGAAGTGGAGAGTTTTAAGTATCATGCCTTGGATTTAAGCCCTAATATGAAAACGGCTACACCATCAGGTCTTCTGACGTTAATATACAAAAACGGACTTGAAGACGCGTCCACCAACATAACGACTGCGTTGAGAATTTTCCTCATACTACCAGTCTCAGTCGCCTGAAATGAAATGAGCTTTAGCAAACTAGAGATCATACAAACTAGAGATCAAAATTACCTCAGAAACTTAACAGGACAACAACGACTAACAAACCTGAGCATCATATCAATAGAGCACAAGTTAGCTTCAAAGACATCTTTTGAGGACATTGTAAAAATGTTTGAAGCCGAAAAAGCCCGTAAAGTTAAATTTTAGTTCAAGCTTTCTGTGCTTAAATTAATTTTTTTCACATTTTGTCAATAGATTAAGAGATTGTGAAAAATGTCTAAGTATAATACTCAAGATAATAACTTGAGTTAGCACCTTTAGACTTTTGTCTCACCCCCTCACAAAAGGTTGAGACATCTGGAGATTTAGTAGGAATATCAGTAAAGGGTATTTATCGACTCGATACCAGTTTCTTGTTCCATTTTTTCTACGAATTTAATACTGGATTTAGATCTAGGGCTGCTTGCTTTATCCTGATGCAGTTCTACTGATTGTTGGCACTTTGGGTAAAGATAAAGTATTTCTTTTTTGAATATTGGGGATAAAATAGGGTCTTGATAATATGTGGGAGTTGATTTTTACATTCCCCTCCTTTTTTACTTTTAATTTTCCATTTTATGCAAAACAGGCAACAATCATAAATCTCAGATAAAGTTCTCACGTTTATGTTACAAAGTTGAACCACGTTTTAAGATTTTTCTCCTCTTTTATGATAATGAATTTATTGCAATCTTTTAAATACACCCACGCCTCGTCTATTGTCACAACATTTTTTCATCTTTCTCCAGCTAAATGCTTCTCATACAGAATTCTGTTGCGAGTTCTGTTTTCTGCAATATGTCGTGGAGATAGACGATGAACATTGTATTTTTTGGCCTTTTTAAGATTCAAATCACTGTTAATTATTTTATTTACAGTTGAAACTGAACTTTTAATGACTTTGTAATAGTCTTTGACTTGGCGGATTCTCTTTTAAAATTAAAGATCTTACCTTACAAATATTCTCAGAAATTCTTTTCTTTTTTGGATACATATTTGGAAGTATTTTTCCACTTTTACGCGTTTTTTCCTTTCTCATTAATAATATTACTTATCGTACCTTTAGATATAGAAAAACATGACTTTTACAGCGTTTTTGAATAATTGAATAAGCATAATTCTCTTCGGAAAGAGCGGAAACATAGCCTTCCATCCATTGCTTATTTAAAAGCGCCATTTTGAAAGTAAACAAAACTGAGTTAGCAGACGATAAGTTCTACTTTAACTATTTAACTGCTGCGAAAATAAAATTATTTCGTAGCATACAAATTTTTTTACAGCTCATTAAAATCATTCAAAAAATATCCGAACAGCCTCTGTATTTATCATAATTAAATATCCTATTCTAAAGCAACAGTCTGTTGATTTTGATACAGCCCATACATATCCCGATATCATGTGATAAAACCTTTTCATTTAATTTGCAGCGATTATAACTATGAAAGAATATACCAAACATGCTACTCTTAGATTATTTGTCAATGAAATATCTTAGAATTAATTTGGTAATTTATCTTGTACTAAAAATGAAATTGCTGCAAATTAATCTATTTACCTTTGAAATCAGGCATTTGCCATCTAAGTTTAATAAAAAAATTTGGTCTAGTGGAATTAATGTGTGGTGGCGATATCAGGTTGGTCGGTTGGGGGGGGGGGCGCCAACAGGTTTGACAGGTTTAGACTAATTGTACTCATTAACAAAACAAGAGCTTTGTTAATGAGTCTACAGGACAGAAGTATGCACCAAACACCGTCGTGTTCGTGGAGGCACGTTAAATATGTCGTCGCCATAAATGTCCTCACGTTGGCATGGTGTGGAAGTTTTGATAGTGGGGTGCCTGCTCAGGTGTTGCCTCGCCATCCGACCGTGGTTTAAAATGACGAGGTGTTGTCCTCGGGTCTTTCTCTTCGGGATGGATCCCGTACCGTCGGAAATAGCCCACTGTGTTGCTCCAATGAGACTTAAATTCAACCTACATACCTTAACTTATTAATGAAATTCTGTTCGCTACATTACTTCTCATTAATTAATGGCAGTGCATACAAACTAGCAAACGGCAGAGCTTTGTTGTAATGAGACTACATGACGAAAGTGTGAAGAACCAAAGACCGTCGTGCTCATGGGGGCAGGTGCACGCTAACTCTGTCGTGGCTCGTTGTGATGGTGTCGAAGTTCGTAGAGTGGAATGCCAGCCCAGGTGTTGACCTCTTCATCTGACCATGGTTTAAAATGATGAGGTGTCCTTGGGTTTTCCGCTTAGGGAAGGATCCCGTGCCGTTGCAAATATCCCGTAGTGTTGAACCAGTGCGACGTTAATTAAAATACCTACGTACCAGACCGTGGTTCGAAATTACCTAACTACCTATTCACCAACCTACCAGTCTTGTTTGCCCAGGTAGTATAGCTTCGGCTCTGACCGCTGGAAGGTATTTCAATTAACGTCGAACTGGAATAACACAAAGGGGTATTGGCGACGGTCCGGGATCAAACCCGAAGGGAAAAAGATCCGAGGACACCACGTAATTTTGAACCACAGTCAGATGCCGAGGTCACGACTGGTCAGTTTTGCTAATGACGAGATACCCCGTCGAGACAACCAGCAGGAGGGTTAATCAGTTAGTGAGATATATGCCCTTCGTAAAACAATGTATGGCAAACTAAAACATATAAGCATTACCTGCGTGATTTATTAAGATTCGTTTTGAAAAATAGGGTAAGACAGAGGTCCTACTATGAATTTCAATCAGAATTATTAATTCATATTATATGATACGATATTACTATGTATGCGTATTTGTTTTACGAATTGAAAGCATCAACTTTCCATACACCAACAAACAATTTTGTGCAACCCTGTGGAGCGTGTTAAAAATAATGTGATACAGTAATTTATCATTAACAACGAATTTGGTCTTATACATTAATTCCCAAAAATATTGACACTGTTAATAAAATATTTAAATTGTTTTACATCTAAATTTCCAAAGTTCACCTCGTATGTCCGATTCCTTTTCTCTGAACACGATTGAATTTCAAAATACGTTTAAATGACACCCCACTCTCCAAACTTCCACACCATGCCAAACTGAGGACAATTGAGGCCGCGACAGATTTAACGTGCCCCAGCCCCTTTGTTCACGGTTTTTGTTTGGATTCGAACTCGTAACCCTCCGGTTAATAGTCCGTTACTCGAGCTACCGCAGCCTCCTGATCGCTGGAAATCCGAGACACGGAGGCATCTACACGCAAGAGACAAACCAAACACTCGGAAATTCGAGTTTGAAAAACTAATTCCCCGCACATCTCCCTAATGATGTTTTGTTTGTAGTCAACACGCATGCGTAATTCCTCCGTAGGGTCAGGATTTAGCAACCTGATCTCCGACCCCACTTTCTTCTAACTGTTGTCTGGTCCGCTTTCCGAAACCAATTCATTTGGGAATTATCCCCGGGGCCATTGAGGAAGTGTTTGACGGGAATTATTCCGTTTCTTGAAGCGGTCATTGTCTTCTGAAGATACGGACTCGGAGAGACTCACGCGTGTTTGTGAGGCTTTAACAGCTGGGAAAGGGGTTCGTTTTGCTGCTTTTCGGTTGAGAGCATTCGTCAGAAATTGGCTGTTATTCTGATAGCCCAAGGGGTCGGCAAACTTTTGAGACGTAAGATCTAAACCTGCCCTCAACAATTTAAAAACTATTCATGAGCCATATACAGTGCAACTTGGATAATTCGAAGCTGAAGGGACCACTAAAAAAATTCGAATTATCCAAAACTTCGAATTAAAAAAGTTACATCTTTTAACTTTAATTTCAGGTTCACTGAATGCTTGAAAAGATTATTCTGTCAATAAGTAAATATTTATTCAGAAAGATCATGGTATGAAAGACAAACATTATATGTATGCAAACAAAATAAGATTTACATTACGTAAGCTACAGTACATATTACATGTACTGTAGCTTACGTAACAGGTGGCGGGAAGGGGGGTCTCAGCTGTTACGTGTTGAACAGGTGGGGGTATTCCGTCGATGATTTCTTAACGATGAAAGGCCGAAAAGTCGTTATGGTTCGAAAGTTTTTATAAATGCTTCGAATTAGGGAAGTTGAACTTCGAATTATCCACGATTTTTTAACAATGATTTAATGAGAATTTCAAGGGACTAAGAGAAATCTTCGAATTAACGACGATTTTGAATTAGAGACGTTCGTTTTATCCAAGTTGCACTGTATATATATTTTTACAAATAAGGAAAATTTAAAGTAATGTAACAAGTTATATCACTTATATCTCTTTATTAAATGATAAATCACACAAAATTGCTTTCAATCAATCTGAGCAATGAGTTTGCATTTCCTTAGAAAATTTCTGATGTCTGGTTTGTAAGTAGTCGTTTTTAATTACAAACGTTAAACTACACTAAAAACAATTACATGTGCCTACCCTAGATTCTCCGCTTTCACATTTCGCTATTGCCAACGTTGTCTTGTCCAATAGAGGGCGCCCGTGCGCTCACTTATTAGTCACTTTGTATGGCTGAGCTGCCTACCATCTCTTTTACTCTATATGCCCCTTCACGTTCGCTTTCCCTTCACGCTTCGCTCATCTTAGTGTCACAAAGTTTTTCCGACACCTATAAAACAAATGAAATCACCATTATATAAATAAAATCCTTTAAAAATTTTATAAATGAAACTATGATAACTTTATTTTTTCATTTTCAATTTTACTTCAGAGCCAAAGTACTACATAATCAAAGAGCCGCAGTTAGCCGACCCTTGCGATAGCTGAAAAAGTGTCATTGCAAAATAACACTTAGAAACTGTTATCGAAAAAAAACAGTTGCCGAAAATGAAAGCTTCATTGCTGCCTCGATAACAAGTTGAATTGAAATCAGACCGTTGAGTACAAAGGTGGCTGGCGCACGTCATTAAATCTGTAGTGGCCTCAAATGTCCTCACGATGGCGTGGTGTGGAGCTAGCTCAGGTGTGACCTCATCACTTGACCGTGGTTCAAAATTACGCAGTTATTCTCGGATCTTTCCCTTCGGGTTTGATGCGACTGTCCCTAATAGCCCGTTGTACTGCTAAAAAATTATTCCATTCCAAGGAAGGAGCCATAGAATTTTTCGAAATTATTCTATTCACAGGAAATGAGCAATTTAATATTTCTAAATAGGTTGAAAGAACCCATGGGCGTAGAATTTCTGGGAAAGTTTATTAAGCCAGTTTAGAAAAGATTAATGTATTAATTTGATACATCCAATTCCTCTACATTCATGTTAAAATTTTAATTTCTTCTGTCTCGCAAATAAATTAAATAGTTTGAGACTTAAATTCTGGTTGGATTTTTCTAATGCGGGAATCACAAGGGAAAAGACTCAATTTCATGTATCGAATCAAGTAATAAATCAATTAGAATATTTAGAGTTATTGAGGTCAGAAAATTTACCAAAATCGGAGATTTGTTATTTCTTCTCGTAAAATGTTTTTCAAACAGAAAAAGTATTACTTAAGCACGATATGTTCGAAAATTCTGTGATATTTTCGAAGTTTAATTATTGAGTAAAATGAGGGGGTTACCTCATACTAAGTACTAATAACGTAACTTACGAAATATCAAATTGTTAATGAAAATAATCAGTATAAGTAATAAAATAATTTTTCATATAATAATTTAGCAAGTGTTAAAACTGTATAAGACATATTTAATTTATCTCTGAACGTGTGTAAGGGTGCCATATAATTTAAGTAAATAATAATTTTTCGTTATTTGAGTACATAAAATTTCGTAATTTAAGTAAATTGTTTAAGTAAGCTATAGCGTTCCAAAAATATTTACACAAAAATACACGAAGAGAAGCTTTGTCACCACATTGAAGTAAAATAAACTAAGACAGCAAAATAAACTAAGAAATTTAATTGAATTAAAATTTGCATTAAGAAAGTAGTCTTGAAAAGTTTAGAAATATTATATTTTTTCTAACTCTAAAATTTAGCTATATACGAAAGCAGAGTATAGCTTGATAAACAACACGAACAGAGTAAGCAGAATTGCAGTTTACGAAATCAGGAATTTCAAACAAAAGCGCTATTGCAAATTTATTGAAACGTCTGGAACAAGCTTTCAGAACTAAGAACGAATATTGAGCCTTATAATTAATACAATACTCTCCTAATGCTCTGAACTTCGCGACGACAAATTATTAAATTTCACTTACCAAACAAGATACACTAAGTTGACAATTGTAGAACTCTCAACGCAAGTGAAATTTTAAGAACTAAATACACCCAACATTTGATCTAATCATCAAACTCAATCTTTTCTATGAATGAGTCATTTATTAAAATTGCCAAAGCTTTCGTAGAGAAAGGCAGTATCTAATATTGGCCACTGGTTGATTTTATTTGAAGCTTCTCTTCCTGAAAGCTTCACATTGTTTTGGCAGCGAAATGAGAATCACTCTCCAAGATTCCAACAAAATTCAGTGGACCCATGACCCAACATGCTTGAGAATGAAATCGTGGACAGGTGATGTCAGTTCGTCGTCATGGTGCTTGTCGGCAAGTAACAAAACCACGCTCACGTTGTCCACTGTGAGGTGGGATATCAGCAAAGAACACTTTTGCTTCAAGGACAATATCTGATATTTGTCCGAAGCGTAATACAACTTGGAAACGTTATCCAATTCCAAGTTTTCGACCGTGTCGGTGTAAACGTACAACAGCATTCTGGCGAGAGTGTCTGCATCTGTCTGGCACATTCTTGAAGTTGGTCATGACCTCTTGCATGTTGCTGGTGAGCATGGCCTTGAAGACTGGGGACCGGGCACAGAGGATTGTCTTGTGGGCAGGGAATGTGACACCTTCCGATCTCAGCTCGAAGTCACTCAGAGTTTGACTAACGATTGGAAGTATTTTCCGCGTAATCAGAGCAATTGACACTCCAACAAAAACCAGGAAGGAGATAGCCTAAAAGAATCCAAAGCTAAACAATTTAAACATATTTATTTAAACACAACGAAACAGTAGAAACACGCAGACTAAACATAAAATAAAGGTTTTAAAAATATATCCATCGAAAAAGTTATTTGGTCAACTTAATGACAACCTTCATGTTTGAAAATTCCCTGAAAAACTAACTAAAAACCAGAAGCTCTCTTCTTTCCTCCCCTCTGATTGGTTCCGAATAATCAGAGGATTCTGGGCCAGGCTGTGAGGTGTTGCCATTTCCACACAACAAAAATCTAAAAGGGAATCTTACACGTCCCCCAAAGGAAGCACATGCGTCACCAGAATTGACCAGGTGCTGAAATGGAAGAAGTTAGGCCAACACTCACACACCCAAAAGAATATTAAAACTAAAAATATATATACATATATATTCACTAAACAATTTTAATTGAAATACAGGAACTTAAAGTATGCACTTAGACGATGTACAATATAACACAATATTTATCATTATAATATTATTTAAGCAAAAAAAAATGGCACTAGCTACACTAGAATTACTCTTGGGTTGGTAGACGTGACAATGCATCAGCGTTGCCATGGTTACTCCCCTTCCTATACGAAATTGTAAAATTATAACGTTGTAGAGCTAATGCCCACCTAGCCAATTTTGCTCCGTGAGGTAAACCTTGAGGTAGGTAGGTAAGAGGATTGTAATCGGAAACCACTTGAATTTGAGCACCAAAAATCCAACAGTCAAATTTCTTCAATGCCGTGAGGACAGCATACGCTTCCCTCTCAATGGTAGACCAGTTCATTTGGCAAACAGTTAACTTTTTGCTGTAGAAAGCAATGGGATGCTCCTTTTCGCTATCGTCATTCTGTGCTAAACATGCTCCAATAGCAGTTGCTGAAGCATCTGCATAAAGCTGAAATGGTCGATTAAGCACAGGGGTATGCAAAGATGGCATTATAAGTAGACTTTGCTTTAAACGCTGAAATGCCTTTTCGGCTTCTTCACTCCAAGGGGTTTGGTTGGGAACTGACTTCTTTGTTAAATTTGTAAGTGGTAACACGATTTCCGAAAAATTAGGAACATAATCCCGGTAGTAGCTGGCTAGGCCTATAATTCCACGCAATTCTCTCTTGGTAGTTGGTCTTGTCATTTTTGAGATCGCTTCTACTTTCTGAGGATCAGGAGCATGCTTCCCGGATCCAATTATATGACCCAAGAACTTCACTTGTCCTTTACCAAAATCACATTTTTCTAGATTAACCGTCAGTCCGACGTCTGTTAATGTTTGGAAAACTCTTTCCAAGTGATTTAAATGTTCTGACCAGGATTTTGAAAAAATGGCCACATCGTCAATACAGGCACGACAGTATTTTTGGTGGGGTGCTAGAGCTTGGTCCATACATTTCTGGAAGGTGCTGCCGGCATTTTTCATTCCAAACGGGAGAACTTTCCATTGGAAATGACCAGAATGGGTAACGAATGCAGTGTAATGCCTTGCTTCGTCGTCCATGGGAATCTGCCAATAACCTTTCGTCAGATCTAACACTGTTATGTAATTTGCCTTTCCCACTTCGCATAGCAGATCATTAGCATGTTTCATCGGGTAAGCATCAGGTATAGTATAACTATTTAAAAGTCTAAAATCTATACATAGCCTGACACTACCATCCTTCTTTGCAACGCATACCACTGGGTGTGCCCACTCACTATCACTTGGTTCTATCAAGTCCATTTCTAGTAGTTCTCGGATTTGTCTCTTTGCTTCTTCTTGTAATGCTATGGGCACTCTGTAAGGTTTTAATCTTTTTGGAGTACATTCAGCATTTACTTTCACGGAATGTCCCCTTACTTTAGCCTTTCCTGGGTGATTGCAAAATACTGCTTCATACTGTTTCAAAATATGTTTCAATTCTAAGCGTTGCTTGTCATTTAAAGGGCTTTCCATCTGATCAACTTTCTTGTCGATTTCAGTCTTTCCTCTTCCTACGCGATCAGTCGGTGCATAATATAAATCTCCGAAATCGCTATCTTGGTCAAAAGTCACTCCGATTTGATCAACTCTTGCAATGTAGGGTCGTAGTTTGTTCACATGCAGTTCTCTCGTACTTCCATCATCCAATTTAACCAAACATGAGTGAGGTCTAGTTAGTTCGATAACTTCTGCAGGGCCTATCCAAGTGTTCAATAGTTTGTGTGAAGAAGAAGGTAATAGCAACAGTACTTTATCGCCTATATTAAATTTTTTGTCACGAGACCTTAGATTATAGTGTAATGCATAGCTGCTTTACTTCTTATCCGAGTTCTCAATGGCTATATCAATTGCATCCTTCAGCTTCTTTTGCAAGTTAGTTAGGTATTTCCCAGCCGATTGGGATGCCTTTATAGGCACTTCTCTTTCGCCTGTCCAAAGTTCTTTCTAAAGCTTTAGAGGTCCTGATGGCAACTGACCATAAACCAGTTGAAAAGGTGACACCCCAGTTGTTGCATTTGGCACTTCTCTGTAAGCAAACAGCAAATATGGCAGGTGTACGTCCCATTCATTTCCGTGTTCTTGGATGTTTTTGTTCAACATATTCTTAAGAGTCCGGTTCCATCTTTCTACATCTCCCATGCTCTCAGGATGACCTGGAGTGGCAAAACGAGGTGAAACCCCAATGGTTTCATAGAAAGCTCTAGTTAATTGGGAAGTGAAATTAGTACCTTGATCTGTACAGATTGTTTTTGGAAATCCTGTTCTGGTGAAAATTTTCAGCAACTCATCACATGTGGTTTTGGCATTTATATTTTTAATGGCTATCGCTTCTGCCCAGCGGGTACATAAATCTACTGCACATATTATGTACTTGTGTCCTCTTTTCGAAGATGGTTCGAGAGGCCCGATACAGTCTATACTCCAAACCTCGAAGGGCGTTTCTGGCCTTACTATTAGCTGGATAGGAATTCGATATCGAAAATTAACATTCCTTCTTAATTGGCAAGCATTACAGCTTTCACAAAACTTTTTGACATCATTCTTTATACCAGGTCAAAAGAAGGAATATTTGATACGTTGCCTAGTTTTTGTTCTCCTGCAAATGGAATTTCGTGCGCTTTTTCTAAAATTTCTTTTCTCTTGCACGTTGGCAGAACGACTTGTTTGACATTTTCGCCGCAAATAAATTCCGTGTGAATTAAAATTCCGTTGGCAATTCTAAACGAGTCTTTCCCACTTTCAGCTAAAGTCCATATAGCTTGTAAATTCTTGTCTTCACGTTGTAAATTCATGAATTCATTGTTTTCATCGTTGTTTCCAACCACATTAATTTGGTTCGTGTTGGGTAGGTCTTCAATAAGGTTTTCTGGAGGTTCCCTAACAGCTTCTAACTTTTTCTCGAGGTCTTGAATCCTGGGGGTGTCCTCTGCTACACATTGATCGAACTCGTTACTATTCCTGTTTCCATCATCTACTTCTTGGTTAGAAATGTTTTCAATTACCAACTTTGCATTCATACTGTATAGCTCTATATTTTCGTAGAGTGCCTGATAAGCAGTTTGACATATTAACATATCATTTACTAATTTCTTAGAAACCGCACACGTGACTGCAACAGCTCCGTGTAATCCATCATCAATTTTCATTCCGAATGTCTTCAAGGGAACAATTTCATTTTCTCCAAATGCTGAAACTAGCTTTATACTTCCTTCTCCCTCGCTAATGAGATCCGCGACTAAGTCCTCTCTCACAACCGAAATCTGAGCACCGGAGTCCACGATGCCGTCTAGAATAGCATCTCCACACTTAACTTTTAGTATTTTGAGTTTATCAACACATTTCGAGGACGAGATAGTTGCATGAGTTGGATTAGTAATTCGAGCCGTTAACACTGAAGAATCACTTTGAGAATTTCCAGGAGTTTGCATTACGTTACTTTGAGCTTTTACAGGTGTATGAAATTTAGATTGTTGTTGGTTATGCTGATAGTTATTCTTTGCACGACACGCTTTCGAGGTATGTCCCTCTGCACCACATGAATAACAGGTAGGTTTATACCAGGTCTGTTTTTGAGCATTAGGGAATGACTCCCTTCTAAAGTCCTGATGTGGGTTATTGTTCTTGCAAACCTGTCCGTTGGTGACCGGGGCCGCCACTGCCTACTAGAGTTAATCCTCGTATCAGGTCTCTGATCATTCTTGTCTTTAGTAGCATTCAATGTAAATTTCTTAGTTTTAGCATGTATCTCTTCGTACTCATCGAGTTTATCTACCAACAATGATGGTGAAGTAATTTTGGACCATTCATCCAAAAAGTGCTCTCGACATTCAACAGGAACCTTCCGCTTCATTTGATCTGCAATCATAAGGTCTTTGAATTCTTCAAATGTTCTAATATTCAGTCCTGCTAACCATTCTTCAAAATAATTTTTTATCTCGTAGTAATAATCCTTCCAAGAGCCTTCGGGATTTTTAGTGTTTCACAAAGAGTTGGCCAAACTTCTCAGGGCTGAGCTTAAATCTCTTTAAAAGTAACTTTTTGATATATAAACATTGTTTATTCGAACTGATGTTCACTGCCCGTGTTTCGATTCCCTTCTTTTGTAAATGTGTAAATATAGAAAATTATTGGATTAGTTTTGATTTGTTTATAGAGAAACATGCTGTATTTCGTTTAACATCCAGTGCCTTTAGAACTTTTATCTTGTGAAATGTAACACGAGATTGATCGTCCTGGCATTTACTAAACATAAAAATCCACACTCCATGTTGCAGTGGCTTCAGATAATTTCCTATTTTGTGTTTTGATATTTCTCAACTAAGCAACAGTCGCAGAAAATAGCAAGCTGCGATTTTCGAAAAAGTAACGTTTTTCACGATAGTTGAGAGCCGCGGTAGCCCAGTTGGTCGAGTTGAGGATTACCAACGGGAAGTTTGCAAGTTCGAAACTCGATCCAACAAGAGACCGCCGAATGCAAGGAGGCTGGAAAACGTTAAACCTCCTGGTGGTTTTTCCATCAAGATCTGGTCAGTTTTGGTAATGACGAGATAGAAAAAACACCAGGAGGGTAAAATCTGTCGTGGCCACAAATGTCAACGTTAACGTGGTGTGGAAGTTTAGAGAGTGGGATGCCAGCTCAAGTGTTGACCTCGTCTACTGACCGTGACTCAAAACGGCGAAGTGTTCTCCCGGGTTTGTAGGAAGTTATTTAATTAACGTCGCACTGGAGCAACAAAACGGGCTGTTTGGGACGGTTCGGCGTTGTCCCGGGATTTTTCCCTTCGGGATTGATCCCGGACCGTCACCAATAGCCCTGTGTTGCTCCAGTGTGACGTTAATTAAATATACCTATACCTGCCAACTTAGCTTTAAAAAGTTCTGTATTTAAATATGAAAAAGGTGATTTTCGATCTCAAAACGGTTACCATCCAAGAATCAAATAAGACACAGGTTATTCTTTCAACATGTCCGTAGATGTTCGTAAAAAGTTTCGTTTTGGGGTTTTATGGTGCAATGGTCATATTTGACCACGCGCTCGTAAACAGGAACACGAGCCATACAAAATATACTACCGTCGCCATCTTGGAATGGAATCTTTCCAAAGGATTTTATTCAAAGGAAAGAAGCAGTGGAATCTTTTCAAAGGATCCTATTCCAAGGAAAGTAGCAATAAAATTATTATAAATTATTCTCTTCCAAGCTAAGGAGCTATAGAATCCTTCCAAATGATTCTATTGCAAGGATAGGAGCAATAGAATCTTTCCAAATCTTTCGATTTCAAGAAAAGGAGCAATGGAATCTGAAATTGATCATATTCTCTAAGGAAATGAGCAATAGAATCATTCTAAAATACTTTATTTCAAGGAAAGGATGAAGAGAATCTTTCCAAACGATTCTTTCACAAAGAAATGAGCAAAAGAATCTTTCCTAAAGATTCTATTTCAAGGAAATGACCAAAAGAATCTTTCCAAATGATTCTATTCCAAGAAATGAACAGTAGATTATTTCTTAAAAGGTTGAAAGAACACATGGAGCGAAAAATTATTGGGAAAGTTTAGCTCGCCAGTTTAGAAAAGTAACATGAAAATTAAAATTTGAATGACCTTAAAAAGTAAAAAAAAGAAATTATGATGACTTTGAAGCATGCACTTCCCCTATATTCATGACCGTGGTTCAAAATTAGGTGGTATTGTCCTCGGATCTTTCTCTTGGGATTGATCCCGGACCGTCATCACTAGCCCGTTGTGTTGCTCTAGTGCGACGTTAATTAATTACCATTACTTCTATATTCATATTAAAATTTAATTTCTTCTAAGTCTCAAAATTATATAGGGCCGCTGTAGCCCGATTGGAAGAGACTAGCAACCGGATGATTGCGAGTTCGAATCCAGCCAAAGTCCGCCGTGTACAGGAGGCTGGTGCACGTTAAATACGTCGTGGCCTCAAATGTCCTCCATTTGGCGTGGTTGTGGCAGTTTGGAGAGTGGGGTGCCAGCTCAGGTGTTGCCTCGTCATTTGACTGTGATTCAAACTTACGTAGTATTGTTATCGAATATTTCCCTTTGAGATTGATCCCCGACAGTCACCAATAGCCCGTTGTGTTGCTCCAGTGTGACGTTAATTAAAATACCTACCTACCTCAAAATTATATAAATTAAATACAGTTTGACATTTAAACCCTGGTTGAATTTTTCCAATCCATGAATCACAGGGGAAAGATCCAATTTCATGTATAGAATCAAGTAATCAGCCAATTAGAATCTTTAGTTATTAAAATCGGTAAATTTACCAAAATCAGATTTTGTTATTTCTTCGGGTCTTCTGCTTTTCAAAAAGAAATCGTAAATAAAAAGTTTTCGTACAATTTTAAGCACAATATGTTCGAAAATTCTGCAGTGTTCGAAGTATAATTATTTTGAGTAAAATGAGGGGGTGTATCTTGTACTAAGTACTAATAACGCGCGGGTAAGCTTGGAAACAACAATTTGTTATACAAAATAAGCAAATCTAGTAAGTGTTAAAAGTGTATTAGACAGATTAAAAATTTAATTTAATTGATAGTGTATATATATATATACATATATATATACATACATATATATACATACATACATACATACATACATACATATATATACATTCATACATATATACATATATATACATACATATACATATATATACATACACATACACATACACATATATATATCTACATATATATACATATATATATATACATATATATATATACATATATATATATATACATATATATACACATATATATATACATACACATATATATATATACATATATATATACATATATATATAGGTAGATTTACTTTATATAAGTATATTGTAATATTCCATAATTCAAGTGAATATTATTCCATAATTAAGTACATAATTTTTCGTTATTTGTAAAAAATAAAATTTCAAAATTTCAGTAAATTGTTTAAGTTAACCCCCTAGTATAATACTCCAAAAATATTTATTCAAAAATACATGAAGGGACGTTTTGTCAGCATTGAAGTAAAATCAACAGCAAAATAAACGAAGAAACTTAATTTCATTAAAATTTACATGGAGAAAGTAGTCTTCCAGGACAAGTCTTGAACTATTATATTTTATCTAACTCGCAATTTTAGCTATAAGAAAGTAGACTATAGCTTCATAAACAACATGCACACTAAGTAAGCTAAATTAATGTTTATTAAATCAGGAGTTTCAAACAAAAGCTTGTATTGTATAAAATTTATTTAAAATAGAAAAAACTAAGAACTAATATATATATGGATAGTCTTTAATAATTAATACGATACTTTGATAATACTATGCACATTTCCTTTGTGAATGACAAATTATCTAATTTCACTGACCAAACAAGATGCACTAAGTTGAAAATAATTGTAGAACTCTCAACAACTGCAATTTTAAGAACAAAATATACCACATTTGAATTAAACATCATCCTAAATCTTTTCTGAAGAGTGAAAGTCATTACAATTGTCGAAGCTTCGTAGAGGAAGGCAGAATTTATTGTTGCCCCACTGATTTGAATTTTATTTGAAGCTTTTTCCTATACGTCATACATTGTCTTGGTAGCTAAATGAGGAACACTTTTATCGAATTCCAACCATTCAGCAGAACGCATGATCTCTTCGTCATTGCTGAGAATGAAATCGTGGGCAGCCTATATCAATTCGTCGTCCTGGTGCCTAACGGCAAGCGACAAAACAGCGCTCTTGTAGATGGGATTTCAACGCAGAACACTTCTTCAGGGAGAGTATCTGGTATTTGGCAGAAGTATAGTAGAGCTTGGAAGCTCTTTCAAAATACACGTTCTCAACGGTGTCGGTGAATACGTACAGCAGCATTCTGGCCACGATGTTTGCATCTGTCTGGCTCATTTAAGTAGTTGGTGACCTTTCATGTTGCTCACGAGCAACATGAAAGCATCGTGAGCATGGCTATGAAGACTGGGGACCGGGCACAGAGGATTGTCTTTTGGACAGGGAATGCGACACCTTCCGATCTGAATGAATTGCGTCCTTTTGATCAGATCTGACTTGAAGTAACTACGCAGTCCTAAGGAACGGTCCCCTAAGTAACGGTATTCTAAATCCAAATAAAGCTCTCAAATTTCTCAAACTTATGAGCTTATATCTAAATAGGGAATGCGATGCGCATGATGTTTTGTACATTAAAAGTAATCTTCCTCTAGAAGTATAGAATATTTTAAAAGCAAGACAAAACATTCCTTCAGTCCTTTTTACTTCAATCGGACAAAATTGTCCCAGAATCAAGGACCTAATTTCCTTTGCAAAATAACCTTTCCAAATGATTCTGTTCCAAGCAAATAAACATAGTTTCAAATTTTTCTGTTCCAAGGAAAGTAATAGAATTTTCCAAATCATTCTATTCGTAGGAAATAAGAATTGTAATATTTCTAAATAAGTTGAAAGAACCCCCAGGGCGTACAATTGCTAGGAAAGTTTAGCAAGCCAGTTGAGAAAAGTAACTTGATATGTGAAAATTTGAAAGAAATAAGCTTAAAAGATTTAAAGATTAATGTATGATTGCTTTCAAACATGTAATTCCTCTCCATTTATGTTAAAATTTTTTAATTTCTTCTAAAGTCTCAAAATAATATAAATTAAATACAGTTTGAGATATTTAAACTCTGGTTGGATTTATCTATTGCGGGAATCACAAGGAGAAACACCCAATTTCATCGATCGAAACAGGTAATCAGTCATTTAGATGTCAGTTATTTAAAAGAGTAAATTTACCAAAAAATCAGATTTGTTATTTCTTTGCATAAAATATTTTGCAAAAAGAAAAGTAAATAAAAAGTTCGCGCACGTTATGTTCAAAAATCCTGTGTTCGAAGTTAAATTATTTTGGATAAAAAGGGGTGCCTTATACTAAGTACTAATAACATAAGTTCCGAAACATAACAAATTGTTATTGAAAACAATCATTATTTCTCTGATCGAGTGAAAGGTGGATTTACGTTTAAGTAATATTCCATAATCTTAAGTAAATAATATTCCACAATTTAAGAAAATAAAGTTCAATTTATGTAAACAATATTATTCCATAATTTAAGTAAATATTATTCCGTTAAGCATAATTTTTCTTTATATTAATGAATAAAATTTCGCAATTTAAATAAATATTATTCATTTCTTACGTAAACCAAACTGTAGCAAAAATATTTACTCAAAAATACATGAAAACACGATGTGTCAGATCATTGAAGTAGAATAAACAGCAAAAAATAAATGAATTTAATTTCAATAAAATTTTGCATGGAGGAGGAAGTCTTCAACAAATTTAAAATATTACAATTTATGTAACTTAAAAATTAGCTACACGAAAGTTGATTATAGCTCTATAAAGAACATGAACACAAATTAAGTGAAATTGCAGTTAATAAAATAAGGAGTTTCAAACAAGCTTTCATTGCATCAAATTTGTTTAAACGTCTGGAACAAGCTTTGCAAAACTAAGAATAAATATGGATAGTCTTGAAAAAAATACGATACTCGGATAATACTCTGCACATTTCTTCGAGAACGACACATTATTTAGTTTCACTTAATAAACAAGATACATTAAGTTGATAATAAGTGTAGAAACTAATATTCTCAACACAGGTGAAATTTTAAGAACTAAATTATTCATCATTTGAGCTAAACATCATCCTTAATCTTTACTGAAGAATGAAAGTTATTTACTACAATTGTAAAATCTTTCGTAGAGGAAGGCAGTCTAACGTTTTCCCACTGGTGATGATTTTATTTGAAGCGTTTTCCTGAAAACTTCATACATTGTCTTGGCATCTAAATGAGAATTACTTTTACCAGTGCAGGATTTACGTATAAGCTACACAAGCTATAGCTTAGGGCCCACACTTTCTTGGGGGGCCCCAAAAAAATTGTCCGAGTGAGCAATTGTCATATATGCTTAAATATACTGCAGCCACTTTCGGATTTTGTTAAAGGTTCCAGGGATATGTTCCATCATTTTGAAGAAAAAGCAAAGAAAAATTGCCTGATGTTGATTACAAGAAAAGCAGATATAGAAGAAGGCATATCAATGATGATGAAAATGATGCTTTAGAGAACGTTGAGCCAAGAGACAAGTTCAGAATCAAAACATTTATACCTGTGATGGATGCATTAGAGTCAAGTCTGGCACAGAGGGCCTCAGTATACAATGACGCTGCAAAAGTTTTCATTCTTAACAAAATTAGAAGCTACAGAAGAAGAGATTCGTGAAGGAGTTAGTGCTTTATGCCAAACATATCCTGAAGATGTGGACATGAATCTTGTAGGAGAAGTCAAGCATTTTCATCAATATGTTAGACATAGTCAAGCCTATGGTTCAGCGGAACATGATAGTCTAACACATCAGGATCTGTATAGGGTAATATGTAACGATCGTGTCCAATCAGCATTCACTAATGTATAAGCAATTTTGAGATTGTTTCTTAGTATGATGGTTGCATATTGCTCTGGAGAAAGATTTTTTTCTCAGCTGAAGAGGATAAAAAATGAATTTATAACAATGACTCAAGATAAATTATGTTCCCTCAGTCTCATGTGCATAGAAAGTGACAAACTACGCAGTTTATCATTTGATGATGTCATCAGTGACTTTGCTCTGGCAAAGGCAAGAAAGAAAATATTTTAGTTTAATATAATTCCTAAATCCTTATAACATGTTTCAAGAGATTAGGTAATAAGCCTTTGTAAATTGTGCCTTTTAAAAGAACTTTTGTTTCTTTTTACCAGAGTTTGCATTTTTAAGTTTGTTATGAATAAAAATGATTTTAAGTTAAAGATTTATTATTTCACTATCTATATACTTCTTAATTGTATTTCAGTTTAACCCTCTAGGCATCCGAAAATCATATTTGGCACTGACATATAATATCTGGACTTATAAAGGGCTCCATATCTCAAATAGCTTAGGGCCTTATCAAGTCTAAATCCGGCCCTGACTTTTACCGAATTCTAACCATTCAGTGGAACGCATGATCTCTTCAGCCTGACTGAGAATGAAATCGTGGACAGCCGATGTCAGTTCATCGTCATTGTGCCTCTTGGCGAGCGATAAACCCACACAAACGTTGACCACTGCGAGGTGGGATTTCAATGCAGAAGAACACTTATGCTTAAGGGACAGTATCTCGTATTTGTCCGCAGCGTAATACAGCTTGGAAGCGCTTTCCAACTCCAAGTCCTCGACGGTGTCGGTGTAAACGTACAGAAGCATTCTGGTCAGGGTGTCTGCATCTATGTCTGTCATATTTAGGAAGTTTGTAGTGACCTCTTGCATGTTGCTGGTGAGCATGGCCTTGAAGACTGGAGACCGGCACAGAGAATTATCTTGTGGACAGGGAATATGGCACCTTCCGATCTCAACTCGAAGTCACTCAGAGATTGCTCCTGATACAAAGAGAGAAGGTCACTTTTCAGATAGCCTTCAGTCTCCGAATGTGTACGAAGACGGTAAGCAGAAGGTTCTGTACTGTTCCACCAGGTTCCGATCGAATCCTCACTAAGGTTTGTTGGAGATCCATACTGGGTGCTCTCTATTTTTTCATATTCCACTCCAAAGGAAAGTGTGAACTCGAATTTTAGGGATAGAGTATCCTGAGGTAACAGAAAGCCCTTTTCTTTAATCAACACTCTTCTAGAGATGAACTTCGGAAAAGTCCATGAAAGTTCTTTGTTTGGTAAGAACTTGCGCTTATCCTGCATCTCTTTAAATAGAATTTTATAACGATTCAAAACGGACATTGTACACGATAGTAATGTTTCATCCGGGCATTTCTCACGGCTGATTTGGATCTTAAGGCATATCTCCAGAACCTCGCGTTCTAAGGATACTTTCAAAACCAGAGGGGTGTGATCCATCTCAGTTAACAATACAGTTGTGCTTCTCTGATCATCCAGTCTAAGAAAGCTGAAGTCCTGTATGCTCCAAAGCTTAGACATTCTTTCGACACCTAGACGAGTACGGGCGAGACATTGGACATGTTCGCCGATGTCCCCGTTTGTTTTCCAGACGGCAGAACACGGTCAAGGTATCTACCGGTAGGTAGATGGATCGCTTTGCTTCGTAAATCTCTTTTTGATAGTATATGTCTTTTGACCCTGATCGTAACAAGTTGGAATCGAAAGTTACACCCAGAGCTTTGGCCTTATTTATAATAGAACCGTCAGCAGCCAAGAGAGATAGCTGAAAGTCAACGGCGATATCGCAAGTTTTCCAATCGTCACAATAAAGATAGAAATTCAAATATTCATCACCAACGTCACCTTTCAGAGCGATCCATATACTCCAACGAGATTTATTAAGAGAGTCGACAGTGAACACTGGACTAGAAATAAAAATTTTACGGCTTTCTTCTCGTACCTGCAGACAGTGGCTGAAGTTTTCTATTTTCCATATAAATGCAAACGTTCCTTTCTCCATCGAGGTGTCGAGCGCCATTACAAAACAGCTTTATGCAGTGTTCTAAATTTTACGTCTAGAATTTTCTTTTGAATCAAAATATCATAGGCGCTCCTTCAATCCGTAGGCGGCGAAGGTTTACTTTGGTTTACTACAGCAAAAAAAGATCTTAGAAAAACCAAATGAAAACTGAAAGCGTTGCTTTTCCCTCTCACTATAGGAAGGTAAAAGCAGTATTAGCTGTTTCATCGGCTACATATGAACTGTGCTGGAAGTTTCAGAGCGTATAGGGTGACGTCATTTTCTGATAAGGTTCTTTGCATTCTCAATTGCATAGGAACCGCATGTTCGAGAGTTAATGGTAGTTAATTAACGTCGCACTAGAGCAAAGGAACGGGCTATTGACGACTGCCCGGGATCAATCCCGAAGGGAAAGGTTCGAGGAGAAAACCACGTAATTTCGAACCACGGTCAGATGACGACACATATTCGAGAGATAAGAGGTAGATGTGGCTGCGGTAGTCCTGTTTCAGATAGGAAGATATTTCAATTAACATTGCATTGAAGTAAGACATCGGGCTTTTGGATACGGTCCGGGATCAAACCCGAAAGGAGAAATCCGAGAATAACAAAACCGCGTAATTTTCAACTACGGTCAGATGACGAGCCAACGTGAGGACATTTGAGGCTAGGACAAATTTAATGTGTCCCAACCTGGCATGTCCACGACGGTCCGTGGTTCGATTCCAATTCGTAACCCTAAGGTTGCTAATCCGTTACTCTTTCATTATTCGGCTACATATAGTGTTGTGTTGGAAGTATGACGTATAACGGCGTATATGCATTTTCTGATTAGGTTGGTTGGAATCTCAAGGTAAGCTGAAGTGTGACCTCGTCATCTGACAGTCGTTTAAAATTACGTGGTATTGAACTCGGCTCTTTCCCTTTGGACCTGGACCGTCACCAATAGCCCATTGTGTTGCACCAGTGTGACGTTAATTAAAATACCTACCTGTTCAATTGAGTTGGAGAGTAGGGTACCAACACATGTGTGAACTCGTCATCTGACCGTGGTTCAAAGTTGCCTAGTGTTGTGTCCTCGATCTTTTTGCGATTGATCCCGAACCGTCGCTGATAGCCGTCGTGTTTCTCCAGTGCGACGTTAATTAAAAATACCAATTGCAGGTATGGTATTTTGAATTAACGTCGCACTGGAGCAACACAACTGGCTATTGGCGACGGTCGGGGATCAATCCCGAAGGGAAAGGTCCATGGAAAACGCTTCGTCATTTTGAACCCCGGTCAGATGACGAGACCACAGGAAGGAGGTGATGAAATGGAATCCATCAAAAACAAGACTTGTATGGAAGTGGGTTGCCAGCTCATGTGTGACCTCGTCATCTGACCGTTGTTAAAAATGACGTGGTTGTCCTCTGTTCTTTCCCTTCGAGATTGATCCCGTACCGTCTTCAACAGCCGGTGGCGCTGCTCAAGTGCGACGATAATTAACTACCTATTTACCTACCCTTGGGGTTGAGCCTGGATCGTCGCCAATAGTCCGTTGTGTTGTTCCAGTGCGACGTTAATTAATTACCTGTAGACATTCCATGTGATATAAATAGCTCATGCGAAACTGAGGTGCCAATGTTATATTTTGTGAATTTGACAACTTGAATATGTGCTAATTAGTTTCTGTGCTTCGGTAACATGGAATTTGCTATAATTAATTTTTATACTTCGGAAAAACGTCGGTTTTAGTAAGAAACCAAACATTGTTTATTAGAACTAATGTTCGCTGTCCTTGTTTCGATTCCTTTCTTTTGTAAATAGGTAATTAAATATGGAAAATCTATAGGATTATAGTTTTGATTTGTTTACAAGGAAACACGCTTTACTTTTAAGATCCAGTGCGTTTAGAACTTTTATCTTGTGAAATTTAACACAAGATTGATCATCCTAGCATTTACTAAATATAAAAATCTTCCTCGTTGCAGCGGCTTCAGAAAATTTCCAATTTTTTTGTTTTGTATTTCTCAACTATGCAACAATCGCAAGTTGCGTTTTTCGAAAAAGCAACGTTTTTTACAATAGTTGAGAGCCGCAGTAGCCCAGATGGTAGAGTCGAGGATTACAAACCGGAAGTTTGCGAGTTTTAAACTCGGTCCAACCAGGGACCGTCGTGTATGAGGGGGGCATGTATACGTTAAACCTCCAAGTGGTTTCGACGAGATATCTCGTCCATCAAGATCTGATCAATTTTGTTAATGACGAGATACTTCGTCTTCAAGATAGAGCCGATTTTCGATGATGAAGAGATCAAGATCTGCTCAAAAGACGAGATATCTCGCCCATCAAGATTGGCCAGTTTGGTTAATGACGTGTTATAGATACGTGACAAAAATAAACACCAGGAAGGTTAAATCTGTCGTGGCCTTAAATGATGTCACATTAACTGTGTGTGGAAGTTAAGAGAAAAGGGTGGTAGCTCACGTGTTGACCTCGTCATCTAACCGTGGTTCTAAACGACGAGGTGTTGTCCTAGGCTTTTTTTTTTTGGGGGGGGGGTTGATTCCGCAGGGTCACCGATAACCCGTTGTGTTGCTCCCAGTGCAAAGTAAATTCAATTACCCACCTAGCGACAGTTGAAATTTCAAATCTATATAAATAAAAATGGAGTGTTTATTTGTACATTCAATATTTTCGACCCATTTTATTATATCTGTTTCGGGCACTTCTGATGCAAAATTATCTCTTGCGCGTTTGGTGTCTGTCCATCTGTCTGTATGTGTGTGCTCCCCATACTAAGTCCGTCGTTTCAATATATTTTCATGAAACTTTGCATACTTGTGAGTACTTATATTCATTTAGCGACTGAACTTGTTTGCGTAAGTCTATAGTCTTCCCGTTCTCTGTTCGATTTTGTGTGTTTGTACAAGTATAACATAAAATTTATCCAACGTATTTTAATGCAGTGTTTTACATTTGATACACCATATTGTAGTTTAGTGAGTACATTATTTTTAATTTCTTTGCTTACATTTTTAGGCAAGTTTCAGGCTAAAACATCTGAGTAACTATACTTAAATCAACTATAATTTTGTTGTTTTGGAGTAGTTGGAAGGTATACTGAGTATTACAATTACTTGAATTGTTTTTTACCAGTGGTGCTGAAAAATCAATTCTTTTTCGAAAAACTATTTTGCGGAATTTAAATTCTAATGCATTTGTATTCTGAGCCTTATTTATTTCTTTGCGAAATGTAAACTATTTCCAAATATTTGTGACTGACGATATTTTGGAAAGAATCAGAAACTCGTTGTCGTTTGCCACGTGCAGTGATATTTTCCGGTTTTTATTTTGTCTAATTTTTAGTTGTACGTTGTGGCAACTGCTAGATCAAGAGATAAAAAGGAACTACGAATTTATATCTTTAGAACAACTTTTTTTTCATTTCTGCTTTAAATATTTATTATTTTAACAAATTGTAATTCTTTTCATCACACGCAACACCACCGCAAAGTATGACTTAAAACGGCATGTAAGTTAGAATAAAGCAAATTTTAAGTGGAATATTACCATTATTGAAAAAAAACGCTACTGTTAAAATATCCGAACAAGGACTTTTGAAATATTACAAATTCTTTGTCATAGCGACATATGGCCAAGGTGGTTTATTTTACGAATTGAAGCTATATTTAAGCAACATATAAGGAAGGTTTGTTGATTTCGTCACACTGATTTTCGTCAGAAAAAACGTTGTTAAATCTATTCACCATTAAAAAAATATTAATCGGTTATCAGTGCTGTCTTTACTGAAAACATTCAATTTTAGAACAAGTTCTTTTATTTCTGCTACGTGCCCGTACCACAAAACGGAATTTTCAAGAAAAAAATACTAGTTTTTAAAACAAACTTAGTGATAAATATCTTATCAAATTAATTTGTCACCTTTCTCTTAATGATAACGAAATCCGAAAAGAGTGCACAAATCATAATATTAGCAGCTAAATTGTGAGTGCGAGGGTATTTGCCGTAGATTCGCCATTTTACGAATTGAGTTGAGCAATTTTACAGGAAAAGAACTTAAGAGAGGGCATTCCTAATCCTCCCTGAAAATCGTCTTTTGTAGTAGTTACCTTAGTGTCTCACCTTTCGTCAGTTTGTACCTATAGCAGGGATGCGATACGTGAAATGTATTACATGGATGGATATGCATGTATAGGATTTGTGTCCAAAGTAGGTTGTAGGAATTATAAAAATGTCGCAAAGGTGCGAAACAATTATTTTACTCGCACTTAAATGATTTAACAGTTTTCTACGAAAGAGGAAAGTGATTATTTTCTGGTCACTTTCAATGTATAGTTAACCTATTCAACCCGAATGAGATCGGGTAATTTAGCTAGTGAAAAATAAAAGTAATTTCTCGTGGTACGTAATGTACTTCGATGGAAGATTAAGGTATTTTAGAAAGCTCCGCTTCTGAAGGACACCGATACCAATCGTTGATGATAGGACGAGTTTCTACATCTTCGTATTTTTCAAGATAAATCTCCTCACGAGATCAATAGGAAGATGATTGAAATCAGGCTAAGAAGAGCAATTGCAACGGTTTTTACTCGTTTGTTCATTTCCTTCTCCATTCTCCTTCATTCATTTTTCAAGATAAATCTCCTCACGAGATCAATAGGAAGATGATTGAAATCAGGCTAAGAAGAGCAATTGCAACGGTTTTTACTCGTTTGTTAGGAATTTTAATTTGGAAGCAATGACTTTAAAATTAAGTTTCATACATTTTCATTTTTCTTTCAATCGGACAAAATTGTCCCAGAATCGAGGAACGAATTTCCTTTACCTCTTCATTCCACAGGATCAGAGGGGTAGATGGAGTTCAGTTTGTTTTCCCCCTACGCTAGCAATCGGCGAGTTGTAAACGGTGCAGGTTGGATTCTCCTGGGACCAACTCCATCTCAATTTCTCTCTTTTGTGTCAGTTAAACTTTTGCTGAGTGAATGTCCATTTATTTGATGCTGTTTGGCACTGCTTGCCAAACAGCCCTTGCGCCATAAAACCCAACCCAACCAACCAAACATATATGTGAACCTTTTAATTGTCCCCAGTTAGGACAAATTTCGCAATCGCAACCAGATTCATATATAGACACAATGTGAATCAGTGGTTAGAACATTTCTGAACAAAGGTTCATATATGTGGGTTTAACCAAATATGGCCCCTTGCATAATAAAACCCAATCAACCAAAGGACCACATACGTATATGATACTTTGTATTCACTCCCTGAAACTCAAGAAAGGGTAAAATTCACCACCAACAACCAGATTCACGTGGACACAATGTCACGTAACACAGATCTGTGGTTATTGGAATTCTGACCAAAAGTTCACATATGTGGACTTGGCCAAATATGTCCCTTGCTTTATGAAAACCAACCACACATGTTGGACTCAGGAACGTACTGGTCGTTCTCCACTCAAAAAGAGATTGAACATCTTGCTTGCCAACTTAGCTTTAAAGCGTTATATATATAAATCTGAATTGGGTGATTTTCCATCTGAAACAACTTACCATCCAAGAATCAAGACACGAGGCATTCTTTCAACATGTCCGCAGAAGATGCTCGTAAACAGGAACACGAACGATATAGACTATTCTTCCGTTGCCTTTCTTGGAATGGAATCTTTCCAAAGAATTCTATTCAAAGGAAAGGAGCAATAAAATCATTCCAAATTATTATATTCCATGCTAAGGATCTATAACATCTTTCCAAACCATTCTATTGCAGGGAAATTAGCAACAGAATAATTCCAAATTATTTTGTTTCAAGGAAATAAACAACATAGTTCTGAATTATTGTATTCCAATGGAATTTTTCCAAATGATTCTCTTCCTAGAGAAATGATCAATATAATATTTCTAAATAGGTTGCAAGAACCCAAGGGGCGTAAAATTATTGGAAAAGTTTAGCAAGCCAGTTCAGAAAAGTAACTTGATATTTAAAAATTTGAATGAAATAAGTTTAAAAGATTTAAAAAATATTAATGTAAGCTTACTTTCAAGCATGCAATTCCTCTCCATTCATGTTAAAATTTTAATTTCATCTAAAAGACTCAAAGTTATGTAAATTAAATACAGTTTGACATTTAAATTCTGCTTGGATTTTCAAGATGCAAGAATCACAAGGAAAAGACCAAATTTCATGTATCGAATCAAGTAAACAATACTTGATTCGATTACCAAACACAGAGATTTTTGTTATTTCGTAGCGTAAAATGTCTTACAAAAAGAAAATGTATATAAAAAGGTCGCGTAGAACTTAAACACTATACGTTCGAAAATTCTGTGATATATGATGAAAGTTTAATTATTTCGAGTAAAATTAGAGGTGTAACTTATACAAAGTACTAATAACGTAAGTTCCGAAAAGTAACAAATTGTTATTGGAAATAGGCAAATCTAGTAAGTGTTAAAAGTGTATTAGATATATTAAAAATTTAATAATTTATCTCTGATCGTGTATAAGTGGTTTACTTTTATGTATGTTGTAATATTCCGTAATTCAAGTGAATAAATAATATTATTTCACAATTTAAGTCAATATTATTATATCCCATAATTTAATAAATAATTGTTTTCCTTTATTTGAATAAAATAAATTTTGTAATTTAAGTAAATTTTTTAAGTACACTGTAATGTTCCAAACTTATTTACTATTTTTTAAAAATTTACTAAATTTTATCAAAAACACATAAAGACACGCTTTGTGACAACATTGAAGTCAAATAGACAGCAAAATAAACAAAGAAACTTAATTTCATTAAAATTTGCAAAAAGTAGTCTTCAAAAAATTAAAAACATTACATTTTATATAACTTACAAATTTAGCTAAAGAAAGTAGATTCTAGCTTCATGAACAACATGCACACAAAGTAAGCTAAATTGCAGTTAATAAAATCAGGTGTTTCAAATAAAAACTTTTATAGCATCAAATTTGTTTAAACGTCTGGAACAGGCTTTGCAGAATTAAGAATTAACATGAATAGCCTTCTGAAATGAACAGGATACTCTGATAATAATCTGCACATTTCTTCGAAGAACGACAAATTTTTAAATTTAACTTACCAAACAGGATACACTTAAGTTAATAATAATTGTAGAACTGTCAGCGCACATGAAATTTTAAGAACTAAATCTACCCACATTTGTGCTAAACGTCATCATCCTCGATCTTTTCTAAGAATAAAAGTCATTTATTACAATTGCCGAAACTTTAGAGAAAGGCAGCATTTAATACTGGCCACAGATTATGATTTTATTTGAAGCTTCTTCCTGAAAACTTCACACATTGTCTTGGCAGCTAAATGAGAATCTCTCTCTACGAATCCCAACCATTCAGCAGAACACATGATCTCTTCCATATGGCTGAGAATGAAATCGTGGACAGCCAATGTCAGTTCGTCGTCCTGGTGCCTTTCGGCGAGCGACAAAACCACACTCACGTTGGTCACTGCGAGGTGGGATTTCAACGAAGAAGAACACTTTTGCTTCAGGGACAGTATCTGGTATTTGTCCGAGGCGTAGAACAGCTTGGAAGCGCTTTCAAACTCCAAGACCTCGACGGTGTCGGTGTAAACGTACAGCAGCATTCTGGTCAGGGTGTCTGCATCTATGTCCGACAGATTTAGGAAGTTGTTGGTGACCTCTTGCATGTTGCTGGTGAGCATGGCCTTGAAGACTGGGGACCGGGCACAGAGGATTGTCTTGTGGACAGGGAACGTGATACCTTCCGATCTCAGCTCGAAGTCACTTAGAGTTTGCTCTTGGTACAAAGAGAGAAGGTCACTTTTCAAGTAGCCTTTGGTCTCCGAATCTGTCGGAGGACGATCCGGAGAAAGTTCTGTAGTGTTCCACCAGGTTCCGACCGAATCCTCATTCAGGCTTGTTGGCGATCCATACTGGGTGCTCTCAATTTTTTCATTTTCCACTCCAAAGGAAAGTGTAAAATCAAATTTTAGGGACAGGGTATCTTGAGGTAAAAGATGGCTCTTCCCTTCAATCAACTCTCCTCTAGAGATGAACTTAGGAAAAGTCCAAGAAAGTTTTTGGTTTGGTAAGTACCTGCGCTTATCCTGCATCACTTTAACTGGTATTTTATAGCGATTCAAAACGGATATTGTACACGATAGTAATGTTTCATCCGGGCATTTCTCACGGCTGATTTGGATCTTAAGGCATATCTCTTCGACCCAGCTTTCTAAGGACACTTTCAGAACTATCGTGGTTGGATCCATCTGAGCTAACGACACTGTTGTGCTTCTCTGATCACCCAGCTTAAGCTCGCTGAAGTCCTGTATGCTCCAAAGCTTAGACATTCTTTCGACTCCTATCCGAGTACGGGCGAAACACTGGACGTGTTCGCCGATGTGTCCGTCTGCTTTCCACAGACGGCAGAACACGGTCAAGGTGTCTTGAGGTAAGTAGATGGATCGCTTTGTTTCGTAAACCTCTTTTTGATAGTGAGTGTTTTTTGACCCTGAACGTAACACGTTGGCATTGAAAGTTACATCCAGAGTTTTGGCCTTATTCGTAATAGAACCGTCAGCAGCCACGAGAGACAGCTGAAAGGCCATCATGACATTAAAAGACTCCCAATCGTCACAATAAAGATAGAAATTCAAATATCCATCAACACTATATTCGTCGTAACCTTTTGGATAGATCCATATACTCCAACGAGACTTATTAAGAGAGTCGACGGTGAACACTGGACTCTTGAGATATTGCCCTCCCCTCTGCAGACAGTGGCTGAATTTTTCTATTTTCCAGATGAATGTAAACGGTCCTTTCCCTATCGAGGTGTCGAGCGCCATTACGAAACAGCTTTATGCAGTGTTCTAAATTTTACGTCTGGAATTTTCTTTTAAATCAAAATATCATCGGCACTCCTTGCACAGGTAGGCGGCGAAGATTTAGTTTGGTCTCCCTGCAGCGAAAGATGATCATAGAGCAACAATCCAAACCCAACGAATGCAGAAAGCGTTGCTTTTCCTCTGATAACTATTGGAATGAAAAAAAGGACTCGTTGCGTTTCATCGGCTACAAACAGCATTGTGTCGGAATTTTGCGTATCAGCAAGTACAGGCAGACGTCCATTTCTGATAAGGTTCGTTGCAA
This sequence comes from Meta bourneti, assembly GCA_933210815.1. Classification (NCBI taxonomy): domain Eukaryota; kingdom Metazoa; phylum Arthropoda; class Arachnida; order Araneae; family Tetragnathidae; genus Meta; species Meta bourneti. The sequence continues at coordinate 13,036,633 of OW119930.1, forward strand.
CATCAATTGCACAGGAGATAATTAGATTGTGGCCGTTCGTCACCAAAGACTATCGTCACCGTTGGTTTTTTTCTTATGTCGCATGGGCCAGATCTGGCCAAACTGCGCTAAATATAGTTTATCTTATATGATCTATAATTTTGAGGATATGACTTGATTAAGAATATAATACAAGTGTGAAATTATATAAAATAAAAGCTATATATAATTTATAAAACCAATATCAAAGGAATAAAAACGTTTTTGTGATGCGTGTCCATCAACGAGTCTGTTAAGTTAAGAAGCGAAACACCAAATGGGATTTATCTATAATTGCTAACATTTGGGCATTCTGTCAAAATGTGTCTCACTGATAAAACTTCATGGCAAATAGAACATAACGGATCAGGTTCTCCGCTTAACAAATGTTTGTGGGTAAAATATGAATGCCCGATTCGAAGCCTTGTCAATTTAACGTCATCTCTTTTTAATTTTACTTTTTTAAAACCCTTAATCAATGGTTGAATAAAATGGAGTTTATTATGCTTTTTGACATCCCAGGTGTTTTGCCACGATAATTGTATAGCTCGTTTTAGGACAGAGTCGATGTCATCTAGAGGAATTTTTTAATTTATCTGCATAGTAGCATTCTTTGCCGTCAAGTCTGCTCTCTCGTTTCCCCGGATGCCAACATGTCCGGGGATCCAACAAAATAAAATCTCAATATTTTTCTCTTTTAATGTGTTCAATCTACCTATAGCGTTGAGTACAAGTGGATAGTTTTTCGAATTAAAATTTGCTAAAGCATCCATGCAGCTTTTAGTCAGAGTATATGATCCATTTTCTGTCATTAGATGATGTTACCTTTGTCAAAGCTAAAATTATTGATATAAATCAGATGGAAAAAAACAGAGCAGCAGTCATACAGTTTCTGAACAATGACTGCATTGTCAAGAACATTTCATTCTTTGAACCATCCGCATAAACTGAGTTGCAAGATGAGAATCTTCGTCTGTGAAAATAAAATGATTGTTGGTAAATGCAATCTGATGTAACTGATTTAGTCAATTGAAAAAAATCATGAATATTGTTTGAACTTCGGTCACTCCAAGGAGGAGATTCGTTTTCTTTATAAAACACATCCAAGTTGTCAATATTTAAAGATGCTATTATGTCACGTATTCTAAAACCAAAGGAAGGTATGAACGATAGTGATGGTAGTTTTAATGAAGTGACTACCGATTTGAGAATTAGTTATTCCCTTACATAATGGACGTGCAGGGTTAGTTTTGATTTTAAAATAATATTTAAGAGAGTTTCTAACGTCTGAATTTTAAATTAGGTTCCCCTGTCATGACATACAGATTCCGGACAGGTGATGTACGAAAGGCTCCAATTGATATTCTCAGGCCCTGATGATGAATCATGTCCAGAGCCTGCAGAGTAGACTTGGCAGCAGATCCGTATACAATACAGCCATAATCGATCTTCGATCGGACAAGCGCTTTATATATTTTTAAAAGTGAAATAGAGTCAGCTCCCCAAGTTGTATTTGATAAAATTTTTAAAATATTAAGTTCCTGGTTGCACTTTCGTTTAAGTTAGTTAATATGTAGTAGGAAGGTAAGATTCGAGTCAAAAGTATTGCCTAAAAGCCTAGTGTATGGAAACTACAGGAATACAGTTCCGTTTAGTAAAAATTTCCGGATCGAGGAATAAGCCCCGTCGTCGAGTGAAATAGACGGACTATTTTTTGCGTAGAAAAGACGAATCCATTTCGATTAGCACATTCTCTTACAGTTCTGATTGCCGTTGACGCTCTCGCTCTATAAAAGGTCAGTTTATTCCAGAGCAAAAAATCAGGAAATGGTCTATAAATAGAGTTCCATGTACATACGAATGAAGTTGTCGAATAATACTATTAATTTTGAAAATGAAAAGAACAACGCTAAAAACACTCCCCTGAGGGACTCCTTCCTCTTGTGGAAAGTCATTGGATAAAATATCATTGATGCGAACCTTAAAGGTGATTGTCCGTAAATATTTTTGAATAACAATTGCGAGATTACTCCGCTATCGTGAGTTGAGTTTGGGTAGATTTGGGCCGCGGTAGCCCAGTTGGAAGAGCAAAGGATTAGCAATCGGAGGGTTGAGAGTTCGAAACTCGGTCCAGCCAAAGACCGTCGTGTACAGGTGCAGGATAAATCTATCGTGGTCTCAAATGTCCTCACGTTGGCTTTGTGTCGAAGTTTGGAGAGTGGGGTGCCAGTTCAGGGGTTATCTCGTCATCTGACGGTGGTTCAAAATCACGTGGGTGTTTTCCTCGTCCCGATCACAGACCGTGGCCAATAACCCGTTGTGTTGCTGCAGTGCGACGCTAATTAAAATGACTACCTACCTATTGATAAAGTATTGATTTTTAATTAACGTCACACTAGAGCACAACAACGGGCTGTTCCTACAGATAAGGATCGTTATGATAGTTTCAACAAATGAGATAAAAAGGAAAGGTTTTCACGAGATAAAAAGGAAAATGATTGAACAGGTGAAAAGAAATGTTAATGGCATTTTTTCTACTTTTCTTAAGAATTTTAATTAGGTTGTCTGGTTAGGGGTTTCATGGCGCAAGGGCCATATTTGGCACTGCGGTGCCAGACACAAGACATACAATATCAAATAATAGACACACAATGAAAGATTTTACTGACACAGAAGAGAGAACTACGTACATCCAGGGAGGAAGAATTTTAATTAGGAAAGAATGATTAAAAAAATTTTTCAACATTCATATCTTAAGACAAAATTTTAACTTTGCTAGAGCTAGAAACACTACATTAACATTAGATTACATCTGAATGTTAACGTAAGTACGAATGCTGATTTCATGTCTTCGATAAACCAGAGAAGCAGTAAATATAAAATGAATATTAGAAAAAACACTAAAAATAGAAGATGAATCAGAAATGTTCCTTTAGATAAGTTCTAAAACTTCTCTCAAGTGCATTCGAACGAGATATCTTCCAGTCTCCTGCTCATCGTGCATCCAAAGACCATCGTGTATGCGGGGGCTGGTGCACGTAAAATCTGAAGTGACCTCAAATGTCTTAATGTTGGCGAAGTGTGGAAATTTGGAGATGCCAACTCAGCTGTTAACATCATCATCTAACCGTAGTTCGAAAATACGAGGTGTTGTCCTCGGATCTTTCCCTACGGGATTGAACGAGGATCTTTATCAATAGCTAGTTGTGTTTCTCCAGTGCGACGCAAATTAACTACCTACCTTCTTTCAAAGTTCTACAGAGCTTTTAAGACCCTCAAGGTCGTAGTTCAAGTTTCTCAGACATTCGAAAGTACAGATATAAGAAAAAATTTGTTTGAGCGAGTTGTTCTTTTGTTCAGATCTGACTTCAAACAACTACGCAGTCGTAACGAACGGTTTCCTAAGTAACGGTATTCTGAACCCAAATAAATAAAGCTCTCAAATATCTCAAACTTATATGACCTAATATCGAAATAGGAAATGATGCGCATGGTGCTTTTGCACATTAAAAAAGTAATCTTCCTCTACAGGATAAAATATTTTAAAAGCAAGACTCATTCATTTTCATTTTTCTTTCAAAAGGACAAAATTGTCCCAGAATCGAGGACCGAATACCCTTTATCTTTTCCTTCCACAGGACCACAAAGGCTCAGTGGGTTTTCACACTGGAGCAACACAACGGGCTATTGGTGACGGTCCGGGATCAGTCCCAAAGGAAAAGATCCGAGGACAACACCACGTAATTTTGAACCACGGTCAGATGACGAGGCAACACCTGAGCTGGCACCCCACTCTCCAAACTTCCACACCACGCCAATCTATAGCAAGGGGAAATGAGCAAAAGAATGTTTCCAAATCTTTCGATTCCCAGGAAATGAGCAGTAGAATCTTCCCAATTATATCTATTCGACTAAAATGAGCAAAATAGTCTTTCCAAATGATTCTGTTCCAAGCAAACAACATAGTTCCAAATTTTTCTGTTCCAAGGAAAGTAATAGAATTTTCCAAATCATTCTATTCGTAGGATTTAAGAATTATAATATTTCTAAATGAGTTGAAAGAACCCCTAGGGCGTAAAATTGCTCGGAAAGTTTAGCAAGCCAGTTGAGAAAAGTAACTTGATATGTGAAAATTTGAAAGAAATAAGCTTAAAAGATTTAAAGATTAATGTATGATTGCTTTCAAACATCTAATTCCTCTCCATTTATGTTAAAATTTTTAAATTTCTTCTAAAGTCTCAAAATAATATAAATTCAATACAGTTTGAGATATTTAAACCCTGATTGGATTTATCTATTGCGGGAATCACAAGGAGAAACACCCAATTTCATCGATCGAAACAGGTAATCAGTCATTTAGATGTCAGTTATTTAAGAGTAAATTTACCAAAATCAGATTTGTTATTTCTTCGCATAAAATATTTTGCAAAAAGAAAAGTAAACAAAAGTTCGCGCACAACTTTAAGCAGGTTTGTTCAAAAATCCTGTGCTCTTTTCGAAGTTAAATTATTTTGGAAAAAAAGGGGTGCCTTATACTAAGTACTAATAACATAAGTTCCGAAATATAACAAATTGTTATTGAAAATAATCATTATAACTAATAAAATAATTTTTCATAATTTAGAGATAGTGTTAAAACTGTATTAGACAGAAAAGACATTTAATTCCTCTGATCGAGTGAAAGGTGGATTTACGTTTAATTAATATTCCATAATCTTGAGTAAATAATATTCCACAATTTAAGAAAATAAAGTTCAATTTATGTAAACAATATTATTCCATAATTTAAGTAAATATTATTCCGTAAAGCAAAATTTTCAGTGATGGTAATTACTACAAAGTGTTTTGGAGCAGATCTTGGAGCAGGTAAATTAACATTTTGGAGCAGCCAGACTGTCTTTTGGAGCAGCACATCAAAGGAACAGTGGAAGATATTTTAATAATGAAACTAATAAAATTCAGGTTTTTAAACTTTAAACATATGACTGTATGAATGATAAACAATAAACATAACTGTAAACTATTACAAAATTCATTTTAAATACTTACTAAAATTGATGAAATATATATAATGAATAAGAAAAACACACATAAAAACTTACCAAGTGTTTTCCATTTCCATAAAGTTATGTGCAAGGTAAGAAATAGCTTTGACATTAACATGACTAATAAACATTTTATTAAACAAAAAAATATTATTTTCTTTTCTTATGTTTGTTACATTTCACCTGCTCCTTTCTGTTTTCTTCTAAGGCTATCGTTTTAGACATTCTATCTTTACCTTCTTTTAAAAGAATCTGTCCGCTTTCAACAGCACTCATCTATCTGCAATACCTTGTGAAATCTTTCTTTCATCATGATTTAATAGTTTTTGAGAAAGTTCCTTTTGCAATTCAATTTGTTTCGATTTTAATTTTAAATCTTCCTCATTATGGCAAATATTTTCTACTTTTCTCTTTTTTTTGTTCTGATGCTAACAGCAATCTGTCATGGTACCGCCTCCACGAATTTCGAACTGATTTAATCAAAGCCGTAGTAACTTCAAAGTTCTTTATGCTTTCTGTATTAGTAAGATGCGACTTAATTTGTGCCTTATACCATTTATACTGTATACAGTCAGATTACTCCTATTTTCCAACATGCGATTGTTCTCACTGAAGTCTCTTTCTACATCAGTTTCCATGCGATAACTTAAGAGACTTGACAAAAATAGGCAAAATCTCAAACTTAAACTTGCCAGATGATTCTCTTATATTAAATATATTTATTCCTCCAATAATGGTCTATACGACTACATGTTGAAACTTCTGGAAAATGAAAGCTATCAATAGTTTCACATTGATATTTGATCCATTCATATGATAGAGCAGATCCTTCACTTGGTTTTACAATAAATGGAAAAGATGCTGCTAAAAACTTCAAAGAGCTTAAAGATTTTTCTTCAGTTCGCTTCATGGGATGAAGGCAAGAAAGTAATTCTTATAGCTGGGGAAGATCTCAAGAGTGAATTTTATTACTCGAACACGATTTGGAGCAGCTCTGGCGCAATCTTAGCAAAAACAGGCGTTTTGGAGCAGGCAATACGCTATGGCGCATGCTGACGCAATTGGAGCAGCATTACCATCACTGAATTTTTCTTTATCTTAATGAATAAAATTTCGTAATTTAAATAAATATTATTCATTTCTTACGTAAACCAAACTAGCAAAAATATTTGCTCAAAAATATATGAAAACACGCTTTGTCAGATCATTGAACTAGAATAAACGGCAAAAAATAAATGAATTGAATTTAATTAAAATTTTGCATGGAGGAAGAAGTCTTCAAAAAATTAAAAATATTAAAATTTATGTAACTTAAAAATTAGCTACACGAAAGTGGATTATAGCTCCATAACGAACATGAACACAAATTAAGTGAAATTCCAGTTAATAAAATAAGGAGTTTCAAACAAGCTTTCATTGCATCAAATTTGTTTAAACGTCTGGAACAAGCTTTGCAAAACTAAGAATTAATATGGAGTCTTGAAATAAATACGATACTAGGATAATACTCTGCACATTTCTTCGAGAACGACACATTATTTAATTTCACTTAATAAACAAGATGCATTAAGTTGATAATAAGTGTAGAAACTAATACTCTCAACACCGGTGAAATTTTAAGAACTAAATTATTCATCATTTGAGCTAAACATCATCCCCAATCTTTACTGAAAAATGAAAGTTATTTACTACAATTGTAAAATCTTTCGTAGAGGAAGACAGTCTAATGTTTTCCCACTGGTGATGATTTTATTTGAAGCTTTTTCCTGAAAACTTCATACATTGTCTTGGCAGCTAAATGAAAATTACTTTTATCGAATTCTAACCATTCAGTAGAACGCATGATCTCTTCAGCATGACTGAGAATGAAATCGTGGACAGCCGATGTCAGTTCATCGTCATTGTGCCTGTCGGCGAGCGATAAAACCACACAAACGTTGACCACTGCGAGAAGGGATTTCAATGATGAAGAACACTTATGCTTAAGGGACAGTATCTCGTATTTGTCCCCAGCGTAGTACAGCTTGGAAGAGCTTTCCAACTCCAAGTCCTCGACGGTGTCGGTGTAAACGTACAGAAGAATTCTGGTCAGGGTGTCTGCATCTATGTCTGTCATATTTAGGAAATTTGTAGTGACCTCTTGCATGTTGCTCATGAGCATAGCCTTGAAGACTGCGGAACGGGCACTTAGGATTGTCTTGTTGACAGGGAATGTGATACCTTCCGATCTTAGCTCGAAGTCACACAGAATTTATCCTTCGTAAAAAGAGAGGTCACTTTTCAGATAGCCTTCAGTCTCCGAATGTGTACGAAGACGGTAAGCAGAAGGTTCTGTATTGTTCCACCAGGTTCCGATCGAATCCTCACTAAGGTTTCTTGGAGATCCATACTGGGTACTCTCTATTTTTGATATTCCACTCCAAAGGAAAGTGTGAACTCGAATTTTAGGGACAGGGTATCCTGAGCTAACAGAAAGCCCTTTCCTTTAATCAACTCTCTTCTAGAGATGAACTTCGGAAAAGTCCATGAAAGTTCTTGGTTTGGTAAGCACTTGCGCTTATCCTGCATCTCTTTAAATAGAATTTTATAACGATTCAAAACGGACATTGTACACGATAGTAATGTTTCATCCGGGCATTTCTCACGGCTGATTTGGATCTTAAGGCATATCTCCAGAACCTCGCGTTCTAAGGATACTTTCAAAACCAGAGGGGTGTGATCCATCTCAGTTAACAATACAGTTGTGCTTCTCTGATCATCCAGTCTAAGAAAGCTGAAGTCCTGTATGCTCCAAAGCTTAGACATTCTTTCGACACCTAGACGAGTACGGGCGAGACATTGGACATGTTCGCCGATGTCCCCGTTTGTTTTCCAGACGGCAGAACACGGTCAAGGTATCTACCGGTAGGTAGATGGATCGCTTTGCTTCGTAAATCTCTTTTTGATAGTATATGTCTTTTGACCCTGATCGTAACAAGTTGGAATCGAAAGTTACACCCAGAGCTTTGGCCTTATTTATAATAGAACCGTCAGCAGCCAAGAGAGATAGCTGAAAGTCAACGGCGATATCGCAAGTTTTCCAATCGTCACAATAAAGATAGAAATTCAAATATTCATCACCAACGTCACCTTTCAGAGCGATCCATATACTCCAACGAGATTTATTAAGAGAGTCGACAGTGAACACTGGACTAGAAATAAAAATTTTACGGCTTTCTTCTCGTACCTGCAGACAGTGGCTGAAGTTTTCTATTTTCCATATAAATGCAAACGTTCCTTTCTCCATCGAGGTGTCGAGCGCCATTACAAAACAGCTTTATGCAGTGTTCTAAATTTTACGTCTAGAATTTTCTTTTGAATCAAAATATCATAGGCGCTCCTTCAATCCGTAGGCGGCGAAGGTTTACTTTGGTTTACTACAGCAAAAAAAGATCTTAGAAAAACCAAATGAAAACTGAAAGCGTTGCTTTTCCCTCTCACTATAGGAAGGTAAAAGCAGTATTAGCTGTTTCATCGGCTACATATGAACTGTGCTGGAAGTTTCAGAGCGTATAGGGTGACGTCATTTTCTGATAAGGTTCTTTGCATTCTCAATTGCATAGGAACCGCATGTTCGAGAGTTAATGGTAGTTAATTAACGTCGCACTAGAGCAAAGGAACGGGCTATTGACGACTGCCCGGGATCAATCCCGAAGGGAAAGGTTCGAGGAGAAAACCACGTAATTTCGAACCACGGTCAGATGACGACACATATTCGAGAGATAAGAGGTAGATGTGGCTGCGGTAGTCCTGTTTCAGATAGGAAGATATTTCAATTAACATTGCATTGAAGTAAGACATCGGGCTTTTGGATACGGTCCGGGATCAAACCCGAAAGGAGAAATCCGAGAATAACAAAACCGCGTAATTTTCAACTACGGTCAGATGACGAGCCAACGTGAGGACATTTGAGGCTAGGACAAATTTAATGTGTCCCAACCTGGCATGTCCACGACGGTCCGTGGTTCGATTCCAATTCGTAACCCTAAGGTTGCTAATCCGTTACTCTTTCATTATTCGGCTACATATAGTGTTGTGTTGGAAGTATGACGTATAACGGCGTATATGCATTTTCTGATTAGGTTGGTTGGAATCTCAAGGTAAGCTGAAGTGTGACCTCGTCATCTGACAGTCGTTTAAAATTACGTGGTATTGAACTCGGCTCTTTCCCTTTGGACCTGGACCGTCACCAATAGCCCATTGTGTTGCACCAGTGTGACGTTAATTAAAATACCTACCTGTTCAATTGAGTTGGAGAGTAGGGTACCAACACATGTGTGAACTCGTCATCTGACCGTGGTTCAAAGTTGCCTAGTGTTGTGTCCTCGATCTTTTTGCGATTGATCCCGAACCGTCGCTGATAGCCGTCGTGTTTCTCCAGTGCGACGTTAATTAAAAATACCAATTGCAGGTATGGTATTTTGAATTAACGTCGCACTGGAGCAACACAACTGGCTATTGGCGACGGTCGGGGATCAATCCCGAAGGGAAAGGTCCATGGAAAACGCTTCGTCATTTTGAACCCCGGTCAGATGACGAGACCACAGGAAGGAGGTGATGAAATGGAATCCATCAAAAACAAGACTTGTATGGAAGTGGGTTGCCAGCTCATGTGTGACCTCGTCATCTGACCGTTGTTAAAAATGACGTGGTTGTCCTCTGTTCTTTCCCTTCGAGATTGATCCCGTACCGTCTTCAACAGCCGGTGGCGCTGCTCAAGTGCGACGATAATTAACTACCTATTTACCTACCCTTGGGGTTGAGCCTGGATCGTCGCCAATAGTCCGTTGTGTTGTTCCAGTGCGACGTTAATTAATTACCTGTAGACATTCCATGTGATATAAATAGCTCATGCGAAACTGAGGTGCCAATGTTATATTTTGTGAATTTGACAACTTGAATATGTGCTAATTAGTTTCTGTGCTTCGGTAACATGGAATTTGCTATAATTAATTTTTATACTTCGGAAAAACGTCGGTTTTAGTAAGAAACCAAACATTGTTTATTAGAACTAATGTTCGCTGTCCTTGTTTCGATTCCTTTCTTTTGTAAATAGGTAATTAAATATGGAAAATCTATAGGATTATAGTTTTGATTTGTTTACAAGGAAACACGCTTTACTTTTAAGATCCAGTGCGTTTAGAACTTTTATCTTGTGAAATTTAACACAAGATTGATCATCCTAGCATTTACTAAATATAAAAATCTTCCTCGTTGCAGCGGCTTCAGAAAATTTCCAATTTTTTTGTTTTGTATTTCTCAACTATGCAACAATCGCAAGTTGCGTTTTTCGAAAAAGCAACGTTTTTTACAATAGTTGAGAGCCGCAGTAGCCCAGATGGTAGAGTCGAGGATTACAAACCGGAAGTTTGCGAGTTTTAAACTCGGTCCAACCAGGGACCGTCGTGTATGAGGGGGGCATGTATACGTTAAACCTCCAAGTGGTTTCGACGAGATATCTCGTCCATCAAGATCTGATCAATTTTGTTAATGACGAGATACTTCGTCTTCAAGATAGAGCCGATTTTCGATGATGAAGAGATCAAGATCTGCTCAAAAGACGAGATATCTCGCCCATCAAGATTGGCCAGTTTGGTTAATGACGTGTTATAGATACGTGACAAAAATAAACACCAGGAAGGTTAAATCTGTCGTGGCCTTAAATGATGTCACATTAACTGTGTGTGGAAGTTAAGAGAAAAGGGTGGTAGCTCACGTGTTGACCTCGTCATCTAACCGTGGTTCTAAACGACGAGGTGTTGTCCTAGGCTTTTTTTTTTTGGGGGGGGGGTTGATTCCGCAGGGTCACCGATAACCCGTTGTGTTGCTCCCAGTGCAAAGTAAATTCAATTACCCACCTAGCGACAGTTGAAATTTCAAATCTATATAAATAAAAATGGAGTGTTTATTTGTACATTCAATATTTTCGACCCATTTTATTATATCTGTTTCGGGCACTTCTGATGCAAAATTATCTCTTGCGCGTTTGGTGTCTGTCCATCTGTCTGTATGTGTGTGCTCCCCATACTAAGTCCGTCGTTTCAATATATTTTCATGAAACTTTGCATACTTGTGAGTACTTATATTCATTTAGCGACTGAACTTGTTTGCGTAAGTCTATAGTCTTCCCGTTCTCTGTTCGATTTTGTGTGTTTGTACAAGTATAACATAAAATTTATCCAACGTATTTTAATGCAGTGTTTTACATTTGATACACCATATTGTAGTTTAGTGAGTACATTATTTTTAATTTCTTTGCTTACATTTTTAGGCAAGTTTCAGGCTAAAACATCTGAGTAACTATACTTAAATCAACTATAATTTTGTTGTTTTGGAGTAGTTGGAAGGTATACTGAGTATTACAATTACTTGAATTGTTTTTTACCAGTGGTGCTGAAAAATCAATTCTTTTTCGAAAAACTATTTTGCGGAATTTAAATTCTAATGCATTTGTATTCTGAGCCTTATTTATTTCTTTGCGAAATGTAAACTATTTCCAAATATTTGTGACTGACGATATTTTGGAAAGAATCAGAAACTCGTTGTCGTTTGCCACGTGCAGTGATATTTTCCGGTTTTTATTTTGTCTAATTTTTAGTTGTACGTTGTGGCAACTGCTAGATCAAGAGATAAAAAGGAACTACGAATTTATATCTTTAGAACAACTTTTTTTTCATTTCTGCTTTAAATATTTATTATTTTAACAAATTGTAATTCTTTTCATCACACGCAACACCATCGCAAAGTATGACTTAAAACGGCATGTAAGTTAGAATAAAGCAAATTTTAAGTGGAATATTGCCATTATTGAAAAAAACTACTGTTAAAAATATCTGAACAAGGACTTTGGAAATATTACAAATTCTTTGTCATAGCGACATATGGCCAAGGTGGTTTATTTTACGAATTGAAGCTATATTTAAGCAACATATAAGAAAGGTTTGTTTAAAACACTGATTTTCGTCAGAAAAAACGCTGTCAAATCTATTCACCATTAAAAAAATATTAATCGGTTATCAGTGCTGTCTTTACTGAAAACATTCAATTTTAAACAAATTCTTTTATTTCTGCTACGTACCCGTACCACAAAACGGAATTTTCAAGAAAAAAATACTAGTTTTTAAAACAAACGTAGTGATAAATATCTTATCAAATTAATTTGCCACCTTTCTCTTAATGATAGCGAAATCCGAAAAGAGTGCACTAATCATAATATTAGCAGCTAAATTGTGAGTGCGAGGGTATTTGCCGTAGATTCGTCATTTTACGAATTGAGTTGAGCAATTTTACAGGAAAAGAACTTAGGAGAGGGCATTCCTAATCCTCCCTGAAAATCGTCTTTTGTAGTAGTTACCTTAGTGTCTCACCTTTCGTCAGTTTGTACCTATAGCAGGGATGCGATACGTGAAATGTATTACATGGATGGATATGCATGTATAGGATTTGTGTCCAAAGTAGGTTGTAGGAATTATAAAAATGTCGCAAAGGTGCGAAACAATTATTTTACTCGCACTTAAATGATTTAACAGTTTTCTACGAAAGAGGAAAGTGATTATTTTCTGGTCACTTTCAATGTATAGTTAACCTATTCAACCCGAATGAGATCGGGTAATTTAGCTAGTGAAAAATAAAAGGTAATTTCTCGTGGTACGTAATGTACTTTCGATGGAAGATTAAGGTATTACAGATAGCTCCGCTTCTGAAGGACACCGATATCAATCGTTGATGATAGGACGAGTGTCTACATCTATTTTTCATGATAAATCTCCTCACGAGATCAATAGGAAGATGATAGAAATCAGGCTATGAAAAGAATTTGCAAAGGTTTTTAATCTTTTGTTAAGAATTTTAATTTGGAAGCAATGACTTTAAAATTAAGTTTCATACATTTTCATTTTTCTTTCAATCGGACAAAATTGTCCCAGAATCGAGGAACGAATTTCCTTTACCTCTTCATTCCACAGGATCAGAGGGGTAGATGGGGGGGTTCAGTTTGTTTTTCCCCTACGATAGCAATCTGCGAGTTGTAAACGGTGCAGGTTGGATTCTCCTGGGACCAACTCCATCTCAATTTCTCTCTTTTGTGTCAGTTAAACTTTTGCTGAGTGAATATCCATTTATTTGATGCTGTTTGGCACTGCTTGCCAAACAGCCCTTGCGCCATAAAACCCAACCCAACCAACCAAACATATATGTGGACCTTTTAATTGCCCTCAGTTAGGACAAATTTCGCAATCGCAACCAGATTCACATATAGACACAATGTGAATCAGTGGTTATAAAATTTCTGAACAAAGGTTCATATATGTGGGTCTAACCAAATATGGCCCCTTGCATAATAAAACCCAATCAACCAAAGGACCACATACGTATATGATCCTTTGTATTCACTCCCTGAAACTCAAGAAAGGGTAAAATTCACCAACAACAACCAGATTCACGAGGACACAATATCACGTAACACAGATCTGTGGTTATCGAAATTCTGACCAAAGGTTCACATATGTGGACTTGGCCGCACACACACACACACAAATATGTCCCTTGCGTTATAAAAACCAACCACACATGTTGAACTCAGGAACGTACTGGTCGTTCTCCACTCAAAAAGAGATTGAACATCTTGCTTGCCAACTTAGCTTTAAAGCTATATATATAAATCTGAATTGGGTGATTTTCCATCTGAAACAACTTACTATCCAAGAATCAAGACACGAGACATTCTTTCAACATGTCCGCAGAAGATGCTCTTAAATAGGAACACGAACTATATAGACCAGGCCTGGCCAACACGCGGCCCGCGGGCCTCATTTGGCCCGTCATATTAAATCGTGCGGCCCGCCGGGCGATTTTATATTTCTATTGAAACTTTGTTTTTCGTTGCATGTATACAAAAAATATTAAATAAATTAATATTTGAAATAACGATAAAAAATTAAATTCTAAATTAACGATAGAAAAACCACGTAAAAAAAGGTAATATAAATTGCGCCAGTAAGTGTTAATTTCGCCAAGGGGTAATCTTGGTTGTGTATGGAAGCCGACAGTCAAGGCTGACTGGAGACACTAGTCTAGACACGTTTGGGTCCGTCATCGTTTCGTTATCCACTGCACGAAGTTATTATTTCAAGTGAATCTCTGTTTATGTGTTAGGTTTGTTTTTGACTTACTGGCGTGTTTACTACGTTTTTTGTGTGTGGTGCTGATAGTTGAATAAAAGTGACATCTGAAGACATCCAAAGAAAGTTTGAAATATATTCAAGTGAGTATACTTTTACTAATGCAGGTAAAAATTTTAAAATTAATAAGAATTTAATAAAATGTTAAATTGATAAAAGTTATAAATTTTCAAGTTTCGAGTGATCATTATTTGCATTAAGTTTAAAAAAGTTATCAAATATTGGTATTTTTACCAGGGCTTCGAACCGGAACTGAACCGAAAAAATTGAAAAATTGCGGTTCTTTAACCGTAAACCGAACCCCCAAAGTAGTCCACCTCTGAACCCGAATCGAAATCGAAAACATTATTTTTTGTACCGGTTTTCAGTTAATTTATACTTATTTCGGTTCAGACACAAATTTTTAACTAAAAGACTTTCAAACTCTCTTTTTTATCTGCCGCTCAAATATAGCAAAGAGTAGCAAACTGCGTGTGCTTTCAAGGACTATTTATTGCATTGTAAGCAAAATTCCGCAGAATCCACTAACTGGCATAAAACATTGACAGTTCTTTCTTTCGACACGTTCCCTGCGAGAATTCAAAAAGGATTATGAACTTTATAATCAATAATAATTTATAATAAAAGTATTACGTACTTTATAATTTACATAAAGTGATTATCAGGTTAAGTGCAAATATTTTCCCCTATAGGTTGAGTGCTTGGTAAGCAAATCTAAGGTACAGGGGATTTTTATAAATTTAATTCATGATAATTTATTTCACAAATTAAATTTTTATGAAAATTTTAAAAAGATCTCTTTAAAAGACTTTAATGACCCCTAGACACCCTAGATGATAACATTTTAATGTAAATCGAATTGCAATCGGAGAGAAACAAACTGTTCGAATATACACTGCTGGCCACCCAAATTGCAACACCAAGAAAGGCAAGAGATATCACAACAAAATTTATTTTGTAGATAACATGTTGACCAAGTATCAAATGATTAAATTTATAGACTTCTGTGAAGTGTGGTTCCTGCCAAAATCAGTAGCCAGAGTAGCCGCCATTGTTGGAGATCACCGCTGCCACACGCCTCGGCATTGATTCAAAGAGACTTTGGATGTGTTCTTGGGGTACAGCAGACCAAGCAGCTTCCACACGTTGCCAAAGTTGATCTGGTGTGGCAGCTGGGGATGTATTCTGGGTCAATCGTTGAGCAACCATGGACCACATGTTTTCTATCGGCGAAAGATCCGGAGAGCGAGCTGGCCAGGGAAGCAATTCAATCTGGCGATTGACGAAGAACCCTTGGACAATGCGTGCCACGTGTGGTCGCGCATTATCCTGTTGAAATATGGCTGTGGGCAAGCCCTGAAGGTAAGGAAGGACAACTGGCTCCAACACCTCGGAGATGTAGCGCTGGCTGTTTAAAGTACCGGCAATGCGTACTAGAGGAGTGCGAGAGTGATATCCAATACCGCCCCATACCATAATACCCGGTGCAGGACCAGTGTGGCGGTGCATAACGCAGCTGTTCAGCATCCTCTCTCCACGGTGTCTCCAGACTCGAATCCGACCATCGTGGTGTTGCAGACAGAAGCGTGACTCGTCAGTAAAGACAATTTCATTCCATTCTGCCGTCCACATCCTTCTTTCATCGCACCATTGGCGGCGGAAACGTCTGTGGTTCTGCGTCAAGGGTAGACGAAGCAATGGACGTCTTGCGGACAGACCACTCTGCTGTAAACGGCGTCGAATGGTACGCGCAGACACTGGATGATGCGGTACAGACTGAATGTGCTGTGCTATGGTTCGTGATGTGGCTGAGCGATCCGTCACTGCCATACGCACAGTATGCCTGTCATCACGTGAAGTGGTGCACTGAGGTGGATGCGATCGAACACGTCGGTCCGTCGTACCCTCCTGCATCCAACGATCACATATCCGCATTACAGTTGTTTGGTTTCGTCCAACACGACTACCGATTTCCCTGAAAGATAATCCACAATCTCGGTAGGCCACTATCCTTCCTCTGTCGAACTCGGATACTTGATCAAAAGATGATCGCTGTTTTCTACGAGGCATAATTGATCGTTTTTTTGAAAAAACCACAAGAAAAGCACAATTTCCGTACTTGAAATCGTCGAAATCTCCAAGCCTTAAATAGCGCTTTGAAGTGGCGCCACAGGCGCGCGTGATGTGCGTCTGCGCTGAAATTCTAATCATTTGCATATCTCACCTCCGCTAATGATGTTGTAAATTTCATATTATTTGCATGCTTCCTTCAGGGTGTTGCATTTACGGTGGCCAGCAGTGTACATAAACCGGTTTAAACCGGCTTACGTACTATTGATGGCGCAAACCGGAACAGAACCGAATTTCAAAAATTTTGGTTAATAGAACGAAAACCGGAACGGAAAAAAATACGGTCCGAAGCCCTGATTTTTACATAATTAGAAAACAAGAATTCTAAATTTACTTAAAGAAGTAAATTTTTTTTGCTCTGTGTAATATACCAATATTCTCCAACTAACATTTTTTTGAATTTTTTTTTTGGTCCATAACAAGGATGAATTCAAAGAAAAGAAAAGTTGTTGATGAAAACAGGAAATTTAATGATCGTTGGGAAAAAGATTATTTTTTCACAATGCAGAATTCAAAATTAATGTGTTTAATTTGTAAAGTCGCTGTATTTAATGAACATAACATTAAAAGGCATCATGAGACAAAACATATTGAATATGTAAATTTCAGTAAAGAAGTAAAAAGTTTTAAGTTAACTGCGCTTAAATCGCATCTGAAAGCTCAGCAAACGATGTTTGATTCATTATTACAACAACCATCCACCATTGTCAAAGCAAGTTATTCTGTTGCCATGTTGATGATTGCAAAGAAAATGAAACCATTTTCGGATGGTGAACTGGTAAAGGACTGTTTGGAAGCAGTTTTAAAGATGTTTTGCCTGATAAAAGCAAATTATTTTCAAGTATCAGTCTTTCCCGCCAAACTATATGTCGTCGCATTGATGACATTTCAGCTGAAATCGTAGTAACTTTGCGAGATAAAATTAACCAATTCAAAGCATATTCTTTGGCATTTGATGAAAGTACAGATATATCAGACACATCTCAACTTGTGATATTTATAAATTCGCGGTGTGAATCATTCATTCCAAGTGACAGAAGAAATGTTAAATCTTTTATATTTAAAAGACACAACTAGAGGAGAAGATGTTTTCCAGGCGATTGAAAAATGTTTAGCCGAAAATAGCTTAAATTTTGAGGCTCTTTCAGGATTAACAACAGATGGAGCACCTGCTTTGGTAGGTAAAAATAAGAGAGCTGTAAAATTACTTATGGATAAGCTAGATTGCAGAGGCATTAAAACCAATGATATTTTCATTAGTCACTGTTTTATACATCAACAAAATTTATGTGCTCGATTATTATCCATGAATCACGTTATGAAAGTAGTTCTAAAAATAGTAAATTACATTCGTTCACATGCTCTTTAGCATCGGCAATTCAAAGAATTCCTTAGCGAATTATCTTCTGAATATGGTGATATCGTATATTTTACCAATGTTAGATGGCTAAGTCGTGGAAAATATTTAAAAAGACTTTTTAATTTAGGGGAGGAAATAGATATGTTTATGAACGAGAAACAAGAATCTGTTTCTGAATTAAATGATGATTATTGATTGTTAGACCTGTTTTTTAGTGGATATAACAGAAATACTTAATCAGCTAAATAAGGACTTGCAATGGCAAAATAATTTAATAATCGATACTTGTAATTCCATCAAAGCTTTTAATAAGAAATTATTGTTATTTGAGTGCCAACTTAGAAATAATAATTTCATCCGAGAGATATTCCAACTTAAGATATTTTGCACAACGAGTTGGTAAGTGCTTTTGGATCCACATGTTTGTAAAACATTTTTTTTCGAAGATGAAATTTACAAAGAGTTCATCACGTGCTTCATTAACTGATACCAATTTAGAAAACTAGCTACGATGTGCAACGTCGAACATAAATATAAATTTACAAAAATTAAGTGAAGGAAAGGATAAATAAATATCTCATTAATTAAGACTCAAAGAGTTCATAATATTTGAATCATAGTATAACAATAAAATTTTATTCATTTTGTATTTGTATTATATTTTTTAAAAGCATGTTTACCTAAAGTGCGGCCCGCTGTAATGTTACTCGTCATCAAAGTGGCCCGTGAAACCATTTGGGTTGGCCAGGCCTGATATAGACTATACTTCCGTCGCCTTTCTTGGAATGGAATCCTTCCAAAGAATTCTATTCAAAGGAAAGGAGCGATAAAATCATTCCAAATTATTATATTCCATGTTAAGGATCTATAAAATCTTTCCAAACCATTAGCAAGGAAATGAGCAATAGAATCATTCCAAATTATTTTGTTCAAGGAAATAAACAACATAGTTCTGAATTATTCTGTTCCAATGGAAGAAGCAATGGAATTTTTCCAAATGATTCTATTCCTAGAGAATGAGCAATATAATATTTCTAAATAGGTTGCAAGAAACCAAGGGGCGTAAAATTACTGAAAAAGTTTAGCAAGCCAGTTGAGAAAAGTAACTTGATATTTAAAAATTTGAATGAAATAAGTTTAAAAGATTTAAAAAATATTAATGGTAAGCTTACTTTCAAGCATGCAATTCCTCTCCATTCATGTTAAAATTTTAATTTCATCTAAAAGACTCAAAGTTATGTAAATTAAATACAGTTTGACATTTAAATTCTGCTTGGATTTTCAAGATGCAAGAATCACAAGGAAAAGACCAAATTTCATGTATCGAATCAAGTAAACAATACTTGATTCGATTACCAAACACAGAGATTTTTGTTATTTCGTAGCGTAAAATGTTTTACAAAAAGAAAATGTATATAAAAAGGTCGCGTAGAACTTAAACACGATATGTTCGAAAATTCTGTGATGTTCGAGGTTCAATTATTTTCAGTAAAATGAGGGGGGTGTACCTTATATTAAGTACTAATAACGTAAGTTCCGAAATATAAAAAATTGCTATTGAAAATAAGCAGATCTATTAATAGTGTTAAAAGTGTATTAGATTAAAAATTTAATAATTTATCTCTGATCGTGTATAAGGGTGGAATTACTTTTAAGTATGTTGTAATATTCCATAATTCAAGTGAATAATATTATTTCACCAATTTAAGTGAATATTATTATATCCCATAATTTAAGTAAATAATTATTTTCCTTCATTTGAATGAACTACATTTTGTAATTTAAGTAAATTGTTTAAGTAAACTATTAATAAATGTTAAATTGTTAAGTATTTATGTTCCAAAAATATTTACCCAAAAATACATGAGAAGACGTTTTGTCAAGGCATTGAAGTCAAACTAACAGCAAAATAACCTAAGAAACTTAATGTCATTAAAATTTGCATGGAGAAAGTAGTCTTCAAAGACAAAAGTCTTGAACTATTATATTTTATCTAACTCCCAAATTTAGCTATAATAAAGTAGACTATAGTTTCATAAACAACATGCACACAAAGTAATCTAAACTACAGTTTATAGAATAAGGAGTTTCAAAGTTTTATGAAAAGCTTTTATTGCATCAAATTTATTTAAACTGGAAAAAGTTAAGAACTTAGCATACTAAGTTCTTAACTTTTTCCAGTAGTTAAGTCTAGTCTAGAGTGTTATTAGAATATATTAAGATTGTCTTTAATATACTCTAATAATACTCTGCACATATCTTCGGGAGCGACAAATTATTAAATTTCACTTACCAAACAAGATACTCTAAGTTGATAATTGTAGAACACTCAACACAGGTGAAATTTTAAGAACTAAATATACTCACATTTGAGCTAAACAAACCATCCTCAATCTTTCTAAGAATAAAAGTCATTTATTACAACTGCCGAAAACTTGGTAGAGAAAGGCAGTATTTAATACTGGCCTACAGGTTATGGTTTTATTTGAAGCTTCTTCCTGAAAACTTCACGCATTGTCTTGGCAGCTAAACGAGAATCACTCTCTTCAAATCCCAACCATTCAGTAGAACACATGATCTCTTCAGCATGGCTGAGAATGAAATCGTGGACTGCCAATGTCAGTTCGTCGTCCTGATGCCTTTCGGCGAGAGACAAAACCACACTCACGTTTGTCACTGCGAGGTGGGATTTCAATGCGGAAGAACACCTCTCCTTCATGGACAGTATCTGGTATTTGTCCGAAGCGTAGTACAGCTTGGAAGCGCTTTCAAACTCCAAGACCTTGAAGGTGTCGCTGTAAACGTACAGCAACATTCTGGTCAGGGTGTCTGCATCTATGTCCGACAGATTTAGGAAGTTGTTGGTAACCTCTTGCATGTTGCTGGTGAGCATGGCCTTGAAGACTGGGGACCGGGCACAGAGGATTGTCTTGTGGACAGGGAACGTGATACCTTCCGATCTCAGCTCGAAGTCACTCAGAGTTTGCTCTAGGTACAAAGAGAGAAGGTCACTTTTCAGGTAGCCTTTGGTCTCCGAATCTGTCGGAGGACGATACGGAGAAGGTTCTGCAGTGTTCCACCAGGTTCCAGCCGAATCCTCATTCAGGCTTGTTGGCGATCCATACTGGGTGCTCTCAATTTTTTCATTTTCCACTCCAAAGGAAAGTGTAAAATCAAATTTTAGGGACAGGGTATCTTGAGGTAAAAGATGGCTCTTCCCTTCAATCAACTCTCCTCTAGAGATGAACTTCGGAAAAGTCCAAGAACGTTTTTGGTTTGGTAAGTACCTGCGCTTATCCTGCATCACTTTAACTGGTATTTTATAGCGATTCAAAACGGATATTGTACACGATAGTAATGTTTCATCCGGGCATTTCTCACGGCCGATTTGGATCTTAAGGCATATCTCTTCGACCCGGCTTTCTAAGGACACTTTCAGAACTATCGTGGTTGGATCCATCTGAGCTAACGACACTGTTGTGCTTCTCTGATCACCCATTCTAAGCTCGCTGAAGTCCTGTATGCTCCAAAGCTTAGACATTCTTTCGACTTCTAGCCGAGTACGGGCGAAACACTGGACGTGTTCGCCGATATGTCCGTCTGTTTCCCACAGACGGCAGAACACCGTCAAAGTGTCTTGAGGTAAGTAGATGGATCGCTTTGTTTCGTAAACCTCTTTTTGATAGTACGTGTCTTTTGACCCTGAACGTAACAAGTTGGCATTGAAAGTTACATCCAGAGTTTTGGCCTTATTCGTAATAGAACCGTCAGCAGCCACGAGAGACAGCTGAAAGTCCATCATGACATTAAAAGACTCCCAATCTTCACAATAAATATAGAAATTCAAATATCCATCAACACTATATTCATCGTAACCTTTTGGATAGATCCATATACTCCAACGAGACTTATTAAGAGAGTCGATGGTGAACACTGGACTCTTGAGAGGTTCCCCTCCCTTCTGCAGACAGTGGCTGAAGTTTTCTATTTTCCAGATGAATGTAAACGGCCCTTTCCCTATCGCGGTGTCTAGCGCCATTACGGAACAGCTTTATGCAGTGTTCTAAATTTTACGTCTAGAATTTTCTTTTAAATCAAAATATCATCGGCACACCTTGCACAGGTGGGCGGCGAAGATTTAGTTTGGTCTCCCTGCAGCGAAAGATGATCATAGAGCAACACTCCAAACCCAACGAATGCAGAAAGCGTTGCTTTTCCTCTGATAACTATTGGAATGAAAAAAGGGACTCGTTGCGGTTTCATCGGCTACGTACAACATTGTGTCGGAATTTTGCGTATCAGCAAGTACAGGCAGACGTCAATTTCTGATAAGGTTCGTTGCAACATCAATTGCACAGGAGATAATTAGATTGTGGCCGTTCGTCACCAAAGACTATCGTCACCGCTGGTTGTTTTCTTATGTCGCATGGGCCAGATCTGGCCAAACTGCGCTAAATATAGTTTATCTTATATGATCTATAATTTTGAGGATATGACATGATTAAGAATATAATACAAGTGTGAAATTATGTAAAATAAAAGCTATATATAATTTATAAATCCAATATCAAAGGAATAAAAACGTTTTTGTGATGCGTGTCCATCAACGAGCCTGTTAAGTTAAGAAGCGAAACACCAAATGGGATTTAAAACTTTCACTGAGTGTATATCCATTAAATAACGTTGTGTATACATCTTGGCCAAATATTGCCCTTGCGGCATAAAACGCAAACGACCATATATGTGGAATTTCAGATTGCCCTGAGAAACTCATTTAAGGGAAAATTTCGTGGTCACAACCTGATTCACATATCGACACAATGTGAATCAGTGGTTACTAAATTTCTGATCAAAGGTTCACATATGTGGACTTAACCAAATATGGGCCCGTGCAACTAAAACCACATTCAACCAGAGGACCACGTTATATGGTCCTTACTCCCTGAAACTAAAGAAAGGATAAAATTCACTATCGGATCCACAGATTCAGGTATAGAGCTAAGGTATACAGCAAATGTAAATCCGTGGTTATGAAATTCTGACCCAAGTTTAACATATGTGGGATTAACCAATGGCATTTTTACCATGAAATCCAATCAACCAGAAGGCCACATATATGGTCCTTTTAACTCCCTGAAACTCAAGAAAGGGTAAAATTTACTATCGGAACCACATATAGACCCATTGTAAATATCTGGTTATGGAAATTCTAACCAAAGGTTTATATAGGACATGTGGTCTTGACCAAATATGGCCCCTTGCACTATAAAACCGAACTAAACACATATATTGACCTCAGGAACGTACTGATTGTACTTCACTGAAAAAAGAGATTAAACATTTTGCCTCCCAACTTGGATTTAAAAAGTTCTGTATGTAAAAATGGATTGTGATTTTCCTTCTGAAACAACTTACCATCCAAGAATCAAGCTAGGCACGAGGCATTTCCAAACATGACCTCAGAGGATGCTCGTAAACAAGTACACGAACCATATAGACCATACTTCCATCGCCTTTCTTGGAATGGAATCTTTCCAAATGATTCTATTCCCAGGAAATGAGCACTAGAATGTTCCCAAATATATCTATTCGAATGAAATGAGCAAAAGAATCTTTCCAAATGATCCTATTCGTAGGAAATGAGCAATATAATATTTCTAAATAGGTTGAAAAAATGGATGGGGTGTAAAATTGCTCGGAAAGTTTAACAAGCAAGTCGAGAAAAGTAAAAGCAGGGCATTTTATAGGAGGCATTTTTTTAGCATATCCGCAGTTTCTCGTAAACAGGAACACGAACGATATGGACAAGAGTTACGTCACCTTTCTAGGAATGGAATCTTTCCAAAGGATTCTATTCAAAGGAAAGTAGCAATACAATCTTTTTAAAGAACCCTCTTTCCAGGAAAGTAGCAATGGAATCATTGCAATTGATTCTATTCCAAGGTAAGGAACTATACTCATTGCAAATGATTCTTTTGCTAGAAAAGGAGTAATAGAATCTTTCCGAATCTTCCTATTCCACGAAAATGAGCAATAGAATCATTCCAAATTATTTTATTTTAAGGAAAGGAGCAATATAATTTTCCCAGATGATTCTATCGCAAGAAAATGAGCAAAAGAATCTTTCCAAACGATTCTATTCCAACGAAATGAGCGACATAGTTCCAAATTATTCTATTCCAAGCAAAGGAGTAATAGATTTTTTCCAAATGATTCTATTGCCATTAAATGAGCAATATATTTTTAAATAGATTGAAAGAACTCCTGTGTCGTAAAAGTGCTGGGAAAATTTAGCAGGCCAGTTTAGAAAAGTAACTATACTTCGAAATTTGAATGAAATAAGTTTAAAAGATATGAAAAAAGGTAAATGTATGATTAGCTTTCAAACAGACCAATTCCTTTTGTTCAAGTTAAAATTTTAATTCCTTCTAAAAGTCTCAAAATTATATAAATTAAATACAGTTTGAGACATTTAAACTCTCGTTGGATACCCCCAATGCGTAAATCACAAGGGAAAGACCCAATTTCATGTATCGAATCAAGTAATCAGTCAATTAGAATGTTTAGTTATTAAAGTCATAAAATTTACCAAAATAACATATTTTTGTTATTTCTTCGAGTAAAAAGCTTTTCAAAAAGAAAAAAGAAAAAGTATTACTTAAGAACGATATGTTCGAAAATTCTGTGATGTTCAAAGTTCAATTATTTTCAATAAAATGAGGGTGTACCTTATACTAAGTACTAATAACGTAAGTTCCGAAATATAACAAATTGCTATTGAAAATAAGCAGATCTAGTAATACTGTTAAAAGTGCATTAGATTAAAAATCTAATAATTTATCTCTGATCGTGTATAAGGGTGGATTTACTTTTAAATATGTTGTAATATTCCATAATTCAAGTATATATTATTGCACAATTTAAGTGAATAGTATTATTATATCCCATAATTTAAGTAAATAATTATTTTCCTGTATTTGAATAAACTAAATTTTGTAATTTAAGTAAATTGTATAAGTAAACTGTAATGTTCCAAAAATATTTAGTCAAAAATACATGAAGAGGCGTTTTGTCAGAATTGCAACAGAAATCAACAGCAAAATAAACAAAGAAACCTAATGTCATTAAAATTTGCAAGGAGAAAGTAATCTCAGATAAAAGTCTTGAACTATTATATTTTATCTAACCCACAAATTTAGCTATAATAAAGTAGACTATAGCTTCATAAACAACATGCACACAAAGTAAGCTTAACTACAGTTTATAAAATCAGGAGTTTCAAACAAAAACTTTTATTACATCAAATTTATTTAAACTGTAAAAAGTTGGAACTTAATATATTCTGATAATACTCTGTACATATCTTCGGGAACGACAAATTATTAAATTTCACTTACCAAACAAGATACTCTAAGTTGACAATTGTAGAACCCTCAACACAGGTGAAATTTTAAGAACTAAATATACCAAATTTGAGCTAAACATCAGCATCCTCAATCTTTTCTGAAGAGTGAAAGTCATTACAATTGCCGAAGCTTTCGTAGAGGAAGGAAGAATTTATTGTTGCCCCACAGATTATGATTTTATTTTAAGTTTCTTCTTATACACCTCATACATTGTCTTGGCAGCTAAATGAGAATAACTTTTATCGAATTCCAACCATTCAGTAGAACGCATGATCTCTTCATCATTGCCGAGAATGAAATCGTGGGCAGCCGATGTCAAATCGTCGTCCTGGTGCCTGTCGGCGAGGGTCAAGATCACGCTCACATTGGTTACAGTGAGGAGGGATTTCAACGCAGAAGAACACTTTTACTTGAGGGACAATATCTGATATTTGTCCGAAGCGTAGTACAACTTGGAAACGCTTTCCAACTCCAAGTTCTCGACGGTGTCCGTGTAAACGTACAGGAGCATTTTGGTCAAGGTGTCTGCATCTATGCCGGACAGGATTAGGAAATTGGTGGTGACCTCTTGCATGTTGCTGGTGAGCATGGCCTTGAAGACTAGAGACCGGGCACAGAGAATTATCTTGTGGACAGGGAATATGGCACCTTCCGATCTCAACTCGAAGTCACTCAGAGATTGCTCCTGATACAAAGAGAGAAGGTCACTTTTCAGATAGCCTTCAGTCTCCGAATCCGCCGGAGGTTGATCAGGAATAGTATTCCACCAGGTTCCAATCGAGTCCTCACTCAAGCTTGTTGGTGATATATAGTGAATACTCTCAATTTTTTCATGTTCCACTCCAATGGAAAGTGTGAAATCGAATTTTAAAGATAGGGCATCCTGAGGTAAAAGATAGCTCTTCCCTTTAATCAACTTTCTTCTAGAGATGAACGGAAAAGTCCACGAAAATGTTTGGTTTGGTAAGCACATGCGCTTATCCTGCATATCTTTAACTATTATTTTATAGCGATTCAAAACAGATACTGTACAAGATAGTAATAATTCAGTCAGGAATCCCACATGGCTGATTTGGATCTTAAGGCATATCTCATGGACCTCGCGTTCTAAGGACACTTTCAGGATAATCGGTGTGTGATCCATCACAGCTAACGACACAGTTGTGCTTCTCTCATCTCCCAGTTTAAGCTCGCTGAAGTCCTGTATGCTCCAAAGCTTAGACATTCTTTGGACACCTAGACGAGTACGGGCGAAACATTGGACGTGTTCGCCGATGTCTCCGTCTGTTTTCCACATACGGCAGAACACCGTCAAGGTATCTTGCGGTAAGTAGATAGATCGCTTCGTTTCATAAATGTCTTTTCCATTGTAGTTATATTGTAGCAGACATTGTAACACATTGCAATCGAAAGTGTGACCCAGAGCTTTGGCCTTATTTATAATAGAACCGTCTGCAGCCAGTAGAGACAACTGAAAGTCAATGGTGATATTGTGAGATTTCAAATCTTCACAACTAAGATAGAAATTCACATATTCATCAACACTATATTCATCGCGACCTTTTGGATAGATCCATATACTCCAACGAGACTTATTAAGAGATTCGACGATGAACACTGGACTCTTGAGAGGTTCCCCTACCTTCTGCAGACAGAGGCTGAAGTTTTCTATCTTCCAGAGAAATGAAAACGTTCCTTTCGCCATCGAGGGGTCGAGCGGCATTACGAAACAGTTTTATGCAGTGTTATAAATTTTACGTACGATAAATCCTCGCAGAGCAACAATTCAAACCAAATGCACGTCGAAGTCTCGATTCTATCTTAAATAAGTTCCAACAAGACATTTATTAAATAGAGACATCGCTATAGACAAGCATATATGGTACGTAGACTCAGAGGCAACGGATTCACTGCCAATCGCAGAAAGGATTGCATCAGACCTATGTCCTGATAAGAGTATTGTAAACACAGGAACCATAAATATAAACGGAGGATAGAGTAATATAAAAACATTACTGATTTACAACACTCATTTATATGAACACAGGAAGTCATTAATATTAACACTGGAAGAAATTATGCAACAAGGGAAGGATGACAAATTAAGGTACAGCTCTGATATAGACTTTTCTGGTAACACTTGTGGCTCTTTTTTGGCGTGCCTTTTATGTCGCCAAGGTAGAATTTCTTTGTTAAACGTTTTAGGCTTATAGGGAAAATTATGAAAAAGTTAACGAAAATAGGTTTAAAAATAGGAAAAAAATCCACTTAACTGATTATTTTTTTGCTACTACTAAACACGGAATTACTTTAAAGAAAAATCTTTACTTTTTCTGAAATATTATAATAGAAGTTTGTCCAAGTTAAATATTTCATCGGTTTTAATTCCAATCGAACCAGTCTATATAATATGAATATCATAAGAAATCACATTAATTCAAGCAAACTAAAGTTATTTAGGCATGGTAGGAAAAAGTTAATTATTTACATAAATAGTTATTCAAATAATCGCAGATTGCCTGCCACAACTCGCTACAAAAAGCACGCCACAAAAAGTCTATATCAAAGCTGCTCCCAAATTAATTTTGATAGGATGTTCATGAAAAATGTTTTTTAAAGCGACTGCATTTTGGCTTGTAAATTCCCCTTAATGCAATAATAAAACTTGTTTTAAAATTGAATGTCATCCGTTGAAACAAAACAACGGTAGCTGAGTAGCGACGCACCACATGGTTTTTCTTTTGTGTAAACAATCAATGTGGTGAGTAGCTATACCACACATCTGGGGACTGATTATTTCATCTCATTTCTTTGGATTACTTTGCTACTTACCCTAAGTCTAATCAGTCATTCCATACGTCATCGTTCGACTCAAAATTCTAATATTTCGAGTTAAAGCAGATCTTCATAGTAAGGTAGGTATTTTAATGAACTATGAACTTCGCTCTCCATAAACACAACGGGCTGTTAACTACGGTATGAGATCAAACCCGAAGGGAAATATCCGAGGACAACTCCGCGTAATTTTGAACGACGATCAGATGACGAGGTCACACCTGAGCTGGCACCCCACTCTCCAAACTTCCACACCACGCCAACGTGAGGACATTTGAGGCCACGACAGATTTAACGAGTACCAGCCGACTTTTTACACTAAGGTCTTCGGTTGGATACAAACTCGCAACCCTCCGGTTGCTAATCCGTTACTCTTACAACCGGACTACCGCGGCCCCTTAGCAATCGGAGAGTTGCGAGTTCGAAACTAGGTCCAGCCAAATACGGACCGACCTGTGCACGGGGTCTGGTGCAAGTTAAATCTGTCGTGGCCTCAAATGTCCTCACGTTGACGTGGTGTGGAAGTTAGGAGAATGAGCTCAGGTGTTGACCTCGTCGTAGGTTTAAAATTACAAAGGGCTGTCCTTGGATCTTGTCCTTCGGGATAGATCCCGGACTTTCGCCAATAACTCGTGTAATGCTACAGTGCGACTTTAATTAACTACTTACCTTTAGCATCGGTGTTTTGATAATCCTGTAATTTCTCTGTACAAAGAAGTGTGAGCTTGTTGAATTATAATTTGATTGTCGCGAGAGGGCGCCACTGTGAGTATGGTATGTATAGACGTTTTTGTTGCAGTGTAAGGGAGAGAGACGGTTTGAGTAAGTGATGTGAGAGACGGTCTGGGACCGTCCGTTGCAAATGTTATTTTACGGAGGACCAGTGGGTCGATTCATATGTGAAAGAGGCACAGGGTGCCATGTATATATATTAATTGTACATAAAGTTGTATATAAAGATTATTAGATTGAATTTTCGTGTTGCCATCCATCGAGACGCCTACATAGAAGTTCGTCGGTTGGAAATAAGCGACAACAAGAATCAGAAGTGGGATATTTGACCGTGGATATTTGACCGTGGATATTTGACCGTGGATTTTTGACCGTGGATATTTGACCGTGGATATTTGACCGTGGATATTTGACCGTGGATATTTGACCGTGGATATTTGACCGTGGATATTTGACCGTGGATGGAACAATTACATGTATACAACAAAGACTTAATCAGTGTGAAATCTAAACGAATCATCTGGAAGCCGAACATCGCTGTATGTACAAACGGAACTCAGGACTAACTCCTAACAATTTAAGAAGGTATGTGGCATGAAATTTCTGAAACTCCGTCTTGGTGCAATTTATTTTTTAATCTCTGTGTGAAATTGTGTTGAGGAGTTTATTTTATTTTATTTTATGTGTTAAATTGGTTAAGGAACTTTGAAATAGTGTGTAAAAATGGCATTTCTTGCAAAATCGAAAAAGGTAGATCTAATTTCTTTAGCGGAAGAATTAAATATAAAATTACCTGATCACGCAGTCGTTATTGAAATTAGAGAGTTAATTACGAAAAGTAAGGATTATGATGAGGAATTCACGCGTGATTTGTTAAAAACGATAGTAAGTACCAGAGAAGAAAATCAAAAGCTAAACGAACGTGAATTAGAAAGACAGAAAAACGAACGTGAATTAGAAAGACAGCTAAACGAACGTGAATTAGAAAGACAGTTCGAACTAGAAAAATTAAGAATAGAACAAGGTAACGTATCTAACGAAAGCGAAAATGGAAACCAAAATGAAATTTCTAGTAATTGCATGATTACTAAAATAATGCAACGATATGAAATGAGAGATGGAGACATCAGTTTTTACCTCATATTGTTTGAACGACAAGCGAAACGTTTAAATCTAAGTCCTGAGAATTGGGTTAGTCATTTAGTTAATTTATTACCGTATGAAATTAACCAAATTATCGCGAGAGTTCCGGAAGAACTTTCAAATGACTATGGACACATTAAAGATTTACTATTAAAAAAGTTTAAATTAAGTCCGGATAAATTCCGACAGAAGTTCTTTGACCATGCCAAACTACCCAAAAATACATGGAGAGATTTCACGTATGAATTACAAAACTACTTTGACGAATGGTTACGCGGAACTAATGTAAGTGATTTTGATGGTCTCAGAGAGTTAATCATAACAGATCAATTAAAAAGAAAAGTTCCCGTTGTAATGAAAGAACATTTCGTGGACGAATGGGTAAAAATAGTTAAATCGTCAGAATTAGCGGATAAACTAGATCAATATGAAAATGTACGAAACGAAAGTAACTTGTCCAAATTCAAAAACGGAAATCAAAATATGTATGAAAAAAAATACGAATTTACGTCTAGACCGAGATCACCGTTGAATGAGTCAGCTCGATATGAAAGAAAAACAAATCCTAATTTCAGTAACGGACGATTTACGACCAGGAATATTAATAAATACAATAGTCAGACAGAATGGCGGCGTCCAATGCAGAAAGATAGTAGATGCTTCATTTGTAATGAAAATACGCATTTCGCTAGAGCATGTCCTAAACAAAAAAATAAATTCGATCAAATTAGAGGGCAGGGTGTTAACAGACAAGGAGAAAGAATTGAACGGAATGAGGGAAGCCACGTGTCGAAAAGAGATCACAGTTTAGTGACGACTAGTGAGGGCGGAATAGACAGTGAGACATCATCTTATGTTAAAATTGCACGGATAAACAAGGGTTCGTTGGAGTTTGCAGCTCTGATTGATACTGGGAGCGATTCCGTTATTTGTAGGAATTCTGTAGCGAAAAAGTTAGATCTAAAAATAGAACCAGCTTCGAACATAATGTACGGATTTGGGAATGTCAAATTGTGTGCCGCGCGCGCGCTAGGAAAGTCAACAGTAGATATTTCCTTGGATGGCGTTGAAGTAAAAAGGGTTGAAATGCTTATTGTTAGAGACGACGCTTTACCGCACGACTTGTTAATTGGGAGATCATTTTTGGATCGGGAGAACATATCGTTTGCTCGCATTGGGAATAAATTTCATGTTTATTATGCAGAGGATAACCCGTTTGCTAACATGGAATGTGAAAAGAATTCGGACGTAAGAGAATTGAAAACGTCTAGTAAAGTGTTACTTGAAAGAAATTCGGTGAATTTTGTAAGGGCTCAGACCACCTTGGTAAATGAAGGCTTGGTAATTATAGAGGGAGAAGAAGGGTGTTACGATTCTTTGTTAGAAATAAAAGATGGTGAAACCGTAGTTCCAATGATTAATGTGGGAAATGAGAATGTTTTATTGAGGAAAAATCAATGTGTAGGAAGAGTTATTGAATTAGACCCCATTTGTTTGGTTAATGAGGAGAGTTGTTACGTAAACGTGATAAAAGAAAATAAGCGTTTAATCGAAATGAGTGAAATTAAATTTGACGAAGGAACATCAATTGAGAATAGAAGTGAAATTTTGAAGTTAGTCAATGAGTTTAGGGACTGTTTTGCACTGGAATTGGGTGAATTAGGGTGTACA
This sequence comes from Meta bourneti, assembly GCA_933210815.1. Classification (NCBI taxonomy): domain Eukaryota; kingdom Metazoa; phylum Arthropoda; class Arachnida; order Araneae; family Tetragnathidae; genus Meta; species Meta bourneti. The sequence goes on from OW119930.1 coordinate 13,068,191, forward strand.
ACGCTAACTAAAATGAGTATTAAGGAAGTAGAGGGGAGTAAACCCATTAGTGTACGACCTTATAAAACGAATGCAACTGAGAGAGGGATTATCAAGGATGTAGTGAGGGAATGGAAGGAAAACGGTATTGTTTCTGAAACACGTTCGCCGTATGCTAGTCCGGTACTATTAGTCAAAAAGAAAACAGGGGAGCACAGGTTAGTTGTTGATTACAGGAAATTAAATAATCAAACAGTTAAAGATAAATTCCCGTTACCTAGAATAGATGACTTACTTGAATGTTTAGCAACTTCCACAATGTTCACAACGCTAGATTGCGCTCACGGATATTTACAAATACCATTGAGTGAGGAATCAAAATTAAAAACCGCGTTTATAACACCGGATGAAACGGGTCAATTTGAAAGAATGATTTTTGGATTAGCTAATGCACCGGCGGAGTTTCAGAGGTTAATGCACCATGTCTTAGGGCCACTACTGAACACAAAAGCTTTGTGTTATTTGGACGATATATTGATACCAGCCAAAAATTGGTACGAGATGATGGAAAGACTGAGAGAAGTACTTGAATGTCTAAGGAAGGCTAACTTAACACTCAAATTACCTAAATGCGAATTTGGGAAGAAGGAAGTTGACTTTTTGGGTTTTGTGATCAATGAAGAAGGAATAAAGCCAGGAGTAAGGAAAGTGGAAGCAATAGCGAAGTTCCCACAACCTAAGAATGTTCATGAAGTTCGCCGTTTCTTGGGTTTGACTGGTTTCTTCAGAAGATTTGTTCCGAAGTATGCTGAGAAGGCAGTACATCTAACTTGTTTAATTCAAAAGGACAAGGACTTTGAATGGACGGAAAAACAGGAAAATGCTTTTCGAGAACTCAAGGGTAATCTGACCAACAAACCGATAGTTGCTCATTACCAGCCCGAAGCATTGACTGAGGTACACACCGATGCTTCATCTGATGGACTCTCAGGTATACTCCTACAAAGAGGAACAGATGGTCGCTGGAATCTAGTGTACGCTGTCAGCAAAAAGACAACACCGGCTGAAAAGAACTATCATTCTAGCAAACTAGAATTGATGGCGATAGTGTGGACTTTGGACAGACTTCGACAATTTCTGCTCGGAATAAAATTTACTATCGTCACCGATTGTCAAGCCTTAGTCTATATGAACGCAAAGAAGTCGACAAATCCTCAAATTGCCAGGTGGAGCAATCTTATTCAAGAATACGATTTTGAAGTAAAACATAGACCAGGTATGAAGATGTCTCATGTAGATGCAATGAGTAGAGCTCCTACCTTAGAAGCTGATGACACGATGACTGAATTGATCGAAAGGAATCTAGAAGTTTATCTAACGATGTCCGTTGACGAACAAATCCTTATGATTCAACGAGGAGATCCCGAATTAGATAAGATCATTTCCATTTTCAAGAAAGAAAAATTTGAAAGAACAAAAGCCGACAACCAAATTATTGCAAATTACGTTTTCAAGAGAGAAAGACTGTATCGAACCATAAAAGACAATGGAAAAGAAAGACTGCTTTACGTTATACCTAGATCCATGCGCAAAAGTACTGTAGTCAAGTTTCACGATCTAATCGGACATTTTTCAGTTGACAGAACTGTGAATAAAATTAAGGAATTGTATTGGTTCCCAAGAATGAAGCGCTACGTGAAGAAACACATATCGATGTGCTTAGAATGTTTAGTGAACAAGGTTCCCGGAGGTAAACAACAAGGACTGTTACATCCTATTAAGCCTGGAAAGAGACCATTTTCCATAACTCACGTCGATCACTTGGGTCCATTTGTAAGAAGTTCCAGAGGTAACCAACACTTACTGGTCATCATCGATAATTTCACGAGGTTCTTACGATTGATACCTGTGAAAAGTACGAAATACAGCTACATTCAGAAGGCATTGAAAAACTTCATCAACGACTTTGGTTTACCAGATCGAATCATTAGTGATCGGGGTTCCAGTTACACCTCACAAGGTTTAGAGAAGTTTTGTCGAGAAAATGGCATAGCTCATACTCTAAACTCCACAAAGCACCCACAAGGTAATGGGATGGTTGAGAGAGCTAATCGCACCATTATCCCAACCATAGCAACGTCCATGGAAGACCATAGACACAAAGACTGGGACTTGAGAATGAAAGAAGTGGAAAGAAATCTAAACAATGCCTTAAACAAAACAACTAACAAGACCCCTTTCCAAATGTTACACGGCTACTCACCAAGATTTAATGATGGAATTTTACGAAAACAAGCTGATGAGAGTGCAGAAGGATGGACTGATCCTGCGGAGATTCAAATCTCGACTCGAGAACGAATAGAAGATATGCAGAAAAAGATGAAGGATGCTCATGACAAGAAGAAATGCGGAACAACTACTTATAGGTCAGGACAAGTTGTTGTTATGAAAAAAGCTCCAATACCGACAGGAGAACCAACAAAAACCCAACCAAAATATCGAGGTCCTTTAATTATAACTGATGTGCTACCAAGCGACACCTACAGAATCACTCAACTTGGGGAGAAGAGCAAGGGACATTCTTACACCACTACTGCACACGTAAGCCAGTTAAAGGCATGGCCGAACCAAACTGATTCGGATACAGAGGACTCATCAGATGAACTCAGTGATTTTTCAGACAACAAACTTAGTGACTCTGAACTGAGACATAATCCAAAGCGTGCCTGTACTAAGGCAATTTTCTACGGAAAATAATAATTAAAAAAATAACTAACTGGTTGATTATAACTGATTCAACCTTAACTTCAATTTGTTTATATTGAATTTAACTGATTTATTTGTTATTTGTTGATATTTTTATATTCAATTAATTGATTTATTTGGTTATTGCTGATTTATGTAGTTTGATAATCATGTGCATGATTTCTATAATTTTCAATCATGTTTATTAATATACTTATATTATTTTATAACATTAGTAGCACATTCGAGGGCGAATGGTTGTCAGGAAAGGCCGAATGTGAGCTTGTTGAATTATAATTTGATTGTCGCGAGAGGGCGCCACTGTGAGTATGGTATGTATAGACGTTTTTGTTGCAGTGTAAGGGAGAGAGACGGTTTGAGTAAGTGATGTGAGAGACGGTCTGGGACCGTCCGTTGCAAATGTTATTTTACGGAGGACCAGTGGGTCGATTCATATGTGAAAGAGGCACAGGGTGCCATGTATATATATTAATTGTACATAAAGTTGTATATAAAGATTATTAGATTGAATTTTCGTGTTGCCATCCATCGAGACGCCTACATAGAAGTTCGTCGGTTGGAAATAAGCGACAACAGAAGCTACTGTCTCTTTTTCAGATTTTTGGTTGGTTGTTTTCGGGTTTTATGGCGCAAGGGCCATGTTTGGCCAAGCTGCGCCAAGCAGGACAGACAACACAACGAAGAAGGAAGAAAAAGCAGAAGGGTGGGCTAGGTTTAAAATTAAAGGGAGGAAAGAAGATTTGGGTACCTTGTTCAGATTTTTGGATTATTACATTTTAGTCGGTTTGACCCATAGACATGAAATATAAGTAGACCAATCAATGAATATATGCAGATGGGAGGAGATTCCAAAAGTCTGACCAACATATCGACTGGTTAGTCACGTGACTGCTCTATGAAACATTGACCTGGTTGACCAATTTGGTATCTGGAATGGATTTTGCGGATTTTTGGTGTAAATATTTTCAAAATTAATAACTAAGATAAAGTTAAAAGGTAGATTTAAAACGTGAAAAATATGCAGATGAGAATAAAAATATTCAAATGATAGTCAGATGATAAAACAAGACCATCATCGTCTGCAGCATAACTAATGAATTTATCTTACATATGCATAAAATATTGAGTGAAATTTAAAGTTTTAAGAGTGTTTGATAAAATAGATTCATGAGTCACTTTGAATTTGGAAAAAATCAGATGAGATTAAAAAAAGATTTGGCATTCGTTGCATTCCACCCTGGGTGCATTTCTCTCTTCTGTGTCAGTAACAGTTTATTGTGTGTATATGACTTTAATTTGATATTGTATGTCTTGCGCCTGGCGCAGCATGGCTCTTGCGCCATAAAACCCCAACTAACTCTAAAAGACTCAAAATTATATCAATTAAACGCAGTTGAGACACTTAAAATCTAGTTGGATTTTCCAATGCGGGAATCACAGAGGAAGACTCAATTACATGTATTATGACAATTACATGTCAGTCAATTTTAATATTTAGACAGTTATTAAAATCAAATTTAAAAAATCAGAGATAAATAGCAAAATCTTCGATAAAAATGTTATACAAAAAGAAAACGTAAATAAAAAGTTCGCATACAACTTTAGTCATAATATGATCAAAAATTCAGTGATGTTCGAAGTTTAATTATTATGGGTAATATGTGGGAGTGTACCTTATATACCAAGTATTGTATTAACGTAAGTTTCGAAATGTAACAAATTGTTATTGAAAATAAGGAAGTTTACTAATAGTGTTAAAATTATATTAGACAGTTTACACATTCAATATCTCTGATCGTATAAGACGGACTCCACAATTTTAATAAATAATGATTCCATAATTTAAGTAAATAATATTTTTCCGTGATTAAAGTATATAATAATTTTTCGTCATTTGAGTAAATAAAATTTCGTAATTTAAGTAAACTATAACGTTCCAAAAAATATACCCAAAAATACGCTTTGTCACAACAGTGAAATGAAATAAACAGCAAAATAATATAAGAAACTTAATATCATTAAAATTGGCATGGAGACAGAATTCTTCAAAAAAAATTACATTTTATATAACTCAAAAGATGGCTAAACGAAAGTAGATTTTGCTTCATAAACATGAACACAAAGTAAGCTAAATTTCAGTTAATAAATCAGGCATTTCGAACAAAAGATTTTATAACATTTAATTTATTTAAAGGTTTGGAAAAAGCTTAGAACTAATATGGATAGTCTTTTATAATTAATACAGTACTCTACCAATGACAATACTCTGCACATATCTTCGGGAACGACAAATTATTAAATTTCACTTACCAAACAAGATACTCTTAGTTGATAATTGTAGAAAACTCAACACAGGTGAAATTTTAAGAACTAAATATACCAAATTTGAGCATCAGCATCCTCAATCTTTTCTGAAGAGTGAAAGTCATTACAATTGTCGAAGCTTTCGTAGAGGAAGGAAGAATTTATTGTTGCCCCACAGATTATTATGATTTTATTTGAAGCTTCTTCTTATACACCTCATACATTGTCTTGGCAGCTAAATGAGAATAACTTTTATCGAATTCCACCCATTCAGTGGAACGCATGATCTCTTCGTCATTGCTGAGAATGAACTCGTGGACAGCCGATGTCAGTTCGTCGTCCTGGTGCCTGTCGGCGAGGGTCAAGATCACGCTCACGTTGGTTACAGTGAGGAGGGATTTCAACGCAGAAGAACACTTTTTCTTGAGGGACAATATCTGATATTTGTCCGAAGCGTAGTACAGCTTGGAAGCGCTTTCCAACTCCAAGTCCTCGGCGGTGTCGGTGTAAACGTACTGCAGCATTTTGGTCAGGGTGTCTGCATCTATGTCGGACACGTTTAGGAAGTTGGTGGTGACCTCTTGCATGTTACTGGTGAGCATGGCCTTGAAGACTGGGGACCGGGCACAGAGGATCGTCTTGTGTACAGGGAATGTGACACTTTCCGATCTCAGCTTGAAGTCACTCAGAGCTTGCTCTTGGTACAAAGAGAGAAGATCACTTTTCAGATAGCTTTCGGTCTCCGAATCTGTCGGACAATGATCCGGAGAAGGTTCTGTAGTGTTCCACCAGGTTCCGATCGAATCCTCATTCAGGCTTGTTGGCGATCCATACTGGGTGCTCTCAATTTTTTCATAATCCACTCCATAGGAAAATATGAAATCGAATTTTAGAGACAGGGCATTCTGAGGTAAAAGATGGCTCTTCCCTTGCATCAACTCTCTTCTAGAGATGAACTTCGCAAAAGTCCACGAAAGTTCTTGATTTGGCAAGTACAAGCGCTTATCCTGCACCTCTTTAACTATTTTATAGCGATTCAAAACGGATATTGTACACGATAGTAATAAGTCACGCGGGCATTTCTCACAACTGATTTGGATCTTAAGGTATATCTCCTGGACCTCACGTTCTAAGGATACTTTCAAAACCAGTGGGGTGGGATCCTTCTCAGCTAACGACACCGTTGTGCTTCTCTCATCTCCCAGTTTAAGCTCGCTGAAGTCCTGTATGCTCCAAAGCTTAGACATTCTTTCGACACCTAGACGAGTACGGGCGAAACACTGGACGTGTTCGTCGATGTCTCCGTTTTTTTTCCACAGACGGCAGAACACTGTCAAGGTGTCTTGCGGTAAGTAGATGGATCGCTTCGTTTCATAAACGTGTTTTTGAACATACGTATATCCTGACAGAGAGAATAACAAGTTGGAATTGAAAGTTTTACCCAGAGATTTGGTCTTATTCATAATAGAACCGTCAGCAGCCACGAGAGACAGCTGAAAGTCAATCATGATACTGAAAGATTCCCAATCGTCATAATGAAGAAAGAAATTCAAATATCCATCAACACTATATTCATCGTAACCTTTTGGATAGATCCATATACTCCAACGAGACTTATTAAGAGAGTCGACGGTGAACACTGGACTCTTGAGATGTTCCCCTACCTTCTGCAGACAGTGGCTGAAGTTTTCTATTTTCCAGATGAATGTAAACGGTCCTTTCCCTATCGAGGTGTCGAGCGCCATTACGAAACAGCTTTATTCAGTGTTCTAAATTTTAAGTCTTGAATTTTGTTTTGAATCAAAATGTTATCGGCACTCCTTGCACGAAAACGCGGCGAAGATTCAGTTTGATCACCCTGCAGCGAAGATTATCATAGAGCAACAATCCAAACCAAACGAATGCAGAAAACGTTGCTTTTCCTCTAATAACTACTGGAATGAAGAAAAAAATGACTCGTTGCGTTTCATCGGCTGCATACAACATTGTGTCGGAATTTTGCGTATCAGCGAGTACAGGCAGACGTCCATTTCTGATAATGTTCGTTGTAACATCAATTGCACAGGAGATAAGTAGACTGGGTGGTTAGTGACCGTTGACTATCGTCACCGTTGAGTATCGTGAGTTGGTTTGTTTTTCTTTTTATGGCGCAAGGGCCAGATATGCCCAAACTGTGCCAAACATAGTTTACCTTATACGTATGATCTATATTTTTGAGGATCACATGATTAAGCATCTAATACAATTGTGAAATTATATAAAATGAAAGCTACATATAATTTATAAAACCAATATCAAAGGAATAAAAATAAGTTTTTGTGATGCGGGTCCATCAAGTCTGTTAAGTTAAGAAGCGAAACACCAAATCGGATTATCAACGATTGCTAAAATTTGGTATTCTGTCAAAATGAGTCACTGATAAAACGTGATGTCAAATAGAACATAACGGAGTAGGTTCTCCCTTTAACAAATGTTTGTGGGTAAAATATGAATGCCCGATTCGAAGCCTTGTCAATTTAACGTCACCTCTTTAATTTTACTTTTTTAAGACCCTTAATCAATGGTTGAATATAATGGAGTTTATTATGTGTTTTGACATACCAGGTGTTTTGCCACGATAATTATATAGCTCGTTTTAGGACAGAGTCGATGTCATCTAGAGGAAATTTTTAATTTATCTGCATAGTAGCATTCTTTGCCGTCAAGTCTGCTCTCTCGTTTCCCCGGATGCCAATATGTCCGGGGATCCAACAAAATAAAATCTTCATATTTTTCTCTTTCAATGTGTTCAATCTTCCTATAACGTTGAGTACAAGTAGATGGATTTTCGTATCAAAATTTGCTAACGCATCTATGCACCTTTTAGTCAGAGTATATGACCCATTTTCTGTCATTAGATGATGCTATCTTTGTCAAAGCTAAAAATATTGCAAATATCTCAGATGTAAAAGCAGAACAGCAGTCATGCACTTTCCGAGCAATGACTGCATTGTCAAGAACAGCCGCACCACCAACATGTGTTTCATTCTTTGAACCGGTCACTCGAAGGAAGAGATTCGTTTTCTTTATAAAACATATCCAAGTTGTCAATATTTAAAGATGATATTATGTCACGTATTCTAAAACCAAAGGAAGGTATGAACGATAGTGATGGTAGTTTTAATGAAGTGACTACCGATTTGAGAATTAGTTATTCCGTTACGTAATGGACGTGCAGGGTTAGTTTTGATTTTAAAATAATATATAAGAGAGTTTCTCACGTCTGAATTTTAAATTAGGTTCCCCTGTCATGACATACAGACTGCGGACAAGTGATGTACGAAAGACTCGAATTGATATTCTCAGGCCCTGATGATGAATAGTGTCCAGAGCCTGCAGAGTAGACTTGGCAGTTTCTATTCATCCATCGATTTCTATCCGTTGCATTTCCACCTTGGGTGCATTTCTCTCTTCTGTTTCAGTAACAGTTTATTGTGTGTATATGACTATTACTTGATATTGTATGTCTTGTGCCTGGCGCAGCATGGCTCTTGCGCCATAAAACCCCAACTAACTCTAAAAGACTCAAAATTATATCAATTAAACGTAGTTAAGACACTTAAAATCTAGTTGGATTTTCCAATGCGGGAATCACAGAGGAAGACTCAATTACATGTCAGTCAATTTTAATATTTAGACAGTTATTAAAATCGAATTTAAAAAATCAGAGATAAATAACAAAATCTTCGATAAAAATGTTATACAAAAAGAAAACGTACATAAAAAGTTCGCATACAACTTTAGTCATAATATGATCAAAATTTCAGTGATGTTCGAAGTTTAATTATTTTGAGTAAAATGAGGGATGTACCTTATACCAAGTATTGTGTTAACGTAAGTTTCGAGATGCAACAAATTGTTATTGAAAATAAGCAAGTTTACTAATAGTGTTAAAATTATATTAGACAGTTTACACATTCAATATCTCTTTGATCGTAGAAGACGGACTCCACAATTTTAATAAATGATGATTCCACAAATTAAGTAAATAATATTTTTCCGTGATTTAAGTAAATAATAATTTTTCGTCATTTGAGTAAATAAAATTTCGTAATTTAAGTATATTGTTTAAGTAAACTATAATGTTCCAAAAAATTATACTCAAAAATACATGAAGGGACGCTTTGTCACAACATTGAAATCAAATAAACAGCAAAATAATATAAGAAACTTAATATCATTAAAATTGGCATGGAGAAAGAATTCGTCAAAAAAATAAAAAATATATTACATTTTATATAACTCAAAAAGATGGCTAAACGAAAGTAGATTTTGCTTCATAAACAACATGAACACAAAGTAAGCTAAATTGCAGTTAATAAATCAGGCATTTCGAACAAAAGATTTTATAACATTTAATTTATTTAAAGTTTTGGAAAAAGCTTAGAACTAATATGGATAGTCTTTTATAATTAATACAGTACTCTGACAATGACAATACTCTGCATATATCTTCGGTAACAACAAATTATTAAATTTAACTTACCAAACAAGATAAACTAAGTTGATAATTATAGAACTCTCAACACAGGTGAAATTTTACAAGCTAAATACATCCATCATTTGAGCTAAACACCATCATCTACAACCTTTACTGAAGAATGAAATTTATTTACTTCAATTGTGAAGGCTTTCGTAGAGGAAGGCAGTCTTTAAATGTTGTCGCACTGGTTATTATGCTTTTATTTGTAGCTTCATCCTGAAGACGCCATACATTGTCTTGGCAGCTAAATGAGAATCACTTTTATCGAATTCCAACCATTCAGTAGAACCCATGATCTCTTCAGCATGGCTGAGAATGAAATCATGGACGGCCGATGTCAGTTCGTCGTCCTGGTGCATGTCGGCGAGCGTCAAGATCACGCTCACGTTGGTTACAGTGAGGAGGGATTTCAACGCAGAAGAACACTTTTTCTTGAGGGACAATATCTGATATTTGTCCGAAGCGTAGTACAGCTTGGAAACGCTTTTCAACTCTAAGTCCTCGACGGTGTCGGTGTAAACGTACATCAGCATTTTGGTCAGGGTGTCTGCATCTATGTCGGACACGTTTAGGAAGTTGGTGGTGACCTCTTGCATGTTACTGGTGAGCATGGCCTTGAAAACTGGGGACCGGGCACAGAGGATCGTCTTGTGGACAGGAATGTGACACTTTCCGATCTCAGCTCGAAGTCACTCAGAGTTTGCTCTTGGTACAAAGAGAGCAGATCACTTTTCAGATAGCTTTCGGTCTCCGAATCTGTCGGACGATGATCCGGAGAAGGTTCTGTAGTGTTCCACCAGGTTCCGATCGAATCCTCATTCAGGCTTGTTGGCGATCCATACTGAGTGCTCTCAATTTTTTCATAATCCACTCCATAGGAAAATATGAAATCGAATTTTAGAGACAGGGCATCCTGAGGTAAAAGATGGCTCTTTCCTTGCATCAACTCTCTTCTAGAGATGAACTTCGCAAAAGTCCATGAAAGTTCTTGGTTTGGCAAGTACAAGCGCTCATCCTGCATCTCTTTAACTGATATTTTATAGCGATTCAAAACGGATACTGTACACGATAGTAATAAGTCACGCCGGCATTTCTCACAACTGATTTGGATCTTAAGGCATACCTCCTGGACCTCGCGTTCTAAGGATACTTTCAAAACCAGCGGGACGGGATCCTTCTCAGCTAACGACACCGTTGTGCTTCTCTGATCACCCAGTCTAAGCTTGCTGAAGTTCTGTATGCTCCAAAGCTTGGATATTCTTTCGAATTCTAGACGAGTACGGGCGTAACATTGGACATGTTCGCCGATGTCTCCGTTTGTTTTCCATATACGGCAAAACACTGTCAATGTGTCTTGTGGTAAGTAGATGGATCGCTTCGTACCATAAATGTCTTTTAGATAGTATGTACCTTCTGACACCGATTTTAACAATTCGGGATCAAAAATTACATCCAGAGCTTTGGCTTTATTTATAATAGAACCGTCAGCAGCCACGAGAGACAGCTGAAAGTCGACGGTGACATCGCAAGTGTCCCAAAAGCAATAAAGATATAAATTCAAATATTCATCATGATCACCTTTCGGAAAGATCCATATATTCCAACGAGTCTTATTAAGAGAGTCGACGGTGAACACTGGACTCTCGAGATGTTTTCCTACCTTCTGCAGACAGTGGCTGAAGTTTTCTATTTTCCAGATAAATGTAAACGTTCCTTTCTCCATCGAGGTGTCGAGTGCCATTACGAAACTGATTTATGCAGTGTTCTAAATTTTACGTCTGGAATTTTCTTTTGAATCAAAATATCATCGGTGTCGCAACCTGACCAGACTTTTTGCTGAGAAGCATTTCGGAGTTGATCCTACATCGTTTCCAAGTGGACTGTGTTTATATTATTCGGCGCCGGCGAGGCGCATAAATTTGTTGCGCTTCGAGATGTATATACTTTCTTCGGGAGGCGAAAGCAGACGCTCGTGTGATCGGTTCAAGTGTAGAACATTAAAACTTTTGTGGACTAACTATGCATCTTCGTTTGACATGTCGGGAGCCATATATGTAAGTTTATATTATTAAATTATTTTTGATATAATTAGCTATACTTTACTCTCTCCAAAAAGTAACTAGGAAACAAATTCCAAGTATTAAGAAGCAGATGAAAAAGACTGGTAGTTTTTTAACGTTGACGATCTGCTATATAAAATGGCGTCCGTGACAGGACTTGGAATTTGTTATTGATAATTTGTTATTGTGAATTTGTGATTGATAAGAAATTAATTCATTTAATTTGATTTTATGATGGAGAGTTTAAAGAAAATGCGTACTCCTCTAAGAAGTGGTTTCACTAGAATCGCTAATGCGTTATATCAATGTTTAGAAGAGGAAGAACGTGATATTGATGAAATTGAAATTTTAATGGCTCAGTTAGACGAAAAATGGTTAGAACTTGAATCGAAAGAAAAAGAAATTATTGCATTATTATCAGATGAAGATGAGTGTTCTCAAGAAAGTTTTAATCAGGCTTACGAAGTTTTTGAAGAGTATAAGGAAAGATATATACGACTTAAAACTAAAGTTAAGAAAAGTATTAATGACGATGTTAAAAACACTATTGACGATAATAAAAGCGTGCTTAATGAAACAGTATCGAAACGAAAGTTCCAACTTCCTAAAATTGAGCTTAAGAAGTTCAATGGTGATGTTAAGGAATGGCTTGGTTTCTGGGGTCAGTTTCGGAAAATTCACGAAGACTTGGACATCGCTCCAGAGGATAAATTACAATATTTGTCCCAGTCTACTGTAGAAGGATCGCGTGCCAGAGATATTGTAGATTCCTTTCCCGCATCTGCTGAGAATTATGAGCAAGCAGTTGAGTGTCTAAAAGCTAGATTCGGAAGAGAAGATTTACTCATAGAAGTATATGTGAGAGAATTGCTAAACTTAATTTTGAACAATTCTTTGCATCAAGCTAAAGTTACACATCTCGCCAAATTGTATGATAAAATTGAAGCACTCCTCCGTGCTCTTGAAACATTAGGTGTAACTTCCGATAAGTATGCTTCTATGCTGTATCCCTTAGTTGAAAGCTGTTTACCAGAAGACATGATTCGAGTATGGGAAAGAAGTATTAGTTTAACAAATGAAACTAAGAAAATGTCAAATAAACTGACCGCTCTTATGAGTTTTCTAAAATCAGAAGTTGAAGGGGAAGAACGAATTTCAATAGCAAAAGAAGGGTTTGGTTTAGAGGCAAAATGTAAAGGGAAATATTCCTATTCCACATCTCCTAATAATGATAAACAATTTCCAAACGCAATCGGACTTTTTGATAATGCTGAGACTCGTCGGAATAAAAATGCACTGTGCTCATTTTGTGAGAAAACGCATGATTCACAAGCTTGCAGAATCGCGTTAAAAATGAGTTGGGGTGATAAAAGGAAAATCTTAGCAAAAAAGGGTTGTTGTTTTTTATGCCTGAAAATCGGTCATAGAGCTCGTGATTGCAGATGCAAGATTAATTGTGAAAAGTGTAGGAGTAGACATTATGCTATAATGTGTAATGAAGGTAAATTTAAAGAACCTAAATCGAAAGCGAACGCTGGTGAAAGTGATAGTCAAAATATGATCAATGATGCAGTTTTAAGCAATCGCACATGTTGTACAGTTCTTTTACAAACATTGTATGTACGATTACGAGGTGCAGGAAATAAGGGGAAAATAGTTCGTGCACTCGTCGACTCAGGGAGTCAACGATCTTATTTGAGTAAACGTGTAGCGAAAGAAATGAAATATGATTTTACTAAAGAAGAAAGTGTTATTCATAATTTATTTGGGGGCAGAGAACATCCCGAGAAACATTTTAAATACAAAGTATTCATTAGCAGTTTGAAAGGTGATTATAATTGTAACTTTGAGGTCCTTGACCAACAAACCATTTGTTCGGCTGTACCCATTCCAACATTAAAACCATTCGCTGAGGAGCTTAAATATCATAAAATTACTGTAACTGATCAATTAATCTCTGAACAAGAAGAATCGTTAGAAATTGATCTATTAATTGGGGCTGATGTTGCGGGTAAACTCTTTAATGGAAAGATTATTCATCTGCCGTGTGGACCTGTTGCTGTGGGAACATATTTAGGTTGGACCTTGATGGGAAAGATGCCATATCAAACTTCTGATGACAATTCTACGATGGTAGTTACAAATATGTTAGTTAAGGATGTAGCTATTACCGAACTCTGGAATCTTGATATAATTGGAATAATTGATCCGTCCACACAAAAGGCCAGAGTGGAAAGAGATTTACAAACAAAGATGCGATTTCAACATTCTGTGTCCGTGAACAGTGAAGGGCGCTATGAAATTGTTTTGCCCTGGTCTGAAGATCACCTACCGCTACCCACCAATAAGGATTTAGCCGTGAAGCGTTTAGAATCTATAACGCAGAAACTTCGCTCACAAAACCTGCTTACATTGTACGAGGAGGTTTTTGACAGTTGGCTCGATTTAGGTATAATCGAAGAAGTCAAACAAAGTGAGGTTATTGATGATGGACACTATTTGCCACACCGACCAGTTATAAAAGAAAATAGTTCCACCCCAATAAGACCAGTATTCGACGCTTCTGCGAGAGTAAAGCATTCTCCGTCTCTAAATCAGTGCTTAGAATGTGGTCCGAATTTAATAGAGTTAATACCTTCCATTCTTTTAAGATTTCGGGAGGGTAAATTTGCAGCCATAGCAGACATAGAAAAGGCATTTTTACAAATTAGTGTAAAACCCGATGATCGAGATTATCTTAGATTCTTTTGGTGGAAGGATGTGAATAAAAAGGAGCTAAAAATATTTCGTCATACCCGAGTAGTGTTTGGTGTGAAAAGTAGCCCTTTTCTTTTGGCAGCTGTAATAGAATTTCATTTGCAGAAATATATAGAAAATTCTCACTATGATAAAAACATGTTGCATAAACTTATTCACTCTTTCTATGTAGATAACGTTGTTACCAGTTTTGAAGATGAGCTTGAAATGACACTGTTTATTGAAGAATCTCAAAAAGTAATGAATGAAGGAAAGTTTAATCTCCGAGGTTGGTTACGTACTGGGGATAACTTACAAACAGGTGTTGAGTCACCGGTATTGGGATTATTATGGGATTACCAGAAAGATCTTTTAACTGTGAACCTGACATGGTTGGAAAGCTTCAAATTGATGGAAGTAACTAAGAGGACTATTTTGTCTATAGCCCACAGAGTATATGACCCGATTGGTCTTGTAAGCCCTGTTCTCTTGCTTCCTAAGCTATTGTTGCAAAGCTTATGGAAAATGAGAATTTCTTGGGATACTGAAGTTTATGAAAATACGAAAGAAAAGTTTCTAAGTTGGTTCAGTGATCTGAGTCTCTTAAAAGAAATTTCTATACCCCGATGGATACACACTAACAGATAACAAAACTTTGTGTAGCATTCACACCTTCTGCGATGCCAGTAGTAATGCATATGCTGCTGCAGTGTTCGCGAGAATTCAGACTTCTTATGGAGTTGAAGTTCATTTATTAGCTTCTAAGTCCAGAGTAGCTCCGGTGAAATCAATCACGATTCCACGTCTTGAGTTGATAGCTGCAACGGTGGGAGCGAGACTCTGCACTTCAGTTTTAGAAGGTTTACAATGGCAAAATGTTGAATTATATTTTTGGACTGATTCAACCGCTGTTTTAACTTGGATCCAAAAGGAAGAAATCTGGACTGTTTTTGTGTTGAACCGAGTACGAGAAATCAGGAAATTAACAAACCCGAATGCATGGAGACATGTATCAGGAACCGATAATCCTGCTGACCTTCCATCCAGAGGCTGTACTGCCAAACAGCTTTTGTCAGTTAGATGGTGGGAGGGACCCGCATGGTTAAAGAGAAATGAAGGTGAATGGCCAACACCAAAATTGAAATATAACGGAAAACCTTCGGAAACCTCGAAATCTGTCTCTGTCGGCGACATAGTACTCATTGGTTCAGACAATCTGAAGCGTTTACAATGGCCGATAGGGCGGGTCGTGCAAGTCCTGCCTGGAAGAGATGGAATCGTCAGAGTTGTGAAACTGAAAACCAAATCCGGAACTATAATACGCCCTGTTCAACGTCTGTATTCCTTAGAATTATCAGATGAGACATCAGGTCCTTTCCTCAGAAGCAAAGTTCCCAAAGATAAAGATAACCCAGGTGCCACTGATATTGACTGTGAACTTGTTCCTGCCAAAGAACATCAGAAGTCACCCAAATCGACAATCACTCGGAGTGGGAGAGTAGTGAAACCTATCCAAAGACTCGGCTTGTGAGACGCGACAATTGGTTGAGTTCTTCCAAGTTACGAACTCAAGGTGGGAGGATGTCGCAACCTGACCAGACTTTTTGCTGAGAAGCATTTCGGAGTTGATCCTACATCGTTTCCAAGTGGACTGTGTTTATATTATTCGGCGCCGGCGAGGCGCATAAATTTGTTGCGCTTCGAGATGTATATACTTTCTTCGGGAGGCGAAAGCAGACGCTCGTGTGATCGGTTCAAGTGTAGAACATTAAAACTTTTGTGGACTAACTATGCATCTTCGTTTGACATGTCGGGAGCCATATATGTAAGTTTATATTATTAAATTATTTTTGATATAATTAGCTATACTTTACTCTCTCCAAAAAGTAACTAGGAAACAAATTCCAAGTATTAAGAAGCAGATGAAAAAGACTGGTAGTTTTTTAACGTTGACGATCTGCTATAATCGGCGCTCCTTGAACACGTAGATGGCGAAGGTCCAGTCTGGTCTCCCTGCAGCAAAAAATGATCATAGAGCAACAATCCGAATCAAACGTATGTCCAAAGCGTTGCTATTCCTCTGATAAGTATTTGAATGGGGAAAAACAGGATTAGTTGCGTTTCTTCGGCTCCATATAGCATGGAGTCGGAAGTAAGTTTGCCGTATGAGCGCGTATAAGCTGACGTCATTTTCTGATAAGGTTCGTTGCAATCTCAATTGCACTGGAAACGTATCTTCGTGAATAGCCCGGTGAGTGTTATGCCAGTGCCACGTTAATTAACTTCCTACCTAACTTCCTGATGTGCTATTCATAACCAATCAGGAATTGTTAGGTTGTTTGAGTTTCATAACACAAGGGTCAAATTTTGCCACGCCAGTAATTTAGGATAATCACATACAGAGCACTTAGACAAATATTCCTTGTGTTTTACGACAACCGATAGCATTTACTAAGTATAAAGATCCGAACTTCACGTTGTAGTGGCTTCAGAGGATTTCCTATTTTAGTTGCTATAATGTGACGTTAATTAACTATCTACCTACCTATTTCAGTAATTTGGTATTCTTCAACTATGCAACAATCGCAAGCTGCGATTTTTAAAAAATTAACATTTTTTTACCATAGTTGAGGACCTTGGAAGTGTAATTTATTAACGTCGCACTGGAACAATGCATAGGTCTATTGGCAATGATCGGGGATCCAATCCGATCTGAAAGATCCGAGGACAACCCCTCGTGTTTTTGAGTCACGGTCAGATGACGAGATCAACATCCGAGCTTGCCTATTTGGTAGAGTCAAGGATTAGTAACTGGAGCAACTCGATCCAACCGGAGACCGTTGGTTACGAGGGGGTTGGTATGCATAAATCAGTCGTGGCTTCAAATGTCCTCACGTTGGCGTGGTGTGGACGTTTGGGTGCCAGCTCAGGTGTTGAACTCGTCATTTGACCGTTGTTGAATATTACTACGCGTTGTCTTTGGATCTTTCCCTTCTCAATTGATCCCCGATATTCGCCAGTAGGCAGAGTTTGGGTTCTTACAAGGGGGAAGATACTTTATTGGGACCTAGCGTAAATAAGGCTTATGCCGAACTTTGTCCAGCTTCAACATTTGTGTATTTCAAATAACGATTAGTTAAACATTTAGGTTGAAGTATACTATCCAGTTCCATATTAATTGGTTAAGGGGGGAGGTAACCCAGTTGGTAGGGGCACCGATTAGCAACCAGATTGTTCCGAGTTCGAAACTCGATCCAACCAAAGATCGTCGTTTGAATGGGGATGGTGCAGGTTAAATCAATCTTGATCTCAACTGTACTCACGTTGGCATGGTGTGGAGGTTTGTAGAGTGAGGTGCCAGCTCAGGTGTTGACCTCACCCGTTGTTCAAAAATACGATGTGTTGTCCTAGGATCTTTCCCTTCGGGATTGATCCCTGACGGGATGATCACCAATAGTCCGTTGGTGTCCGTTGCCAATAGTCCGTTTGGTACCTACTTTCTATCAGTCTGCGAGCAATTACGACACTCAAGGTCATAGTACAGATATAAGTAGAAATTTGTATGTGAATTGATTCTTTTGATCAGATCTGACTTTAAGTAACTACGCAGTCCTAAGGAACGGTCCCCTAAGTAACGGTATTCTAACTCCAAATAAAGCTCTCAAATTTCTCAAACTTATATGAGCTTATATCTAAATAGGGTATGCGATGCGCATGATGTTTTGTACATTAAAAAGTAATCTTCCTCTAGAAGTATAAAATATTTTGAAAGCAAGACAAAGCATTCCTTCATTTTCCCTTTTCCTTCAATCGGACAAAATTGTCGCAGAATCAAGGACCGAATTTCCTTTACCTCTTCATTCCACCAGGAATAAAGAGCTGTCGAAGGGGCTCAATGGATTTTCCCACTGCGCTAGCAACCTGTGAGCTATAAACGGTGCAGGTTCGATTCTCCTGGGATGTGTTTCTCTCTTGTGCCAGTAAAACTCTCACTGAGTGTATATCCATTTAATGACGTTTTGGGCACATCTTGGCCAAATATTGCCCTTGCGGCATAAAACACAAACGACCATATATGTGGACTTTCAGATTGCCCTGAGAAACTCATGTAAGGGAAAATTTCGTGGTCACAACCAGATTCACATATAGACACAATCTGAATCAGTGGTTACTAAATTTCTGATCAAAGGTTCACATATGTGGACTTAACCAAATATGGGCCCGTGCAACTAAAAACACATTCAACCAGAGGACCACTGTCGTATTAGGGATTCAATCACCCTACAGATGGCGCTCAAAGCACCGTCAGATTATGTTAAGATAGAACAATCATATATTGGGATGATGTGGTCGTGTAGGACGCTCCTTGGTAAATTGTAAATATTTTGTCATATAATAAATGTTTGTGCTGTCTACATTGTCTGGGATTCACTGATAACCCATTAAATAGAACCAGATACGACATTGGCGCCGTCGACAGAATTTTAATGAGGAAATATGCTTTCGTTTTCATGGTGAGTCCTGCTCTTTGTTGTGAACTTTTATATTTGTTTCCTGCTAAATACTACTTTTTGAAGAATGGTGTAAAGATTTTTTGCTGAAATGCTTCAAGGTGAATTTTGAATTTGATTTTCGGAACTTTATTTTGGAACTTTCGTTTCAAATGGAACATTTTTGTTTCGTGATCCCATTATGGCGTTCTTAGCAAGAAAGGAAGATCTAAAGACTGTTGCTACCAAAATGGGGATATCGAATACCGAAAACATGGTTGTAATTGAGCTAAAGAAAGTTATAACCGAAAATAAAAACTATGACGAACCGTTCGTGAAGGAACTCTTAAATACTATTATAGAAGAAAGGAGAAAAGAAGAATTAGAAGTTGAAGAAAAGAATTAGAAGTTGAAGAAGACGAAGGAAAGAAGAATTAGAAGTTGAAGAAAGACGAAGGTAAGAAGAATTAGAAGTTGAAGAAAGACGAAGGAAAGAATTAGAAGTTGAAGAAAGACGAAGGAAAGAAGAATTAGAAGTTGAAGAAAGACTAAGGAAAGAAGTTGAAGAAAGACGAAGGAAAGAAGAATTGGAATTCGAGTTGCAGAAGATGCGTCTAGAAAACGAAAGATTTAAGAATGGGTCTGAAAGTCGACAAACTGATGTAAACATGAAGCAGAGGTTTGACTTGCAAAGCATTTTACAGAAGTTTGATCCCAAAACTAACGATATAAGCCTCTACTTAGTTCTCTTCGAGCGTCAAGTGAAACGAACGGAAATCGAGAAAGAAAATTGGGTGTCCTATCTAATAGGATTCCTACCCTATGACGTTGCGCAAATAATTGCCAGAGAAAACGAAGAAGTGACGGATGATTATGAAAAAGTGAAAGAACTCTTACTAAAAAGATATAAACTTACTCCCGAAAGTTTCCACCAATTGTTTACGAAACACTACAAGAGACCCGAAATTACGTGGTGCGACTTCGCCTATGAACTTGAAAATTATTATCAAGAATGGATAAGAGGACTGGATGTAAAGACTTGAAGAACTGTCTGATTTAATTATTACTGATCAGATTAAGCGTAAAGTGTCATCGGAAATCCGTGATCATTTCATCGACAAATGGTCTCGATTCAAAATACCAGAAGAAATTGCAAATAAACTAGATGGTTTCGAAAACGTTCGAATTTGCGTAAACAAAAAAGTGAAGGAAACATTTTGGAAGGAGAATGAAACGAACACGTTTAAACATCCGAATTTTAATTACAACAGAGAAGAAACGAAAAATTCCATAAACCGGAAATATGCACCCCCTCACATCAGAGAACATCGATTCAAGACGAGAGAAGATTACCAAAGCACAAGAAATACAACTTCAAGGGAACGCTACAATTGTGGTTTATCGCACTTCGCAAGAGATTGTCCTAAAAGATACAGCAGATCAGCAAATATTAGCAAGAAAGAAAAGAAACCAGATGAAATATTGACTGCTGAAATACGATCGGAGCATCTGGTGAAAGAAGAAATTATTTTCCCTATGAACTCTCTTCAATATGTAAACATTCGAGTAGATAATCGAGGACTGAAAAGCCTAATCGATTCTGGAGCTCAAATCCCAATTTTCAATTCAAATTTTATTACCGAATCAAAAACTGAAACGGGAAAAATAATTTTAACTAGTGCATTCGGAGAAAAAATTGAAGCTGGATTGGCAAAATTCCAAGTTTCATTAAAAAACGAAAATGAAAATAAACTTTGCCGTCCGATTGAAATACTTGCAGAAATAACGGACAAAGTTCTACCCCAAAATATTTATGAATTACTTAAATGCTCAACCAGAAAATGGAAAAGAAGCATTAAATGTAAGAGATTGGATTGTGTTTTCCCAGTGAAAGAAAAAGATTATTTAGTCTGCGCTGAAACCGGAAATGATGAATCAGAACAAGAACCACCAGAAAAAGGAATACTATCGTGCAAAAGTGAAAGCTTTCGACTTCGTGAAGAACAAAACAGCTGTGACACATTAAAAGAAGTAAGAAAAAATTTATCACTTCGAAAGGGAAATTTCTTTTTTATCGATGGATTAATATATTACACAAAGAAAAAATATTAGGAGACCGTTCAGCAACTGGTTTTACTGCAAAAGAGAAGAGCTCAAGTTTTAAAATTAGCTCATGAATCTATTTTTGGAAGTCATATGGGAATGAAAAAATACGATATAGTTTTTATTGGCCTTACTAGTGAAATCGCCGAATTTTGTAAAACATGTAAAGAATGCCAACTTCGAATCCCAGAGAAAATGACTGATAAAATTCCTATTACTCCTGTTCTCAGACTGGAATTACCATTTGTATGTGTTAATGTGGACATTATAGGCCCTATTGAGCCTCCCTCAGCTCGTCGTCATAAATATGTGTTATGTTTAGTTGATCAACATTTTCGCTGGCCGGAAGCAATTCCTTTGCGTTCCTTAACTGCTAAGGCGACATGTGACGCACTGTTGGAAATTTTCATGAGAACTGGAATACCAAATACTATTCCAAGAGATCCAGGTACGAACTTTATATCGAAACTTAAGAATACATGAATCGCTTAGGATCCTCGCCTAGATTTTCTGTACCAGGATTTGCAGCCAGTAATGGACTTGTAGAAAGATATAATCAAGTTCTTAAAAATGCACTTCATCATGTTATCCGAACAGATCCTAGTAATTGGGATAAATACATTCCGTTTCTGTTGTTTGCTTATAGAGAAGTTCCTAACTGTACTACCGGAGTATCTCCATTCAAGTTGATGTATGGCCGAGAAGCAAGAGGTCCTCTGAGTGTGTTGAAGTCTTGCTGGTGTGGAGAAATTCCTATACCTTTGAATATGGACAAATCAGTCGTAGATTATCTCCAGGAACTCAAAATAAATCTCGAACGAGCAACCGACCAAGCTTTACTTATCGCATCGGGAAAACAACAAGCCTGCACGAATTATTTTAATCACCGCACAAGATCCAAAGAATTTAAATTAGGAGAGCAGGTTTACTTACTAATTCCAGATTCTTCCAACAAGTTATATGCACGATGGACCGGACCTGGGGAGACAGTCGAGCATCCATCGCCGAATTCTTACAAAGTGAAACTTCCTGACGGAAAAGTACGACACTGCCATGTAAATAAGATGAAGAGATATTACCCAAGAGTGAATGCAGTTGGTATTGTTTTTGAAGATGATGAAGAATTTGGTGAAATTCGTGGTTCTCCTAAAACTGTGCATCAACAAGAACTGTCTGATAAAATTTGGAAAATAAATTTATACGATCTACATGAGAAAGAAAGAAATCAACTGATTCAGATACTACAAAAGCATAAAGATTTATTTAGTGGAAAATTGAAAGTTGCACAAGTTGAACACAAAATAAGACTTGAGGAAGGCAAAGAAAGGACAAAACCATATGTTTATAGGATACCAGTCTTTGAAATCACAAATAGATACCCAAATTGAAGAGCTATTTGAATTAGACTTAATAGAAGAAAGTTCTGCAGAAATCGCTAATCCTGTTGTGTGTGTAAACAAAAAGGATGGAGGCATGCGTTTATGTGTTGATTATCGATCTCTCAATGTTGTCACCAAGGCTGATGATTTTCCTATGGAAGATGCCATTCAATTACTTCACAGCATAGGGAAAGCAAATGTTATTTCTACACTTGACTTGTTGAAGGGATATTGGGCTATCCCAATGGAAGAAGAATATCGTGATTTTACTTCTTTCAAGATTCACTGAGCACAGTATAGATTCAAAGTAATGCCATTTGGTTTGAGAAATGCTGCTGCGACTTTTCAATGAGAAATGAACGAAGTGTTAGCACCATACATAGATTTCAGTCGTGCATATATTGACGACATAGCTATATTTTCTAACAACATGAGTGATCATCTAAAACACTTGGATCTTATTCTTTCAAAATTAGAAGAACTACAGTTTACTGTGAATTTACACAAATGTGCATTTGCAAGACCTGAAATAAAATATTTAGGTCATGTTATCGGATCTGGAAGGCATCAAGCAGATCCAGACAAAATAAAAGCAATTGCTCAAATACCTGTACCTGAGACCAAGAAACAACTTGAAGCATGCTCGGGTTGTGCAATTATTATTGGGAATATATACCTTGCTATGCAGAGATTGCCTTACCTCTTACGGAGTTGACAAAAAAGAGGATTCCTGAAAATTTACCTTGGCTGGATATACACGAAGTTAGCTTCAACACAAACTGAAATCTGCTCTAATGAAAGCTCCAGCTTTGCGCACTCCAGTTATGAGTGAACCGTTCACAATACACAGTGATGCATCCCAGTATGGTATCGCAGCTTGTCTGTCCCAAGGGATCGAAGGATTACTCCGACCTATTGCATATGTGAGCCAGAAGTTGAATAAAACTCAATAAGCTTGGTCTATAATAGAGAGAGAAGCGTACGCTATTGTGTGGAGTTTGAAACTCTAGTTTTCGGGTCCAAAATAGAACTGTACACTGATCACAACCCTTTATCATACCTTACAAAATGTACTTCAGAATCTTCACGACTACAGCGGTGGGTTTTTGCTTTTCAATGATATATAACTTAACAATAAAACATTGTCCAGAAGTCAAAATGCCTCATGCTGATGCATTATCCAGACTATTTCCCGAAGAGAAGAAGTGACAAATTTATTATTGTGGCCTTAAGCATAATTTCTTTTTATTATATGCTTTAGTAATAATTATGGGCATTATTATTCTTATATGTATACAGGGTGCAACGCAAAGTCCGTGCCCACCCTTTATTTTCGCAACCGTTGGTAGTAGACACGGTACACTTCCAATTACAAAAATGTTTCAAATGAGGTAAACATTCATGTTGACATTTTGAAATTTAAAAAATCAATTCTGTAAAAATTACAAAATCTATCTTTTTATACAGTCCCCCGTTCCTTATAGTGATATTTAGTAAAAGTTTACACTCATCCTAACAAACGTAACACAAAAAGTTTCACTTCTGTGTGACAAAAATTGACCGAGATATTTAATTTCAAAGTTTGGGATTTATTCAGATTTATTTTGCCTTCATTGAGGGGTCGATTAAAATATAACTTAGAATAATTCGAGATTGAAATCAGAGTGCAACGCCCATTTTACGGCCAAAGGGGGTTCCCCGACCATAAACGATGGGTGCATGTATAGTAAAGTGGACATGCCCGATTCACTGAAAGTGGTCGCAGCGCCCCCAGTGGGGAAAGTTTGGAAATCTAACTCCGAAACTAAGCAAGATAGACAAAAGATGTTAATTCGAAAGTTGTAGACCATCGTCGAATTATGTAGAATCGACACCCTTAAAATGAAAAATGCGCAAAAAGAACAGGATAAATGGCAGCGGAATGCAAACTACCAGAGGTGTTGCACTCTGATTTCAATCTCGAATTATTCTAAGTTATATTTTAACCGACCCCTCAATGAAGGCGAAACAAATCTGAAAAAATCCCAAACTTTGAAATTAAATATCTCGGTCAATTTTTGTCACAGAAGTGAAACTTTTGTGTTACGTTTGTTAGGATGAGTGTAAACTTTTACTATCACTATAAGGAACGGGGAACTGTATAAAAAGTTAGATTTTGTAATTTTTACAAAATTGATTTTTTAAATTTCAAAATGTCATAACATGAATGTTTACCTCATGTGAAACATTTTTGCAATTGGAAGTATATGTCTACGATCAACGGTTGCGAAAATAAAGGGTGGGCACGGACTTTGCGTTGCACCCTGTATATATTTTTTATTTTGCATTTTTTTTTTGCTGTTGATATGGTGTGATACTATTTAGGTGATTGAGTCCTTAATATTTAAATTCGGATCTGTGTTTATGTTTTGAGAAAACCCTAAACCCATATATATAGATGTCGTATTAGGGATTCAATCACCCTACAGATGGCGCTAAAATCACCGTCAGATTGTGTTAAGATAGAACAATCATATATTCGGATGATGTGGTCGTGGAAGACGTTCCTTGGTAAATTGTAAATATTTTGTCATAAAATAAATGTTTGTACTGTCTACATTGCCTGGGATTCACTAATAACCCATTAAATAGAACCAGATACGACAACCACGTTATATGGTCCTTATTCCCTGAAACTAAAGAAAGGATAAAGTTCACTATCGGATCCACAGATTCAGGTATAGAGTCAATGTAAATCCGTGGTTATGAAATATTCTGACCCAAGGTTCACATATGTGGGATTAACCAAACATGGCATTTTCACTATGAAAACCAATCAACCAAAAGGCCACATATATGGTCTTTTGAACTCCCTGAAACTGAAGAAAGGGTAAAATTTACTATCGGAACCACATATTCACATATAGACACAGTGGAAATATCTGGTTATGGAAATTATGACCAAAGGTTTGTATAGGACATGTGGTCTTGACCAAATATGGCCCCTTGTACCATAAACCGAACTAACACATATATTGACCTCAGGAATGTACTGGCTATACTCCACTCAAAAAAGTGATTAAACATTTTGCCTCCCAACTTGGATTTAAAAAGTTCTGTATGTAAAAATGGATTATGTGATTTTCCTTCTGAAACAATTTACCATCCAAGCATCAAGCTAGGCACGAGGCATTTTTCAAACATATCCGCAGAAGATGCTCGTAAACACGAACCATATAGACTACACTTCCATCGCCTTTCTTTGAATGGAATCTTTCCAAAAGATTCTATTCACAAGGAAAGGAGCAATATAATATTTCCAAATGGTTCTATAACAAGGAAATGAACAAGAGAATGTTTCCAAATGTTTCTATTCCCAGGAAATGAACACTAGAATATTTCCAAATGTATCTATTAGAAAGAAATGAGCAAAAGAATCTTTCCAAATGATTCTGTTCCAAGGAAATAAACAACAGTTCCAAATTATTCTGTTCCAAGGAAATAAACAACAGTTCCAAATTATTCTGTTCCAAGGAAATAAACAACAGTTCCAAATTATTCTGTTCCAAGGAAATAAACAACAGTTCCAAATTATTCTGTTCCAAGGAAAGAAGCAATAGAATTTTACCAAATGATTCTATTCGTAGGAAATGAGCAATATAATATTTCTAAATAGGTTGAAAGAATCGATGGGGTGTAAAATTGCTCGGAAAGTTTAGCAAGTCAGTTGAGAAAAGTAAAAGCAGGGCATTTTTATACGAGGCATTTTTTTAGCATATCCGCAATTTCTTGTAAAGAGGAACACGAACCATATAGACAAGAGTTACGTCACTTTTCTTGGAATGGAATATTTTCGAAGGATTCTATTCAAAGGAAAGTAGCAATACAATCTTTTCAAAGGATCCTCTTCCAAGGAAAGTAGCAATAGAATCATTCCAATTGATTCTATTCCAAGCTAAGGAGCTATACTCTTTGCAAATGATTCTTTTGCTAGAAAAGGAGTAATAGAATCATTCAGAATCTTCCTATCCCAAGAAAATGAGCAATAGAATCATTCCAAATTATTTTATTTTAAGGAAAGGAGCAATATAATTTTCCCAGATGATTCTATCACAAGAAAATGAGCAAAAGAATCTTTCCAACAATTCTATTCCTAGGAAACGAACAGTAGATTCGTCCAAAATATTTCAATTTGAAGGAAATGAGCAAAATAATCTTTCCTAAAGATTCTATTCCAAGGAAATGAGCGACATAGTTCCAAATTATTCTATTCCAAGGAAAGGAGCAATAGACTTTTACCAAATGATTCTATTCCAAGGAAAAGAGCAATATATTTTTAAATAGGTTGAAAGAACTCCTGGGGTGTAAAAGTGCTGGGAAAGTTTAGCAAGCCAGTTTAGAAAAGTAACTATACTTCAAATTTGAATGGAAAAAGTTTAAAAAAGATATGAAAAAGGTTAATGTATGAATAGCTTTCAAGCATGCCAATTCCATTCGTTCAAGTCTCAAAATTACATAAATTAAATATAGTTTGAGAAATTTAAACTCTGGTTGGATTTTTTCAATGCGGAAATCAGAAGGGAAAGACCCAATTTCATGTATCGAATCAAGTAATCAGTCAATTAGAATGTTTAAACAATTATTAAAGTCATAAAATTTTTGTTATTTCTTCGAGTAAAAAGTTTTCCCAAAAAGAAAAAGTATTACTTAAGAACGATATGTTCGAAAATTCTGTGATGTTCGAAGTTCAATTATTTTCAGTAAAATGAGGGTGTACCTTATACTAAGTACTAATAGCGTAAGTTCCGAAATATAAAAAAATTGTTATTGAAAATAAGCAGATCTAGTAATAGTTAAAAGTGTATTAGATTTAATAATTTATCTCTGATCGTGTATAAGTGTGGATTTACTTTTAAGTATGTTGTAATATTCCATAATTCAAGTAAATAATATTATTAAACAATTTAAATGAATATTATTATATCCCATAATTTAAGTAAGTAATTATTTTCCTTCATTTGAATAAACTAAATTTTGTAATTTCAGTAAATTGTTTAAGTAAACTCTAATATTCCAAAAATATTTACTCAAATATACATGAAGAGACGTTTTGTCAGCATTGAAGCAAAATCAACAGCAAAATAAACTAAGAAACTTAATGTCATTAAAATTTGCATGGGCCAAGT
Organism: Meta bourneti; assembly: GCA_933210815.1. Lineage (NCBI taxonomy): Eukaryota > Metazoa > Arthropoda > Arachnida > Araneae > Tetragnathidae > Meta > Meta bourneti. The sequence continues at coordinate 13,095,695 of OW119930.1, forward strand.
AGTCTTCAAAGACAAAAGTCTTGAACTATTATATTTTATCTAACTCACAAATTTAGCTATAATAGGTAGACTATAGCTTCATAAAAACATGCACACAAAGTAAGCTAAACTACACTTTATAAAATCAGGTATTTCAAACAAAAGCTTTTATTGCATCAAATTTATTTAAATTGGAAAAAGTTAAGAACTTAGTATGGATAGTCTTTAATATACTCTGATAATACTCTGCACATATCTTCGGGAACGACAAATTATTAAATTTCCCTTACCAAACAAGATACTCTAAGTTGATAATTGTAGAAAACTCAACACAGGTGAAATTTTAAGAACTAAATATACCAAATTTGAGCTAAACATCAGCATCCTCAATCATTTCTGAAGAGTGAAAGTCATTACAATTGTCGAAGCTTTCGCAGAGAAGGAAGAATTTATTGGTGCCCCACAGATTATGATTTTATTTTAAGTTTCTTCTTATACACCTCATACATTGTCTTGGCAGCTAAATGAGAATAACTTTTATCGAATTCCAACCATTCAATTTTCGTCATTGCTGAGAATGAACTCGTGGACAGCCGATGTCAGTTCGTCGTCGGTGCCTGTCGGCGAGGGTCAAGATCACGCTCACGTTGGTTACAGTGAGGAGGGATTTCAACGCAGAAGAACACTTTTTCTTGAGGGACAATATCTGATATTTGTCCGAAGCGTAGTACAGCTTGGAAGCGCTTTCCAACTCCAAGTCCTCGGCGGTGTCGGTGTAAACGTACTGCAGCATTTTGGTCAGGGTGTCTGCATCTATGTCGGACAGGTTTAGGAAGTTGGTGGTGACCTCTTGCATGTTGCTGGTGAGCATGGCCTTGAAGACTGGAGACCGGGCACAGAGAATTGTCTTGTGGACAGGGAATATGACACCTTCCGATCTCAACTCGAAGTCACTCAGAGTTTGCTCTTGGTACAAAGAGAGAGGGTCACTTTTCAGATAGGCTTCGGTCTCCGAATCCGCCGGAAGTCGACCAGGAATAGTGTTCCACCAGGTTCCGATCGAATCCTCATTCAAGCTTGTTGGTGATACATAGTGGATGCTCTCAATTTTTTCATGTTCCACTCCAATGGAAAGTGTGAAATCGAATTTTAGAGATAGGGCATCCTGAGGTAAAAGATAGCTCTTCTCTTCAATCAACTCTCTTCTGGAGATGAAAGTAAAAGTCCAAAAAAATGTTTGGTTTGGAAAGCACATGCGCTTATACTGATTATCTTTAACTAGTATATTATAGCGATTCAAAACGGATACTGTACAAGATAGTAATAATTTAGTCAGGAATCCCGCATGGCTGATTTGGATCTTAAGGCATATCTCATGGACCTCGCGTTCTAAGGACACTTTCAGGATAATCGGTGTGTGATCCATGACAGCTAACGACACAGTTGTGCTTCTCTGATCACCCAGTTTAAGCTCACTGAAGTCCTGTATGCTCCAAAGCTTGGACATTCTTTGGACACCTAGACGAGTACGGGCGAAACATTGGACGTGTTCGCCGATGTCTCCGTCTGTTTTCCACAGACGGCAGAACACCGTCAAGGTATCTTGCGGTAAGTAGATGGATCGCTTCGTTTCATAGACCTGTTTTTGAACATACTTATCTCCTGACAGAGAGAATAAGAAGTTGGAATCGAAAGTTTTACCCAGAGCTTTGGTCTTATTCATAATACAACCGTCAGCAGCCACGAGAGATAGCTGAAAGTCAACGGCGATATCGCAAGTTTTCCATTCGGCACAATAAAGATAGAAATTCAAATATTTATCATCCTCGTCACCTTTCGGATAGATCCATATATTCGAACGAGTCTTATTAAGAGAGTCGACGATGAACACTGGACTCTCGAGCCTCTCTCCTACCTTCTGCAGACAGTGGCTGAAGTTTTCAATTTTCCAGATAAACGTAAACATTCCTTTCTCTATCGAGGTGTCAAGCGCCATTACGAAATAGCTGTATGCAGGGTTCTAAATTTTACGCCTGTAATTTTCTTGTGAATCAAAATATCATCGGTGCTCGTTGAACTCGTAGGTGGTGAATGTTCACTTTTGTTTCCCTGCAGCGAAAAATGATCGTAGAATAACAATCCAAACCAAGTGAATGCAGAATGGATATTTCCTTTGCTAATTGGAGGAAGGAAAAAACAGGATTATTTGCGTTCCATCGGTTACATATAGCGTCGTTTTGTAAGTTTGTCTTATCAGCGCGTATCGGCCGACGTCATTTTCTGATAACATTCGTTGCAATCTCAATTCAGGAACCATATCTTCGTGAGGTGAGAAAGGTGCATGGGGGATACGGTAGCCCAATTTGAAGAGCGACGGATTAGCAACCGGAGGGTTGCGAATTCGAAACTCAGTCCGGCCAAGGGCCGTCGAATACGATAGTGCTGGTGTACGCTAAATCTGTCGTTGCCACAAATGCCCTCACGTTGACGTGGTTTAGAAGTTTGGAAAGTGGGGTGCCAGTTCAGGTGTTGACCTCGTCATCTCACTGAGGTTTAAAGCGACGAGGGGTTGTCCTCGGATCTTTCTCTTAGGGATCGATCCCGGATAATCGTCATTAGATGGGGTCCGAGTCCTTACAGAGGCGAAGCTAGACTTTTTGGGACCTGGAGTGGATAAAGCTGACAGAATTCTCTGCCCAATCCAGCATTTACGTATTTCAAATAACGATTAGCTAAAAATTTAGATTGAAGTATACTATCTAGTTCCATATTAATTGGTTAAGGGGGTGGGGCTGTAGCCCAGGTGGTAGGGGCGCTGATTGAGAAACCAGGGGGTTCCGAGTTCCAAACTCAATCCAACGAAGGATCGTCGTTTGAACGGGGGGATGATGCAGGTTAAATCAGTCTTGGCTTCAAATATCCTCACGTTGGCATGGTGTGTTGGTGGCAGCTCAGGTCTTGTCATCACCTGACCGTGGTTCAAAACAACGAGGATAGGACCTCGTCGTTTGAACCACGCACCCAGGACAACACCTGGGATCTTTCCCTTCGGGATTGATCCCGGACCGTCTCCAATAGCCGTTTGTTTAGCTCCAGAGCGACGTTAATTAAATACCTACCACTCCACTTTGTGGTGGCTTGAGATAATTTCTACTTTTGTGTTTTGATATTCAACTAAGCAACAATCCTAGAAAATCGCAAGCTGCTATTTTCGAAAAAGTAACGATTTTAACGATAGTTCAGGGCCGCGGTAGCCCAGTTGGTGGAATCGAGGATTACCAACCTGAGGTTTGCGAGTTGGAAACCCGATCCAACAAGACCGTCGGGTACGATATGGCTGGTGCCATATCTGTCGTGGCCTGAAATGCCCTCACTTTGGCGTGGTGTGGAAAATTGGAGTGTTGGTGGTAACTCAGGTGTTGACTTCGGCATCCGACCGCGGTTAAAAGCAACGAGGTGTTTTCTTGGGATCTTTCTCTCCGGAATCGATCCCGGATCGTCGCCAATGGCCCGTTGTGTTGCTCCAGTGCGACATAAATTCGATTACCTACCTAGCGTGACAGCATTTTAAGTGAAAAATAAAAGTAATTCCTCGCTGTACGTAATAAACGTTGGATGGAAGTTTGAAGTATTAAAGTTCAGTTTCTGAAAGACACAGGTGATGATCATTGATGATGGGATAAGTTTCAACACTATTGATCTATTATTACATCTTATTGATAAATCTGTTCACGAGATGAAAAGGAAAATGAACTGGGTCTGCGAAAGAAATTATTAAGGTTTTTTACTCGTTTCGTTAAGAATTTTAATTAGGAAGCAATGAGTTTAAAATTGAGTTTTTCAACATTCATGTCTTGACAAAATTCAAATTTTGCTTGAGCTAGAAGCATTACGTCAATATTACATGTAGAACACCGCAAGTCCAGGAATTTTAGTATCCAAAAATCACTCGGACTCAATTTTTAACACAAACATATATTGAGACGGACGATTACATTGAACATTTAATATAGAATATAGACATTAATTATTTCATCGTTTAACATTGTCGTTGTTAGTCTACGTCGTACACCGTTTTACACTGTCTGCTACTCTAGAGTTGGCCAGCAGCATCAGGTCTCGTGGCAGTAGGTGGAGACTGAAGCGCCACTCACAGCGGGTGTCGTAGGCCGGTACCACATACATTACATCTTGGTACATGAACGCCGATTTCACAATGTCCTCTATAAACCAGTGAAGCAATATACATATAAACTGAGTATTAGAAAAAACAGAATAGAGATCCAGTACCTTCCTCGTCTTCCAACCAAAGACCATCTGGTACGATATGGCTGGTGCACGTTAGCTCTGAAATGGCCTCAAATGTACTCACGTTGGCGTCGTGTGGAAGTTTGGAGAATGAGGCACCATCAGGTGTTGGCCTCGTCATCTAACCGTTGGAAAATACGAGGTGTTGTCCTCGGATTTTTCCCTTCGGTAATGATCCCGGACCGTTGCCTATAGTCCGTTGGGTACCTACCTTCTGTCAAATGTCTCCAGAGCATTTACAACACGCAAGGTCATAGTACAAGTTGCTGAGGCATTGGAAACTAGATATAAGTAAAAATTTGTATGAGTGAATTGGTTCTTTTGATCATATCTGACTTGAAGTAACTACGCAGTCCTAAATAACGGTCCTCTAAGTAACGGTATTCTGAACCGAAATAAAGCTATCAAAATTCTCAAACTTATGAGTAAATGTAAAAAAAAGGAATGATACGTATGGTGTTTTTGTACATTAAATAGCAATCTTCCTCTAGAAAAGGTTAATGTATGATTAGCTTTCAAGCATGCCAATTCCATTCGTTCAAGTTAAAATTATAATTCCTTATAAAAGTCTCAAAATTACATAAATTAAATACAGTTTGAGACATTTAAACTCTGGTTGGATTTTTTCAATGCGGAAATCAGAAGGGAAATACCCAATTTCATGTATCGAATCAAGTAATCAGTCAATTAGGATGTTTAAACAATTATTAAAGTCATAAAATTTACCAAAATAACATATTTTTGTTATTTCTTCGAGTAAAATGTTTTCTAAAAAGAAAACGTATTACTTAAGAACGATATGTTCGAAAATTCTGTGATGTTCGAAGTTCAATTATTTTCAGTAAAATGATGGTGTACCTTATACTAAGTACTAATAGCGTAAGTTCCGAAACATAAAAAATTGTTATTGAAAATAAGCAGATCTAGTAATAGTTAAAAGTGTATTAGATTTAATAATTTATCTCTGATCGTGTATAAGTGTGGATTTACTTTTAAGTATGTTGTAATATTCCATAATTCAAGTAAATAATATTATTAAACAATTTAAATGAATATTATTATATCCCATAATTTAAGTAAGTAAGTATTTTCCTTCATTTGAATAAACTAAATTTTGTAATTTCAGTAAATTGTTTAAGTAAACTCTAATATTCCAAAAATATTTACTCAAATATACATGAAGAGACGTTTTGTCAGCATTGAAGCAAAATCAACAGCAAAATAAACTAAGAAACTTAATGTCATTAAAATTTGCATGGGCCAAGTAGTCTTCAAAGACAAAAGTCTTGAACTATTATATTTTATCTAACTCACAAATTTAGCTATAATAGGTAGACTATAGCTTCATAAAAACATGCACACAAAGTAAGCTAAACTACACTTTATAAAATCAGAAGTTTCAAACAAAAGCTTTTATTGCATCAAATTTTTTTACATTGGAAAAAGTTAAGAACTTAGTATGGATAGTCTTTAATATACTCTGATAATACTCTGCACATATCTTCGGGAACGACAAATTATTAAATTTCACTTACCAAACAAGATACTCTTAGTTGATAATTGTAGAAAACTCAACACAGGTGAAATTTTAAGAACTAAATATACCAAATTTGAGCATCAGCATCCTCAATCTTTTCTGAAGAGTGAAAGTCATTACAATTGTCGAAGCTTTCGTAGAGGAAGGAAGAATTTATTGTTGCCCCACAGATTATTATGATTTTATTTGAAGCTTCTTCTTATACACCTCATACATTGTCTTGGCAGCTAAATGAGAATAACTTTTATCGAATTCCACCCATTCAGTGGAACGCATGATCTCTTCGTCATTGCTGAGAATGAACTCGTGGACAGCCGATGTCAGTTCGTCGTCCTGGTGCCTGTCGGCGAGGGTCAAGATCACGCTCACGTTGGTTACAGTGAGGAGGGATTTCAACGCAGAAGAACACTTTTTCTTGAGGGACAATATCTGATATTTGTCCGAAGCGTAGTACAGCTTGGAAGCGCTTTCCAACTCCAAGTCCTCGGCGGTGTCGGTGTAAACGTACTGCAGCATTTTGGTCAGGGTGTCTGCATCTATGTCGGACAGGTTTAGGAAGTTGGTGGTGACCTCTTGCATGTTGCTGGTGAGCATGGCCTTGAAGACTGGAGACCGGGCACAGAGAATAGTCTTGTGGACAGGGAATATGGCACCTTCCGATCTCAACTCGAAGTCACTCAGAGTTTGCTCTTGGTACAAAGAGAGAAGGTCACTTTTCAGATTGGCTTCGGTCTCCGAATCCGCCGGAAGTCGATCAGGAATAGTGTTCCACCAGGTTCCGATCGAATCCTCACTCAAGCTTGTTGGTGATACATAGTGGATGCTCTCAATTTTTTCATGTTCCACTCCAATGGAAAGTGTGAAATCGAATTTTAGAGATAGGGCATCCTGAGGTAAAAGATAGCTCTTCTCTTCAATCAACTCTCTTCTGGAGATGAAAGGAAAAGTCCACGAAAATGTTTGGTTTGGAAAGCACATGCGCTTATACTGATTATCTTTAACTGGTATATTATAGCGATTCAAAACGGATACTGTACAAGATAGTAATAATTTAATCAGGAATCCCACATGGCTGATTTGGATCTTAAGGCATATCACATGGACCTCGAGCTCTAAGGACACTTTCAGGATCATCGGTGAATTTTCCATCACAGTTAACGACACCGTTGTGCTTCTCTGATCACCCAGTTTAAGCTCACTGAAGTCCTGTATGCTCCAAAGCTTGGACATTCTTTGGACACCTAGACGAGTACGGGCGAAACATTGGACGTGTTCGCCGATGTCTCCGTGTGTTTTCCACAGACGGCAGAACACCGTCAAGGTATCTTGCGGTAAGTAGATGGATCGCTTCGTTTCATAGACCTGTTTTTGAACATACTTATCTCCTGACAGAGAGAATAAGAAGTTGGAATCGAAAGTTTTACCCAGAGCTTTGGTCTTATTCATAATACAACCGTCAGCAGCCACGAGAGATAGCTGAAAGTCAACGGCGATATCGCAAGTTTTCCATTCGGCACAATAAAGATAGAAATTCAAATATTTATCATCCTCGTCACCTTTCGGATAGATCCATATGTTCGAACGAGTCTTATTAAGAGAGTCGACGATGAACATTGGACTCTCGAGCTTTTCTCTTACCTTCTGCAGACAGTGGCTGAAGTTTTCAATTTTCCAGATAAACGTAAACATTCCTTTCTCTATCGAGGTGTCAAGCGCCATTACGAAATAGCTGTATGCAGGGTTCTAAATTTTACGCCTGTAATTTTCTTGTGAATCAAAATATCATCGGTGCTCGTTGAACTCGTAGGTGGTGAATGTTCACTTTTGTTTCCCTGCAGCGAAAAATGATCGTAGAATAACAATCCTAACCAAGTGAATGCAGAATTGATATTTCCTTTGATAATTGGAGGAAGGAAAAAACAGGATTATTCGCGTTTCATCGGTTACATATAGCGTCGTTTTGTAAGTTTCTCTTATCAGCGCGTATCGGCCGACGTCATTTTCTGATAAGGTTCGTTGCAGTCTCAATTGCGCAGGAACCATATCTTCGTGAGGTGAGAAAGGTGTACGCGGAAAGAATGGCGGACGCGGTAGCCCAGTTTGAAGAGCGACGGATTAGCAACCGGAGGGTTGCGAATTCGAAACTCGGTCCAACCAAGGGCCGTCGAATACGATAGTGCTGGTGCCTCAAATGCCCTCACGTTGACGTGGTTTGGAAGTTTGGAAAGTGGGGTGCCAGTTGAGGTGTTGACCTCGTCATCTCACTGAGGTTTAAAGCGACGAGGGGTTGTCCTCGGATCTTTCTCTTAGGGATCGATCCCGGATAATCGTCATTAGATGGGGTCCGAGTCCTTACAGAGGCGAAGCTAGACTTTTTGGGACCTGGAGTGGATAAAGCTGACAGAATCCTCTGCCCAATCCTTCAAAATTACGTGGTGTTGTCCTCGGATCTTTCCCTTTGGGATTGATCCCCGACCGTCACCAATAGCCCGTTGTGTTGCTCCAGTGTGACGTTAATTGAAATACCCCCCCCCCCTCTGCCCAATCCAGCATTTACGTATTTAAAATAACGATTAGCTAATTATTTAGATTGAAGTATACTATCTAGTTCCGGGCCGCGGTGGCCCGGTTGGAAGAGTAACGGACTAGCAACCGAAGGGTTGCGAGTTCGAATCCAGCCAAACACCGTCGTGTACAAAGGGGGCTGGTGCACGTTAAATCTGTCATGGCCCCAAACGTCCTCACGTTGGCGTGGTGTGGAAGTTTGGAGAGTGGGGTGCCAGCTCAGGTGTTGCCTCGTCATCTGACCGTGGTTCAAAATTACGTGGTGTTGTCCTCGGATCTTTCCCTCTGGGATTGATCCCGGACCGTCACCAATAGCCCGTTGTGTTGCTCCAGTGTGACGTTAATTGAAAATACCAATACCTATCTAGTTCCATATTAATTGGTTAAGGGGGTGGGGCTGTAGCCCAGGTGGTAGGGGCGCTGATTGAGAAACCAGGGGGTTCCGAGTTCCAAACTCAATCCAACGAAGGATCGTCGTTTGAACGGGGGGATGATGCAGGTTAAATCAGTCTTGGCTTCAAATATCCTCACGTTGGCATGGTGTGTTGGTGGCAGCTCAGGTCTTGTCATCACCTGACCGTGGTTCAAAACAACGAGGATAGGACCTCGTCGTTTGAACCACGCCCCCAGGACAACACCTGGGATCTTTCCCTTCGGGATTGATCCCGGACCGTCTCCAATAGCCGTTTGTTTAGCTCCAGAGCGACGTTAATTAAATACCTACCACTCCACTTTGTGGTGGCTTGAGATAATTTCTACTTTTGTGTTTTGATATTCAACTAAGCAACAATCCTAGAAAATCGCAAGCTGCTATTTTCGAAAAAGTAACGATTTTAACGATAGTTCAGGGCCGCGGTAGCCCAGTTGGTGGAATCGAGGATTACCAACCTGAGGTTTGCGAGTTGGAAACCCGATCCAACAAGACCGTCGGGTACGATATGGCTGGTGCCATATCTGTCGTGGCCTGAAATGCCCTCACTTTGGCGTGGTGTGGAAAATTGGAGTGTTGGTGGTAACTCAGGTGTTGACTTCGGCATCCGACCGCGGTTAAAAGCAACGAGGTGTTTTCTTGGGATCTTTCTCTCCGGAATCGATCCCGGATCGTCGCCAATGGCCCGTTGTGTTGCTCCAGTGCGACATAAATTCGATTACCTACCTAGCGTGACAGCATTTTAAGTGAAAAATAAAAGTAATTCCTCGCTGTACGTAATAAACGTTGGATGGAAGTTTGAAGTATTAAAGTTCAGTTTCTGAAAGACAAAGGTGATGATCATTGATGATGGGATAAGTTTCAACACTATTGATCTATTATTACATCTTATTGATAAATCTGTTCACGAGATGAAAAGGAAAATGAACTGGGTCTGCGAAAGAAATTATTAAGGTTTTTTACTCGTTTCGTTAAGAATTTTAATTAGGAAGCAATGAGTTTAAAATTGAGTTTTTCAACATTCATGTCTTGACACAAAATTCAAATTTTGCTTGAGCTAGAAGCATTACGTCAATATTACATGTAGAACACCGCAAGTCCAGGAATTTTAGTATCCAAAAAGCACTCGGACTCAATTTTTAACACAAACATATATTGAGACGGACGATTACATTGAACATTTAATATAGAATATAGACATTAATTATTTCATCGTTTAACATTGTCGTTGTTAGTCTACGTCGTACACCGTTTTACACTGTCTGCTACTCTAGAGTTGGCCAGCAGCATCAGGTCTCGTGGCAGTAGGTGGAGACTGAAGCGCCACTCACAGCGGGTGTCGTAGGCCGGTACCACATACATTACATCTTGGTACATGAGCGCCGATTTCACAATGTCCTCTATAAACCAGTGAAGCAATATACATATAAACTGAGTATTAGAAAAAACAGAATAGAGATCCAGTACCTTCCTCGTCTTCCAACCAAAGACCATCTGGTACGATATGGCTGGTGCACGTTAGCTCTGAAATGGCCTCAAATGTACTCACGTTGGCGTCGTGTGGAAGTTTGGAGAATGAGGCACCATCAGGTGTTGGTCTCGTCATCTAACCGTTGGAAAATACGAGGTGTTGTCCTCGGATTTTTCCCTTCGGTAATGATCCCGGACCGTTGCCAATAGTCCGTTGGGTACCTACCTTCTGTCAAATGTCTCCAGAGCATTTACAACACGCAAGGTCATAGTACAAGTTGCTGAGGCATTGGAAACTAGATATAAGTAAAAATTTGTATGAGTGAATTGGTTCTTTTGATCATATCTGACTTGAAGTAACTACGCAGTCCTAAATAACGGTCCTCTAAGTAACGGTATTCTGAACCGAAATGAAGCTATCAAAATTCTCAAACTTATGAGTAAATGTAAAAAAAAGGAATGATACGTATGGTGTTTTTGTACATTAAATAGCAATCTTCCTCTAGAAAAGGTTAATGTATGATTAGCTTTCAAGCATGCCAATTCCATTCGTTCAAGTTAAAATTATAATTCCTTATAAAAGTCTCAAAATTACATAAATTAAATACAGTTTGAGACATTTAAACTCTGGTTGGATTTTTTCAATGCGGAAATCAGAAGGGAAAGACCCAATTTCATGTATCGAATCAAGTAATCAGTCAATTAGAATGTTTAAACAATTATTAAAGTCATAAAATTTACCAAAATAACATATTTTTGTTATTTCTTCGAGTAAAAAGTTTTCCAAAAAGAAAACGTATTACTTAAGAACGATATGTTCGAAAATTCTGTGATGTTCGAAGTTCAATTATTTTCAGTAAAATGAGGGTGTACCTTATACTAAGTACTAATAGCGTAAGTTCCGAAATATAAAAAAATTGTTATTGAAAATAAGCAGATCTAGTAATAGTTAAAAGTGTATTAGATTTAATAATTTATCTCTGATCGTGTATAAGTGTGGATTTACTTTTAAGTATGTTGTAATATTCCATAATTCAAGTAAGTAATATTATTAAACAATTTAAATGAATATTATTATATCCCATAATTTAAGTAAGTAATTATTTTCCTTCATTTGAATAAACTAAATTTTGTAATTTCAGTAAATTGTTTAAGTAAACTGTAATGTTCCAAAAATATCTACTCGAATATACATGAAGAGACGTTTTGTCAGCATTGAAGGAAAATCAACTAAGAAACTTAATGTCATTAAAATTTGCATGGGGCAAGTAGTCTTCAAAGACAAAAGCCTTGAACTATTATATTTTATCTAACTCACAAATTTAGCTATAATAGGTAGACTATAGCTTCATAAAAACATGCACACAAAGTAAGCTAAACTACACTTTATAAAATCAGAAGTTTCAAACAAAAGCTTTTATTGCATCAAATTTATTTAAATTGGAAAAAGTTAAGAACTTAGTATGGATAGTCTTTAATATACTCTGATAATACTCTGCACATATCTTCGGGAACGACAAATTATTAAATTTCACTTACCAAACAAGATACTCTTAGTTGATAATTGTAGAAAACTCAACACAGGTGAAATTTTAAGAACTAAATATACCAAATTTGAGCATCAGCATCCTCAATCTTTTCTGAAGAGTGAAAGTCATTACAATTGTCGAAGCTTTCGTAGAGGAAGGAAGAATTTATTGTTGCCCCACAGATTATTATGATTTTATTTGAAGCTTCTTCTTATACACCTCATACATTGTCTTGGCAGCTAAATGAGAATAACTTTTATCGAATTCCACCCATTCAGTGGAACGCATGATCTCTTCGTCATTGCTGAGAATGAACTCGTGGACAGCCGATGTCAGTTCGTCGTCCTGGTGCCTGTCGGCGAGGGTCAAGATCACGCTCACGTTGGTTACAGTGAGGAGGGATTTCAACGCAGAAGAACACTTTTTCTTGAGGGACAATATCTGATATTTGTCCGAAGCGTAGTACAGCTTGGAAGCGCTTTCCAACTCCAAGTCCTCGGCGGTGTCGGTGTAAACGTACTGCAGCATTTTGGTCAGGGTGTCTGCATCTATGTCGGACAGGTTTAGGAAGTTGGTGGTGACCTCTTGCATGTTGCTGGTGAGCATGGCCTTGAAGACTGGAGACCGGGCACAGAGAATAGTCTTGTGGACAGGGAATATGGCACCTTCCGATCTCAACTCGAAGTCACTCAGAGTTTGCTCTTGGTACAAAGAGAGAAGGTCACTTTTCAGATTGGCTTCGGTCTCCGAATCCGCCGGAAGTCGATCAGGAATTGTGTTCCACCAGGTTCCGATCGAATCCTCACTCAAGCTTGTTGGTGATACATAGTGGATGCTCTCAATTTTTTCATGTTCCACTCCAATGGAAAGTGTGAAATCGAATTTTAGAGATAGGGCATCCTGAGGTAAAAGATAGGTCTTCTCTTCAATCAACTCTCTTCTGGAGATGAAAGGAAAAGTCCACGAAAATTTTTGATTTGGTAAGCACATGCGCTTATACTGCATATCTTTAACTAGTATATTATAGCGATTCAAAACGGATACTGTACAAGATAGTAATAATTTAGTCAGGAAACCCACATGGCTGATTTGGATCTTAAGGCATATCTCATGGACCTCGCGTTCAAAGAACACTTTCAGGATCATCGGTGAATATTCCATCACAGTTAACGACACCGTTGTGCTTCTCTGATTACCCTGTTTAAGCTCGCTGAAGTCCTGTATGCTCCAAAGCTTGGACATCCTTTGGACACCTAGACGAGTACGGGCGAAACATTGGACGTGTTCGCCGATGTCTCCGTCTGTTTTCCACAGACGGCAGAACACCGTCAAGGTATCTTGCGGTAAGTAGATGGATCGCTTCGTTTCATAGACCTGTTTTTGAACATACTTATCTCCTGACAGAGAGAATAAGAAGTAGGAATCGAAAGTTTTACCCAGAGTTTTGGTCTTATTCATAATACAACCGTCAGCAGCCACGAGAGATAGCTGAAAGTCAACGGCAATATCGCAAGTTTTCCATTCGGCACAATAAAGATAGAAATTCAAATATTTATCATCCTCGTCACCTTTCGGATAGATCCATATGTTCGAACGAGTCTTATTAAGAGAGTCGACGATGAACATTGGACTCTCGAGCTTTTCTCTTACCTTCTGCAGACAGTGGCTGAAGTTTTCAATTTTCCAGATAAACGTAAACATTCCTTTCTCTATCGAGGTGTCAAGCGCCATTACGAAATAGCTGTATGCAGGGTTCTAAATTTTACGCCTGTAATTTTCTTGTGAATCAAAATATCATCGGTGCTCGTTGAACTCGTAGGTGGTGAATGTTCACTTTTGTTTCCCTGCAGCGAAAAATGATCGTAGAATAACAATCCTAACCAAGTGAATGCAGAATTGATATTTCCTTTGATAATTGGAGGAAGGAAAAAACAGGATTATTCGCGTTTCATCGGTTACATATAGCGTCGTTTTGTAAGTTTCTCTTATCAGCGCGTATCGGCCGACGTCATTTTCTGATAAGGTTCGTTGCAGTCTCAATTGCGCAGGAACCATATCTTTGGAGGTGAGAAAGGTGTACGCGGAAAGAATGGCGGACGCGGTAGCCCAGTTTGAAGAGCGACGGATTAGCAACCGGAGGGTTGCGAATTCGAAACTCGGTCCAACCAAGGGCCGTCGAATACGATAGTGCTGGTGCCTCAAATGCCCTCACGTTGACGTGGTTTGGAAGTTTGTAAAGTGGGATGCCTGTTGAGGTGTTGACCTCGTCATCTCACTGAGGTTTAAAGCGACGAGGGGTTGTCCTCGGATCTTTCTCTTAGGGATCGATCCCGGATAATCGTCATTAGATGGGGTCCGAGTCCTTACAGAGGCGAAGCTAGACTTTTTGGGACCTGGAGTGGATAAAGCTGACAGAATCCTCTGCCCAATCCTTCAAAATTACGTGTTGTCCTCGGATCTTTCCCTTTGGGATTGATCCCCGACCGTCACCAATAGCCCGTTGTGTTGCTCCAGTGTGACGTTAATTGAAATACCCCCCCCCCCCCTCTGCCCAATCCAGCATTTACGTATTTAAAATAACGATTAGCTAAATATTTAGATTGAAGTATACTATCTAGTTCCATATTAATTGGTTAAGAGGGTGGGGCTGTAGCCCAGGTGGTAGGGGCGCTGATTGAGAAACCAGGGGGTTCCGAGTTCCAAACTCAATCCAACGAAGGATCGTCGTTTGAACGGGGGGATGATGCAGGTTAAATCAGTCTTGGCTTCAAATATCCTCACGTTGGCATGGTGTGTTGGTGGCAGCTCAGGTCTTGTCATCACCTGACCGTGGTTCAAAACAACGAGGATAGGACCTCGTCGTTTGAACCACGCCCCCAGGACAACACCTGGGATCTTTCCCTTCGGGATTGATCCCGGACCGTCTCCAATAGCCGTTTGTTTAGCTCCAGAGCGATGTTAATTTAATACCTACCACTCCACTTTGTGGTGGCTTGAGATAATTTCTACTTTTGTGTTTTGATATTCAACTAAGCAACAATCCTAGAAAATCGCAAGCTGCTATTTTCGAAAAAGTAACGATTTTAACGATAGTTCAGGGCCGCGGTAGCCCAGTTGGTGGAATCGAGGATTACCAACCTGAGGTTTGCGAGTTGGGGGGGTAGGGGGGGGTATTTCAATTAACGTCACACTGGAGCAACACAACGGGCTATTGGTGACGGTCCGGGATCAATCCCAAAGGGAAAGATCCGAGGACAACACCACGTAATTTTGAACCACGGTCAGATGACGAGGCAACACCTGAGCTGGCACCCCACTCTCCAAACTTCCACACCACGCCAACGTGAGGACATTTGAGGCCACGACAGATTTAACGTGCACCAGCCCCCTTTGTACACGACGGTGTTTGGCTGGATTCGAACTCGCAACCCTTCGGTTGCTAGTCCGTTACTCTTCCAACCGGGCCACCGCGGCCCGTTTGCGAGTTGGAAACCCGATCCAACAAGACCGTCGGGTACGATATGGCTGGTGCCATATCTGTCGTGGCCTGAAATGCCCTCACTTTGGCGTGGTGTGGAAAATTGGAGTGTTGGTGGTAACTCAGGTGTTGACTTCGGCATCCGACCGCGGTTAAAAGCAACGAGGTGTTTTCTTGGGATCTTTCTCTCCGGAATCGATCCCGGATCGTCGCCAATGGCCCGTTGTGTTGCTCCAGTGCGACATAAATTCGATTACCTACCTAGCGTGACAGCATTTTAAGTGAAAAATAAAAGTAATTCCTCGCTGTACGTAATAAACGTTGGATGGAAGTTTGAAGTATTAAAGTTCAGTTTCTGAAAGACACAGGTGATGATCATTGATGATGGGATAAGTTTCAACACTATTGATCTATTATTACATCTTATTGATAAATCTGTTCACGAGATGAAAAGGAAAATGAACTGGGTCTGCGAAAGAAATTATTAAGGTTTTTTACTCGTTTTGTTAAGAATTTTAATTAGGAAGCAATGAGTTTAAAATTGAGTTTTTCAACATTCATGTCTTGACAAAATTCAAATTTTGCTTGAGCTAGAAGCATTACGTCAATATTACATGTAGAACACCGCAAGTCCAGGAATTTTAGTATCCAAAAAGCACTCGTACTCAATTTTTAACACAAACACATATTGAGACGGACGATTACATTGAACATTTATTATAGAATATAGACATTAATTATTTCATCGTTTAACATTGTCGTTGTTAGTCTACGTCGTACACCGTTTTACACTGTCTGCTACTCTAGAGTTGGCCAGCAGCATCAGGTCTCGTGGCAGTAGGTGGAGACTGAAGCGCCACTCACAGCGGGTGTCGTAGGCCGGTACCACATACATTACATCTTGGTACATGAACGCCGATTTCACAATGTCCTCTATAAACCAGTGAAGCAATATACATATAAACTGAGTATTAGAAAAAACAGAATAGAGATCCAGTACCTTCCTCGTCTTCCAACCAAAGACCATCTGGTACGATATGGCTGGTGCACGTTAGCTCTGAAATGGCCTCAAATGTACTCACGTTGGCGTCGTGTGGAAGTTTGGAGAATGAGGCACCATCAGGTGTTGGCCTCGTCATCTAACAGTTGGAAAATACGAGGTGTTGTCCTCGGATTTTTCCCTTCGGTAATGATCCCGGACCGTTGCCAATAGTCCGTTGGGTACCTACCTTCTGTCAAATGTCTCCAGAGCATTTACAACACGCAAGGTCATAGTACAAGTTGCTGAGGCATTGGAAACTAGATATAAGTAAAAATTTGTATGAGTGAATTGGTTCTTTTGATCATATCTGACTTGAAGTAACTACGCAGTCCTAAATAACGGTCCTCTAAGTAACGGTATTCTGAACCGAAATAAAGCTATCAAAATTCTCAAACTTATGAGTAAATGTAAAAAAAAGGAATGATACGTATGGTGTTTTTGTACATTAAATAGCAATCTTCCTCTAGAAAAGGTTAATGTATGATTAGCTTTCAAGCATGCCAATTCCATTCGTTCAAGTTAAAATTATAATTCCTTATAAAAGTCTCAAAATTACATAAATTAAATACAGTTTGAGACATTTAAACTCTGGTTGGATTTTTTCAATGCGGAAATCAGAAGGGAAAGACCCAATTTCATGTATCGAATCAAGTAATCAGTCAATTAGTATGTTTAAACAATTATTAAAGTCATAAAATTTACCAAAATAACATATTTTTGTTATTTCTTCGAGTAAAATGTTTTCCAAAAAGAAAACGTATTACTTAAGAACGATATGTTCGAAAATTCTGTGATGTTCGAAGTTCAATTATTTTCAGTAAAATGAGGGTGTACCTTATACTAAGTACTAATAGCGTAAGTTCCGAAACATAAAAAATTGTTATTGAAAATAAGCAGATCTAGTAATAGTTAAAAGTGTATTAGATTTAATAATTTATCTCTGATCGTGTATAAGTGTGGATTTACTTTTAAGTATGTTGTAATATTCCATAATTCAAGTAAATAATATTATTAAACAATTTAAATGAATATTATTATATCCCATAATTTAAGTAAGTAATTATTTTCCTTCATTTGAATAAACTAAATTTTGTAATTTCAGTAAATTGTTTAAGTAAACTCTAATATTCCAAAAATATTTACTCAAATATACTTGAAGAGACGTTTTGTCAGCATTGAAGCAAAATCAACAGCAAAATAAACTAAGAAACTTAATGTCATTAAAATTTGCATGGAGAAAGTAGTCTTCAAAGACAAAAGTCTTGAACTATTATATTTTATCTAACTCACAAATTTAGGTATAATAGGTAGACTATAGCTTCATAAAAACATGCACACAAAGTAAGCTAAACTACACTTTATAAAATCAGAAGTTTCAAACAAAAGCTTTTATTGCATCAAATTTATTTAAATTGGAAAAAGTTAAGAACTTAGTATGGATAGTCTTTAATATACTCTGATAATACTCTGCACATATCTTCGGGAACGACAAATTATTAAATTTCACTTACCAAACAAGATACTCTAAGTTGATAATTGTAGAAAACTCAACACAGGTGAAATTTTAAGAACTAAATATACCAAATTTGAGCTAAACATCAGCATCCTCAATCTTTTCTGAAGAGTGAAAGTCATTACAATTGTCGAAGCTTTCGTAGAGGAAGGAAGAATTTATTGTTGCCCCACAGATTATTATGATTTTATTTGAAGCTTCTTCTCTTATACACCTCATACATTGTCTTGGCAGCTAAATGAGAATAACTTTTATCGAATTCCACCCATTCAGTGGAACGCATGATCTCTTCGTCATTGCTGAGAATGAACTCGTGGACAGCCGATGTCAGTTCGTCGTCCTGGTGCCTGTCGGCGAGGGTCAAAATCACGCTCACGTTGGTTACAGTGAGGAGGGATTTCAACGCAGAAGAACACTTTTTCTTGAGGGACAATATCTGATATTTGTCCGAAGCGTAGTACAGCTTGGAAGCGCTTTCCAACTCCAAGTCCTCGGCGGTGTCGGTGTAAACGTACTGCAGCATTTTGGTCAGGGTGTCTGCATCTATGTCGGACAGGTTTACGAAGTTGGTGGTGACCTCTTGCATGTTGCTGGTGAGCATGGCCTTGAAGACTGGAGACCGGGCACAGAGAATTGTCTTGTGGACAGGGAATATGACACCTTCCGATCTCAACTCGAAGTCACTCAGAGTTTGCTCTTGGTACAAAGAGAGAAGGTCACTTTTCAGATAGGCTTCGGTCTCCGAATCCGCCGGAAGTCGACCAGGAATAGTGTTCCACCAGGTTCCGATCGAATCCTCATTCAAGCTTGTTGGTGATACATAGTGGATGCTCTCAATTTTTTCATGTTCCACTCCAATGGAAAGTGTGAAATCGAATTTTAGAGATAGGGCATCCTGAGGTAAAAGATAGCTCTTCTCTTCAATCAACTCTCTTCTGGAGATGAAAGTAAAAGTCCAAAAAAATGTTTGGTTTGGAAAGCACATGCGCTTATACTGATTATCTTTATCTAGTATATTATAGCGATTCAAAACGGATACTGTACAAGATAGTAATAATTTAGTCAGGAATCCCGCATGGCTGATTTGGATCTTAAGGCATATCTCATGGACCTCGAGCTCCAAGGACACTTTCAGGATAATCGGTGTGTGATCCATGACAGCTAACGACACAGTTGTGCTTCTCTGATCACCCAGTTTAAGCTCACTGAAGTCCTGTATGCTCCAAAGCTTGGACATTCTTTGGACACCTAGACGAGTACGGGCGAAACATTGGACGTGTTCGCCGATGTCTCCGTGTGTTTTCCACAGACGGCAGAACACCGTCAAGGTATCTTGCGGTAAGTAGATGGATCGCTTCGTTTCATAGACCTGTTTTTGAACATACTTATCTCCTGACAGAGAGAATAAGAAGTTGGAATCGAAAGTTTTACCCAGAGCTTTGGTCTTATTCATAATACAACCGTCAGCAGCCACGAGAGATAGCTGAAAGTCAACGGCAATATCGCAAGTTTTCCATTCGGCACAATAAAGATAGAAATTCAAATATTTATCATCCTCGTCACCTTTCGGATAGATCCATATGTTCGAACGAGTCTTATTAAGAGAGTCGACGATGAACATTGGACTCTCGAGCTTTTCTCTTACCTTCTGCAGACAGTGGCTGAAGTTTTCAATTTTCCAGATAAACGTAAACATTCCTTTCTCTATCGAGGTGTCAAGCGCCATTACGAAATAGCTGTATGCAGGGTTCTAAATTTTACGCCTGTAATTTTCTTGTGAATCAAAATATCATCGGTGCTCGTTGAACTCGTAGGTGGTGAATGTTCACTTTTGTTTCCCTGCAGCGAAAAATGATCGTAGAATAACAATCCTAACCAAGTGAATGCAGAATTGATATTTCCTTTGATAATTGGAGGAAGGAAAAAACAGGATTATTCGCGTTTCATCGGTTACATATAGCGTCGTTTTGTAAGTTTCTCTTATCAGCGCGTATCGGCCGACGTCATTTTCTGATAAGGTTCGTTGCAGTCTCAATTGCGCAGGAACCATATCTTCGTGAGGTGAGAAAGGTGTACGCGGAAAGAATGGCGGACGCGGTAGCCCAGTTTGAAGAGCGACGGATTAGCAACCGGAGGGTTGCGAATTCGAAACTCGGTCCAACCAAGGGCCGTCGAATACGATAGTGCTGGTGCCTCAAATGCCCTCACGTTGACGTGGTTTGGAAGTTTGTAAAGTGGGATGCCTGTTGAGGTGTTGACCTCGTCATCTCACTGAGGTTTAAAGCGACGAGGGGTTGTCCTCGGATCTTTCTCTTAGGGATCGATCCCGGATAATCGTCATTAGATGGGGTCCGAGTCCTTACAGAGGCGAAGCTAGACTTTTTGGGACCTGGAGTGGATAAAGCTGACAGAATCCTCTGCCCAATCCTTCAAAATTACGTGTTGTCCTCGGATCTTTCCCTTTGGGATTGATCCCCGACCGTCACCAATAGCCCGTTGTGTTGCTCCAGTGTGACGTTAATTGAAATACCCCCCCCCCTCTGCCCAATCCAGCATTTACGTATTTAAAATAACGATTAGCTAAATATTTAGATTGAAGTATACTATCTAGTTCCATATTAATTGGTTAAGAGGGTGGGGCTGTAGCCCAGGTGGTAGGGGCGCTGATTGAGAAACCAGGGGGTTCCGAGTTCCAAACTCAATCCAACGAAGGATCGTCGTTTGAACGGGGGGATGATGCAGGTTAAATCAGTCTTGGCTTCAAATATCCTCACGTTGGCATGGTGTGTTGGTGGCAGCTCAGGTCTTGTCATCACCTGACCGTGGTTCAAAACAACGAGGATAGGACCTCGTCGTTTGAACCACGCCCCCAGGACAACACCTGGGATCTTTCCCTTCGGGATTGATCCCGGACCGTCTCCAATAGCCGTTTGTTTAGCTCCAGAGCGATGTTAATTTAATACCTACCACTCCACTTTGTGGTGGCTTGAGATAATTTCTACTTTTGTGTTTTGATATTCAACTAAGCAACAATCCTAGAAAATCGCAAGCTGCTATTTTCGAAAAAGTAACGATTTTAACGATAGTTCAGGGCCGCGGTAGCCCAGTTGGTGGAATCGAGGATTACCAACCTGAGGTTTGCGAGTTGGGGGGGTAGGGGGGGTATTTCAATTAACGTCACACTGGAGCAACACAACGGGCTATTGGTGACGGTCCGGGATCAATCCCAAAGGGAAAGATCCGAGGACAACACCACGTAATTTTGAACCACGGTCAGATGACGAGGCAACACCTGAGCTGGCACCCCACTCTCCAAACTTCCACACCACGCCAACGTGAGGACATTTGAGGCCACGACAGATTTAACGTGCACCAGCCCCCTTTGTACACGACGGTGTTTGGCTGGATTCGAACTCGCAACCCTTCGGTTGCTAGTCCGTTACTCTTCCAACCGGGCCACCGCGGCCCGTTTGCGAGTTGGAAACCCGATCCAACAAGACCGTCGGGTACGATATGGCTGGTGCCATATCTGTCGTGGCCTGAAATGCCCTCACTTTGGCGTGGTGTGGAAAATTGGAGTGTTGGTGGTAACTCAGGTGTTGACTTCGGCATCCGACCGCGGTTAAAAGCAACGAGGTGTTTTCTTGGGATCTTTCTCTCCGGAATCGATCCCGGATCGTCGCCAATGGCCCGTTGTGTTGCTCCAGTGCGACATAAATTCGATTACCTACCTAGCGTGACAGCATTTTAAGTGAAAAATAAAAGTAATTCCTCGCTGTACGTAATAAACGTTGGATGGAAGTTTGAAGTATTAAAGTTCAGTTTCTGAAAGACACAGGTGATGATCATTGATGATGGGATAAGTTTCAACACTATTGATCTATTATTACATCTTATTGATAAATCTGTTCACGAGATGAAAAGGAAAATGAACTGGGTCTGCGAAAGAAATTATTAAGGTTTTTTACTCGTTTTGTTAAGAATTTTAATTAGGAAGCAATGAGTTTAAAATTGAGTTTTTCAACATTCATGTCTTGACAAAATTCAAATTTTGCTTGAGCTAGAAGCATTACGTCAATATTACATGTAGAACACCGCAAGTCCAGGAATTTTAGTATCCAAAAAGCACTCGTACTCAATTTTTAACACAAACACATATTGAGACGGACGATTACATTGAACATTTATTATAGAATATAGACATTAATTATTTCATCGTTTAACATTGTCGTTGTTAGTCTACGTCGTACACCGTTTTACACTGTCTGCTACTCTAGAGTTGGCCAGCAGCATCAGGTCTCGTGGCAGTAGGTGGAGACTGAAGCGCCACTCACAGCGGGTGTCGTAGGCCGGTACCACATACATTACATCTTGGTACATGAACGCCGATTTCACAATGTCCTCTATAAACCAGTGAAGCAATATACATATAAACTGAGTATTAGAAAAAACAGAATAGAGATCCAGTACCTTCCTCGTCTTCCAACCAAAGACCATCTGGTACGATATGGCTGGTGCACGTTAGCTCTGAAATGGCCTCAAATGTACTCACGTTGGCGTCGTGTGGAAGTTTGGAGAATGAGGCACCATCAGGTGTTGGCCTCGTCATCTAACAGTTGGAAAATACGAGGTGTTGTCCTCGGATTTTTCCCTTCGGTAATGATCCCGGACCGTTGCCAATAGTCCGTTGGGTACCTACCTTCTGTCAAATGTCTCCAGAGCATTTACAACACGCAAGGTCATAGTACAAGTTGCTGAGGCATTGGAAACTAGATATAAGTAAAAATTTGTATGAGTGAATTGGTTCTTTTGATCATATCTGACTTGAAGTAACTACGCAGTCCTAAATAACGGTCCTCTAAGTAACGGTATTCTGAACCGAAATAAAGCTATCAAAATTCTCAAACTTATGAGTAAATGTAAAAAAAAGGAATGATACGTATGGTGTTTTTGTACATTAAATAGCAATCTTCCTCTAGAAAAGGTTAATGTATGATTAGCTTTCAAGCATGCCAATTCCATTCGTTCAAGTTAAAATTATAATTCCTTATAAAAGTCTCAAAATTACATAAATTAAATACAGTTTGAGACATTTAAACTCTGGTTGGATTTTTTCAATGCGGAAATCAGAAGGGAAAGACCCAATTTCATGTATCGAATCAAGTAATCAGTCAATTAGTATGTTTAAACAATTATTAAAGTCATAAAATTTACCAAAATAACATATTTTTGTTATTTCTTCGAGTAAAATGTTTTCCAAAAAGAAAACGTATTACTTAAGAACGATATGTTCGAAAATTCTGTGATGTTCGAAGTTCAATTATTTTCAGTAAAATGAGGGTGTACCTTATACTAAGTACTAATAGCGTAAGTTCCGAAACATAAAAAATTGTTATTGAAAATAAGCAGATCTAGTAATAGTTAAAAGTGTATTAGATTTAATAATTTATCTCTGATCGTGTATAAGTGTGGATTTACTTTTAAGTATGTTGTAATATTCCATAATTCAAGTAAATAATATTATTAAACAATTTAAATGAATATTATTATATCCCATAATTTAAGTAAGTAATTATTTTCCTTCATTTGAATAAACTAAATTTTGTAATTTCAGTAAATTGTTTAAGTAAACTCTAATATTCCAAAAATATTTACTCAAATATACTTGAAGAGACGTTTTGTCAGCATTGAAGCAAAATCAACAGCAAAATAAACTAAGAAACTTAATGTCATTAAAATTTGCATGGAGAAAGTAGTCTTCAAAGACAAAAGTCTTGAACTATTATATTTTATCTAACTCACAAATTTAGGTATAATAGGTAGACTATAGCTTCATAAAAACATGCACACAAAGTAAGCTAAACTACACTTTATAAAATCAGAAGTTTCAAACAAAAGCTTTTATTGCATCAAATTTATTTAAATTGGAAAAAGTTAAGAACTTAGTATGGATAGTCTTTAATATACTCTGATAATACTCTGCACATATCTTCGGGAACGACAAATTATTAAATTTCACTTACCAAACAAGATACTCTAAGTTGATAATTGTAGAAAACTCAACACAGGTGAAATTTTAAGAACTAAATATACCAAATTTGAGCTAAACATCAGCATCCTCAATCTTTTCTGAAGAGTGAAAGTCATTACAATTGTCGAAGCTTTCGTAGAGGAAGGAAGAATTTATTGTTGCCCCACAGATTATTATGATTTTATTTGAAGCTTCTTCTCTTATACACCTCATACATTGTCTTGGCAGCTAAATGAGAATAACTTTTATCGAATTCCACCCATTCAGTGGAACGCATGATCTCTTCGTCATTGCTGAGAATGAACTCGTGGACAGCCGATGTCAGTTCGTCGTCCTGGTGCCTGTCGGCGAGGGTCAAAATCACGCTCACGTTGGTTACAGTGAGGAGGGATTTCAACGCAGAAGAACACTTTTTCTTGAGGGACAATATCTGATATTTGTCCGAAGCGTAGTACAGCTTGGAAGCGCTTTCCAACTCCAAGTCCTCGGCGGTGTCGGTGTAAACGTACTGCAGCATTTTGGTCAGGGTGTCTGCATCTATGTCGGACAGGTTTACGAAGTTGGTGGTGACCTCTTGCATGTTGCTGGTGAGCATGGCCTTGAAGACTGGAGACCGGGCACAGAGAATTGTCTTGTGGACAGGGAATATGACACCTTCCGATCTCAACTCGAAGTCACTCAGAGTTTGCTCTTGGTACAAAGAGAGAAGGTCACTTTTCAGATAGGCTTCGGTCTCCGAATCCGCCGGAAGTCGACCAGGAATAGTGTTCCACCAGGTTCCGATCGAATCCTCATTCAAGCTTGTTGGTGATACATAGTGGATGCTCTCAATTTTTTCATGTTCCACTCCAATGGAAAGTGTGAAATCGAATTTTAGAGATAGGGCATCCTGAGGTAAAAGATAGCTCTTCTCTTCAATCAACTCTCTTCTGGAGATGAAAGTAAAAGTCCAAAAAAATGTTTGGTTTGGAAAGCACATGCGCTTATACTGATTATCTTTATCTAGTATATTATAGCGATTCAAAACGGATACTGTACAAGATAGTAATAATTTAGTCAGGAATCCCGCATGGCTGATTTGGATCTTAAGGCATATCTCATGGACCTCGAGCTCCAAGGACACTTTCAGGATAATCGGTGTGTGATCCATGACAGCTAACGACACAGTTGTGCTTCTCTGATCACCCAGTTTAAGCTCACTGAAGTCCTGTATGCTCCAAAGCTTGGACATTCTTTGGACACCTAGACGAGTACGGGCGAAACATTGGACGTGTTCGCCGATGTCTCCGTGTGTTTTCCACAGACGGCAGAACACCGTCAAGGTATCTTGCGGTAAGTAGATGGATCGCTTCGTTTCATAGACCTGTTTTTGAACATACTTATCTCCTGACAGAGAGAATAAGAAGTTGGAATCGAAAGTTTTACCCAGAGCTTTGGTCTTATTCATAATACAACCGTCAGCAGCCACGAGAGATAGCTGAAAGTCAACGGCAATATCGCAAGTTTTCCATTCGGCACAATAAAGATAGAAATTCAAATATTTATCATCCTCGTCACCTTTCGGATAGATCCATATGTTCGAACGAGTCTTATTAAGAGAGTCGACGATGAACATTGGACTCTCGAGCTTTTCTCTTACCTTCTGCAGACAGTGGCTGAAGTTTTCAATTTTCCAGATAAACGTAAACATTCCTTTCTCTATCGAGGTGTCAAGCGCCATTACGAAATAGCTGTATGCAGGGTTCTAAATTTTACGCCTGTAATTTTCTTGTGAATCAAAATATCATCGGTGCTCGTTGAACTCGTAGGTGGTGAATGTTCACTTTTGTTTCCCTGCAGCGAAAAATGATCGTAGAATAACAATCCTAACCAAGTGAATGCAGAATTGATATTTCCTTTGATAATTGGAGGAAGGAAAAAACAGGATTATTCGCGTTTCATCGGTTACATATAGCGTCGTTTTGTAAGTTTCTCTTATCAGCGCGTATCGGCCGACGTCATTTTCTGATAAGGTTCGTTGCAGTCTCAATTGCGCAGGAACCATATCTTCGTGAGGTGAGAAAGGTGTACGCGGAAAGAATGGCGGACGCGGTAGCCCAGTTTGAAGAGCGACGGATTAGCAACCGGAGGGTTGCGAATTCGAAACTCGGTCCAACCAAGGGCCGTCGAATACGATAGTGCTGGTGCCTCAAATGCCCTCACGTTGACGTGGTTTGGAAGTTTGGAAAGTGGGGTGCCAGTTGAGGTGTTGACCTCGTCATCTCACTGAGGTTTAAAGCGACGAGAGGTTGTCCTCGGATCTTTCTCTTAGGGATCGATCCCGGATAATCGTCATTAGATGGGGTCCGAGTCCTTACAGAGGCGAAGCTAGACTTTTTGGGACCTGGAGTGGATAAAGCTGACAGAATCCTCTGCCCAATCCTTCAAAATTACGTGGTGTTGTCCTCGGATCTTTCTCTTTGGGATTGATCCCCGACCGTCACCAATAGCCCGTTGTGTTGCTCCAGTGTGACGTTAATTGAAATACCCCTCCCCTCTGCCCAATCCAGCATTTACGTATTTAAAATAACGATTAGCTAAATATTTAGATTGAAGTATACTATCTAGTTCCATATTAATTGGTTAAGAGGGTGGGGCTGTAGCCCAGGTGGTAGGGGCGCTGATTGAGAAACCAGGGGGTTCCGAGTTCCAAACTCAATCCAACGAAGGATCGTCGTTTGAACGGGGGAATGATGCAGGTTAAATCAGTCTTGGCTTCAAATATCCTCTCACCAATAGCCCATTGTGTTGCTCCAGTGTGACGTTAATTGAAATATCCTCCATATCAAATATCCTCACGTTGGCATGGTGTGTTGGTGGCAGCTCAGGTCTTGTCATCACCTGACCGTGGTTCAAAACAACGAGGATAGGACCTCGTCGTTTGAACCACGCCCCCAGGACAACACCTGGGATCTTTCCCTTCGGGATTGATCCCGGACCGTCTCCAATAGCCGTTTGTTTAGCTCCAGAGCGACGTTAATTAAATACCTACCACTCCACTTTGTGGTGGCTTGAGATAATTTCTACTTTTGTGTTTTGATATTCAACTAAGCAACAATCCTAGAAAATCGCAAGCTGCTATTTTCGAAAAAGTAACGATTTTAACGATAGTTCAGGGCCGCGGTAGCCCAGTTGGTGGAATCGAGGATTACCAACCTGAGGTTTGCGAGTTGGAAACCCGATCCAACAAGACCGTCGGGTACGATATGGCTGGTGCCATATCTGTCGTGGCCTGAAATGCCCTCACTTTGGCGTGGTGTGGAAAATTGGAGTGTTGGTGGTAACTCAGGTGTTGACTTCGGCATCCGACCGCGGTTAAAAGCAACGAGGTGTTTTCTTGGGATCTTTCTCTCCGGAATCGATCCCGGATCGTCGCCAATGGCCCGTTGTGTTGCTCCAGTGCGACATAAATTCGATTACCTACCTAGCGTGACAGCATTTTAAGTGAAAAATAAAAGTAATTCCTCGCTGTACGTAATAAACGTTGGATGGAAGTTTGAAGTATTAAAGTTCAGTTTCTGAAAGACAAAGGTGATGATCATTGATGATGGGATAAGTTTCAACACTATTGATCTATTATTACATCTTATTGATAAATCTGTTCACGAGATGAAAAGGAAAATGAACTGGGTCTGCGAAAGAAATTATTAAGGTTTTTTACTCGTTTCGTTAAGAATTTTAATTAGGAAGCAATGAGTTTAAAATTGAGTTTTTCAACATTCATGTCTTGACACAAAATTCAAATTTTGCTTGAGCTAGAAGCATTACGTCAATATTACATGTAGAACACCGCAAGTCCAGGAATTTTAGTATCCAAAAAGCACTCGGACTCAATTTTTAACACAAACATATATTGAGACGGACGATTACATTGAACATTTAATATAGAATATAGACATTAATTATTTCATCGTTTAACATTGTCGTTGTTAGTCTACGTCGTACACCGTTTTACACTGTCTGCTACTCTAGAGTTGGCCAGCAGCATCAGGTCTCGTGGCAGTAGGTGGAGACTGAAGCGCCACTCACAGCGGGTGTCGTAGGCCGGTACCACATACATTACATCTTGGTACATGAACGCCGATTTCACAATGTCCTCTATAAACCAGTGAAGCAATATACATATAAACTGAGTATTAGAAAAAACAGAATAGAGATCCAGTACCTTCCTCGTCTTCCAACCAAAGACCATCTGGTACGATATGGCTGGTGCACGTTAGCTCTGAAATGGCCTCAAATGTACTCACGTTGGCGTCGTGTGGAAGTTTGGAGAATGAGGCACCATCAGGTGTTGGCCTCGTCATCTAACCGTTGGAAAATACGAGGTGTTGTCCTCGGATTTTTCCCTTCGGTAATGATCCCGGACCGTTGCCAATAGTCCGTTGGGTACCTACCTTCCGTCAAATGTCTCCAGAGCATTTATAACACGCAAGGTCATATTACAAGTTGCTGAGGCATTGGAAACTAGATATAAGTAAAAATTTGTATGAGTGAATTGGTTCTTTTGATCATATCTGACTTGAAGTAACTACGCAGTCCTAAATAACGGTCCTCTAAGTAACGGTATTCTGAACCGAAATAAAGCTATCAAAATTCTCAAACTTATGAGTAAATGTAAAAAAAAGGAATGATACGTATGGTGTTTTTGTACATTAAATAGTAATCTTCCTCTATAACAGGCTTGTCCAACCGGCTGCCCGAGAGCCTCGTGCGGCTCAAAAGTCTATGAATACCGCCTTAAAATTACAAACTTTATGATATTACGACTAAAAATACTATTAACACTAGATTTACCACACCAGTCAAAATGACTGGTTTTACAATTTTATTTTAAAATTCTTACTTCACCTTAATTTTTTTTTGAAACGATTGTCATGTCATTTGTAGCGATAATTAAATGAATATTATTAGGCGGTTAGTTTTATATTTTTATTCAAAATCTAAAAGTTTTTGAATATCATCGGTACTTATACCAAACCAGTCAAAATGACTGGTGCATTTTTCTATGTGATGGAATGAGTTTTGCGCAGTAATAATAAATTATAAATACTGCGTAATTGTAGCACGATCAAAAAAATGTCATGCGGGTGATAATTACAGAATTCGTGATAAATTTTCAGTCGTTGATTGAATTTTGAGGGGTGTTGGCTGTGGACCTTTGTTTAGAAAACTGGAAAGAAACATTTCTTTGGATACTGAAATATTGTATATTCTTTGGTAAGAAAACTAAATACAGAGAGAAATATTATCCTATTATTAATTTCAAATTATTTTTATAATTATCGCTAGGCCCCAAAAATGACTACGCAAGAAATCTTCCGTGTTTTTGGAAAATATCACCGACATACTTATGGAATGTTCGGATGTTGAAAATGATGAGCTTTATGATAGCGAAGGCGAATTATTAGATAACCAAAGTGATCCACACGGCAGGAACAATAAACGTGTTGATATCGAGAGTAGTGATAGCGATATTTCTGATAAGAGCAATGAAGATGATTCAAGCGACAGTGAATACGAAAACATTTCAAACATACGTAAACGAAGATGTTTACCATTGGCGTCCAGTTCCAGTAACGAAGATGAAAGTGAAACAAAAATTTTTACAGACGGAACTATTTGGAGTAAAATAAAAGAAGGGGACGTTGGTGGAAGATTATCAGTTCACAGAATTTTCAAGGATACTCCCGGGTCTACAGCATATGCAAAAAGAAATATTATGAAGGAGGAAATAAGTAGCGCATTTTATTAGTAATTGACCATTTTATTTTAGAACATATAAGAACTTGTACATAGAAGCTTCTCGAGTTTTGAACAAAAAATGGATATTTACGCAAGCAAAATTAATTAATATATTACAATTAACCTAATTGAAGTAATTTATCATTTATAAAAAATATATAAAGACTGGAAACCCCACCAACCATTTTTCTAATACCAGTCATTTTGACTGGTGTCGGTAGAAAAATCATAGTCAAATTGTCGGTATATCTAGTGTTAATAATGCTACAAATACAATTTTAGCATGCTATTAATTTATAAGCGATTAATTTTTGAATTTAACACTCTTTTTAGCAATGGGAAATTCATAAAATCATTCTCAAGTAATTGTATTTATGCAAATTTGCCGCCCTTGCGAGTAGTTACTTTTCTGCATAATAAATGATGCGCTAGCGCTCTTGCTTCCTACTTTTGTCACACTATTGATGTCTGTATGAGCGCCATGGATACGCTGGTTCGGCTTTCAGTGTGCAATTTTGTAAGCAGTGGAGTTGACATCGAAGAAAGGTACGTGTGTTTGTAGAGATTTGGCGAGTAAAACGCAATGATTATTGGTAATATTTGTTCTTACTTACTTTTGTAAATGACGGACGTTTTTGGTTATTTAGAAAGACGTGTAAGTATTTTTATTTGATTATTAAACCTTGCTTTCTAATTTTCAATCTATTTTTTTTAATTTCAGCATGACTTCCACAGCGTCTCAAAATATAAACCGAACCAAAAAAGAAAAATTATAGAAGGAAGATTGTTCAACGAAAAGTGAACAGATGACTACTTTTTTGGCAACAACTAAGGCAATCTGTTTATTTTGTAGGGAATTTATGCCAGTTTTCAAAGACTGCAATTTGAAAAGGCACTGTACGCAAAACCGTGCTGCGAAATTTAGTGCGTATCAAGGAATGTGTAGTAAAGACAAAATATCGGAACTGGGAAAAAGTCAACCATTTCAACATCTTTTTTATAAATGTGGGGGCTTGGGTGAAATAAAGTTAACAAATTGATGTTTAATTTATAAAAGTATTTATTGAAGGGGATCTAGGGGTATTTAATATTTACAGGGGGCTTAAAAAAGGAAAGTGCTCCTAAGAGCTGTTAATTCGATGTGTTATACTTATGGCGGTTGGAAGTCGTCTGTCGCTTCCGCCTCCGTGACTTCACACGATGACGTGATGCTCCGCGAGTTGCGCGGTAGGTCAATTCCCACATAAATAACAACTCAAACGGATTCTATTGTAAAAGCTAGTTATGAGGTTGTAAACCTGATAGCAAAAAATCAAAACCGTATGCCGAGGGTGGGTTTATTAAGCAATGTATGAAAAGGGTGGCAAATGTAATTTGCCCTGATAAAAAAGGAGATTTCTCTAAAATCAGTTTGTTTCACCAGACGAACTGATGAAATAGGAAAATCCATCGAAAAAGATTTGGAGAGTAGAGCTGCTAATTTTAAATTTTATGCATTGGCGATAGATGAAAGTACTGGTGCTATTAATACAGCTCAAATGGCAATTTTTATTAGAGGCATTGATAACAAATATATCACTGAAGAAATGACTTTAGGGCCATTAAAAGACACAACTAAATCAAGAGATTTATACGAAGCAGTGAAATATACGTTAAAGCGGTTTTCTTTATCCATTGTGAACATATCTGGTATAGCTACTGATGGTGCCCCGGCGAAGATAGGTAAAATAGATGGACTCGTAAAATTAATAGAAGACGATGCAATTGCATCTCAAAATTTACGTGATGAAATATCACTGCATAGTGCACCAAGAAAATGTTTGCGCAAAAGCTTTAAAGATGGAAACGTCATGCAGATTGTCATCAAGGTTGTAAATTTATAAGGGCCAAGGGATTGAATCGTCGTCAATTCCAGGAATTCCTTACATTTATGGATGCTGACTATGGGGACATCATTTACTTTTCTGAAGTGCGATGGCTAAGTCGAGGTAAAATGTTGAAAAGATTTTATGATTTGCGGAATGGAATCAAGTCGTTTAAGGAATCAAAAACAAAATTTGTGACAGAACTTGACTATGAAAACTGGCTCACAGATTTGGCATATTTAGTAGACTTGACTGCTCATTTAAATGAGTTAAACATGCACCTTCGAGGTGAAAACCACCTGATCAATACTATGTTTCAAACTATAACAGCGTTCGAAATGAAACTGAAATTATGGCAATCTCAAATTAAGGCAAACAATTTTATGCATTTTGACACGTTGGCTAAACACGGTCCTGTGAACAAGGAAAAAATGCAGCCTTGCTTATCGATTTGATATAGGAATTCGAGAACAGGTTTCAAGATTTCCGGAAAAATTACAATCTTTTTTGGTATATTTGCGACTCCATTTTCGGTCGACATAAACATATTACCTGTCAATTTTCAAATGGAATGCATAGAGCTACAATCTGACATTCAACTTAAAGAAAAATTTGATCATGTCTCTTTACTGGACTTCTACGAGTATAAGATGTATCTTCACAAAGAAAAATATCCCTCGCTTCACAATCATGCCTTATTCATGTCATCACTATTTGGAAGCACTTACATTTGTGAGCAGCTATTTTCAAGAAAGCTCACGAAGAAGAAAACTGGAACTAAAATATCCAATGAGCACCTTGAGAACTCACTTAGAATTGCAACTACTTCCATCGAACCAAATATCGAAGCATTAATGTCTCGAAAACAATGTCAAACATCTCACTAATTTCATGTTGCTGTCTTGTCTTTTACTTTTATAATAAAAAAAAATCATGAATTAATGAAGTTTAAATTACTTAAATATGTTAACTATATATTCTATGTTTTCCTTGCTCATCGGCTATCGTTAGTGTTAGTGTATTTTATTACCCAAAACAACTCTTCTTCCAATGTGGGCCAGGGAGGTTAAAAAGTTGGACACCCCTGGTTTAGAACGACCCGAGAGCGTACGATGTGTGATATACTTTTATAATAAATTCGCATTTAAAAGTTGTGCTTGTAAAGAATTTTCTCTCTGCGCCGACCTAACTATTTTCTCGTCCCTTGGTAAGAAGCCAATTTCGATCCTGTAGAACTTGTTCTGTTTAGATTTCTTGTGAATATCTTGTTCAGTGTTCGTCCACAAAATTATTTTTTAACCCTCTCGCTGCGTAATTTTTTTATCAAAATAGGTTCAAAAATTGCGTATTTTTTTATTACATATTTCAAATCTACATATATTTTAGCGTTAAAATATACAAAAATTTTTTGTAATAGAGTTTTTTTTTTCAATATAGAATTACATCATAAAAAAAGGTTGTCGGAATATTGAAATTGAAGAATAATCATATAAAAGAAAAATTTTGAAAATTAATCTTGGTTAAATTATGATTTATTTTATGAAATACAAAGGTAAAACGTATATAATAATGAAAATATGCAAAATACTTACAAAACATTTATTAGAAATGAAGAATTATTAGAAATCACTATCCGCAGAGGAATCCGAGAAATTCTCATCAGTTTCGCTATAACTATCTTCAATATACTTGAAATCAGAGTCAGAACTGCTATCAGTGTCGGAAATATTGTCAGGAATGTAGGTTATATCACTCGCGAAACGCTTCCTGCCAGACATCTTTGAGCTTTGAAAAGAGCGCGGAAAATGCTGCAAAAAATGCTTGTATATTTCGCAGAAATGTGGACATCTAAGGCCATCTGTTAATCCAGATTTGAATAAACAATTAAACATCACAGAAAAGCCAAAATGAAACCATGAATGGAGAAAGAGCGGGTTGCACAGTTCAATAGACGGTAAAAATGCATCCCCGCGGAAATCGCGGGCTGCGCAAATTTTGCTACTTCTACGTTGCCCGCGGAAATCGCGGGATGCGCAGCGAGAGGGTTAAGGTACAGCTGTTTTATACGCCTCGTTTGTTGGCAACGCTCTTGGCACATCTGTTTTGACGCACCTATGTCGCCAAGGAAAGAATTGAAACTGAACGTTTGAATTATTCCATACATTGAATGGAAAAGAACTGGGGAAAAATTTTTTAAACTAATGAAATCAAAGAATAATTCAACGGAAATGAAAAGAACATTCTAGAATATTCAAAATGAAAATTTAAACTTTCCGCTTGCCGAGGTTGCCATAAAAACGGAAATAACCCGAATAAGGATGAGTTGCCTTTACCTGCCATAACTCTCTACTAAAAGAGCGCCAAAAAACGCGCCAAGAGCGTTGCCACCAAAGAAGGCGTATAATACAGCTGTATTTTTAAACAGAGCGATTTATAAATGAATTTTGTTTCTGTTGATTTAATTCCATAAATAATAAATTTGTATTTTAAAGCTGTGATTTTAAAGAAATTTATCTCTCCAGGAGCGCTGCGCCGTCTTATTTTGTCATCCCTTGGTAAGAAGCCAATTTCAATTCTGTTGAACTTGTTCTGTTCTAGATTTCTTGTGAATGTCTTGTTCAGTGTTCGTCCACAAGACATTCACTGTTTTCTTTAAAAACAGCGATTTATAATTGCATTTTGTAACTGCTGATTTAATTCCAATGTTGAAATTTGAACACCAATTGATATGTTGAATTGTACCGTGCCCGAGTTCTATCAATTTTAATAGTTTTTTTCAGGAGTTTTATTTGTTTCTACAAAATTTACAACAGTTAACCGAAAACGAATATTACTACCTTATCAATAGTTTGCAACATCCGGTTAACTCTCATCGTAAAACGGTTTTTGATCATCTACTTAGAGATGGTTAAAACCTATTTTACGAAAACAATGTAAACAAATGACTAATTTATGACGACGGGTGTTTTTTCTTTATATGGTTTGAAATGGAACTTGTGAAAATTCTATTACGTTATTGTAATTGCTAATATTAACGGTTTCGTTAACAGTTGCAACTAACAGTGAATTCAATATCCTGAGAACTAATTTGCTTCATTCCGATTCTAATAACATCGACAATTGCTAACTGCTATTTTGTAATAACACTTGTGCAAACTGATATCGGAACAGCAGTTACAAAGCAGTAAAAAGAACAGGGAAAGTTTCCGTTAAAACAACAGGTGAAAAAGAACAGGCTGTTCTTTTCTTTCATGTCCCAAATGCTTTCCATAGATGGCAAAATGGTTATTATTTACGAAAACCATGCAAAGTTACTGCTAATTTGTAATAACAATTATAAATAATCATAACAGCTATAACAAAATAACTTATAAACTTAGAAATTTATTTTAATGGTTACTTTTTAACAGTTGTAAACCGTTTGAATTGAATATTAAGTGATTTTAAAGTAGTACCTAGTTTCAACTTATTTTTATCAAATGTACTTTAATTTCGATTTTTAATTTGAAATTAAATTCATTTTAAATTTCCTCACTGTTGTCCCAATACCCCCTTTTACCGATTACTTAATATTTTAATGAGTACCGAACTCTTATTGTTAAATAGCACTGCTATTTGAACTACTATCGGTGGGATACGCTGAGAAACAAATGTGAACTTTTGTTTTTGCAACAACTATGTACGCTGATTCACATATTCAAATGAAATTTACTTTTTAATTGTATTTTACAATTTTCGTACATGAAAATCCATGCATTACAAACAAAAGCGCAATTGATGTTAGAGGAAGTTCTGGGAAATTTTGATTTTGGCTTTCGAGTCAATAATACGGTTCGGGATGCAAAAAAAAAATGCCTTTCAAAACATTGAATCACTCCATGCGCAGTTAGTTTGCGCAGATCCCTCTCCTTAAGTTACGGTTCGGTCTGCTGCACTGACACCCCTTTAAAATAGTGCATTCAAGACTAATGGATCATTCCATGCGCAGTTAGGATGCGCACACATCTCCGATAGAGTTACAGATCGAGAGTGATTGTCAAGTGATTTGGCCGCATTTAACAGAAAATATTCATCACGAACACAAAAGGTAGTATTTATCTTTTTTTTATAAGAATGATATAACTCTTTCTTTAATGAGATGGAGTATTTGTTGCCTTAATCTACTGCTTTATATTAATAGCCATTAAAATAGGATGAAAATTGAATAGTATTAGATGTTTTGAAGATATTTTACCCCGCTTTTCACACGGATAGTCTGTCATTTTACTACTGCGATAACGTATATCGACAACTGTCCGTTTTAGTTTTCGTGTACGGCAAACGTCTACAGCTAAAATTGAACATTCCATTTAAAAGCTAAACTTATGTTGTATTTTTAAATGTCTTCAATGTGTAAGGAGAGTGGCAATTTTCATTCATTTTTGCATCCTCGTGTTAAATTAAACTAACTTTTGAAAGTGAACTTAATAGCCATGTTTTAATGACCTTGTTTTCTTTAATAGAACATATTTTGATCCTACAGTTAATGTTATTACTATTATTATTGATGCTACTTTTATTGAACTTTCTGTATATGAGCAAGTAGACTGAAATTCTATTTGCAATCTCTTGTTTTTTGAAATGTACTGTTTTTTGGTCATTCTTAGATTATGATATTTTTAGTTTAAGCATAATTTTTCGTCTTGACCAGGATTTTAATCAAATTTTTGTTGAAACATTCCCCAATTAGTTTGGAGAATTAGTTTTCTTTTTCGGATAGTCGGAACTCCGGGAAAAATATGTTTAAAAATGAAAAGAACCTAATTATTTTATGTGTTCCTTATACTGATACATTAAAATGTTTAGATAGATAAAACATATTTGAAGGGTTTTTTCCCTACACGCGCGCAACAGATGGCGGCACTGGAGACCGCGAGTTATGACGTCACGTCATGACTAGCATATAAGGGAGTTTTCCCTCCTTTTCAAAAAAGCTTCTCCAATGTTCCTGTAAAGACTTGTCGCGCTGTGCTCCTTGGAGCTTGTTTTCGTTTATTATGTCGGTATAACATCACCCCTTGTCCCTAGATATTTACCTAAAATCTCTCTTATGTTAAAATCCCCTAGACTCCTTGCTACTGTAATTTCTGCGCATAAAATAAATTATTTCAAAAGGTACTACTGCTTCGTCATTGACTGTGAGTTTGATGACTTTTCTACATATATACAAATTTATTTGTAGGAAATTTAAATAAAAATTAGCTATAAATCGAAGAAACGTGATAAAACCTACAAAATAACATAACAAAGAAAGGTTCCGGCTTGTTTTCATGTCATCTTTTGATAGTACTTCGTAAACAATGCACGTATAAACAGAAATTCCGATTTCTTGATACTAGAAATATAGTTTTTAAGGGGATGTATTTTTATTTTACACTGTCAATTTTAAAAATCTTTGGGTCATTTTCCAGTTTTTAGTAGGGCCGGTTGGAAGAGTAACGGACTAGCAACCGAAGGATTGCGAGTTCGAATCCAGCCAAACACCGTCGTGTACAAAGGGGGCTGGTGCACGTTAAAATCTGTCGTGGCCTCAAATGTCCTCACGTTGGCGTGGTGTGGAAGTTTGGAGAGTGGGGTGCCAGCTCAGGTGTTGCCTCGTCATCTGACCATGGTTCAAAATTACGTGGTGTTGTCCTCAGATCTTTCCCTTTGGGATTGATCCCGGACCGTCACCAATAGCCCATTGTGTTGCTCCAGTGTGACGTTAATTGAAATACCCCCCCCCCCCCAGTTTTTAGTATAAGGCTTTAGTTTGTTTTATTCCAAGTTTTATTGAAATGTTCCCCAGTCGAAATTTTTTATTCGCAGTTTCGCTTTTATGATAGAATTCATCCCAAGTGGCTCATCTGCTAGCTTCTTGAGCCCAAAAAATCCGTGATCACCCCTTAACACAAAACAAATCCTTCTTGCCATTTTTTGTGGGTGAATCATTGCTGTGTAGAAAGAGTGAAGTTTATAGGGTTAAGTCTTTAACCTGAACACAAAGCACTGTTTCTCAGTGATCCTCTGGCTCAAACTGGTTCCTAGGACCAAAATAATCCCGTTATTCGAAGAATTTTGAAAAACGTACGAAAATGTCCCGTGCAAAAATTAACAACAGAGGTTGATGGCATTGCACCAGAATGCATCGTTACTATATCCTACGAAAGACTTGTTCAGATTGTCCTTTCTGGTCAGCAAGTCGATTATATTGGATTTATTTATGTATAACGAGGTAAGTTCAAAAACACACTTTATTCACAGGCAATTAGGAAACGGATGTTTTACAAATCGAAAGAATATCAATAAAATTTTTACGTCATTTTGAATTTTCTTTATATTATTTTAGGCATTTCATTGTTATTTTTATGCATTTCTAAGTTAACCAAGTCCAGGCCGCTCTGAACACAGGAAAATCAATTTTAGGTTGGGAAAGAAAGATTTTCATCCTATTTTTAATAGCTGTAAAATTAAAACAGTCGATTAGGAGCAACAAAATATCTTAATAATGACATTCCCTTTAAAATGAAGGCAATACTTCCGTTTATGTTTAGTATAAAAGGAATATCTGCTAAAAGATTAGTTACGACTATTGAAAAAAAATAGTTTTTTAAGAAAATCAGGTGTTTGGTAACGATCTAGCTCAAAATTTTACGCAGATTTGAAATTTGTGCTCTATCTAATCATCGCAAAGATAAAAACTTGCATTAGGGGAATAAAAAGCACAATATAATGCATAACGGAAACTGAAAAACGCTGTACACATGGAGCGCTCGAAAATCTCAAACCTACATTAGAAAACGCCATGTGAACAGGGACTTAACATTGGGAATCTTGCTCTGTCCATCTGCTTGTATACATTTTCGACAGTTAGGATCCCTCAATTTCCTGAAAATAAACAGGAAATGACTCATCCCCAAATCCTTTGGTGACAAATGTTTTGACAGCTGCATCCGGCAGTGGTTTCGTACTTGCACATAGTCCGATGACATTCCTTCCAACTATTAATAAATTACCATTTCCGTCACGGCAAAACTGGTACTCTATAAAAGAGTAACTCTTGAGAAAACGGAAGTTCAAATTTAACACTTGTGTTCCTCCTCCTGAATGCGAGTGTGCCTGACAATGAGCCTTCCCGTAAAGCCGGAATATGTGAGTTATTTTTAAAAAATTAAGTGTATGATATCCTAAAACATAATTACTTAATGACGAGATTTTAATTTTTTGCTGAAGTGACTGAATCTCAGTTTTGTATGTAGTATGTAAAATCAAGCGATTTTATTCTGTGCCAAAATTTTACATCTACCGAGTGTTGTGATTTTCGCATGTTCTTTTGTTTTGAGTTTAAGTACACTTTACAACCTATAATCATTTTTAAAAAAGCGTTAGATCGATTTGACTGCATTTTTTTCTTTGGAAAATAAAATCATTGTTTTCAATTAACTTCTAACAGTTGTAATAAATTACTGTAATATAGTTTCAACTCATAAAGTAGACATGTTGACCTTCTATGAACAAAATAATGTTTAATATTTAAGTCCTGATTCGGAGATTTTTCTTATGATTTTCTTTGAAAATCTTATTTTATATTCAACTTTTACGTTGAAGCTGCATATAAAATATGCTTTACTCTAACTTGCATGCAGCTTTAAATCGAATGCTTTGAGGGGTTGTTGCGTGTGATGAATAGGAATTACAATTCACTAAAAAAATTATTTTTTAATTTACAACCACTTAAGACAGAGCGAAATAAAACTAAAATCAGCGGGGAAAATGTTCTGAAGTTATTAATTCGCGGATCTTTTTTATCTAGTGATCTCGCAGTTTCCACAACTTACATCGAAAAATGAAAGAATTATTAATTAAAATACGAAATGAATTCTGATCGAAAAAAATTGAAAAGTACTAAAACTGCACTTGGTCAACGAACAGTTTCCGTTTTGTTAAGCATGCGCTACACCTTAAAGCAATATTTTCAATTCAGAGATATAGTTTTGAATGGGAACCACGTACTCTATTATAAAAGGAAGTGTTTGTGTATCTGTGTGTGCTGTGTCTAGACGAATCTATAGCACTTACAGCCATGAAATTTGACACACAGGTAGTACTAATGATGACTGAATGTACCTCGAAGCCCGAATTTTAAAATTTAATCTAGAAAATTTTTTAATTATTTTTCGGCATATTTTGTATTATTTGGTTTCCTAAGAATGACAACAGTGTGAGATCAAACAGCTTCTGCTCTTGGCAATAAGCTAAGGCTCTCTGTTTACTTTCTAAAAAGGATGTCTGATAAGGCAGCTGTGTAAATATCTGTATGCAGCTGCGGACCATCCAACGTATTCAAAGCGCTCTTGATAAACTTTGTTTATTTTTTTGTATTGCTTTGTTTTTGTTTGGGTATTTTTCGCAAATTGTATATAGTGATTATTTCATAACTTACTTTTGAATTTGTATCATTTATGCAATTTTGTTTATTATTGTTTAATTTGGTTTTAATTTCGCTGACATTGTGATTCATTTAGGTTGTTTGTCGGAATCAGTGAGGTGACATAACAAGACTTTTTAAAAGTATAGCGTTATATTTAAAGATTCAATCACATTTTAATTTCAATAGTGGTTATTCATAACTTATTTTTGAATCTGTATAATTTCTGTATTTGTATAATACAAATCTATCGTCACTACATGTGACACAGAGGAGGCTGTGAACTACACAACAGAGTTTTTGAACACATTGGAGCCATCTGGAGTACCCTCGCACATATTACAGCTAGAAATTGGGGCACCGATTATGCTTTTCAGAAATCTGCATCCACCTTCTCACTCTGCAATGGAACAAGACTCTATCAAGAAACTGATGCCGAATATTATTGAAGCCACCATCTTGTCTGGACATGCCGCAGACGAAGACGTATTCATTCCTAGGATCCCAATCATCCCTTCGGATCTCCCATTCCAATTTAAACGACTTCAGTTCCCTGTTCGTTTAAGTTTCACCATGAGCATCAACAAGGCACAAGGACAATTGCTGAAAGTTGTAGGACTCGATCTCATTAAACCGTGTTTCTCCCACGGTCAACTGTATGTGGGTTGTTCAAAAGTTGGAAAAGCCGAGAATCTTTACATCCTATCTCCAAATAGAAGAACATTCACCATAGCGCATCATGAAGCTCTCTAAGCAAGAATCAGTAAGGTGGAAGGAATGAGGCGACATGCCCGTGTCATGTCGGGTGGTGGAACTCATTCTAAAAATTATTGCTTTTCTTTTTAATGTTTTCAGAATCAGTAAGGACAAAACAAGAATGATATCAAGGGCAACCCAGTGCGGGTACTGCTAGTCTGTTATAATGATAATGATGGTGTTAGTTGTCTACGAGAGGGATTTTTAGTGTAAATAAATAAGCCAGAAGGTCTTAGAAGATAGTACATCTGCTGTCCAAATGTTTTGAAATGAATTATATCAGTATTACTTTAAATTGTAGTATATTATGGTTTCATCTAACGTTCGCGATTTGACCCGATCAACTATCATATCTCAATTCGGAATTTATTCTGGAGTTTTTATTGGCGAAGTGCTGAAATCGTATTTTAAAAACATGCCAAGTGTCGTTGCATTCTGAATACTTACACGAAAAACTACTGCTACCAACATTTAGCTTGACAGAAAATGCCTTTCATTGAGTACAACTTTCAATAAAACCAAATTTTATGTGAAACGTGGAAAAGAAATGCCAGTTTTAATGATTCGAATCGTTTCGTTTTGAAAACCTGTCAAAAATTTAATAACTTTGAATAAATTTGATAAGCTACCAGTTTTGGTTCAAAAAGTTTTGTGCAGTAAGTTTTAATTCTTTTCATAAAACGGAATTCTATAACCACGAGTGTTAAACCAACTTTTGAGGAAAGTTGGTCGAAATGTGCGCATGTGCTCAGTAAATAAACACCATCACTGTCAATATTGGGCATAACATTACTAATTTCTACCTTGTTCCTAGTGCAAAATTGAATGTTTTATTCTATTTATATTATTTGTCCCAAGCATTCGGAAACTGTTTCGCAAAGAAAAAAATAAGGTTCAAAATAAGTAAAGTATTAGTTTAAATTTTGAAAAACTAGTTTTTGGAAAAATAAGTGCTTTTCCAGCTCAGTGCTAGGAATACAATTCGAAAAATCTCAATTTACATCCCATCTTCTCCGAAACTGCCGAATTAAGATTGATTTCTGAATATACATATACAAAATATATCCACATATACAAAATATATCGAGAAATAAGAAAAGTAAATGTTACTATGTTGATTAAATGTTGTAAGATCAAATGTTATATTTTAAAAAGGTTGCAAATAGTAAATAACAGTTCAATTAATTATGCACTTCCAGATTGTAAAGAAGCTGGACAGGTCTTCT
This sequence comes from Meta bourneti, assembly GCA_933210815.1. Lineage (NCBI taxonomy): Eukaryota > Metazoa > Arthropoda > Arachnida > Araneae > Tetragnathidae > Meta > Meta bourneti. Next base: position 13,137,651 of record OW119930.1, read on the forward strand.
CAGCTGACCTGAGGCCGTCTGAATGAGACAGGAACGAATTTTTCCTTCTCTCCCTGGAAATACGTTCACAATCTTTCCCAGTCTCCACATGTTGCGAGGGTATTTGTCCTCGTGAATTAATACCACATTATTCACCTGGAAATTACCTGAAACTTTGATAGGAGAACATAAATTAAATTATTTTGATGCCAGTAGATAATTTTTCTTCCATCGTCTCCAAAAATGAGTTAATAAAGTTTGCTGATGTTTATACCTTTTGACAATGGAACTTTTAGAACCTGTCAGGTCCGTTTTAGATATTTTAGAGACAGGAAGAGAAAACAAACGCTTTCCCAGCAAAAAATGTGCAGGAGTAAGTGGTGAGGGGTCTGAGGGATCATCATATAAGTAAGTTATAGGCCTCGAATTAATCATAGCCTCAATTTCCTACAAAGACTTTCTAATTCATTTAAAGTTAACGAAGATTATCCCACAATTTTCCTTAAACAAGTTTTGATCGTACCAAAGTGCCTCTCCCAGAACCCTCCCCACCATGCTTGCTCCCTTCTCAACAGTATATTTCCATTGTATTCCATTTGAGGAAAACAAATCATGGACAGCTTTGTCCTTGATGTAATTCCATATTTTTCTTAATTCCAGTTCGGCTCTTTTAAAAGTTTTAGCATTGTCCGAGTATATCGTTCCATAAAGTCCTCGCCGTGAAATGAATCTGCGGAAAGCAAATAGAAGTTTTCTGTGCTTAAGGAGGGGACAAGTTCAAGATGCAATACTCTCGTTGTTGCACAAGTGAACAGGAGCAAATAGTGTTTCTCAGTACTTCCTTTAGTGTAAAAATGTCCTGTAAAGTCTAAACCGGTCACAGAGAACGGAGCAGTCTCTATCACCCTGTCCGGAGGCAAAGGAGCAATTTCCTGTGTCTCTGGTCGCACTTTGTACCGTTTACACACATTGCATTTGGCCAATACGGATTTGACCAACTGTCGACCTTTAATGATCCAAAAGCATTCTCTCGTCTGGGCAAGAGTAGAATCTACTCTATAATGAAGAACTTTGTCATGAGAGTCCCAGATCACAAGTTCTGAAAACAGTTCCTTGTAGGGCAACAAGGGATAGAGATAAATTGTGGGGGACAATTAATGAGTATGAAGAAAAGATGAGAGAAATGAAAACAGAGGAGTACAAAGAAAATCAGGAGGAATTAAAAAAGAGGATAATCGATTATAATAGGGAACTCATTAATTGTAAAGAACTTTTAGAAGAAGAGATAGTGAAAGTAAGAGATTTAGAGAGAAATGAAGGAGATATTGAAAATAAAGAAGAGAGGAAGAAATTAGTAGAAATGATTATGGCAAGAAATAAAGATTTGGAGAATTTTAATATTGAGAGAAATCAATTCTTAGAATCAATGGGTCATAAGAATTGTGAAATCGCAAAATTGCAGGGAATACTGGACTAAAGAGAGAGAGCAAATAAAATAATGATTAAGACATTTGAGGACAATCATATGAGCTCTTTAAAAGCAATTACGGAGTTGAAACAGAAAATTATAGAAGAAGACATCAACTATAATGGAAAATTAGAAGAGGTAGCCAAAGACCTGCAAAAAATCAAAGTTATGGCTAAACCAACGTATGCTCAAAAACTTATGACCAAATCAACATCGGTTTTTACTCAGGATAATAAAAATACAAATAAATATATACCCAAACACACTATCTTGGTCAAACCTAAAAAACCTGGAGACTATTACAAGAATAAAGACCTACTGCAAAGTGCAGTAGGTAATGTTAAACAAAGAATTATGAATATGAGGAAGATTAAAGATGGAGGAATAGCGGTGGATGTACCATCGAACGGAGAAGCAGATTCTTTAATTAAACTATTCAGAGAAAAGAATGATTTAGAAAGGAAATTCGTAATAGAAAAACCGAGAAAGCTTTTACCAAGAATTATCATGATTGGTATAAGTGATAGGGTAGAAGAAAAAGACATGATGGGCATTTTAAAGGAGAAAAATGAGTGCATAAAACAATGTAAAGAAGAAGATTTTAAAATTGATTTTAAAATAAAAACTGACAGAGGCTTTCATTGGGTGGCCAGGGTTACTCCGTTAATCTTTCACAAATTGATGGAGGAAGGTTTTCTCTTTATAGGCTTTCAACGAATAAGAATCGACGAGTTTAGAAGCGTTAAACAGTGCACCGGGTGCGGACGTTTTGGTCATAACAGAACCCGGTGTACTGTACAACAGGTATGCTTGGACTGTGGTGGTAATCATAATATAAAAGAATGTAAGGAAAAAATAAGATGTATTAATTGCAAGTATTCTAATGATACTTTCAAAACTAAATATGATGACGGGCATGGATGCAGGTCTAAGATATGCCCGAATTATAAAAGGCAGCTGTCTCTTCTTCGTGACAATACAGATTATGAATACCCATAATGGATAGACCACTAAGGTTTTTACATATAAACGTAAACCATTCTTTTCCTTCTCACAGCTTAAGAAAAGGAAAAGATGGATGGTTAAATCCGTTGTAATCCTTTAAGTTTTTGAAGAATTTACTATGAGAGTGATATTGTTAGGTAGTTGAGAATATGCACTAAAGAAATATGTTATTATTTCTTAAATGGTTGACCCCCTTGATACTATTAGAATGATTGGAAGATTGAGACTGGAGTAAGGAATATGATGGGATAATGGATTTTTAAATCTGGTCTTAACCATTGGAATTGTGATAGGAGGGTAAAGATGAGATGGGATAGAAAAGTGCGAAATAAAGAAACATGTTGCTACTTTAGGAAAATGTGATTTTGTGATAAATCGTATGGACAAATAAAATACTATAAATAGAGAATTATTAAGAATTTAATATGTTTGGAATTTGTTCTTAAATAACCTTGATATTATGAAATCTGGTAAAAAAGGGTTTTTATACATTGTATTTAGGACTGTTATTTTTCTGCTACTAGTCTGTTTTGCAAATGATGAGTGATTGATGTACTTAATAATATGAATTGGAAATTTTCCAATACTGTTATTTTTTAGCTACTAGTCTATTTTGTGGATAATGAGTGATTGAATTGTTAAAACTATGGAGTGTTTTGCAAATGACGAGTGACTGAAGTATTTAATAATATGAATTGGAAATTTTATAATACTGTTATTTTTAGCTACTAGTCTAGTTTGTGGATAATGAGTGATTGAATTGTTAAAACTATGGATTTGAAATATTTTTCTTTTGAATAAGGATTTAGTTCAGTGAAATGATGAAAATTTATGAAGAATTGATGTTTTGGGATTTTTCAGAATGAGATTATTTGAGATTTAAGAGTTCTTTTTAAAATGCTAGGTTTGAGGGAAATTACAAGAAATATACAAATTAGTTGAAATATTGCAGAAAGCTTATGTTACATGTAACTAAAATGGTTATGAATGTTAAAGTATGAATAAATATATTTCAGGCATGAGTACTTGAAATATAATGTGATTATGAAAAATAGTTGTAAAATAGTTGAATGCTATTGTACTACATTCAACCAAGGTTGTAAATTGATAAATATATATTGTGTTTAAAATTATTGTTATAAAAATGATTTGTAGGATAAATAGGTCTACAGGCCTTGTAGGCCAGTTTTATGTATATATTAAAATTAAAATATTGAAGAAGAAAATGTTGAACTAAGCTACTATGGATGGCTTCAATGTTAAATTCTTAGGAAAGAAGAACATTGTTAAAATAGTTGAATGCTATTGTACTACATTCAACCAAGGTTGTAAATTGATAAATATATATTGTGTTTAAAATTCTTGTTATAAAAATGATTTGTAAGATAAGTAGGTCTACAGGCCTTGTAGGCCAGTTTTATGTATATATTAAAATTAAAATATTGAAGAAGAAAATGTTGAACTAAGCCACTATGGATGGCTTCAATGTTAAATTCTTAGGAAAGAAGAACATTGTTAAAATAGTTGAATGCTATTGTACTACATTCAACCAAGGTTGTAAATTGATAAATATATATTGTGTTTAAAATTCTTGTTATAAAAATGATTTGTAGGATAAATAGGTCTACAGGCCTTGTAGGCCAGTTTTATGTATATATTAAAATTAAAATATTGAAGAAGAAAATGTTGAACTAAGCCACTATGGATGGCTTCAATGTTAAATTTTTAGGAAAGAAGAACATTGTTAAAATAGTTGAATGCTATTGTACTACATTCAACCAAGGTTGTAAATTGATAAATATATATTGTGTTTAAAATTCTTGTTATAAAAATGATTTGTAGGATAAGTAGGTCTACAGGCCTTGTAGGCCAGTTTTATGTATATATTAAAATTAAAATATTGAAGAAGAAAATGTTGAACTAAGCCACTATGGATGGCTTCAATGTTAAATTTTTAGGAAAGAAGAACATTGTTAAAATAGTTGAATGCTATTGTACTACATTCAACCAAGGTTGTAAATTGATAAATATATATTGTGTTTAAAATTCTTGTTATAAAAATGATTTGTAGGATAAGTAGGTCTACAGGCCTTGTAGGCCAGTTTTATGTATATATTAAAATTAAAATATTGAAGAAGAAAATGTTGAACTAAGCCACTATGGATGGCTTCAATGTTAAATTTTTAGGAAAGAAGAACATTGTTAAAATAGTTGAATGCTATTGTACTACATTCAACCAAGGTTGTAAATTGATAAATATATATTGTGTTTAAAATTCTTGTTATAAAAATGATTTGTAGGATAAGTAGGTCTACAGGCCTTGTAGGCCAGTTTTATGTATATATTAAAATTAAAATATTGAAGAAGAAAATGTTGAACTAAGCCACTATGGATGGCTTCAATGTTAAATTTTTAGGAAAGAAGAACATTGTTAAAATAGTTGAATGCTATTGTACTACATTCAACCAAGGTTGTAAATTGATAAATATATATTGTGTTTAAAATTCTTGTTATAAAAATGATTTGTAGGATAAGTAGGTCTACAGGCCTTGTAGGCCAGTTTTATGTATATATTAAAATTAAAATATTGAAGAAGAAAATGTTGAACTAAGCCACTATGGATGGCTTCAATGTTAAATTTTTAGGAAAGAAGAACATTGTTAAAATAGTTGAATGCTATTGTACTACATTCAACCAAGGTTGTAAATTGATAAATATATATTGTGTTTAAAATTCTTGTTATAAAAATGATTTGTAGGATAAGTAGGTCTACAGGCCTTGTAGGCCAGTTTTATGTATATATTAAAATTAAAATATTGAAGAAGAAAATGTTGAACTAAGCCACTATGGATGGCTTCAATGTTAAATTCTTAGGAAAGAAGAACATTGTTAGGGTCGTGTTGACCAAACCTTGTGTAAACTCAAAATTTTAGAAAATAATAAATGGTGGTGTCCTAGGGTGTTTGGGGAAGTAGGTGCCTAGATTGGGGGGGGCGTGTGTGCTTTCCCTGCCTGACAGGGTGGTTCCTGGTGATCCTCGTTGTGTGCTGGGGGTCGCCTTTTCCTCTTCCTCTCATTAAATACTCTAAACCATATAGGTGAGTAGGGAGGAGGTGGGTCTAAAAAAAAGATGTTTTTCACCAAAGTTCAGTTCAGAAAAATGAAGACGACCCTTCAATCTTAACAAGCCGTGCTCATCAAGTTCTGGGTTTAATTGATTAATTTTAGATTTTTTATCTAACTTTCTGTGAGAAAGGGCCAAAATTTCAGTTCCAAAATGTTTTTTCTGAACAAATTTAATATAATGTTTTTGCAGAAGATATTTCATCAGCGTACAAAGGTCCGTTAAGTTTTTCCGCATTGAGTTTGGTGTTTTTAATGAACCTCAAAACATATGCAGTAATGCGATACACTTCGTTTAACTTGCTAAATTTTGTCATGTCCAGTAAAGGAGCACTATGATCGACAGAGAGAGAAGAGAACTAACCGATTTTTGTTTTCTCTCTATCATCAGATTCTCCTCATCAATTGGTTTCTCACTATTTATAAGCCAAGAATCCTCGGGCTCTCAATAAGCCAACTTGGACCATGCAGCCAAAGGGGGTTAGTAACAACTTTGTAGGCACTCTCCCCTCGAGTTAAAAGGTCTGCAGGATTTTGCATTCCACTGCAAAAATTCTCAGGATCAGCGAGAGATTGAATATCTGACACCCTGTTAGCCACGAATGGCTTCCAATCTCTAGCGGAACCCTTGATCCACCAAAGAGTTATTTCACTGTCACTCCATAAATAGACGTTGACTAGCTCAGGAAACAAATTTGTCAAATACTTTGCAAGTCAAATACTGTTAACTCCAAACGCGGTAAAGTTAACAACTTCAGTAGGGCCACACGACCTTTCGCACTGACAAAACTGGTTTGATATTCTCCATGGGCATTCTTGTACCGAAAAAAACTGACTGTACCGAAAAAAACTGACTGCACCGAAACCTTTCGGACTTGCGTCTGCGAACACATGAAGACTAATTTCAGTTTTTTCGCAAGTTTCAAAATACTTTCGAGGGATTGCAAGTCTTGAAGTGAATTTAGTTCAGCACACCGCTGAGTGAATTTAGTAATTTCTTGACTGAGAGGTGTATCCCAACCGATTCCAAGAGCCCATATAGACTGCAATAATATCTTCATTTTCATTAAGATAGGTTGGACAATTCCCGTGGGGTCATACACCGAAGCAACAGCTTTCAAAATTATCCTCTTTGTGATTTCAATATCACCAGTTTTTAACAAGTCCAAATAGGGAATGTTGATTCTTATCGTGTCCATACCGGAGGACCAGATCAGACCCAAACACATTTAGACTCGTCCGAAGATCCCACATTATGAACAAACCCCTTTCATTCCATAAAGAATGAAGTTCACACGAATTTGACTTTAATTTTCTCAATGAAAACCACCCTCATTGAATATACTAATTGCACTTGTGGATAACCGAATGACCTGTATCTTGTCTGCGCCATGATACAGGTCATCCACTTACAATGAAGTGTTTAACATCTCGAAACTACCTGGGTCACTCGTTTCATACCTTTTCAAGTGATATTTTATTACTAGTGCTAGAATCGCAGGTGAACATCTTAACCCCAAACGGAAAAAAAAGACGTTTTAAATTAAAAACTTTAAAGTCCTTCTCTTTATCCAAACCAGAAAAATTTCAAGTACTCCCTATCCTTATCCAGAATTCCCACGTTTGAGAATGCCTTAGCTAAATCGCCACTGAAACATATTTCAAAATTGCATCCAAAACAACCGGATTTATATTTGATGGTCCAATATCAAGATGATCGTTAAAGTTTCACGCCTTTGCCACTAGAACTAGAAAAATCATAAACAATCCGAAATTTACTTGTCTCACTAAATTTAATTATTTCTCTATAAGACAAAAAATACACGGTATTCATAGTTTTCTTTCCCGAAATTTCAAATATACCGTCGTTAATTTGTTCTTCAATGGTATTTTTATACTATTCTAATATCTCGGGAGATCTGATTAATCGACGTTTCAAGCTCTCAAACCGTCTCAAAGCTTCCTCAAAATTAGTTTTCAACAAACGCGGTTCAAATTTCCATAAAAGGCTAGCAGAATATCTTTTCCCGTCGAAGTTTCTCATTTTCAAAAACTTTCTATCATCTGCCGTTCTGATTCGGAAATCGTTTCGTTTTGTAAACCCATCCAGTCAAGAGAATATAAACTTCTCAGGGCCCGTTCACATGAGGTGTTTTCCAACGCACGTTTTACGTCAAATCAAAACGCGGGTAGCCAAAGTATATAGAGTTCTACTGGAGTGTTCACATGCAGAAATCGCGAGAATCGAAGCGCTAGATAGCTTCGGCGCTTCAACAATCTCCGGTCGTTCTAGCGATTAGAAGGCGAGTGGAGAAGCATATGTTTGTACTACACCGTTCACATGATACGCGTTTTGACGCGCGTTAGGGCTTTTTTATTCCCCTAGTCAAAGTTCCTATCTTCGCGATCGTTAAATATGAGAGAAAATATCAACGGATTTGAAATCTGCGGAAAATTTTACCTAAATCAATACCTAAAATGTGATTTTCTTTAAATAATTTCTCAACTGTAACATTAATATTTTCGCGATACGCATTTGACGAATATATTCATTACGAACACAAAAGGGAATATTAATCTCGTTTTTATAGAAAAGATATAACTTGATTGGAGTATTTTGTCTTAATCCCCTGCTTTATATTTATGGTCATTAAAAATAGGATGAGCAAATTTAATCGTGTTCGATTTATTGAAGAAATTTACCCTGCTTTCACACAAAACTTGTGAAAATGTGATAGTTTACAACTAAAGGGGATAGTGGGTAATTTTATTTCTGAGAATAACGTATACCGACAACTGTCCGTTCTAGTTTTCATGGGCGGCAAACGTCTTTAAAATAAAGCTAAAATTAAATATTCAATTTAAAAGAGCTAAACTTTAGTTATTTTTTTATTTGTCCTCAACTGGTGAAATGCGTAAGATAAGTTTCAATTTTCATTCATTTTTCACATTCGTCGTGTTACATTGAACTCGATATCCCTTTTCAAAATGAACTTCTGATTTACTGAATCAGGTTTGCGCGCAGTTTTCCGTCTCTGTTTCAAGGAAATCTAGTACTGAGTCAAATAGATTGTAAAAACGATTCAGACAAGTACCTTTTGAGATTCAACGAACTTCTGTGTTGAGCAGCAAGCGATAATAATCTTCATCATTTTCACTACAAAGTTGGCCAAATAGTCTGTCACTCATTGAATTGCTTCTAATCTTATTGACTGCTCTAATAACGTAATCAAGCGACGTATGCTGGCGTTCATTCAGATTTTTTGCAACCAAATGCTCACGATGAATAACATAATGTACAGCGAGTACATTTGGTACTGCTTGTTTCAAATGCGCTATGAAGCCCGTATGACGCCCCGTCATTGCTGGAGTACCATCAGTAGCAGTTGATAAAATATTATGAAATTTCTTTCTCTTGAAAAAGCTTGTTCATGTTATTAAATATCGATTCTCCCTTTGTATTGGTTTCCAATTTTTTTAGCAAATAATAACTCTTGACAAATTTTTTCTTCTTTTATGAATCGTACTAAGAGTAGTGCTTCGTTATTTGGTAGAGTTGATTCATCGAGTTGAATGGAAAATTTGCAAGTCTTCAAGTAATTGCATAATGATATTTCAACGTCTTTAGCCATTTCATCTATTCTACTTTGCGCGAAATTATTACTCAGGGGTATTTTCCTGATATTTGATGGTGTCTTATGATGAACAGTTTTTATTACATCTTTGACTGCTGGCAAGATTAATTCCTCGCAAATTGTGTGTGGTTTTCCCGCTTTTGCGATTAACAATGAAATATTTTATGAAGCTTGTAGTCCATCATCTTGTTTAGAAGACCACGCAACAAGGTTTAATTATAGTTGGCTGTTTTAAATATTTCTTTTCCAGTCCTTGAAAATAGGATAATTCTTTGTCCTTTTTATCAGCATGCATTTTATTCAAATGCTCTTGTAGCCTAGAAGGCTTCATGGCTTCATTTGAAAAAACGTTTTAGCAAATTAAACACATAGGTAATGATTGGTTCGTAGGAGAGTGCGTAAATCCATTTCTTAGTAGATTCAGACATGTTGAAAGAGAAAATTTGCCACGGTTTCAATAAATTAACTTTTCAACAGATTTATAGATATAATATAATGGCTAATGACTTCTATCACTTATCACTCACAAATAAGGATTATTGGCGAAGCACACAAAAATAATGAGACATTCCTAGCTATCCATGTCTTTTATAGATTTCATGTCGTGCACGCATCAACTCATTCGCTTGTTTGCGATGCCGGTGCACTTGCTCTGTAAACAAGTCATAACAAGCTCCCATATTTTTGTCGAAACATGCTTGATTGCGTGAATCGCATCGTTGCTTACCAACTTGCAATGACTTGTCACCGACAATACTAAAAACCAATTAGGTATACGTATACCTAATGCTAATTTAATTTTTTTAATGCTTATTTACGCGATAACAATAAGATAAAATTTTAGAGATAGGTAAAATATTTTTTCATGAAAACAGTATTTTATCCACGGCCGCCCCCTTGACCGCCTTAACGCCCCCATTTGCCTCTGGGCCCCCTACCGCCCCATGGAGAACTCCAGCACCCACTGGGGGCGGTACCGCCCCCGTTGGGAGCCTCTGATCTAACTCTTTAAACTATTTATTTTCTAAACTATTAATTCATACGAATCACTTAAATCATCTTTGTCCTCCGCAATGAGGCTTTCATCAATTTTTTTTAAGTTTCGAAACAACCCTTCTCAACGAGGTTCTTTTCTTTTCAGCTCTATCCAGTTTCTCTTTATTTTCAGCTCAGGTGTTGCCTCGTCATCTGACCGTGGTTCAAAATTACGTGGTGTTGTCCTCGGATCTTTCCCCTTGGGATTGATCCCGGACCGTCACCAATAGCCCGTTGTGTTGCTCCAGTGTGACGTTAATTGAATATCCCATCCCATCCCATCTCTTTATTTTCCGGCATTATTTCTAGTTCATATAAACAGAAATAAATAATAAGAAAAACTTATACTCAAATTTAAACAATAAGAAAAACAGTATAGAGTATACCCAGAGCTTCACGACAAACAAACATTTGGAAAATTTAAGCTCTTACCTCAAATTCCCCGGAATTGCGCGTTGCGATCTGTCCCCCATTGTTAGCGGAAACAGTACGATATTCTTTTTCCAGTAGAAAACAAGTTTAAAAAAACCGTCGCAAACCATCGTAGGATTCAGTTCAAAAGTACCAAGTGCGGCCGACTTACAATCCAAAATTCCAAAAACAAAACTTCCCGGCCAGTATGCAGATAAGAAGCAGCAACCAAACTTCTGATTCGAACAATATATGTCCTTTAATATACGTTTTTTCAACATTAATTATTTACACTTGACCTATTGTGAGGCGGTCTGCCTACAAAACTTGGATTATGGCTATTGTTAGGGGCCAGATCCTTCAAAAGAACCACATCGAACTACATCGATGCCACGCATTTCTTAACACAAAAGGTTAATTCGAATTCTTTGCGTGGGGATAATACACCAGCGCCATCTGGTGTGGCTACTCACTTTTCTACAGGGGGCACACATACAGACAGGCAATCCAAAATCGACTACAATATTCAATGTAATAAAAATGGCCAAAATATTCAATGTACAAACACTCCATATCTCTTTATATAGATGAGATCAAATTATTATACAGTAGATGTGAGCTGAATTGCGATCTCTTTGACGAGGTACATTACAGAGATCCTTTTTATCCTATTATCCTGAGTTAGACTCGAAACCGACCTGTTTGATCTTTTTTACTGTACCGAATAAAATCTCCTCAAAAGTAATTTTATATTAAATTTTTTTAATAAGGGGCAGATAGAATCTTTCCAAAAAAGGTTCTAGGATTCTATTCTAAGGAAATGACCAACTGAATCTTTCCAAAGGGTTCTATTCCAAGGAAACCAGTAAAAAAAATACGTCCAAAGAATTGTTTTCTAAGGAAAGGACTAATGATATTGGCCCTTTTACAAAAAATGCTTTTACAAATGAAACTCATTTCTCTTCTCCCGTCCCGTGGACCCATCAAATGATAATGGTTCGTTTCCTCCCGTCAGATAGTAGTCTAAGAGTCACGTTACTACTAGTTTTGGTCACGTGGATGATGGGATCTTAACTCACTCTACTTTTATATTTCCTCTATGCATACAACCGCTATGGATATTTTTCTTGTTAGATGGCTAGTGCTGGATGGACGAGATATCTCGTCCATCGCGATTTCGTCGTCTCTCTTCATTAGAAGAAAACTGACCAGATCTCGATCTCGTCATAAAAAATCGGCAATGTTTTCATGACGAGATATCTTGTCATTAGCGAAATGGGTCACATCTTGGTGGACGCGATATATCGTCGAAACCACTTGGAGGGTTAAAAGAAATTTCTGCATTCGTTCCTTTGTGCAGATCAGCGGTTCAAATTAGGGGATATTGCTGGGGTGACCATTTTGAGTCCTTACACACTGAAATCAAACGCTGTATTGTAGAAATTCACTCAGATATTCACTTCGCGCAAAGCTTTTGATTCACCGTCGGATGAAGTAAGGCCTTGATTTGCATATCAGAAACCGTTTGATCACTTTTGATTGTATGCTAATTAGGCTTGTCTTTCACACATTCCCTGCAAAAATGGATTACATCGATTGGATATTTCATGGAATATCATTATTTTTGGGTATGTAAAGATAAATTTAGACATGAGTGTATTTGAAACAGTTAGGTTTCGTAAAACTGAATTGGACGAACTGTGTTTATAAGTTTAAAAATGATGTTGTACTAGCCGTATATGTGGATGACATAGTTTTATTTGGTAAGAAAAATGATTTAATTAAAGAAGCTTTAGAATTGATTAAAAGTAAATTTGATGTAACTGAACTTGGAAAAACTAAATATCTATTGTGTGTATTTGAATATGTTAATGATTCTTTATATTTACATCAACAGACATATATTGAGAAGCTAATGCTTAAATTTGCAGAACTACCAAAGTCATTTGTAAAACTCACTTTTAAATTAGGTTATGTATTACCGGCAAAGATTCCTGAAAGTGATATTGTTGACAATGACTTGATGAAAAAATATCCTTATCGGACACTCATTGGTTGTCTTTCATTTTTAGCAGATCGAAGTAGACCGGATATTTCATGTTCTGTTAATTTAATGTCTCAATTCTGCAGTGGTTATACTTTTCAGAACTGGAAAATTGTTGATATTTTAAACTATGTTTTTAATACCAAAAATACCGAATAAATTTGTCTGATGTTCCAGGATCTGAACTAGATTGTTACTCGGATGCCAATTGGGGATCGGATTTAACTTACCGCCACTCAACGAGTGGTTATATATTCTATTTTGGTAATGTAGCATTTGCATGGAGATAAGCAAACAGAAGTGTATTGCTCTATCATCCAGGCTCTGTGTGAGAGCATAAAAGAATCTATTTGGTTTTCTAGAGTAATAAATGGATTAGATCTTATTCCCAATTCCATCATACCAAAACATTTCTGTAATAATCAAGCTGCTATATGTTTTGCTAAAAATACAGTAGTATAACACAAGGCTAGCTCTCTCAGGCAATTAAGTTTATTCTTACTAACAAAAGACATTACATTTTTACAAACACGAACACTAAACATTTGACATTAATTAGAAACAATCGTTATATGGGCACTGTATCATAATATTTAAGGTTAAAAAGATTCTCGGGGAAGAAGGGACAACTGTTCTCCCTCACTACTTTGTCCTAACTGACGGGTCTCATTCAGATTCACGCAGGGGAGCTGTTCTGCGCCTGCGCGTCTTTAAAGTCTTAGATGGCGTGGTATTAATGTCCGCGCTACAGTAGAAAATTTTAAGACAAAGCATTGATATTCGTTGCAAATTTTATTCGGAATCTAGTGGAAGGAAGTTCCATTAAAATAAATCATATTGGTACCAAAGACAATCGGGCGGATTATTTGACTAAACCTTTATTAATAAATTTCAAGATGCTTTAAATAAAATTTTCTATAAATAAATTTTGGCCTGATATCGACCGATGGGACCGATTGTTGGTTTCTATTAAACAGGATCGGTCGTTTTCAGCCCAATATGCATTAGTAGTCTGAAAAAGAACGCCGTCTGGTGTCATTCTTTTTCAGACAGTTTTCTTTCCACCGATTCCTATTGGCTGTGGCGATTGTGAATGTATATATATATATATATGTATTCTCTTACTGTCTGAACGAATCTCCATTTCTTCTGCTATTCTTCTGTACTCGTCTGTTCCTCTCTCTATTCGAGAGATTGGTCGGATAAAACGCATGTTTTTCTTAATTTATTATCATGTTTACCAAGTGGGTTGGATGACTGTTTTTGTATTCAATAAATAATTCTCATAAAATTATTCTCTTGCATTTTGTAATGAAACACGAAAAGCCCAATCGAAAAACTCATCGATCATAAAAGCGTAATTTTGGTACTCGGTATCTGGCAACACCAGAATTAATGTTTTATTTTATAAATTTGATTCAGAATTGTGTTTGTGTATTTGAGTTAAGACAGCGAAATGTTGCGGTCATATTTGAGCATCTGTAAGTATTACAAATATGTTCTTTTTTGTAAATAAATTAAGTTTATCAATATTGTTCAAACGTCTTTTTTCGAATTGTTCTATTTCAGAATATATTCAGAAAGTCGAAATTCGGCACGCTTCGCTCATATTTTTCGTTTTTCAGAATTCTGCATTTTTTCAATCATCGGAATTTCGTTTCTGTTCGTATTTATGTGTATTTAAGTATTGGAGATATATTATTTAGGAGTTAATTTTAATGAGTTATGCTTATTTTCTGCAAAATGGGTAATTTCTTGGCGGTATACGGTATATGTATATTTCGATCAGCTTTCTTTAAGTCTGGTTGAATATGTAAGGGTTAGAATTCTGTTTCATAAAGATAAACTATACATAACGAAACCTTTTTATGTAAGCTGTGCAACTTCTTATTATAAAATGACCAGAAAAAGTAAAATAAAATCATTTTAAAATAAGGTAGGTTGGGGCGTTAAATTAAGACGGGTAGCCATACGTTGTAGCTCAAAGATGTTTCCAGATTTGACAGATCTATTTCAAGACGTTTAGATTAAATTAAATTTGCATTTGTTTTGCATGTTTCATGGGTATTATTGAAAACTGTACTCCATAGTCAAATAACTACATTTTCCATTCTAAATAGATATGTGGTTTCTATATAGAACCCGAATCTCTCAAAATTGAAAAAGTACCATAAGGATTCGATTTAAAACTGAATGTCTGTCTGTTGAAGTAAAGCAAATTCGAAATAAGATTTTACTGACATTGGAATAATACCACAGTTAAATAGGTAGGTATTTAATTAACGTCACACTGGAGCAACACAACGAGCTATCGGCGACGGTCCGGGTTCAAACCCGAAGGGAAAGAACGAGGACAATACCACGTAATTTTGAACCAAGGTCAGATGACGAGGTTAAATCAATTGAGTTAGCTTTGTCTACACTGATGATATTTATTTTTAAAATAAGCTCCGTTATTCCTCGTACCGCTGAAGTGAATTTTCAAGAAAAAAATGTGTTTGCTTCAAAATAAATTAATCACGAATGCCGTAACAATTTAATTTGCCATCCTCTCATAATAATGAAATTCGAAGACATCGCATACCATGTGCAAGAGTGCCACAAATAATAAATATTGATAAAAAAAAACTTAGTGTAAGACTATGCTGGAAGTTCGTCATTTTTACTGAAAATGAACTTCATTCATAGGCATTCGTAATCACACCAAAACTCAAAATCGACTTCTGTAGTACATTTAAAAAAAACTTTTGTAGTTGTCTTAGACAAGGATTATATGTATGGATATATCATATATATGTTACCTGGGTACTTCCTTAGCGGCCCTGCTATTACGATTACGCCAAGCTCGTGAAGCGCGAACGTGTAATAGGGAAATAAAATAAATTCCATAACAATAAATAATAATATTTACATTTTTTATATGAATATTTTTAATAATCTTTATATCACACTCTACATTTAGGCCATATTTTTGAAATTGCTTTCAAGAAATTGGGAGCGTTAACGAAAAAGCAATATGACCATAATATAATATAAACAAGTGCTGTTTCTTTAGGATTACAAACGTTTGGCGTGATTTACAACCTACCTTGGCGATACATCTCTGTCGCTGGGCGATGCATCCTCGTAGGCTATAATAATAGTAGCTATAATAAGGAAGTACCGTTACAGGCACTGTATGGAAAGCAGGCATTGTATAGATTCCTAAGCAATATATACAATGCCTGGCGTTTGGGGGAAAGCATGAAACGATTAATATTTCGCACATTTCCTAGGCATTTTATGCAATGCCAAAAGACGAACCGGCAAAATATAAAATACTCCCTCTAATGACGTTTCTAATGTCGTTGCAAGGCACGTGACTTTCTTCTTTCATTTATGGGTCATTCCATGTGAAATGAGCAAAGATCAGAAAAACCTGTGGCCGTAGGGTGATGGATTTTCATGAAATTTGCTACAGAGGTTAAGTTTACCCATAAATAACGATATCCAAAATATTTTGGCTTAAAATTAAATATTTTGGTAGTTTCAGACTTGCAACTTTGAAGAGTAGTTGTGAAATCGCTTGATGTTGCATGTTTGAAGATCTTTCTCAAAAACTACTTAACGTAGACCACAATATTTCATATTTTTGTAATCTATGAAGAATTTTCTTTTCATCTATTTGAAAACAGCAATTTAAACATCATATTTAAGCTAAAAATTAGTAGCTAAAAATGGTGAAAATAGTCGATTTTGATAGAATTAGAAAGGTTTGTACAGGCAAAGGATTTTAAATGTATCGTTGAAATTCATGCCAGATACAGTGCTAAATATGATAAAACTACTGCTGAAATTTCGAAATAGGCTTTTATTTCCTTCATCTTCCAAACAGCAAAGAAAATTATAAAATGACGGTTTTCCACTTAAAATAGGCACACAAAATGAAATGAAGGACAGCTCTGACGAAAACTATTTTTGCAAGAATATAGTTTAATGTCTATTGTAAAAAAAATTCAGGATTGTATTTTGAGTTCCAAAGGAAAAATAGCAAAATTAGTAAAACGCAAAAACACGTTGTTGTCGATCGATGAATTGGCGACTGAAAGTTTCGTCGCCAAAAGACTATTCGGTTTACGACCGGTTACCACATTCCATCAGTATCGCCCTAACTGGCAATGTTTATTATCGCCAATCATAGCATTTCCTTCTCATTCTATGTACATTACTAGTTTCAAATGACAACAATGAAATATAAACAATAAAACCCCAAATCAAGAATGAAATACCAAATTATTTTTAACTTTTAAAAGAAATTATAAAAGCAGGACAACAAATCACAATTGAAAAAGCTTAAACATTTAAAACTTTTACTTGATTGTCTTTTCAAATTCACTTTCAATCTGATGAAGGTCTCTTGTTCAATTTCGTAGTTGCTTAAATTAAAATTTTCCTAGTGCTGCCGAATTCTGTAAATCTTTTCTTACTTCACTTGTGATTGTGATAAATATAGAACAGGATTCGTGAGAGTTATGTACATGGTGAGAATCGGGTATAACAACGATGTTTAAATTCTTTTTTACTCTCAAAATTAGTGTTTACCTGACTAATAATGCTTAATATTTACAAAAAGTATTTAATATTCACAAGTAGTAGTATTTAATACTTACGTTTCCAAAGGAAAAAGTAAATCAAAGACTTCTCTAACAAAATGAACTTTCCACCTAATTATTTCACTGATGGAAACACTCCTCTGATTAAGCAAGACTAAAAAGAAATTTCATACGAAATTTTGCATGTGCACCATAATAGTTATTTAATTCTTATGTCGCATTTTTATATCATCGAAAGTTATAACTCATTATCAGCTGCGATAAAAAAGTAAAATTTACATCTAGTAAAAAATTTTCCTGAGACAAAAATAATCAAATTACAATCTGAAAATTTCAGGACATGTAATAGACATC
The DNA here is from genome assembly GCA_933210815.1 of Meta bourneti. Lineage (NCBI taxonomy): Eukaryota > Metazoa > Arthropoda > Arachnida > Araneae > Tetragnathidae > Meta > Meta bourneti. Next base: position 13,155,297 of record OW119930.1, read on the forward strand.
TTACTCTTTTATGTTGAAAAGTTTTGATGTTTTCAGAGCTTTCCTTCAGTGAAATGTTTTTAAAAATTGAAAAACCGTATTTTTCCATAATTTTACTTTTAAATGTTTTTTCTTTATAAAGGAGTAGAAATACAATCGCCAAATTACGCCACGCTATTTATTAGGAAAGGCTCTTCATTAAGAGTAATTTTTAGTATTGTCTTTCCATTTCTAGAGATACCACAGCAATATGAAATTTGTAGCAAATTGGCAAAATTTCCATTGTATCAATAACTTATTGAAATATACGGTCGCAAACAGGCCACTTTCAGTGCTAGAAAATCTAAATTTGTGTGACCTTGAACTTTAAATGTCAATAATTAACAAAATTTAGATTTACGAAACCTAATATTTTGCAGTTCCTCTTTACTATATTGGACCTATTTCAAAACTGATTTTTATTAAAATCTGTGATATGTCAGCCACAGCCGATTTGCTCATTTTGCATGGAATGACCCTTATGTATTTTTGATGATGGCTTTTTCATGACTCTTTTCAAGTTTTACTTTTTTGTGGGAAAGACCCCCATTTAAGTGCAATTTAAAATAAAACGCTTTCCTTCCTTGTTGCAACAAGTAGGTTCATATTTTATTTTCTCTTGTTTTCCTCAATAAGAAAGTCCTATGCTTTATTTTATATTTCTTTCTTTTCATATACGTCTTTTCAATAAAAGCCTTTTCCCATGACTCTTTTAATACTTTGGCTAAATAGGGAAAGTATATATAATATTAAAATATTTCGGATTTTTCATACTTTAACCCAAAACGCCAGGCATGCCTGGTAGAATGAATGAATTCTATACAATGCCTGTTTTTCATACATTGCCAGTAACATACATATTTCCGTCCGATGGAAATTGCAACAACGCCGGGTAATTCTGCTAGAAACAAATAAAATATAAATCGTAACAATAAGGTATTATCTATTTTGTGCCAAATATCGCTAAAGACATGGTTTCATTTCTTGGCGGTGTGTGTGTATATTTCGACCAACTTTCCAAAAAAGTAATTGGTTCGATACATAATGATTTGTAGAGTTCTTTTTCATAAAAGTAAATAAAGTGTACAAAACGAAACCTTCTAAAATAAAATGGTAACGTCTTATTTTAAAAATAGGGTAATGTAAAAATTACGTTATTTTAAAATAAGACAGTTAACGTTAAATAAGTCCTATCATAAAGTCCTATTTTATGTTAAGACCCGTAATGTTATATTAGGACGGGTAATCATAAGTTTTAATTCAAAGATTTTTAAAATTTTGACGTAGGTTTCAATTAAAAGGCGATTAAAATCAGTCAGGATTTGCTTTCCAAGTTTCAAGTTACTTTATAGAATTTCATTGAAAGCTGTACCCAATAGACAAGAAAACATATATCATTCCGAATATAAAAGTGGTTTCCATTTAGAAACCGAATATCTAAAATGGCAAAAAAAATACAGTAAAGAAATTAATTAAAATAACTTGCAAGTTGGAGTAAAGAAAATTTTAAACGAAACTTTGCTGATCTGGGAATGATATCGTGGTATAAAATATTCTAATTAAGGTAGGTAAGTAATTTAATTAACGTCCCACTGGAGCTATTGGCGACGGTCCGGGATCAAACCCGAAGTGAAAGATCCGAGGACACCACGTAATTTTGAATCACGGTCAGATGACGAGGTCACACCTGAGCAGGCACCCCACTCTCCAAACTTCCACACTACGCCAACATGAGGAAATTTGAGGCCACGACAGATTGAATGTGCACTAGCCCCTTGGTACACGACGGTCTTTGGTGGGATTCGACCTCGCAATCCCCCAGTTGCTAATCCTTTACTCTTACAACCGCTCTACCGCGGCCCATTCTAATTCATAGTGTTGAAAAGTTGAAAGATTTTGTCTTTGAGAAGGTCGAGGTTGTTTACCTTACGAGTTAAAGATGTCCTTATGCAACTTTGCTATTTGAACATTTTTTGAAATCATTGATTTTCTTTTTCAAAAACGCTGTGCAATGAACCTTCTGCTTTTTGAAAATCCGTCGTGCACACGGGGTGCACGTTAAATCTGACGTGTCCTAAAGTGGACGTGGAAGTTTGGAGAGTGGGGTACCAGCTCAGGTGTTGACCTCATCATCTGATCGTGGTTCAAAATTACGTGGTGTTGTCTTCATTTCTTTCCCTTTGGGATTGATCACGGACCGTCTCCAATAGCGTCTTGGGTTCCTCCGTGCGACGTTAATTGATCACCTACCTTCGTCTGCACTTGAGACATTAACTTTTAAAACAGGTTGTTATTTCACATGAGAAGTGGAATTTTCAAGAAACAAAATGTATTTGATGAAGTGTATAGCTTTGCAGCAGTACTGGTAAAACAATCCTAATATCTAAATATGGAAAAAAATATGTAAACAAAGGAAATTTAAATAATGTATTCACTAAATTAAAATATGATGCGTAAAATAAAGGACATTGTATTCAAATGTATGGAATAAAATTTATGTGATACTTGTAGACACAAAATCAGCCATAGGACGGGAAGACACTAACGCAACCAAATTCAGTCACTAAATAAACGTAAGTACTCACAGTATGCACTTTCATGATTTGCGAATTTCGCATTTTGAAAATATATTCAACCGTTTGGACGGGCACAGACACATACAGATGGACAGACACCAAAAGCGCAAGAGACAGATTTTGCGTCATAAGAGCCCAAAACGGATAAAAGATTTGAAATGGGTCGAAAATATGGTACAGCTGTATCTAGCGCCTCGTCTGGTGGCAACGCTCTTGGCTCGTTTTTTTTGCCCACTTTTAGTTGCGAGTTATGACAGGTGTAGTAACACATCTTTATTTTGGGTTATTCCCGTTTTTATGTCAACCGCGGCAAGCGGAAAGATTTATAAAGATGTTATATTTACAAAAAAAAAATGAAAGATTTCTTTCATTGGCGACATAAAAAGTGCGCCAAAAAACGAGGCGCTACATACAGCTGTTTTCCGAAAATATTCAATGTACAAACACTTCATTTTTATTTATATAGATTCTTTCAGAACACGAACGCGTTTTGGTGCAGCTTTGATATACGCATACTTTTATGGCAACGCTTTTGGCGCGTTTTTTGCCGCACTTTTTATGTCGCCAAGGAAGAAATTCTTAGGAAAACCTTTTTTCTTAACGGAAGCAGTTGAAAAACATCGTTTTCTTAACAGTAAATAGTTGCCTTATTATCGCGAACACTTCTACAAATCCGAGTGTAGCAGTCTGGAAATGAATTTTCTTGCAGCAAACGTCACATCGGAAAGTTGCATTTATCGCACAAAAAATCCGATTTAATTAATCCCGATTCCTTAAGGAAATCCAAAAAAAGTTGGTTATCCTGACGTAAATGTATACAAAATAAACGAATAGCCACTCCCTCACTTCCCAAAGTTGCCCTACCACCAGATGAGACTGAACTGGGCTGTGGCTAAAATCAAACTGAACGTTTAATTTCTTCAAATTTACGTCCTCACGTTGGCGTGGTGTGGAAGTTTGGAGAGTGGGGTGCCAGCTCAGGTGTGACCTCGCCATCTGACCATGGTTCAAAATTACGTGGTGCTGTCCTCGGATCTTTCCCTTCGGGAGTTGATCCCGGACCATATCGTCTATAGCCCGTTGTGTTCCTCCAGGGCAACGTAATTAAAAAAATATCTTCAAATTTACAGGAAACGGAAAAGAATCGGAATTAAAAAAAAGAACCAATGAAATCAAAGGACAATTAAACGGAAACGAAAAGAACATTCTAGAACAGCGGTGTCAAACTCAATTAAAACACGGTCCATTTAATGCAACTGGTAAGATTCACGCGGGCCACATCACATTTACAAATTGTCTTAAATTATATTTTGAAGTGAGGATTCAGGAATATGGATAGGATAATTAAAACACATGTAATTAAGTGAATTTAGGTAATAATTTATAATATTGTTACATAATTGCTTTTATTTAAACGTTTATTTAATTTAATGCATTTATAAAACTAAAATTAATTTTTTTTACCGGAAACTTGCCAGCGCTTTCCTCCTACTTGTTTTCCAATATCTGGATTTAAAGACTGAGAACAGACAATACAATCTTCATTAGGGCAGATAGATGTTTATCAGTTAATCTTCATCTGTAGGCCGTTTTATTTAATTTCATGGACGAAAATAGTTGCTCACACATTTTTAACATGAAGAAATTGTGTGTACGGTTTTGCCTCGATCTCCCCTAAGTGCTATCTTCTTCATAACAATTGTCCTGTTTTATTTCAGAGCATCGTGGGCCACAAAAAATTACCTCGGGGGCCACATGCGGCCCGCGGGCCTCCAGTTGGACACCCCTGTTCTAGAGTATTCAAAATAAAAATTTAAACTTCCGCTTGCCGTGGTTGCCATAAAAGCGGGAATAAAGATATGTTGTCTTTACCTACCATAACTCGCTACGAAAGGTGCGTCAAAAGCCTTGCCACAAAAGTATGCGCATATTAAAGCTGTACCGCGATTTCTGATCCGCAGTCGGTAGCTGCATACCCTCTGCAGACATCACACCATAAAAGCATAACGTACCAAGATAAGCAACCACTATCTAAACCGCTCTACTATTATGCATTTTTTACTTTACATTACAGCGTGTTTAATGAAGTCCTCGCAGAAGTTAAAGGCCCGAAAGATGACCCGAAAATGTCATCCTCTAGTTCTTACAGGGCACGCAGCTCACCTGTGGCAAAACTGATAACACCAGCAACTGATTGTCCATTATCTCCTTTCATCCTCAAAACGTCACATGGTGCTAAAGATTGGAGTTTTTATCTGCTGTTGTGAATTATAGAACTGCAGATAACTTACCTGAGATGGTGGGGATCAATTGCTTGTCGATCCTCAGTCGGTGCTGCGTCCTCGATACAGCATGAAGCAGATGGTGCTGAACTTGAAGAGGTTTTGGAAGGCGTGCTGTTTGGCCGTATCCGTGGTTACTATGGTGATGGTGTGCGGATTTCTTCCTACGTATTACGGAATCCCAGGTAGGACTTTTAAACCTTTAAACAAAAAATAGTGCCCATTGCTAAAAAAGTTTAGCAAAAACCCGGTTTAACTCAGAAGCACGGTACCATCGCCAACTGGCAATACTTTTCCCTCGCCAAATGCGTATAATTTAAGAATACGGTAACCCGTCGTAAGTCTATCTAAATAGCCGCTTGGTAGGTAGTTGAAGTAATCTCGCCCTCGAGCAAAAGGACTATTAGCGGCGGTCCAGGATCAATCCCGTAGGGAAAGATCAAGGACAACATTTCGTCAGTTTAACCACGGTCATACGACGAGGTCAACACCCCCCCCCCCTGAGTTGGCCCCCCCACTTTCCAAAATTTCACGCCACGCCAAAGTGAGGGCATTTGAGGCCACGGCAGATTTTACGTGGACCATCGAGCACAACGGTCTTTGTTTGATCCGAGTAAATAGACGCTTCGAGACAAGTTTAATCGCCAATTTGGCGATAGGCCGGTCCCGTGTTCTTGAGGTCTTTTTAAACACTTCATGGATGAAGACCTCTTATGAGTATATTGTGAATATAATAAAAATGTAGCATTTTTAGTAATTTTAATCTGCTCATTCCAGAAGCTCCCTTTTGGGTGCATTTTGAGAATAGCTTTTGCTCTCTCGCTGGATGCAAACGTGTCCTCCTCACACGTGCACAAAATGACTTGATACCCTGAACATCACTTGATTTCTGAGTGTGTTATTTTTATCCCACAACACACTTATGACTGAATAGCCACACACCTATTGGTTGAAAAGATCCATGGATTCTTGCAAGCTTTGGAAATATTCTACTGTCCCTTCCTTAGAATAAAATCATTTGGAAATATATTCTATTACCTCTTTCTTTGGAATAGAATCCCTTGAAATTATTTCATTGGTCCTTTAATTAGATAAGAATCCTTTGGAAAGATTATATCGGTCCTTTAATTAGAAAATGACATTATGGAAATATTCTATTGATCCTTTCCTTAGAGCAACAGAATCCTTTTGACAGATTCTATTAATCATTTCCTTAGAATATAATAATTTGGAAATATTCTATTGGTCCTTTAATTAGAAAACAATCGTTTGGAAAGAAGGATTCTATGGATCCTTTCCTTAGAATAGAATTCTTCGAAAAGATTTTATAAGTCCTAGAGTTAAAACTTGTTAAAAGTCATGAAGAGAAGACTGCAAGTCGCAACTTGCAGTCTTTCCCGATGTCTGCAGTATAACCAGTTTTGACCTTCCTGACCAATAGAATCGATCCAAATAATTTTATTCTAAAGAAAGGTGAAATAGAATGTCCCCAAAGGATTCTAATGTAAGGAAACGACGCATCAGAATCTTACTATTGGATTGTTTTATCACTACTGCTGAAAAAGCAATTATTTTTCCAAAACATATTTTTAGGGAAATTTAACTCATACTTTATTTTGAGCCCGATTTTTCTTTGGGAAATTTTAACAATTTCGGAATATTCCGCCAACTATACTTTAGTTTTATTTCGCGGTTCCTGTTGTAAATATATTAAGTATTCATTTCTTTAATAAATTGTAATTCCTTTTCATCACATGCAACACCACTATAAAGTATTCGATTTAAAGCGACGTGTAAGTTAGAATAAAGCAAGTTTTAAGTGAAGTTTTGCCGTTATTGGAAGAACGTTAATGAAAAAAAAAATTCGAACTAGGACTTTTTAAATATTAAAAATTCTTTCTCATAATGACAGGTCAAGGTGGCTTCTTTTACGAGTTGAAGGTATTTCAAGCAACATTATATATGTTAAAAGTTTGTTGGAAACAGTGATTTTGTTTAGAAAAAGAAAGCTGTTAAATCAATTTGCCATTTTAAAAATGGCAATAGGTTTCCTTTGCTTTGAACTAAAGACGTTCAATTTTAACACTTCTTTATTTTGCATGTGCCACAAAATGTAATTTTCAAGCAAAAATGTATTTGCTTTAAAAAAAAAGTGATGAATATCTTATCAAATTAATTTGCTATCCCTTAAAGATGGAGATTCTACAGGAAAATAACTGAAGAAAGGGCATTCCTAATACCCCCACAAAATCGTCTTTCGTAGTAGTAATCATAGTGTCACCACCTTTTGTCATTTTGAAGTTTTGTCATACAGCAGGAGAGCGATGTATGTGCAATTTAGTATATGGATGGAAATGCATGTTTAGGATTTGTGTCTAAAGTTGTAGGAATTGTAAAAATGTCGAAAATGCGTTAAAAAACTATTTTACTCACACTTTATTTATTTTGCATTTTTCTACGAAAGAGAAAAGGGTTATTCTGGTCACATTTTCAATCTATAGTTAACCAATTCAAGCCGAGTTGCGTTGTGTAATTCTGCTATTTATTTTATAAAAATCTAATTCCTACTTAATATTTTCAAAAAATGAAAAGTATTTGTAAATTTTAGTTTTAATCTTTTTTACGACTTTGTTGGGTCTATATTTTGTTGAAAAGCCTTTGAATATATGGTTGCAGTATGGGGTTCACTGATGCAATAGAAGGGGCATGCAGGATGATAACAGACCCTGATAGGGCAACTTCAATAATGCATTCTTTCACAATTTCTGCATCACTGAATGACTTTCTTTTCTCACCGAATATATAAGCTACCTTATAAGTCGATTCAGTGACATTATTTCTAGGTCTTATTGCTGCTCAAAAGAATTTGCTTTTGCTATTCAGCTTTTAATTTCTGCAATACAACCTTTCGCCACCTCTCCCTGTAATTTAAAGTATTTGTGGTCCTTATGAGTGTTAAAGTGCCGATGAGCACTGAATTCTTTAATGTTGATATCGCAGTGTCGCAAAAGAAGCAAATTATCTTATCTTTAGCAGAAACAAAATGGTATTGCAATTCCCAATCCTCATTAAAAAATCTTCAGTTGAAATCTTTTTTAATTCGCAGCAATAAGTGATTGAAAAGCAGTAAAGCATTTTTCAGACATGTTGCGAGGGTATTCTAATACATTTTTCCATATTTCATTTGGATCTTTATGAGCATTAAACAGCAACTTTAAAATGCCATCAACTGACAGCTCAATAAAATCCATCAAAAAGCAGCGCTTTAGGACCTAGAAGGCCACATGTAGCTTTAAGGTCACAAATTCCTCACCTCTATGTAAAAGGATTTGTTCTGCAAAATTTGGATGCATTCAAAACGCAGCACTTACGGACTGTACCGGTCGATCTGGCGTTCCTACATCTGGAATTCAGATCTCCCTCGACTGCAAAATAAATTGTCAACACCTAAATTATCTTGGGCCCTCCATGAGAGGAATGCAGACGGGCCACCCCCAGGAAAACACTTGTTTACAGTTCTGTGGAAACCCGGGCCAGAAAGACATTAAATCTGTCCTCGGGTTGGGAAGCTGTGTAGGTTCTCATGACCTTCCGTCGCAGTTGGCATGGAAACACCGGGATTAACGTTTCAAGACTGAGACGAGCTCCCCTCAAAAGATGAGACCAGAGTATATTGAAACCACGAAAGGAGCAGTCGCATCCTTCAGACTCTCAGATTTTGGCGAGTCTCCTGGCACCTTGGCAAATTCGATGCTTAATAGCTGTGCCCTCATACTTTTCAATTAATCTTAACAATATGTAAATAATCTTCAAATTTCTCTATTCTAAATAAATATTTTATTGTACTGTAAACAGTCTTACGCCTAATTAGAGGTATTTGGGTATTTGGGTTGGGTATTTCAATTAACGTCACACTGGAGCAACACAATGGGCTATTGGTGACGGTCCGGGATCAATCCCAAAGGGAAAGATCCGAGGACAACACCACGTAATTTTGAACCACGGTCAGATGACGAGGCAACACCTGAGCTGGCACCCCACTCTCCAAACTTCCACACCACGCCAACGTGAGGACATTTGAGGCCACGACAGATTTAACGTGCACCAGCCCCCTTTGTACACGACGGTGTTTGGCTGGATTCGAACTCGCAACCCTTCGGTTGCTAGTTCGTTACTCTTCCAACCGGGCCACCGCGGCCCGCCTAATTAGAGACCGGAAACGTTACAGTATATATATAAGTGGTGGCAGCAGATTGGGATTGATTAACACAGCATTAATAGTAAATCGAATATGCTTATTTTGCCTCAATCTTAAGGCAAAAGTTTCGGAACTTCGCACCCTGAAGTTCGGCGTGCGGCAAGCATCTTCGAAAGGACATCGATCCCACTGTTCCATCTGCGTAGAAGCAAGCGTGTAGGAAGAAACGGAGTCTCTGCCCCTCTTCATCATCATCAACGACGTTCCTGGAATCTCGGCGCAGGAGAATCACGGCGCAGGAAAAACGAAACCTTTCGGTTTCATTTTTCAAGTGGCCGGTTTTCTTCGACGGAAGTTTCGGAAAGAGTCTACGGAAATTGTTGCTGTCATCGCAAGCTGTTCGGGAATCAACGAAGATTTCCAGGATCGCTGATCCAGTTCACACACGTTTAGCACTGAAATCCAGCCAATTTCAACCGGATCCCTGATCCAGAAGTTTAGCGTAGCTAGGTTCTTCGTGAACCGTGGTTCGTCCAGAGGTCATCCTGACCGTTTTTAGTGCTACACAGGTTTAGCGTTCTGAAATCCAGCCGATTTCAACTGGATCCCTGATCCAGAGCTACGGAAGTTTAGCGTAGCTAGGTTCTTCGTGAACCGTGGTTCGTCCAGAGGTCATCCTGACCTTGTTTTTATGTGCTCTACAATTAGAACGGGAGAGTAGTGGGACCGCTGCTGGTCTAGTGTTACGCTCTCTGTGAAGGTTATTGAGAACTAAGTCTCTGACCCAAGAAGATCATCAGATCGAGTTTTCGCACCCGAGTGGTTGCGTTTGGAGGAGGTCGAGTCGAACTACCCCGATTGAGACCCACCTGTGGTCCGGCTTGTGGGCAGTTGTGCCGAGGTGAAGTGGCAAATCTGACCGGTTGAGAGCCAGAAATCGTCACTATAAAGGTTAGTGCCATTTCCTTATTTTGTTATTGTGACTCAAATTTCGAAGAGGATTTTTAGACCTCTAAGTAATGCTAATCATAGTAAATGTAGTCACTTTAAGGACAATTTATTCTTAATTTAAGTACCTCTAAACAAAATTGCGTATTTTAAGAATTGTTGGGCAAAACAGAAAAATAACCTTGCATTTGCATAATGTCGTACCTAACAAAAGGAAAGAAACAGGATTTAAGAGAATTAGCTGAACAGCTAGGAAGAACTGTTATTCCAGGTTTAGTAGTAGGGCAACTTAGGGAGTTAATAATCACGGCCGATTCCTACGATGAGGAATTCACAAAAGGGCTGTTAGAACTTATAGAGGAAAGGCAGGATAAAGAAAGAGAATAGGAAGAGGAAAAGCAGGAAAGAAAACGGGAAAAAGAAAGGCCGGATAAAGAAAGAGAAAGGGAACAAGAAAGGCAGGATAGAGAGCAGAATAATTTCGAACTGGAAAAATTACGGATTGAGGCATCCCGACGAGAACCCCTCGAAATCCCCGACTTTTCAAATTCCAGAGGGAAATTACAAATAGATATCTTAAAATTGGTTCCAAAATTCGATTCCGACCAGACAGATATTAGTCTGTATTTGATAATGTTTGAGCGGCAGGCAAAAAGAGCCAGCATTGAACAGAAAGATTGGGTCTCTTGTTTACAACGCGTATTCCCCCTGGAAATCATGCAAATCATCGCACGCGATTCAGACGAAGTAGCAGAAAATTATGAGATCATGTAAAACGACTTCTGCTAAAACGATATAAGCTGAGTCCCGAAACGTTTAGGCAAAAATTCATGCAGCATTCACGAAAGCCTGAAGGCACTTGGAAAGATTTCATTTTCGAAATCCGAAATTATCTTGAGGAGTGGATTAGGAGGGTTGGAGGTGACTGATTAGGAATCGCTAAAAGATCTAATGATAGCAGACCAAGTCAAAAGACGGGTCTCTTTTGAAGTCAGGGAGCGCTTTATCGACGATTGGGCAAAAATTAAGGACCCCAGCAAATTAGCCGAACTGTTAGACTCCTATGAAGACCTGCGGAAACCTAAAAAGAAATCGTTCGAAAAAACATCTAAAAATGCACACTACTCATCGAAAGTGAGGGAGGGGAAGTACGGATCGACCCCCACTCGAGAAAGAAACCCCGATTCTAACCCTCCAAATTCCCGCGAAAAGAAATTCGATACATTCGAAAGGAGACGCACTCCCCGTTGTTATGAGTGTAACTCGAGCACCATTTACGTCCTAATTGTCCGAAGTTGGAAAAAAGACTTCGGTAGAGCCTGTAAATAGATTGAAGGGGTTGTCGAACATGAATTTTTGACGTCGTATATTCAAAAAGGATTTTTAAACGCACAAGTAAACATAAACATACTTCGAGATTCGGGTTCAACATTGGATTTAGTACACAGATAGTACGTGGATCCTAAATCCTACACGGGAGACAGCATGGGTTCAGCAACCGCTGGACGCCTGTCAGATTTCGTTACCTTTAACTGATGTAAAAGTAGAAGGAGGTTTCGGATTAATTACAACTAAGGCAGCTGTGTATTCAAACACTGCCGATGTTCGACGGTACATCCTTGGGAATCGGACAGTTAGATGATTCGCGAGTTAACGGGGTACGAATTCTCAGAATCAGAGCAGATTAATGCTGTTCAAACTCGCTTGCAGAAGTGGCAGTCAGAAGCGAATATTTTGGGAGGGGGAGAGAAAATTCCCCAATTAGTTGCGCTTTCGCCCCCGACGGAGGAAAAGGAAACCGATACAGAGTTGTGGTCGGATGAAACGATTATTCTTCCCATGACAGAGGCTAGCGGCACGGAATTAGAACTCCTGGAAGTAAAGAGAAATGATTTTAGGGAAGCGCAGGAAATTTACCCTAGTTTAGAAGATATCCTAGAGATGGCATCCGATCCGAAAAGATCTGAGAAATAAAGCATATTCCTTTGAGAAGGGAATCCTTGTGAAAGGTCGAGAGGACCGAATGGGATACGTTAAAAAAATTGTTAGTTGTGCCAAAAGCGTTAAGGTCAAAGGTTTTGGCATTATGTCTCGAAACCGGACCAGATTGGGAAAAGCACCTCCCACTGGCACTGTTCGCGCTTCGCACAGTAGTGCACGAGAGTCATGGTTACGCCCCGGCAGAATTAGTGCACTGGAAGAAGTTAAGGACCCCTGAAACCTTACTGTACGAACGATGGTTAGGTCCCGACGAGGAGGACAATGCCGTCACCTAATATGTGTTTACCTTAATAAACCGACTAAAACGATGTCAGGAAGTTGCGATATCCCGAATGGAAATGTCACAAGTTAAACGGAAAACTTTGTATGACCGAAAGACAGTTAAGCGGGAATTTAAAAATGGGGATTTAGTGCTGACCTAGCGACCCATAGGCCAAACAAATTCTCCGTCTAATGGGTAGGACCTGGAACGATTAAGAGTAAGCTTTTGGACAAATTACATTGTGGAGTTAACGGGAAAGATCGCAGATTTACCACGTCAATGTGTTGAAACCGTATTGCGGAATGCGTGAACTTATTGACTTTGGAAACCACTGACGATTCGCTTGCGGATCACTGAATTGATTCCCTCCCATGTTTGGAGAAAGATAGATCCAAACGTTTACGATTTCCAGGACATTACTCAGTCCAGTCAGCTGAATGGCCTTCTTGAACCCGGACAAATAGAACAATTACAGAAATTTTCAGATAAGCATGCTAGTAGTGTTTCATATAACCCTTGATTAACGGACCTTGTAATTCATGATATGGAGCTGATCGGAAATAAACCGGTAAGGGCAAGACCGTATCGTACCTCACATAGGCAGAATGAAATTTTAAAAGGGGAAATTCAACGTATGCTGGATTTAGATATTATCGAGGTAGGAGAGAGCGAATTTTACATCACCCATGATCCTCATAGAAGCCCCTGGGAAAGACGCCAGGCCCTGTGTAGATTGCAAGAAGTAAAACGAAAGGATTCGAACGGAATATTTTCCACTACTGCACATCGAGGAGCGAATCGAACTTGTTAGCTCCGCTTCATTCATAACGGTTTTGGACTTTGCAAAGGGATATTGGCAAATACCATTAAGCCCTAAGGCACGGCGATTGGCGGCTTTTTGCACAAACTTTGGTACTGTGACATCTTAGCGCCTAAGAGTCTAGGATGGCCGGCTGCAGACCCGGAAGTTTCCTGTTAAAAAGTCCTTCAATACTGCGCTTGCGCATGTGAGGAGAATGAGAAACAGTTAGCTCACGGACTTTGTCTAGATGAGACGTCTTCGTAGCAATTCGTAAATTTTAATATGAAAATAAGCATTTTTGTTTCGCGCGTCCATTGTAAACCCATTGTTTTGTCTGTGTTAAAATAAATGTTATTTTTTAATGTCCAACAAAAGTTCGGATTAATTCATCACAGACTAGAGTTTTGGTGTCCTGGAAGTCGGATGGAAGCAAGAAAGCAGGAAATGCAGGTAGGCCCACCCTTGTATTAAATTAAATTTATTGAGGTTCTGGCTTACCGGAATTAGTGAGGCAAAGAGCCTAAATAGTTTTGGTTAAAAAAACAAACAAAAAGAAATGACTACATATCCAATTTTATTTTGTGGTTATTTAAATTTTGTCTTTATGAAAGTTAATAGAAGTTGATGATAAAGTGAATTTGCATGTTCTACTAAGTAGATATTATCAAGTTGATAAAGTCACGGCCAAAAAGTGCCAAATCGAAAGTGAACGAAAATTTAAATTTCGTTTTGATTTTACTGAAATTTTGTGTTTTGTGCATTTAATGATTTGAAAAGAATCAGATAATTTGAATTACATATGGTAATTACGCATTAGTAAAAGAAAACTAATATTTAATTGCAACTATTTATATTGCATCTTGTGTATTGTATATGCTACGATATAGTTTAAGATTCTGTTATTATATTTGAGAATTGTGTTTGATATTAAATCTTATCTAGTATTTGAAGCATATTTGGCATTGAGTATATTTTGTGAATCATATAGTTTATTAGAAAATATTGGTAACTATATTTATGATAACAAAATTGGATTGTTTACTAATAAGTTATTCATCGATCATGGCTTTTCTTTCTCGTGGGAGAAAAGAAGACCTCCTCGAACTCGCAGATGAACTTTGTGAAAAGGTATCGCATAATTGTAAACTGGTTGAGATAAGGAAAATAATCCTAAACAGTGAAAACTATGAAGAGGAAGTTAAAATTTCTTTAACTCGTATTATGGAAGATAGGATAAAGAGAGAGAAAGAAGTAAAAGAAAAAGAAGAAATTGCCAGACAAGAAGCAAAAGAAGAAATTGCCAGACAAGAAGCAAAAGAAGAAATTGCCAGACAAGAAGCAAAAGAAGAAATTGCCAGACAAGAAGCAAAAGAAGAAATTGCCAGACGAGAAGCAAAAGAAAAGGAAGAAATTGCCAGACAGGAAGCAAAAGAAGAATTTGCCAAAGAGAAAGAAAGGGAAGAACGTAATATTCGAATGGAAGAAATAGCTTTAGAGAAGAAAAAGCTAGAAATGCAAGCTGCAAGTGAGCTAGGACTATCTAATAGAGAACGGATGCCAAATCATAAAATTGAGCTCATCAAAATTACCCCGAAATTTGAGGAAAAGAAAGATGAAATGGGTCTATATTTAATAAATTTTGAAAGAAGAGCTGAGATGGCAGGTGTGCCTAAAGAAGATTGGGTGCCGTATTTACTAGGCGTATTGCCTTCGGAAATTTCGAGCATGATGGCTAGAGAATCGCCTGAAGATGCAAAGAATTACGATTATGTGAAAGATATTATTCTTCAGAGGTATAAAATGAGTTCTGAGAAATTGAAGCAGATGTTTTACCGTCATCAAAAAGTCCCGGATAAAACATGGAGGAGTTACGCTCATGAACTTACAAGCTACTATGATGAATGGGTTTCTGATTTGGAAATCAAAACTTTTAAAGAACTCAGAGACTTGCATATCACTGAGCAGATTAAAAGACGAGTGCCGTCTGAAGTAAAAGAACATTTTCTGGAGGAGTGGATGGACTTAAATTCTCCGCTAGAATTAGCTAAAAAAATAGATCAATTTGAAAGCTTGAAGGAGAGTCTTACACCCAGAAATACTAAAGGTTCCCAGAATACAGAGGGTATCAAGAAAACACACGTTGGTTTTCATAAGTTTGAGGGAGAAAACAAACCCTTTGGGAAAACAGAAGTAAACAGAGAAGATTACAAAGAGAAAAATTTTGAACAAAGAAAGCAACTTCAATGTTATGAATGCAATTCCTATGATCATCTTAGACCTCAATGTCCTAAGTTGAAGAAAACTGAAATCATAGCCGCTAACGAAATTATGGGAAAGGGAATAATAGATTTGATGTCTCCCTACATTAGTGTCGGAACTGTAAATGGATCTCAGATTTCTATCTTACGAGACACAGGATCCAGCATAGATCTAATACCTAGGAAGTTTGTTAAGCCACACATGTATACGGGTGAACATGTATGGGTAGCATCTCCTTTAGCGGATAACCCTATTTGCTTGCCTTTAGCGGAAGTAAATTTAGTGTGTGAGTTGGGTCATGTTATAACCAAAGCTGCTGTCAAGGATAACTTCCTAGATAAAGAACGCTACTTACTAAGTAACAAGACCCTTGTACTTATAGAAGATATGAAAAAAGACAAAGGCTCTGATATTGAAGTAAAAGACTCTGCAACGCCCAAGTGCCAAAGTTCTCCATATTTAAATGAAACATCGAAAAACGACTGCCCTTGTAACAGTAACCGTTTTAGTTCTAGCAGTGTTACTCCTAAAGAGACTGGAATCGTTGAAAATTTGTTACGTTCATATGGTTTTATACAATGTTGCGAAAGACAAGCAATATATTTTTTTCACTACAGTCAATTTTCTGGAAATATTGATAATTTAAAACGTGGTGATGCAGTTGAATTTAAAATTACTCATAATCGTCGTACTGGAAAACCAATTGCTAGTTCTGTTTGTAAAATAATGTGTAAAGAGACAGTTTCTGGATTTGAAACCACTGAAAAAAAGGAAAATACTGAAGGTAAAGTTGCTTATGAAAATAATGGCGAACGGCCCTATTCTGCTGAAAATGTTGATGGTAGTGTAGAGTTTCATCCTCCTAAAAAGGTCACTTTTAGTATTCCTATTGACAAAAATACAAGAAACCTTAGACCTTGTAAAATGCGTTCGGAACAGCCCTTACCTGTGAGATACCGTGGTGTTATCTGTGCTCTTAAAGGAACATTTGGTTTTATTAAAAGGGGTGATGTAAAGGATATGTTTTTCCACTCTAGTGAATGCAAAGTGTTCAAAAATCTTAATCTTGGCGATGATGTTGAATTTGGAATACAGACTCGTAACAACAAGGAAGTTGCTGTAAGTGTAACTAAATTGCCCTTAGGGACAGTGATATTTGAGGACGTTGAAACTGAAAGTTTGGTTGGTGAAATAACTGAATGCTTAGACAAATCTAAAAGTCGTTTGAAGAAAGCATAAAAGTTAGATGAAGTTGAATTTACTGTGATCCAGGATTACGAGGTAGTCCATAGAAAGGGAAAACAGCATATAACACTGATAATTTAAGTCGTACACCTCACGTACAAAAATAAAGTGCTATTTTTTTGTGTTTGTATTTGTGATATCTTGCATATATAAAAATACTTTATTCCTAGTGTACATTGATACATTTACATTGCAAAAAGTGTTAAATTTGAATTGAAAATCTGTAAATATTTTGAAATTGAATTTCTTCTTTGATGATTATCACTGAGTAAAAATTTTGATTATACTTTGTTAAAATTATGATATGTTTTTTTTTAATTTAGAGTAGGCGGTACAGCCAGGATCTTTAGGGTGTATGGTCTACTTGCATATTGCTTTGGGCATGAGTTGTTGCCTTCGCGAAAATTCTGTTGCTGCTGTTTTGTATCTTTTTTGCAGGTGTCTGTCTCTGCAGAAAAAGAATCTTGAGGAGGGAGGAAATAGACTGTGACATCTTAGCGCCTAAGAGTCTAGGATGGCCGGCTGCAGACCCGGAAGTTTCCTGTTAAAAAGTCCTTCAATACTGCGCTTGCGCATGTGAGGAGAATGAGAAACAGTTAGCTCACGGACTCCGTCTAGATGAGACATCTTCGTAGCAATTCGTAAATTTTAATATGAAAATAAGCATTTTTGTTTCGCGCGTCCATTGTAAACCCATTGTTTTGTCTGTGTTAAAATAAATGTTATTTTTTAATGTCCAACAAAAGTTCGGATTAATTCATCACAGTACTTATCGGCCCCGGCAAAGGAGCTTCGGACTAAAGAACGCGCCTTATTTCTTTTCTCGTCTTATGGCAGAATTACTAAGGGGATGCGAGTCGTTTGCAGTGCCGTATTTGGACGATATCGCGATTTTTTCCGATTCATGGGAAAATCCAGGGACGTAACTAGGGAGAGGGGGCAGACGGGGCATGTGCCCCGGGCGCCGGATTGGGGGGCGCTATACTGGCCAAGTATTTTTTTACTATAGATATTTACGTATGATAAAAAATGAAGAGGAAAAACTTATTAAAAGACGACAAAAACTATAAAAGGAGCTAAATGCAAAATGTATGAAGAAATAGCAGGAAAGCTTAACCTAGATCCTCATTTTAAAAGAAGTATGGTGGACGAAGAAGCGGATGTTTGATGAGAAGGGCGAAGATGAAAGCCTATGGTTTCTCAGAAGAAAAAAGTTCAGATTACGGATTATATAAATAATAGATCGGATTCTGAATAACTGAGGCAAAGGTTTCAAGCCATTCAAAACATGAATAGGTTATTTGGTTTCCTTAATGAAGCTAGGTTTGAAACAATGAATGGAGAAGAATTGAAGAACCAGCACTTGAGTTAGCTACCACATATAAAGACTTAGACAGGGACGAGCTGGCGATAGAAGTGGAGAGTTTTAAATATCATGCCTTGGATTTAAGCCCTAATATGAAAACGGCTACACCATCAGGTCTTCTGACGTTAATATACAAGAACGGAATTGAAGACGCGTCCACCAACATAACGACAGCGTTGAGAATTTTCCTCACAATACCAGTCTCAGTCGCCTCAAATGAAAGGAGTTTTAGCAAACTAAAGATCATAAAGAATTACCTCAGAAACTTAACAGGACAACAACGGCTAACCAACCTGAGCATCATATCAATAGAGCACAAGTTAGCTTTAAAGCTATCTTTTGAGGACATTGTAAAAATGTTTGCAGTCAAGAAAGCCCGTAAAATTAAGTTTTAGTTCAAGCTTCCTGTGTTTAAATTAATTTTTTTCACATTTTGTCACTAGATTGTGTAAAATGTCTAAGTATAATAGATAACTTGAGAAAAATCTGTTATTCCTAATATTAGTACTAAGAGGCTATTCGGACATTTTTTGAACGTCAATTTTTTACATGAAATTTTTGTGTTTTAAATGTTCTATTTGATAGCTTTTATTGTTAACTATTTTTCTACACCTTAATTTCTATGATAATAATGACTTTTGTAGTATCGACAGAGGTATTTTGTACAATTATTGTTCCAGTTTTCCAAAATCCTTGAATGGTTTTTGGTCGACGTTTCGATAGTACTCTTTAAAAGTCCAAAAGTCCATGGGTGAGACATCTGGAGATTTAGCAGGAATATCAGTAAAGGGTATTGACTTGTTACTAGTTTCTTGTTCCCTTTTTCGAAGAATTTAATAGTGGATTTGGATGTGTGGTTGCTTGCTTTATCCTGATGCAGCTCTACTGATCGTTGGCACTGTGGGTAAAGATATGGTATTTATTTTTTGAATACTGGGGATCAAATATGGTCTTGATAATATGTGGGAGTTGATTTTTAAATTTTTTTCCATGACATTGAATTTGAAGAGGTGCTTTTTAGCCGTGCTTGTGGTTAGCATAGTGATGATGTGCGAATTTATTCCTACTTATTTCGGAATTCCAGGTAGGACTTTCAGAATCACCAAAATCGATCGAAAACTAATTTTAGCGTCGTTGAAAATTAATTGATATCAAACTCTGGGCAGCAGAAAGAATTTTTCGATTACGATCATTTTTGACGGAGTTACATACTATACAACTTCAAAGAAATGATAGAGTATAGTAGTCTATTTCAAAAAACGCATTTTTATCCGATTGGGATTAATTTTGACATTTGAAACGTTTTCTGCACATCAGGTTTTAATTGATTTACTTGAATTTTTTTTTGGATAATCCTTACAATCTGTTGTATATATCCAAGTGCAAATGAGAAATTCATCGTGTTTACAAATTTTGAAATTTTTGTCTAAAATGTTGCTCAACCGATGTTTTTTTTGCATAACTTTGTGTTGTAGAATTTTGTTTCTTTAAAATTAAGTGATACACACTTACCAAACGGAGTTAATATGTACAAAAACTATTATGTGAATTAAAATTTTGACGATACATTGAAAATTAATGCGCATGGGACAAATCAATTTTTGTAAATTTTATCAAGTCTTGAACACGTTTATTGTAATAACTTCCTTCCAACTTACAGCGATGCCACAGGTGACGACAAGGTGACTGTTTGCTATTACTTTTCAACCTTGGTGACAGCCCGGGTATGCCGATTTGAAAAGATTTTTATTAAAAAATATTTATTTTTTAATAAATCTTTTTTAATAAAAATCTTTTCACTTTTTAATAAAAAAAATTTTCAAAAATTTTAAAGATTTTCTGTATTAAGTTTAATAATATTGAAAATTAAATAATTATGAACAAGATGCTTTATTTAATTCATTTAAATTAGAACGTTGGTGTATTCAGTTCACCTCAAAAATTAAACTGAGAAATTAAAATAAAGCCTTCCTCCCTTTGGAGCCACTTAGTAACAGTATTTGTTGATTGGGATCATAATTACCATACAAGTATTCCTCTCTTGGGCTATTGATCAACAAGTGTCACTCACAAGCCTGTACATCAGCGTGGGTTTTGTTTTAAACATTCCTTGTGACTGTAAATCGCACAAGGGCATTTTTGAATCGTTCTTCCCAATCTGATGGGTGAAGATGCTCGAAATATAATCACTCAAATTATTAAAATTGTGTCAACTTGCATTCTTTTTAAAAATGTTCTGGATATTTATTTGGTATTGTTCTATTCGTCAAAAAATAGACATTTACTCACAACGAAAAGGTGTTTTGCATTTTCACAAAAGCATTCCAATTTTGCACTAAACCTTTATAATTGGCAATTTTAATATTTTCATTTCGTTTTATGTAATATGTTATATATGCAATAAATTTCATCGGGAAATTTTATGCATTGATAATTGAGTGAGTATGTTGACAAAATAGATTATGGACTAAAGCGGAAAGCTATTTTAATGATAATTGTAATGATGAATTTTGTATTGCAAGTTCATAATACAACTGAATTGGCATTTCTGGGGGAATGCTATTGCACTTGTTCTATGACGTTCATAAAGAAAAGTTTGTTAGGTATAAGCCCTTTTGTGTACTTGGAATTTGTATTTTTGTATTTTCATGCCTTGTTTAATTTTTTACTGTTTACTTACAAACAATTTTTTTCACGAATACTTTGTGCAAGCTGAATATTAATGAAAAGTAGGAATTTTTCATGATGCAAGTTCCTTTTATTTTATTTTCTATTGGTGACATGATGTTTTCTCGAAAACAAAAGTCTTTTATCAATTAATTATTTAAAAAAATAACTTTAGAAATTCTATGTATTTTAGTCATATATGAAAAATGTATAATGCAAAAAATCCTGAAATTTGTCTGATTTTTGAATCATTAACCACTTAACGCATTTGCCAGTGTTTGACACGGGCGAAAGTTACCGGCAAATTTGCACATGCCCGTGTCTCACACGGGCGCTCTTGTATCTCGCGTTATTTTATTTCGAATGCTTGTCTGAGATCCGTTCTAGTAAAAATAGATAGGCTAGATTATAATTAAACTTATTGACGATAGATGGCACCCTATGCAGCATTTTTTTGTGTAAACCACGTGGTGCATTTTGATGATTAGCTATAAGTTGGTTAGGAATTCTTTGTTAAAAAGCAGTTGTTTGGTGTGGAAAAGGTAATAATCCATTTTTATTACGTTAAATATCATAAAAGTAAACAGTTAACCATAAATTAATTTTTACTAAGTGTTTTTGTGACTTGTTTAGAAAAAGTTATCTGATAACGAGCGACTCTTACGATTTTGAATATGTCAATTTATCAGAAAGTTTCAGCGATGACTGATGATCTCTTGAGTGATGGAAGTGAATCTGAGGTTAATATGAAATTCAAAATAAACATGTAATCAAATCGTTTACACTTTGTATAAAAAAAAATTTTATAACTTTTTACCCCACCCCCCGCAACTGAAATTGCAAAAAATAACTTACACTATACATATATATTCATTTTCTGTCAAAAAAAACTCGATAATTTTTTACCAGTTTTTCCGAAAAAAACTCGTGCTTTAAGTGGTTAAATACAAAAATTTATAACGTGTCTAGTGTCAGTGGTATCCAGCAACCTTATTTATCTAGGTCAGTGGTCGCCCAAGTGGTCGATGTAAGATTGTTAGGGGTCGATAATATAAGACATCATTGTACGAGTAATATTTAATTAGGTTAACTTCGATTACCTCCATCCTGGGTGATAACATAATTAAGAGTGACTCGTGGAAACAGTGACATGAATAGGATCTGTAAGATGGAGCAAGGTCATGAAAATTGTTGTTATATGTAATGTTAAAAGGGACGTCAAAAACAAAAAGTATCCCTTTGACGTTAAGCCAATATAGTAATATATACTATATTATAATGCAGTAAACATTAACTATAAAATGAACAATCTAAAAACTCACATGAGTCTTTTTTGCTGGTCCTGTTATAATTACCTAATAGTAAAATAGCGGGTGTCGATAAAAAGTAAAGAAACTTCAGAAAGGATCGACGGTCAGATATGTTTGGACCTGATCTAGGTCCAAATACTTTACGTCACCCGGTTGTAGGTTAAGATCAAATAAATCTAAGCCGCCTGAGAACAAGATGGAAAAACAATGCTTATACTTGGCATTTCAAGTGCTGTTCTATTTATTCTATCATGTGGTTTTCTTTGCTAACTCTTATGTCGCGTTTTAATCTTTTAAAAATTTAACGGCTGTATTTCCTAAAACATCGATGTTATACATACATCATGTACACTGACGAGCCAAAACATTATGACCATCCCCACATTTTTCAATGAACTCGTCTGGATGACGTGGAGGGCACGTGATTAAGTGAGAATGGTATTTAACTGCTCCTGGAGAAGGTAAGTAATCATTCTTGCACTTACTTTTGCGAGTGATGGGAAAGGCTGCTGATCTAAGCGAATTTGATAGAGGGCAGATCGTAATGGCCCGAAGATTCGGAACGAGTATCACCGAAACTGCACGACTGGTAGGGTGTTCACGATCTGCCGTTGTTAGTATTCATGCAAAGTGGATAAATGACGGTGACACCAGCAGTCGACGCCAAGGTGTTGGTCGTCCAGGCGTCATCAAAGAAAAAGGACGTCGGAGACTGTCCCGCTTGGTAAAGCAAAATCGACGCGAGACAGTGGCTCAGCTGACAGCCCAATACAATGCAGGTCCAAGCGCAAGTGTTTCGGAACACACAGTTCAGCGGACACTGTTGGATATGGGACTGTGCAGCAGACGTCCCACTCGTGTGCCTCTGTTGACCAAGCGTCATCGTCAACTACGCCTACAGTGGGCCCGGGAACATCGAGACTGGACCGTGGATGAGTGGAAGAGAGTTGCCTGGTCAGACGAATCCCGATTTCTCATTCATCACGTCGATGGTCGTGTCAGGGTACGCCGTCTGCCAAGCGAATAGTTGCTCCCCTCTTGTACAGCAGGTCATACACAGGCTGGTGGTGGCGGTATTATGCTTTGGGGGACGTTCTTATGGGAGACTCTGGGACCCGTAGTTGTGGTAGAACAGACCATGGACGCTGCGAACTATCATTGCGGATCAGTTGCACCCTTACATGGCGTCTGTCTTCCCAACTGGAAATAGAATCTTCCAGCAGGACAACGCCCCATGTCACAAGGCTCGGATTGTGTTGGAGTGGTTCGAGGAGCATACTGATGAATTCCACTTAATGTCTTGGCCACCTAACTCGCTGGATACTAATCCGATAGAGCACATTTGGGATGTCATGGAGCGGCAGCTCAGAGCTCAAACACCACCATGTCCGAATATCTCGACTTTGCGTGACCGCTGCTTAGACATTTGGTACAACCTGTCTCCAGTCATGTACCAAGAAATTGTGGCATCTATGCCCAGGCGAGTTGCAGCTGTTTTGCAGGCCAAAGGAGGCGCAACGCGTTATTGAGTAGGTGGTCATAATGTTTTGGCTCTTCAGTGTATATTAATCTTTAATATAAATCAAAACTTTAAAAATTTCAGTGATTTAGTGTCTCATGTCCAACAAGTTAAAACTTGTACGGATTCCGAATTGATTAAAATATTAAAAATAAGATTTAAATTTAAAAAAATCGGATTTAAATCAAATAAATCCGATTATTGTTACTAAAAAATCACGACTTTTTCGTTACCTGCTTAGTGACTAGGGAAATTTCTTTAAGCAAAATCTTCTGGAAAGCTTCTGTTTTCAAAATTTTGTCGACTTTTTTGAAAATTTAGTCTATTTTTTTAAAAATAATATCGGACGGAAAAAATATTTTTCGGATTTTTCTTCAGGGAAAAATTTTCCAATGGAAGCCAATTCGGAAATTTAGGGGCCAAGCCGTGGCAACCTCGAAAGAAATCGGTGGTTGCTAGATTTCCATGGAAACCTTAAGAAAATATTTAATTTTTTTAATTTTAGAATTTAAATTTCTAGCGAGATCTTCAACGTCTGTTTCATACTTAATTAGCACATTTTATATTTCAGCTGAATCTGAGCATTTGAAATTGCTACTAAAATAGGGTTTAAGACTATTTTGCTACTATTTTTAAAATTTATGCCACTATTGCTTCTATTTCACAAGTGCTTTGGCTGTGGAAGCCATGAGCTTAATATTTTTGAACTAAACTATCTATATATAAAACAGAGTTAGCGTTTGTCTATCTGCTTTATATATAAATTACATCCTTCGACCACTCCACACTAAATTTGGCACACTTATTGGAAAAATAACTTTCCCAAAAATTAGTTTTACCAGTATAATGCCTGGAAAAACATTTTTTTCCTAAAAAAATAAATTTAAAGAACTTAAATTAAATTCTAATACTCATGTTTGAACTTGTTTTTCATTTCTTTCCAAAGTATCAGTAATTTACAAAAAAGTTTGGCTAATGATATGAAATGATAAAACATTTAATATTTTGCGTAACTTATATTTTGTAAGGAAATGAGTTGGTATCTGGCAACGCCGAAAATAATGTTTCACTTTCTAATTTATGACGAATTATTTATTTTGTGCAAAATATTGCTAAAGGCATAGGTTCATTTCTTGCGATATGTGTATATTTCCTCCAACTTTCCATGTCATGATTCAATACATAATGATTTGTACAATTCCGTTTCATAAAAAATGAATCAAGCATACAAAACAAAACATTTTAAAATAAGATGGTAATTTATGCTAATTTCTTGCTTTAAAAAGAAGGTAACGTGAAAATGAAGTTATTTTAAAAATAAGACGGTTAACGTTAAAATAAAATACAAGTGAAACCGTAAGTAGTAAGATTTTTTTAAATTTTGACGTAGGTTTTCTTTACAAGGCAATTAAAATATTAAAAAAAA
The DNA here is from genome assembly GCA_933210815.1 of Meta bourneti. Lineage (NCBI taxonomy): Eukaryota > Metazoa > Arthropoda > Arachnida > Araneae > Tetragnathidae > Meta > Meta bourneti. The sequence continues at coordinate 13,180,176 of OW119930.1, forward strand.
TTATATTTGTTTCTCAAGTTTCAAATTATATTATTTGGATTATACTGAAAGCTGTACTTAATAGTTAAGAAATATCATCTATAATTCTAAATGGGTACGTAGTTTCCTTTTAGATACTCGAACTGACAAAACAGGGACATAAATAATCGTTTTAAAATAGCATGCCAGTTGGAATAAAGCGAATTTTAAATATAACTTTGCTGACCTGAGTATTATATCATGGTTATAAAATATTCTAACTAGGACTTTTGAAAAGATGAAAGTTTTGTTTTAAGTGACAGATCGAGGTTGTTTACGAGTTGAAGCTGTTCTCATGCAACTTTGCCATCCCAAACATTCATTGATTTTATTTCTAAAAAACGCTGAAAACTTGGCCGACCGTTTTTTGAAAAATTGTAATCGATTAAAGTTTCGTCTGACTGCAGACATTTAACTTTAAAATAAGCAGTAATTTCACACGTGGAATGGAATTTTCAAGACGAAAAATGTAGTTGGCTTGAAAAGAAATTCGTCATGAGTATCGTATAAATATAATTTATCCGGATTTGTGGATTTCGGTAATATCGCATTCCTGGTGCAAGAGCTACAAGCAGAAAAATACTGATAGCAAAATTGGCTGCAATATACGCTGTAAATTCGTCACTGTTACAGGTAATGGTAATTAATTAACATCGCACTGTCACGGGAAATGAACTTAAAAGGATTAACAATAACTCCCAAACTCAAAATCGACTTTTTTTGTCATCTCGCCATTATCTTTGAAGTTTTGTCGTATACTATAGTACGATGTATGTAAAATTGATTATATGGATGGGTAAAGCAACCATACTTATTTTTGGTCCAAAGTAAATTGTAGAAGCTATAAAAATGTCAAAATGGAGTTTAAAAACAGCGGGTAGGCAGTCCCCACTCTACCGTAAGGTTTGGTTCGCGAATACTTTTGGGCAGAATACTTGGTAAGTGGGTCGCTGGTGAAATTAAGACGGTGGGTATTTGTTTGACATTTATTTACTTAGCCAGTTTTGGTGGATACATAGCAGTGGTGTTAAGAGTGTGAGCAATGTTTAGTATCCTATGGCGACCTTATGGATGATGGGCCTATGATAGCTAAAGTACGAGACAAACGGAATACAGTCGATGCTGATGTTCCTGACAAAGGTAAGGTGTGTTTCCAAGCGTGGTGGCAGCTCGTTAGATGGCCCAGCGATGTCGCCTGCTCCTTGCGTCTTCGGGAAGCTCTAGATCTCTCCGCACTTACCATAGGTTGACTTCTTGGTATCATCTTGTTCGTCTTGAACTGCTCTTTCAAAACTGTTTACGTTTCCTATGCCGCAATTGAAATTTAGTGCGATATTTTAGCTTCATAGTGAAATTTTCGACACATCGTCACTTTCCACTGCACACAATTTTCACACAAATGGTTTAAACTGTCAACTAGTCAAAGGGAATTGTAGAACTCGTCGTTCTGTTCGTCTCTTCAATTTAAGCACGTTCTCTTCAGTTCGTCTTTCTCTTAAATTTAAGCACACTCACCACGACCCTGTCGATTGGATCTGAATTTACAGCGGTTAAACAGGCCGGCATATGTGCCCGAAATGTGACTAATTTCCCCCATCACGCGGTTCAAAGGGGAGAGTGGATTAGTGGTCTATCTGGCCAACCTTCCTCTACACAATGGTAGATCCTTTAACCCCATAGGCTGATTCCCCAGGAGTTATGGGGCTTTGAGATATCAACATTTTTCTTGACGCGCAAGTTTCTGCCGATGACCTCCATACCGATTTTAAAGACGTATTCACGTCAAAAACTATTTTCCTCTGACTTATTTGTTTTGTATATTAGCATCTTTCGGATAGAAAAGTGATTTTCCGGATCACTTTCAAGCAACGTTTGATCATTTCAACCCGAGCAACGCCGGGTACTTCTGCTAGTATAAATGTTTTTCTTAGAAAAAACTAAATGTATAGCACTCTGATAACTGCAAAAGTTTGTTTAGAAGGTCCACTGTCCCCACATAAAGGGCCACATTGCTAAAAGTTAAAAACTTCACTGGTGAAGATGAATCTGTGTTAAAAGGGCCGAAGTAGCCCGATTGGAATAGCGGATTAGCATCCGGAGGGTTGCGAATTCGAAACTCGATCCATCCAAAGACGGTCAAATACACGGGAGATGGTGCAGGTTAAATCTGTCGTGGCTTCAAATATCCTCACGTTGGCGTGGTGTGAGAGTTTGGAGATTGAGGTGCCAGCTCAGGTGTTTGCCTTCGTCATCTGACCGTGGTTCACAATTACGAGATGTTGTCCTCGGATCTTTTCCCTTCGGGATGAATCCCGGACCGTCACCAATAGCCCGTTGTGTTGCTCCAGTGCGACGTTAATTCATAACCTTGGAGGTTAACAGGTACGAGTTCGACGATCATGTAATTCTTCCGTTCTTTTCCAGGTGACGGCGTGGTTCGCAAACCGCCCCACCAATTCGAGGATTCTCACTTCCTCACCATCCACACTAACGACGGTCGCCTTGGCAACCAGATGTTCACCTTCGCGACCCTCTATGGCCTGAGTGCCCTCAACAGCCGGCCCATGCTCCTCATGCCCAAGAATCAGAAGGTCCTGGCGGAGTACTTCGACATGAACTATTACGAGGTAAGGTGGCCCTTCTGAGACCTTCAATTGCTACTGTGACATCTTAGCGCCCAAGAGTCTAGGTTGGCGGGCTGCAGACCGGAAGTTTCCTGTTAAGAGCCCTTGACTACTGCGCTTGCGCATGCGAAGAGGATGAAAAAAACAGTTAGCTCACGGACTCGGTCTAGTTGAGACGTCTTCGTAGCAATTCGGATAAACTTTAATATGAAATTAAGCATTTTGTTTCGCTCGTCCATTGTCAACTCATGTTTTGTCTGTGTAAAAATAAATGTTATTTTTTAATGTCCTACAAAAGTTTGAATTAATTCGTCACACTATCATCGACCTTCTGTAATGAAATGGTGTTGTGTCGAAAATTAGTTTGGATCGTATAGTGGATAATTTACTTTGAACAGTGAATTGCCTCCGTAGGAACAGTAAAGTATCTATACACAGTTCTTTAAAAATTACCTTAGAAAATTTATTAAGTTAAAATTTAAGGGTAAACAAAATGCTGATAAACAATTGAACAAGAGGGGCCCCCGACAAGACACAGAAAACATCACTTTTTTCAAATAATGATTTGACGCAATACAAAAGTTCAGGAGAAAGAGATGGGGACCAATGGCACAACCCGAGGAACAGATGGACTCACCCTCGGCAAAAGATCTCAGGAAAATGGTGTGGGGTTTCGGTACGTCGGGCGTCAGACATGGAACTTCTGAATCCTCTCAAATCTAGTAGCAGGCCCCTATCCATGGAGGATCGTGGTTGTCGAGATGAATCCAACTCCGCTGGACCGCCAGGTCGCCGGGGAAACTCGTCAGGACAATCGGTTCTTCGCCGCTTCCTCCTCTTCTTCCGATCGTCTTCTCCCCAGAGAAAAATCAAGTGCCCTCCTTGTAGGGGTGTACGACTATTTATCGTACTTCAATTTCTGAAGAACCGCCAAATCCATCAACCCTGATCAACGATAAATCCCGTAAAAGATAAGCCCACCTGCCCCAAGAGGTCATCCATCAAAATCCCCCTCCTCCTAGTGAACAATCCACCCCGACGAAAGGGGCCAAGGGGTCAGACATCAAAGACTGCCAAATACGCCGATACTAATGAGCGCTTTTCCCTCAACGGGGACTCACATTCCTTCTCACGGCTAACCCGTAAGAAAAACTACCAAGCGCCCAAAAGGTGGCGCAAAGGCAACATAATATATACAGTAAAAAAATTACAGACAAAACAATTAATACTTAAAAATCAACCCAACAATGGTTTGGTTGGATTTTTATGGCGCAAGGGCCATACGTTGCCATGATGCACCAGACACAATATCGAGTAATGGACGTACACGTGGAAAGTTTTACTGACGCAGGACAGAGATACACCCAGGGAGGAATCGAACCTGGGGAGAAAACATCCAGTCTTCTAGCGCAATGGGCACACCTACTGAGTCAGGATGGCCAAATCTATAATGAAATGGGCACCTCGTAATTTTGAATCAAAGTCGGATGACTGAGCTGGAACCCCACTCTTCTAACTTCCACATCACGCCAATGTGAGGAGGCCACGACTGATTTAAAGTGCACCAACCCCCATGTACACGAAGGTGTTTGTTTGGATAGAGTTTCGAACTCGCAGCCCTCCAGCTGCTAATCCGCAACTCCATCGACTGTTCTACCGCGGCAAACGAATAAGGTAGGTAGTTAATTAACGTAGCACTGCAGCAACACACGGGCTATTGGCGAGGGTCCGAGATCAATCCCGCAGGGAAAGATCCAAGTGCACAAAGCCTCGTCATTTTGAAACACGGTCAGATGACAGGAGACAACACTTGAGATGGCACCCCACTCTCTAAACTTCCACACCACACCAACGTGAGAACTTTCGAGGCCACGACATATTTAACGTGCACCAGTCCCCGTAGTCGACGGCCTTTGGCCGGACCGAGATTCGAACTCGTAACCTTCCTGTTGCTAATCCGTTGCTCTTCCAACTGGGCTACCATGGCCCACTATGTGGGGGAGGCCTACATTATGAAACTATTTCGTGCCGATTGTACATTTTCAATGCTCTGTTTTGTCCCCAGGTGGACGAAAAGACGTTCGCAGAGTCCCATCCTTGGGACATCCACAATTGGCTGCGCCCTGCGGACTATTCCATCCCTCCGGACACGAACATCATCAAGGGAAACGACTACCCCACCTCCTTCACCTTCTTTGACCACGTTCGACAGCAGATTCGAACCATCTTCCGCTTCAAGAAGGCCTATCGCCAGCATGCCCAAGATGCCCTGTGGAACGTCAAGAAGCTCAGACCTTCGACTCAGGTCTATGTAGGGGTAAGGGAGCCATCTAATCTATACCTATCTTTATCTATATATCGATCTATATCCATCTATCTATCTAAACATATATCTACATCTATCTAACCCATATATCTACATCTATCTAACCCATATATATACATCCATCTATCTAATCCATATATATACATCCATCTATCAATCTAATCCATATAGTATCTACATTCAACTATCTAATCCATCTATCAATCAAAACCATCTATCAAATCTATCAACTCCAACTATCAAAACGGGGCCGCGGTGGCCCGGTTGGAAGAGTAACGAACTAGCAACCGAAGGGTTGCGAGTTCGAATCCAGCCAAACACCGTCGTGTACAAAGGGGGCTGGTGCACGTTAAATCTGTCGTGGCCTCAAATGTCCTCACGTTGGCGTGGTGTGGAAGTTTGGAGAGTGGGGTGCCAGCTCAGGTGTTGCCTCGTCATCTGACCGTGGTTCAAAATTACGTGGTGTTGTCCTCGGATCTTTCCCTTTGGGATTGATCCCGGACCGTCACCAATAGCCCATTGTGTTGCTCCAGTGTGACGTTAATTGAAATACCCAACCCAACCCCCAACTATCAAAACAATATACATATCTAATCGATCTATCTAATCTATATCTATATAAAATCTAATCTATCTATCTACTCCTTCTATCTATATCTACTCCATTTGTCTAATTTATCTATATATAATCTATCTAAATAACCTATCTATAATCTATCTAATCCATCTATCTATAATCTATCTAATCCATCTTTCTATATCTAATCCATCTATCTATATCTACCTAATCCATCTATCTATATCTATCTATCTAATCCATCTCGATCTATGTATACACTAACTACTCCATCTATCTAATCTATCGCTATCGCATAAATCAGGGATAATTCGCCAATTTTGTGTGTCTAAATATGCTTTATGAGTGTTATGCAACTGCATAATATTGCCAAAATTTTGCGGAAGAGATCGCACTCTACTGAAAGGCATTGAGCCATAAAACCCAACACAGCCCGTCATCTTACCGTGGTTCAAAATTACGTGGTGTTGTCTTCGGATCTTTCGCTTTGGGATTGATCCCGGATCGTCACCTATAGCCCGTTGTGTTGCTCCAGTGTGACGACAATTAAAATACCTACCTTATACGTATTTTTAAAATTGAAATACAGTGGTACCTTGACATACGAGTTCCATGACTGAGCTCGTAAGTCAAAATGCTCGTATCTCAAATCAATTTTACCCCATTGAAATTAATTGAAATGAGATTAATTCGTACCAGCCCCCCCAAAACCGTCCCAATTTTTTTATAATAATGTATTTATAATGAACAAATATTGTAGCTGGAGTTAGAGCCTTTATCGAGTCTTGCTGTGATCGTACTGCTTTTACAAGTCTATTACCCTTACGCTTTGCTTTGTTTGTCTATTATCTCACTCTTTAATTCGATGGATATTACCTTTCTCCTTTTCTCACCACTGTTCTTCACACTCACCTTCTTTGGACTCATGGTTATGCGAAAAAAATTAGCTACATAACCTGTACACCCCCCGTTTTTCCGTTTTCAGAATTGACGCATCTGGTCGGTGAAAAGAAAAATGGGGGAAATAATAATAACTAAAATAAAAATAAATAAAAATAAATAAATAAATAATAATAAATACAAACAAACAAATAAATAATAAATAAATAAAAAGTAATAAATAAATAATAAATAAATAAAAATAATTAATAAAAATAATTAATAAATAAAAAATTAAAAAAATTAAGAAAGGGACTCGGGTCTCCAGGTGGCAGTTGACAGTAAATGTCAAACCAAATTAAGAAATTAATTGATTTTTGTGACAGACGTTAACCATCATCAGGTGAGGTAACCATGTGAACTGAACGACGCGCAAGACTCGGGAATCTGAGCGGAGTGGTGGTTGTGACGTCACCGAAGCAGGCTTTAATCTCTCAAATTCTGGCTCGTAACAAGGCAAAATATCGACCTAGTGACGGCTCGTATCTAAAAACTCGTATGTTGGGGCACTCGTATCTCAAGGTACCTATGTATCTTGGTAGATAGGTATTTAATTAACGTCACACTGGAGAAACACAACGGGCTATTGACGACGGTCCGGGATCAAACCCGAAGGGAAAGATTCGAGGACAAAACCACGTAATTTTGAATCACGGTCAGATGACGAGGTCACACCTGAGCTGGCACCCCACTCTCCAAACTTCCACACCACGCCGACGTGAGGATATTTGAGGCTACGATAGACTTAACGTACTAACACCAACACACATTCCCGTGCCTAGTGTCGTGAGACACTGTACCAGTTTAAATAAATGTGGTTGGGGTGAATAGAGCATGCCACCGAGGTGACATGTCTATCCAGAATTTAGAGCACATTACATTTATACATTATTATATCTATACAGTAATATATTACATCTATATTATCATACTAAGTTACACTATATATATACAACATGAGAGAAGAAAAAAAAAAGTAGATTTTTCAGTCTCTTTGGATAATCAAGTCCTGATGATTCTCAATGAATCTCACCGTGCTAATAATTTTGATCCTCGAGCCCTTGGTATTAGCAATGTTCCTGAGCCATGCGATTTGAAGGTGGTCGGCAGGCGTCCTCATATGCCATGATGCTGTAAGGGGTCAGACTGTGATTCAATGTAGAGGTGTGCCGATTTCACCACAGGAGCAATTTTCTTAATTGATTTTTTTTAAACCTCGTTATAGGTAGAATGGAAACGGGCCATGTCCTGTGAAGAAGAGTGTCTCTTCCCTGGTTCAACTTGCCGATAGACTTAACGTACATCAGCCCCCTTTGTACACGACGGTCTTTGGTTGGATTCGAATTCGCAACCCTCCGGTTGCTAGTCCGTTACTCTACAATATCTTGGCGAGATCTACGTGTTTCACACTCAATTAACACATTTTGCATTTTATCCGATTCAGTTTGTATCCGAGCAATTAAAATTGCTATTAAAATATGGTTTAACCCTCCTGGTGGATTATCTTCGCGTCGAAAACCGCCCTGTAGTGGCTAGACTCTGATGCAGAAACCTGTTCGAAATTGTCACCTGTCCTGGGCCAGCGACAATTTGCTTTTCCTACTTGGATTTTCATTACCCCTTGGAGTAAGTATTAGGTCAGTTTTGTCTCGACATTTGCAAGACTGACCAGATCTCGATAGAGATACCTTGTCAAAACCAGTTGGTGGGTTAATAGACTTTTGCTACTATTTGTAAAAATCTATGGTAGTAATTCCCCTCTTTCGCAAGTGGTTTGGTTGTGGCAGCCCTGTTCTCTCAGAGGCCACGTAACCCGGGTTGGAAGAGTAGTGGAATAGAAATCGGAAGGGGCTAATCAATAAACGTTGGGGCTTAAATCTGTTGCGGCTTCAAATGTCCTCACGTTGGCATTGTGTGGAAGTTTGGAGAGTAAGGTGCAAGCTCAGCTGTTGACCTCGTCATCTGACCGTGGTTCGAATCTTTCCCTTTGGGATGTATCCCGTACCTCAGGTGATGACCTTGTATACAGGGTGTCCCAAAAAGGTTGTTCCGCAATTTATCTTTTTACCATTTGGAGATAGGTAGGCAATGTAAATTGCAAAAGTGCACCAAATAAGGTAAGTAATTAAGATATGTGAATAAAATTATCACGTGATAACAATTTAAGCGGATACAGTTCTTAATTTTTATACAAAACCTTTAGATAAAAATCCGAGATAGCAAAAATGTTCCTTACCTGTATCCCTATCGTTAGTAAAAACCATATTTCTGTAGGTTGAATAGTAACGGAGATACAAGAGTTTCCATTTTAAGGGGGCCGTATCTAATTTAGAACGATGGCCAAAACTGAAGAGCTAAGTTTTGCATTGCTGCAGATGTTAAACATTTTGAACATGCGTTGTAAATTTCCTTTTATTTTTATTTAAGCCATTTTTTCTACAATATTTTTATTAAAGATTACATTGTCTACTATTATTCATTGCGATTTTCATCTGCAGTTGCAATACTACATTACTTTGCACAATGTTGCACTTTCTGACCGAAAAGTGCTTTTTAGCATTGTGTATACGGTCCCTTATCTGACTGCTTGAACAGCTGTGCACAAACGGTATAAGTCAACTTTTTTGCGTCATTATGCCTCCGTTACTGTTCAACCTACAGAAATGCAGTTTTCTGCTAACGATAGGGATGCAGGTAAGGAACATTTTTGCTATCTCGGATTTTTATCTAGAGGGGTTGTATAAAAATTAAAAACTGAATCCGCTTAAATTTTTATCACGTGATAATTTTATTCACATATCTTAATTACTTACCTTATTTGGTGTACTTTTGCAATTTACATTGTCTACCTATCTCCAAATGGTAAAAAGATAAATTTCGGAACAACCTTTTTGGGACACCCTGTATACTTGTAATGAATTATACTCGTAGTCCAATATTTCCTGCTCAATCCCTGGAGAGCTATAGAAGTGTGTGAATAAACCTCCTTCACTTGAAAAAATCTCTCAGTAGTCTTCCTACTAGATCTTCTTTCGTCATCTGATCGTGCTTCAAACTTTCAAGGTGTTGTCCTCGAATCTTTCCCATTGGGATCGGTCCCGGACCGTCACCGATAGCTCGTTGTGTTGCTCCAGTACGACGTTAATTTCGATTACCCCTACCCCAACTAGATCCTCATATTAACTTTTAAAAAGGCGCTATTCCAACTAAAAAAGGAGCCGCAGTGGCCCAGTTGGAAGAGTAACGGATTAGCAACCGGATGTTTGCGAGTTCGAAACTCGATCCAATTAAAGACCGCCGCGTACGGCGAAGACTGATGCAAGTTGCATCCGTCGTGGCCTCAAATGTCCGCACGTTTGCGTGGTGTGGAAGTTTGGAGAGTGGGGCACCATCTCAGGTGTTGACCTCGTCACCTGAAGAGTAGTTCAAAATTACGTGGTGTTGTCCTTGGATCTTTTCGTTGGGGATTGATCTCGGACCATTGCCAATAGTACGTTGTGTTGCTCAAGTGTCACGTTAATTAATTACCATTACCACCATATCCTGTTCTCTCAACAGACTGATAATTTCCAGGTTCACGTCAGGCGGGGTGACTACCTCGAGAAGGCGGCCAGAGGCTGGCTGAGGGCGTACGAGGGTCGAGAAGTGGACGCGGAGTTCTTCCAGAGGGCGGTGAGCTACTTCCGACGCAAGTACAGCAACGTCACCTTCCTGGCTGTGAGCGAGGACCGCGATTGGTGCCACAACAACCTGGCGCGCCACGGCATCCTCACCATGCCGGACAGCCCGAGCGCGGGACACGACCTGGCCTTCCTCGCAGAGTGCAACCACACCATCATGACGTATGGAACCTACGGATTTTGGGGCGGATACCTCTCCGGAGGCGAGGTCGTGTATTTCACGGATTTCATCAAGCCCAACACCAGTTTTGCACTGGAGTACTTTCGGTACGACAAGATGTACCTCCCAGACTGGGTGCCCATATCCACGACAAAGCCGGGGTACTGGGAGACGTACAAGAACCCTTTCCTTGAGTGATTGTTGGTTGGTTGAGGTTTTATGGCGCAAGGACTATATTTGGCCATGTATGCGGGTTGATTACGTTAAGGAGGTTGGCTGAGAGCCGAGAAGTGGACGCGGAGTTCTTCTAGAGGGTACAGCAACGTCAGCTTCAATGCAACCACACCATCATGCCGTACGGGACCTACAGTTTCTGGGGCGGATACCTCTCCGGAGTCGAGGCCGTGTCGCGGTGAGAGAGGACCGCGATTGGTACCGCAACAACCTGCCGCGCCACGGCATCTTCACCATGCCGGACACGTCCTGGTCACCAGACACAACACATAAAAGGAGTGATTGTTGGAACTGATAATTTCCAAGTATAGTGTTTGTTTATGGACGTGGATCAGAAGACATGTTGCAAACCAAGGGAGATTGCATCCCTTGTAAATCATGGTAGCTCCATATGTATCTTCTGTTTTACCCTCTCGTACCGATCTTTTTGCCGTTTTTCCTCCCTCGTTGTTTTGTGTTTGGCGCAACTAGGCCACATATGGCCCTTGTGCCATAAAACCCAAAACCAACCACCCATACGTATCACCCCAGCATTTTCTACAGCATTCCCTACCTATGCAATCAATGCCGATAGGCAATTGCGACATACGTGTAAATCTATGATTAACTTATTTATCTGGTGAGTACTCCATGTACATCCTCACAAACATTTCTAGTCATTCACTGCCTGTGCAATCAATGCAGATTGGGAATTGAGACATAGGTGTAACTCTATTATTAACTTGTTTTTCTGGTGAGTACTCCATGTGTATCATCACAACTATTTTCTACAGCATTCACCTCATTTGCAGCTTGTTGGTTTGGATTATCGCTCTACTCCAACTTGGTTGAAAGTTGTCTGTTGTGCTTTCATTTCCCTCGATGACTTATTCATTCTTTGCCATTTGCAGCGCACGTAGGATTTGATTGAAATTGCTGAACCACAACTTATAATTTGCTAAAAGAACTGGATCTGATCGATTGCGAAAGTATCAGAATCCCTTGTAAGTTCACGAATGAAGTGTTTTTTGTAGAAATACTTCACATCTTCTCCAGCCTTCACACATCTGAAACTTGCTGGTTCCGTTTATGACACAAGTGCAACTTAACGAAAATGGCCTTTTGTGCTTTCACTTACTTCTGGGGATGTTATGAATAAGTTCCCTTGACACGTGTGATGCATGAGCGAATTATTTGTTCCTTTCTGAGCTTACGATTTAAACTGTATTCTGTTCCACTACTTGCAATTATTAAGAAAGGGTCAGATTTTTGAGTACTTTCATTATTAAAGATGGTGTCTATAGTGCAGCGTTCATCTCATTTGGAAATATGCAAGGAAGCTCAAATTCTTTATTCCGTCGATAGTGACCCCCTTTGTTGTACTACCCAGTATACAATCAGACAAAACTGGACAATGCGTTTGACGTGGACTTCTTAAGCTCAGACATATAGCAACATGCAGAAATGAAACTTCAATACCTAAGCATAGGGTAAATATGGCGTCTGTTATAGAATTAACATATTAGAACGTGGTATCTATTATGTTAAAGGCATCTATTATTGAACAGTAAACTTCTGACAAGACTGAAAATATTTTGTTGCGACTGATCTATTTGCTGTAACTGCAAGTGCTTAGCGAAACTACTTAACTTTCAATTTGAAGATTTGATTTATCATTATTTATTGTCATATAATTTATTATGTTGTTAATTAAAACTTTCAGAGACCTGTAAGCGCACAAAAGCATATACGTCCATGACAATGTCAGTTATGAAGCATCAAAATTTCGTGAATTTGGTCTACGAAACTGCAGTTTGAAACTTGGTGTTCGAAGATTTTTGTACCTGATTAAATTATTTATGACCTATTGATAAGAATATTTGCTTGTTCTATGTAATAAAATGGTGCTAACTTTTTATTTAAATTATATTTTGTCGAATACATATTACCATGTGTATAACATTTTCTAATATTTTATTTCTAACTCCCTGAATTACCCGGCGTTGCTCGGGTTGAATTGTTTATAATTCATCGTAATGTTACTCCATATTATTCCTATGAAAATTTCGAATTGTTTTTAGCCCCCTGCAGACCCAGAACAAAAAGGTTAATATATAGCCTATGTGTCCGGCAGAATTCTACAGGATGAATGTATCAAATTTAGTGTGAATTGGTCTGACATTGATCGTATAACTACGCAATGTTATTCCTATGAGGATTTCGAATTGTCTTTAACCCCCTGCGCCATATCGACGATAAAAAAGGACAACTTTCTATAAAAATAATCTTATTTATCATAAAAATTTACATTCCAATAATAAAGATAGTTTAAAAATTTACAGACGGGATACTTAAACGATATGATACTGAGCGATTTTCAGCGCAACCGTACGCATCTGCGATTGTATCATATTCTAAGATTCTAAAAAACCCTCCAAGGTCATCTTGAGAGGCGACTCCTGTAGATGTTCACTCTGACGTCATCTGCACAGCCAGACCGGGAGAGAGCGCCCCCTAGCAAGTGCTCTGTCCAGGATGACGGGATGTTGCACCCCTCTGCACACTCAAGACAAATAGAACGGGGGTTAATATGTAGCCTACGTTACTCGCAGGGTTCCGAAGAATGAGTGTACCAAATTTGGTGTGGATTGATCAAACGGTACAGATTTGCATACAGAACAGATGCCAACTCTGCTTTATATGTATAGATTTAATGATCTTTAATTGTTTAGCTACATAAATAATTTTAAGTGGAATTAATGTATGTGTCGGGACTCACACAAAAATACAAACTTTAGTGGACTGTAATTATGTTTATTTATATTGATTGCTGTACTATCCCAAGTACAAAGAAAGATATGTACTAATCCCGGACCGTTTCCAATAGCCCGTTGTGTTGCTCTAGTGCGACGTTAATTAAAAACACCTAAAAATACCATATCCAACTCGAGAGAAGACTCCGCACAAATCCTCCGCCAGACAACAATAGAAAAGCGAGATCCATATTCTGCCCCGATTAGGAACGGATTCCCTAAATCAATTTCATTAAAGGAGTTATTAAAAAACGCACCATCGGGAATTAATGCTCTTAAATAAGAAATCCGAGAGGGCAGTGGATGTTATTCCGGTGTCTGAGAACTGGGCCGCAGCGTAACGACCGTTTAGAAGGAAGGCCGGAGAAAACAAAAACACGGGGAGATGAGATAAAAAAGGTTTGTTAATAGGCCTCTGGGTAAGGGGATCAACAATAAAAATTGGCCAAGAGATCAAACAAGGGGGAATTTGACCACAGAGTAACTCTCCTTAATGTCGCAATTGCCTTTCATGTACTGCACGCCTCCTGTTGTCCGCCTTCTCCTGCAAGGGTGGTCGCCATTTATGGTCATAGTCGTTGTTGGCGCCTGAAGCCACTCGCTTTGTAACCCTCCAAGTGGTTTTGACGAGATATCTCGAGCGTCAAGGTCTGGTCAATTTTGCTAATGACTAGTATCTCGTCAAGATATTGTCGATTTTGTGATGAAGACGAGATCAAGATAATTTTTATTCTAATGGTAGATATCCCGTTCATTAAGATCTGGTCAATTTTGCTAATGACGAGATACCACGTCTTGGAGATATTGCCGATTTTTTTATGATGACGAGATCAAGATCTGGTCATTTTTATTCTAATGATAGATATCCAGTTCATTAAGATCTGGTCAATTTTGCTAATGACGAGATACAACGTCTTGGAGATATTGCCGATTTTTTTATGATGACGAGATCAAGATCTGGTCAGTTTTCTTCTAATGGTAGATATCCCGTTCATTAAGATCTGGTCAATTTTGCTAATGACGAGATACCACGTCTTGGAGATATTGCCAATTTTTTGATGATGACGAGATCAAGATCTGTTCAAAAGACGAGATATCTCATCCATCAAGATCTGACCAATTTTGCTAAAGACGAGATACTTCGTCATCGAGATATCTCGACACTGGAGCAATACAACGGGCTATTGACGACGGTCCGGGATCAATCCCTAAGCGAAGGGTCCGAGGACAACACCACGTAATTTTGAACCACGGCCAGATGGCGCTGCAGCACCAGAACTGGCACCATACTCTCTAAACTTCCACACCTCGACAACGTGAAGACATTTGAGGCCGCGACAGATTTAAAGCGCACACGACGGTATTTGAGTCGATTTGAACTCGCAACCCTCCAGTTGCTAGTCCGTTGCTCTTCCAACTGGGCTACCGCGGCCCCACGCTGAGGGGGTAGTTCAATTCATTCTTCAGAACTGACATTAAACAAGTTATATCCTGAGAATTCAACAGATGTCAACTTCAAAAATGTTATCAATCAATTTCCAAATCAACTGGCAAGACTCGAGCAAACAATGTTAACACAATGCTCTTTAAACACTTCTTTACAACTCATATTACAATAGGAAGGGGAAACGATAAAATGTGAAGGTCGCAGCTAATTTTACTTCTTATCTCATTCGGTATTCGAGCATACTTGCACGTTATTTTGATCGTGGAAAAGTAATTGTATCGTCAGCCGGCCCTTGACAAAAAAAGCCGCTGGAATAATAAATGGGCGTGTAATCCTCCTGGTGGTTGTCTCGACGAGATATCTCGTCAAAAGCAAAACTTACCAGATATTGATGGAGGAGATACAACGTCCACAGAAAAAAACTGACCGGATCTTTATTTATTATGCAATACCATGACGTCGAGATATCTCGTCATCATGATATTGTCGTCTCCCCGTTGTCCCTTAATCCCATCTTGATGGAATTAAGGGACAACAATTAAGGAATAGAATTAAGGACTCGTCAAAACCAATTGGAGTGTTAATTGCATCACCACCTTATTAACCAAAACTTACCAGATATTGATGGAGGAGATACAACGTCCATCCATAGAAAAAAACTGACCGGATTTTTATTTATTATACAATACCATGACGACGAGATATCTCGTCATGGAATTAAGGACTCGTCAAAACCAATTGGAGGGTTAATTGCATCACCACCTTATTAACCTATGGTATAAAGTTAAAAAACAAGACGAATTGGAGCATATGTTAAAGCAGTGGATCAAATTAGGGTATATTATTGGGGCCCCAAGTGAATCCAGTTGCTTCATGTGTATATTTGGAATTATTTTTTAAACATAACAGGTAGGTAGGTAGTTAATGTCGCTCGAAAGCAACACGCCGGGAATATTGTCCGGGATCCATCTCGAAGGAAAAGATCCGAAGACAACAGCTCGTAATTTTGAGTCACGGTCAGATGACGAGATCAACACCTGAGCTGGTTTCCCACTCTCCAAACTTCCACGCCAACGTGAGGACATTTAAGGCTGCGATGGATTTAACGTGCACCAGCCACCGCGTACACGACGGTCTAAGGTTGGATCGAGTTTCGAACTCGCAACCCTCCGGTTGCGAATCCGTTGCTCTTCCAACTGGGATACCGTGGCTCTTTATACAGAACAGAAAAAATATTGGTATATCTGCAATATTTGCCCTTTGAAGTAGACCTGGTCCTATAATAATATTGAAAACCAAGATGTCCTGAGACAGATCAGATTATATCACACGTCGGACATTGTAGAGCTGGTTCTGAACGTAAAAATTGCCTGTATGTTAAATACGAGTGGCCTATATTTTCTCGCCAGTATCACATCACCCTTAGCCCTATGCCAGAGGTCGGCAAACCGCGGCTCGCGAGCCGCATGCGGCTCTTTAGCCACTTGAGTGCGGCTCTGCTACGAATCTATTTCGACTAACGCACGAGTTGAGCGAGAGCCGAGTCAGTCATAGCTCCGTGAATTTAAAGTTGAATGGACCGAATCGTTCGCGTTTATACAAATCTCAAATGGTCTTCCGACCTGTCTTATTTGTCAAAAAAATTTCCGCATAACAAGAAATCAAATTTGGAGAGACAATTTACAACTAATCACGCTTCATTTGGCAGTAAATATCCCGAGGATGATGCGAGGAAGAAAGCAGTTGAAGAAGAGTCAAGAAAAATCAAGTTCTGTATTTAATTATTGTATGCAAACTTCCAATAATGTTAATATTGCAAGCTTTATTGTTAGTCAAGAGATTGCTAAGAGAGGCAAACCATACACAGACGGTGAATACATTAAAAGTTGTTTTATAAATGCACCCGAAGAGCTATTCCGGAATTTTAAGAACAAGGCAGAAATTCTTAAAAAAATTAGAGTTACCACTGTCTGCTAAAACAGTAAAAGACAGAACAGTCAAAATGTCTTCGAATATAACCAATCAGCAAATCGAAGATCTTAAATTGGTTTCAGCTTTATCAATAGTTGTTGACGAATCTTGTAACATAAATGACAGCGCAAGTTTCACTTTTTATTCGATTTATTTCGTCTACCGGTCCTAAAGAAGAACTTTTAGGATTATTGTCACTGATAGGTCAAACACGTGGCGAGGATAATGCAAATACTGTCATTGAATGAATGGAGAAACATATTCCACTCGATAAAATTGTTTCAATTTCAACAGATGGGGCATAAAGTATGACCGGAGTGAGAAAAGGTTTTGTTTCTATTTCGAAATTAATCACGAGATACTATTGCATCATTCATGAAGAAGCGCTTTGTGCGCAGACATTTCCAGAAGAAATTTGCAATGCTATGGAATTGGTAATCAAGATTGTCAATACAATTGTAGCTAAAGCTCTTTATCATCGCCAATTTAAAGAATTTTTAGTTGAAATGGAGTGAATACGCAGATCTTCTGCTGCATAATAAGGTACGTTGGATTTCAAGAGGAAACGTTTCCCTTCCTTATTATTTGAAATTAAAGCATTTCTTCTTGAGAAGGGTGTTGACTAGCCTGAACTAACGGACGATCAGTGGATCCAAAAATTTTATTTCATGGTAGACGTTACGTCTTATCTAAATAATCTTAATCGTAAACTACAGGGGAAAGAAATACAATTTTTTTCGATGTTGGAAGAAGTCATTTCATTCGAAAACAAATTATCCCTTTTTGCTCAAGATTTTAAAAGAGAAACATTAATTCATTTTCCAAGCCTGCTGAAACATCGCCAAGAAAATAACTAGGTAATTGACATTTACTATTTCAAAACAACAATTTTAAATATGAGGGAAGCTTTTCTCTACGGAGGTTTCAGGAATTCAGAAATAGCATAGCGACGTTAGCCTTTGTTAAAAACCTCTCAGTGCTGATATAACAGAATTGAATTTTTCTCCCTTTAATATTGACATTGGCGCTTTTGAAATGCAACTACTGGAGTTAAAAAACAAAGAATTATGGAGCTCCAAATTTGAACTTCTTAAATGTTGATATAGAGAAAAATAAATGTGATCAGTTCACAGAAAATGTGGTCTGTTTTGAAAGACCTGGAGAAGGAAGACATGATAATTTTCAACACCTGGAATAGTATTCCTGACTCATATGATCAGTTAAAAGAACTAGCATTTGCTGTTCTTTCACTCTTTGGCTCTACATATTCATGCGAACAATCTTTTTCAAGCATGAACCTTATCAAAAGTAAATTGAGAAATCGTCTTGATGAGAACCTGGAATCCTGCTTGAAATTAAAAACGACATACAAATCTGACTTATCCAAACTTTCCAAAGAAATGCAAGGTCATTGTTCACATTAAATGCGTGTTTTGTCATTTTTATTTTAATGTAAAAGATATTTTTTGTCAATAAATAAGATTATTATTATATCTCGTTTTATTTAATGTTAGTAGCTAGTTTAAACCTACTCCTAAAGACATGGTTCTTGAAAAGAAATTTGGCTCTCAAAAGAAGTATTAATCGTTGTACTTCTGATCTTTGGCTGTTTTGACTAATGAGTTTGCCGACCACTGCCCTATGCCATACCTGCCAATTTTTTCAAGAGTGGTGATGTTGGAAATTCTTTCAAGTTTATGAATGATAACGCCCGTTATAATCGTTCGGTCTGTGTTGACCTGCTTGAACACCGAAAGAATAGTGGCTTGAGTACACCCCTGACCTCAATCCCATAGAACAGGGGTGTCAAACTGGCGGCCTGCGTGCCGCATGTGGCCCCGAGGTAATTTTGTGTGGCCCACGATGCTGTGAAATGAAATGAAAACAGGACAATAAGGAATGGAGAAAATAGCACTTAGGGGAGATCGAGGCAATACCGTACACACAATTTCGTCATGTTAAAAATGTGCGAGCAACCATTTTCGTCCATGAAATTAAATAATGACTTACCGATAATAATTAATAAACCTACAGATCAAGATTAACTGATAAACATCTATCTGCCATAATGAAGATTGTCTGTTCTCAGTCTTTGAATGCAGATATTGGAAAACTAGTAGGAGGAAAGCGCTGGCAAGGTTTCCGGTAAAAAATGTTAATTTTAGTTTTATAAATACATTAAATAAAATAAACGTACAAATAAAAGCAATTATATAGCAATATTATAAATTATTACCCTAAATTCACTTAATTACGTAATGTGTTTTAATTATCCTATCCATATTCCTGAATCTTCACTTCAAAATATAATTTTAAGAAAATTTGTAAATGTGATGTGGCCTGCGTGAATCTTACCAGTTGCATTAAATGGCCCGTGTTTTAATTGAGTTTGACAACCCTGCCATAGAACATATATGCGATGCTCTTCGGAGGGGCATAGCAGAATGCAACCCCCCACCGCGTATCAAAATAGCCTATGGCTGAATCAGGAATGGTGAAACCCACCTCCAGATTAATTGGACAATCTTGTGAAGAGCATGCTCAACTAATGCCATTCATGTACTGCAGTGAGGAATGAACATAATCCTTAATAGGGGCCGCGGTAGCCCAGTTGGAAGAGTAACGAACTAGCAATCGGAAGGTTACGAGTTCGAAATTAGGTTCAATCTAAGACAGTACACGGAGGCTGGTGCATGTTAAATCTGTCGCGGCTTCAAATGTCCTTAATTTAGCATGGTGTGGAAGTTTGGAGAGTGAGGTGCCAGCTCATGTGTTGTCCTCGGATTTTTCCCTTGGGGACTAATCCCAGGCCGTCTTCAATAGCCCGTTGTGTTGCTCCAGACGTTAATTACCATATACAGTATTAAACTTTGAAAGGGGACAGTATTAAAAAAGTCACGGACATTTTTCTTCTGCTTCGACAAAGACCAAAAATGGTACGTTTTGTTAATTTAGCATGCATTACAGGTACATTCGTGTAAGTTTGTTTCTCTATGCGTGCAAATCTCTGTGAAGTCTGCCTGTATTTCTAATTGTTATATTTATCTTCCTCCTGTCAGAATTGTTTTTCTAAAAATGTGAATGATCCTTAATTTATAGTAATTTTACTTATCATCGAACTGGAGCTACACAATGGGATATTGGTGACGGTCCGGGAACAAATCCGAAGGGAAACATCCGCGGACAACACCACGTAATTTTGAACCACGGTCAGATGACGAGGTCACACCTGAGCTGGCACCCCACATTCCTAACTTCCACACTGAGGACATTTGAGGCCACGACAGATTTAAAATGCACCAGCCCATCTTGTACACGACGGTGTTTGGTTGAATTCGAACTCGCAACCCTCCGGTTGCTAATCCGTTGCTGGGGTTGCGATCCCCATGTTTACCAGAGAAAGTAAACCCAATGGGTAAAGTATAGATCGCTAGGGTACGTCGGATTCGTGAAGCCCGTACACACCTAAAGATGTACCCCCGAGGGGCTGTGAAAAAAACATGTTTGCCAGCTTGTTCGTACTGGGAACACGAATTTTTAATTTAATGAGGATCGTCATTTAAACTCTGGCACTGGAAACCCTCTTCTAAACTGGCATTGGAGATCCTAATCTAAACTGGTTCTAGAGCTTCATCTAAACTGTCCCTAGGCGTTAATGTAAAGTGCCTCCGTGGGTCTTTTAAACTGAAATCGCTTATCAAAACCTTCAATGAAAAATTTCTGTAAGTGCTACATACCAGTTGGCTTTGTTAAATGAGCTTTTGCCTTGAGTCTACATAACCACTTTTAACCCTCCAAACGGCTTCATCTGACCGTGGTTCAAAATTACGGCATGCTGTCCCCCGATCTTTCTTGGGGCCGCGGTGGCCCGTTGGAAGAGTAACGGACTAGCAACCGAAGGGTTGCGAGTTCGAATCCAGCCAAACACCGTCGTGTACAAAGGGGGCTGGTGCACGTTAAATCTGTCGCGGCCTCAAATGTCTTCACGTTGGCGTGGTGTGGAAGTTTGGAGAGTGGGGTGCCAGCTCAGGTGTTGCCTCGTCATCTGACCGTGGTTCAAAATTACGTGGTGTTGTCCTCGGATCTTTCCCTTTGGGATTGATCCCGGACCGTCACCAATAGCCCATTGTGTAGCTCCAGTGTGACGTTAATTGAAATACCCCCCCCCCCCCCGATCTTTCTTTTCGGGATTGATCCCGGGCTATCGCCAATAGCCCTGTGTTACTCCACTGCGACGTTAATTAACTAACTACCTACCCTCCAAATGGTTTCGACGAGATCTGACCAATTTCCCGAGTGACGAGATTTATCGTCATCATGGTATCGACAGCTTTAATATTGTCACGTGTAAGTGTAACGGGGTGTCTATTCTGGGCCCCTGTGGTATAGCGTTCGATTCCAGTTCGAATGCTATAGCACAGGGGCCCAGAATAGACACCCCGTTACAATATTGCCACCTAAAGATGTACCCCCGTTCATTGACGCAGTTCATGAACTGTAGCAAAAGACACCAGGAACTTACAAAGGTTAATACAAACTAGCTGTATGGCCCCGCGTTGCGGAAGACAACGTGTTAGTAAATACCTCCCTCTTGGATTTTTTACTCTTTTTTGCATGCCTTCTTATAGATTCACTGTTATATAATTCTATAAATTTATCATTATTATTATTCGGATTTAAAAGTTTTATGGTTTAATGTGTCACGGGATAACTGATTGTTAGTAAACGACATATTAGATTTTTCGCAGTCTCTTTGCAAGTCTTCATGTAAATTTTTCAATTTCACCCTGACGTTCAGCTTCGACCAGTCTTCTATTGGTAGCTTGTTCCTTAGATTCATTGTGACGTCTTTCACGTAGTTTAGCTGAATTGCTTGTTATGAAACAACGTTTTCTTTTTGGCATTGTCATTAAAAAGAGTAATTACAACGCAAAAACCAATCGCTATAAAAAAGGCAGCAGAAAACAATTTGAAATTCCAAATTACGATGGATTTAAGAGTTGAGTTGTGCAGGTTTGCTGTATTGGATGTGAAATAATTATAAAAAATTATGCTTAAAGAAGTAAAATTATAAGGCTCGAAAAAGTAGTGTATTAAATGTTTATCTAAAGTAGGTAAAATGTAAGACACGAAAAAGTACTGTATATTAAATTTTGAACATTTTCTACGTTTTTTTCTCGAATTTAACACGAATATTTAAATCAAGTCTGACAAAAAAACATAATAAAAAAGTTGGAGCAAAAACCGCTACGGAAGCGTAACGGAATCAGCCAGTGACGTCACGGGTCCAATCAGGTAATTTTTTTAACATTTTATGTTAAAATTGAAAATTTTGAAAGGGTGGAATAACTTTCCCAGTTTATTCTGCGTATTTTGACACCTTTCTCAGATCTCTACGTGCTATGGTTGAGACGAAGGTAGATTTCCAACAAACTGTCACACATTAATAGTGTAGATATCGAGGAATTCCATCCCGTGGCCAAAGATGTCGACAAAGCGGTCCGCACTGGCCCGGAACGGTTCCTCGGCTAGACGTGCGATCAGCCCTTTATATAATACTAATATTTTTTGCGCAACTCCATTCTTCTATGTTGTGTAGGAAATAATCCCGTGTTCAGGAGGCAGGGGATGTGACTGGGTTCCTATTAGCTACTCAACTGAAAAGAAGCCGTCCCGAACAATGTATTTCTAAAGATACGCTTTTCACGGGATGCCGTGCCGTTTCCAATGGCCGTAAATTTACGGCTCTTTTATTGAGTGGACAATGGCCGGCTCTTTGCCCAAACAAATTACTCGAGACAATGACGCGGGGAGGCTCGGAAAACGGCAGAAAGACGCTCGTTTTTCTCTTCTCTCACTTGCGCGTTCGTCTAAAGGAGGAGGAAAGAGGAACCGGAGTATTTCCACTCTTTCTTTTGAAAGAGGAGTTTCCTTGTAGATATTAAGAGGAACTGCTTCGATTGAGCTTTTCTCACACTCCGGTGAAGTGTCGGTTTCGAAACGGGAACGCGGCGATCGGAGTGATAGTCGGATTGGGTTGAAGACGGGGATTCTATGCAAATGCTAGGCGCTCACCATTTGCAGTTTTATTACTTAACCCTCTGACTTTCTCCGAGATTTCCCAGTAGTTTAGTGCTGCTTTATATCCCGCAACATATTCAATGACTAAATAACCACGTCTTTCTAAAGATTTACGTGTGGATTCTTTAGAAAGATTTTATTCGTCCTTCCCTCAGAATGGAATATTTTGGTCATTTTTTCTGTAAATATTTTTCATATTTTTTCCTACGACCTAGTATTTTTATTTTATTTTTAAAATTTTTTTCTAATTTAATCTGGCACTTTTTCAATTCTGAAATTTGTGTATTTAGTATTGTCATTACCTTCAAGCATATAATAAATTTCTCTTTAGCACTCGGCATCCTCTCACCAGTTCAACTACCAAGTCCCTACACTACCAAAAATATATTTTCTGGAACCCTAAATTAATACCTTGAATTTTTACCACCTGAAGATTGAGGGCCTACGGCCCACATATGCTTCTCAAGACCACGCCACCCTTCAGAATATTTTGGAGCGATTCTATTGGCCCATACAGTACTGTGGAATCCGTTGAAAAGATTCTATTATTCCTGCCGTAGAAGGGCCGCGGTAGCCCACTTGGAAGAGCAACGGATTAGCAACCGGAGGGTCTTGATTCTAACCAGACTGTCGTGTACATAAAGAGCTGGTACACATTAAATAGATCGTGGCTTCCAATGCTCACGTTGGTGTGGTGTGGAAGTTTGGAGAGCGGGGTACCAGTTGAAGTGTGACCTCCTCATCTGACCGTGGTTCAAAATTACGTGGTGTTGTCTTCGGGTTTGATCCCGGTCCATAGCCAATAGCTCGTTGTGTTTCTCCAGTGCGACGTTAATTAAAATAGCTATCTAACTTCTGTTACGTAGCACTATCTCGCATCTGAACAAAATACGAACCATAGACGTGAAATATAAGTAGACAATTTTTTAGTATAATTTTAGTTTTGGAGCCTCCATAAAGGGAAGGTAATTAATATATTTTTATAAAATATATTTTTATTTTAGAGTAACGCAAAATTGCAATAATTAATTTACGTGTGCCACGAGATTGAGAAAAAGGTTGAATATCACGGGGTTAAACTAAATTTTTACCGTTAAATTTGTTAGCTGGAATATCGCCATTTAAAGGGTTAATATGAGGATTAAAAAAGGGTAACATTTTAAAGGGTTAATATGGAGTAGGAAGTTCGTGGAGGGGGTTGGGTAGGTGAATTAACGTCGCACTGCAGCAACACAACGGGCTATTGGCGACGGTCCAGACCAATCCCGAAGGAAAGATCGGAGTACAACTCTTCGTCATTATGAATCACGGTCAGATGACGAGGTCAGCACCTGAGCTGGCACCCACTCTCCAAACTTCCTTACCATGCCAACGTGAGGACATGAGGCCACGAGATTTAACAAGCACCAGCCCCAACAAACCCGACGGCCTTTGGTTCCGTTTCTCTTCCATCAGCCCCCATTCAAGTGAAGGAGTTTTATCCACACTTTTTCAGTTCTCCAAGGATCAAGCAGGAAATATTGGACAAGTATAATAGATTGAAATATATTCAGGTCAGCTAAACATTTCCTTGCAGGCCGATACAAAAATGCAAGTACCTAATGGCGTGAAACAAGGCGAGAAGATTTTTATAAAGGACCCCGCTCCTGTTAAAGGAATTCGAGTCTGTATATCACCCTATTCCCCTTCGCACTTACAATTCAAATGGTTCCACATTTATAAAGGCCTTTGTGGTACTTCGAATCACCCGAACACTTGTTGAATTCATCATTCGTTAAAACTTCACGCTCCTGCTCACGAGTGGGAAGACGGGGGAAAAAACCCACCGAACTTTCAGAGACGCGCGTGAAATTAAGTGAACTGCTAATTTATGCAAACTCTTCCCCGTGCGTTTGATTTCCGAAGCTTCAGTAGGTATTTTAATTAATGGCACTCTGGAGCAACACGGCGGTCTGTTGGCGACGGTCCGGGATCAAACCCGAGGACAACACCACGTAATTCTCAACCGCGGTCAGATGACGAGGTCATATCTAAACTAGAACCCCTCTCTCCAAACTCCCATTCCACGCGAACGTCAGGACATTTGAGGCCACGGCATATTTAATGGACACCCCCCCCCCCATGTACAAGACGAACTTTGGTTGTATTCGAACTCGCAAATCTCCGTGTTTTTTTGTTTTTTTTTCGATCCACGCCCACCCCGGCTCACCGCGAGGTTTGGAGCGGGGAAAAGTGGCAGAAGAGGCAATGGGCCACCCCCTCCCGCGGGCAGGGCAGACACACGCCCACCCCTCAGGGCGCACGTACGGCATTTATTGAATACTATATACATATTTCAATATAAATACAATTCTCCTTACATTTAGCAATTAATTCGAACATCAATAAGCAACATGGTGAGCTCAACGAACAAAACGCAATTTAGAATTTTTACAATTTAGAGGGCAATGCCACACTGGTACAGATAACCCAAATAGGATAGTAGATGTAAAAGGATAGATACGAGGTACATAAGAAAGTCTAAAAGTCAATTTGTTCCGTAACAGCAGGCCCCACACAAAACAAAGCATGAGAATCAGAACAAAACGGAATATAAAAAACAGGACAAATAAACCATTAATAAATACAATAAAACATTAAAAACTCACATAAAATTCAAGGTATCGTAAATAAAAAAAATGAAACATTAAGACAACATAAAGGAGAGAGAGAGGGGAACAAGCAATTATTTGAATAAAATAATTATTTTAAAACTTAACAAATAACAGATAAAAGCCAGGATAATATTTAATATACAAATATTTAAAGAGAATATAAAATATAATTATACTTTGTGGAGGATAGACACTTAGACTATCTACCCCAGTCCGTGCTGGCTTCGAATATATTGATTTGCCGCTTAAAATTAGGACATTTCTTAGATCGGCAGTCGTGTCCCACATCATAGTTGGTTTTAAATTTAAGGTTCGAATATGTATAATTTATATACCTTTTAGGATTTTCACACTTGTCTCCAAATGTTCTCCCCCACAATTCATGCAAATACTTTTGTCAGTGCAATGGCTTTTATTATGACCAAATTTGCCACAGCCAGTACACTGACGAATGCTCTTAAATTCCTTTACCCGGACTTTTTGATAGCCCAGGTAGAGGTAGCTTTCCCTCATAATCTTTTTAAAAGCATCCGGGGAAACAGATGCCACCCAATGGTTGCCTCTAATTGAATTGATTTTAAACATAAATTCCATTTTTATTTCCTCATCATTAGTCATTTTTTAATTTAAGTGCTGGAAGGATTTCCTTTTTTCTAATGCAAATCTCCGGTTGCTAATCTACTCTTCCAACCGGGCTACCGATTCTTGAGGAGGTTCTGAGAAGAATGTAAACTTCCTGCTTCCGGAATTTCGAGCCAGTGATCGCTTCTTCTAGATTTTGGGGACCGTGGCTCAGTGGGTATGCCCACTGCGTTAGCAGCCTTCGAATTGTGGGCGGGTCAAGTTCGATTCATAACAGGTGCATTCCTCCCTTGGTGTATTTCTATCTTCAATGTCAGTAAAACTTCCATTGTGTGTGTTTGTCTATTTGGTATTGTATATCTCGTGTCTGGCACAGCATGGCCAAAAATGTCCCTTGCGTCATAACCCCCCCCCCAAAAAAAAAAACCAACCAACATCTACATTTGGAGGGGCCGTGGTAGCCCGGTTGGAAGAGTAACGTATTAGCAACCGCAGGGTTGCGAGTTCGAATCCAACCAAACACCGCCGTGTACAAGGTGGACTGGTGCATTTTAAAACTGTCGTGGCTTCAAATGTTCTCACGTTGAGGTGGTGTGGAAATTTGGAGAGTGGGGTGCTAGCTCAGCTGTAACCTCGTCATCTGACTGATTCAAAATGACAAGGTGTTGTCCTCTGTTCTTTCCCTTCGGGATTGATCCCGGACAGTCGCCAATAGCCCGTTACGTTGCTCCAGTGTGGCGTTAATTAAAATACCTACCATACCTTCACGAAGAGGTATGTGAGTAATCATATTTCGAAATCCGTCGCTTTAGAGCTCTTGATGTGATTGATTCTTATTAATTCGTAGGGCCGCGGTGGCCCGGTTGGAAGAGTAACGAACTAGCAACCGAAGGGTTGCGAGTTCGAATCCAGCCAAACACCGTCGTGTACAAAGGGGGCTGGTGCACGTTAAATCTGTCGTGGCCTCAAATGTCCTCACGTTGGCGTGGTGTGGAAGTTTGGAGAGTGGGGTGCCAGCTCAGGTGTTGCCTCGTCATCTGACCATGGTTCAAAATTACGTGGTGTTGTCCTCGGATCTTTCCCTTTGGGATTGATCCCGGACCGTCACCAATAGCCCATTGTGTTGCTCCAGTGTGACGTTAATTGAAATAAAAATAAAAATAAATAAAAAAAAACTTATTAATTCGGATTATCAATATCATTCAATCACCGAAACTTATCTCACAAATCCCCAAACCTGACCGCAAATATCTTGAATAGTTTTAAGACTTGTTGGTATACCATATTACTCTCTTCTAACAGGAAGAAAAGGAAAAACAGTTCGGTATTTATAAACTCCACAAAGCGTGTAGGGGCTTAAATTGAATATAAACAACACAGCTTAGGTGCATCGAATATTTCTTTTTTAATGCTGCAAACTGCTTAAAGCTTCTTACGGATATCGTGCGCTTTTTTTGCTTATTTCCTCATTTTTTTGGCATCGGTTCTTGTCACTTTCATTGTTCGATCCATCTCCGGAAGGCTTTTAATGGAACGGCCCGTCTATTCACCTTCCATAGAGATGGTGAAGATAGGGAACAAGCTTTTACAAGGAAGGTCGGAGTTTGAATGCATCGGCGCTTGCGTTCTTACTCGCTCAGGAAATGATGACGGGGTTTTTTATGCAATACCTATTCAATCTTCTTCAGAGCTCGCCGTGTCAAAAGCTTGGAGATTAATTCATTTCGTAGTTCCCGACACATTCCTTAGCAAATCTCTTTCGCATTACTGTCGAAGGCCGTGGTAGCCCAGTTGGTAGAGTCGCGGATTCACAACCGGAGAGTTGATAGTTCGGTACTAGGTCCAGCCAGAGACAGTCGTGCACGTGGGGGCTGGTTCACGCTAAATCTGTTGTTGCCTCGAATGTCCTCACGTTGGCATGGCGTGGAAGTTTGGAGAGTGGAGTGCCAACTGAGGTATTGTTCTTGCCATCTGACCGAGGTTCAAAATGATGAGGTGTCCTCGGACAGAAAACTAACCAGATCTTGATCAACGAGGCATCTTGTCATTAGAAGAAAACTAACCAGATTTCGATAAACGAGGCATCTTGTCATCAGTAGAAAACAAACCAGATTTTGATGAACGAGGTATCTCGGCATTAGTAGAAAACTAACCAGATCTTGATGAACGGGGTATCTTGTCATCAGTAGAAGACTAACCAGATCTTGATGAACGAGGTATCTCGTCATGAGTAGAAAACTAACCAGATCTTGATGAACGAGGTATCTCGGCATTAGTAGAAGACTAACCCCTTAACAGTTTTGCCCGAACACTGCTCGGGTGCTGCGAAAGGTCACTTTTCTGATTTGCCCGTACGCCGCTCGGGCATCTTATTTTTCTACGCCAATCCAATGATTTGTCCGGCTTTTTAACTTTTTTTTGTTTGCAATGTTTCTAATAGATAGCTCTAGTAGTCCAGTAAAGATTGAAATGCAAAACATGCGTACACCGGTTTTAATATCAGGTTTTACTGCTTTAAGCGGGAGGAGTGAATTTTGTTTTCACTTGTGTAGTGTATCACACGTTGCGAATACTATTTCTTTTGAATTTTGTGCTAAAATAAAAGGGAATGAGTGACAGTGAGCGGCTCATATCAGAATATAATTCTGATATTGGATCAGATAATGAATCGGAAATTTCTCTAAATGATTCTAGAAGTTGCGAAAGTTCGTTATCGGACTTCTCTAGTGATGAGGAAACGGAAAGTTCCGATGATGTAACTCAGGTGCGGAACTTTTGTGAAATTGATATTAGTAATCCTCCTCCAGCACCGCCGCGATTTCCTTTCACAGCGAATCCTGCTGTTCATTTGGATATTGATGTAAGTAATGGAACTTAACAGTTTCTCTGATATATCATTGTGGAATGCTTTTATTTTGTACCAGAAGCTTGGAGGGAAAATACTCTCATTTGAATTTTTAGACTTGACTTAGTTGATCGCCTGATCGAAAGGCATGGAACGGTGAATGAGAAAAAAGGACGACTAGGAATTTTGCCGAATCCCGTACGATTGACTGAAAGACACTTTTTAGAAGTGATTCCACCCACCGAAAAGAAACTTGAGACCCACGTGTTTTGCTTTGTGTGTTGCTCAAAAAGGAACGATAGCGGAAAACGGATGAGAAAAGAAACCAGATATTTTTGTCCCGATTGTGATATAGGACTCTGCTTATCTCCATGTTTTAAAATTTATCATACAAAACCTGAGTTTTGAAATTAAATAAAAATGTAAGTATTAAATGCATGCTCTTTTTTCTCACATCCATTTCTATCAAGTGTTCTTAAAAGTTCTTGTTCGGAAAGCCAACTTTAAGTAAAAATGCCAATTTCTCGCTATAATTAAAAATTATCATAAATTATGCAATTCAATACTTGTAACAGTTTTGACTGCTGATTTGAATTTATATAATCGATTTGAATACAAAATTGCTTATCAAAAATGTGCTTATTTTTGGACACAATATGGCAGAAAAAAGGAAATTGTTAAGAGGCTAACCAGATCTTGATAAACGAGGTATCTTGTCTTCAGTAGAAGACTAACCAGATCTTGATGAACGAGGTATCTCGTCATCAGTAGAAAACTACCCAGATCTTGATGAACGAGGTATCTCGTCATCAGTAGAACACTAACCAGATTTTGATGAACGAGGTATCTCGTCATCAGTAGAAGACTAACCAGATCTTGATGAACGAGGCATCTCGGCATTAGTAGAAGACTAACCAGATCTTGATGAACGAGGTATCTCGGCATTAGTAGAAGACTAACCAGATCTTGATGAACGAGGTATCTCGGCATTAGTAGAAGACTAACCAGATCTTGATGAACGAGGTATCTCGGCATTAGTAGAAGACTAACCAGATCTTGATGAACGAGGTATCTCGTCATCAGTAGAAGACTAACCAGATCTTGATGAACGAGGTATCTCGGCATTAGTAAAACACTAACTAGATCGTAATTTCGCCATCATAAAACAATAGGTAATGTCGATGAGGAGATATCTGGTCATTAGCAAATCAGACCGTGATGGACAATATATCGTCGAAACAATTCGGAGGGAGGTATTTCAATTAACGTCACACTGGAGCAACACAACGGGCTATTGGTGACGTCCGGGATCAATCCCAAAGACAATTCGGAGTGTTAAGAGTGTGGTTATGTCGACTTATATATAAACAAAGGTTTATTTAAAACAGAAACCACAACTGGTATTTACACCAAAGAAAATTTTTCATTTAAAGTTTTGAAAAATGACTTCAGCATAAGTGACCCTCGGGAGCACTTATTCTTTACGCTTGTACATGCCCCAAGGTACCCGAATGATCTTTTGTTTTTCCATAGAGTTTACTGTCTTTAGTGAACACGGGTGTCCAGCTTCCGGGATATCCAAGCGATCTTTCCCTCGTTTCATCGCATAATTCTATTCCCCAATAAATTTCTTTTTTCCTTTCATGGCATTTTTCACTTGGCATTGTCTTGCGTTTGGCGAAACTTGGCCAAGACCCCTTTGTACACGACGGTCTTTGGTTGGATTCGAACTCTCAACCCTCTGGTCGCTAATCCAGTACTCTTCCAACTGGGTTACCGAGGCCCACGATTTCGTAAGGTTGGTTTTGAGTTCTATGGCGCAAGGGCCATATTTGGCCATGCTACGCCAGGCACATGACATACAATATCAAGTAATTGACACACACAATGAAAGTTTTTACTGACACAAAAGAGAGAAATACACCGGGCAGGAATCGAACCCGCGCCGCCTATAATTCGAACGATTTTGTGGGGTAGGTATTTGAATTAACGTCACACTGGAGCAACACAACGGGCTATTGGTGACCGTCCGGGATCAATCTCAAAGGGAAAGATCAGAGGACAACACTTAATTTTGAACCACGGTCAGATGACGAAATCAACATCTTAACTGGCACCCCACTCTCCAAACTTCCACACCACGCCAACGTGAGGGCATTTGAGGCCACGATAGAGTTAACGTGCACCAGCCCCCTTTGCACACGACTATCTTTTGGTTGGATTCGAACTCGCAGTCCTCCAGTTTCTAGTTCGTTACTCTTCCAACCGCGCCACCGCAGCCCTGATTTTGTACGGAAGAAATCAGTTTATAAATAAGGATATTGTTTTTTTAAGAATCACCTGATTTTGTACGGAAGAAATCAGTTTATAAATAAGGATATTGTTTTTTTAAGAATCACTAGTCCCCAATACTTCCGGCATGCAGCGAAAGTCATCCAATTTCAACAGAACACCCACGTTCCATAAGCTCCCACCAGAAGCATTACCCAATGCCACAATTAATCGTCAATTTCCATCCATTACGAAAGAGAATCAGCGCAAAGAGGATTTACAGAACACTTAAGCCTTTGCCTCTGGCCCGAGGGCAACGGAAATTTAATCCCCAAACGCCGAACAATTGAATCTTCAGACCATCTCGATAAGGACACCTACGCTCGCACATTAAGATAAGGGAAGGATTCACCGCTTAAATGCAGCCTTCAAACAATCCCAGAAACAAGGAGCGGAATATTTCCGGTGATGGGGAGATCGATTGATATTGGATGTGTTTCCGAGTGATTAATATTTCATTCGATTCGTTTTCGATTCGTGTCGTAGGTGTTAGCAGTTACGCTTGGGTGCGCGTTTGAATATGAGAAAGAATCGCGGTTTCGCTTTTTACATGGAAAGTTGGCCACCTCGATTATTACTAGTGAAAATGGATATTCGGGAATTTTAAATTGGTTGAAATGATGAATCGAAATGAAAGTTGTATTTCGGCTCTTGGTTTTTCCAAATAGCTTTATTTTTTCATGTATTTTGAAATTTAATCACGGAGCAACTGTTGCTTGATTGTTTTTGTTAACCTCATAAAGATGATTGGTTTGGGTTTTATGGCGCATGGTCCGATAGCTGGCAAGCTGCGCCACCTCATTAAGTCTGGATAATTAAAGGGGTTGGTTATATTTGGGCCATATTTGGCCAAGCTGCGTCAAACACAAGACAATGTCAAGTAATTGTGAGCAGAAAGGATGGAGAGAAGAAAGTAGAGAAACATTGCTTGGGCATCCTGGGGTCACGATCCCTAGGTATACCAGAGACAGTTAACCCATGGGAAAAGATCACAAGGGTACCTCGGGTTCGTGAAGCTCGCATCCACCAAAAGTAGATGTGCCCCCTAGTAGGAAAAAAAAAAAATAGCCCATTGTGTTGCTCCAGTGTGACGTTAATTGAAATACCCCCACCCCCCCCTAGTAGGAAAAATTAAAGGGGACCAGAACCTTAAAATTAATAATGGTTGATTGTTTTTTTACTGCTCAAGAGCCAGATTTGACCAAGACACGCAAAGACATTTTTTCTCTCAAGTAAGTAGACATACACACAAGTAAAGCTTTACTGACAAAGAGAGAAATGTACCCAGGGTACTTACAGAAATCGAACCTGCACAGCCTACACAATCTACAATGGTAGGTAGCTGAATTGACGTCGCCACTGTGCAAAACACAACGGACTATTCAATCTACAACGGAGATATCTTGCTATGTTCTTTTTCGAAGGGCATTAATTACAAACACAGCGTCTTTTCTTGAACTATTCATACGTCTTTGCAATTTTAGTTCATCGCGAAACTGGCTTTGAAAAGTTTATTAAAAATAAAACTTGATTGAGTGGTACATGTATTTAAGTCTTGATAGACTTGTGTCTTGCTGTAGAGGAAATAAGGGGCAGAACTAAATGAAAATAACTCTGTATATATTAAATTATTTAATTTGATTGGAATTAAAACAATGTATATACAGGTATTCACAGAAATTAAAAATAAGTTAAGATAGTTCGAAAAAGCAATATCCTTCCTTCCTCTCACGTTCCAGAGTGTTCGATTTCTATTGAAGAAAAGTAATCCGTTCCATCTGAAGTTCACGGAGGGATATCTTGATTGGCGTTGCTAGGCAGTGTTCGCGTTGCTTCATTCCCTCGTCCATGACATGTACTATAACAAACTTCGTCATTTTTTTACTTTTTCGCGTTGATTCAAAACTCACTATTTTATGTATAATATAGTGAAATATTAATGTTCATTTTCCTCATTTCTCACTATTTTTTACCACATATACATACGACGCATTTGTTATTATATACGAGGCAGATTAAATATAGCTAAATAAAAATGAGTCCTTTTCTTAGGATAAAATTATGAAAGGAACTTCAAAAACATGCGAAACTTCGAAATTTACAAATGCTCTCGTTAAATATATCTAATTTTATATATATATATATATATATATATATATATATATATATATACATATATATATATATATATATATATATATATATATATATATATATATATATATATATATACAGGGTGAGTCTAAATTGTTTTTACAAAATAAGAGGGGTGATAGTACCCATCCAGACGAGCAATAATTACCATGGAACATAGGGTCGCATTCCACTCTGAGAGGCAGAAAAGAGTCAAATTAGAATTTCAACATGAACTTACAACAGTGTTGGGAAAGCGAATGAACGATACCAAAAGTTGCACAATCTGATTGATTGATCAGAGAAAAACTCACAGCAAGTGCTCAAAGTGGCGTTGCACAGTTCACACCGGCGAAGGAATGACTGGCTCTCGAAGAATCCTGGTGGTGTGTTAATTTTGCCTGCGGCAACACCGATTCTCGCTACGAGATCTTCAGCCGAGTCCACAGGCGTCTGGTATACTAAAGATTTCATGTGCCCCCAGAAGAAAAAGTCCAGTGGGTTGAGGTACAAAACGACGTCAGAGGCGATGACTTGTTCATGCTCGACGCGTTTCGACTTGACTCTTTTCTGCCTCTCAGAGTGGAATGCGACCCTATGTTCCATGGTAATTATTGCTCGTCTGGATGGGTACTATCACCCCTCTTATTTTGCAAAAACAATTTAGACTCACCCTGTATATATATATATATATATATATATATATATATATATATATATAAACTTTTGAAAAGAGTTAGCTAAGATAGGATGCCTACTTAGGATGCTGTCCAACGGAAGTATAAGGTCCCCCTTCACCCTCCAAGTGTTTTGACAAGATATCTCGTCCTTCAAGATCTTATCAATTTTACTAATTACGAGATAGATCGTCCATCAAGATATTGCCGATTTTATAATGATGACGAGATAAAAATCTGGTTGATTTTCTTCTAGTGACGAGATATCTTATTCTTCAAGACCAGTTTTGATAACGAGATACCTCATTGAGACAACCACAAGGAGGTTAGTTACCCTGGTTCATATGTCTGAAACATTCGCTTATCTGAAGTCAAGGGTTAACAGTACTGTTTTATGCAACGGTTTCATTAATACCAGTTTTCAATTCTTCGAAACAGCAAGAAAAACGGTTTATGTTGATAATTTGAAAATTATTTCCACTCTATGCTAGAATATTCAACTCTTTTTTATTTAGGTAGATAATTTTTACCCTGGATTTTCTTATATAATTCTATTATTAGCTATTCCCCTTTTGTCTCATACAAGCATTCTAATAACTTCAGTAAAGGGGTAGTTGAATTAACGTCACACCGGAGCAACACAATGTGCTATTGGCGACGGTCCGAGATCCATCCAGAATTGAAAGATCCGAGGACAACTACACGTAATTTTGAACCACAGTGATGTGACGAGGTTACCACCCGAGTTGGCTCCCCACTCTCCAAATTTCCACACCACGCCAACGTGAGGATATTTGAGGCCACGAAGGATTTGACGTGTACCAGTCACCCGTGTACACCACGGTCTTTGGTTGAACCAAGTCTCGAACTCAGAACCCTTGGATTGCTAATCCGTTACTCTTCCAACTGGGCTACCGGAGCCTCTCATTCATCAATATCTGGTCAGTTTTGATAATGAAGAGATACTTCGTAGAGACAACCACCAGGGAGGGTCAAGATGGGTTTAAGTTTTTAAACCACTTTCATGTATTGAATAATAAAGCCATCTGAAGTGCATTATTGTCTTCATCCATATACTAGAAGTCATCAGGGGCACATCTTTAGGTGTGTACGGGCATCACAATCTCGAGGTACCTGAATGATCCTTCCTCCTCGTTTCCCCTTCTGCTTTTTTTTACTTCCTACGTCATTGTGTTGACTGTCCTGTGTTTGGCGCAGCTTGGCAAAATATGGCCCTTTCGATATAAAACCCCGAAAATAATCAACCGATGTAATAGGGAGTGAGTGCTCGCAAAATGCCCGAGGCACCGTTTTTAAATACAAGCGACAATTTGAAACGATTCATATTCTGGTGCATAGGTATGTATTTAATTAAACGCAACACAACGGGATTTTGGCGACGCTTATCAACGCTGACGTCTTGACGCTTATCAACGCTTATCAAAGCTTATCAACGCTCGAGCAACACAACAGGCTTTTGGCGACGCTTATCAACGCTGACGTCTTGACGCTTATCAACGCTTATCAAAGCTTATCAACGCTCGAGCAACACAACGGGCTTTTGGCGACGCTTATCAACGCTGATGACTTGACGCTTATCAGAGCTTATCAACGCTGGAGCAACACAACGGGCTTTTGGCGACGGTCTGGAACCAAACCCGAGGAGAAAGATTCGAGAACACCACGTAATTTTGAACCACTATCAGATGACGAGGTCGCACCTGAGCTGGCACCCCACTCTCCAAACTTCCACACTACGCCAACGTGAGGATTCCGTGCACCCCTTGTACATGATGGTCTTTGGTTGGATTCGAACTAGCAACCCTCCGGTTGTTAATCTGTTACTCATCCAACTGGGCTACCTCTGCCCGAAATTTTTTTTTGTACAATTTAAGCGATTATGGATCGATAATTTTCTTCATCGATGTACAAGAGAGCACACGCGCACCCAACAATACCAGCTAAACTGCTCGAGGCTCTGTTTTCGAACAACTTGTCATCAATGCTTACACGCAATTTCCTAATCGCTTGCGCTATCTTTCTCAACAGACTTGTTTCCACCCCATCGAGGATTAAACACCCACCCCAATCGAACTCTTCCCCGCTTCTTCCTTCTTGTTCCGAAAGCCGTTTCGTCACACACGGACCCGACTCCGAGCAGACGACATATCAATTACCCAACGCGCAACCCACAAAAGCAACAATACGGACCAGAGGGGCGGCCCCGTTTCGAACCCGCGGGCGACACCCCCCACTCCAATAAAACGGGGCGTCGCAGGTTAAACGCTCTAATCTCCTTATTTCAATTTCCACGGCGAACATCGCGTGTTGCAATCACCTGTCGGAACATGTCCGTCCGGGCATTCACTTACAACACCCCCCTTCCTTCGGTCACGAAGAGCCTCCATCCGATATCGTCCGTCGATACAAGTGGAACACCGGATTCACTGAATACCCGACCCCTTCCGAACGATAACAATGTTCGGAAGGGGGAAATTAGCGAGGAATGCTAATCCCCAGTCTTCTTTAAATTAAAATCGAACAATGGGTGACCTCAAAGGGAGAGACCCCTCCGGAGAGGTCGCTTATCGGGACAGGTGTCACCCGATAAACAATCGCTGTCTGACTCTGTTGACAGAGCCTGTGATGGACGACGAGGCTTGTGGTGTGACCTCTGGTCAAGCGAGGATTGTCGCGGAGTTAATTGAGTTGGGATCTCAGAGAAAAGTGCGACAATTAGGACGTCGCTTCGTGATGACCTGTGTGGAAAAAAAAGGCGACGCACGAAACAATCCGGAAGAGCTTTACCATGGTAGTAAAGTAATCGAAGTTGTTTAAAACGTCAGTGGAGGCATATATCATCGAATTAACTATCAGAGCCTCTTAAGTCCAATT
Source organism: Meta bourneti (assembly GCA_933210815.1). NCBI lineage: Eukaryota > Metazoa > Arthropoda > Arachnida > Araneae > Tetragnathidae > Meta > Meta bourneti. Next base: position 13,217,142 of record OW119930.1, read on the forward strand.
TTTGGAGGGTTCATGGTAGCCCAGTTGGAAGATTAGCAACCAGAGGGGTAGGGAGTTCAAAGACCGTCTTGTGCAAAGAGGGCTGCTGCACGTTAAATCTGGCCTCAAATGTCCTCTTGGCGTGGTGTTGAAGTTTGGAGAGTGGGGTTCCAACTCTGGTGCCCTCGTCGTCTGATACTGGTTTAAAATGCCGAGGCGTTGTCCTCGAATTTTTCCCTTCGGGATTAATCCCGGACAATCGTAGATAGCCCGTTGAGTTGCTTCAGTGTGACGTTAATTACCAACCAATTTGTTTCAGTTTCCAAGGTTTTAACGCTATTTGGTTACAAAGTGCTTTCCAAACTTGTTTCAGAAGCTCCTAAGCCTACATCTCATCTGACTGCGACTCAAAATTACGAGGTGTTGTCCTCGGATTGACCCCTTCGGGACACGAAAGGATCAATCCGAAGACCTTTCCTTTCTGGATTGATCATGGACCGTCGACAATAGCCCGTTGGTTTGCACCAGTGGATGTAAATCCACCTACTTAAGTCTACATCAGTTATTAAAGTCTACATCAGCTATCCTCTTTCGGTGAATTTTTAAATTCATGTGTCTTATACCTGTTCTACGGAGCCGCTGGAAGGGCAATGGATTAGCAACCGGAGGGTTGCGAGTTCGAATCCAACCAAAGACCGTCGTGTACAAAGGGGGCTGGTGCACGTTAAATTTGTCGTGCCCTCAAATGTCCTCACGTTGGTGTGGTGTGGAAGTTTGGAGAGGGGGGTGCCAGCTCAGGTGTGACCTCGTCATCTGACCGTCGTTTAAAACCCCCGGCGTTGTCATCTGATCTTTCCCTTCGGGATGGATCCCGGACCTTCGCTATTAGCTCGTTGTGTTGATCAGTGCGACGGAAATTCAACTACCTACCGTTTACCAGAGTATTTAAGAAACCTCCTGACGCAGATGAAGCGCACGTTTATGAAAAGTAACCAGTATAAATTGAAATAACTAAAGTATCATGACAAGATAGTCCTGTGATAGCCTCTACGCCTTTACAAATTGTATTTGTTCTAACATGAGCTTGGTTAGTAAGGACTTAATAAAGCCTCGCTAAATTTTCTTAATTGCTTTTATCTATTCATGAAAAAGTGCCGCTACTCATATTTATTCTCTTATTTCAAACCATTTATAATAAATGTAGCATCCATATTCACACATTAATCTATTTCGTACCTCTAAATGGAATAAACTTATCCAAAAAAAAGTATAGCAGCATTTCGTTTAATTTTACTAGGTTTAAATTTCATTCCAATAAAATGCATGATAAAAAAAATCACACTTCAGTCTCAGCCACAATTAAGTTCTGAATGTTCATTTCAACTTTTTCCCATTCCCTTTTTTGGAGAGTGGGGTGCCATGTTAGGTGTTGACCTCGTCATCTGATCGTGATTCAAAATGAAGAGGCGTTATCCTCGGATCTTTCTCTTCGGGATCGATCCCGGACCGTCACCTTCCTCTCTGCGTGTGGATCTTTCTCTTCGGGATTGATCCCGGACCGTCGCCAATAGCCCGTTGTGTTGGTCCAGTGCGACGTTAATTAAAAATACCATACCATCCATCCTGGGTGGATTTCTCTCCTCTGTGCCAGTGAAATTTCATTGTGTGTGTATGTCTATTACTTGATATTGTACGTCTTGTGTTTGGCTCAATATGGTTGTTGAGTATTTTCCTACGAAATGGCGCACGGACAACTCGACCTCTCGGGGATGTCACCGCGCCTGCATGTTTATGTTCAAAGGGGCTGCTTAACCATCCCCTGTTTTCTTGTGTATCTCTCACTTGCGAGGGAACTACCTGCCGAGAACCAACCTCTCAGCTTCGCTCTCCGTTGTTACTTGTTAGTAAATCTGTTATTTGTTAATCCTGAGTTCTGTTAACTCACAAAGCACAGAACAGGATCGATTGACGTGTCCAAACAATGGTCAAATATGGCTCTTGCACCATAAAACCCCAAAACCAACCACCGCAGACCGTCACCAATAGCCCGTGGTGTTGTCCCAGTGCAGACGTTAATTAACAACCATACCCATTCCCTTGTTCAAAGGCGATTCGGCATTTTTTTTTACGCCAAACCTATTTTCGCTCATATTTTTATTCAACTCTGATTTTTACCTTTTAGATTTCTCATTGCTTTCTATAACGACTGCTAAAGAATTTCATTCGTATCAAGCTCTTCCCTTGTAGTTTTAGCAATACTATGTAGCTCCATAGCTCAAATCAAGCAGATTTAACACTAGATATACCGACAATTTGACTATGCTTTTATTACCGACACCAGTCAAAATGACTAGTCTTAGAAAAAATGGTTGGTGGGGTTTCCAGTCTTTATATATTTTTTATAAATGATAAATTACTTCAATTAGGTTAATTGTAATATATTAAATTAATTATAAATTCATTCATTAGTTAATTGAAACATAAATAAAAATAAAAAATTCGTACAAGTACTTCTAACTCTGTACAAGTTCTTATATGTTCTAAAATAAAATGGTCAATTACTAATGAAAATGCGCTACTTATTTCCTACTTCATAATATTTCTTTTTGCATATGCTGTAGGCCCGGGAGTATCCTTGAAAATTCTGTGAACTGATAATCTTCCACCAACGCCCCCTTCTTTTATTTTTCTCCAAATAGTTCCGTCTGTAGAAATTTCTGTTTCACTTTCATCTTCGTCACTGGAACTGGACGACAATGGTAAACATCTTCATTTACGTATGTTTGAAATGTTTTCGTAATCACTGTCGCTTGAATCATCTTCATTGCTCTTATCAGAAATATCGCTATCACTACTCTCGATATCAACACGTTTATTGTTCCTGCCGTGTGGATCACTTTGGTTATCTAATAATTCTCCTTCGCTATCATAAAGCTCATCATTTTCAACATCCGAACATTCCATAGGTATGTCGGTGATATTTTCCAAAAACACGGAAGATTTCTTTCGTGTTGTCATTTTTGGGGCCTAGCGATAATTATAAAAATAATTTGAAACTAATAATAGGATAATATTTCTCTCTGTATTTAGTTTTCTTACCAAAGTATATACAATATTTCAGTATCCAAAGAAATGTTTCTTTCCAGTTTTCTAAACAAAGGTCCACAGCCAACACCCCTCAAAATTTAATCAACGACAGAAAATTTATCACGAATTCTGTAATTATCACCCGCATGACATTTTTTTATATCGTGCTACAATTACGCAGTATTTATAATTTATTATTACTGTGCGCAAAACTCATTCCATCACATAGAAAAATGCACCAGTCATTTTGACTGGTTTGGTATAAGTACCGATGATATTCAAAAGCTTTTTGATTTTGAATAAAAATGTAAAGCAAACCGCCTAATAATATTCATTTAATTATCGCTACAAATGTCATGACAATCGTTTCAAAAAAAAATTAAGGTGAAGTAAGAATTTTAAAATAAAATTGTAAAACCAGTCATTTTGACTGGTGTGGTAAATCTAGTGTTAAACAAAGTGGCAAAATTGGCAAAAGAATCGTGAAGCGGTTGATTTTATATCGTTTATATTCATTGTTGCCATTCGGCAATAAACAAATAATTTCGATTTCTGTGCCACCGAAGTTAGTCAATTATAAATAGAGATTTGAAAAAGTATTTGTGTTGAATTTTATTTGGCCATGCATTCGGACAGCTTGTCCCCCAATTGTGCCATTAAACCCAAATTAACCCCCCACCCGATTACCCCAAAAAGGTAGGTAGTTAATTAACGTCATACTGAAGCAATACAACGGACTATTGGCGACTGTCCGGGATCAATCCCGAAAGGAAAGATCCCAGGACATCTCGTCATTTGGAAAACCACGGTCAGATGAGGTCGACACCTGAGATGGCCCCCACTCTCCAAACTTCCACACCACGCCAACGCGAGTACATTTGAGGCAACGATATATTCAACATGCACTAGCCCCTCCATAAACGATGGTCTTTAGTGGGATCGAGTTTCGAACTCGCTAGTTTCCGGTTGCTAATCCGTTACTCTTCCAACTGTACAACCGCGGCCCTATAATTATCGCTACAAATGTCATGACAATCGTTTCAAAAAAAATTAAGGGGAAGTAAGAATTTTAAAATAAAATTGTAAAACCAGTCATTTTGGACTGGTGTGGTAAATTTAGTGTTAAACAAAGTGGCAAAATTGGCAAAAGAATCGTGAAGCGGTTGATTTTATATCGTTTATATTCATTGTTGCCATTCGGCAATAAACAAATAATGTCGATTTCTGTGCCACCGAAGTTAGTCAATTATAGAGATTTGAAAAAGTATTTGTGTTGAATTTTATGTGGTCATGCATTCGGTCCAGATAAACCACTACGCCATTATTCCGAAATTAACCATCAAGGAGAAAAACGATATTTCAATGTTTTTTCTTGTGCGAACATGCTAGAAATTTTATAATTATAGATTTCCAATCGATGGTCCCACTATCCTATTCATCAGAACGTCATATCAGTTCTTAAACGAGTTCAGAAGGCAGAACATAATATCTACTACCGTGGAAGGTAATTGAAAAATTCTATTTTTTCCGGTACTGATTTTTCTATAATCAAAATATGCTCACAACTGAGTTATGACTTGAAGCCAATCGGTTTTTAAAATGGAAATTATTAAAGCACGCAGCTTATATGAGTACATCGCAAGCGATTGGATTTAATAAATTTCGACTTCACGTGAGTTTTATTGTTTACATGGTTACTTGGCAACTAAAATACAAAACAAGAAGAAACACGGGTTGATAATTTTTTTATAATGCATTAATTTAATCTATATATGATATCATTTCTCAAGATCAGAGAATACTTGTTTCATATTCTTGAAGTCTCATCCTGATACTTTCCATGTTCTGTCGTTTTATTGTTTAATCCTATGGTAAAATTAAGTATATACAGAACAGAATATGGCTACTACGAGAAGTTTAATGTATAATCATTAATCGAAAACGCTTCGAAATTAAAAAACACTTTCTGCCATTTTACAAAGAGCGGTATATTTGACAAAAATATTTATTACCTTTCGATTGAAAGTAACCAATTTCACAATATAAACGTCCTATGGTTCATAACATAAAAATATTCGAAAACGCAACTCATGATGAAAAAATCGGTAATCATACTATCAAAGAGACCGTTTTGGCCTACAAAAGTTAAATCGATGAATCATCATCAACGAAATAAAATCCTTTTTGGGAACTTGCTATTTTTCCTCAAAGTATTCGGACTTGCAATCGAAAAGCGAAAGCCCATGGCGTTACATCTGAAAATCTTGGCGGTCCTATTCCACTGCATGTGGGCCATCGGAACTACAAGTACCACGATGTGCCTGATAAACCTGACATCCAGCTTCTATATCTTCAGCTCGTTCGTGAAAATGATTTCTTTCGCAGTGTGGTGGATACTGTTCGTGTCTCGTCACAAGATCGCTCGCCTTCTACGCACGACGAGTCGACTGCACGCTCATTTAATCGGTGGGCAACCCTCTTCCGATATCGGCATAAAGTTATCCATCGTGGTCTATGTAGCTTTCGGCCTGACGCCCGGTTTGAACATCGCTTACGACACCGTGGTGAAGGACAGGGTAGTACCAACCTGCTTTCACGTCGACATCCCCCTGCCGACTAAAGCGTCGAGGATCATGGTCTATTTTACCATCCAGACCATCCACCAGGTCGTCAACTGGACTCTGTCCTACATCGCTTGTCTGATCATCGTCTTCTGCTGTCTGGAGATGAACCATCTCTCGCGCGTCCTTTGCAAGAGGGTCATGGTGGACAAGACGCTTGACAAAGCCTTCTTCAACTGCGTCGAAGATCTTCAGGATGTCGCCGTTGCCCTGGAGGACTCCCTGTCGCTGACTTGCTTCTTTGTCCTGATCCGGCTGTTCATGGAGTTCTTCAGGGTCTTCAGCCTGCTGTTCAACTTCGTGAAGGGAAAGACCCAGTCCGTGTCGTTCGTCAACGCCTGCTCGTACGCATCCGTGACCTCTGTCCTCTTCGTGGCCCTCGTCTTCTCGGCGGACAGGATGAAGGGGAGTTTCGACGTCCTCCAGAAGAGGATCCTCAAGCGATCTGATGCCAAACACCTGTTGCACCTGACCAGAGAGACTGTAACCCTGACGGGGTGGGGAATATTTGAAGTCAACAAGAAGCTAATGCTGTCCACTTTGGCATCTTTAATAACCTATGGCGTCCTTTTACAACAGCTTCAGCAATAAATTGCACCGAAGTAGTTTAAAAAAAGTGATTCCCAAATTGCAGGGGTGCACGAAAAGGTTCCAGAGGGTAGGTAGGTAGGAATTTCAATTAACGTCGCACTGGAGCTATTGGCACAAGGGCTATTGGTGACGGTCCGGGATCAATCCCAAAGGGATTGATTGATTGAATTTTTATGGCACAAGAGCCAGATTTGGCCAAGCCAATCCCAAAGGGAAAGATCAAGTAGAACGCCTCGTAATTTTGAACCACGGTCAGATGATGAGGTCACACCCCTGAGCTAGCACCCCACTTTCCAAACTTCCACACCACGCCAACGTGAAGACATTTGAGGCCACGACAAACTTAACATGCACCTGCCCCCGTTATACACGACGGTCTTTGGTTGGATTCGATTTCGCAACCCTCCGGTTGGTAATCCGTTGCTCTTCCAACCGGGCTACCGCGGCCGAAGGTTTCAGGGGGTCTCCAGAAACATACAACATTTCATTAGCCAAAATAGAGAACTTCCAGAAAGAAATAAAATATTTCATGACTGTGTTCATATATAGTTTCATCACCTTTGAAAGGGGCCTTTAAAAATCCCCAAACCAACCTGATCTTTGAACAAGACATCTTCCAGCAAGTTTATTCAACTCTTAAACAGCTGATGTAGTAACTAATGAGAGATTTTCAACTTATACAAAAACCCAGATGAAATTCGAAGATTTTACTTTCGCTACCCAAATGCTCTCGTGTGATACACATCGGGATTACCTTTAATTCATTTTATCGCCTTTAATTTATTTTACGTTTGATGTTTAATCTAATTCGCGTTGAACTATAAATTATCATATATAGATTCAGAATTCATTCATTTTATCACTTTTAATTCATTTTACGTTTGATGTTTGATCTAATTCGCGTTGACCAATAAATTATCATATATAGATTCAGAATTTATTCATTTATTGGAGAAATGCTGAATTCGTGTTCGAAAAACAAACCAAATGACTCCACCATTCGGAACAAGTTTAATTATAGCCAAAAAAGGTGCAATTGCACCCAATCGCATCACTGCGACGGATTTTCAGTGTAAAACAAACCACCGGAAGGCAAGGATTTTTCTTCCGGTTACCCAAAACGAAATAAGCTCGGGAAGCACTTTCTATAACGAAAAGCACTAGTGCCATCTATATGTAAGTTTACAGAAAAAGCTTCTTGTCAATTCAACTACCTAGTACGGAAAATTTCACAGGAAAAAGCTGCGAAGCCCAATTTAGAAATTTTGTCTCTAATTTAGAAATGTATTGTTTTTATTCATATACTGCATGTTCAAACGTGTTTTTAGTTATGATACAATACAATAAGTGCTAAACTTTTTATATGGAAACTACTAATCGCTAAAAGATGAAGTGTTCTTATTAATTATGCTACGATTTTTTGTTCTAAAAAGCATTTCAACCTGGTCGTAAAGTATTTTCGTTGCTTAGAAAGATTCCTTTTAGAACTTTATGTAAAGAAAATAGTTCAAATAGTAAAATCTGTGAAAAAATTTTTTTGTTATAATTTAACACATTAGTATTACGTTTCCGTTTAATTTCACCTGTATATTTTGTCTATGATGTAACAACTGATTACTATTCCAGAACTTACGTAATTTTTTTTCAGACTTTCCTTCCTTTTTCACATGTTTATGTGAATACTTGCAATCCATTTATTAACGAATCAGTAAGAGAATTTGAATCAATTCTTCAATTCACAATTTCATATAAAGAATTCAACGTTTTCATGTTTCAACAATAGCCTGTATAAAGCAGAGTTGCCGTGTGTCTGTTCTCTATACAAATCTACACCGTTTAGTCAATCTACACAAAATTTCGTACACTTATTCTTCACAACCCTGCGGGAAACAGAATATATATTAACCCCCATTATATTCGTCCTAGGTCTGCAGAGGGGGCTAAAAACAATTCGAAATCCCCATACGAATAACATTGAGTAATGTTACGATGAATTAAAAACAACTCAACCCGAGCAACTGCGGGTAATTCAGCTAGTTTCACTCTAAAACAGACATTTCATAAAAACTTACTTTATTTCTTTTCAGATGTTGATCCTATTTTCATCATTTTGTCAATCTGGAAAAAATAAGAGGTCTTAAAGGCTTGCAAATAAGATGTTAAGGATGGAATTCTTAAAAACAGCAATATTTTACTTCTAAGAAAATTCAAAAATCCGTATTAAATTCTTAAAATTCTATTACATATAAGAGTAGACGTAGCATTTAAAACGATAAATTAGACTCAAATTATTTACCTTTTATTTTCAATTCTTTTAAATTGATTTTAATTTTTTAAGCACATTTTAAATAAGTTTAAAAATCGGTATATTTTATTAAAAGTAAACATAATATTAGAAAAACAAATTTTTTAAACTAAATAAGTATTTCTATGAATATTCAAATTATTCTGAGACCTAGGCAACACGATATACGAAACTGTTCTTGACGTTTTAATACGCGAGCAATTTCCAGTCGCAACCCGCTTTCTAAGACTAATTTCAGAGGCGTCTTTAGTATCAACCTTGATCTTTCCCTTCGAGTTTGATCCCGGACTGTCGCCAATAACCCGTTGTGTTGCTGCATTGCGACTGTAATTCAACTACCTACCTACATGTATGTACACCCACTAGTATATTTTGATGTGTTAAAAAATTTCTGCTTTATGTAGTAGTATTTTCTGCTTTTTTAGGTTAGTTTGTCGCTGTAGGGTCATGTCTACTTCACGAGTAGGTTTTGGAAACTTCATTACTGAATTTCAGGTTGCGCAAAGAAAATCATTAAGTTCAGTTTGTCACCTTCCCTGAGTACTATTTTTGTTCTTACCGATTTGGTTATAGTATTATATTAAAAAGAAAATTTTTGCAACTCACCAACTGGTTTCCACGAGATATCTCGTCCGTCAAAATCTGACAGATCTCGACAACAAAATATTGCCGATTACATATGACGACCAAGATGTGGTCACTGTTTTTCTAATGACGAGATATCTCGTTCATCAAGATCTGGTCACTGTTTTTCTAATGACGAGATATCTCGTTCATCAAGATCTGGTCACTGTTTTTCTAATGACGAGATATCTCGTTCATCAAGATCTGGTCTGTTTTTCTAATGACGAGATATCTCGTTTATCAAGATCTGGTCAGTTTCCTACTAAAGAGATATACCTCGTCCAGGCAACCACCAGGAAATTTAAAATAATAAATAAATATCGTATATTACGTATAAAATTGATTCTTAATTCTTAAAAATCTAGAGTCAGTTTTCGTTAAGTATCCTTCCTGGTGGTTGTCTTGATGAGATATATCGTCAAACTGACGAAACTGACCAGATCTTGATGGACGAGATATCTCGTCGAAACAACTTGGTTGATTAAGAACAATTACAACCTTCCTTTTACATAAGTACATACTTCTAGAAATTAATTAAAAATAATTTTGATACATATATAACTGAAACGGCAGACCCAAATCGCTTATAATTACTCAGGAATGAATACGAGAATCTAATGATGTTAATAACAAATGGAATATGAAAATGAGGCCGATAAACGATTTTTTAAGAACAAAAATCGATACGTAAATATGCATGATAAAAAAGAATAATTAAAATAAGAATTCGAATAAAAGAACATAAAATGCAGAGATTTATGTCGATTTGAATGTTTTCTTTCGCTCGAATGTCATCTGCTCCTCGTTTTTTCTCTTGTTTTGTGTTCAAGTCTTGACTGAAGTTGTGGGCTCTTAATCTCATTCCGTTATCTATCCATGAATGGTAGATAGGTATTTAATTAACGTCGCTCTGGAGCTACACAATGGATATCACACAATGGGTACACAGTCCCGTATCTGTAGATTTAACTTTTATAGATTCTGAAAGATTCCTTGTTTGTTTGCTAAACGAGGCAGGTAACTCAACTAACGTCGCGCTAGGGCTATTGGTGACGGTCCGGGATCAATCCCTAAGGGAAGGAACCGAGGAGAACAACACGTAATTTTGAACCACTGTGAGATGACGTGGTCACACCTGAGCTGGCACCCCACTCTCTAAACTTCCACACCACGCCATTATGAGGACATTTGAGGCCACAGATTGAACGTGCACTCCTTGTCTTTGGTTGGATTCGAACTCGCAACCCTCCGGTTGCTAATCCGTTGCTCTTCCAACCGAGCTACCGCGGCCCTGTGAAAGATGAAATGATACAGTTTTGCGTGTGTGAAAGTACTCTGAAACAGAAGACCGTTAAAGGACTTTTTCAAAGAGAGTTTAAAAAATAATTAACTCACGTCCAAGTCTGTTGTAAAATTATAACATCCTAGTAGAGATTAGTCCTAATCCTAGATTTATGAATCCATCAATAGTATTAAGATGTAGTTTTGTTAATTTTTATTCTGTATTATTTTGTATTGGTTGTTTTGTGTTTCTGTCAATATTATCTGAGTTCCTAGTTATCCGACGTGACCTTGTACATTACCTCGTATAATCAAGATTCTACAGTAGGGATGTAGACTTGTTAATACCAAGGGCCATATAGATTCAGTATGACTTACGGTAGTTCCGCCCAAATACCACGAAAATTATCTATCACATTATTTTATTTATATTTATTATTTATTCTATTTATATTTTATATTGTTACAAAAAAAGAAAGATATATATACAGGGTTAGTCTAATTTGTTTCTACAAAATAAGAGGGATGATAGTACCCATCCAGACGAGCAATAATTACCATGGAACATAGGATCGCATTCCACTCTGAGAGGCAGAAAAGAGTAAAATCGAAATGTGTCGAGCATGAACAAGTCATCGCCTCTGACGTCGTTTTGTGCCATTTCTTGAATGCCACATATCCACGATGGATCGGACGTGGAGGACCTGTGGCTTGGCCTCCTCGCTCACCGGACCTCAACCCACTGGACTTTTTCTTCTGGGGGCACATGAAATCTTTAGTGTACCAGATGCCTTTGGATTGAAGATCTCGTAGCGAGAATCGGTGTTGCCGCAGGCAAATTAACACAACACCAGGAATCTTCGAGAGCCAGTCATTCCTTCGCCGGTGTGAACTGTGCAACGCCACTTTGAGCACTTGCTGTGAGTTTTTCTCTGATCAATCAATCAGATTATGCAACTTTTGGTATCGTTCATTCGCTTTCCCAACACTGTTGTAAGTTCATGTTCAAATTCTAATTTTACTCTTTTCTACCTCTCAGAGTGGAATGGCGACCCTATGTTCCATGGTAATTATTGCTCGTCTGGATGGGTACTATCACCCCTCTTATTTTGTAAAAACAATTTAGACTCACCCTGTATATAGTAAAAAGTATTGGAAGTTTAATTTGATGCGTGACTTTGCATTGATTTAACAATTGTTTTAATAGTTAGTTCGATTTTTGTAGTAATCAGGCGCAAAATTGATACTAAATTTCCATTCGTCAAGCGGTTCCAACTTTTCGCTTTGTTAATATTCATGACTGTAAAGTTTGTGCGTAAATATGTGTAAACCCAAAGAGGCTTGGGGCATTTTAATGCATTATCTAGCAACGAAGTTTTATCCTAAATTACCTATCGCGTGACTTGTTAAAGCTTTAGCTTGTAAAAGCTAAAGCTAATCAAATACATGGCGAGGCGGGCAGCCAGCTAATCAGCGGAGGGCCGCATGAGGCCCGTAGGCCGTGGTCTGTGTATCCCTGTTCTACAGTGTTATATTTCTGTATCGTAGAGAACATTTGACAGTATTGTGTACCTCTCAATCGATTGATACCGTCTATTCTAGTTTTTATTTGGTAACCATTGCTTTTAGATTGTTTAGTAGACACCTCGATGTTGCTATGTCTGTGGATTTTAATTAACGTCGCACTGGAGCAACACACCGGGTCATTGGCGATGGTCCGGGATCAACCCTCTAAGGAAAGATCCGAGGACAACACCACGTACCTTTGAACCACGGTCAGATGACGAGGTCACCTGAGGTTTCATCTCACTCTCCAAACTTCCACATCACGCCAGCGTGACGACATTTGAGGCCACGATAGATTGAACGTGCACTAGCCCCTTTGCACACGACGGTTAGATTCGTACTCCTAACCCTTCAATTCCTAATCCGTTACCCTTCCAACCGGGCTATCGCGGCCCACCTCGAGATTGGTTGGTTTGAGTTTTATGGCGCAAAGGCCATATTTGGCCATGCTGCGCCAGTCACAAACAGACAAACATCAAGTAATAGACAAACACACGATGAAAATTTTACTGACACAGAAGAGAGAAATACACCCAGGGAGGAATTCACCTGACAGGAATCGAACCTGCGCCGTCTACAACTCGAAGGTTGCTAGCGCAGTGGGCATACCCACTGAGCCACGACATCCCGAAGTTGGAGGCTAATAGCTTCCGACTCACGAAAGCAAATTGTATTTATATTGTACAGAACGAAAAGAAAGAAATGAGTAACTAAAATTAAACGGAAGTTGTTCTGGATATAATAGAGTTCTCCTTATTTAAAGAGAAATATGAAAGAATCAGAAATTAAATTTTTAATTGGTTCACAGCTAGCACATACGGACGTTCACAATTAATTTGTAGTTGGCTAACTTAGTCTTCCGATAATTTAATTGGAATTACTAAACAAAATGATGCAAAAACAGTCCCACACGAAAACGTTGGTTTCTGATTTTTAAAATATCAACCAAATTAAATATTATAGATACATGGATAAAAAGTTTATTCATAAAAACATTATTTATTAAACTATTACATAAAAACATTCATTTTTTATGGTTTAAATGACTTTATATTCGCTACAAATATGCAAGCAGTGAATCATGGACATAATTTTTATTGATCCAACCATTATATTGTATATTCATATATTGTGTCAATGAAATCAAAAAGTAATACAAAATTAGAAGTGAATTTTTCAGAAAAAAAGGTTAAAATATAGTTTAATGTGCTTAGTGTTATTTATTTCATACATATTTAAGGTATCCATTATAGTCATTTGTGTGCTTAGATCAACCGAAATATGTCACTCTTGCGCAAAAAACAAACGAGTGTACAGAAAAAGGTGGTTTTACTTCCGCAACCCAAATGATACTGTACCGGTCGGTCTCTCGTTTCCACATCAGCCCTCCCTCGACTGCCGGTCAAGTTGTCAACACCTAAATTATCTTTGACCCTCCACGAGAGGAATGCACAGCCCGGGTTTAGAGTTCTGTGGAAACCCGGGCTAGAAAGACATTAAATCTGTTCTCGGGTCTGGCAGCTGTGGAGATTCTTCTCATCGCCTTCCATTGCAGATGGCGTTGAGACCTCCTGGATGAACATTCCAAGACTGAGACGGACTCCCACCAAAAGATGAGACCAGAGTAGATTGAAACCACGAAAGGAGCAGACGTATCCTTCAGACTCAGATTTTGGCGAGTCTCCTTTCTCCTTGGCAGATTCGATGTTTAATAACTGTGCCCTCATACTTTTAAATGACTTCTTAGCTTGTAAATAATCTTCAAATTTATCCTTTAAATGAATATTTTATTGTGCTGTAACCAGTCTTAAGCCTAATAGAGACCGAAAACGTTACAATGCATATCGCGGTTATCTTAAAATGTAGTTTATCGCCACTTTGGTGACGTTAGGCGTTTAATCTTATTGGTGTCGAATAATGAAATATATCTCAATTCCGAATTCATTCTTTGGAACTTTTGTTATTGACGTGACGAAATCGTATTCGAAAAACAAGTCATTTGATGCCACGTACGAACTACGTATAGGAAACACGTACCGCCACAAAGACTCTACACCATTTAACAAGACAAAAAAACACTCAGTAATCCTTTTAAAGTTAACTATCAGGTAATCAAAAATAACACAAAACGACCTTCGCAAAATCGAGAACGGATCTTATTTTTACGTAACATATTCCTTTTTTGACTTACGGCCTCCGCCCATGTAAAAAACTTTGCTTCGCTGCTCTGACTACAGGATTCAAAATTCGAAAAGGGGCTAAGTTGGGAGAGTCATGGATTAGGAACCGGAGGGTTGCGAGTTCAAAACTCGGTCTAACCACCATGTACGCGGTGGCTGGTGCACGTTAACCCTTCCGCCCCGACTTTTGCATGATTAAAATTTAACTATGAAAAGTAGTTTAATTTAGTAGTTTTTGCTCTTTTTGACGGACGACCGTACTTTCGTGTTCTTTTTGTGTTTGCTTTCTCCCTTCCAACATTTATTAGTTGCTCAGCTAAGGGAACCATGAATGATAATAGTGATTCTGTTTTATGTTCCACATCACACTTCGTAATCCATGCATTCACAACAGAAATCATAACTAATTGCCAAAAAATCTTTTTCCACCACTTGTCTGATTTTCTGCCATGACCCTAAAAAGTAGCCCTTTCATCACAGCGGTCAACTCCATTCATGTACATACACAGTGCGTCAAATAAGTTTTAAGACTCGTCCCAGAGCGCTCGTTGTAATGGCGCTGTGAGTGTAAATGCGCATGCGTCATAACGTCCATCGTCTACTGGCACATTGCCAACAAGTTGTGCGCATTTCGTTAAATAGCTGAGAGAAGGCGAGCGTTCATTGCAGAAGTGAATTTTTTTCATGTTGATTTTTTTAAGATGGAGCAAAGAGCTGTAATTAAATTTAACGCAAAACTTGGTAAAAGTGCTTCGGAAACATACCAACCCATGAAACAAGTTTACGGTGACTGTTGTTTAAGTAGATCAAATGTTTTTGTGTGGCACAAACGTTTTTTGGACGGAAGAGATACGGTAGAAGATGATCAGCGTAGTGGAAGACCAATTTCATCTAGGACACCTGAAATTATTGAAAAAGTACGAAATTTCGTAACAAACGATCGCTGTGCGTCACTGAGAATGATGGAAGACTCTTTAAACATCGACAAAGAAACAATTCGAACCATCCTGCATGAAGATTTGGGCAAAACAAAAGTGTGTGCTAAATTTGTTCCACACACTTTAATCCCTGAACAAAAAGCAATGAGAAGTGCACATTGCAGACATCATTTCAGCCGCTGAAAACGATCCAAACTTCTTGAAGTCCACCGTATTCACCTGATTTAGCACCCTGTGACTACTCCTTATTCCCAAAACTTAAAATGAAGTTAAAAGGGTGTTATTTTGAGGGTATTTCGACCATACAAGAAGCTTCGACGCGTGCTTTGCAGGCCATTCCACAAAGTGATTTACAACAGGCGTTCGATTCATTAATAAATCGCTGTAAAAAGTGCATTAAAGCCGGAGGGTCCTATTTTGAATAAAAAACCAAAACAGGTATTAATTTCTTGTTTCCATTTCTTTTTACAGACCCAGTCTTAAAACTTATTTGACGCACTGTGTATTGTAGTGGGAAATGGCTTCTGGGCAACTAACGTCTAATTTTGTACCATCTTTTTGTTTCCGAACCACGGTCACTGATTCATCAGAATGAATGGGCGTGCTCAAAAACATAAGTCCGCCATTTGCAATCTGAAAGTATTGCCAGGTTTCTTTAGTCATATTTTTATTCCCTAATTCTATAAGAACACTGAAAACGTAAAAACCTATTCAAAAGTGGGATTTATTTACCCAATAGGGAATGAAATCTAATCTCTGGGACGTATATGCCCATTACGCCCAAAAGGGTTAAATCTGGCGTGGCCTCAAATGTATCACGTTGGTAGTGTGTAAGTTTGGAGAGTGGGGTACCAGCTTATGTGTTGACCTCAGCATCTGACTGGATAAAAATTATGAGGTGTTGCCCTCGGATATTTCCTTGGGGATTGATCCCGGACCGTCGCTAATAGTCCGCTGTGTTGCTGCAGTACAACTTCCTCATAGGGTTCTCATACTGATCTTTCTCATAGGGTAGGTAGTTACCAAGGTCAGACTGCAGAACACAACGGGCTATTGGCGATGTTCCGGAATCAATCTCGAAGAGAGAAATCCGAGGACAACACCACGTAATTTTGAATCAGTCAGATGACGAGGTAAACTCCTGATCTGGCACCCCACTCTTCAAACTACCAACGTGAAGACATTTGAGGTCACGACAGATTTAACGTGCACCAGCCCTCTTTTACACGACAGTCTTTGGCTGGATCGAGTTTCGAACTCGCAATCCTCCGGTTGCTAATCCTTTACTCTCCCGAAAAACAGCAGAGAAAACCCCAGATCAGCCTCATTCGGCTTTCACGCACGTTTTCCTCTCCTTACGTAAGGCAGATAAATAAAAGAGTGGGTTTTTGTTCACACAAACATCTTTAATTTATGAGGCGCGATTGGCAACACCAGATTAAAAAGTAGCAGAATGAAAAGTTTTTTCCTCTCTCAATAGCGGTTTATTCATCGAATTTCGTTAGAGCTCGGTTTTTTATCTCCCCGCATTTAGTAATTGTGAGTTCATTACATCATCTTCTTTTGATACGGAATCATTTATCAAGTCATTTTCAATGCGTGTTTGAGAGGTAAAAAAGATGTATTGTTTGGTAACAGCGCGCTTCGTTGCTTTGGGAAAAGTTTCGTGGGCTCTCAAGCAGAGGCATGCTGGGTAATGAGAATGTTTCTGGAAATGAATTATTTCATAAAAACTGTTTTCGTCTTCGAGAATTGAATGAGAAGCATTGTTATCTGGAACCTATAATGTTTGTGTTTAGAATAATTGGTTTTAGTTTGCAGCTGTTGTTGTGTATCACATTTTTTTAGTTTTTTTCGTTTCGCTGTCGATACCGTTATTTTATTCGAATGCCTTAAAAAAACTTTCATATTTGATAGAACTAATAAAAGCCAAAAATCATGTTTATGAGGCAACATATCGTCGTTTTACTATTAAAACCTCGTATGTCTTGATATCAAAAATTTTCGTGAACAATGGAAAACAAGATACTAAGCTGAAGACCAGTTATGAGATATGAAGTTTAAAAATTCTCTAGGGGCTTTATGATTGAGATATAGACTTAGGATCTTCTGAAATAAAACTAAGCAAATTTGAAATCAAATAATGTTAAAAATTCATTAACTAAAACAATTGGACATATGAGGTTTTGTCGTAAAACGACGATATGCAAGTCCTATAGGATTATAAAAGCAAACAATTCATTTTTTGGAATGAAATTTGCATGGTATTTCTTATGGCTCTTAAGAGTTAGGTATGCATGTAGGTAGCTGAATTGACGTCGCACTGGAGCAACACAACAGGCCATTGGTGACGGTCCGGGATCCATCCTGAAGATAAAGATCCTAGAACACTTCGTCCTATTGAACCGCGGTCAGATGAGGTCAACACCTGAGCCGGCACCCCACTCTCCAAATTTCCACACCACGTCAACGTGAGGACATTTGAGGCCACCGTAGATTTAACATTCACCAGTCCCCAACGACAGTCTGGTTGAATCGAGTTTCGAACTCGCAACCCTCGGGTTGCTAATCCGTTACTCTTCCAACCATGGGGCTTTCGCTGCCCTTTTTATTAACCACTTAAAACACGAGTTTTTTTTTGGAAAAACTGGTAAAAAATGATCGAGTTTTTTTTTTGACAGAAAATGAATATATAGGTATAGCGTAAGTTATTTTTTGCAATTTCAGTTGTGGGGGGCATTAGAAATAAAATAACGCGAGATACAAGAGCGCCCGTGTGAGACACGGGCTTGTGCAAATTTGCTGGTAACTTTCGCCCGCGTCAGACACGGGTAAATGCGTTAAGTGGTTAAGAAAAGTAGCTGATCATACAAAAAAGTATCGGTAGATAATTGCAATTATAATCCGAATTAATAATTTGAAAACAATTAATTTAGCCCTCTGGGCGTCACAAGTAGCGTAGTATATTGCTTCAACCTCCCAAACACAAAAAATATGACTAAATAACCATATCTATCACAGTTGAAAGAATCCTGGGAAAGATTTATTGGGTCCAGAAGGTCAAAAAACTGGTTAGAATTCACGGAGGGAAGATTACAGGTTGCAGTACGAATATATGCGTGTGAATTCCTCAGATGGTTAAGATCGAAGTTCAGAAACTTTCTCAGCAGGAAATATAGCCCAATGTTGTATTACGAGACATGGGTTTGTTAGTTGGTTACGGGTTGAAATGGCGCAATGGCCATATTTGGCCAAGCTGCGCCAAACACAAGACAAGCAATGTCAAGTAATTGTGAAAAGAAAGGATGGTGAGACGAAGGAGAAAGATCACTTGGGTATCCTGAGGTCGCGATCCGCATGTTTACCAAAGGTAGTAAAAAACCTTTGGAAAAGAATAGATCACAAGGTGCCTCCGGTTTGTGAAGCCCATACACACCTAAGGAAAATGTGCACCCAAGAGGTACGAAACCAACCAGAGCACCCCACTCTCCAAACTTCCACACCACGCCAAAGTGAGAACATTCCAGGCCACTACAGATTTAAGTTACACTGGTCCCACGTACTCGACATTTGGTTGGATCTAGTTCCGAACTCCAAGGCCACCTGTTGCTAATCTGCGACTGTACCAACGTCACCGCGGCCCCTCGAAGACACAGAGGGGCTAAGCAAAGTCAAATACGATAATAAGGTCTCCAATCTTGATTGATAAGGTTTCCAATCTTGATTGATAAGGTCTCCAATCTTGAAAAATAAGTTTCCGGCAAAATAAGCTATGAAAGTTCTATAACAATCAAGGAAATTTATTTTTAAATAATCAAGGTACCCTTAAACATTAGAACCTTATTTTTCAAGTCACCATGAACCGCTACACATGCATTCAAACGCTCTTTCATTCCGTCCATGAATGTACACAAGAGAAAAATACAACCAGGGAGAAGTCGAACCTGACAGGAATCGTAACTACGACGCCTACAACTAGCAGGTTGCTAGCATTGGCACGACTAGCAGGTTACTAGTCGTGACTCAGTACCATACCCACTGAAGGCGCTATAATCATGGCGCTATTGAAATGTGTAATGTTGAGTGTGTAATGGATTTGTGTAATGTTGAGTTGATGTACTGGTCTAGTGTGTCTCAGTCCCCAATCTAATATTCACCTTTTCAAGAGAGAAAAACTTGAAATTCGTACGCAAGTTAATAAAGTTTTCTCGTATGTTCCATTTGATAAACAAATAAAATAATAAAATATTTTCCCATTACACATCTATAGTCCGTCTCCGGTGATATGGCATTTGAGTCAGGTGGTTTTGAGAGTGTCTATTCAGCCAACTAGAGGACAGGTCGAACGTAAACAATGCGTTCCCGTAAGTGGCGTATTTAGATTGATTTCTGCATCCGAGTTTATCGTTCGATTCCGGAAGCCATAGCAGTGAAAACACTAGTTGGACAATCAAATAATCACCTATAGCGATGGCCATACATTATTTTGGGTATGGTAGCCCTTTTTCCTGCGAGTTTGACCACCAGTGTACAAATGGACTTACCCACGATAATGTGCCTTCTCACCGGAGGAGCACATTATAAGAACACTACAAATAAAAGCTCTAAGTCAAAATGTACAGAAATAGTGAAATATATACTGTTACTAAACACTTTATCAAGATACAATTGGTTTTTGCTCTTATAAAAGTATGCATTCTATACGACTGAAGCTTTTCCATATACACTCAAACCTGTTTTGTGCGGTCTTTTTTGTGCGGTATATGAAAATTTCAATCAAATTAGAACGTAATTGACCAAGTTATCAATAAAAAAAATTTTGAGCCAGTTTACCACAAGAAAATTCGCGTATTGTCAGACTCCGAAGGATAATGGTTATACATTTTGAAAAGTTTTGTATGTGAAAAATAAGTACATATGTAAATAAAATATTTAAAAATGTTCGCATGTGTATTTTCTAAATCAGATTCCAAAGGTTTGGCGAGATTCCAAGTAGCTGCCAAGCCTCGTGTCTTGATTTCGTTTAAAAAAGCAATTCCTAGTTATTTCGTAAGGTTTTGAGTTATTTTCTACGTGAGACTTTTTTATGCGGTCCCTATTCACCGCATAAAAAAAAAATACTTTTTAAATGTGTTGCGAAAAATATTTTTTACAGCTAATCGTGAAGTTTAGTGCGATTTTTTTTATGCGTTTTCTTTCATGCGGTCCCTATCTACCACACAAAAACAGGGTTGAGTGTACTTCTCATCAGCTTCCCCGTCTGTGCTTTAAGCCCCAGTACCGATTAATGTACAGATTTACTCCTCATAAAGTAAAAACAAGTACCCAACTCCATTACCCTCCTGATGGTTGTCTCGACGCCATTAAGAAAACTGACCAGATGTTGAGACGAGATATCTCGTCATTAGGAAAAAATGACCAGCTTTTGATCGCTATAAAAAGCTCGGCAGTGTCTTGATAACGAGGTATCTCGTCATCCAGTTCATCAAAATTGGTCAGATTTTGATGGACGAGATATCACGTCATTAGTAAAATTGGTCAGATCGTGATGGACGGTATATTATGTCGAAACCACTTGCAGGGTTAATTTGCATCAATATATTAAATCCTCTTCATTTCCTTAAAAGGAATTTTGCACTCCCCTATTGCTATAACAAAGAAAAGATTTATAAATATGAATTTAGAGGACATGCGTTACAGTACAAAATCTCGCGTTCTTCCTTTTAGATCTAGGCCGCTGGCACTCAGGGTACCAGCGAAAGCCTGAATGTGGGGTACCTGATTCTTTGTCAAAATTTATGCGAACCCAGAAAAATCACTTAAATACAAAACTGAGCCAGAGTTAAGGGGGCCGAGGTAGCCCAATGGGAGGAGTAGCGGATACGCAACCGGGGGGTGCGAGTTCGAAACTCGATGCAACCAAAAGACCATCGTGTACGTGGGTGCAAGTTAAATCTCTCGTGAACTCAAATGTTCTCACTTTGGCGTGGTGTGGAAGTTAGGTGCTAGCTCAGGTGTGACCTCGTCATCTGACGGTGCTTCAAAATGACGAGGTGTTGTCCTCGGACTCCAGTTGCGACATTAATTCAACTACCTACCTAAGAAAGGTTGGTTAGGCTTTATGGCATAAGGGCCGTATGGTGACCATGTTGCTCAAAAGACAGACAACGTCAAGTAATGAACATACACACACAAGGCAAGTTTTACAGACACAGAAGAGAGAAATACACCCATGTAGGTATCGCAATCTGACAAGAATCAAACCTGTACAGCCTACAACTTGCAGTGGGCAAACTCACTAAGTCACGATGACCTCTAAGACTTAAGGTGTATGTATGCACTAGAAATCACGAATATCGACTAGAATATCGATACTTTTTATTAATTCAAAATATTTTCTAACACCTTAGCTTTCAAACGATACCCAAGATCTTGTAAATATTCGAAATAGTTTTCTACAATTACAAGGGTTTGTGACGCTCCAAAATTGACGTCTTCTCAAATTATTATTTGATGTGGATTCATTTGGAAAGATCAGCATTCGATTTACAGCCACAACATTTATTTTCACAAAACAAGGACAAGAACGAAAACAGACATTAAGACATTTTCAGTTAACTTGTTAGATCATCATTTCATGATCTCTCTCAGCACAACAGCGCCGGCCAATTCTCTACACACTTCAAAACGTCAGAGGCGCGCACAGCGCCCTCTTTTGCTCAAATTCTCATTGGCCGTAACAGGGTTTTCGTTAAGTACTGTCACCATATACAAACATCTTTCCAAAGTTCTAAACTCGATTTCTGAGGAATTGTGCTTTTGCAATAGGATGCTTCGTTCAAACAGTGATAACTCGACAATGAAATGATCTCTTACAACTATTTTCGCGTCATTATAATCTATATAATACAGTGGATGTTCTGACCTCTTCATTTCCGGTCAGAATTATTAGTTAAGAAATGAGTTTTTAGTTGATTTTTAAATGTCGAAATTCTTTTAAAAAATCATCATATTTTAGACTTCCTTGGCTAAACAAATTGTCAAAAAATCATATTCCTCTAGAAACTTGAAGGGTCAAAACATGAAGAATATTAGGAATAATTTCCAACAGGAATTCTTTCTGAACACATTAGAATTTGAGATATCACAGCTCAAAAAATATGCTAGTTATATCTAAATTAAATAAGTAATGATTAGCTCAATCTGAATTTTTTACACTGAAATGTGTTTAAGCGCAAACCAATGACCTAATGTAAAAAAATTGGATTTTTAAAGTCAAAATTAAAAAAATATATATTCTAGTGTATACTTAACCATAAGGGAATGGATCATT
This sequence comes from Meta bourneti, assembly GCA_933210815.1. Taxonomy (NCBI): domain Eukaryota; kingdom Metazoa; phylum Arthropoda; class Arachnida; order Araneae; family Tetragnathidae; genus Meta; species Meta bourneti. The sequence continues at coordinate 13,239,647 of OW119930.1, forward strand.
TTTTAGATTGACATAAGTAGCTTAGCGTGACATTGATAACTGTGGGGAGATTGAATCGAATACAAGACAAAAATGGCATTCGTATCTTTATACAAGCTTATGTCTATATTCGCAGTTTACTTTTCCGCAAAGACAATACAAATCACTTTCATCCTAGATTAAAAAGGTGCCTTGAAAGAGCAATTGCCCACAATTTTGGCAACTGTGTACGTATGCCCAAACTATCTTAGAAGCTTAGTGTTGCCCTCGGGATAGATATCGGACCGTCGCTAACGTACCGTTGTGTTGCTCCCGTGCGACGTTAATTCAACTACATACCTAAGACTTAAAAGTTGGTTGAGTTTTATGGCATAAGAGCCGTATGTTGCCCATATTGCGCTGAAGACAGACAACGTCAAGTAATGAACTTACACACACAAGGCAAGTTTTAGACACAGAAGAGAGAAATACACACAGGGAGGAATCGAAACACGACAGGAATCAAATCTGTACAGCCTACAACTTGCAGTCTTGCAATGGATTTTTTAACCCTCCAAGTGGTTTTGACGAGATGTCTCGTCCATCAGTATCTGACGAATTATGATAATGACGAGATAAATATCTGATCGAGATTTTTCTAAGGGCTAGATATCTCATTGATCGATACCGGGTCAGTTATGCTAATTTCGAAGTATCTCGTGGAGATAACCACCAGGAGGGTTAAACTGTATGCAACCTAATACATAAAATACTAGGTTGAGTATTAGTTTAAAGTTTCAGTGATTTCAGTTGAAATTTTTATTTTAGTGGAATAATCTAATAAAGATAATTAAATTAATGCCATTAGATATCCTCATTTGATTTCAATAGACAAATTGAAATATTTTCAATTAATTTTTAAAAAAATTAGCCCCCATATGGTTCCTATCACTCAATTTTACAGTTTAAATGTTTATTTAGGGCTATATAACTAAATAGTAACTAATAAATTTAATGTTAATAGATTTTCTTAAATTTAATTAGGACTGCGGTAGCCCGGTTGGAAGAGTAACGGATTAGCAACCGTTAAAAGTTGCGAGTTCGAATCCAACCAAAGACTGCCGTGTACATGGGGGCTGGTGCATAATGAATCTGTCGTGACCTCCAATGTCCTCACGTTGACATGGTATGGAAATTTGGAAAGTGGGGTTCCAGCTCAGCTGTGACCTCGTCATCGGACCGTGGTTCAAAATTACTTGGTATTGTCCGTGGATCTTTCCCTTCGGGTTTGATCCCGGACCATCACCAATAGCCCGTTGTGTGTTGCTCCAGATTAAAATACCTACCTACCTTAAATTTAATTTAAATAAATTTCAACGTTTTTAATTGCGTTTTTTTTAATTATTCTCCCATGGTGCTCAAATTTAATTCAAAATAGATTAAACTAGAATACTTATTATGAATTTTATTAATGAAAATTATTCATTAGGTTAGATACTTATAACTTTATGGGTTTATTAGTTGATTAACGATTTATTTTCAAATTTCATTTATGATTTTTTAATGTTTTTAGTGTGATAAGATTATTAATATTCTATAAAAATTTTAATTAAATGTCGTTGAAGCTTTTAATTTAACAAATTTAAATAGTTCATACGTTTTAAAATTTGACGAAAATTTTGACTGTTGATATAAAATTTTCCAGACTCCAAACTAATATTTATACTTTTTATGAGAAACTAAATTCTCTGAGATAACTTTCAATTCACGTCAGATTTTCTATAGAAGCGTCAAGTTATTTTGCTATTTATTACGCTATTAATCGGTAAGTTTTGATAAACAATGAGAAAATTCAGAGAAATTAGAGAAAATTCAACATTTTTCCATTGGATTAACCCTCCTTGCGATTGTCTCGACGAGGTATGTTGTCATCAGCAAAACCATTAACAGATCTTTATGGACGAGATATCTCGTCATTAGAAAACTGACCTGATCTTGATCTCGTCGTCATATAAAAGATCGGAACTATCTTGATCTATTTCGTCACTAGCAAAGTTATTCAGATATTGGTGGATGAGAAATCTTGTCGAAAACACTTGGAGGGTTTAACCTTCTCGCTGCGCATCCCGCGATTTCCACGGGCAACGTACGTAGAAGTAGCAAAATTTGCACATCTTCGCGATTTCCGCGGGGATACATTTTTGCCGTCTATTTAACTGTGCAACCCACTCTTTCCCGTTCATGGTTTCATTTTGGCTTTTCTGTGATGTTTAATTGTTTATTCAAATCTGGGTTAACAGATGGCTTTAGATGTCCACATTTCTGCGAAATATACAAGCATTTTTTGCAGCATTTTGCGCGTTCTTTTCAAAGCTCAAAGATGTCTGGCAGGAAGCGTTTCGCGAGTGATAGAACCTACATTCCTGACAATATTTCCGACACTGATAGCAGTTCTGACTCTGATATCAAGTATATTGAAGATAGTTATAGCGAAACTGATGAATTTCTCGGATTCCTCTGCGGATAGTGATTTCTAATAATTATTCATTTCTAATAAACGTTTTGTAAGTATTTTGCATATTTTCATTAGTATATACGTTTTACCTTTGTATTTCATAAAATAAATCATAATTTAACCAAGATTAATTTTCAAAATTTTGCTTTTATATGATTATTCTTCAATTTCAATATTCCGACAACCTTTTTTTATGATCTAATTCTATATTGAAAAAAACTATTTTATAAATTTTTTTTGTATATTTTAACTCTAAAATATATATAGATTTTAAACATGTGATAAAAAAATACGCAATTTTTGAACCTATTTTGATAAAAAAATTACGCAGCGAGAGGGTTAAAAGTACTGAAATCTCTCCATGATAATCACGTAGTTCCATACAAAATTCTTCAAGAATCGTTACTCAATACGAGAATATGTGAGTATTCAAGAAAGCAGCCACAAGATGTGGAGCATTTGCTTTGCAGTTGTCCTGCCTTTGAAAATTCAATAATGTGCATTCAAAATGATTTGAGAAGATTGGGTAAAACATGGCCAGTGAAACTCCATGTTTTTGTTGGATCTAATCTGCTTTGTTAAGTTCGTCAAATCTTGTAATTTTAGTTAAATTTTATACCACTGCTTCTTTGATAAATCAACTTACTTCAGTAAGCCGAGTGTTGTACTTCTGTGGTTCACGAGGAGTTTGCTTTTATTCAATAAAAAATACGAGAATCATCATCTATATTATTTCTATAGTATAGATACCTTTTACGCTTCTTACACGCGACGAATATGAACAAGTGAGATATCAAAAGAAAGAATTTCCCGGAGCACTGACGAATCCGTTCTATTTCTCCAAGGTGTGCAGAGGAGGACTCCTAAAAACAATTCGAAATCCCCATAGGAATAACATTGACTGTAAAACGATTGCGGTACACAACTCAGTTTGTTTTACCAGTATTGATGGATAAACAACTTTCCAACAAAATTGTTTTACCGGTATTACTCGGAAAACCAGTTTGTTTTACCAGTATTGATGGAAAAACTTTTCCAATAAAATTGTTTTACTAGTATTACTCGGAAAACATTTTTTTCATCTATATTATTTCTATAGTATAGATCCTTTTATGCCTCTTATACGCAATGAATTATTTATTTGTGTATTGAACTGGTTTTTCATTTCTTTCCATAATATCAATAATTTATGAATATGCGATTTGATCATATAAAATATTAAACGACGCATGTTCCACGCGAGGTTAAGATTTGGAAAAAGATTGAGGATATACAACTTAACAATTTTTGTGAATTCTAGAGTTAAGATAACCTTAATAGGCTTTTTGGTGGAATTACGTGCTTTATACACAAATGGTTGGTACAACGATAACAGTGATCTCAAGGAAGTGTTGTAAATAGTGATTGAATAAACTTTTTTTGATATAAAAAAATTTGCTTACATCTTTTACTCTTACAACGGATGAGGGGTTGGGGTGGTGGAATTGTTCATGCGAGAATACTCGCACGGGCACACTAGTCCTAAATTAAATTTCCAGATTCGACCACATTTATTTGTTTTCCAACACAACATTTAATTAATTTCGCTGCATTCAAAAACGAAAACGAATCGGCCCGATTGCTCCGGACAGAAAGTTAAGAAACGGGCTTCAAATTAAACATCAGATAAATCAATTCCGTCCCAAACACAATCTTGAGGGATTGTCGGGACTCTAAGAAAGGAGAAGAATGACAAGAAAAGAAAGAAAGAGAAGAAAGGATATCGGAAAGAGAAACAAAAGATGGGATGGCAACGAATTGACCTCGTTTTTTTACCAATCTAGATCTTTGGGATAAAGGGACATATATATAGCGAGAAAGCCGCTTTTCACTATGTCAGTGGAATCTTTCCTTCTTACCAGTGGAACACTCTCTCCTAGGATATTATTTATCGTCTGCGGAACACCTTCCATCGAATGTACCGAGGTTAGTGTGGAATTATAGAACTCGTGTTCATAGAATCATCTTCAGTTCCATTCGTAATTTAATTTTCCGTTTTTATTTTTTAATTCCAATCGTTTGCATTCGGTATAGCTTAGAATATTCAACCTTCCTTTTAACATGTGTGGTGGTATTATATTTTAAACTTTTAATCAAAATTATTAGAATTGGTGTAAAAACTACTTACATTTTTGAGTTGGAAGTAAAAATCAGTAAATACATTTGAGTTAATATGACAGAAATACAGTCACGTTTTTGAAAAGTGAAAAGGAATTTAGTTGTTCGTAAGAGTATAGAATTTATTTTAGTTTAAATTAAATATCAATAAAAGTTCCGTTTCAGTATGACATGGCACATATTCCATTAATTAAAATTGTGAAATTGTAGAATAATTTAAGTAGAATTCATTACGTTTACGTAAGTAATATACCACATAAATTTATTACATTTAAACATTTAATTACTTCTTATAAAGCTGTAGCGCAATAAATTCGTTTACATTTATGCACCAATTTAATTTGTTTCAATAATCTGGCAAAAATCGATTTTTATAATTTATATTGGCATAAAATAAATTCTTTTATTACATTTAAAACAAAAAAAGAAAAGTAAATATTCGTATTAACTGGTTAGTTTACGTAATTCGAATATATTTACATGTTTTAAATGTTACATGTTACAAATATTTTAACAGTCATCTGGCTTTTAAGTAAATAATTCATTACAGCGAATGAATTATACTGTCATATTTATCATGTCATTATCTAATATCAATGTATTAGTTTTAAATATGCATATATATAAACTCTGACCACTCCCTTTTTGCAAATTTTTACACATTTAACCTTTTGTTTACACCTTGCCTGAGGTTTTATAATTGCTGTGGCTCAGTAGGTTTGACCACTGCGTTAGCGCCGGTTCGATTTTCTGTAACTACCTTTCTGTGCCGGTAAAACTTCCCTTGTGTATTGGTATCCATTTACTTAACTGGAAAATATTGCTTGACGCATCTTGGCTAGATTATGGCTTGGCTAGGCCCTTATGCCATAAAAAATCAATCAACCTAATATTTTGTATTTAAATACAATTTGTTTTAATGTCTGGCACAGCATAGTGTAAACTGCTCTAGTACCCCAAAAATTGTTTACTGCCGATAATCTATTGCCAGAAACAATTGTATGTGTGTTTGTAGTAACATTAGTATTTTATAGGATAGTGTACCCTTGTATTAGCTTTGAGGCTGATATCGATCTATGAAAATTTATTACTCATTATATTATATTTCCGATACAGGAGTACCTGTCAATACAAACGAAAAAAGTGTGGTATTCACTCAAATTTAACAGGAACTTTTGAATTCATTCGAATTCAAAAGTTCTTGTAAGAGGCATTTTCAATGTGAAAAAACAAAACCAGACGGTCTGCTAAGATTTTTTATCTGCGGTCCAAATGTTCTCGTCGTTACTGTGAAATGTAGTTTGTTGCATTAAGGCAACGCTTAGGCGTTTAATCTAATGAGTGTGAACCAATCAACTATTCATCCATCCAGAATTCATTCTTTGGAATTTTTATCGGCGAATGCTGAAATTATATTCGGAAAACAAGCCAACTGATGTCACTTTCGGAATACGGGGCAACACGTATCGCCGGAGAAACATTAACACCACCTACATTAAGCTTGGCAGAAAATGCCTCTCAACGACAAAATGTAAATTCTCCTAGTGGTATCGACGAGGTCCACCAAGATCTGACCAATTATGCTGATGACGAGATATCTCGTCATCGAGATAGTGCCCATTTTTTTATGACAACGAGATAAAGATCTGTTCGGTTTTCTTTTAATGACAAAGTTGGCTGGGGTTTTATGGCGCAAGGGCCATACTGCGCCAGGTACAAGACCCAATATCAATAGACACACACAATGAAAGTTATACTGACACAGAAGAGAGAAATACACCCAGGGTGGAATGCACTGGCAGGAATCGAACCTGCGCAGCCTAAAATTCGTAGGTTACTTGAGCAGTGGGCATATCCACTGAGCCACGACGGCCCAACTAATGACGAGGTCAAGATCGGGTCAATTTTCTTCTAATGACGAGGTATCTCGTCCATCAGGATCTAGTCCGTTTTCTTCTAAAGATGAGGGCTGCAATGGCCAAGTTGGAAGAGCAACGGATTAGCAACTGGAGGGTTGCGAGTTCGAAACTAGGTCCAGCCAAAGACCGTCGTGTGTTAAGGGGGATGTTGCGCACCAAATCTGTCGTGACCTCATATGTCCTGACATTGTGTGAAAGTTTGGGGAGTGAGGTGCCAGCTCAAGTGTTGATTTCCTCATCTGACCATGTTTCAAAATGACGAAGTGTTGCCCTTGGGGATTGATCCCGGACCATCACCAATAACCCTCTGTGTAGCTCCAGTGCAACTTCGATTAACTACCTACCTTTAACGACGAGCTATCTCATCGGGACAACCGCCAGGAAGGTTAACAACAGTTGTTGGTTTCTGTTTGGTCCAAACACTTCGCCGTGTTCCTATAGATTTTTTATCTTGAATTATCGGGTAAAATGAATAATCGTGAATCCGTTATGGCTAGATCCGAAAGCCAGACACCTGGAAAATCCCATTTACATCCTATTCCCACTACAGGAGTGGACGATTCAACGAAATTCTACTATTTCCACGTAAATCGTAATCGCATCGGCAAGTGAGAAAACTGTCTGTTCACCATAGTTGCACGATATCGTGTGAACCAATCAAAAAATCGCCCGACTATGGAGTCGGTCACTGGTTTCACTCATGTAAATCTATGTTAAATGTAAAATAGTCTTTCCCGTTTTGAGATTCTTTAGGTATTTCGTTGAAGACAATAAATCATTAAAATTCCAGGCATTTTCTGTTTATAAAACTGACCGTTCCATATAAACAACTATTTTTTAAGAAAGTACAGAGCATGCCGAAATTCTTTCGTAATTTCCAGACGGTGCCCCACAATTCGTATCTATTCGTCACATTTTTTAGAAGTGTGAATTTTATTATTTGCGGAGGGTAGCGGAAGCCTGGTTGGTACGTAGCGGATTAACCATTGGAGGGTTGGGAGTTCAAAACTCGACCCAACCAAAGGTAGTTCACTTAACGTCGCACTGGAGCTATTGGCGAAGGTCCATCCCGAAGGAAAAGATCCTAGGAAAACACCTCGTCGTTTTGGTTGGTTGGTTTTGGAGTTTTATGGCACAAGGGCCATATTTAGCCATGCTTCGCCAGACACAAGACGCACAATATAGAAATAGACATACAGACATTGAAAGTTTTACTAACACAAAAGAGAGAAATTCATTCAGGGAGTAATGCGCCTGGCAGGAATCGAACCTGCGCCACCTACAACTCGAAGGTTGTTAGCGCACTGGATATATCCACTGAGCCACGATGGCCCCTCTAGTCGTTTTGAACCACGGTCAGATGACGAGGTCGACATCTGAGCTGATACCCCACTCTCCAAACTTCCACTCTACGCCAACGTGGGAGGCCACGTCAGATTCAACGTGCATCAGCTCCCACGCACACGATGGTCTTTGTTTGAATCAAATTTGGAACTCGTAACTCTTCGGTTGCTAATCCGCGACTTTTCCAATCTGGCTACCTCGGCAATTCAAAGACTATTGTGCACGCTAAATCTGTCGTGGCTTCAAATGTCCTCACGTTGGTGTGGTGTGAAAGTTTAGAAAGTGGGGTGCCATTCTGGTGGTGACCTCGTCAGCCGATCGTGGTTCAAAATGATGAGGTGTAGTCTCCGAATCTTTCCCTTCGTCATGAATCGTGGACAGTCGCTAATAGCCCGTTGTGTTGCTCCAGTGCGACGTAAATTCAACAACCCACCTAGAATATTTGTAGGATGAATCAATTAAATTCCTGGGTTAGCCAAAACAATAGATGAAAAGTTTCCTTTCTATAATACTTTCTCTGTAAAGCTAAAGAAAAGTGGTGTTTCTGTGGTAGAAAATGCTTCCTGTATTCCGTAAGTATCTCGAGGAGTATTCCGTAACCGGAATTTAACTCGTCGTCTTCCGGTAACGTTTTTGTTCCATACTGAAAATCTCTCAATTATAATCTAATTTCTATAAAATTTAATAGATGTATGTGAAATATTTCTTATAGGAAATTTAATATTTCTTATAGGAAATTTAATATTCCTTATAGGAAATTTAATATTTCCGTGTTTAAGATGTTTTTGCGATATTGGGCCTCAAACAGAATCAGTTTTCCATTATGTATTTTCACTTTGAAGGTGTTTATTTTTGTTTCCCAACAGTTTGATATTTAACCGAAGTAGAAAGAGCTGTTGTAAAATTCGTTATCAGCGTCGATTGCAATATACGCAAGATTGTCACTGTTTTTAACTAAGAGTTTTAAGTTTACATTAGAAACGTATAAAAAGGAAGGCTTTTGAATATTAATCTTTCTCAATTTTTTATAATATTGTTTCCAATGTTCTGTCCATGGTGATCTATGTAAGTTAATAACTATGATTCAGCTATGATGTAAAGTTGATAATTTTTACGTACTATACTTGATCGAATGTCTTACTTTTACCCTCCAAGTGGTTTCGACGAGATATCTCGTCTATCAAGATCTGGTCAGTTTTGCTAATGACGAGATACCTCGTCGAGAAAACCACCAGGAGGGTTAATTAATATTTAATTTTTAACCTATATGACGCTTCTTTTTCCTATTGATTTTTGAGACACCCATAGAACCACTGGGGAGAAATTCAATTCTGTACATGATTTTGGATCTAAGTAATTACTTTTCGATAGAACTTATCCCGCAAAAGGCATCCAGATTATTCTTAACCAATCACCGTACTTTCAATTATAAAAGTATTCCGTGGCGCCATCTAGGGAAAAGTATTGGGGTGCGGGCACAAGGTCAGTTGCTTCACACATATTTTCGGGGAACTCTTTATTTTAAGCATTTCATGAGACATACAATGTAATCGAAAAGAAAGAATGAAATGGAGATTGCTAGGGCATCCTGGGGAAGTACCTCATCTTTACCAGAGGCAGTAAACCCCATGGAAAAAGAATGGATCACTAGGCTATCTCGGGTTCGTGAAGCCCTAAAGATATGCCCCTGAGGGTTGTCTGCATAAAGGAAATTATTTTTTTTATCTAGTTTCCTGGTAAGCTGCCTGTATGGTAGTTAAGTTTCGTATCTTATGCTACTCACTCTGCTAAATAAACCCAATTGGAAGAGCAACGGATTAACAACCGGAGGATTTCGAGTTAGAAATTCGGTCCAACTCATGACCAACATATACACGGGGGCTGGTGCACGTTAAGTCTGTCAGGGCCACAAATGTCCGTTGGCGTGGTGTGGAAGTTTGGAGATCGGGGTGCCAGCTTAGGTGTTGACCTCGTCATCTGACCGTGTTTCAAAATTACGTGGTATTGTCCTTGAACCTTTCCCTTTGGGATGGATCCCGGATCGTAGAGCCCGTTGTGTTGCTCTAGTGCGATGTTTATTACCTATCTACGTCGGCCAAATAAATGACAATGAATCCAACACCTAATTAAATTACATTTCTATAACAATCTATTAAAATGATAATAACTGTAACATCTAAGTATTCAAGTCATTTATGTAAGTTGCATGTAGGGTTTATTTCAAAACAGATCATACGTAAAGTACACATTAGTATGAAAATACGAATATCAACTTATCCCGTCACTCTAAATGTTCCAATTAGAAAGGTATTCTCATGATAAAATATTCAAGGTAGTTGAATTAACGTCGCACTGGAGAAACATAACGGGCTATGGGCGACGGTCAAGGATTCATCCCAAAGGGAAAGATCCTAGGACCACACCTCGTCATTTTGAACCACGGTCAGATGACGAGATCAACACCTGAGCTGGCACCCCTCTCTCTAAACTTCCACACCACGCCTAAAGGGCTGAGAACGCCATTTGAGGACACGAGATTTAACGTGCAGGTATTTCTTACAAAAGGCTGGCACAAGTGTTAGGTTTTAAATTTTCAGACATACGATCCTTTGAAAATGAATATACGTATATGCAACATCTAAGAATAATTTGAACTCCTTCTGAAAATGTTGCTTGGGTTTTATGATGAAAGGGCTATATTTTGTCATGCTGCGCCAAACACAAAACAGACAACATCAAGTAATGAACATACATACACATAAGGAAAGTTTTACTGTCACAATAGAAAAATACATCCAAGTAGGAATCGTAGAAGCACTGCTTAGAACTCGTAGGTCGCTAGTGCAATAGGCAAACCTACTGAGCCACGACCGCCCCTTCTGAAAATGGAAGTGTTCCTGTAACTATTGGTAACAAAGTAAACATGCATTCTGATTCAGTTGTACGGAAACAATTCTCTAGAATATGAACAGTTGGTTATGAGAAATGAAGTTTATAATTTTTAACTCTATGAGCATCATGAGTAATAGCGTCAGTGGTGAACTATTTATTTTATACTACAGAACATCGAGAATGACTAAATAAACACAGATTGGAAGAATCCCAGGAAAGATTTTATTGGTTAAGAAGGTCAAAACTGATAAGTCCAGCAGGAAAGACTGCAGTTTGAAGAACGAATGTATCCGTCTGAACACTCTAAGAGGGTTAAAAGGAACAGTGAGATTGTAGAGTAGGTAGGACTATCTCAAATTACGTGCCACTTAGAGCGTCTAACTGCTTCCAAGTGTGCTTCATTTTATTTTGTTTCATCATAAGCACTTCGTCGAAAAGTTATTTCGAAAATACATTGACGTAATAGACTTTCGTGAGTTTTTAGGACAATTTCGATTTGAACGTGATTTGATTTGGAAGATAATTGAAAACTCGTGCTCACATAGTTGGATAAGTGGGAAATTCGATGCTAAATGCTTCTAGAGCCAATGCATTTTCTCGTTCTACAACCTGTTGTCTGACGTTGCTTTCATGACGACGTGCCACCTGACATATGAGCCCTGACTTTTAATGCAATTTCTGAGAATATTTTAAAATGTTTAAAATAATTACTATTATATGTCGTCAGATAACTTAAATGCTGAAAGAATTTCGCATCCCTTCATAATTTGATATGAACAAATCACTGTTTTTAAAACTGAAATGACATTTTGTTTGCAAGCTTCAAATGTCATGTCTTCATTAATAAAGTCAAAGCCAGCAAAAAAGAACTGAAAATGAAATAATTAATTCAATTAACACTAAAAAGAAAAAATCATCGAAAATATTAAAATTTAGATACTTTATTTCTGGTTTTAAATTTATTAAATTAAAAAATGGAATTTTAAAAATTAAAAAATTCTAAAAACTTAATTTTTTAAAATTTATATGATGGCAATTATGTTCACTACTTGTTTTCTTTAACATTTTTATTTCTAATTTAAATTATTGAGTTCTAGTTTGATTTAATTCTTTTGGGTAAGTACTTGCTTTTCAGAGACAAGTGAAATTTCTGCTTGATTGATCACCCAAGGAATTTAAATTGAATTTATTGTTTATCAATATATGAGAGGGATTTGGAGTGTAATCAAACGAGCGGAAGAGGTAAGGATTTTACTTCCGGTTATCTATCTGTCCGGTATCGATCCCGAAGGTATAGATGCTAGGACAGCACCTCGCAATTTTAAACCATGGTCAAATGACGAGGTCAACATTTGGGCTGCCATCCCACTCGATACTTCCACATCACGCCAACGTGGGAACATTTGAGGCAGCAACAGATTTAACGTGCATTCACGAACATGAGTCTTTGGTAGGATCGAGTTTCGAACTCGCAACACATCGATTGCTGATCCGCGACTCTACCAACAAGGCTACCGTGACCCAAACCATGAGGAGGAAATACATAACAAATATATTGGTAATATAGATAGAAAAATATACAAGGCAGTTCAATATTCCTTATTTGGTCATATGGGCACTATATCAGTAGTCAGGGACACCAGGGCCAAGGGATCCAAAACCTTTGGGCATTGTTTATTTGGTTGGGTTTAATGCACAAGGGAAATATTTGGCTTTTATCTCCAAGCACAGAACAACATCAAGTAATGGACTTGCATACACAAAGAAAGTTTCTACTGACACAGAAAAGAGAGTACATGCAGGGAGTAATCGAACCTGCGCCATCGACAAATTATGTGATAAACCATGCTTTTTTCATTTAAAATTATGTAAAACCATAACTTATCTTAACACAAAATCAATTGTGTCTTTAAAAGAATACCAAATACGATGGAAAAAATTTTAAAACAGAAATTTTATTTCATCGCACGTCAGACACCGAAAGCTATTTTTAGTAATCCAGTTTGCGATAACCGCTTAAGTGCCTTTGTTCCCAATTCTAAAGAAACAGATGGAAATTTTCTCTCGTTCCCGAATAAATGTATAGAAGGATGCAACGTCCATAGCAAGATTAGGGTTGAGTCAACACCGATAGGTTTTCCACTGTGATCGCAGGTCGTAAATCTTGACCTATCTATCCGGAATATCTCCTTCCAGGGAGATGGTTTATAGGGGTGTACTACCACCCCCTCTTTAATTAACTGTCCCTCGGTGTCAACTGAAGAAATTGGTCGCTGACAGTTTTGAGTTGATCCTCTAAGACCCTAATTCACTTTTTGAAGTATCCACAACCAAGGGACAGAATCCTCTGTTGAAATAATGAAAAGTTTAAATTCCTGTTTAATAAAATGTAATCTTAATTGTACTTTGGCTGTCATTAGATTTGGCACACCATTGGGCCCAGTACCGTTACAAGTAAAAACGCGATACATCCGAATACGCGAAAGATAGTGTATTTCTTTAAACCTCTGAAGGGTTCAAACTCGTGTATCCGTTCAGACTTGCAGTCTTCTCTGCATGACTTCTCACCAGTTTTAGCTTTCTGTAGTAATAGATCCCTCGTATGATTCTTTTAACCAATGCATATAGATGTGGTTGGTTGGAATATATAGCGCATGGGCCATATTTGGCTGTACCAAACACAAGTACTATATAGATATGGATATTAGCCATTAGATGTGACGTAGGATCAAAGCAATATACAACATTACTCAGAAATCTCATACAAACATGACCCTGACTCATCAGAAAGGTTTAGAGCAACACAAGAGGAGGCAGGGAAAAGACGCATTGCAATAACATGGGCCACTCCCAGTCTAGCTAAATTTTAGGTTAATAATCTTAATACAAAAAAAGAGATAAGATCTCCTCCTTTAAAAGGAGTAGAAATAAATCCTGGAAAGTTTGAAATGCAGAGGGTATTTACAGGAAATTGGAGATATTACATGATAGTACTCTTATGGTGTCAGTTAATTCTGAAAAAAATAGTATGACTGTTTTCAGAAGGTGGTACACCACCACTAGCACAATTGTTTTTTACATTATCTTTCTTGGGATATTATACCTTTTAATTTTTGTGTATACAACTGGTGTTAAAAAAGTTTCTTGTAGACCCACATACAGGATCGTATCAATCAAAGCCTTCACATCTTCAACATGGTTAGGGAGCCCAGTCTCCTCCAGAAAAGAGCGATATAATTTCTTCTGTCCTTTAACACTCCTCTTTTAAACAACTTTTCCCTGTTCTATACTTACTTTTCTTCTTGATGGAGAGATTTCTCGTTGTTAATAAAATTGGCCAGATCTTGAGGGACGAGATATCTCGTTGTTAATAAAATTGGTCAGATCTTGAGGGACGAGATATCTCGTTGTTAATAAAATTGGTCAGATCTTGAGGGACGAGATATCTCGTTGTTAATAAAATTGGTCAGATCTTGAGGGACGAGATATCTCGTTGTTAATAAAATTGGTCAGATCTTGAGGGACGAGATATCTCGTCAAAGCCACTTGGAGGGTCAAGTTAAGGACCAGTCACCAACCTTGTATTAGGCCGTACAATGCATACTGACGGGTAATATGCAGGTTTTCGCTGTGCTCAAGTATCCCACAGGAGCACTGAAACACATAGGTTTTCAGACACTTTCTTCGTAGTTTTGCGTCCTTTTAAAAAAAAACAGATAATTTTTCCTGCCCTTAAACACTCTCCTCTCTTGAACTACTTTCCCCATGTCCTATACTTACTTTCCTTTCTTCTCTCCGCTTTCTTTTTCTTTCTAAACACAGCTTCTGACGAAAGGTCCTTTCTTGCCGAAGCTCACGAAGATGCGTTGTACAGCATCCGACCGAACAATGGGAACATCGGACGCTCTATTTGAGACACGTATTCCCCGCTCTTCGATTGTCTCTGCATGGGATTGACTTCGATTGGAAACATCCCCGGACACACGGAGGGAAAAAAATAGTGGACCCACATTTATTCTCTTCTTGGCCCCAGTTTTATTTTTTTATAAATCAACTTCTCGGCCTACATTTTTTTCGTCGAGGATTCTGAGGTCAGTGAAATTTTCGTAAACCGACTATCTTATTGCAACGAAAAAGCAGTCAAATAATACAAATCTCCTCTACGACATTGTCTTTATGTATGTATTATAATTAACGTCAAACTAATGGTCCGGGATTTAACAAGAGGGAAAAGATCCGACGACGACAATTTTGAACTACGGTCAGATGACGAGGTCACACCTGAGCTGCCGCCCTATTATCCAAATGATCCAAACGTAATTTTGAACCACGGTCAGATGACGAGGTCACTCCTCAGCTGCCGCCCTATTCTCTAAACTTCTAGACCACGCCAACATGAAGACGTTTTAGGCCAAGACAGATTTAACGCGAACCAGCCCTCTTTGTACATGGCGGTCTTGGTTGGATTCGAACTCGCAACCCTCCGGTTGCTAATCCGTTACTCTTCCAACCAGGCTACCGCGGCCCCTCTACGACATTGATGATATCTGCGCAATGATGTAGTTTGGTAGTTCTCAATCATTGAGACCGCAATTCGGTAAATTACGGGCAGTGGTAGCCCATTTGGAAGAGCGACGGATTAGCAACCGGAGTGTTGCGAGTTCTAAACTCGGCCCAGCCAAAGACCTCCGTGTACACAGAGGCTGGCGCACGTTCAATCCGTAGTGACGTCCAATGTTCTCCCGTTGGCGTGGTGTGGAAGTTTGGAGAGTGGAGTGGCAGTTCAGGTGTGACCTCGTCATCTGACGGTGGTTCAAAATTACATGGTATTGTCCTCGAACTATCCCTTCGGGTTTGATCCCGCACCTTCGCCAATATCCTGTTGCGTTGCTCCGGTGCGACGTTAATTAGATACCTACTTGCCGGTGAATTATGTTTTCATAAACAGCGAGTCTGATCCAAATTTATTCGTAAATACATTTCCATTTGTTTTTAACCCTCGAAGTGGTTTCGACAAGATATCTAGTCGACAAAGTTGTTGGTTGGTTTTGGGCTTTATGGCGCAAAACCAACCAAGCTTTATGGTCGTATTTGGCCAAGTTGCGCCAAACACAAGACGGTAGGCAGGTAGGCATTTTAGGTAATTGAATTAACGTCGCACGGGAGCAACACGATGGGCCATTGGCGATGGTCCGGGACCTAACCCGAAGGGAAAGATTCGAGGGCAACACCACGTACCTTTAATCTACGGTCAGATGACGAGGTCACACTTGAGTTGGCACCCCACTCTCCAAACTTTCCCACCACGTCAACGTGAGGACATCTGAGGCCACGACAAATTTAAGGGGCACCAGTCCCCTTTGCGCACGACGGTCTTTGGTTACATTCGAACTCGCAACTCTCCGGTTTCTAATCCGTTACGCTTCCAACCGGGCTACCGCGGCCCAGGGATTCTTTCAAAAAGAAGATGTGATTAGAAGACGCGTCGTTGTGTGTGTTGTGGGATAAAAGCAATACTATACTGCTCAGAAATCTCGTTGAAGCTCATAGATGGTCTATAAGGATTTTTCTGTATAGAATCTGTACTATCATGTATCCAATAAATAATGACTTCTACATTCCTAAAATTAACAAATTGAAGCTCCTATTTATAAAACAGTTTAAAACTGCATAATTTAAGTCAGCATGTTTTAGATGGAGTATCTTTGCCACATTTATATTACTTACTTACTTAAATCTCCCCGTCCGTCCGACTCACCAGAAGTTTAGAGTTTTCATTGGAGGGACAGGGTAAGGGAAAACGAGAAAAAAATATCACATGCAATATAAAATTTGGACATATATTGAAGTGCACACATGGAACAAAAGGAAACGGGCAGATTAAAATTGGAGCATAACGTTAAAACTTTAACAGAATACAAAGAAATTACCCAACACAACACAATTACATAACACGAGGAACAGACTTCAGGGATCGGAGGGCCGAAAGGAGGCACACAGGGTGACGTGATTATTTTATTCGTCGTTTCTTAAAATTTATGATATAGATACTTACATGATATTAATTTTTGTTAGTTAAGATTACATTGGGGCAATAACACGCCACTTTAATGGATAAAATATATTTACATTTAAATTCCTCAAAAATTTATCAATAGAGTTCTGAGGATAAAACAGGAAAACACCCTCATTGGGAATGTTCATAAAATAAAACGTAAAATAAATCTTGTCTTTAAAATAATTAGAATAGTAGCACCTCTAGAAAGGCGAATATATTACGTTCTCATTTAAAAAAAAAATAATAAAATTTTATTCGTAATTTATATATATATATATATTAGTTTTATTTAGTAATTTTTGGTTGTACATGTTTTGTTTTACATTAATAATAGTGATTTTAATTAATTTCATGCATTTCGTCGACTTAGAGCAGAAACTCATAACTGACAAAAAGTTAAATTTTACAGCACAGCCAGCCGATTAAAGACTGAGTTTTTAAGTAAAAAATATAAACTTTTTGATAGTAGTATAATTTCTCTCAAAACCGAATACAACGTGACAATTCATTCCTCATCATCTTGAAAATAACCAGTATCAAAAATGCTTTTCCTAAAACTGTCAGTTAACGAGTTTCTGCTCTAAGCCGACGATACCCGTTTTTTCTTTAGAAACATCAACTCCCAGAATCAAAGAATTTCAGAGTATCTTGAATTATTCTTAGATAGTGCATCCATGTTATTCTATTTAGAGTTCATTCAATTAATATAGTTATTGGAAATGTGCAATGGATATATGAAAATGCAATACATAAAACTTAACATGCTAACAGAAAATATTGAAGTCACTCATTTTTTCTCTTTTGATTCTTACAGGAGGAAGAGGAATGGATTTCCATAGTTTAGGAAGATTCCTATTTCTATTAGGTGAGAATTCCCAACGTATAAGTTATTTAATAGAAATAGCTACTTTGTAACGAGTTTCCATTAATAAAACTAGTTTTGCAACGAATTACATTTAGATCTTGATACATGAGTTCGGCACCAACGTCACGATATTTTCTACGAGGTATTATCTTTCAAGCTAAATAAAGATGGCGGTAGCGTTTCTGCAACAATACGTGTTTTCTGCACGTATTCCGAACGTAACGCCAGTTGGCTTGTTTTCGAATATGATTTCAGAACTTCGCCAAACATAATTCAAGAGAAATTCCGAATTGAAAAATAATAGTTCATTGGTCAACGCCCATTAGATTAAACACCAAACATCGCCAAAGTAGCAATGAACTATATTTTAAGGTAACCCCCAATATGTATCATGCTAGAGCATTTCGACAGAGCAAATAAAATTTTCTGTAGGTAGGTATTTAATTAACTTCGAACTGGAGCAACACAACATGCTATTGGTGACGGTCCGGGATCAAACCAGAAGGGAAAGATCGAGGACAATACTAGAGTGGGGTGCCAGCTGAGGTGTGACCTAGTCACCTGACCGTGGTCCAAAATTACGTGGTGTTGTCCTCGAATCTTTTCCTTCGGGTTCGCCAATCGCCGTTGTGTTGCTCCAGTGCGTCGCTAATTAAATACCTACCTACTGAGGACAACACTACGTCATTTTGAACCACGGTCAGATGACGAGGCAACACCTGAGCTGGCACCTCACTCTCCAAACTTCCACACCACGCCAACGTTAGGACTGTGTCAGATTTGTTTGCTTACTCCCTCTCATAAATATGAAACTCAAACTTAAAAAAAGGATAAAAGAGCATGAACAATGGATTGTAAGTCAGAGTCCAGTCAAAATATTTCCTTAAAATTTCTTTCCAATATAGTAGAACAAGATTTGCTATTGTAGGGGTCTCTATTCTCAGGCATTTATCGGAATCAGTGAGACGTAATCTGTGCAGGTAGACCTGATTGATAATATGGCGTATTCTAGCTCTGGCAGCAAAAGTAGCAGCTTATCTTGAGGCCTTTATGAAATTAACCCTCCTGTGGTTGTCTCGAGATATTTCATCATTAGCAAAATTGACCTGATCTTGATGGACGAGATATCTCGTCATTAGAAAACTAACCTACTCTTGAAAAAACTACAATGACGAGATAACTCGTCGATAGCATAATTGGTAAGTTCTTGATGAACAAGATAGTTCGTCGAAACCGCTTGGAGGGTTAACAATCATTCGGCTCCTGTTTTAAAAGTGTAGTGCCAGGATTCGCACCATATAGCGTTAGCCCGGTTGCAAGAGTAACGGAATATCTACTGGAGGGTTGAGAGTTCGAATCCAACCAAAGACCGTCGTGTACAAAGAAGGCTAATGGACGTTAAATCGGTCGTGACCTCCAATGTCCTCACGTTGGGGTGGTGCGGAAGTTTGGAGAGTGGGGTTCCGGCTCAGGTGTGACCACATCATCTGAACATGGTTCAAAATTACATGGTGTCGTCCTAGGATCTTTCCTTTGGGGATGGATGCCAGCCAATAGCCTGTTGTGTTGCTCCAGTGCCGAAGTTAATTAAAATACCTACCTACCGCACCAGTTAACTTGAATCGGAAAACATTTTAAGCACGTGAAAAATTCCTATCTGATTCAAGAAAGCGACAGAATCTGTCTTCAGAATTTTGAGAATTTGGTGATTTTTCTGAAGTTTTTAATCATTCGAAGAGACATGGTAAACAGTTGTCGTTGAAAACAATTTTCATGAGTGATAACTTATCACCTTACATTAATGTAATTGGGTTGATGCTAAAGTTCGTCCCGTTTTTTGACGAAAATCGAAGAAAGTTTTATTTACTATTAAAAATTACATTTAATCAATACAGTATGTGCCGTTCTGTTCGATGACCTTCCACCGTCTCTCCTGTAGCTGCATAGTCCCGCCCTCATAAAATTCCGTGGTTTTTGGCGAAAGAATTGATCCAGGTGACGAAACTTTCTGAACCACTTACGGAAAGTTGAATCGTCAACGGCAGCCTCAGCCATACACATTACATATTTTCTTTTGCGTCTGCGAAGCATTCTTGCCTTTTCGGAGATAAAAAAAGCGTAATATATCGAAAATGCTCCTTACTTTCTGCCATTTTTTTAATGCTTAACAAAATTTAAAACACAACCCAATAACACAATTTTTTCCCCAAATACTCTCTGAAATCCCTTCTTTCAAACATTAAAACTTTACACGTGTGAAGAAGACAACACTTCGGTTTGGCGATGAAATGCCATCTAGCGCCAAAAACGGGACGAACTTTTTCGCCAATTCAATTTTTTGCGCATGGTTAGTTGATTGGTAATTCGGGATTTGTGTTGTAAGGTCGAAAGTAGTATAGGTAGAGAGGTATTTTAATTAACATTGCATTGGGAGAAATACAACGGGCTAATAGCGACGGTCCGGGATAAAAACGAAGAGAACGATCCGAGGACAACACGTAATTTTGAATCACGGTCAGATGAGTTCACACCTGAGGTGGCACCCCACTCTCCAAACGTTCCCACCACGCCAACTTGAAGACATTTGAGGCCAAGACAGATTTAACGTGCACCAGCCCCCTTTGTTCATAACGGTCTTTGGTTGGATTCGAACTCGCAACCCTCGAATTGCTAATCCGTTACTCTTCCAACCGGGCTACCGCGGCCCCTCACGTCTATGGGAAGCTTTGGCGCCATTCACTAGTGTAATCTACAACTTAAAAAAAGATAAGGTTGTTCTGAGATGTTGCTATAAATGAATGTTTAAAAATCTACCTTTTCAAATTAAAATTTTGATATAAAGTTGACAGTTTTATTAATAGGCGAGACTGTTGTACCTACGGACAAAATTCACATTTTAATTTTTCTCAGCCGCTGGGAAATATTTTCATCAAGCAAAACGCTCAGGTTGTGGTCTAAATCTTTGTGAATAAAGTCATTTTTTAATCTAAAATTTTGAATATTGAAGTTTTAAAAATTCAAAATTTGGAGATGTAATTTTCGTCCTTAAATACAACAACCTGATATACCTATGGACACACCAGGATTTACCTGCGGACAATATAAAAAGTTTTTTTCCTCCTTACTCCGAAGCATTATAGCCAATTTTAGTGATTTCGTATCTAAAAAAAATCAATTTAAAAACTCTCTTGTAGGACCTATAACTTCTTTATAACTTTACAGCTATGTTATGGTATGGTTTTACAGAAAACCAAAAATAAAACACTATTTTGTAGGAAATTTAAAGAAAAACAAAAAAAATAATGACGAATTTATAATAAATAAAAATTTAAATGGCCGATTACCTGCGGACACAAACGGTTGTATCTGAAGGTACATCACCTTAGAGTGTCTGAAGGTACAACGTAAGCCATTTTGTTTTCTAAAGGGAGATAGCAACAGATAAGTTAAGATTTCGATGACTTTAAAATCAAAAATAAATCATCAAAACCTCGATAAACTACGAATATGACAAATAATCATAAAAAAATTAGAGGGAAAGAAAAAAATAAAGATGAGATGCTTTACTTTGACCTTCAAAAAAGAGTAAAAATATCATATTTACTTAACTTGAGTCTTCCACGAGCCGGCTTTCCGTGAGCAACTCCCTATCACTAGTTTACATCCGCTAGGAACCGCCACCCTACAATTCTCACCTGTTTGCGAATTTTAAAACGAAATGTCCGTAGGTACAACTGCCCTAAGGTACATCGGTCTCCCCTACTCATCACAAGGAGTCTTAAGTATGTTATATGCTCAAAGTTGATAAATGTTTAAATTGTTTTAACCCACCTGGTGATTTGTCTCTATGAGTGATCTCATCATTAGCAAAACTGATTGATGGACGAGGTATCTCGTCCTTAAAAGAAAATTAACCAGATCTTCATCTGGTCATCATTAACAAATATCTTGAAGACGAGATAGTAGCAGGACCAATAGCAGGATTGGACAGATACCTCGTCGAAATCACTTGGAGGGTTAATATTTTTGATTGTGAATCAAACTCTAATCCGTGTATGCAACATTCGATATACGTTTATTTTCCTATTTTCAGGAGTTGTGTTCTCCACCGTTGAAGCTGAAGGCTGGCAACAAGGGGACTCTCAAACCAAAGACGACGGACCTTGGAACCAAAACAGAAATAGCTGGGGTCCCGACGACAGCCAGGTGAAAGATTCCGGGAAATGGAACCCTCGGGACAAAGACCAATCATCAGGCTGGACACCAGGAGATGCCCAAACAAAGGAGAATGGTCGCTGGAATAACGACCAGAACAGACGGATGATGTGGGACTCTCAAATGAAGGTGGATGGCATGTGGGACAATAAAAAGAACTGGGGCCCACATGATGCGCAAGAAAAAGACGACAGGGCAAGACCAAACGAGGGCAGCAAGCCAAGTGAGGGAAATTGGAATCCTAATGACGCCCAAGTGAAAGATCAAGGTAGATGGAATTCAGAAGGAAGCCAGCGAAATCCGGACACCTTCGGACCTGGTGATTCTCAGATGAAAGACTCTGGTAGGTGGATGCCAGAAGGAAGCTTTGATTCGAGTGACTCACAAAGGAAAGGTTCCGGTGACTGGAATAAGCCATCCGAGGGAAATTGGGGACCCATGGATTCCCAAGTGAAGAATCCTGCAGACTGGGACGGCAAGATGGGATCGGGAGAGAAATGGGGACCAAGTGATGGGCAGGTGAAGACCGATGGTGAGTGGGGACCAGGTGGAAATGTAAGCCCTCCTGGAGGAATGGTGTGGAATCCTGATCAAAACGTTCAACCGGAAAATGGTGGGATTACAGGCCCTTGGGAAGGAAACCAAGGTCAAGGCTGGACAGGAGACAGTCCAGGACCTGGTTCAGGAGGAGATAGCTTAGAGCCTGCTGTTATTCCGGATCACGGTGGTGGAGGCATGTATGAAGAAGCTGGTAATGTTGGAGGACAGAGAGATCTTGGTGGACCAGGAGACGGCAGCTTGGTTGGAGGATCACCTGATGCTATAGGGCAAGTTGGTGGGGATGGTACAGGTGATCGTGCTCTTGGAGATATGGGTGATACGGCTGATCTGTTTCCACCTAGACAACCCCAAGGAAACTACAAGGGTGGAGATACCAGTGCCCATCCAGGCGATGATCCCAGTCAGTGGCGATTGGAAGATTCTATTCCGGGAACTCCTGGTGTTGATTATCCGAACTACAGCACGATTCCTGCCACTAGTTTTGACTGTAAACAGCACGAAAATCCAGGATATTATGGTGACGTGGAAGCTCAATGTCAAGTAAGTCGGTCATTTATTAAGAAAGGTAGTTGAAACTAAACTCGTTTCTTAACACTTATAAGCGAGACAGTGGATTCTATATCGTCGGGTTAGAGCAGAAACTGACATTTTTCGGAGACACTAAATGTTTATTTTCATGATGATGAGAAATGCAGTCATATTATCCGTTTGTGATATATTTAACACTTTCAAAATGCTTACAATTTGTATTTTTTGAACACAAAATGTATTTTAAGTCTTTAAACAGCTATTCTGTAAAAAATAATTTTTGTCAATTAATGAGTTTCTGCTCTAAGCCGACGATATCTTTTTATCTGAACTAAATTTTAAATTTTTGCACTATCTTATTTATCTATTCTATATCGTTCTGTTCTATTAAATTCTATTTCGTCACCAACATCTCCGATAGCCACCACCCGGAATTATAATAAACTCAGTAAAATTATAGAAATATTTAAGTTTTAAGGGGATATCTTATATAGTATAAATTAAAATAATGAAACAGCAAGACTATTTAATAATTAGTTACAAACAAGTTAACACATTAAAAAGTTAGATTTTAATCTATGCAATTTGATATAGAATGCAGATAAGGAATATGTTTAACCGGCTCACAGACCAGATACGACCTTCCGAATAGATTTGCCAGACCAGTTATGGTCCTCTGGATAGGTTTACCCGGACCAGACCAGATATGGCCTTCCGGATAGGTTCAATCAGACCACAGACCAGATACGGTCCGCCGGATAGGTTTAACCGGCCCGCAAAGCCCATACGGCCCTTCGAATAAAGTTTTTTTAACTGCCTTAAGAATATCAGTTACTTTAAATGCATACGTATTCCTCAAACCCTTTGTCCAGTGAATGTACTAAGCCATGATCTTTATTCATGCAGGTCTTCCATATTTGCCAATCGGACGGACGCCACGATGCCTTCTTGTGTCCCCTGGGCACAATCTTCAACCAACAGTACTTCGTGTGCGTCTGGTGGTTCAACTACAAGTGCGAAGACACCGCCATGTTCTACAACCTGAACGCGGATCTCTACAAGGGGGGACACGACGCCCAAGGAAACTTCAAGGGGGGACCTGCCCCCGGTGGTACCGGACCCGCGGACGGCGGGTCGGACGCGGAGCGCTCCGACTACGACAAAAGCCTCACGGGCGGAAGAGAAGATTCCATCATTCCACCAGGAGTCGGAGTTCAGAGTCCTGGTTCGAGTGGTGAGAGTGGGCTGGACTCTCCAGCAGGACAGGGTGGCAACTGGGATGCGAACAGAAGACAGATGAATGGAGGACAGGACGGATATCTTCAGGTTACCCCAGATGCGCCTTCGGGTCGTCCTCAAGGGTCTTATGACAGACCTATGATGGACGCCAAAGAGCTTGGTGTTCCTGGAGGACAAGACGGATACGGACAAGACGATGGGAAAAGAAACAGGGGGATGGGTCAAAGGGACTGGAACAGCGGGGTGAAGGGAGGCGCAGCTGGTGGTAATGGTAATGGAAGATGGGATTCACAGGACAAGGCTGTAATGGATGGAGGTTATGGTAAGAAGGGAGGTAACTGGGCACCAGGAAATGGTGGTGGCGTTAAGGGACGTAAAGCCAGAAGCTGGGACAATGGAGAGAAGTGGGAATTGGATTCTGAAATCCCTTTGGACAGAGAGGGCAGCAGTTGGATACCATTGGACGATGAACCACCTGTGCTACTGAACACAAGCCCCAGGAGTGGCACGTACGAACTCGTGAAACGAGACGGGACGTGGGAAAGCGACTCCAAAGACCAACATGAAGAATCTCAAGACCTTAGGACGTCCCATGAGTCGGATTGGAAAAGAGGCTCCAGGGAGGGTGCTCAAGAACCTCAAAGATTCGACTGGCATAATCGCAATGAGGTGTCGAGTCCGTCCAGATGGTCCAATAGCAGGGAAGACTACCAAAACCTCAACCACAAAAGGGGACGTGCCAACAGGAGTTGGAATCAACTGGGCAAGTCTTTCAAAGAACCCCAGAAAGAAGATAGAATGGTGCAGAACAATAAGAACTGGTGGTTGGAAGCTTTGAAAGGCAGCACGGATGACAGCAAGGAGAGATGGAATGAAAATGACAACAAGCAGAACAGGAGGTACAAAAACGTGCAAGAGGTCAAAGACACGCCTCATATTTATGGAAGCCGGAGCACTTTGAATGGTTATTTTGATTACAGTAAAGAACAGGATTCGTCGGATTCAGAGACTAGGAACTGGACATAATTATGAAGGACTCACAAAGCCGAATCCTTCCTATTTTTTTAAAATTAGAAGCATTCTTGTAAATATTGAAACATTCAGCTTTCATCTCTTTTTTGCAGTGGATAAGTTATATTGTAAGCTATCTTGTGACTGTATTATTTATTTCTTATGTAAATATATCATTGTTGTGTGTCTTTAGTTGCCTAAATACAAAAATGCTCAAACATGAACGAGGATTGTTTCATTGATCTTTTATATACACATATAAGCAATCAATTGAATATACATGACTTTAATTATAGAATTTTACATTTACTATACAAATATCGGGTGCCCATACATAATGCCTTTTTTTTTATCGTGAGATGCAAATTTAGTATGTTATTTTAAAAAGCGACATTTAATCGACTATGTAGTCGCCATAGTTTTTTTATGATCTTCTCCCATCTTGTTATCAAGTTCTCTATCCCAGCTTAAAAAAATTCTGGGGCTTTGTAGTCAAAATACTCAACCAATGCGTTTTTGATCTCTTCATAAGAATTGAATTTTTATCCTAGCAAGACAGGGCTATAAGGATCTGAAAGGATGATCAACAGATGGGGAAAGGTCAGGTGTATGGAGGATGGGGAGAACTTATCATCGGAGTTCCCTAATTTTTTGTTGAGTGATCCTATCAACATGTGGTCTTTTGTTATCGAGTTGGAGGACAGCACCTTTCCTATTGATCAGAACAGGATGTTTTTCTGCAATGGCTGCTTTCAATCGGTCAAGTTGACCACAATAAACATCTGCAGTAATGGTTTCTCCGACATCAAGCAGCTCAAAGTGAACCACATTATGGATGTTCCAAACACATAGAAGAATCTTGCTTCCATGGATATTATGCTTTGGAATTTTTCTTGGTGGTTCTCTTGTGGAAAGCCATTGTTTTTTCATCACTGGGTTATAGAGAACCCATTTCTCCTCTCCCTTTATGATACGGTCAAACAACGGTTCATTTTATGGTGGTTTATGAGCAAGTTGCATATGGAGGACCTTTGCAGTTTGTTCTCATCACTGAGCATATGGGGTACCCATAGACAGGCATGATGAAACTTCCCAGTGAATTTCAAGTGGCTCTGAACTGTCAACCAAGAAGTATTAATCCTTTCTGAAATTTTCTCAACCGTTTGGCGAGAATCTTCTTCCTTCCAAAATATCCCATAAAGCGTTGCCATCAAATTGAACTGAACGACCTTTTCTTGGGGCATCTTCAAGGACAAAATTTCCGCTACAAAATATATTGAAGCATCGTTGGCACTTGCGAATGTCTAAACAATTTGCATGAATTGCATTGATATTTACAGTTGCCGTAGTTTCGTTATGAAAGCAATTAAACTGAAAGAGCATACAATGCCTAATGAGCTTTACCAGGCTTACCGTTATTTAGTTCGTAAAGGATATTTAACACTCTAAAAAATCTCAGCAGAAAGCACAACATGTATACTCTTTAGCAACCAAAACTGGAATGAGCTCAATGCTATAGCAACCCTAAAAACACGCCAAAAGTATATGCCCGCTAAGACATTACTTACGGGTAGCCCTAATAATTTTCATTTCGATTCCTTTTAAAAATTTTTATAAATTCAGTAAATTAAATACTATATTTAAGAAAGGTGGGTTCATAGATTTACAGCAATGAAGAGGTAGGCAGGTGAATTTACATCGTACTGTAGCAAACCCAACGGGCTATTCAGTAATGAAGAGGATAATAATTGTAACGAGACTTTAAAAATACTAACCAAACAATTTGAGAGAAATATTTTTTTATCTAGTCTTCGTCTAATCTTCTGTTTTCTATCTACGAATACAAACATTTCAGAAAAGGAAGTCTTAAATCAGTTAAATGGAAGCTTAGGAAATCTTAAATCAGTTCAATGGAAGCTCATTGAGTCTTAGATCAGTTAAATTATGTGTTCAGATGAGTCATGTGATTTCCTATTCAGTGCATCCTTTTAGGTGGATCTAGTGTTGTGTAGTTAAAACGGTTTTGAAAAACAAATTTTCAGGGATTATGTATTTAACTCAAAGCAAATCTTCTTAAAAACTATTTCTTAGGATTTTCATAAAAACCAACAACTTTTCAAATCACACACAACATTCATTACAAACCTCTTCATCCAAAACCCGAATTCTTAATATTTGAAAATTCAAAATAAAATTGGGCATCCAAATGGAAATTCCTATAAAACAAGCTATTACTTATCGATATAACAGAATATTTTCCTTCACATCTGTGTGCGATTTTTTAATAATCCTATTACCCCATGCGATAAGTCACGTGGTCTCTTCCTTATTCTGCTTTAAAAAATTATTTGTTTTTTGATTACCATAAAAGAAAAAAACTCGGCATCCTTTCGAAACAAAATCGTTTTCTCACTTGTTGAATGATCAGACTAAAAAACAATGAAAGTGTCACTCTTCACAAATTTCCTATTTTATACCTGGGATTGATGTTCAAATCCCAGTCTAAACATGGATGTTCGACGTGGTTTGGGATCGACTTCACGCCGTAGGTCCAGACAAATATGCTCGCGTGTAAGCTGTAGTCAAACGAAACCCTGAAACACCTCAAGGCATCCTATAGGCTACATATTCACCAAAAAGAACCACTTCACATCAATTATATTTGTACCAATGCAACTATACTCGTATGCAGCTACAGTAGGACTTTGGGAAATCGTTTTGACCAAAAGTTTTAAACTTGTTTCCTGAAAACGTTTATGTAATTAAATCTAAGGCTTTGTTTTGGTTTTATCGCTCATCATTTCTTGCTAACTAAAAATAAAGCAAATTCCTAATTAATGTTATGTCCGAACAATTGGCAAGGTAATGGGAGACCGAAAACGTTATACACTCAAACCTGTTTTCGTGCGGTGGATAGGGACCGCATAAAAGAAAACGCATAAAAAGAAATCGCACAAAACTTCACGAGTAACTATAAAAAATATTTTTCGCAACACATTTAAAAAGTATTTTTTTATGCGGTGAATAGGGACCGCATAAAAAAAGTCTCACGTAGAAAATAACTCAAAACCTTACGAAATAACTAGGAATTGCTTTTTTAAACGAAATCAAGACACGAGGCTTGGTAGCTACTTGGAATCTCGCCAAACCTTTTGGAATATGATTTAGAAAATACACATGCGAACATTTTTAAATATTTTTATTTACATATGTACTTATTTTACACATACAAAACTTTTCAAAATGTATAACCATTATCCTTCGGAGTTTGACAATAAGCACATTTTCTTGTGGTAAACTGGTTCAAAATCACTTTCATCACTTGAAGATACTACCTCGCACTCGTTTAGAGTTGACTTTTTCATATACCGCACAAAAAAACGCACAAAAAAAATCGCACAAAAAAATCTCACAGAAAAAGACCGCACAGAAACAGGTTTGACTGTACTACAATTTATACTACATATATTTCAGATGAAATAGAGTTGGTTTGTTTTTGGTTTTATGGGTGCAAGTGCTATCTTTGACCAAGGTGCGCCAAACGCAAGATAACGTCAAGTAAAACATGCAGTGAAAAGTAAAGAAGAGTGATTGGGGAACAAAGTAGTGCGATGAAAGAAAGAGATCACTTGGGTATCCTAGGAGTGCGACTCGCGTTGTCGAGATGTATTGGCATCCCACCGTTGTCTCTATTAACCCTCTGATACGGGGACCGAAAATCAGGCACAACCGGCCGAAAGTTTCGATTCCCCTCATTACAAAAGGCTCGGATTCTTTCAGACCCCACTCCTCCTGAAAAATCGCCGAAGCCTGTTACGATTTCCATCCCCTTTTTTCTGTGCTACAAAGAGACCCGCGAGTGAATAGCCTTATCTCCCCGTTGACAAAGATGTCAGGGTTATCGACGGGGAGCCTCGCAAATTGTTTATCCTCGAGCATCTAGTCTGTGAGAGGTTGAGTAAATGAAGAGATAAACTTAAAAAGTCACCGCCGCCCTTTCAGTTTACCCGGGAAGAATCTGTCCCTTCTAGGCATACCCACGAACCGACAATAGAAACCGGTACATTAGGTGATAATGGGACGACACATATTCCCTCTCCTAGAGAAAGCATTGTAAAGGCCGTTTCGGCCGGTTTCAGTAAGTTGCCGGTTGGGCCGGCTGCCGTAACCAATGAAGGAAACGATATTCTGCCCCGACATATGCAGAGGGTTAAACCTTCCTGGTGGTTGCCTCGACGAGGTATGTCTCAAGGAATTAGTAAAACTGACAGATCTTGATGGACGAGATCTCGCCATTAGAAGAAAACGGACCACATCTCCATCTAGCTATCATAAAAACCACAATATTCTGATGACGCCATTAGCAAAATTGGTCGGGTCTGATGGACGAGATATCTCGTCGAAACTACTTGGAGGATTAAATGTCGGAATTTTTAGCTTGGTAATCCGGGTGAAATTTACCTTGGAGATGAAAACACTCCATTCATTTTTAGGATGATCAGATTATCAGTTCGCTTGCATTAAATATTTGTAGATAAGCTTGTTAAAAAATTTTGAACGATCAACTCTCGTTTTCACTCCATCTCCCATTCTTTTAAATTCCAAGCTAAATTTTTCATCGCATTCGCAATATCATAGTTCCCACGTACATAGTTAAAAATACATTTACTAATAGCATAGTTTTCACGTGCTTAATAAATATAATGTTTACAAATTCGCTGGTAGCAGTTGCAGGTTGAAAAAATATACTACATAAAAATTAAATTCACGGATAGCTTCCACGCGCTCATACTCGTGTTTACTATAAAAACAGTAAACCCATGGGAAAAGAAAAGATCGTTAGTGCCTCATATCCGTGAAGCCCGTACACACCTAAAGGAGACGTGCCCCTGAGGGCTCAGATAAATTACGGATTTAAATTATTGGTTTGCTAATATGGTGCCAACACTTTAAAATAAAAATATTATTCAAATGATGAGTAAGACATACACGTTCTGACGAAATAACTGCAGAAGTAGGGTGAGCATCTTGATTCAGTCAATTCCTAACTCTTTCAATTCTAAAGAAAAGCAAAGTATTTCAAAACTTCGCAGTGTTTCGTAGAAGCTAATAGCAAAGATAATCACAGCCTACACTTGCAAAAATGCAGAAACGAAATCTTTCATTCTGCACTATGAGAGGGATTTTCGAGTACACAAACCAGACGAAAAGTGAAGATTTTACTTCCTTTACCAAATGTTCTCTCATGATACACAACGAGATTACCTAAAACCTTACTTTCAGCGAGATTTCCAAGTAGTGTAGTGTTGCTTTTGCCTCACAATCCACTTAGTGACTAAATAAACACATCTTTCTAAGGAATCCGTACTCCTTAACAATTCCTTAAAATAAAATCTTTCTTTGAAGCGATTCTATTGGTCCTTTCCTTGAAATAGAATCCTTTGGAACGATTCTATTTGTCCATTCTGTATAATACAATACCTTGGATAGATTTTTTATCCTTTCCTTAGATTAGAATCCTTTGGAAAGCTTCTTTGCTCGTTTCCTTATACAGTGCAACTTGGATAAAACGAACGTCTCTAATTCGAAATCGTCGTGAATTCGAAGATTTCTCTTAGTCCCTTGAACTTCTCATTAAATCAATGTTAAAATATGGTGGATAATTCGAAGTTTTTTATAAAAACTTTCGAACCATAACGACTTTTCGGCCTTTCATCGTTAAGAAATCATCGCCGGAATACCCCCACCTGTTCGACACGTGAAAGCTGAAATCCCCTTCCCGCCACCTGTTACGTAAGCTACAGTACATGTAATATGTACTGTAGCGTACGTAATGTAAATCTTATTTTGTTTACATACATATAATGTTTAAGTCTTTCATACCATGATCTTTCTGAATAAATATTTACTTACTGACAGAATAATCTTTTCAAGCATTCAGTGGACCTGAAATTAAAGTTAAAAGATGTAACTTTTTTAATTCGAAGTTTTGGATAGTTCGAATTTTTTTAGTGGTCCCTTCAGCTTCGAATTATCCAAGTTGTACTGTAATAGAATTCTTTGAAAGGTTTTATTGCTCAAGAAGGTCAAAATTACTTAGAAGTCATGCAGGGTAGGTAGGCTTTGGGGTTTTATGGCGCAAGGGCCATATTTGGCCATGTTGCGCCAGACACAAGATATACAACATCAAGTAATAGACAGACACACAATGAAAGCTTTACTGACACAGAAGAGAGAAATACACCCATGGAGGAATAAAAGTCATGCAGGGAAGACTATGTTGCAAAGTGGACGAGATATCTCGTCATCAAGATATTGCAGATTTTTTTTATGATGAAATCCAAATCTGGTCATTTCTCTTCTGATGACCATATCTCATCCATCAGAATCTAGTCAGTTTATCTAGACAACCTCCAGGAGGATTAACACCCGTGCACTACGTTCGATTCCGGTGAATTTTGTCACTTGTTTCAAAAGCAACGTAGTTGAATTACAAACGGCTACTTCTTTGTTGATTAAAAATTTTCAGTTCGTTTTTATCTTTAAAAAATGGTTACTGTGCTTTTTTGTCCGTTATCGCTGTTACAAGAAAAAGGTTTGATCTAACTTGTGACTGACCGGCAGCAAAATTCATCGTGTAAAACAAATGGTTATCCTACTTAAATTGTACTTCTTTTACCTCTCAATTTGCTTTAAAAAATCTGTCCCACCCACCACTTAAGAATTACTTTTTTGGTAAAATCGCATTTTAAGCAGAAAAACACCGCTGTTGAAAGAAACAGCCAATTAAAAATTCATTATTGTTTTTTTCGCTATTATTATTTTAATAGCGAAACTATTGAGCGCTATTGAGCAGACACTAATGTCAAATAGAAATAATAATTAGAGATTTCTGTTAAATAGGGGCGTCTACAAAAGAAAAGAGAATAAAATAATGCTTTTAATTCGATTTATGTAAAACAGATAGGTTATGAGCTGAAAATATATTATGCTTGAATTGGTCATAAGCAAATATTTTATATGTACTAATGTAATGCATGGAAAATAGTAAATTTTATCCCCTAAAACTTTGTATTGTTGATATTTATAAATTGGGACTAACTTTTCCATGTATTATTATATGGAATGTGAAATATTTGCTGCGTCAAAATTTAGTTGAATTTGTTCATTCACTGTGACAGATCTGATCGAGCGGATACACTAGATATTACTGTAATAGACGCAAAGGAACGCAATCTTAGCGCATTATTTTCCTTAGATACATCAAAATTGGTGGGTATTGTGAAAAATAAATGTCCTATTTGGACTTAGCAGTATGGAATCGTTAAGAATCCTTCAAAGAAGTTAAGAGGAGAAAAACTTTTTCCATCGAAATCAATTTTTAAAATTAATAAGGAAATGCATAACTACAAAGATGATGGGTAATAAAACAATAGTACATGCCAGCATCAATAAATTCAATTAATAAATAACTTACATAGAATTTTACTTTATGAGTTTGATTTGTTACCATAATGTGTGGTGAAAACTGATAAAAGTAAATATATATATATATATAACTTATCACGTAGGATCTATTGCATCACGTAGGAATTCAGTAACCTCTTGTGATCAGTGAGGTACCTCACTCTCAAAACGTTAAAATTTACGCAACAATCATATCTTAATCGTGTCAAATGCTTCCAAGAGTTCATGATACTTAATACAATCATTCCATTACTTTTTGTAAATTATAATTTGAAACCCTATGTGAATAATTAATTCATTGTTTCCATACAAATTTTTTTCAAGTGCTCTGAAAAATAAAAGAATAAAAAAATCCTTCATCCAATAAAAGAGAGTGGAAACTAGTCCCTAAAACAGCAGTGTACGCTTTTCAGTTCACAATTTTATCATTACTATCTTCGGTAACTACCAATAGATGGCGCCACGTATAGTGATCTTTTGTGCGGTGGTGGAAAATTCAAACGTGAATCCACACAGGAAAAATCACCCTTTCTTCAACAATACTTCACACCTCGATCTGATTTATAATTGTGTTCCCACACAACTGGACTGCAAGAAAATGTGAATAAATTGTGAAATTTTGAGTTTCTTTTAAACTGTTGTTGAATCAATCTTATCGCACACCCCGCTGCAAGAGTAGGGGAGAGTGGGGCAAGACGGGGTTTCTAGTTTTTTGGGTTTATAAAATCAACATTTAATCTTGGAAATTTTTGAGAAAAACTACATTTTATTGTACATTACTAATGTTTATAATGATATACAAATGAATTTATTTTCTATTTTTATTGAAAAACGAAACTTCATCTTGCCTCACAGGACAGGGTGGGGCAAGATGGGGTTGCTGGTGGGGCATGATGGGGCTAATCTTTGCATAATGCACAAAGATGAACTGATTCATCATCTTCGTCTTCTTCACCTGCACATGTGCAATGAGCCCATCGTCTACACTTCCAACACTGAATCCAGCCCTCAGTAGACTCTGAGTATAAATAACTACAGTAAAGACATTCAGCATCAGAAGCCTCTGATGAAGAGGAGTGTGACCGCTTTCGGTTTGTCTTGTTCACTTGTTTACTTTTGCTTTGTTTTCCCTTGCTATCAACAATCTTATGTTTCAATTTTTTTTTACCTTTTTCCCGATTTTTTCACAATAACCCATTGCCAATTTTTTTGGCCTTTTCCTTTTTTCCACTTATTTCTCTTTTTGATATTTATTTCTGCCAGAAGTTCATTTTTGTATGGTGACTCCGTCAAAACTGCCATGCTTTCTAATCCTCTTTTTAAAATGGAAACCACTGCAACTAGGAATCGGTTGGATGTCTTCTGGCGTAGAACATTTGGAATAATTCATGTTTTTTCCATTACTTGGCGTTATATTGATAGCAGCAGACAGGGATTTCGATAGCAGCAGCAAGATGAGTGGTGGCAGTGGCAGCAGGCTGGAGCGTTGAGGGTGGGATGGCGGTGGCAGCCAACGGTCTATCTGTAGTCTCAGAAGGTGCAAAATCATGTTCACTAAAAACTCCTTGATTGACAGGCCAAATGCCAGTCTTCCGAAATCCATTGATTGCAGTTGACATGGTAGCTGCTTTTACAAATGCATTTCCATACAACTTTACGATCTGGTACAGAGAAACTACGCGTCCTGGATTTGTTCTTGGCCAACTTGTTACTTCCTGATGGTAATAAACACTCGGTGGTTTCATAAAGCTCACATCAAGTGGCTGTAACCGATGGGTGCAGTGGGGTGGGAAACACAACACTACACCACTTTCCCTCGCGTAGTCTATAACTTCCATGTTTTTCGTGTGGGTGAAGTGCCCATCCAAGACTGGAGACTCCTTAATTGTTCGACTCCGATCAACAAACTTTTTGAACCATTGCAAAAAATGTAGGATTGCATCCAACCATTTGGATGATACTCTCCAAGTTCCAGGTGGACAGTCATTCAAAAGGTGGTTATTTGATCGTACTCTTGGGAATATAAAGAGGGGCATGTATGACCCTGCAGCATTGTAGCACACTTCAATTGTTACTGTATTCCCCTTTCAGCAGATGACAACACCCCTACTTGTTTCCTACCTTTCAGAGACAGAATTTTTGACCTATGCCTAGGTACTACGGTTACCCCAGTCTCGTCACAATTATAGATTTTGTCAGCACTAAATTTGTATTCGTCGACAACTCGGGTTAGCAAATCAAAACTTGGCGACATTTACTTCGTTAAATGCTGTTGCCCTTGCCGCACTTGTGGCTTCCGGTTTCCTCAAACTTAGCTGGGGATGTCTGGATCTGAACCCAAACACCCAGTCTTTACCGGCTACTTGTTTTGTCTCAGAAAAGGTGTGTTGTTTACCCAGTTTATCTGTCCATTGATAAGCAAGCACTCTCAGGTCGTAAGATGTCAGTCCAAATAATCTTTCCTCCATTTTTAACAAATAGTTAACCAACAAATTTTCTTCCTCGACAGTAAAGTTTTTAATGGGTCTAGACTGTACCAGAATTTTATTTATTTGACATGTATATACAGTACCACTTGTAGATACAATAAAAATTTCTTCAGTTTTTCCTGATTGTTCCCGAGTGAGTTTTACTCTTCTTTTCAAGTGTTGACTGGGGAACTTGAAAGGAGTCAGCTGCTTTTTTGTATCCCATTTCCCCCTTAATAACAGATTCAATTGTATTTTTCATCTATTCCGGATCCTACCCTCCTCGATCAGTCTTCCTTTTATACGTCCGAACCATCTCCGTTAATCTGCAAAGAAAAAAGGACGACTTAGCAAGAGTGAGGTAAGATGGGTTACTACCCCATCATGCCCACAGAAAAAAACCCGTCTTTCCTCACCGACGCTTTAGTGGGTGATTAATGCTCGTTGTTGGTTAGTTTTTACCAAGAATATTTATAAAGTATGTAAATTAATCGCTAAGGACTACACTTTTTACTAGCATATATGAAATTATAAGTAAATAAGTATAAGTTACCTTCATTCAGCACCAAACTGCAACGATGCAAATAAACTATTCAAGAGAAACCAGACCACTTCTTTGAAAAACTTTTGCACTAGCCAAACGACTCAATCAAAATGGATGCGCTTACACAAAGGCTTCTTCACCTCTACCACTAGTACCAACGTTGTCAGCTCGATTGCAGCGCCAAGTGAACCAGCAGCTCAACAACCTCGTCTTGCCCCGCTACTCCGTCTTGCCCCACTCTCCCCTACCATATAACAAGAGTGGATTTTGAGATTTTTATGATTGTCCAGTGGTGACTATGGCTATCAGTCCTACATTCAGTGTTTTCTATGGCTTCGCGTGTCAAATAAGGTAGGTAGTCGAATTATAAAATCTCACTGAAGTAACACAACGGGCTTTGGCGACCGTTCAGGATCAATCCCGAAGAGAAAGATCCATCATTTTGAACCACTGTCAGATGACGAGGTCAACACCTTAGCTGGAACCCCACTCTCCGAACTTCCACACCACACAACATGAGAACATTAAAAGTTAAATAAAAATCACGGTAAAAGCAGCACTACATTATACACTCGGAAATCTCATGACTCTCAGACACAAACTTACACAAATACATCTTTGCATCCATTCCTTCACACACCTATTACATAGTAGTTTCATTATTACAAATACAGTTAAAAGTTAAATACTTAAGCTAACGAAATGGACTAAACATTGAAGTACGAGAACTCCAAATTTCATAGGGCTCCTATTGCCTTCAGGTTCTGGTACCCCTGTGGACCCTAGTTGACTCAAAGTTAGTTTTTACTCTTTGACCCTCACGAGATTTCTAAGTTGTGTATTATTGCTATCCCCCACAGCACACATGACTATATAACTACCTGTATTGGTTGAAAGAATCCTAGGAAAGATTCTATTGGTCAAGGTCGAAACTGGTTAGAAGACATGCAGGGAAGACTGCAGATCAGTGTGTATATGTGCTTAACCCCTCAGAGGGTTAAGCAGTTATAGCACAGTACATAATGATTAAATAACTACCTCTATTCGTTTGAAGAATGCAACGAAAGATACTATTGGAAACAAAGATCAAAACTGGTTAGAAGTCTAAGTTGTGTCTATTCTAAGTTGTGTATTATTGCTATCCCCCACAGCACACATGACTATATAACTACCTGTATTGGTTGAAAGAATACTGGGAAAGATTCTATTGGTCAAGGTCGAAACTGGTTAGAAGACATGCAGGGAAGACTGCAGATCAGTGTGTATATGTGCTTAACCCCTCAGAAGGTTAAGCAGTTATAGCACAGTACATAATGATTAAATAACTACCTCTATTCGTTTGAAGAATGCAACGAAAGATACTATTGGAAACAAAGATCAAAACTGGTTAGAAGTCTAAGTTGTGTCTATTCTAAGTTGTGTATTATTGCTATCCCCCACAGCACACATGACTATATAACTACCTGTATTGGTTGAAAGAATCCTGGGAAAGATTCTATTGGTCAAGGTCGAAACTGGTTAGAAGACATGCAGGGAAGACTGCAGATCAGTGTGTATATGTGCTTAACCCCTCAGAGGGTTAAGCAGTTATAGCACAGTACATAATGATTAAATAACTACCTCTATTCGTTTGAAGAATGCTACGAAAAATACTATTGGAAACAAAGATCAAAACTGGTTAGAAGTCTAAGTTGTGTCTATTCTAAGTTGTGTATTATTGCTATCCCCCACAGCACACATGACTATATAACTACCTGTATTGGTTGAAAGAATCCTGGGAAAGATTCTATTGGCCAAGGTCGAAACTGGTTAGAAGACATGCAGGGAAGACTGCAGATTAGTGTGTATATGTGCTTAACCCCTCAGAGGGTTAAGCAGTTATAGCACAGTACATAATGATTAAATAACTACCTCTATTCGTTTGAAGAATGCTACGAAAGATACTATTGGAAACAAAGATCAAAACTGGTTAGAAGTCTAAGTTGTGTCTATTCTAAGTTGTGTATTATTGCTATCCCCCACAGCACACATGACTATATAACTACCTGTATTGGTTGAAAGAATCCTGGGAAAGATTCTATTGGTCAAGGTCGAAACTGGTTAGAAGACATGCAGGGAAGACTGCAGATCAGTGTGTATATGTGCTTAACCCCTCAGAGGGTTAAGCAGTTATAGCACAGTACATAATGATTAAATAACTACCTCTATTCGTTTGAAGAATGCTACGAAAGATACTATTGGAAACAAAGATCAAAACTGGTTAGAAGTCATGCAGGAAAGACGGCAGGTTACAGAGCGTATATATGCGTGTGAACCCCTCAGAGAGCTTAGTAGTTAGTAAGAAGTTATTGGTGAATAGGTCGTTGAAATGAGCCGAAAAAATTAAAACTTCGCCATTTCGTTCTCTTCTCGATTGAAAAATTAAATTATATTCTGAAAAATCGCCCTCGATTCAAATTTGAAAGAATGTATTTATTGCGAGTTGTAACAGTAACAACAAACAAAAAAGCTAGGGAAAATAACATTCCCCTGTCCCAAAATAGTGGTCACCTTTAATAGTTGAACTTTTTCCAAAATAATTTTCACATTTGTAGAGACTGAAAAGAAACAGATTTAATCGTAAATTAAAAGGTTTATTAATCTATATAACATGGTTAAATATAGCATCAGAAAAGGTACTTTTATAAAGCTTTAGGATTACAATTAATCTTAACATCGATAAGGAGATTTATTTTATCTGTTTTTTAAATTGATGTGCACAATTTTGTTGGCATTACGTTCAGATGACTTCATTACACTTTCCATACATACACGTTTGGAAAAGTAGCAGATTAGCAAACGGAGAGTTACGAGTTTGAAACTCGATCCAACCAAAGACAGTCGGGTACGTGGGGGCTGGTGCCCGTTAAATCTGTCCAGGCCTCAAAGGTCCTCACGTGGTGTGGAAGTTTGGAGAGTGGGGTGCCAGCTCAAGTGTTGACCTCGTCGTGGTTAAAAATGACGAGGCGTTGTCTCTGATCTTTCCCTTCGGAATGGATCTCGAAACACAGACAATAGCCCATTGTGTGTGACGTTAATTCAACTACCAACCATACACGTTTGAAATGTTAAGAAATATTTTCTAACTTTTCCATTTTTGCAGCGGATGCTTTTTAAAAAAAAGTCCTACCATCGATTTTTTGCTAGCCTTTGTGAACAATAAAAAAGACGATCGAGACTGGCATTCTTAGGTTACCTTTTACTGTTAAAAAATGTTATTCTCGTTGGCACAGTTCGCTTCAAAATTGAAGAAAAACTGTACATATATAAATTCATATTCCTACCATCGATTTTTTGCCAGCCTTTGTGAACAATAAAAAAAGACGATCGAGACTGGCATTCTTATGTTACCTTATACTGTTAAAAACTGTTATTCTCGTTGGCACAGTTCGCTTCAAAATTGAAGAAAAACTGTACATATATAAATTCATATTCCTACCATCGATTTTTTGCCAGCCTTTGTGAACAATAAAAAAAGACGATCGAGACTGGCATTCTTATGTTACCTTTTACTGTTAAAAAATGTTATTCTCGTTGGCACAGTTCGCTTCAAAATTGAAGAAAAACTGTACATATATAAATTCATATTCCTACCATCGATTTTTTGCCAGCCTTTGTGAACAATAAAAAAAGATGATCGAGACAGGCATTCTTAGGTTACCTTTTACTGTTAAAAAATGTTATTCTCGTTGGCACAGTTCGCTTCAAAATTGAAGAAAAACTGTACATATATAAATTCATATTCCTACCATCGATTTTTTGCCAGCCTTTGTGAACAATAAAAAAAGACGATCGAGACTGGCATTCTTATGTTACCTTATACTGTTAAAAAATGTTATTCTCGTTGGCACAGTTCGCTTCAAAATTGAAGAAAAACTGTACATATATAAATTCATATTCCTACCATCGATTTTTTGCCAGCCTTTGTGAACAATAAAAAAAGACGATCGAGACTGGCATTCTTATGTTACCTTATACTGTTAAAAAATGTTATTCTCGTTGGCACAGTTCGCTTCAAAATTGAAGAAAAACTGTACATATATAAATTCATATTCCTACCATCGATTTTTTGCCAGCCTTTGTGAACAATAAAAAAAGACGATCGAGACTGGCATTCTTATGTTACCTTTTACTGTTAAAAAATGTTATTCTCGTTGGCACAGTTCGCTTCAAAATTGAAGAAAAACTGTACATATATAAATTCATATTCCTACCATCGATTTTTTGCCAGCCTTTGTGAACAATAAAAAAAGACGATCGAGACTGGCATTCTTAGGTTACCTTTTACTGTTAAAAAATGTTATTCTCGTTGGCACAGTTCGCTTCAAAATTGAAGAAAAACTGTACATATATAAATTCATATTCCTACCATCGATTTTTTGCCAGCCTTTGTGAACAATAAAAAAAGACGATCGAGACTGGCATTCTTATGTTACCTTATACTGTTAAAAAATGTTATTCTCGTTGGCACAGTTCGCTTCAAAATTGAAGAAAAACTGTACATATATAAATTCATATTCCTACCATCGATTTTTTGCCAGCCTTTGTGAACAATAAAAAAAGACGATCGAGACTGGCATTCTTATGTTACCTTATACTGTTAAAAAATGTTATTCTCGTTGGCACAGTTCGCTTCAAAATTGAAGAAAAACTGTACATATATAAATTCATATTCCTACCATCGATTTTTTGCCAGCCTTTGCGAACAATAAAAAAAGACGATCGAGACTGGCATTCTTATGTTACCTTTTACTGTTAAAAAATGTTATTCTCGTTGGCACAGTTCGCTTCAAAATTGAAGAAAAACTGTACATATATAAATTCATATTCCTACCATCGATTTTTTGCCAGCCTTTGTGAACAATAAAAAAAGACGATCGAGACTGGCATTCTTATGTTACCTTATACTGTTAAAAAATGTTATTCTCGTTGGCACAGTTCGCTTCAAAATTGAAGAAAAACGGTACATATTCTCAACAAAAATGTGCAAATGTGTCAGTGTTTTGAGAGAGTGACAGTAATTTATAACTCAAATACAAATATCGAGGTAGGTAGTTAGAGAGGTAGTTGAATTTGCGTAGCATTGTAGCAATACAGCTGTCTATTGGGGGGGACGATCCGGGTTCCACTTCGAAGGAAAAGATCTAAGGACACCAATCATTATAAGATTACCAAGGTCAGCATATGTGTGAGCTGGAACCCCACTTTCTGAACTTCCACACCGCGCCAACGTGAATGGATTGATGGTAGGTAGGTAGTTGGATTAACACCTCAATGGAGCAATACAACAGGCTATTGGTTACGGTCCGAGATCCATCCCGAAGGGAAAGACCTGAGGATAACACCTCGTCATTTTGAACTACGGTCAGATGATGTCAGATGATCTGGCACTCCACTCTCCAAACTTCCACACAACGCCCACGTGATGACATTTGAGGCCACGACAAATTTAACGTGCAACAGTCCCCACGTACACGAGTTTTGACTGTATCAAGATTCAAACTCGCAACCCTCCGGTTGTTAATCCGCTACCGGACTACCGGGGTCCCCAAAAATATCGAAAGTGAAAAACAACTGAAAGCATACAAAAGATATACGAGACCTCAGTATGTTTTGCAATCAAATGTTTTTCGAAATTTAATTAATATTTTTAAAACAAATAAATATGAGACATTTCTTGAAGAAAAGGATGTACAACACTGATGCTTTCCAATTTGTTTTTGCATTTAAAAAATGTTCTTGACGTTTTGAATATAAAGAAAAAATGTGGGTCTTCCTGAAAAAGAAGTCAAAGTTAAAAATCAAAGACGTGGAAAATCCTAAAGATTTAAATATTATTGCTCTATCTACACTATTAATGTGTGATAGTTTGTTGGAAATCTATCTTCGTCTCAACCACAGCACGTAGAGATCTGAGAAAGGTGTCAAAATACGCAGAAACTGGGAAAGTTATTTCGCACCTTTAAAATTTTCAAAAATTTAAATTTTAACATAAAATGTTCAAAAAATTACCTGATTCGGACAGAATGCCGTGACGTCACTGGCTGATTCCGTAACGCTTCCGTAGCGGTTTTTGCCCAACTTTTTATTATATTTTTTTTGTTAGACTTGACTTAAATATTCGTGTTAAATTCGAGAAAAAACGTAGAAAATGTTCAAAAT
Organism: Meta bourneti; assembly: GCA_933210815.1. Classification (NCBI taxonomy): domain Eukaryota; kingdom Metazoa; phylum Arthropoda; class Arachnida; order Araneae; family Tetragnathidae; genus Meta; species Meta bourneti. The sequence goes on from OW119930.1 coordinate 13,281,589, forward strand.
TCAATAATACAGTACTTTTTCGTGTCTTTCATTTTACTCTTTAAATAAACATTTAATACACTACTTTTTTCTAGCCTTATATTTTACTTCTTTAAATAAGCATTATTTTTTAATTATTTCACATCCAATACAGCAAATCTGTCCAACGCAACTCTTAAATCCATCGTAATTTAGAATTTCAAATTGTTTAATACTGCCTTTTTTATAGCGATTGTTTTTGCGTTGTAATTACTCTTTTGAACGACAATGCCAAAAAGAAAACGTTCCATAACAAGCAATTCAGCTAAATATAAACTACGTGAAAGGCGTCACAATGAATCTAAGGAACAAGGTACCAATAGAAGACTGGTCGAAGCTGAACGTCAGGGTGAAATTGAGAAATTTACATGAAGACTCGCAATGAGACGGCGAAAAATCTAATAGGTCGTTTACTAACAATCAGTTATCCCGTGACACATTAAACCATAAAACTTTTAAATCCGAATAATAGTAATGATAAATTTATAGAATTATATAACAGTGAATCTATAAGAAGGCATGCAAAAAAAGAGTAAAAAATCCAAGAGGGAGGTATTTACTAATACGTTGTCCTCCGCAACGCGGGCCCATACAGCTATAAAAATTTGAAGTAGTGTCTATCTTTCACAAGAACTGACTACTTCAGGCAGAAAGTCTGCCAGTCTGTTGCCGTAGAAACGAGAACTTATTTCTTATAGGAATTCTTGAAGCTTTAGGGTTTGCTACATTGGCGCACTTTAGCGACTATTCAGAAGTTTGTGAGCTAATGCCAGTCTACTACGAGAGCTGCTCCAGACAAAGTGCCCTTTTCTGTTGCCGTAGAAACGGACCTTTTCTTATTTTCCATAGGGTTTGGTTGGTTATTTTTGTGTTTTATGGCGCAAGGGCCATACTTGGTCAAGCTGCGTAAAAGATAAGACAAACAACACAAAAATGGGGGAAGAAAAAGCAAAAACCAAGAGGGGTCATGGTTCAGTGGGTATGCCCACTGTGCAACCTTCGAGCTGTAGGTGGCGCAGGTTCGATTCCTGTCAGGTGTATTCCTCCCTGGGTGTATTTCTCTCTTTTGTGTCAGTAAAACTTTCATTGTGTGTCTGTCTATTACTTGATATTTGTTTGTGTTTGTTGACGCAATAAAGAATTCTTTTATGAGAATTATTTATTGAATACAAAAACAGTCATCCAACCCACTTGGTAAACATGATAACAAATTAAGAAAAACATGCGGTCTATCCGACCAATCTCTCGAATAGAGAGAGGAACACAGACGAGTACAGAAGAAGAATAGCAGAAGAAGTGGGGATTCGTTCAGACAGTAAGAGAATACACACATATATATATACATTCACAATTGCCACAGCCAATAGGAATCGGTGGAAGGAAAACTGTCTGTAAAAGAATGACACCAGACGGCACAAATTACTAATGCATATTGGACTGAAAACGACCGACCCTGTTTAATAGAAACCAACAATATTGTATGTCTCGTGTCTGGCGCAGCATATTCAAATATGGCCCTTGCGCCATAAAACCCTATAAAACCAACCAACCAACCCGGTGTTGCTGATAACGATTTAATAACTTTTCCTGATTTTTCTATCACCTAAATCGCATGTATTAAAATGTCAAGACAATACAGTTATTTCATTAGGTTAGTCTTGGGCATGGATATTTTTAATTAACGTCGTACTTGAGCAACATTATGGAATATTGGCGACGGTCCGGGATCAAACCCGAAGGAAAGGATCGAGGACAACACCACGTAATTTTGAACTACAAGCAGATGACGAGGTCACATCTGAACTGGAACCCCCTCTCCAAACTTCCACACGAAGCCAACAGAGGACATACGATGCAACGACGGATTTAACGAGCACCAGCCCCCTTTGTACACGAGTCTTTGGCTGTATTGAAAGGATAGAGAGGAGAAGGATCCATTGAGCATCCTGGGGTCGCGATCCCCATGCTTACCAGAGGATGAACCCCATGGGAAAAGAATAGATCACTAGGGTATCTCGAGTACGTAAAGCCCGTGCGCACTTAAAGATGTGCCCCTGAAGGGCCTATTATTTCGGAAGTTATTTCTTAAATAAAATTTAGGGCCGAGATAAACCAGTTGGTAGAGTGACGGATTAGAATTAGGAGGGCTACGCGTTCCAAACACAATCCCACCAAAGAACTTCGCGTACCTGGGGGACTGGTGTACGTTAAATGTCGTGGCCTCAAATGTCCTCACGTTGGCGTGGTGTGGAGGTTTGGAATGACGGGTGCCAGTTCAGGTGTTGTCTAATCGTGGTTCAAAATCACGAGCTGTCCTCGTATCCCTTTCCCTTCAGGAATGGTATATATATATATATGTATATATATATATATATATATATATATAGACCATCACCACAAATCAAAAAGGAGAAACCAAATAAAAACAAAAACAAAATGCAAATAATAACAAATAATAAGCGCAAATAATAATTTGCGCTAATTTGTTCACATTATCTCCAAGCCACCCTCTTTCGTTTTTAAATCCGTTATTCTACATAATACGGATCTGGCAATGTTTTGCTCTCCTAGCTTGGGCGGCAACTTTCGGTAAGGTATTACGTTGGCTATGTTCTTTTGATTCCTAACCTTGGTAACAGGTATTATTTTCATGATTTTTTTCTCTCTGGTAGTACTTTGAGTTTTCGGGGGTAACTTTTGTTGATCTCTTCGGCCTGGCCTCACATAAGTACAGAAAAAACTCAAAGCATCGCATTTTTAAGTGACAACCTGGCCTTGCTCCCCTTGAAAAAGTAGGCAGGCTCACTTAACATTTACATATTTTATTTCATCTTGTTTCTCGGGGAAATCTATTCTATTCTTAGGGTAGTTTTACTTATTATATATATATATATATATATATATATATATATATAATAGATAGATAGAAAGATATTTATTATTTTAAGATATATATATATCTTAAAATAAATTTAACTTATAATTCTAAAACAATTATACCCTAAAAGTTCCGATAGTCTAAGAGTATACTTCACCTCTTTCTCTCTCTTAATTTCTTGCCGGCTTAGGTGTGGGTCATCTGACCGTGGTTCAAAATTACTAGGTGATGTCCTCGGATATTTCCCATCGGGATTGATCCCGGACTGTTGCCAATAGCCCGCGGTGTTGCTCCAGTGCGACGTAAATTCAACTACCTACCTTAATTATATACTTGCTGCTGTCTCTACTTTCACAAGGAATCGCATGATATACTTATTGTGCGGTCCATTCTGACTTCCCAGTGTGTAGATATACCAATTTTAATACAATACTTTACGTAGTGTGGAATTTTGAGGAGTGAGGTGCCAGCTTAGATGTTGACCTCGTCATCTGTTCGAGGTTCAAAATGACGAGGTGTTGTCCTCGGATCTTTCTCATCGGGATGGATTCCGGACCGTCGCTATTAGCCCGCTGTGTTGCTCCAGTGCGACGCAAATTGAATAAAAATACTACCTACTTTATGGTAGGTAGGTATTTTAATTAACTTCGCACTGGAGCATTACACGGGCTATTCGTGACGGTCCGGGATTATACCCGAATGGAAAGATCCGAGGACAACACGACGTAATTTTGAACAGTCAGATGATGAGGTCACACCTGAGCTGGCACCCCACTCTCCAAACTTCCACACTACGCCAACGTGAGGACATTTGAGGCCACGAGATTTAACGTGCAGTAGCCCCTTTGTACACGACGGTCTTTGATTGGATTTGAACTCGCAACCCTCCGGTTGATAATCCTACTCTTCCAACCGGACTACCGCGGCCCTCTTTCTCATCAGGATGGATCCCGGACCGTCGCCCGTTGTGTGTCGCTCCAGTGCGAAGCAAATTGAACTACCTTCCGTACGAAATAGTTTGTTCGTCTTAAAACTAGAGATGCGAGTATTCAAATACACAACTCGTCATCTGACCGTGGTTCAGAATTACGTGGTATTGTCCTCTGATCTTTCCTTTCGGGGGTGATCCTGGACGGACCGTCGCCAATAGCCCGTTGTGTTGCTCTAGTGCGACGTTAATTAAAAAATACCAAATACACAAGTACTAGTGTACTCTCGTACTCAAAACAACGACAGGAATCGTATGATACAATTATTATGCGGTTAATTCTGACAGCTATGAATCAAAATGTATGCATGAAAATGTATACTATCACTTGGCAATACCTTATTTACCACATTGTAGTGTTGGACTGCTGAACAAGACGTTTTTACATAAAACTGATCCAAGAAACACGCTTTAACTCGAAGAATCTCTCCGATCCGATTCCCCGTGAATCGAAAACCTCCACTGCGTATCGTTCTCACGCGTTATTTACATAACACCACCACCATTACACAACCCAACAATCGTTTGCGATTAAGGCTAAGCTTCTGTACTCACCAATTATTCAAATAATGAGCATCCCAACACTCTTTCTTCGAGCCACACAACGGAACCCCCATTCTCACCTGTCCGCTCCAGTATCCCATAATCCACCATTCTCCACACTCCGTGCCCTCGTTTGCATAATCCACTCAACCGACCCCTCCTGAGTCCTATCTCCACCCCTTGTTAATAGGGATTTAGTCTAATTAAAAGACTCCGGGCAATTAACATAAAGTGATGGGCCCAGGCACAATCGGCCTACATACACCGGCCTTGTAGCCGACACAAGAGGGTCTTTGTGCGGAAGAATATCCATCGCAGACGATTTTCTTTGACCAGCATCCGGTCAAGCTTCACCCTTTGTGGGCGCAGAACAGAAGGTCGTACGTTCCCTTTCGGTTTCAATTAGGAAGAAAAAATGGGATTGTGGAGTAGAAAGGGGTTTTATTTTTGAAGGGGTGATCGTTTTGTTGACGGGTTTTGTTCTTAAGTATCGTTTGCAACACGGTTCCTGAAAGGATTCGTCACTGACCCCGATGGAATGTTCTTTTTCTGTTCGGGTGCCCCCGTGTCGCAAGGAAGAAGAATGTTTTTCAGATCCGAGTTGAAGGGATATAAAAGTGAAATCGAGACGTTCGGAGATATATTCCAAGAGTTCCATCTGTGGAACGAAGTGATATTCCGCCTCCTCTCCCGCAGACGATCTTTTAGCTTTGCCAGGTGAGTTCGAATTGTGATGCCATCTTAAGGGATTTTTGGTTGTTATCGATAGGATTGAAAATTTGTCGCTTTTTAGCCTTGCTAGGAAATAGTCTAAGAGGTTTTGAAATATTTCATTTAATAACAGGTTCAGAGCATTTTTATGTTAAATACTCTTTAACACTATTAAAACTCTTAAATTCAAAAAATATTTATTGATTTCTTTTAATTTCAATTTCATTTCTATAATTACTCTACTAAATATAAAAGAATTTGATGCATTGACATGGGTCATAAATTCCCTACGTATAAAGCTGAAGATTTGTGAATTGTTTCTTAAGGTGTGAATGCTTTGAAATTACTTGATTTAATAGCAGGTTCATAGCCATTTAATGTTAAATACTCTTTCAAAACTTACTTATTAAAACTTACTTATTTAAAACTAAATTCACACACAAAAAATGTGTCTTGAAGATTTTTTTAAGTCCATTTTTTTTCTATAATTATTCTACTAACTTTAAAAGAATTTGATGCACTTAATTTGGGTTATAAATTCCATACGTATAAAGCTAGATTCAGGAATTGCTTCTTCAAATGAATGAAGCAAATGCCAAGCACTTGACTTAATGTCATTTGCCATCGGACTTCTGTACTTCTGTACTCTATTACTAAAATTAATAAGTTTAGAGCACGTGTCTAAGTGTTGAGCCGTCATGAGTTGTCTACTATTACATAAAATAGTCAGGTAGGTAGGTATTTAATTACCATCGCACTGGAGCAACACAACGGGCTATTGGTGACGTTCCGGGATCAAACCTGGAAAGATCCGAGGACAGCACGTAATTTTGAACCACGGTCAGATGACAAGGTCGCACCTGAACTGGCACCCCACTCTCCAAACTTCCACACCATGCCAACGTGAGGACTTTTGAAGCCACGACAGATTTAACGTGCACTAGCTCCCTTTATACATGACGGTCTGGTTGGATTCGAGCTCGAAACCCTCCGGTTGCTAATCCGTTACTCTTCCAACCGGGCTACCGCAGCCCTTAAAAGTATTCAGGAGAGAGTCAACAATATTGCAGTAAAATAAGTGTGCAAGCAGGGAGTCATGCCCAATGAGGAAACGAAACTCAGCAACTGAAGCCTTACTTGGAGAGCCTGGGACGAGGTCTGGATCGTAAAATCAATTTTAGTTATCAAAACTCGTTTGAGAATTACACAAAACGTTCCTAATAACTTAAGTCAAAGCATATCATTAACATACTCAATAGTTTTGACTTTTCGACATTAAATGTTGCAATTATTTGTATCACAGCTCTTATATTCAAAAATACAGGTACGCAAATTATAGTAACCCAATTGTACGGTTATTCAGAGAAAGAGTAAATGATAAAGTGCAACTGACTTAAAGCTCGGATAGGATTTTTTTTTTAATTTTTGCTGTTTAAGGTGTATGTATACACTAGAAATGAAATCAAGAAAATTACCATTTTATTTTTATTGTTTCAAAATATTTCCCAATTCCTGAGCTTTTAAACAATGCCAAGATCTTGTAAATATTCGGAATACTTTTCTAGTTACAAGAGTTTTTCGTTAGGTATTGTCATCAGTACAAATATGTTTCAAAAACTTTAAACTCAATTTCTGAACTGTGGTTTTGGCAATACGGCACTTTGTTCAAACAGTGATAACTCCACAATGAATTGGTCTATTATAATTATTTTTGTATCATTCCTTAATCTATGTAATGCAGTAAATGTTTTGACCCTCAGCCAAAGTTATTGGTTAAGAAATGAATTTTTAGTTGATTTTTAAATGTCGAAATTCCTGAAAAAATCTTGATCTTTTAGACTTTTTTGGTGAAAACAATTGTAAAAGTTACTTGTTCCCTCTAGCAACTTGAAGGTAGGAACATAGGAATAATTTCAACAGGAATTATCTTTCTGGACAAGTTAGAATTTGATATATCACTGTTAAAAAACATGTTAAGTATATAATTATATCTAAATTATGTAATTAATTTAACCTTTTCTAATTTCCTTTAATTTTCCTTTTAAGTAATTACCTTTACTTAAAAGGAAACCAAAATAATTTATCTTATTATCGAAAACATTTTTCTAATTGATCATGAGTAGAACCAACAACGTGTTCCTACTTCATAGAACACATATTTCAAAAAAGTAGAACTCCATTGGCATTTTGTCTCATTTAAAGTAGCAATTTTAAACCTTTAGTTAAAAATCATTCAGTTCAAGAATTTAAAATAAACATACAATTTGAGTTCTGATTAGAAATGTATTTAATTCAAAACTTTTAATTAGATTATTTATTTTAAAACTTTAATTCGTTGCAAAATTGGTAGTTCACATTTACCATTTAAAAATATGCTTTCAATATTTTAAATGACGAGTTGAAATCGAGTTAATGTTGCAAAAGGAACATTTGTCCGGGTAACTTCCGTTCTTGACATGAAATTCTAGTAGACTACCCCCCCCCCCATGAGGCATCTGAATTTTTCACACTGAAATGAGTTTAAACAAAAACCAATGACTTATTGTAAAAAAAATGGATTTTTGAAGTCAAAATTAAAAGTATTCTAATGTAAACGTACACCTTAATAGACTCGAGGTTCTGTGATGTTTAAAACGAAAATTATTGGTTTTCTTGGATTCAAACAGATAGAAATTCATGTCCAATTTCCTAGGTACGCGTTTAAATGGAAAATGAATAGGGATGAATTTTTGGGTTATAGGAGAAATTTCGCCCGGTTACACAAATCATAAGTTAAAAAACAGTGAAATAAATAAATTAATAATTCACGTCAGTTTTAAAATATTAAAACGCTTTAAAATTCAAATAAACTTAGGAGGCCTCGGTAACCCAGTTGGAATTACTCGCGGATTAGCGACTGGTGGATTGTGAGTTCGAAACTCAATGCAATCAAAGACCGTGTACGTGGGGGCTGGTGAACGTTCAATCAATCTATCATGGCCTCAAATGTCTTCGAATTGGTGTGGTGTGGAAGTTTGGAGAGTGGGCTGCCAGCTTAGGTATTGACCTCACCATTTGATTGTGGTTTAAAGTTACAAGGTGTCCCAGATCCCTTGGGGATTGATTCCGGACCTTCACCAATATTCCGATGTGTTGTTCCAGAACGACGTAAATTCAACTACATACCTACCTCAAATGAACTTATAAGTGGAATAATGTTTTTATTTCTTTATGCATAAAAATCGATTTCTGGATTAGTAAAAAGTTAATGTCTTACGCATTTTTTGAAATTTTTCTTTTATTTGTAAGATTCCGTATAACATAGTGGATAACAGATATTATTCTTTTAAATTAATTTTGGGAAATTTCAAACATTCATTTCAAGACATTAATTCATTAATTTTTCATTTCAGATTTTATTATTGAGATGCATTTCGAAAAGAGTTGGATTTTCTGCACATATTTCTTAAGTATGAATATTTCTATTGACAGTCTCTTATTACGTAAATAGTTTTGTTTTGCATCCTTACTATTTTGAGTCTGCTGTTTTTTTGAAGCTTGACAATCATGAGATTTTTAACCTTTTTCACCTCATGGCACAAGCGAATTACTAAAATTCTTCGGTTCACCAAAAAATATACTATATTTTTTACCGATCTGACGAAAAAATATAGGTATAATTTTGATTAATTTATAAATAATAGTAATTACCTTCCCCATTTTGCACCTAAGCGACTTGAAAAAAATATTTTTGAAACAATTTTATTTATGATACTTGGTAATAAAAATTTTATTCAAAATTATTTATACGTAAATTAAAAATAGAGGTTATTATTTGAAATTATTTGTGAACTTAAAAGTAAACCGTTGAAGTAAAATAGATCTTACACAATTTAAGACTTTTCGCCTTCAACATTCATAAGATAAATCAATGCCACCGGTTGAAAATCAATGGTCTATCGGATACTTTTCATGTGGAACAGGTATATTATAATCATACTTAAAAATAAGAATTTAAATATAACTCAGTATACGGAGAAACTGTTCTCTTTCCACACTGCATGGTGTACATTTAATTGTACTTTTAAATGAATGAGTCAGTCAACTAGAAAAATATGTTCCCATAATTTATTTTTTAGTTTAGAATCTGAATGTCACTTAAAATGTAAATAAACACCCACTTCAAAATTCTGTCAAAACAATGTCATTTGAAATGTATATATATAATAAACACCCAAATTCAACTAATATATATTTTTCTTGTTTCAGCTTGTCTGTCGTGCCTATCCCTATCAAAGGTATGAAGTGATTTTTTTATTATGATACGCAATAGTAACAAATTTATGGATTTATGGTTTGGCCAGGGTGTTTGAGCCAATTTATATTGATGAAAAAATAAAATTAACTTTTCTAACACTAAAATAAAATATATATTATTAGTTTTTAGCTTTTGTTAGGTTAAATGCACCAGAAAATGAATTTGGCTTGATTAACCCCCAATTAGATCACACCATTCATTGCTGAAATGAAAGATGAAAACTGACAAACAAGTCAAATTATTATAAGAGGGAGGAAACGTTAAGAAAATCGATAAATGCAATAAAAATTAACATTACATGGTAGAATTACATCATTGGGACCCACAAAAACAAAAGTCATACAAATGAAACGTACAAACAGCAGTAAACGATATCGAAAGGCCAAAAACAGTATATAGAGTAAATTTATCGGATGTAATTTAAAAATGCAGATTTGAGTGAAGGTTTTCAACAGTTGGTGAAATTGGTTCTTAACCTCTTCCTTCCTAGTGTACTCTTTTCGATACATCAACCCTCCAAGTATTTCGACGAGATAACTCGTCTAAGATCTGGTCAATTTTGCTAAGTACGAGATATCTTGTTGGGAAAAAATTGCCCTATTTCTGCAAAGGGGATTGATTGATCTGCAAAGGGGATTGATTGATTGATTGATTGTTGGGATTTATGGCGCAAGGTCCAAAAAAGGACAAGCTGCACCAAGCGCAAGATAAAATCATTGTATTACATATAAAGATATTAAAAAGTAGTGTTTAAGAGAAACGAGCGCGAGAAATTTGTCATAGAATAAAATGCAAAATTCATGAATATATATATATTAAATTGCTTTTAAAAAAACAATTGTATTTATATAAAAAAGGGAAAAGATTCGGGTGTGGGGTTTCCCCTATCGAATCCTGCATAGTTAAATTAGAGCTATTAAAATATCTACGACGATGATTAAAATCAGGACAAACTATTAAAATGTGATGAAAGGTAAAAAGGAGTAAAGCAAGTATGGGCACGAAGGAGCACTTTCTCCAAGTAATAAATGACGATGAGTAAATCTGGTATGTCCAATGCAGAGGTGAGTCAATTTGACATCAATCCTCCGCACTGGAGCAACTGGCCACTGGTTAATGAGAAGTTGATGAGGTGAAGTTTGTTGTCGACTTGCAGATTCCAGGACTCTTGCCATAAACTATGAATAAAATTCTTCATAGACCTCTTGACGTCTGAAAAGAGTACAGCCAGGGACAATGGGATAGAGGCGGTTTTTGCAGAATTTCTGCAAAGGGGAGTGAAGACCATGTACAGAGCTGCCACAAGCGACTAGAAGGCGACTTTTTGATACTATTTTTCAATCATGACGACTTGGGGTATCTTTTTAAGCAAGATAGTCTCAAAAGCTACAAATTTCAAAATTGTGGTCCTTTTTTAGACTGGTAATTAACCTTTTTTTAATAGCGGACGGAAAGACGTATTTTTCTGATTTTTCTTCAGGGGAAATTTTTTTCCAAGGGACGCCAATTTCGAAGTTTTGGCGCTAAGCCGTGGCAACCATGAAAGAAAAACATCTGAATCTGTGGTTTTGCTAGATTGTCATGAAAACCTTACTTTCCACACCTAACCTTCGCAACCACCAATGAACACATTCAATTTTTAATTTTCCGAGAAATGAAATACTCCTTTTTCCACAAGATTTCCGAGTAGTGTTGTATTCCTTTTCCCCTATAACGCACTAAATCTTCTTAACATCTATTTATTGAGAAAAAATTGTGCAATTTCCATCCTTTGAAATCCGATATCTAAACATGTATTAAATATTTATATTATTATTTATAAATCGCATAGAGATGAAACAACTGACACCTCAAACGTCGGGCTCGCACAGAGGAGGCAGGTGCTAGACTAAATTAATGGGCGCGGCAGCTCACATTTTCGTGACTCAACTTTGCGCTGCGATTGCATCAGCCCATGAGGTTGACGCAAGCTCAGTTTAATGCTCTAATGAACGCGATAGCGTTCATTTATGTATCATTTATAGTTTTTAAGTTATTTAATTTTTCGTGATCAACGTTTTTCGTGACACTCGCATATTAAGCGCAGTACCCCGGTTTCGAAAGGGAAGACGTTTTCTACGTCAAAAACAAATAAAGAATAGTTAAGAAAGCCCAAACTGGTTAGAAGTCATTCAGGGAAGACAGCGGGGTGCAGAACAGATATATGCGTGTAAGCCCCTCTGAGGGCTAACTTACATTCTTTGAAATACAACTTGAATGAATTGTTTCTTTTCTTTCCTGTAGGGCGATGGTCAAGGTTGGCAGCAGCAACCGCCACAGCAAGGGTGGGGTGGTCAAACGAAAGGTCCGCTAGGCGGATGGGACGACGAGGTGAGCAACCCTTGGGGAGGAGCCAGTCCTGATCAGGGTGCCGGGTGGAAGCTGGAGGATTCCATCCCTGGGGTGCCCGGGCAGAGCTACCCGAACTTCGACAAGATCCCGGAGACCAGCTTCGACTGCAGGCGGCAGAAGGACCCCGGTTACTATGGTGATGTGGAATCTCAGTGTCAGGTGAGTTGTTGCATTCTATTGAAATCTGGTGGTTGTATTTTTATGGCGCAAGGGCCATATTTGGCCATGCTGTGCCAGACACAAGACATGCAACATCAAGTAATGGATCAGTTTTACTGACACAGAAGAGAGAGAAATACACCCAAAGAGGACTGGTTGGTTTTGGGGTTTTATGGCGCAAGGGCCATATTTGAACATGCTGCGCGAGACACGACATGCAATATCAAGTAATAGACAGACACACAATGAAAGCTTTACTGACACAGAAGAGAGAAATACACCCAAGGAGGAATCGAACCTGACAGGAATCGCACCTGCGCTGCCTACAACTGGCAGGTTGCGACAGCAGTGGGCATACCCACTGAGCCACGACGGCCCAATAATCGAAATCTGTTTCTTGATGCTTCGTGCGAGAAAATCAGCACCAATAATTACTGAGGTACTTTAGCTATAATTGGTATGTGGATGTTACCAAGAAATTTTCTCACCAAATTTTACCACAGTTCTCGATACGATTTATTGGTTGGTTGGGTTTTATGGCGTAATGGTCAAATTTGGCCAGAGTCGTGCCAAACAATGTCAAGTAAATGGGCATACACACACAAGGAAAGTCTTACTGATACAGAAGATCGAGAAATACACCCAGGAAGGAATCGAACCAGCGTCTCCTACAGTTCGCAATACTACATACAATTAAATACAAAGCATTGCAAAATGGACAGTGCAAAACAAAGTCGATAAATCTACAGCGCAGGTTCATTTACAAAGTCAAGAATCTCAAAAGTATGATTATCCTTCCAGGATTTCCTTGGAAGGATAAAGGGGTAAGAATACCCAATCGGGAAAATTCCTTGAGTTATGAAACTTAATAGTTAGGGATATGATCTACGTTAGTTCATAACAAAATCTTCCAAATTGCACATGGTAGATACTCTTCTAAGAGAGAATAAAAACATGCTTCTCAAACAAATTAAGATAGGAAAACGTTAGAATTTCGTTTAGATTTTAAAATACTTAATGAAAATAATAAAAATTCAAAATTCAAAACTCCCTTTCAAATGTTGGTTACTTTTCACTTGGATATAACTGGAGAACTTTTGTCTTAGTTTTATGGTTTGATTGTTTTATAGGGCAAAAGCCCAGATCTGGCCAAGCTGAGGCAAGTAATAGTTTTTTCGTCAATTAAATAGACACGCACACAAGGAAAGTTTTACTGATCCAGAAGAGAAAACTACACACAGGGTAGTTACAGGAATCTAACTATAATTTTATGAAAAACAGGCCTAAACTCTATTTCTTAGTTGTACGGTTCGCTTGTTCAAGATATTTGGTTCGATTTAACCAATTGTAAAATGTTTTAATTTTGTTGTCTTCCACGAGGAGCAATGCCACTTCACTTTATCTTATTGACTTATTAGTGTTGTCTTTTTTTATCTAATTTATTTATGTGTGCTTAAATACAGCTATTTTGTCTGCTTTAATAACAGTTTATTTCATCAGCTTTATCCTTTGATGAATATTCTAAATTTATTTGTGATTTCCGTTGCAGGTTTTCCACATTTGTCAAACAGGTGGCCGTCAGAACTCTTTCCTCTGTCCAGTGGGAACCATCTTCAATCAGGAAACTTTCGTCTGCGATTGGTGGTTTAACGTCAACTGTGGACAGAGTGCTACACACTACAGCAGGAATGGAAACCTCTACAGGGGTTCTGACATTGGCATCGACGGTTCCAAAGTTGTTAGAAACAAAGGACAGCAGGGCAACTCCAAAGGTTCAGACCAACAATCACCTGTTGGTATCCCTTCATGGGACTCCCAGGGATCTCCATGGGGAATGAAAGGTGACATGAACCAAGATGTGAATCAAGGACCCATGGGAATACCATCAGTACCGCAGAATCAACCTAATAAAGGTACAGGGAATAGGAGACAAAGAGGCAACATGATGTCAGGACAAAACAAAGGTACCAGGAGAGGTGGTAATGCGTGGCAAAGTGGAGGAAGTTCCCCAAATCAAGGAGGTGGTCAGAAAGGTGCTATTGCAAATCCTGGTTGGGGAAACAGACAAGGTCCTCAAATGAACCAAGGAGGTAGTCAGAAAGGTGGCAATGCTAACCCTGGTTGGGGAAACAATCAAGGTCCTCAAATGAACCAAGGTGGAAGAGGACAGAAAGGAAACAGAGTGGGTGGTAATACAAATTCTGGGTGGGGAAATCAAGGAAATGCCCAAGGACAACATCCAAATGGGAACGCCAAGGGGATGCCAAACCAACAAGGAAGACAAGGAGGGGGTAGAATGGGTCAGAAAGGTAACAGAGGAGGAACCCAAAGAATGAATCCTTCAGGCAACCGTGGGCAGAAAGGTGGTCAAGTCAATGCGGGATTTGGTAATGCTGCTAGCAGAAATTTGGGAAATGTTGGAGGCGGGGATTTCGGTGCAGGAAACAGAAGAATGAAAGGATCATCCATGAGGACAGTATCCAACAAGAGTTTCAAAGCCAACAGCTGGAGCATGGGGTCTCAGAATTTCCAAACATCTTCTGGAGAGAAGGGGGATTCTTTCCCTGGAGGAACCGATGTCCAGAGGAACAAAGATCCAGTGTTACAAGAAAACAACCCATGGCAAGGGGATACTAATCAAGGAAGTCAAAGTGAGGGAGGTTTCAAGGGCCAGAACGCCAACAGCAACGACTGGAACATGAATTTCGACGGATTCAATCAGTTTGGTGGCGGTGCTGCTGCTATCCAAGATGGACAAGGTGGATTGGGAAACACCAATACCAACTTTGGAAGTCAAGAAGACTGGGGAAACGACTACAACTCTTGGAATATCAACGACCACAGCTCGAACAAAGGGCAAGCGGCCGAAAACGATTACGATTATGTTTGGAACTCCTGAGAATCGGTTAGAATTTAGATGCTTAGTCAAAACAAAATAAAAGATACCTCAGGGATTAGACGTCAGTAGATACATTTTAGCTAAGGATATTCCTTTGGATTTATTTAAGGTTATATTACTCTTGCCGAAGGTTTTGCAATGGTGGCAGAAATATTCACTACGATTTACATTTATGTATGCTAATGATATCAAGTGATGATTGGTGCGCTTCAGGTTTCAACACATCCCCACTGGTTGACTTGCTTATGCACTTGGCCTTTTCGCATTATTCTTCATGATAATACGAAGAAGTGTCTGATTCTAGAATGCTTTCGCGAGTGTTTGCGGTATTCTTTCAATCACTGGTGTAACCAGCGTTCTATACGACATAAGTAGCTCATTTTCCAAGTAATTCAACAATCAGCAATATTATGAACATTTTAAGTATAAAATGACAACAAACAATGAAGATAGTACCGAGTTGAATATTTGAAAGGCCCGTAGAGTACAATTTTCCGCAAAAAAATTTAGAATATATTGACAGAAAACTATTTCGACGATAACTTTCCAATTGAATTACGTAGAGATATGAATAAAAGATGCATTTACAGAGAAAATTTTGACTTAAAATTTTTTATATTATTTACATTAAGTAAATGAGGAATATTTTAGTAAGCATTAAATATTTCTCGGCTTCAATGGGGGAAAATATATCAATTAAAAATCAATATTCAATCCAAAGATCTTTCAAAATTAGACAATATTTTATTTTAAAATTATATTTGTGTGGCCTCTAGTTTGTCTCTAGTTTCTACACGGGTATATATTTTCTTTAAGGATGTTTACAATAAGACTTATAATGCTCCAAGAATATATTCGTTTTTACGTGATTTGGAATGCTAACAGAATACACAACGAAGAACATATGATCTACATCCAACTTTCATTAGTTCAAAATTCCGGTTTTAATCTCATAAGAAATACATTTTGGAAAAGCTTTGTGATAGTTTTATGCAGAACGAATTTTGTATGTTTTGTCAAATTATTCCGTTTGTGTATATCCATAGGATATTTGAATAAAGAATATTTTATATAATAGTGCTTATATTATTGTTATACTTAATTATTCGACTAGTTGTGAATACCATTAAAAGTTTTGTAGATGGTTAGAAAGAATACTTATCTTTAGTCAACATCTTATTTTTTTTAATCTCAGCATGTGTGTGTGTGTGTGTGTGTGTGTGTGTGTGTGTGTGTGTGTGTGTGTGTGTGTGTGTGTGATCTAAGGACTTCTTAATATAAAAAAGTCAATAGAGGATCACGTTTCTACATAATTATTTAATGCTCCTTAATTATAAAAATATTACGCATGCATAATGTTCTTTTGTCATTTACATTGATACTAGTTCCATATCGTCTGCTTAGAGCAGAAACTCATTAACTGGAAGAAATCATTTTTACTGTACAGCAGTTAAGGACTAACTACTAATTTTCAGGACAAAAAATAAATAATGAACATTTTGAGTCTTGTTTATATTCAAACAGTTCACAATGTGATAGGTATTCTTCATCATCATGAAAATAAGCATTTAGTGTCTCCGGGAAAATGTCAGTTAATGAGTTTCTGCTCTACGACGATATATGAATTTGTCCTCCACTTCGAGCTAACTATAGATTATAGAATTTTGAAACATAATATCTTAAGCTATTCATATGCTGAATACATGTTTGAGTCAAATATTAATTGAGCAACTATTCTGTAGCTTTTCAAATTAAAAGGAATGAAAACAAATATGTAGACATTCAAATTAACATTTAAGACACAACACAATAGAAGGAATAATTTTCATAATTTGTAATACATGAGTGAAACTTTTGTATCAACCATGCATGAGAACACTAACTTAGTTATGAAGTGACGTGTTAACCCTCCTGGTAATTGTTTTATCGATTAGGTATCTCGTCATTAGAAAAATTGACCAGATCTTGAAGAATGAGATATCACGTCATCAGAAAAACTGACCCGATTTTGATCTCGTCATCAAAAAGTCGGCTATATCTTGATGACGATATGTTGTCATTAGCAAAATTGGTCACATCTTGATGATTGAGATATCTCGTCGAAACCTCTTGGAGGGTTAATGTACTAATTAAAATATACAAGTAAATAAAGTAAATACTTTTATGTAAAGCGGAGATAATTTTATCTGTAACATTACTCGCTCCAGTAGCTTCACTAATAAAAATCACTACGTAAAGATAATTAAGCTAGAAAATGTATGTTAAATGTCCAGTTCATACAAATAAACTCTTAAGTCATTCATGGTATCCAATATCTGAATTTAAAAGAATTTCAACATCGAAAAAAAAGTAACATCTACAACGGGGATTCCTACATAGAACCTTTGAAATTTTTGAAGCATTTTTATATAAATAAAAAATTATTAAATAAAAATAATGATTGGGAAGAAACTGAATAAATGCAAAGAAAAGTAGCGTAGGTATAAAATCATAGCATCGTTATTAAATGGAAACATTTAGATTAAAATAACATACCGCAATCAAAAGCACTTTAAAATGGAAATAATGTGGAAAATGTTAGCTAGTTCAAGTAAATACATTTCTCAGAAAAGGACAGGATAAAACCATTGTTTATCAAAGTAAAAATGAATGGAAATTTTTTGAGAAAAGGAGTTATATTTGTACTCCTTTCCTAAAGTTTACAAAATATGAACCAGTTACAAATTTATAAAAATTTGGAAAACAGAATAAAAACTTTAAATAATAAAATAATAAAAATTAAAAACGTACGCGTATTTATAAATATATGACCGATACGTTTGATGTTACTTCTCGAGAACTAGAACGCAAAATAATGTAAAAGATACGACACTTTTTCAAACTATACGATCAGATAGGTAGTTAGTCAACGTCGCACTGGAGCAACACAACGAGCTATTTATACGACCAGGAACTTAAGAAAAGCTCAAATTTATCTTTACAAGTGTCCTAGGAGCAACTCTGTAAAAGAAAATAGAATAACAATTTTGCTCATTAAAATGTAGACACGTTGACGGTAGGTATATATTGGAGTGGTTTTAGTGTAACCATCACTTTGCTACGAATTCTTATTTATCAAAAGGAAAGAGTTTATAACGTGCAGGAATTTTGCGCTGCGTGGCTTGTAAGTACGGCTGTGGATCTCCAAATTTGAATGTTGTGTCAAATCATGGTAATGTTTGTAGAGGTCAGGAATGTTTTATGGCTACTGCAGAATTTGCGTAGGACTAGGAGGATGTATTCGTGCACAACGAGTGAGCAGAGCTCTGTGAATCTATTCCTACAAAACAGGTGGCGTTCATTTGTTATCAATGTAGTGCCTTCTTTGTATTATGTGAGCTTTGACCGGCATTGCCCATACTGATGCAGCATATGACAGTTTTTTCTAATGCCTTATCACAACCCCGTACCTTCACTCTCTTCTCTCTCAGTCTTCGGCATTATAAGGATTGGATTGGATTTGGGGGTTTTATGGCGCAAGGACCTTGGCATTACAAGGGGTTGTTTTTAGGTTTTATGGCGCAAGGGCCATATTTGGCCAAGCTGTGCTAAACACAAGACAACGTCAAGTAAAAAATATCACGAAAGAGAAAAAAGAGGGATTGGGTAATAGAGTAGTGAGATGGAAGCAGAAAAAGATCGTTTGGGTATCCCTGGAGCCCGATTCCCGTGTTTACTAAAGGCAGTAAACCCCAAGGTAAAAGAAAAGATCACTAGAGTACCTCGGATCCGTGAAGCCCGTACTATTAAAGGAGATATGCCCGAGGACCAGGGAGGGAACTTGTGGCGATTTGTGAGGGAGCATCCAATGGGTAAATCACCCCGTTACTCCTAATAGAAATAATCACCGACATACATGATCTTGCAAACTGAGATTCGAACTAGAGTGCCAAACAAACGCGATGACTTCTATACTAGTTTAGGTGGTCTAAGAAAGTACACAACATTATGGTTGGTATTTGGTTTTGGATTTTTATGGCGCAAGGGCCATATTTCGCCATGTTGCGCCAGACACAATTCATACAATATCAAATAATAGGCATACACACAAATGAAAGTTGTACTGGCACAAGAGAGAAATACACCAGGGATAAACAGCATTATGGAAGATAGGTAATTGAATTTACGTCGAACTGGAGCGACACAAAGAGCTATTGGCGACGATACGGGATCCATCCCGAAGGGAAAGGCCCGAGGACAACACCTCGTCATTTCGAGCCACGGTCGGATGACCGAGGTCAACACCTGATCTGGTACCCCATTCTCCAAACATCCACACCAAGGTGAAATTTAACGTGCACCAACGGCAATGTGGATTTGTAAATCACCGACTTGGTTTCCTTAGGCGAAGTAGTTCCAAGATATTAAGAGGAGAAGTAGACTTAGTCTCTACGAACTTTGTTAGAGTCGAATTTTTTTACTTATACTTAAACATGTTAAATGACGGTCTATTTAAAGATGCTCCAAGATATTTCACGTTAGTTGACCAAAGGGAATTCTAAAGTTTCGTCTCAAGGAATTGAATTAATTTATATTAATTTCAGATTTTATATTATATTTTAAGGACTACTTAACAGACTGATATGTTAACTAATATTTCCATTATTTATAAGGGGGCCGCGGTTGGAAGAGTAACGGATTAGCAACCGGAGGGTTGCGAGTTCGAATCCAACCAGACTCGTATACAAGGGGGATGGTGTCTTCGGATCATTCCCTTCGGGTTCGTCGCCAAAACCCCTTTGTGTTGCTCCAGTATGACGTTAGTTAAAATACGTACCTACCTACCATTATTTATGAAGTTGTTTCAACTTTTAAATTTTCGCTGTATGAATTGCTTCATTCTTGTTCGACAATAGGAAGATTTCGCTTTTGTTTACTCTTCGTACAACTTAACTGTAATTTCGACTACGAAACCAAAACGACACAACCCTTCAAAGAGAGAGCCTGCAACACTTTTTTACGCCTTTGTTCCATCTTCTCCATTTCCTGCCCTCAAGAAGATTCGAAAGAAAGAAAAGTTCTACTCATTACAGGCACTGGAATCAGGTGCTGAATGCCTCCATTCAGACCATTCCCATTGAAATTATTTCCTGCTCCCGATAATAGGAAATAAAATAAATCTATCTAAACGTGTCCGTCACAAAAAAGGAGCGTTTCTTTTTACGAGGAGAAAGCGTTTCAATTTCTGCGTTTCTCCTCAATGCCTCGGAGTGAACGCTTCGTTGCCACTCGGAACAGAAGCAATTGTGCGCGATTGGATCGTCTGCACCGTCCGATCCATTCATGCCTCCCCTTTCTTTCCGATATTGATGGTCGATCTCTTACAACTTGGCAAGCTGTTTACTCAGGGAACCCTCCAAATTGGACGAGGTTGCTGGAGGCAACAGAGATCGCGGCGGATTCGGGCAGGAGAAATAAACCCCTCGTTAAGGAAGTCGCCATGGAGTATGATTGGATGAGATGCAAATGGGATCTCGTATTGTGGGTCAGGGGTGGCAAAAAAGACGGCACTCGTACCCAAAGTGATACATGGGAAGAGTTAAGCAGTACGAATAAACGAAACTTGTATCCGAGCTTCAGGTACCCCACATTGCAGGGGTTAGTGGTACCATGGTAGCGGGGGACAATCAATAGACCTTTCAGCTAAGTTCCTATGCACTTTCTGTCCTCGGATCTTTCCCTTTGGGATTGATCCCGGACCGTCACCAATAGCCCATTGTGTTGCTCCAGTGTGACGTTAATTTAAATACCCCCCCTATGCACTTGTCTAACAGTTTAGGCAGATAGTTGAATTAACATCACACTGGAGCAACACAAGGGGCTATTGACGACTGTACGCGATCCATCCCGAAAGATCAGGGTATTATTTTGGGTATTTTCAATTAACGTCACACTGGAGCAACACAATGGGCTATTGGTGACGGTCCGGGATCAATCCCAAAGGGAAAGATCCGAGGACAACACCACGTAATTTTGAACCACGGTCAGATGACGAACCCGAAAGATCAGAGGACAATACTTCGTCATTTTGAATCACGGTCAGATGACGAGTTCAACCACCCCTGAGCTGGCACCCCACTCTCCAAACTTCCACACCACTGCGGAAGTCGTCACACCTGTCGTGGCCTCAAATGTCCTCCAATGTGACGACATTTGAGGCCACGACAGATACAACCCACATACACTACGGTCTGATTAGATCTAGTTTCGAACTAACAACCCTCCGGTTGCTAATCTGCTACTCTTCCAACCGGGTAGGTAGGTATTTAATTAAAATTAACGTCGCACTGCAGCAACACAAGAGGCTATTGGCGATGATCCGGGATCAAACACGAAGGGAAAGATCACGAGGACAACACCATCTAACTTTGAACCACGGTCAGTCATACCTGAGTTGGCACCCCACTCTCCAAATTTCCACACCACACCAACGTGGACATTTGAGGCCACGGCAGATTTAACTTGCACCAGCTCAATTTGAACACGACGGTCTTTGGTTGGATTCGAACTCGCAGCCCTCCAGTTGCTAGTCCGTTACTCTTCCAACCGGGCTACCGGGGGAAAATTAGTATGGTATTTTTTGGTATTTTCAATTAACGTCACACTGGAGCAACACAACGGGCTATTGGTGACGGTCCGGGATCAATCCCAGAGGGAAAGATCCGAGGACAGCACCACGTAATTTTGAACCACGGTCAGATGACGAGGCAACACCTGAGCTGGCACCCCACTCTCCAAACTTCCACACCACGCCAACGTGAGGACATTTGAGGCCACGACAGATTTAACGTGCACCAGCTAAATTTGAACACGACGGTCTTTGGTTGGATTCGAACTCGCAGCCCTCCAGTTGCTAGTCCGTTACTCTTCCAACCGGGCTACCGGGGGAAAATTAGACTGCTGGATGTAATTCAGCACTGATAATACTTAGAGTGTGGCTAATTTAGCCACTACAAAAGTTGAAATATAGATAAATATAGGGGGGGGGGAATTTCAATTAACGTCACACTGGAGTAACACAATGGGCTATTGGTGACGGTCCGGGATCAATCCGAAAGGGAAAGATCCGAGGACAACACCACGTAATTTTGAACCACGGTCAGATGACGAGGCAACACCTGAGCTGGCACCCCACTCTCCAAACTTCCACACCACGCCAACGTGAGGACATTTGAGGCCACGACAGATTTAACGTGCACCAGCCCCCTTTGTACACGACGGTGTTTGGCTGGATTCGAACTCGCAACCCTTCGGTTGCAAGTCCGTTACTCTTCCAACCGGGCTACCGCGGCCCAGATAAATATAGGGGGGGTATTTCAATTAACGTCACACTGGAGCAACACAACGGGCTATTGGTGACGGTCCGGGATCAATCCCAAAGGGAAAGATTCGAGGACAGCACCACGTAATTTTGAACCACGGTCAGATGACGAGGCAACACCTGAGCTGGCACCCCACTCTCCAAACTTCCACACCACGCCAACGTGAGGACATTTGAGGCCACGACAGATTTAACGTGCACCAGCCCCCTTTGTACACGGGCTGGTGCACGTTAAATCTGTCGTGGCCTCAAATGTCCTCACGTTGGCGTGGTGTGGAAGTTTGGAGAGTGGGGTGCCAGCTCAGGTGTTGCCTCGTCATCTGACCGCGGTTCAAAATTACGTGGTGTTGTCCTCGGACTTTCCCTCTGGGATTGATCCCGGACCGTCACCAATAGCCCGTTGTGTTGCTCCAGTGTGACGTTAATTGAAAATACCAAAATACCAAATACCTTTGTACACGACGGTGTTTGGCTGGATTCGAACTCGCAACCCTTCGGTTGCTAGTCCGTTACTCTTCCAACCGGGCCACCGCGGCCCGATAAATATAGGAGTTCAACGAATCTTAACCTTGAGGTATATTTTACTTGACCATTTTGGGGGTATTTCAATTAACGTCACACTGGAGCAACACAACGGGCTATTGGTGACGGTCCGGGATCAATCCCAAAGGGAAAGATCCGAGGACAACACCACGTAAATTCGAACCACGGTCAGATGACGAGGCAACACCTGAGCTTGACCATTTTGGTATTTAATTAATTAACGTCGCACTAGAGCAACACAACGGGTTAATGACGACGGTCCGGGATCAATCCCGAAGGTAAAGGCCGAGGACAACACTGCGTAATTTTGAACCACGGTCAGATGACGAATACATTTTGCTTGACTAAAGTTGCACTGTCCTTCACACTCCCTACTACAAATTCACCAGATTCAATTTTAAAAAGCAGAGAAGATAATTTCAGCCATTTTCCCCCAGAGTCCTTCGGGATCGTTGTAGCCCTGTTGGAAGAGTAGCAAATTAGAAACCGAGGAAGGGTTCGAAACTCGATCCAACCAAAGACCGTAGTGTACGTGAGGCATGGTAAGTGTTTAATCAGTCCCGGCCTCAAAAGCCCTCTCGTTGGCGTAGAAGTTTGGAGAGCGTAGTGCCAGCTGAGGTGTTGATATCGTCATCCGACCGTGGTTCAAAATGGTCTCAATCCTCTCAAAGGACTTGAAATTATAGTGCCGCGGGGGTATATGAAAGTAGAAAGTTATGTTAATCTTGTAATCTTGAGTGTATATGAAAGTAGAAAGTTATGTTAATCTTGTAATCTTGAGTGTATATGAAAGATAGCAGAAGAAATGGGCCCGTAACCATTGCTTACAACTCGCAGGCGCAGTGGGTAAATTCACTGAACCACCTATAGTTATTTGAATTATCAAAGGCGGTTCAATAAAGTGGGTATCCTGTTAGTATGAATTTTAATCATTTTGGTATATATTTTCTTATCCAAAACAAGGTGATTAAATGCGATACAAGTTTGAATGGTTATTCATTAAATAAAAATAGCCCGTTGTGTTGCTCGAGTGCGACGTAAATTCAACAACCTATCTTATTCGAAAAATAACTTTACACGCAATTTTTTATTCGTAACTCTCTAGAAAGGTAATTAGCGTCGCGCTGGAGCAACACAAATGGCTGTTGGAGACAGTCCGGGATCAAACCACAAGGGAAAGATCCGAGGACATAATGTAATTTTGAACCATGGTCAGATGACGAGGTCACATCTGATCTGGCGCCCCTTTCTAATCACAAAGGAAATTCCGAGGACAACACGTAATTTTGAACCGCGGTCAGATGACCACGCCAACGTGAGGACATTTGAGACCACGCTAGATTTTACGTGCACCAGTCCCCGTGTACACGACGGTCTTTGGCTGGACTTAGTTTCAAACTCTAGAAATGATAAGCTAAATTTTGAGTTAGTTAATGGGGGGTATTTCAATTAACGTCACACTGGAGCAACACAACGGGCTATTGGTGACGGTCCGGGATCAATCCCAAAGGGAAAGATCCGAGGACAACACCACGTAATTTTGAACCACGGTCAGATGACGAGGCAACACCTGAGCTGGCACCCCACTCTCCAAACTTCCACACCACGCCAAGAGTTAGCTAATGGCAAACTTGCTTTATCTATTTTTAAGTTAAAACTTTATCAAGATTTATATATTTTATTAAACTTTAATCTTCAAATTCCTATTTTCTAAGCTGTACATTTCGCATCTTCTACGAAGTCGTGATTAAATCAAATAATAATATTTAATTTTAAAGAATTCGAATCGTATCACGAAAACGATGTTTTGGAACATTTACTTAAATTTAGCATTAAAGTGGACCAATATTTAAGAGGAAAACATTCTGATCACTCAAAACATTTACACAAACTTTCTATTGTTACCATAAAACGAACTACACTGCTGGCCACCCAAATTGCAACACCAAGAAAGACAAGAGATATCACAACAAAATTTATTTTGTAGATAACATGTTGACCAAGTATCAAATGATTAAATTTATAGACTTCTGTGAAGTGTGGTTCCTGCCAAAATCAGTAGCCAGAGTAGCCGCCATTGTTGGAGATCACCGCTGCCACACGCATCGGCATTGATTCAAAGAGACTTTGGATGTGCTCTTGGGGTACAGCAGACCAAGCACCAGATCAACGTTGCCAAAGTTGATCTGGTGTGGCAGCTGGGGATGTATTCTGGGTCAATCGTTGAGCAACCATGGACCACATGTTTTCTATCGGCGAAAGATCCGGAGAGCGAGCTGGCCAGGGAAGCAATTCAATCTGGCGATTGGCGAAGAACCCTTGGACAATGCGTGCCACGTGTGGTCGCGCATTATCCTGTTGAAATATGGCTGTGGGCAAGCCCTGAAGGTAAGGAAGGACAACTGGCTCCAACACCTCGGAGATGTAGCGCTGGCTGTTTAAAGTACCGGCAATGCGTACTAGAGGAGTGCGAGAGTGATATCCAATACCGCCCCATACCATAATACCCGGTGCAGGACCAGTGTGGCGGTGCATAACGCAGCTGTTCAGCATCCTCTCTCCACGGTGTCTCCAGACTCGAATCCGACCATCGTGGTGTTGCAGACAGAAGCGTGACTCGTCAGTAAAGACAATTTCATTCCATTCTGCCGTCCACATCCTTCTTTCATCGCACCATTGGCGGCGGAAACGTCTGTGGTTCTGCGTCAAGGGTAGACGAAGCAATGGACATCTTGCGGACAGACCACTCTGCTGTAAACGGCGTCGAATGGTACGCGCAGACACTGGATGATGCGGTACAGACTGAATGTGCTGTGCTATGGTTCGTGATGTGGCTGAGCGATCCGTCACTGCCATACGCACAATATGCCTGTCATCACGTGAAGTGGTGCACTGAGGTGGATGCGATCGAACACGTCGGTCCGTCGTACCCTCCTGCATCCAACGATCACATATCCGCATTACAGTTGTTTGGTTTCGTCCAACACGACTACCGATTTCCCTGAAAGATAATCCACAATCTCGGTAGGCCACTATCCTTCCTCTGTCGAACTCGGATACTTGATCAAAAGATGATCGCTGTTTTCTACGAGGCATAATGGATCGTTTTTTTTTAAAAAACCACAAGAAAAACACAATTGCCGTACTTGAAATCGTCGAAATCTCCAAGCCTTAAATAGCGCTTTGAAGTGGCGCCACAGGCGCGCGTGATGTGCGTCTGCGCTGAAATTCTAATCATTTGCATATCTCACCTCCGCTAATGCATGTTGTAAATTTCATATTATTTGCATGCTTCCTTCAGGGTGTTGCATTTACGGTGGCCAGCAGTGTAATAAAGTCTAACACTCAAATTCGTTAAGTGTTAGAATTGCAGACTATTATTTCATTAATTCAGAAGAAATAATTTGTTAAAACACTTCAACTGATAAACCTCGCCTTATATGTTTAATCTTTTTGAATATTCATTACTTAAAAGCGCAGACGATTTTTCTGCGCTTTTCAGAATTGTCAATAATTACGGCGAGGAATAAAAATTTTATTCATTATTTTGGTTTGTTCTTAATTTTTATGTTGTGTTACTGGTACTTCATAATTTTTTGTGTGATTATTTTACGCTTATATTATTTTTCAAACGTTAGATAGAGTATACGTTCGATTTTTAATACATTTATTCGTTTGGGATCGAATTACTTTTCGGTTATATATAAGTGATAAGTGTTTATGATCCATGACAGGTGAAACATTTTTGAGTATCCGTTATTCAACGAGTTTGCTTTGCAAATGGATGCCCGAGTTCAATTACACGAGCAGGGGAATAAAAGAGTATCCGTAAAAGGGGTAACAATGTTTCGTTTCGTTAAATGCTTCTGAAAGCATACTTTCAATAACACTTGCATAAAATCATTCATAATTTTCTGAGATCACTTAATTTTTTCAGTGATAAAAATATAAACTTTTGCAATTATAATTTTTTCAGGGATTCTAAAACATAAACTTAATTTTTTCAGGTATTCTAAAATATAAACTTAATTTTTTTCAGGGATTCTAAAACATAAACTTATTTAACTTTTTTGGGGATTCTAAAATATATACTTTATAGAAGACTAAAATCTAAATTTTTATGTGGTTCCTTTAAAATAAAAGTATAACGTCTTTCAAACAAAACTGATGCTTTATGCATTCGTCATTTAGAACTTTATTTCAATCCATGAATGTTTTCATTTATGTGACCCAAAATCTTTGACGGGATATGAGACTCATCTTCTATCAAACTAAATATACGTAGGTGGCGGAAGTATTTCTGCGAGGATAGGTGTTTCCTATACATATTCTGAACGCGGCGTCAGTTGGCTTAATTTTCAGTACCCTTTAAATTCAGTAAGTTGAAATAACTTGATAATTTCTAATTTCTTCTAAGGCTTCACAAAATCTTGTGTTTTATTAGTTGAAAGAATTTCCTCATTTTCAGTTCCATCGCTCGCAATTTCATGCTTTTCTTCGTGAAATTCCGTTGTTAGATCTTTTGAGGTCGTTCGAGAACATACTACAACGTCGTTATTGATATCTATGTAGTCATTTATGTCAGGAAAAACCCACTTTCATTAACGATTTTAAATAGACTCAATAAAGACTCAGTGTCAGAGATCTCATTTCTGACTGCATTTTTTGCTATCCGACACAACCCCTGCATATTTTACCCCTTCTGGTGCTTATCTTCGGGTCGAAAACTGCTCTATAGTGGCCAGCCTCTAATGCAAAAGCCTGTTCCAAACTGTCACCAGTTCTAGGCAAGGGATAATTTTTATCTTCTTTCTTGGATCTTCATTCCCCTTGGAGTAATAGAGTAGTTTTGGTTTCTGAGGTATCGTGTCATAAGCAAAACTAGTCAGATGTTGATGGACAAGATATCTTGTCATTAGTAAAATGGACACGATCTGGACAAGATATCTCACCGAAACCACTTCCAGACCTTCAACTCTTCTACTCACCAAGCGGTGTAGAGCATATATGTATATGAAGAGGTGGGGAAAGACTTCACCAGCATCAAAGGGCCGAACGAGAAACCCAGACCCGGACAGGGGAAGCACCGCTATTTCCCCTTAAGTGGGCACGTGCGGCATTTATTGAAATTTAGAGACATATATTAAGGTGACACTTTTACATTAATGTGTAAAGTAATAGAACCATGTGATAAAGAACATCAAAATAGTAGAAAACGGATAGTTACAATCAGAATTTGGATATGTACAGAATGAAAGAAAAACACAGAACTATAAGTAATTTAACAGAACAATTTGCAGTGAGAAATTTTGATATGTACAGAATAAATAAACAATAATAGAAAATTTAATAGAACATTATTCTATACAATAATAGGTAGTTATTGTTAAGTGGAAAATGAAACATGAAAAATATTAATAGAGATATAAAAGATACAATGTAAGTCCAAAGGGAAAAATAAAATGTCAAGAAATTTTACAATGTAGAATATCAGTATTCAAAGTAGGTCGTGAGGATTCAAATAAAAGAGAGATCATTATTTAAGAGAGATGAGATGAAAAAGATGTATTTATTATGTAGATGAATGAACAGTCAAGGGTCCAATGTGGAGTTAGCTCCTATGGGGAGAAAGGGACGCAATCCGCCACCTCTCCGGCAGTTCTCATGCACATTTTGGTTCTATTTTATTTTTGGTATGGCTTCCAGAGCCAACATGATTTATTACGATCAGTTGGCCGGGAAAGATGATAATCTTTAGTATTCGAAACCATTTGGAGGGTTAAGACCTTTACACAGTGACGAGTTATTAGGGGGTAGCATTTGAATTTGAGAAGAGTAAACGAGGGTTTGATTGCATTGCAGTCTATTAGAGCAAGGAGGGACTGGAGAAGATTGATGCTTTATCCAGGTGACGAGTTATCGAGTTTTACTGCAGTTCTTTCATATTGCATTAAATAGTCGAAATGAATCAAAATGCAATATTGACATTTTGATTTCTTTCAAACATACAAGGAAATGATCCACCTCTGTTACGTATTCAGCAACCAGTTATTTTTGGTGGTCTGAACACCCTAACCCAACATAGACGTCTGGACACAGACCAAGACTTTGTAAAAGGAGACAGACAACACTAAGAACCATTTCAGGAGGTCCCGTACAGCGGACATCTGCTTGGAGGAGTGAAATCCAAAACTTCAAAAGCTGCTCCAGTTTCGTACTAAGATATATTTCTTTCATATTGTTGCATTGAATAATATGTCTGAATTAACCCATTAAACCCAAACCAACCAACCTATCTTAATCAAAATTCAATTTTGAAATTTTTATTGCCTCCTAAAACTGTCAGAAAATGAGCCATCTGTTTTACAGACTCAGCAACCAGCTTTTCCTGGTGGTCTGAAACTCTATCCCAACACAGAGATCTGGAGACAGACCATGACTTTGCAAAGGGGACAGATGACTCGGACCAAAAATAACCCTTCAGGAGGTCCTATACAGTGGACATCTGAATCAGATCCAGAAACTCAAAAGTTGCTCCAGTTTTGTATTAAGATCTATTTCTTTCGTATTATTGCTTTGAATAATCTGTCTGAATCAGCCCATTAAACCTAAACCAACCAGCCAACCTGGGAATAAAAATGCAATATTTAAATTTTGATTTATCTCCAAAAATGCCAGAAAATGAACCACCTCTCTTACATAATCAGCAACCAGTTATTTATGGTGGTCTGACCCCCTAACCCAACAGAGGTCTGGAGACAGACCATGACTTTGCCAAAGGACGACAGACGACTCTGACCAAAAAAAACCCTTCAGAAGGTCTCGTACAGTGGACATCTGCATGACAATTTTCCAGCTGCTCCAACCGTTCCACCAACTTTCTCTTTCGTTCCCCTAATGAAACAAACACAGGGTATCATCTATCAACCATTCTACAAAGACAATGGCAACAGTTCCGTCAGGTGCACGCCCCGGTGCACCCTTTCGAACACCCCCCGCTTGCTGGAGCATGGACAGACGGACACCACAAAAGAGGAGGATGACCCAAATATCGGAAGGAAGGACGGAGTAGAAGACACCACGGAAGACATGGAAGGTGCGGAAGTCGGTCCGATCTCGGAAAGGGGAGTATTTAAACCTTTTCACGAGTGAAATGAGCCGTCATTCCACAGGTGTCAAGGAGATCGAGTGGTCGAAGATCCTTGAGGGGAGAATTATCCACAAATAACAAGGTAAGAATGTGCCATCCATGGATCTGGATTTGATTTCAACATCGAACTGTTTGCTTTGCCATTTTTTATCCGAATGCTTTATTTTGGTAAACACTAAGAGAATCCTTTTGTAGCTTTCGGATATTGACATTGGTACAGAATTCCTTTGACTGTAGTCCTTGGGAGCAATCTGGAAATGAGATATAGAATGCTTCGGATGTATTTAGTAATAGAGACGAATTCCTTTGTCATTAGCTTGGCCAAATATGGCCCTTGCGCCATAAAACCCAAAACCAACCAATCTTTCTCATTAAGATGTCAAAGTACGTTTTGATGAATTACAGAAAATAGCAACTGTTAATTGAATGTGGTTATTACAGTAACAAACATGAATTGTACTTTATTTTGCTTACAAATCTGGATTTGATTTCAACATCGAACTGTTTTCTCTCATTTTTTTAAATGCTAAACACTAAAAAGGAATCCTTTTGTTAATTTTGAAGATTACTGACGCTGGTAACTGAATTCCTTTGACTGATGTCCTTCGAACCGATAGAATTTAGAATGCTTCAGATCTATTCATTGACTGAGATGAATTTCTTTGTCAGTTAAGATGTAAATGGTACGTTTTTTAAACGGGAATTAAATAAAATAGCAACTGTTAATTGAATGTAGTTATTACAATAGAAAACATGCATTGCACTATTTTTGTTTTCTTACAATGTATATTCATTTTCAAAAGATAATTGTCTGCCTGTGTATTTAAATGGAGGAATATTAACCCTCCTGGTGGTTGTCTTGACGAGGCATCTCTTGATTAGAAAAAACTGGCCAGATACCTCGTCATGAGAAAAACTGACCAGATCTTTATCTCGTCACCTTCAAAAATTCGGTAATATCCTTATGGCAAGATATCACGTCAATAACAAAATTAGCCAGATCTTGATGGACTATATATCTCGTCAAAACCACTTGGAGGGTTAAAAGAGTAGAAGACAGAATCTGGAAATGAAATTTTGAGGCGCATTATACCTCTGAACTCTCATCAACTTAGATTATCCTATTGTCAAAGTTAAAAAAAAAGCTTCGAAAGATGTTTATCTAGTGATCTTTTTGTAGTGTGAAGTTATAAGCTCTTATAAGACATGCGTACCAAGAAATAGTAGAGGTTTCTGCACATCTAAATTCAGATAACTATATGGTAATGGGACTGAGTTAAATTAATGAAAATTGAGATGAAGTTCTCTCAAACCAAGAATTTGATGTAACATCCTAGAGAAGATTATCCTGGTTTGGTTTCTCGCTCTACGACCATTTTTTACAACACGAGGGATATCTGGACAGGGATATACGTTTTAACCCTCCTGGGGATTGTCTCGACGAAGTATCTCGTCATTCCCCTAAACTGACCAGATCTTGTTGGACGAGATATCTCGTCATTAAAAAAACTGACCACACACACAGATCTTGAACCCGTCAGCATAAAAAAATCTGCAATATCTTGATGACAAGATATTTCATCAAGTATTAGCAAAATTGGTCAGATTTTGATTGACGAGAAATCCCGTCGAAACCATTTGGAGGGTTAAAGTGAATTCCGATACAAACATCCATGTCTGGACTGGATTCGAAGCCAGAGCTTGTTTAACCAAGGGCCAGAGAGCTAACCACTTGGTTCGTTGGTAGGTAGTTGAATTTACGTCGCACTGGGGCAGCACAACGGGCTAATGGTGACGGTCCGGGATCAATTAATCCCAAAGGCAAAGATCCAAGGACAACACCTCGTTATTTCCAACACTGTCAGATGATGAGGTTAACGCCTGAGCTGACACCCCACTCTCCAAACTTCCACACCACCCCAACGTGAGGACATTTGATGTCATGACAGATTTAACGTGCTCGCACGTACACGACGGTCTTTGGTTGGATTAAGGTTCGAACTCGCAACCCTCCAGTTGCTACTCTTCAATAATAAATATATGATTTATGTTTCTTGTTTTTTGCAGGTACAGAAGATTACTGCGAAAATGGGCGGATTTTGCTTAGGTATGTGAGCTAACTATAATGTAGTGCCATATATTTTATATACATTATTCTAGTAGTACATTTCTCAATATGGATCGAGGATGTATTGATAACTCTAATATGCATGTATCCGTGCAATTAAGCTAACTTTGTGATTAAATTAAATTATACATTCATCGTTTCGCTATCAAATTATAATTAAAATTCTTTGCTCATTTCACATATTTTATAGTGTAATATATAGTCGATACAAGTTAATTGGTTATATATTTAGAAATATCCAGAGAGTAACATTTTAGCTGTAACAGAAACATTAAAGCAACCGACTAAAACCGAATCTGTTAAAATGAATGCAAAATAAAATAATTTTATTGGATATATATTGTAATAAGTATAAGATATTTCTTTAAAACGAGATTTTTAAGCTTTAAACTTTGTGAATCTCAAAACTATAGATATGTTTTTTGGATCATATGAGAGATACATTAGCTTAATATGAAAACCAACTTGACAAAAAATGCTTAGTATAAATGTTTACAATTTCAAATGTCCTTTCCAGGATTTATCGTCATCGCTTCTTACATAATTTCTGTATCAACTAATGACATAAGGGTAAGTATATCTTCCTGTGATTCATTAGTTTATTTTGTGGTCATACAGTATCGGTCCCTACAGTACTTTAAATATCCATTCGTTTAATTCTTCCATCAACACTGAATGGCATAACAAAACGACGCCGACATCTTACAGCTTTTGTAACCTGTCTTAAAATAATATACTTTATAATTAGTTTAAAAGTAAAAAAATGATATAATTAATCTAAACATATAAAACAGAGTTGGCGTCCGTCTGTCTGCCTGTCTGTCTGTTCTCTATACAAATCTACACCATTTGACCAATCCATACCAAATTTGATACACTTATTCTTTGGATTCTTTGTGCAGAGGGGGCTTAAAATACTATTCGAAATCCCTAGAGGAATAACATTGTGTATTTATACGATCAATGTCAGTAATTCACACTAAATTTGGTACATTCATTCGTTAGAATTTTGAGAGACACAGGCTATATATTAACCACGTCCGATTTGTCCTGGGTCGGCAGGGGGGCTAAAAATAATGCGAAATCTCCTTAGGAATAACATTGAGTATTTATACGATCAATGTTGGACCAATTCACACTAAATTGTAAATTCATTTTTTTAGAATTTTGCGGGACACATAGACTATATATTAACCCCGTTCGATTTGTCCTGGGTCAGCAGGGGGTTAAAGCAATTCGAAATCCCCATAAGAACAACATTCAGTATTTTTAGGGTCACTGTCAGATCAATTCACACCAAATTTGGTACATTCATTCTTCAGAATCCTGCGGGAAACAGGATGTATATTAACTCAGTTCAATTTGCCCTCTGTCTGCCGAGGGGGCTAAAAACAATGCGAAATCCCCATAGGAATATCAGTGAGTGTATTACGATGAATTACAAACAATTCAACCCGAGCAACGCAGGATAATTCAGCTAGTTAGTATTAAAATTGAATTAATAAGGTATTTCACTTGTAAGATTCAAGGTAAATAATATACATTTTATTATTCTCGTGCAGACATTTAGCCAGAAACCAGAATCGAGATTTTTGGTGGTCGAAGTAAGGGACTAATAATTAATATATTCAAAATTTAAGGTCCAGTTAAAGACAAAATAGAAAAGTAGAGTGAGCAACGTAGCCTTTTGTGTTCAGGATCATGTGACCAAAACTAATTGTAACGTGACCCTTAGATTATTTTCATCTTCCATAATTCATCATCTGATTGATCCACAGGACGAGAGAAGACGCCCATTAGACTGGTCCACGCGATATAGTAATGGACTTTGGCGATTTCACCTTTTTTGTCCGCCATTCTATAGAAATGCGCATTCCCACACCTACCCTATCATAGGATGTTACATCGCCAAACCGGGCGAGAAGATACCAAATCGGCCAACCAAGTCAATTTTTCACTGAGCAGTCACGTGACTACTAGTCGACTGTTGTTCATACTCTTTGAAGCTCTTCTCAATAGCAATGCTCAGTCTACTTATATTTCACATCTATGATACAGTCCGAGGTCGTTTACTCATAAAACTCACTAAACCAGATATGGCCCGCCGGATAGATTTACCCGGCCAGCAGACCATGTAACTTCTTCCAAATATTTCCTGATAACCTGTTAAAAATCAGACCCACCGACAAGATACGGCTCTCTAGATAGGTTCACCTGGACCACAGATCGATATGGCCCTCCGGATAGATTTACCCACCCAGCAAACCAGATACTTCCCTTCAAATATTTCCTGATAACCTGATGAAAATCAGGTCGGCAGACCAGATACGGCCCTCTGGATATATTTACCTGAACTGCAGACCTGATACGAACCTCCGAATAAGTTTATCAGACCCGCAAACCAGATAAGGCCCTCCAAATAGGCTTATTCTTATTGTCTTTCCGTTCCTTCTTACTGTCGTCAATCTCAATTACATTTCCTCCAAGGTGAAGAGGTATGTCGGTGGTGGACAAGGCAATGACTGGAACTGGAATGGTCAAGACAACAACGGTCAAGCTTCCCAGAATGCTTGGCCACCTGCCAAGGGGGACGGGAGCGGTGTCTCCAAGAGACGGACAGACTCCAAAACCAACAGAGGTAACAATATCTATGGAAATAATTGATTGTCCAAATATGACCCAAGTGTTATAAAACCTAACCAACCTCTTGTTTGGTAGGGTTCACTCAACCCAATATCTATCAATGTAGGTTTTATTAACCCTTGAGACGGTTTTGACGTGATATCTCGTCCACCACTATCTGATCAATTTTACTAATGATAAGATACTCGTCATCAAGATGTTGCCGATTCTTTTATGATGACGAGATCAAGATTTGGTCAGTTTTCTTCGAATAAGATATTTCGTCTACAAGTTCTGGTCACTTTTATTCTAATGATTAAGATATTTCGTCTATAAAGTTCTGGTCACTTTTGCTAATGACGAGAAACTTCGTCGACACAACCACTATGAGGGTTAGATTCTATTTCGTGACCAACATCTCCAATTGTCACCATCCGGAATCATAATACAATCAGACTATAGAGAAATATTTATGTTTCAAATATATCGTATGATATAGTTTGAAGTAGATAGAATATAATGTAAGATAGTATATATAATGTAAGATAGTATATATAATGTAACACGAGACTGTATATAACGTAAGAGGGCAGTATATATTGTAACAATAATATTTAATTACTTTTTATGATGATGAGATCAAGATCTGGTCAGTTTTCTTCTAATGATGAGATACCTGATCGAGACTAGACCCAGAAGGGCTAAGATTGATTAATGATTTTATTCTTCTAAATCCTTGTAAGGCATAATATTAAAAGTGTCAATTTTCTTCTGAATTACTTTGATGACTTAAAATCCAAGCATTTGGTGGTTTTAGGTACCCCTTAGTAAATTATTAATTAAATTAACGTAAAGACTAACGGTTAGCAGGTAGGTAGTTAATTAACGCCACCCTCCGGTTGGGTTAAGCAACCCTCCGGTAGTTAATCCGTCGCTCTTTCCAACTGAGCTACCGCGGCCCAAAAGCGGGTTGGCTGTTGGGACGCAAATCGGTCAATCCCAAGGGCAACTTGTAACGTCTTGTTCAATCTTCCAGATGGTGGATGGTCGACTGATAGTTGGGGTTCCTCGGATGCCCAGAAGAAAGAGGAGGACGACGACATGGTGTGGAACAACCAACAGCCTCAGGGCAACAACAAGGGCAGCGCCTATCCGGACGACAACGGCGCCGTCGGTGGCGGGAATCTGGAGACACTTCTGAGGGGAGTACCAGGAATGGACTTCCCGGACTACCTGGCAGTGCCGGACACCTCCTTCGACTGCAGCCACATGCCGTCCCAAGGGTACTACGGTGACGTCGAGGCCGGATGTCAAGTATGGATAACGTTTTTTTTCTCTAAATCGAAAAGTAAAATGCTCAACTATTCTTGTAGTTGCCATTTTCATCATAGGCTCTTTCCATTCGGGATTGATCCCGGACCGTCGCCAATAACTGTGTTGCTCCAGTGCGACGTTAATTAACTACCAACCAACCCATTTCCAACAAAGTAGGTAGTTGAATTGACACTGGAGCAACACAACGAGCTATTGGCGATGGCCTTGGATTCCAAATCCAAGCCTTTGGTGGCTCTAGGTACCCCTTTAGTAAAATATTAATTTAATTAATGTAAGGGTAACGTCATCTTGCTGAGGGAAACTGATCGAAAGAGGGTTGGCAGGTAGGTAGTCAATTAACGCCGCACTGAGCGAGCTATTGGCGATGGCCTTGGATTCCAAATCCAAGCCTTTGGTGGCTCTAGGTACCCCTTTAGTAAAATATTAATTTAATTAATGTAAGGGTAACGTCATCTTGCTGAGGGAAACTGATCGAAAGAGGGTTGGCAGGTAGGTAGTCAATTAACGCCGCACTGAGCGAGCTATTGGCGATGGCCTTGGATTCCAAATCCAAGCCTTTGGTGGCTCTAGGTACCCCTTTAGTAAAATATTAATTTAATTAATGTAAGGGTAACGTCATCTTGCTGAGGGAAACTGATCGAAAGAGGGTTGGCAGGTAGGTAGTCAATTAACGCCGCACTGAGCGAGCTATTGGCGATGGCCTTGGATTCCAAATCCAAGCCTTTGGTGGCTCTAGGTACCCCTTTAGTAAAATATTAATTTAATTAATGTAAGGGTAACGTCATCTTGCTGAGGGAAACTGATCGAAAGAGGGTTGGCAGGTAGGTAGTCAATTAACGCCGCACTGAGCGAGCTATTGGCGATGGCCTTGGATTCCAAATCCAAGCCTTTGGTGGCTCTAGGTACCCCTTTAGTAAAATATTAATTTAATTAATGTAAGGGTAACGTCATCTTGCTGAGGGAAACTGATCGAAAGAGGGTTGGCAGGTAGGTAGTCAATTAACGCCGCACTGAGCGAGCTATTGGCGATGGCCTTGGATTCCAAATCCAAGCCTTTGGTGGCTCTAGGTACCCCTTTAGTAAAATATTAATTTAATTAATGTAAGGGTAACGTCATCTTGCTGAGGGAAACTGATCGAAAGAGGGTTGGCAGGTAGGTAGTCAATTAACGCCGTACTGAGCGAGCTATTGGCGATGGCCTTGGATTCCAAATCCAAGCCTTTGGTGGCTCTAGGTACCCCTTTAGTAAAATATTAATTTAATTAATGTAAGGGTAACGTCATCTTGCTGAGGGAAACTGATCGAAAGAGGGTTGGCAGGTAGGTAGTCAATTAACGCCGCACTGAGCGAGCTATTGGCGATGGCCTTGGATTCCAAATCCAAGCCTTTGGTGGCTCTAGGTACCCCTTTAGTAAAATATTAATTTAATTAATGTAAGGGTAACGTCATCTTGCTGAGGGAAACTGATCGAAAGAGGGTTGGCAGGTAGGTAGTCAATTAACGCCGCACTGAGCGAGCTATTGGCGATGGCCTTGGATTCCAAATCCAAGCCTTTGGTGGCTCTAGGTACCCCTTTAGTAAAATATTAATTTAATTAATGTAAGGGTAACGTCATCTTGCTGAGGGAAACTGATCGAAAGAGGGTTGGCAGGTAGGTAGTCAATTAACGCCGCACTGAGCGAGCTATTGGCGATGGCCTTGGATTCCAAATCCAAGCCTTTGGTGGCTCTAGGTACCCCTTTAGTAAAATATTAATTTAATTAATGTAAGGGTAACGTCATCTTGCTGAGGGAAACTGATCGAAAGAGGGTTGGCAGGTAGGTAGTCAATTAACGCCGCACTGAGCGAGCTATTGGCGATGGCCTTGGATTCCAAATCCAAGCCTTTGGTGGCTCTAGGTACCCCTTTAGTAAAATATTAATTTAATTAATGTAAGGGTAACGTCATCTTGCTGAGGGAAACTGATCGAAAGAGGGTTGGCAGGTAGGTAGTCAATTAACGCCGCACTGAGCGAGCTATTGGCGATGGCCTTGGATTCCAAATCCAAGCCTTTGGTGGCTCTAGGTACCCCTTTAGTAAAATATTAATTTAATTAATGTAAGGGTAACGTCATCTTGCTGAGGGAAACTGATCGAAAGAGGGTTGGCAGGTAGGTAGTCAATTAACGCCGTACTGAGCGAGCTATTGGCGATGGCCTTGGATTCCAAATCCAAGCCTTTGGTGGCTCTAGGTACCCCTTTAGTAAAATATTAATTTAATTAATGTAAGGGTAACGTCATCTTGCTGAGGGAAACTGATCGAAAGAGGGTTGGCAGGTAGGTAGTCAATTAACGCCGCACTGAGCGAGCTATTGGCGATGGCCTTGGATTCCAAATCCAAGCCTTTGGTGGCTCTAGGTACCCCTTTAGTAAAATCTTAATTTAATTAATGTAAGGGTAACGTCATCTTGCTGAGGGAAACTGATCGAAAGAGGGTTGGCAGGTAGGTAGTCAATTAACGCCGCACTGAGCGAGCTATTGGCGATGGCCTTGGATTCCAAATCCAAGCCTTTGGTGGCTCTAGGTACCCCTTTAGTAAAATATTAATTTAATTAATGTAAGGGTAACGTCATCTTGCTGAGGGAAACTGATCGAAAGAGGGTTGGCAGGTAGGTAGTCAATTAACGCCGCACTGAGCGAGCTATTGGCGATGGCCTTGGATTCCAAATCCAAGCCTTTGGTGGCTCTAGGTACCCCTTTAGTAAAATATTAATTTAATTAATGTAAGGGTAACGTCATCTTGCTGAGGGAAACTGATCGAAAGAGGGTTGGCAGGTAGGTAGTCAATTAACGCCGCACTGAGCGAGCTATTGGCGATGGCCTTGGATTCCAAATCCAAGCCTTTGGTGGCTCTAGGTACCCCTTTAGTAAAATATTAATTTAATTAATGTAAGGGTAACGTCATCTTGCTGAGGGAAACTGATCGAAAGAGGGTTGGCAGGTAGGTAGTCAATTAACGCCGCACTGAGCGAGCTATTGGCGATGGCCTTGGATTCCAAATCCAAGCCTTTGGTGGCTCTAGGTACCCCTTTAGTAAAATATTAATTTAATTAATGTAAGGGTAACGTCATCTTGCTGAGGGAAACTGATCGAAAGAGGGTTGGCAGGTAGGTAGTCAATTAACGCCGTACTGAGCGAGCTATTGGCGATGGCCTTGGATTCCAAATCCAAGCCTTTGGTGGCTCTAGGTACCCCTTTAGTAAAATATTAATTTAATTAATGTAAGGGTAACGTCATCTTGCTGAGGGAAACTGATCGAAAGAGGGTTGGCAGGTAGGTAGTCAATTAACGCCGCACTGAGCGAGCTATTGGCGATGGCCTTGGATTCCAAATCCAAGCCTTTGGTGGCTCTAGGTACCCCTTTAGTAAAATATTAATTTAATTAATGTAAGGGTAACGTCATCTTGCTGAGGGAAACTGATCGAAAGAGGGTTGGCAGGTAGGTAGTCAATTAACGCCGCACTGAGCGAGCTATTGGCGATGGCCTTGGATTCCAAATCCAAGCCTTTGGTGGCTCTAGGTACCCCTTTAGTAAAATATTAATTTAATTAATGTAAGGGTAACGTCATCTTGCTGAGGGAAACTGATCGAAAGAGGGTTGGCAGGTAGGTAGTCAATTAACGCCGCACTGAGCGAGCTATTGGCGATGGCCTTGGATTCCAAATCCAAGCCTTTGGTGGCTCTAGGTACCCCTTTAGTAAAATATTAATTTAATTAATGTAAGGGTAACGTCATCTTGCTGAGGGAAACTGATCGAAAGAGGGTTGGCAGGTAGGTAGTCAATTAACGCCGCACTGAGCGAGCTATTGGCGATGGCCTTGGATTCCAAATCCAAGCCTTTGGTGGCTCTAGGTACCCCTTTAGTAAAATATTAATTTAATTAATGTAAGGGTAACGTCATCTTGCTGAGGGAAACTGATCGAAAGAGGGTTGGCAGGTAGGTAGTCAATTAACGCCGCACTGAGCGAGCTATTGGCGATGGCCTTGGATTCCAAATCCAAGCCTTTGGTGGCTCTAGGTACCCCTTTAGTAAAATATTAATTTAATTAATGTAAGGGTAACGTCATCTTGCTGAGGGAAACTGATCGAAAGAGGGTTGGCAGGTAGGTAGTCAATTAACGCCGTACTGAGCGAGCTATTGGCGATGGCCTTGGATTCCAAATCCAAGCCTTTGGTGGCTCTAGGTACCCCTTTAGTAAAATATTAATTTAATTAATGTAAGGGTAACGTCATCTTGCTGAGGGAAACTGATCGAAAGAGGGTTGGCAGGTAGGTAGTCAATTAACGCCGCACTGAGCGAGCTATTGGCGATGGCCTTGGATTCCAAATCCAAGCCTTTGGTGGCTCTAGGTACCCCTTTAGTAAAATCTTAATTTAATTAATGTAAGGGTAACGTCATCTTGCTGAGGGAAACTGATCGAAAGAGGGTTGGCAGGTAGGTAGTCAATTAACGCCGCACTGAGCGAGCTATTGGCGATGGCCTTGGATTCCAAATCCAAGCCTTTGGTGGCTCTAGGTACCCCTTTAGTAAAATATTAATTTAATTAATGTAAGGGTAACGTCATCTTGCTGAGGGAAACTGATCGAAAGAGGGTTGGCAGGTAGGTAGTCAATTAACGCCGCACTGAGCGAGCTATTGGCGATGGCCTTGGATTCCAAATCCAAGCCTTTGGTGGCTCTAGGTACCCCTTTAGTAAAATATTAATTTAATTAATGTAAGGGTAACGTCATCTTGCTGAGGGAAACTGATCGAAAGAGGGTTGGCAGGTAGGTAGTCAATTAACGCCGCACTGAGCGAGCTATTGGCGATGGCCTTGGATTCCAAATCCAAGCCTTTGGTGGCTCTAGGTACCCCTTTAGTAAAATATTAATTTAATTAATGTAAGGGTAACGTCATCTTGCTGAGGGAAACTGATCGAAAGAGGGTTGGCAGGTAGGTAGTCAATTAACGCCGCACTGAGCGAGCTATTGGCGATGGCCTTGGATTCCAAATCCAAGCCTTTGGTGGCTCTAGGTACCCCTTTAGTAAAATATTAATTTAATTAATGTAAGGGTAACGTCATCTTGCTGAGGGAAACTGATCGAAAGAGGGTTGGCAGGTAGGTAGTCAATTAACGCCGCACTGAGCGAGCTATTGGCGATGGCCTTGGATTCCAAATCCAAGCCTTTGGTGGCTCTAGGTACCCCTTTAGTAAAATATTAATTTAATTAATGTAAGGGTAACGTCATCTTGCTGAGGGAAACTGATCGAAAGAGGGTTGGCAGGTAGGTAGTCAATTAACGCCGTACTGAGCGAGCTATTGGCGATGGCCTTGGATTCCAAATCCAAGCCTTTGGTGGCTCTAGGTACCCCTTTAGTAAAATATTAATTTAATTAATGTAAGGGTAACGTCATCTTGCTGAGGGAAACTGATCGAAAGAGGGTTGGCAGGTAGGTAGTCAATTAACGCCGCACTGAGCGAGCTATTGGCGATGGCCTTGGATTCCAAATCCAAGCCTTTGGTGGCTCTAGGTACCCCTTTAGTAAAATATTAATTTAATTAATGTAAGGGTAACGTCATCTTGCTGAGGGAAACTGATCGAAAGAGGGTTGGCAGGTAGGTAGTCAATTAACGCCGCACTGAGCGAGCTATTGGCGATGGCCTTGGATTCCAAATCCAAGCCTTTGGTGGCTCTAGGTACCCCTTTAGTAAAATATTAATTTAATTAATGTAAGGGTAACGTCATCTTGCTGAGGGAAACTGATCGAAAGAGGGTTGGCAGGTAGGTAGTCAATTAACGCCGCACTGAGCGAGCTATTGGCGATGGCCTTGGATTCCAAATCCAAGCCTTTGGTGGCTCTAGGTACCCCTTTAGTAAAATATTAATTTAATTAATGTAAGGGTAACGTCATCTTGCTGAGGGAAACTGATCGAAAGAGGGTTGGCAGGTAGGTAGTCAATTAACGCCGCACTGAGCGAGCTATTGGCGATGGCCTTGGATTCCAAATCCAAGCCTTTGGTGGCTCTAGGTACCCCTTTAGTAAAATATTAATTTAATTAATGTAAGGGTAACGTCATCTTGCTGAGGGAAACTGATCGAAAGAGGGTTGGCAGGTAGGTAGTCAATTAACGCCGTACTGAGCGAGCTATTGGCGATGGCCTTGGATTCCAAATCCAAGCCTTTGGTGGCTCTAGGTACCCCTTTAGTAAAATATTAATTTAATTAATGTAAGGGTAACGTCATCTTGCTGAGGGAAACTGATCGAAAGAGGGTTGGCAGGTAGGTAGTCAATTAACGCCGCACTGAGCGAGCTATTGGCGATGGCCTTGGATTCCAAATCCAAGCCTTTGGTGGCTCTAGGTACCCCTTTAGTAAAATATTAATTTAATTAATGTAAGGGTAACGTCATCTTGCTGAGGGAAACTGATCGAAAGAGGGTTGACAGGTAGGTAGTCAATTAACGCCGCACTGAGCGAGCTATTGGCGATGGCCTTGGATTCCAAATCCAAGCCTTTGGTGGCTCTAGGTACCCCTTTAGTAAAATATTAATTTAATTAATGTAAGGGTAACGTCATCTTGCTGAGGGAAACTGATCGAAAGAGGGTTGGCAGGTAGGTAGTCAATTAACGCCGCACTGAGCGAGCTATTGGCGATGGCCTTGGATTCCAAATCCAAGCCTTTGGTGGCTCTAGGTACCCCTTTAGTAAAATATTAATTTAATTAATGTAAGGGTAACGTCATCTTGCTGAGGGAAACTGATCGAAAGAGGGTTGGCAGGTAGGTAGTCAATTAACGCCGCACTGAGCGAGCTATTGGCGATGGCCTTGGATTCCAAATCCAAGCCTTTGGTGGCTCTAGGTACCCCTTTAGTAAAATATTAATTTAATTAATGTAAGGGTAACGTCATCTTGCTGAGGGAAACTGATCGAAAGAGGGTTGGCAGGTAGGTAGTCAATTAACGCCGCACTGAGCGAGCTATTGGCGATGGCCTTGGATTCCAAATCCAAGCCTTTGGTGGCTCTAGGTACCCCTTTAGTAAAATATTAATTTAATTAATGTAAGGGTAACGTCATCTTGCTGAGGGAAACTGATCGAAAGAGGGTTGGCAGGTAGGTAGTCAATTAACGCCGCACTGAGCGAGCTATTGGCGATGGCCTGGGATCAAATCCGAAGGGAAAGATTCGAAGACAGCACCTCGAAATTTTGAACTACGGTCAGGTTCCCCACTCTCCAAACTTCCACACTACGCTAACGTGAGGACATTTGAGGCCACGACGGATTTAATATACACCAGCTCCACGTACACGATGGTCTTTGCTTCTATTAAGTTTCGAACTGACAACCCTCCGGTTGCTAAAACGGTAGTCTTTCAACCAGGCTACTTCGGCTCCATTTTCACCAAAGGAAAGTTGTACTGTGACGTGGGAGTGGTCTTTTGGCAAACAATAAAACACCAACCTAAATATATGTCTACATGAGAGGTTTCTCTGTCAAGGTAAATGGTGGTAGTGTTTTGTGTTTTTCGGCGAAACGAGCCTCCTATTGGTAGATAATTAACGTCTCACTGGAGCAACACAACGGGCTATTGGCGACGGATAATTCCCAAGGAAAAGATCGAGGACAACACCACGTAATTCTGAACCACGATCAGATGACGAAGCAACACCTGAGCTGGCACCCAATTCTCCAAACTTCCACACCACGCCAACATGTGGACATTTGAGGCTACGACAGATCTAACGTGCATGAGCCCCCTTTGTACACACGTAGGTCTTTGGTTGGATTCGAACTCGCAACCCTCCGGTTGCTAATCCGTTACTCTTCCAACCGGGCTACCGTGGCCCGACATCAATCATAAAGTTGGTTGGCTGTTTTAGGGATTTATGGAGGAAGAGCCGTATTTGGCCAAAGTGCGCCAAATTCAAGACAGACAACAAAATGAGGAAGGAAGAAAAAGCAAAAAGGCAGAAGGGTAGACGAGGGTAAAAACGAAAGGGAGGAAAGATCGCTCGGATACCTCGGGTTGTGATGAGCGTACACAGCTAAAGATGTCCCCTGTAAGACAATAATGAGGTTTTTAAGCAGAAACATTATAGTAGTCCATCAGTCAACAAAGATGGAAGATTTAGCCATTCCGTTGTATCAACTCAGTCCTCGAAATACATTTCAAATATAGTAAAAAGTACATTTCCATACCTAAAAACATGCATTTCAAGTATAATACAATGGACATTTTATTCGTATAAAACAGTTTAATATCAGTCCTCCGTTTCCCAGGTTTTCCACATCTGCCAGCCAGGCAATCGCAAGGACTCCTTCCTGTGTCCCGTGGGCACCATCTTCAACCAGAAGTTCTTCGTGTGCGACTGGTGGTTCAACTACAACTGCTCAGACACCATGTCCTACTACAACCTCAACGAGGACATTTACAGGACGCAGGACAATGTCGTCAAGGACGACACTCCTGCCACCACGGAGA
Organism: Meta bourneti; assembly: GCA_933210815.1. Classification (NCBI taxonomy): domain Eukaryota; kingdom Metazoa; phylum Arthropoda; class Arachnida; order Araneae; family Tetragnathidae; genus Meta; species Meta bourneti. Next base: position 13,326,110 of record OW119930.1, read on the forward strand.
AGACCCTACCCTGGAGTGCACAGGACTTGGACAAGAAAAGACCCACCAAGAGCTGGGGGCCCTCTTCTGGAAAGCAGGTAAGGATGGCTGGTTTTGGGTTTCGTCGCGCAAGAGCCATACATGGCCAAGCTGCACCAAACACAAGACAGCAAACGACGAAATAGGGGGAAAGCAAAAAGTAAAAGGGTAGGCCAAGGTAAAGCAAAAGGGAGGACAGATCAATCTGGTACCTTGGGGTTACAGAAAGAATGACAGATGGTTATCCCAAGACTCCCAGACAAACGGTAGTCCGTGGCCTATTGTCTGTCTACCACGAGAACTACTTCAGACACAAAGTCTGCCCGTCTGTTGCCATAGAAACGAATCATATCCAATTGTCTATAGGGAATGTTTGAAGAAATGCATTCAAGTTTGTCACATTGGTGCACTTAACCTCTCTGACGGTTGTCTCGACGAGGTATCTGGTCATTAGCAAAATTGACCTTGATCTTGATGAACGAGATATCTCGTCATTAGAAAAATTGACGAGATCTTGATCTCATTATCATATAAAAATCGGCAATATATTGATGAGATATTGCCATTAGAGAAATTTATCACATCTTGACATGCGAGATATCTCTTCGAAACCACTTCCAGACCCTCATCTCCCCGACTCACCAAATGGTTAAGAGTCTACAGATGGTTAATCCACAAATGGTTAAGATACCCAACACCGAGGAGCACAACGGGCACACCCAGGCCCCCGGTAGGGAAACCACACGTCACCCCGCAGCGGGCAAGCACGGCTTTTATTGATAATTAAAATCAGGTACAAATATACATAAAATGGCACCGCTACAACAACATTACCAACGAACATCAATACAAATAACAGACAACACAAAGCCATGCCAGAAACGACAGGCCAGAAAAACCCTTGATGTGGTGCTTCACCGAGGCTCCGGTTTCGTCGAAACCACTTCCAGACCTTCACCTCTCCGACTCACCAAACGGTATAGAGCCTATTTAAGAAGAGGTGGGGTAAAAGACTTTCCCAACACAGAGGCCCAACAAGAAACCAAGCCTGCCACACATGGAGAGCACCACCTCTCCCTCTCTATGAGCATATGCGGCATTTATTTTATACACTTTGGCACATAATAATAGTACCATGTGAGCTAGAACATCAAAAGATACTATACAGTTGAGATACAAAATTTTGATACAAACAAAATGCCAATTGTACAGTAAAAACAAGTAAAATAACACAATATAATAATAGTACCATGTGGGCCAGAACATCAAAAATATTAAATAGATATGAGACAGAATTTTGATATATACAGAAATGCAGAGAGAGAGAGAGAGAGAGAGAGAGAGAGAGAGAGAGAGAACAAAACATACATAAAAAGAATAACATAACAAATAAATATTGTTGAATGTAGTAAGAATAATTATTAAATAATGAAATGATATTAAAAACATTTAGTATATAATATTATGACAATGTATATACAAGATATGACATTAATATATACAGAATTAAACAGTTTAGTGCTTAATAATGATACAATTTATATACAATGAATAATATGTAGGACAGTAAGAATATAATGTATCGCTATCACGTGCCGTAGTCTAATTGCTATTAATAAAGTTTGTTGGCGTTTGAGGTTAGGACATTTTTTGTCCGTGCATCCAAGGTTTGTATTGTGTTTAACGTTCGAGGTGGTGCAGTTAGAGCAATTCTTTTCATTGGTACAAGATTTAGTGATATGATCTTTTCCACATGATAAACAAATATTTTTGTTGGAACACTTGGATTTGGTGTGGCCAAACTGGCCACACTCAGTACATTGTCTAATGCTATGAAAATCGTCCAGACGGACTCTTTGACAACCTATGAAAAGAAACTTCGTGGTCATGACCCTTTGGTATATTGATCGGTTTAAGGTATCCACCAAGTGATTGCCACGGGCGGTTGGAATTTTGAAGTCGATTTTAATGTTATTCACCTCTCCGAGGATTTCATTTTTAAGTAGAAGGGCGTCTGGTAAATTAGCGCCCTCAATTTCGGAGTCAACGTTGAGGAGGATCACCCGGGATTTTCTTTTAGTGGGTCGAGCCACTTCAAACCTCTTGGTGATCTCTCCTCTCTTTACTAAATCTTCATTCAGGTCTGCCTGTGATCTGACCTCAATTTCAATAACATGTCCATTAATTTTGCGCAATTGTTTAATTTTGTGAGTAGTTGTTTTGAGGGTGCTTTTTTGTAGATTCGGTAATACTAAAGTTGCTTTCCTCCTTTGGCTTAAGGACATGTAACTGTGACTTATTTAATTATGTTGGTCTGCTCGAGCAGCAGCAAAAGAGGGAGCCGAGGGTGTAGGGGAGGTATGAGATTTTTCCTGTTGTTTCATGACTATTTCGAGAGCTTGTTTAATACCATTAAGGTTTCTGATAAGATATCTAAGGTTTTATCTTTTTCTGACAATCGGCAGCGCAAAAAAGAGTTAGTTGTTTCAAGGTCCTTAATATCAGTTTTTGCAGAATCTAAGTCTATTTTACAAGATTTTATCTCTTTTTCCAAAGATGATATTTTTTCATTAGCTCATTCCAAGGTTTGTAATTGAAGATCGCATTCCTCTTTCCCGGGGAGAGAGAGCTAATGGATCTGTCTTTAATGGAAGAATTTTCACTTATAGAAGAAATTTCCGCATTAAGGTTTAAAATGTTTGCTTTTAAATCATCTATTTCTTTTGTGCGGAGCCTTTAACTGCTTATAATTATCTTGGTCTTTATCGTTAGCATTATCAAGTTCACAGACTGTGGTGATTATGAGATTGGTGATAGTTTTGAGGTGAATTGCCAAGCCCTCCTGAAAGGACTTAGTTTCAACCTTGCTGGTGCGTTTTTTATTCAAATAGTCGGCTAATTCGTAGAGCATTGTCCGGTAATTCTTAATGTGAGGATATTCTATATCGGTCTCAAGATCATACACTAAGGCATCGATCTTGGGGGTGCAGGATTTTTTGGGGGATACACTCGTCATGATCCCTGGGGGTAGCGTCTTCTCCAAAAGGATTCTCAATTGTAATAAAAATATGTTAAAATAGGCAGAAGATACAATAAATCATGTTAAAATGCGTAAATAAACACTATAATACTAAAATATAATTCACCTTGAGCGATTAGTTAGACTAGTGAACAAAATAGGATAGTGTTTACATATTAATAATGGCAATGGAGGTAGAACAATACTATTAGGCAAGGAAAAGACAGAGTAAAAATGTAAACAAAAGATAAATTTAATGTTAGAAATTTAGAATTTTTTAAAAAAGATTCACAATTCATAAATTTCTTCAAAAAAGGTCCAAATATAGGTCTTGAAAAGGTCTATCCGGTGATATTGTGCTGGAGAAGTTCTATTGCCCCGTGAGGTTTCTGGAAAATTTTGAAGATGAAGGAGGACTGGTAGATGGATGAAAGTAGAGGCAGGTCTGGCAAAGCGTAGTCTCCAAAGTTTTCTTTCAATTATGGCTGATTATTTATTTTGATGGAATTTCATGAATTTTGAAGAGGAAATAACAGGACTTACGCTTGACGAATTTTGAAGATAGACATGTTGATTTAAAGCTCTTGGTAGTCTACAACTTTTATGAAATTTTGATGTTTATCACTTCATTATTTCTTAAAATAATTCATGTATCGAAGAGAAAGAAACGCAGCTCTTCAGGCAGTGATCGTGCTGTGAAATTCAGATTTTTACTTGTCCACCGAGATTTATACTTGTAAACCATCTCTTTCTGCCAACATACGCAAAAAAATACGTCATCCCCGAATCACCGCAACTCAAAATGAACGTGCCCTGTTTCTATAGCAACCTCCACTACCCAGACTTGGTCTCTGGAGCCGTTGTGGTAGAGACAGTTTAAACTGCCGTGTTAGTTAAGACAGTACCTCTAAATTTTGTTTAGGGGTGCACTATTGTTAAAAAGCTGAGTCTAAAATTATGTGATGTCTTAACGGCTTGAAAGGTCATAGCCCAATCACGTAACACTAGGTACAGTGATTATTCTGTATTATCTAGTACTGCCTAGTACAACCTGTAATTTTGAACCACGGTCAGATGACGAGGTAACACCTTGTGGAAGTAAGCAGAGAACAATTAATAAGCAGGTAGTTAATTAACGTCGCACTAGAGCAACGTAGCGGGCTATTGGCGACGGTCCGGGATCCCTCTCGAAGGGAAAGATACGAGGAAAATACTTCGTAATTTTGAACCGCGGTCAGATGAGACAACACCTAAGCTAGCATGCCTCTCTCCATACTTCCACACCACGCCAACGTGAGGACATTTGAGGTCACGACAGATTTAATGCCCACCAGCCTCTGTTTACTCGACGGTCTTTGATTGGATCGAGTTCCGAACTTGCAACCCTCCGGTTGCTAATCCGTCACTCTTACAGTCACTCCTAAACCACTAGGAAAACTTGAAATTGAAGACTTTGAATCACCACTAAAAGTATAATTTACCTATTTAAAAATAATATGTCGAACGGCATAAGCTAAAGACGTAATGTTTTCTTCCTAGGGTCAACCTCGCAAGGACGTGGCCACCAAACGAGGTGGAAAACAACCCGACTCTGTGAGCAGCACCTCCAACACCTGGAGTCGGACGGACGTCCAGAAGGAAGTTACCTTGGCCTGGAGCACCGCATCTGGCAACTATGGAAGCCTGTCCTCGCAGTCCACAGCCAAACCAATCTGGTACGGCATTGACGGACAGCCTTCCAAAGACCAGGGCGACGCCATGCGGAAAAGGAACGGTCTTGTCCACCCCGATGCTCCTTTCGGTACCCGGATGAAGGCAAGTTCTTCCTCCGTGGGCGCCTGGTCATCGACTCCAGAAGTGTTGGCGACCGCTGGCACATGGTCGCCAACCGCTCGCCAACACTTCGAGCCAACGACGCCGCCAAGAAAGGCAAGCACCTTCCAGGGATCGACCACCACCAGGGATTGGCTAAGCAGGAACAGTCTTCCAGAGACGTCCATCGTCCCAACAGACGTGAAAGGTGTCTGGGAGCAGGAGACGACGAGGAGGTCCGACCAGGAGACGAGTCCTGTCGTTTCCGGACGCAAAGGGATCGTCACGAAGTCGGATAGTCTTCCAGCTTTTGCTTCCACCAACAGGCAACAGCAGTTCTCTTTTTCGGGTGACAGTTCGACCTGGGGGCAGAGGAGATCTGATGCAATGCACGGTTCGGCGTCGTCTGCAAGGTCTTGGCCTAAAAGCGGCGCCAAGTTCAAACGCAGGAACGAAATCGGACAAAGAAAAATGGCTTCGACGTCCGAAATCAATGCCATACCGAGGCAGAAACGTTGGCATTAAACCTAACAAACATTATCGCTCTCTATTGATGCCGAAGCATGTTGTTTTTCATCCTCCTCCTGGTGGTTGTCTCGACGAGGTATCTCGCCATTTGAAAATCTGAACTGATCTTGAAGGACGAGATATCTCGTCATTTGAAAAAATTGACCATATCTTGATCTTGTCATTAAAGAAATGGCATTATCTTGATGACGAGATATCTCGTCATTAGCAAAATTTGTCGGATCTTGATGGACGAGATATCTCATCGAAACCACTTGGAGGGTGAAGTAAAATATTTGAACTCAACGAATATGGGTTTCGGAATCCATAAAAGACCCGATTTTAATTATTTATAATTGTCATACTAACAATATGTTGTTTTGAATGTATCTTGTTGAAAATTGGATTTTTTCAACATTTCGTACACTTGAGGCTACATTTGTTAGAGTAAAGTTACCTCCTCACTAATTTAAATCATTGAGATGGATAACTCAGGGCCAGAAATAGTTTTTTGGCTTTCAATCTTAGTGACATTGTCTGTCTAATGTTAAATGCTTTTTGCTAATTTTACCCTAAAGTTTTATGCCAATATTTGGGGTTTATTTTTATACATATTCTAAACATACTAATTGAGAATTCGAAAACGGCATTATAACTCTATCCTTCCCAGTAAAATTCGTACGTATAAAAGTTCGAAATTACATTTTTAGAGCCGAAGGATTTACATAAAAGTTCTAGAATAAAGTTGAGTATCCTCCCAAAACCTTCAATGACTTCCACAGTCAATACAAATTCATTAAAATGCTGGTAAAGTGGTGGATGGTACAAATTGTTCGGCAATAATTAGAGCGATAATGAGCATTCCCAATACTATTTGATGAATGTTTTCGAGTATGACCGGGATAAGCGCAATTATTTGTATATATAACCTCATTGCTTCTGTTTTTATTATCTTTAGCCTTAGTTTTCATTTATTTTCTAAGCTTTTCGTCCAAGTTCAAGAAACTTCACCTCATTTAATTGAACCCGAACACAACCAATCGCCAGCGGTATATCGTTTTTCTACCTCATACACATTCGATGCTGCCTTACCGATTGTAAGAATCGTTTAAAGAAAGAAAAGTTTCAAATATTAGTGAACTGAAACTATAGAATTTGGTGTTAAGAGTGTTTCAAGTCTTAATCGTAATTTAGAACTCATAAATAATCGCATCCTATGTAACTTTTTAAATAACGTCGCCCTAGCATATATAACTGTCTCGGCTGTCACTCAGGGCAACTTATTCACCATCCTGAGCTGGTTCTTGAGGGTCAAAAGTCTCACACATCGACCTTCAAATTAAATGGACGGAGCATGTTTGCGGAGTCGCCTGTCGTCGTCTTCCTTATCCCATTTTTACATGGGTAGAACGCGTCTGCTATTGATCCTAAGATCTGGGAGCCATCTCTGTAGCAGTCCGACTTAACCACCCGTTCAAGACATACAACATAGCCCTTTGTGTTGCTCCAGTGCAACGTTAATTAAATACCTACCTACTTGAGGGGTAAATCACGTGGGCTTGCGAATCGATTTAGCGGATTGGCTATCAAAGCGCAGACTAGTGTTTATGATCACGATGGACCAATCAATAACTTAGGAATTCATGCTTTTCCCCACAACCACGTGACTGATCTTCAAACCGAGTGACCGGAAGAAATAACATAAAGCTGCGCCAACATGCTCCATCTATTTCGAAGATCGATGATCTAATACTAATAGACGGTGTATTTTATTTATGCCAAATAAGATAAGTAACAACAAAGACAATGGTCATTTTCAATGAATGATTTGAACCTATGTCATTCCTAAATTGTAGGAACCATTTTATGGTCTCACTAACAGGTTCGTTATTATTAATTCATTGATGAATAATACCCATTTTTCTTCAAGTAATAACTTTCCTGTGAGTCTTAAAAGACAAAATTGAACCTAACTTATTTTAAAGGAACTCAAGATTAGTAACCTAACTTATTTTGAAAGAAAGGCTGATTGGTTTTTGTTGTTTGGCGCAAGGGCCATATTGGACCAAGTTGAGCCAAACACAAGACATGCAATGGTTAAATAATTGTGTAAAGAAAGATCGCTTGGTCATCCTGGGGTCGCGACCCTGTATTTACCAGAAGCAGTAAACCCATGGGAAAAGAACAGATCACTTCTTTCGTGTTCGTGAAGTTTAAAAGAAAGGTATTTATTTTTCAACGCCGTAAGTTTCAGTAACGATCGGGATATCGAAAGGAAAATAATCGATGATAAAAAGACTTTCTTCCCTATCGAAAAAACAAGGTTTCGGACAATGTGTCTGATCACGTTCTTGATATCATATTCATATCGGCTGAGCCGTTGCAGCTATTCAGGTTTCCATTGTTCTCTGGTAGGTGGCGCATCTATTAAATAAAGTACCGCATGCCATTTTAATTTATAGATTTCTCATCCCCAAACTTGGCATTCAATGCCGCAAATGTAGTTGTAGTTCATAAACATAAAGGGTGTTCCCTTTTTTAAAACTACTCAAAGTAGTTGTATAGTATTTATTTATACGGGTGCTGTGTTCAAATGCCTTGGGTATTTATTTAAACTATTTTACTTGGTGTAGAAGTATGTGCGTGATGTGTTTTTATGAATAAAGATTTGATGAAAACGTAACTGAAAGTTTGTTTCATTTCACGGCATAATTCAATTGAGAATGAGAAAAATAATTTACACCTCCAATAAATTTTAATCATCTGGTCGACACGTGGTTTCCGAGTAGTGTATAACTTTTATCCTTAATCCTTCAAGTGGTTTCGATGCGATATCTCGTCCACCAAGATCTGATCAATTTTGCTAATGACGAGATGTCACGTCATCAAGATATTGACGATTATTTTTATCGATGACGCGATCAAGATCTGTTTACTTTTTCTGTAGACGAGATATCTCGTCAATCAAGATCTGGTTACTTTTTTCTAATGACGAGATATGTCGTCCAGAAAGATCTGGTCAATTTTGCTAATGGCGAGATATCACGTCAAGATATTAACGATTTTTTATCGATGACGCGATCAAGATCTGTTTACTTTTTTTTCTTTAGACGAGATATCTCGTCAGTCAAGATCTGGTTACTTTTTTCAAATGACGATATATCTCGTCCATAAAGATGTGATCGATTTGGCTAATGACGAGATACCTCGATATCAAGAGATTGCAGATTTTTTGTATATCAAGATCTGTCAACTTTTTTTCATTTGAAGAGATATCTCGTCCTTCAAGATCTGTCTACTTTTTCTTTTGACGAGATACCTCGTCTATCTTGTCAGTTTTGCTAATGACGAGATATCCCGTCAAGAAATTGACGATTTTTTATGATGACGCGATCAAGGTTACTTTTTCTAATGACGAGATATCTTGTTCATCGAGATCTGGCCAGTTTTGCTAATAACGCTAATGGCTCGTCGAGCAAACAGCCAGGTGGGTGAAGGGCATAGCCACCCTTACTAGTTGAAAAAATCCTAAGGTTCTATTGGTCAAGGTGAAAACTGCAGGGTGCAAGGTGAAATAATACGTGCACAGCGGTCAGATGGTTAATAATTAATTTTGAAAGATAAGACACAACTGTGACAGAAAAAAGTTAGAAAGTAAGTTTCCATGAACACGTTTCGTTTCTTCACGTGACAAATAACTTCGCTAACACCAAATTGAAATAAACATCAACTCAAATGTAACAATGAAAAATAGGTTTTAATAAATACCCGATATTTGTTCATAAAAGTACATACAGTATGCAATGTCGCATTAGTATAGGAATGAAACCCATTAGTCCATCTTTTGAAATCAGGAGACAAGTTTTAGTCTTGATAAATGCATAATATATTTTATACAACTGTTACGAGTGAAACTCAGTTCATTTCATTCACTTCTTAACATAAGAATGATTGAAATATAAGGAAACAACTTTAAGTAAAAAATCTGTTGTAAAAATCTCACATTCATGGGATATTACACACAAAAATAATGCCACAATTCCAAAAATCATTGTACAGTGTTGTTCTTCAACTTTCAACAACTATTATTGACACACACAACTTATTATCACAAACGACAATTCTAACAGTGTTAACCCTCCAAGTGGTTTCGACGAGGTATTTTTCTTGGTAATTTTCTTAGAAAAGAATCCTTTCGAAAGATTCTATTGCTCCCTTCCTCAGAAAAAAAATCCTTGGAAACATACTATCGATCCTAAGAATATAATCCTTTGGAAATATTCTGGTCATATCTTAAGAATAGAATCCTTTGGAAAGATTTTGCTGGAACTTTCCTTAGAAAAAATCGTTTCGAAAGATTCTATTTCTTTCTTCCTTAGAATAGAATCCTTGTAAAAATACTATTGATACTTTTCCTTAGAACTAATCCTTTGGAAATAATCTGTTGGTTACTTCTTTAGAATAAAATCCTTTGGAAATTTACTATTGATCCTTTTCCTTATAGAAAAGAATCCTTTGAAAAGATTCTATTACTCCCTCTTTAGAATAGAATCCCTTGGAAGATTCTATTGATCAAGAAATTCAAAATTGTTTAGCAGTCATGCTGTGAAGACAGCAGGTTGTAAAGTGAAATTATGCATGTATAACCCTTAGAGGATTAAATCGAAATAGTTATCCAAACAACGATGGAGAATGGGGTTACTGTTAAGGTGTTGACCTCGTCATCTAACCGTGGTTCAAAATGACGAGGTGTTGTCCTCGGATCTTTCCCTTCCGGTTGGATCCCAGACCATCGTCAATAGATAGTGTTGCTCCAGTGCGACGTAAATTCAACTACCTACCTAACCACATATAAATAATGTCTTTGGGGAGTATTCATAATGAAATCGGGTGTTAACATGGCCTTGGTATCAACCGTTCAAATGGTTTCAACGAGATATCTCGTCCATCAAGATATTGCCGATTTTTTAGATGGTTAGTTTTCTGCTAGTGACGAGATATCTCGCCCATCAGGATCTGGTCAATTTTTTTTCTAATGGCGAGATATCTCGCACATCAGGATCTGGTCTGTTTTCTTCTAATGACGAGATATCTCGCCCATCAGGATCTGGTCGGTTTTCTTCTAATGGCGAGATATCTCGCACATCAGGATCTGGTCTGTTTTCTTCTAATGACGAGATATCTCGCACATCAGGATCTGGTCGGTTTTCTTCTAATGACGAGATATCTCGCCCATCAGGATCTGGTCGGTTTTCTTCTAATGACGAGATATCTCGCCCATCAGGATCTGGTCGGTTTTCTTCTAATGACGAGATATCTCGCCCATCAGGATCTGGTCAGTTTTCTTCTAATGACGAGATATCTCGCCCATCAGGATCTGGTCAGTTTTCTTCTAATGACGAGATATCTCGCCCATCAAGATCTGGTCAGTTTTCTTCTAATGACGAGATATCTCGCCCATCAAGATCTGGTCAGTTTTCTTCTAATGACGAGATATCTCGCCCATCAAGATCTGGTCAGTTTTCTTCTAATGACGAGATATCTCGCCCATCAAGATCTGGTCAGTTTTCTTCTAATGACGAGATATCTCGCCCATCAAGATCTGGTCAGTTTTCTTCTAATGACGAGATATCTCGCCCATCAAGATCTGGTCAGTTTTCTTCTAATGACGAGATATCTCGCCCATCAAGATCTGGTCAGTTTTCTTCTAATGACGAGATATCTCGCCCATCAAGATCTGGTCAGTTTTCTTCTAATGACGAGATATCTCGCCCATCAAGATCTGGTCAGTTTTCTTCTAATGACGAGATATCTCGCCCATCAAGATCTGGTCAGTTTTCTTCTAATGACGAGATATCTCGCCCATCAAGATCTGGTTAGTTTTCTTCTAATGATGAGGGGCCACGGCAGCCCTGTTGGGAAAGAAACGGATTAGCAACCGGAGGGTGGAGTACGTTAAAACTGCCGTGGCCCCAAATATCCTCACGTTGACGTGGTGCGGAAGTTTGTAGAGTGAGGTGCCAGCTCAGGTGTTGATCTCGTCATCTGACCGTGGTTCAAAATTACAAAGCGTCGTCCTCGGATCTTTGCTTTAGGGATTGATCCCGGACCGTCGCCAACTGCCCGTTGTGTTGCTCCAGTGCGGCGGTAATTATCAACCCTACTTAATGATGAGATGAATTGTCGAGAACCACTAAGAGGGTTAAACGAAGATTGTTCACACACATATTCTATACACAGATGTTGGCTGGCTTCGTTGAATGAGTGTCGGAATTCTTACAACTTAGGAACCGTTTGAGAGGAGACGTCGTTGATTGGGGGCTTTTCGGGGGGTTGTTCACTGGAAGGGGGTTCTTTTCTCATGAAGACCAACCTGTCGAGGTTGGAGAGCGGAGCTTCCAGCAGCAGGTAAAAGGGAACGGCAATAGCGAAGGACGTCACAAGATTTGCAAGGTACGTGTATACCTGGAAAAGATGGAATAAGGCTTATGTATGGTAACAAGCGTGTTCTGTGATGGAATCTCCATCATAGACTGAAGTTTTGTGTAGTTTTATTTATTTACTAGGAGAGTCTAGAATGTAGTGTCTCAGAGTGTGCGCCCCTCTTTGAGCGTTGAAGAAATTTGGGGGTTGGTTTGTGTTTTATGGCGCAAGGTCCAGTAGCGGACGAACTGCGCCAAGCGTAAGATTAAGCTCTACACAATAAAACTGGTTAAAATTTCAAAAAAGTCAATGCGATAATAAACAGTGCTCTCATATATTGACAGCATGAATATAAAACCAACAATTAAAAGAGTATGAAAACGAAATATAAGAATGAGATGTTTTCAACACAAAAAATGAAATGCAGTTTTAAAGGGCCATTCATGAAACGTGAAAGCTAATATATTTCCTCTAAAAGCAAGACTGAAATGGGAAGTCACCCATCCTACTTCATTGTTGAAACTAATATAAGTTAATTGAAAGGTGATGAGTTACATAGAAGTGATAAAAAACCGAGAATTGTAAAAAGATGAAAAGCGATGAGTGGCGGAGGATGTCTAACAAAATAGGTTATAAGTTGTTGAAAAATTGAAGAGGGTTAAAAACTCTTAAGACGAGGGCAAGAAGTTCAAACATGATGCATGCTAAGCGGTTGGTAATGATGGCACGATGGAGCGGTTTCACCCTTTAAAAGAGTCAATGTGTACCTCTCGAATGGCCGATGAGAAGACGAGATATTAAAACATCCAATCGTCTTGATGGTAAATTCGGTAGGAGTGAAATTATGGGATGTATATTAAATAGTTTATCGGTTTCTTCACTCCAGTCCTTACGCCATCAGTTCCATACAATGTCCCATGAAGGAAATTTTTTTTTTTGGGGGGGGGGCAGGGGGCCGCGGAAGCCCGGTTGGAAGAGTAACGGATTAGCAATCGGAGTTTTGCGAGTTCGAATCCAACCAAAGACTACCGTGTACATAGGGAGCTAGCCTCAAATGTCCTCACGTTGGCGTGGTGTGGAAGCTTAGAGAGTGGGGTGCCAGCTCAGGTGTGACATCGTGGATCAAAATTACGTGGTGTTGTCCTCGATCTTTCCCTTTGGTTTGGTCCCGGACGGTCGCCAATATCCCGTTGTGTTGCTTCAGTGCGACGTTAATTAAATACCTACCCAAAGTAGGCGCTACCTCCCTGTGGGTGCTGGAGGAATTTCGGGTGGCAATACTGAACCCAGGGGAAATAAAAGCCATTGAGGAGAAAGTGTGGTCAATAAGATGCTAATCCCTCTAAAGTATTACAAGTATTCAATGTTTAATTTGCATAAATGAAATTTTTTCTGTTCAGTAGAGATATCGAGAGTAGAATCGGAATGTTATTATTGGGGAACAAGGTTCGTACTCCAGGTTCCTTGTCCCCCAGATCTATTGGATTCACTCGTTTTCGACGTCTTATCGGACTTATGCGGCTTTAGGGAAAAGGCAGTCGACCTTGGGATAGTTGATATCTAAATAGTTGTGAAAGCGCGTTAGGAGAAGGCTTCCATACGCAAAAGCATGAATGGCGATCGACGTGGATGGTTTCCCGTCCCTTGCCACTTCGTTATCAATGCCATCATTTTCGGCATCCAATGATAACCAGAATCCGCTCTAAAACCTTCAAATGTGGGAGAGATTTGCTTACGTTACCATTAGACCCCACATTTAACTAAGACTCGTTCAAAGCCATGCGACCTAATTGCCTTCTTCCGGGAGCCGCACTATAAGGACAAAGACAGTTATAGTACGGCTCTGACGAGAAGGCAATCGACTTTGTGTCAGTCAATTTTTGAAAAGGTGCGAAACATTTTTAGGAGAAAGCTACCATACACAAAAGCATGAATGGAGATCGAAGTGACTGGTTCCACCCCGTGACAAAGCGTTATCACTACTGCAGCTTTCGGCACCAAGCAATGAAATCAGAGCCCTAATCCGCGCCAAGACGTCAATCGTAGAAACGCTTTGTTTACGTCACCCCCTAATTTAACTCTCCTGATGGTTCTCGCGACGATGTATCTCGTCATTAGCAAAATCTATCAGATCTTGACGGACGAAATATCTCGTAACTAATAAGAATACTGACCAGATCTGGATCTCGTCATCATAAAAAAATCGGCAATATTTTGATGACGAGGCATCACGTCATTAGCAAAATTGGTCAGATCTCGATGGACGAGATATCTCGTCGAAACAACTTGGAGGGTTGGATAATAGACTCGTTTCAAACCCATGACTCGATTACCCACTCGAGGGAACCGACTATATACCGTATGGATTAGTGAAAGCAGCTTTCTGTCATCTGGAAGCTGGACTAAGTAACTGACCACCTCAAACACTGCCCTGATTCTTGACAATACAACTGCAAATACTGCAGTCTTTTCAAAGGATATTTTATCACTACAGACTTCTATTGGGCTGCTTGTCGACTTATTGACGATAAGTCCAGTGACGGGCATAGGATAAAAAATAATTTTCCTTCATACATTTATACAGCTTTATTATAAATATATTGGAGATTCATAAATTTTTATCTCTGAATGAAAATAGATCGTACATCACAGTACAAAGAGGCTTTAAATTTTTTTGGGGGCCCCCATTGTCATTGTACAGGCGTCACCCCCCGTGTGGTTTCTTAAACTACCAATCTATTAGGGTACTAAAGAACCCAATCATCATGCCATTTTTGGCAACAAAATCTGTTTTTAATAAATAAAAATGCAGAAACAAATGCATCGGTTTAAGAATATGTATGAACATTGTAGAGTTAAATAGAATAAAGGAATGGAATAATTAACTTACGAAATCATAGTGGGATGTGTTGTGCCTCTCTCGCAGAGATCCCAGACGAGTCCAAATGACGAGGGGGTGCAGGAGGTACACCATGAAAGTCAGACGACTGAGGGGTGACAGGACAGAAGAGCACAGCAAAGAATTGACGATACCTAGAAAGGAACGAATCAATTGTTACATCAGAAACACTCCAAGAGTTAACCCTCCACATGGTTTCGACAAGATATCTCGTCCATCAAGATCTGGTCGGTTTTGCTAATGACAAGATACCTCGTCAAGATAACTACCTGAAGGGTTAAATATTTTGATAGATGGGTACGTAAGTAAATAAAATTAATTTAGAACAAAGGTGAATATTTATTAAATATGGAATATGTCTATTAAGCTTTAAGAATTGTTTTCGTTCTGCATTCCAAAAATAGATAGACTCTGCATTGTGGTCGTTCTATTGTGCTATACTATACAAGGTGTCCCAAAAAAGGTTGTTAGGCAATTTATCTTTTTACCATTTGGAGATAGGTAGGCAATGTAAATTGCAAAAGTGCACCAAATAAGGTAAGTAATTAAGATATGTGAATAAAATTATCACGTGATAACAATTTAAGCGGATTCAGTTTTTAATTTGTATACGACCCCTCTAGATAAAAATCCTAGATAGCAAAAATGTTCCTTACCTGTATCCCTATCGTTAGTAGAAAACTGCATTTCTGTATGTTGAACAGTAACGGAGGCATAATGACGCAAAAAAGTTGACTTATACCGCTTGTGCACAGCTTTCAAGCAGTCAGATTAAGGACCGTATACACAATGCTAAAAAGTATTTTTTTTCGGTCAGGAAGTGCAACATTGTGCAAAGTAATGTAGTATTGCAACTACAGATGTAAATCGCAATGAATAATAGTAGACACTGTAATCTTTAATAAAAATATTGTATAAAAATTGTTTAAATAAAAATAAAAGAAAACTTACAACGCATGTTCAAAATGTTTTCCATCTGCAGCAATGCAGAACTTAGCTCTTCATTTTTGGCCATGGGTCAGTTTCCGTTCTAAATTTAGATGCGGCCCCCTTAAAATGGAACCTCTTGTATCTCCGTTACTATTCAACCTATAGAAATGTAGTTTTTTTACTAACGATAGGGATACAGGTAAGGAACATTTTTGCCATCTCGGATTTTTATCTAGAGGGGTCGTATATAAATTAAAAACTGGATCCGCTTAAATTGTAATCACGTGATAATTTTATTCACGTACCTTAATTACTTACCTTATTTGGTATACTTTTGCAATTTACATTGCCTACCTATCTCCAAATGGTAAAAAGATAAATTGCGTAACAACCTTTTTGGGACACCCTGTATACTTAGGTGTCTAAGTAGGGTATATCTTGAGGCAATAAGCCAAAACCCGTTCACACACAGTCAGGGGTGTAGTTAAGGGAGGGCGATAAGTACGGCGACAACCCCAATTGTGGAATTTTTCTATCGTTGAATTTTTTGAGGGTCAACAAAATCATTTTAATCTTAGATTCCGCGTAATTACTATTGATACTGTGAACTATTATTTAGTCCATAAACAGGCTGTTTCATACTTCCTGTACAAACTTTAAACCTCTGAGGGATCCCACACATAATTCCACTTTGCATCCTGCAGTTTTTATTGATTTTGACTTTCACCAATATGATCTTTCTGAAGTACTTCGTCCTAAGGAAACGAGCGATAGAATCTTTCCAAAGGATTCTATTCTACAGAATGGGCGAATGGAATCCAATGAATTCATTTTCAAAGAAAGGGCCAGTAGAATCTTTCCAAATGATTCTATTCTCAAGTTGATTTTTTTTAGGTGCAAGGACCATATTTGGCAAAGCTGCGCCAAACACAAGACAGACAATGTCAATTGTGAAAAGAAAGGACGGAGAGAAGAGCGTAGAAAAGGATCGCTTGGGAATCCTGAGGTCGTCGTGACCCCCCTCATGTTTACCAGAGGCAGTAAACCCCATGGGAAAAGAAAAGATCACTAGGCCACCTCGGGTTCGTGATACCTGTACACACCTAAAGATGTGTCCCTGAGGGCATGAAAGAAAGGATAGCTTAGGCGATCCAGGGGTCGTGATCTCCATGTTTACCAGAGGCAATAAACCCCATGGGAAAAGAAAAGATCACTATGCTACCTCGGGTTCGTCATACCTATACACACCTAAACATGTGTCCCTGAGGGCATGAAAGAAAGGATAGCTTAGGCGATCCAGGGGTCGTGATCTCCATGTTTACCTGAGGCAATAAACCCCATGGGAACAGAAAAGATCCCTAGGGTACCTCAGGTTCGTGATCCCGGACACACCTGAAGATGTGCCAGAAGGGTTTTTCTCGGGACTGTAGATATTATAATGATGATACGTACCTCCGTGTCCAGAGATGCAGGCAAAGGTTACCCATGCTACACCGATGATGAAGACGGATCGGTGAACAGCTGCGTACAGAACGGACAGAGAGATGGAGGTTTCTTCTCCAGTAGAAAAGCCGTGGTTGCCCATCATGACACTTGTGCAGAGAGCAGTGGACACACACCAGCCGATAAACACCGTCACCTACGATCACAAAACGCAACATGAGTATAACCGAATCTCTGGGATTCGTATCTATGATTCCCTGTCTAAAACCATCTAAAGAGTAGACCATGTCAATCATGTTGGAACTCATCCACCACTACGATAATCGGGAACACCAACGGAGGGGCTATTAAGCCCCTCTCAGACCATGTAAAAAGCAAAAAATATCCTTACATAGTTCATTGAATACTTTTTAAAAATCGTGTAGATCTGTTTTGATATTTTTATTCATTCATTCCATTCAGCACATTTACAAAAGTGCTCCATTTTTTTTATTATTTACTGGGGTTGGATAAAATAATTGAAAATTTTAATATTGTTTTGCAAAATATTGGCATATTTTCCCTTCAAAACAGCTTCTATTCATCTTGGAGAAGACACTTTAAAATTAGTCTCTAGTAGCATATTCTAAAACTAGTCTCTAGTAGCATATTCTAAAACTAGTCTACGTAACATACTCTAAATATAGTCTCAAGTAACACATTCCCAAACTAGTTCTTAGGTAACATACCATAAAATTAATCTCTAGGTAAAGAACTCCAAAAAACTAGCCTCTGTGTAACATACTCCACTCTGAGTAACATACTCCAAAACTAGCCTCTAGGTAACATTAAGCACAATACTAATTATCTAATTTCGATATAATCTAAATTAGAGTTTAATTAATAGAGTTAGAGAATTAATAAAATAGAGTTAGAGTAAAATTAAACTACCCACTGTTACATTGATGACCCAGACGTGATCACCACGCACTTTCGTACAAGTCGGATGTCGTCCTAAGACAAGCCCCAGCGGCACTCGCCCCGTTTGGCTTGCACTTTGATGTTTGGTTAACGAAGAACAAAGGAATTGCCAATGCGATACCATACCAAACACTTTCAACAAATGCTTGAAGCCTTTTGATAAGAGATATATTAACAATATGCTGCCAATGTGACAAACTCGCATACGTTATTTTAAGCTTCCCCGATGGAAAATAGGTAGGTAGTTAATTAAAGTCGCACTGGAGCAACAGAACGGGCTATTGGTAACGGTCCGGCATACAACCCGAAGGGAAAGAACCGAGGAAAGCACCTCATCATATTGAAGTCATATGGCAAGGTCATATGGCAACACATGAGCTGGCACTCCACTCTCCAAACATTCACATCACACCAATGTGAGGAGGCCACACGACAGTTTTAAGGTGCAGCAGCCACCACGTACACGATGGTCTTTGGTTGGATCTAGTTTCGAACTGACAACTCTCCCGTTGCTAATCCGCGACTACCGACCAGGCTACCGAACTGTCGAATCCTGTGCTCTGATTGTTCGAACACTCGTCGCAAACTCGTTTCAGTACTGATGATGCACCAATCTGATGTTGGCAGAATAAGGTAGGTAGGTAGTTAATAAACGTCGCACTGAAGAAACACAACGGGCTATTGAAGATGGTCCGGGATCAATCCCGAAGGGAAAGATCCGAGGAGAAAACCTCGTCATTTTAAACCACGGTCAGATGACGGGAACACCTGAGCTGGCACCCCACTCTCATTGGCAGAATCATTTCTGGATAATAGGAAGCAATATACAGGACGTATGGACACTAACCTTGTTGAGCTTCTGCTCCCTGTGCTTGAAAATGTGGCATCCGAGGATCATACCGATGCAGTGAGGTCCCAGGTGAGTCAAAGTGTACACGTGCACTTTGTTTAGGGCATGCAGAACTTTACTGAAAAAAAAACAGTCTTAAAGAAATTATTTATTTATTTATTCATGGTGTCCAACAGATTACTAGTTGCATGACAGCGAAAAAACCAGAATAACAGAACATGCAACAGAGAAAAATAATAGCGTCACGAACTCAGACTATTATTTTATTTGTTTTTTCACACCAGTGGATGGCAACACGATAGACTTTTGTCGAATTCTTGTTGCAAATGTTTTGTCTAGAATTTTAGTATCCCTTTTCCTACGCTGTATTTCTTTTCTGCCTACTTTTGGGCAGTGTTCTTTCCTCTTGTAACTTTTCCCACGGCTAAAACTGATTTGGAACGCGCGTATTAAACAGTAAAACGTTTTGGTTCTTCTGCTTTCAATGTTAATATATTTCAGCGCAGTTAGAGAAGCGAAATTTATAGGATGTGTCTACATTTTGGTTAAGCTTCATTGTGTTAATGGATTGATTAAGGTATCAAAACGAGGTGTTTCAATTTGAAACTTTGTTGTTTGTGCAAAATTTGATATGAAGACTTCCCCTTATGCAATTTTTTTGCATTTGAATCTGTAGAAGACGTTATTCCCTATTGAATATCTTTGAATCTGCTCGAAATAAAGGGGGTGGTTCTTTCTTTTTCGCGACTACATTGATACGTCTACACTCTAATGGTATATATTAAGTATTCCCTTTGACTTTATACTTTCGGAGCTGCAGCGATTTCAAGAGTTTCACTTTTCGCGTTTCATCCGTTTCTCCGTCGACACCCCGGCAAAGGCGTTTCACTTCAAAAACACAACCAAACATATTTGTTCATTTGAATATTAAAAATCGATTCAAAAGTAAGAAATGGAATCAGATCGACTCACTCGTCGTTCACAGCTGATATATGGATGCTCGGCATGACGTCATACAGTAGGGTCTGCGCACCCACGGCTGCGCAGGACACGCCTACAAGCACCACCAAAAGAGACCGCCCCGCATTCGAGTACCTGAAACAAAGACAACGCACTCGTACAAGCACATTTGTTTAACACATTTGTGTAAACAAATTAATGCATTTGTTTAACACATTTGTGCAAACAAATTAATGCATTTGTTTAACACATTTGTGCAAACAAATTAATGCATTTGTTTAACACATTTGTACAAACAAATTAATGCATTTGTTTAACACATTTGTGTAAACAAATGCATTAATCAAATATAAGCTCTAATAAACAATCAGGAATCACGGTAGATGAGGCAGCATCGTAACTAGCAGGCTTTATACAAAAAATGCCTAAGTGATGGGTAGGTAGATAGTTCAATTAACGTCACACTGGAGCAACACAACGGGCTATAGATGACGTTCCGGCATCCATCCCGAAGGAAAGGATCCGAGAACAACACCTCGTCGACTTGAATCACGGTCAGATGACGAGGATGACACCTGATCTGGCACCACACTCTCCAAACTTCCACACCACACCAAAGTGAGGACATTTGAGGCCACGACAGATTGAACGTGCACAAGCCCCTACGTACACGGCGGTCTTTGGCAGGATCTAGTTTCGAACTCGCAACCCTCCGGTTGCTAACCCGTTACTCTTCCAACTGGACTGCGTCGCTCTTCAGAAACCTAATGTCTTAGTTTCTTAAGAGGGACTGCTTCAAACAGTGGTTACGAGTTCGCAAACACAGGATGTGCCGAAGTATTGGCTGATTGAAGTTTCCTGGTTTCTTCACGAACGACACATAAGTGAGGGCCAGCTTCCGCCAAGTCATATCTCCATAGTGCAAGGTGGGTACGATGTGGTAGCACCTCCCAGGGTGCCCGTGGGGGACGAAGAGACAGCAACGTTCTCACCAATTAGTGCTGGTAAGGTCGTATGATCAATAAGCCAAAATTGAAAAAAGTAGACTATGGGAGTAAGCGTTTCCTGTTTCATTCCGGAAGTGACGCAACTTGTTTTAATATTCGAATGCAATTTCAGAATGTCGTTTACAGTATTCTTCAGAAATTAAATAATTTCTTGAGTTATCGCTATTTAACTGAAAGCATGCCCAATACACGTATGTTGCAAATGAAACCTAACTCTAATTGTACCACACGAAGATTTCATGCCGAGGGATTTGGTATTTTTAATTAACGTCACACTGGAGCAACACAAAGGGTTATTGGTGACGGTCCGGGATCAATACCAAAGGGAAAGATGCGAGGACACCACCACGTAATTTTGAGCCACGGTCAGATGACGAGGCAACACCTGAGCTGGCACCCCACTCTCCAAACTTCCACACCACTCCAACATGAGGACATTTGAGGCGACGACAGATTTAACGTTCATCAGCCCCTTTGTACACGACGGTGTTTGGCTAGATTCGAACTCGCAACCCTCCGGTTGCTAATCCGTTGCTCTTCCAACCGGGCTCAACAGAAATATTTCTCTTTCTGATAATTTACGTTTCCATAAAAAAAGAATTCATTAAATTAGAGGTATTGTGTTACAATATTAAAGTAATAGTTCTCAACAGAAGTATTTCCTTTTCTGATAATTTACGTTTCCATAAAAAAATAATTCATTAAATTAGAGGTATTGTGTTACAATTTTAAAGTAATAGTTCTCAACAGAAGTATTTCCTTTTCTGATAATTTACGTTTCCATAAAAAAAGAATTCATTAAATTAGAGGTATTGTGTTACAATTTTAAAGTAATAGTTCTCAACAGAAGTATTTCCTTTTCTGATAATTTACGTTTCCATAAAAAAAGAATTCATTAAATTAGAGGTATTGTGTTACAATTTTAAAGTAATAGTTCTCAACAGAAGTATTTCCTTTTCTGATAATTTACGTTTCCATAAAAAAAGAATTCATTAAATTAGAGGTATTGTGTTACAATTTTAAAGTAATAGTTCTCAACAGAAGTATTTCCTTTTCTGATAATTTACGTTTACATAAAAAAAGAATTCATTAAATTAGAGGTATTGTGTTACAATTTTAAAGTAATAGTTCTCAACAGAAGTATTTCCTTTTCTGATAATTTACGTTTCCATAAAAAAATAATTAATTAAATTAGAGGTATTGTGTTACAATTTTAAAGTAATAGTTCTCAACAGAAGTATTTCTTTTTCTGATAATTTACGTTTCCATAAAAAAAGAATTCATTAAATTAGAGGTATTGTGTTACAATTTTAAAGTAATAGTTCTCAATAGAAGTATTTCCTTTTCTGATAATTTACGTTTCCATAAAAAAAGAACTCATTAAATTAGAGGTATTGTGTTACAATTTTAAAGTAATAGTTCCCAACAGAAGTATTTCCTTTTCTGATAATTTACGTTTCCATAAAAAAATAATTAATTAAATTAGAGGTATTGTGTTACAATTTTAAAGTAATAGTTCTCAACAGAAGTATTTCCTTTTCTGATAATTTACGTTTCCATAAAAAAATAATTAATTAAATTAGAGGTATTGTGTTACAATTTTAAAGTAATAGTTCTCAACAGAAGTGTTTCCTTTTCTGATAATTTACGTTTCCATAAAAAAAGAATTAATTAAATTAGAGGTATTGTGTTACAATTTTAAAGTAATAGTTCTCAACAGAAGTATTTCTTTTTCTGATAATTTACGTTTCCATAAAAAAAGAATTCATTAAATTAGAGGTATTGTGTTACAATTTTAAAGTAATAGTTCTCAATAGAAGTATTTCCTTTTCTGATAATTTACGTTTCCATAAAAAAAGAACTCATTAAATTAGAGGTATTGTGTTACAATTTTAAAGTAATAGTTCTCAACGGAAGTATTTCTTTTCTGATAGTTTACGTTTACATAAAAAAACTCATTAGTTTTTGGAGTATTGCATTAAAATTTAGAATACTGACCTGAACAACATTAGAAGTAGAATGAGCGAGAACACGTGAAGTTGGAAATCCACCCCAAGGTACCAAGTGGTTATCAAACACTGGAAAGGAACGCGATTCCAAATTACAATATAGAACACCAGAAGAGCATATTGATAAATAAATTAATATCAGGGCAGTATTAGTATCTACGCCATGTCTGTCTACTGGACGAACTGCTCCAAACGTCAAATCTGAGATGGTGATTGCTTAATCCTCTTTAGGTGGTTGTCCTCGAATAGGTGTCTCGTAATTAACAAAACTGACCAGATCTCGATCGACGATATATCTGGGAAGGAAACTGACCAGATCTTGATCTCGTCATCATAAGAAGGATCGGCAGTATCTTGATGACGAGATATCTCGTCATTAGTAAAATTGGCCAGATCTCGTGATATCTTGTCGAAACCACTAGGGAGGTCAAGAAACAAGGCTTGTTCATTCGAGTATGGGTGATCCAAGTGTTTGTGGCGAATGTTAAAAGGAAAAAAGATAGGTAGGTTATTGAATAAACGTCCCATTGGAATACCACAACGGGCTATTGGCGACGGTCCGGGATCTATCCCGAAAAGAAAGATTCGAGGACAGCACTTGGTCATTTTGAACCACGGTCAGTTGACGAGATCAACACCTGAGCTCGCACCCCACTCTCCAAACCTCCACACCATACCAACATGAGGACATTTGAGGCCCCGACAGATTTAAACTGCACTAACCCCGACAGTCCTTGGTTGGACCGATTTTCGAATTCGCAACTCTCTGGTTGCTAATGCGCTACCCTTCCTACTGGGATACCGCAGCCCCTGTAGATAAAATAGGTTTGTTTGGTTTGCTGGGGTTTTATGGCGCGAGGGCCACATTTGGCCATGATACAAGACATACAACATCAAGTAATAGACCTACACACAGGATGAAAGCTTTACTGACACAGAAGAGAGAAATACACCCAGGGAGGAATGCACCTGACAGAAATCGGAACTGAGTCGCCTACAACTCGAAGGTTGCTAACGCACTAGGCATACACACTGAGCCACGACGGCCCCCGGATAAAATAGTTAGTTTATTGTGTAATAATCTCAGCAATATAGGGTAGTTTGGGGTTTTATGGCCATGCTGCGGCAGACACAAGATAGACAAAGTCGAGTAATGGTCATGCTCAAAGAAAGTTTTTACTGACACAGAAGAGAGAAATACACCCAGGGTGGAATCGAACATGCATCGCCAACAACTCAGCAATATAGGTTGGTTGGTTTGTTGGGATTTTATGGCGCAAGGGCCATGTATGGCCATGCTGCGCCAGACACAAGACATACAACATCAAGTAATAGACCTACACACACGATGAAAGCTTTACTGACACAGAAGAGAGAAATACACACAGGGAGGATTGCACCTGACAGGAATCGGAACTGCGCCGCCTACAACTCGAAGGTTGCTAGCTTGGTGGGGATATCCACTGAGCCACGATGGTCCCTCAACAATATAGGAATCCTAACTGTTTCAAATTTGTCGCATCAAGTCCTATCAATGAGACACACTTGAATACATTTCTTCACTTATGGAGACTGCTTTATGGTCAAGCTTTCCTTATGGAAAATGGGACAAGTTACAGCAACAAATAACACAGATTCTGAGGCAGGAACAGTACTCGTGGTGGACAGACAGTAAATGGAGACTTACGCCCTTGTCGATGCCGAACCAGTTGGATATGTAGAGCAGCGTCATCCACCAATAGTTCCTGCACGAGTCTACCTGAGCGTCGAGGTGTTCGTACCAGAAGGGGCCGGACGACAGGACGGGCAGGAAGAACACCAGGCCCATCAGGAGGAGAAGCGGAGGGGTGAGCCTGCGTCAAAAGGACAAGAAATTAATAAGATTGAGATACAAAAACCTGTCCAGTCTTTCATGGTAATTGGTTGGTAGTTGAATTGGCATTTTGGAGCAACACAACGCGCTTAGTTAATACTGGAGCAACGCAACGACCCTATTGGCGACGAGGTCCGGGATCAATCCAGGAGGGATGGATCCGAAGACACTTCCAAATTTCAAACCAGTCATATGACGCCAAATTTATTAGAACTCTTTTAGGTTCAACACGTATTTACCTAAAATTCTCTTCAGAAATATTTGCACAATTAACCGTCCTGGTAATCTAGTCATTAGCAAAACTGGCGGTCCGGGATCCATCCCGAAGGGAAAGATTGAGGATATCTAGTAATTTCGAACCAAGGTCAGATGACGAGGTCAACACCTGAGCTGATACCCCTCTCTAAACTTCCATACTACGCCAGAGGACGCCATGACAGATTCAACGTGCATCAGCTCCCACGTAAAGGATGATCTTTTGGTTGAACCTAGTTTCGAACTCACAAACCTCCGTTTGCTAATCTCCTTCCCTTCCTACCGGATTGCCTCGGCCCCCGTAGGAAGGAAAGTAGAAAGTAGTAGTAAAGGAAAGTAGAAAGTTTACGGAAATAAAAGTCCAGAGAAGAAATATCTTTATGACCAGATCCAGAGCCATATTTGGCAAAATTGCACATCCAGAGCCATATTTGGCCAATTAGTAGAGGAAAGTAGAAAGTCTACGGAAATAAAAGTCCAGAGAAAAAATATCTTTATGAGCAGATCCAGAGCCATATTTGGCCAGATTGCGCCAAACACAGGAGAGACAGTTTCATCTAATGGACATACACACAATGAAAGTTTTACTGACACAGAAGAGAAATACACCCAAGTTAAGCTACCGGTATCGAACCTATGCCAACTACAACTCGCATGTTGCTAGCGCATCGGACAAACCCATTGAACCACATCGCAGTATTGAATTATTTAGTTAACAAAATTTCCAACCTTTACCTAAAAAATCTCCTCACTGCCAACAGAGGCACATTCAAAGATCCGTTAGTTTTCTTCATGGCTCTCAATCCACCATAGGATACCAAGATTCCGCTGAAAATAGATGAGATCAAAATTACCAGAGCATTTCATAATCTTAAAAATAAAGTCCATAATACATCAAAACAGTTCATTTACACAAAACTAATTTTTTTTGTCCAAGAATGCGTGTCCTGAAATGCCGCGATTAGGTGGAAAAGAGCGCTGTTTATAGATCAGTCGATAGCATCGTGTCTGTGGAGTATAGAGTCGGAATTTCAACGGCAAGCGTGTAAACGCGGCATTTCAGGACATTCTTTGGCATCAATAATGTTTATTTTGGGCCCCTCTACCACCCTTTTCAATTTGGGCAGATATTTTTTCAAACACCCTGCTTAGTCGGTGTAGGGGATGTTTTTCAATCCTTCAAGCCTGCAACAAAGAAAAGGTCGTCTTTTCGCAAATCGATACTTCGCCATAAAAGTTAATTTTTCCATATATTGTAGAGGGCGCTGTGAGAGCACGTAAGTTTCCTCTGGCGAAAGACGTCAGAGATAGGTAGGTAGTTAATTAACGTTGCACTGGAGCAAACACGGGCTATTGGCAACCGTCCGGGATCAAATCCGAAGGGAAAGATCCAAGAACAAGACCCCGTCATTTTGAACCACTGTCAGATGACGAGGTAAACACCTGAGCTGGCACCCCATTCTCCAAGCTTTCACACCATGCCAACATGAGGACATATGAGGCCACGACAGATTTAACGTCCTCCAGACCCCGCGTACACGACGGTCTTTGGTTGGACGCAGTTTCGAACTCTCAACCATCCGGTTACTAATCCGTTGCTCTTCCATCTGAGCTACCGCGGCTCCTCATCATTAGAAGAAATCTAACCAAATATCTCGTCATTAGAAGGATGGTTGGTTGGTTTTGGGGTTTTATGGCGCAAAGGCCATATTTGGGTCAGACACAAGACATACAATATCAACGTCATTAGAAGGAAACAGACCAGATCTTGATCTCGTCATCATCAAACAATAGGCAGTATTTTGATGACGAAATATCTCGTCATTAACAAAACTGGTCTGATCTTGATGGACGAGATATCTCGTCAAAACCACTTGAACGGTCAATGCAAAGGCCATTTTAATACCCGATTTCATTATGAATACTCCTCAAAGGCATTAGTTATGTGTGGTTAGGTAGCTGAATTATTTGACCCCACCCTCCAAACTTCCACACCATGAGGACATATGAAGCCACGACAAATTAAAACATGCACCAGCCACTGTGTACACGACGTTTCGGCTGGACCTAGTTTCGAACTCGCAATTCTCTGGTTAATAATCCGTTGCTCTTCCAACTGGGCTACCGCGGCCCGAAAGCCGACAGAGGGAGAGAGCCTCCTTAGCTCCTAGCAAGCGGTCCTTCAGTATCTTTGTTACATATGTTGCTCCATGCAAGTTGCAGCTGGATAATAAATTAACATACATTTAGCAGATTATTAGAATACAAGGGGAATCTTGTACGTGCACAAATACACTGCTGGCCACCCAAATTGCAACACCAAGAAAGACAAGAGATATCACAACAAAATTTATTTTGTAGATAACATGTTGACCAAGTATCAAATGATTAAATTTATAGACTTCTGTGAAGTGTGGTTCCTGCCAAAATCAGTAGCCAGAGTAGCCGCCATTGTTGGAGATCACCGCTGCCACACGCCTCGGCATTGATTCAAAGAGACTTTGGATGTGTTCTTGGGGTACAGCAGACCAAGCAGCTTCCACACGTTGCCAAAGTTGATCTGGTGTGGCAGCTGGGGATGTATTCTGGGTCAATCGTTGAGCAACCATGGACCACATGTTTTCTATCGGCGAAAGATCCGGAGAGCGAGCTGGCCAGGGAAGCAATTCAATCTGGCGATTGACGAAGAACCCTTGGACAATGCGTGCCACGTGTGGTCGCGCATTATCCTGTTGAAATATGGCTGTGGGCAAGCCCTGAAGGTAAGGAAGGACAACTGGCTCCAACACCTCGGAGATGTAGCGCTGGCTGTTTAAAGTACCGGCAATGCGTACTAGAGTAGTGCGAGAGTGATATCCAATACCGCCCCATACCATAATACCCGGTGCAGGACCAGTGTGGCGGTGCATAACGCAGCTGTTCAGCATCCTCTCTCCACGGTGTCTCCAGACTCGAATCCGACCATCGTGGTGTTGCAGACAGAAGCGTGACTCGTCAGTAAAGACAATTTCATTCCATTCTGCCGTCCACATCCTTCTTTCATCGCACCATTGGCGGCGGAAACGTCTGTGGTTCTGCGTCAAGGGTAGACGAAGCAATGGACGTCTTGCGGACAGACCACTCTGCTGTAAACGGCGTCGAATGGTACGCGCAGACACTGGATGATGCGGTACAGACTGAATGTGCTGTGCTATGGTTCGTGATGTGGCTGAGCGATCCGTCACTGCCATACGCACAATAGGCCTGTCATCACGTGAAGTGGTGCACTGAAGTGGATGCGATCGAACACGTCGGTCCGTCGTACCCTCCTGCATCCAACGATCACATATCCGCATTACAGTTGTTTGGTTTCGTCCAACACGACTACCGATTTCCCTGAAAGATAATCCACAATCTCGGTAGGCCACTATCCTTCCTCTGTCGAACTCGGATACTTGATCAAAAGATGATCGCTGTTTTCTACGAGGCATAATTGATCGTTTTTTTGAAAAAACCACAAGAAAAACACAATTGCCGTACTTGAAATCGTCGAAATCTCCAAGCCTTAAATAGCGCTTTGAAGTGGCGCCACAGGCGCGCGTGATGTGCGTCTGCGCTGAAATTCTAATCATTTGCATACCTCACCTCCGTTAATGCATGTTGTAAATTTCATATTATTTGCATGCTTCCTTCAGGGTGTTGCATTTACGGTGGCCAGCAGTGTAAATAATAAATCATAACACGTTCACTTACCCGAGGAGGAAGAAGGTCTCGACCGCTAGCCAGCCATTGTTGATAAGCTCGAATTCAAAGGACTTAAACCATCCCCGGATAGCTGAAGGATCCTCTACAAAAATGAAAATAAGGTTACTCACAGCATCGACCCAACCCCAACTAGAATTTACCCGTAGGTATAAGAAAGCGCTTAACCTAACCATCTGGAGCCGCGGTGGTACAGTTGGTACAGTCGAGGATTAGCAAATCGCAGGGTTCCAAGGTTGTGTACGCTGGAGCTGGTGCACGATAAATCTGCCGTGGCCCCAAATGGTGGCTCGTTGGCATATCGTGGTGGTTGGGAGGTTGGTTTGGGGTTTTATAGCTCAAGGGTTATATTTGGTCAAGCTGCGCATAAGGTAGGTAGGTATTTTAATTAACGTCGCACTGGAGCAACACAATGGCTTAGTGGCGACGGTCCGGGATCAAACCAAAGATCCGAGGACAACACCATGTAATTTCGAACCACGGTCAGATGACAAGGTCACACCTGAGCTGACACTCCACTCTCCAAACTTCCACACCACGCCAACGTGAGGACATTTGAGGCCGCGATAGATTTAATGTGCAGTCCCCTTTGTACACGACGGTCTTTGGTTGGATTTGCACTCGCAACCCTTGCTAATCCGTAACTCTTCCAACCGGGCTACAGCGGGCCCCAAGCAACAGACAACATACAAAACAGACAATATCAAGTGTTTGTGAAAAGAAAAGATGGAAAGAAGAAAGTGGAGGTAGATCGCTTGGGCATCCTGGTATTGCGATCCCCATGTTTTCCAGAGGCAGTAAACTCCATGTGAAAATAATAAATCACTAGGGTACCTCGGGTTCGTGATGAAAAGAATGCTTTGGAACGATTCTGTTGATACTAATCCCCCCTTTGAAAAGACTCGTCTGGAAAGATTCTATAGGTCAAGAAGTCCAAAACTACTAGCTGTAAAGTGGAATTTTAGGTATGTGAACCCTTCAGCGAGTTAACGCTAAGTCAGCAACTAAATTTAATGGTTATTAACTTTCAGAAAAAATGACATTAACAGTTGTGTTAATAGAATTTAACAATTGAAATTTACCATTAAATAAATTTGTGAAAAGAGTGCATGCAACTTTTTGTTTTTATCAAATGTCTTTAGAAATTTCAATTTTTATTTAAATTGCTTTACCGCTATCTCAATAACATAGGTAGCTGTTAACATTTTCGATAACAGTTTCTAACTGCTATTTTGCAATAACACTATCATTTAAACTATTATCGAAATAACGCATGGCCGCAGTGACGAGGCGCTGTTACTCATTTAGCACTGCACAGGAGGCACGTGTGGCTTAAGAATGCTACGGACGCGAGCAACCCTACCCCAGCCGTCCAGCCCTCTCCCTTACCTCCGTGCTTATAGGTTGGTAGAGCGAAAGATTAATTCGATGTTTCAGATACAGTATAATTGACAGGATTTAAAGCATGCAAAAGTTATGTTAGATTTCCACTGGCAGAATGGTAGAAAGAGATTTCTTGGACAGGAAAGGGCCGAAGGAATCAATTTCTTATTTAGTGCTGCATAAATATGAGGTCATGACAGATTTAATGTGCACCAGAACCAGTGTACACGATGGTCAGTGGTTGGACCGAGTTTTGAACTCGCAATCCTCCTGTTGCTAATCCGTTACTCTTCCAACTGAGCCTCCGCAGACCCCTACTCCAGGAAGGAAGAGATTAACAAAATTTATATGTGCATCCTTTTCTTAGCAACATATTAACATTAACTCTGTGGACAGTTGTGCCTTCCAATGGATACCAAGCCATTGTGATACACCAGGCAATGAACGCGCAGACGAGCTAGCTAAAAATGGTTGTCTTCTACCCCAGCCGTCCAGCCCTCTCTCCCTTACCTCCATGCTTGAAGGTTGGTAGAGTGAAAGATAAATAAGTCCGTCTGCGACCATCAAAAGCTTAAGGCTACGGACAAAACATGGATCAAGCTTTTGTCTGACCCTGTTCCACATGTGCCATGACATATTGCTAGGGCAAATTTTCGAATTTTAACTGGACATGACTTTTTAAGAGGACACTTGCACCGCATTGGTGTGCATGCTTCTCCCGACTGCCCCTTTTGTTCGACGGGGATTGCACTTTTTTATCTGACGATCACATCTTAGTTGACGACCTTTTTAGAAGGGCTAATTTGTACGGGGCTGCCCGTAGGAAATTATGGTCCCTCGACTTTTTCTGACGTAGGAAAAAATATATCAAAATGACTGCCCATCACAAGACATTTTGTTGATTCGATACAAAATTGGGGGATCCTTGAATTAGAACTGCGAATTGCTCTGAACAGGGTGGTAATTTCAATTACAACTACTCTATATTTTTCCCCTTAGTCGAGACTGAAACCACTAGATTCAATCAATAGGGCCTATAATAAATGTTTTAAAAAATAAACGTTCATAAATAAATATGCTTCTACTCATATTTTATATTCAGGTACAACTGCATCATACGCCTCGTTTGGTGGCAACGCTCTTGGCGCGTTTTTTGGCACACTTTTAATAGCTAGTTATGGCAGGTGAAGGCAACCCATCCTTTTTGGCTAAGTATTTGAAAATTCGTGTGAAGATTTAAAAATTGCTTACTTTAGCAAGTTCTTAGAAATTGTTACATTTAGATTTGGAAGAGTTTAACAGTTTAGAAAAGATATTTTAACAGCTATTTTCCAACTATTTCTTCTAATTATTTTCCGATAAAAAAACGTTTTTTCAAAGTTTTGAATTTTTTCCCGTTAATTACTTTCCGCCTAAAGCTTATTATTTCCCGTTTAAAAAAAAAAAAAAAAAAAAAAAAACAATTTTTTCTAAGAACTCGTAGTGTAGATGACGAGAACACCGGTCTGGTATCCACTCTCCAAACTTCCATGCCAACGTGAGGAGGCCACGACAAATTTAACGCTCACCAGCCCCCGTGTACACGACGGCCAACTGGGCTATCGCGGCCCTAGATAGCGACGAAGAGCAAATAGTACTCACTGAGCAGTTCGAAGTCCATGAGGACGTAGGTGTGTCCCAGAACAATCCAGCACATGCCTAGTGCCCGGATGCCGTGGATGCACTTGAGTTCCGAAGACCCGGTGGAGGGAGAGATCAAGCGCCGGAAGTTGGAGGGGAGAGAGAAAGCCACCAGCACCCTCACACCGACACCTGTAAAAAGAGCGTAACTTTAAAACGTGTTGAGTGGGTTTATGCACTTATTGTAGTGTCCATTTCTGAGTCAGGCGCCGTGTGCATTTTGAACTATTTTGGCTATGTCGATTATTTTCTCTGTGAAGCTGTTTTTCACGATGGTAATCGATGGTTTGAAGAGCAGCTGCTATTGCAGGGCAGGTGAATACATGAGGTGTGAGTTCAAGACCCAGGCAGTTGATACAATGTCTACGTTCTGGTTCCATCACAAGTTACTTTTCATGCCTTTAAAATGTCCGGTTCTCAGTCGATATTTTTGTGGTGGTTTTTCTATCGGTATTCATTTCACAAATTTGTTGTTTTATTTTAATTTTTTGTGATATGAGTTTGAATTTTACCAAAGATTAGCATCGGTGAGAGTTATCGGGATTTGTTCAGCATTTAATTCTCTGGCTTTCTCTGCCAATGGGTCTGCATTTTCATTTCCTTCAATGTCCACATGTGGGTTCGATTGGGTTGTTGGGCGCTGTTTCACTGTACGGCTTTCAGCTATACAGGGTGTCCCAAAAAGGTTGTTACGCAATTTATCTTTTTACCATTTGGAGATAGGTAGGAAATGTAAATTGCAAAAGTACACCAAATAAGGTGAGTAATTAAGATATGTGAATAAAATTATCCAAATGGTAAAAAGAAAAATTGCGTAACAACCTTTTTGGGACACCTTGTATAGTCTGCCTTAAGTAGGAGTACCACCCTCCACATGTGGGTTAGGCAATTGAAAACAGCTTTAAAACAAACAGCACATTTAATTATATTAAAATTTGGCCATGCTGTGCCAGACACCAGAGATACAATATCATGTAATATATGCATAATGAAAGTTTTACTAACACAGAAGAGAGAAAAACACCCAAGGAGAAATGCAACTGACAGGAATCGAATCTGTTCGTCTACAATTCGCCGGTTGCTAGCGCAGTGGGCATACCCACTGAGCCATGATTGCCCCTACTGCCCTTAGGTATGTAAATGGTTCATATTGTAATGTAATGGTTGGTAACTAAAAAATTTGGAAGGTATTCGGACTGTTAAACTCAGCAACACATACATATAGAATCCATCCCCCATACCGCCACCAGAGGTCACGCTGAGCGGAACTGTAACTTTATTTTCCTATCTCAGTTAGAGTTGGGCTTGTGACAGTGACTGCACCCTTCCACGTGCAGGTGGTATTTTAATTAACATCGCACTGGATCAACGCAACGGGCTATTGACGACGGTCCGGGATCAAACCCGAAGGAAAAGATCCGAGGAAAACACCACGTAATTTCGAATCCCGGTCAGATGACGAGGTCAACACCTGTGCTGGCACCAAACTTCCACACCAGACCAACGTGAGGACATTTGAGGCCGCGACAGATTAAACGTTCATTAGCCCTCGTGTACACGACGGTCTTTGGTTGGATTTGAACTCGCAACCCTCAGATTGGTAATCAGTGAGCAGGTGGAGAGCCGTCTATACAACTTATGCATGTGACAGCATGTAGGTTGTGCCATGATTCGTGTAACTTTTTCTGTACATAATTTTTAAATAATTAATTGTTGTGTTACTCCTCATTTCCGTGTCATCCAGCTTCGCGTCTTCACCCTAGACACCGTACTACACACATGAGCTGTGAGACAAAAATAAATGCATCTTACTTACCATATTCCTCGAGTGATGTGTCAGATACAATTCTCCAATCCACAACTGAACCGATACAGCACAGTATAGCCAATATCGACAAACTAATTCTGGGGAAAACAAAACTAATTTAGTGTTCAGATCTTTACACATAAAAGAATATATTTGTGAAATATATTATTTTATTATTATTATTATTTTATTTTATTACAGGGCAACTTGAATAATTCGAAGCTGAAGGGACTACTAAAAAAATTCGAACTATCCAAAACTTCGAATTAAAAAAGTTACATCTTTTAACTTTAATTTCAGGTCCACTGAATGCTTGAAAAGATTATTCTGTCAATAAGTAAATATTTATTCAGAAAGATCATGGTATGAAAGACAAACATTATATGTAAACAAAATAAGATTTACATTATGTAAGCTACAGTACATATTACATGTACTGTAGCTTACGTAACAGGTGGCGGGAAGGGGGGTCTCAGCTGTTACGTGTTGAACAGGTGGGGGTATTCCGTCGATGATTTCTTAACGATGAAAGGCCGAAAAGTCGTTATGGTTCGAAAGTTTTTATAAAAAACTTCGAATTAAGGAAGTTGAACTTCGAATTATCCACGATTTTTTAACATTGATTTAATGAGAAGTTCAAGGGACTAAGAGAAATCTTCGAATTAACGACGATTTCGAATTAGAGACGTTCGTTTTATCCAAGTTGCACTGTATAACTAAGCACCACTTTTTTGCGATTCGATAGTGGTCTCACTTTTCAGGGGGCCAAGGTACCTCAGTTGAAAGAGTAACGGATTAATCGGAGGGTTGCGAGTTCGAAACTAGGTCCAACCAAACCGCGTACGCGCTACTCATTAAATCTGTCGCGGTCTCAAATGTCTTCACGTTGGCGTGGTGTGGGAGTTGGAGAGTGGGGTGCCCGCTCAGGTGTTGACCTCGTCGTCTGACCGTGGTTCGAAGTAACGAGGTGTTGTCCTAGGACCTTTCCCTTCAGGACAGATACAGTACCATCGCCAATAGCCCGTTGTGTTGCTCCAGTGCGACTTTAATTAACAAACTACCTCACATTTATGGTAAGCATCGTTTTGTCACCCATGTGCTTTAAATTAATATTTTTCTTATGTCTACAAGGTCTTAGCAGGCATAACCGGGTTTTAGGCAGGTAGTTGAATTAACGTCGCATTGGCACAACACAACGGGGTATTGGTGAAGGTTCGCGATCCATCCCGAAGGACCACACCTCGTCATTTCGAACCACCGTCACATGACGAGGTCAACACTTGATCTGGCACCCCACCCTCCAAACTTCCACACCACACAAACGAGGACATTTGAATCCACGAGAGATTTAACGCGCATCAATCCCCACGTACACGCGTCGGTCTTTGTTTGGATGGATCGAGTTCCGAACTCGCAACCCTCCGGTTACTAATCGCCCTCAGGAACACATCTCCGTCATGTATGTGCGATTTTCACGCACCCGAAGTGATCTAGTGATCTTTCCCATGTGGTTTATTGTCTTTAGTTAACACGGGATTCACGCTCCCAGGATACCCAAGCCATCATTTTCAGCTTTCATCCCCATTATTCTATATATTCCCAATCCCACTTTTTCCCCTTTCACGTTATTTACTTCAATTGTCTGTCAGGCGTTTGGTGCAGCTTGGCCCAAATAGGGTCCTTGCGCCATAAAACCCCAAAACAACCAACCAACCTGTTGCTAATCCACTACCCTTCCAATCGGGCTACCGCACCCCCCGAGGAATTCGGATACCATGGATGAACAGTCGTGTAGAAATCTATAAAAATGCTATCTCTATGTTCCTACACAATTAGATTGATTGCTCTTAGGTTCTATGGCGCAAGGGCCATATTCGGCCATACTGACCCAAACGCACGACATCGTCGAGAAAGGGACATACCCACATCACATCAAGAAAGCTTTACTGACACAGAAGAGAGAAATACAATTAGGGAGGAATCGAACCTGCAACCTCGTGATTCAGTGGGTTTGCCCACTGAGTCACGATAGGCTCATTTATCAAGCAGGAAAAATGTACCTTGATATATCTAACGCTCTAATAAGTATAATCACTTCTGAGTTAGCTACAGATAGCTCTGAATGGAGTAGGGGTTGATCCCGGACTGGGGAGCACCCCACTCTCCAAACATCCACACCACGCCAACGTGAAGATATTTGAGGAAACGACAGATTTAACATGCACCAACCCCCTTTGTACACGACGGTCTTTGGTTGGATTCGAACTCGCAACCCTCCGATTGTCTTTGATAGGAAAGACAAGTTTACGTATATTTGTGCCAGAAGTTCAAGCAATAATGACTTACAAAAGGGCGAAGTGGACAGGTTGAAGTTGTGTCTCCTCGTTCGTGTAGCATTGAGGGACCCTCACTTTGAAATCAGTACCGTTGGTCACTGTAAAAACGTCGAATTTCGTTATTAGTACGATTCAGAGTGAAAGCTGTTTTATATAATATTCAAACTATTAACTGCAACATTCGGATTGTGTTGACGAATAAACCGAAACATATTCACATCTTTTTTTTCCGATGGGAAAAAAATCGATTTTCGATTCGATCAATTTCGAATTGATGGATCGATTCGATTTTCGAACCGATCTTTTCTGTTATATTCCGTAATCATGAAACTTAATCTATCTGACAGAGCACACCGAAGCGGAGTTTGGTTCCTTTTGGAAAAAGGAAATAATTGATTAGTAAAAATATTTATAACTAAGATATCACATTAGTAGGGTAGAAAACGGAGTAATTATGGAATGTTTTAAAAAACTAATAAACAAACGAATTTCCTGTTGAAGAGATTGATTTTTAACATTAATACTTTTCAGATCAAAAATATAAAATATGGATAGTAAAGAACATTGAGTGAGATTACTCCAAAATAGTGTGTTATACTGCTGCCATTCGGGGGATAATTTGAGTGGATGAAGCACAGAAAAAATATAAAAGTAGAGTGAACAATGGTAACCTTTTTATGTGCCCAGGATCATGTGTCCAAAACTAGTAGGGTACTTACGTATTAACCGCATGCCAGCGATTAATCGCCAAATCTGTTGGAAGGGGTATAAGACGGAAGAACTGGAACAATCTGGTTATATTCACTGCCAAGTGAACCATAAATACAATTTCATTGATTCTGATTGTTTTACAAAACTTTTTTATAACCACAGTTCAATGATCTGTGCGTAGTTGCATTAGATACTCGTGTTCTATTTTCTCTATTTTTACGTCGAAGTAAATTTTTAAGTAACGCTTGATCGTTACGAAATAATGCTGGAAGAATATTCCCATCCCAATGGATATTGGGATGGGAATATTCTTCTATTTTGGGGCATTTGTCGCGAAACACAGGAGAAACATTTCTTGTTATGGTTCCAGTTGTAGTGCTACCACATTAATGAACGAAATAAAAAACATTAAAGATGGATCGACCATTTTTTCCGACCCTAAGGGCAATTGCTAAATATTTTCCGCCCGAAACAAAACTTGGCTGATATTCGCCAATGGCATGCGGTTAATACGCAAGTACCAGTAGTAGTAACGTGACCTTTCGACTACTTTCGGTCTGCGGGGTGGAAACAGTCATCATATGATTGGTTCCTGGGACGGGAGTAGATGCCCATCTATTAGTTACTGAATGGTCCGAGTGGCTTTATCGATTTCACCATTACTGTTGCCACTCTATAGAAATGAGCATTCATACGCTACTCTATCATCAGATGTTACATCGCCAAACGAGTCGATAAGATGCCGAATCGGCCAAACGTCAATATTTCAACGAGCAGTCACATGACTACTAGTCGACATGTTGGTCTCATTTTTTGAAGCTCCTCTCAATAGGAATACTCAGTCTACTTATATTGCAAGTCTATGGGTTGAAGTGAATTATAGAGAGAACATCTATATATATAAAGCAGAGTTGGCATCTGTCTGTTCTCTATACAAATCTATACAGTTTGACCAATCCACACCAAATTTGGTACACTTATTCTTTGGAAACCTACGGGTAACGTAGGCTACATATTAACCCCCGTTCTATTTGTCTTGGGTGTGCAGAGGGGTGTAACGCCCCGTCATCTTGGACAGAGCACTTGCTAGGGGGCGCTCTCTCCCGGTTTGACTGTGCAGATGACGTCAGAGTTAGCATCTACAGGAGTCGCCTCTTAGATGGCCTTGCAGTTTTTTTAGAATCTTGGAGTCTGGTACAATCGCAGATGGGTGTGGTTGCGCTGAAAATCGTACAGTATCATATCGCTTATAGCAGGGATGGGCAAACTTTTTCGGTCGCGGGCCAAAAATCGAAAAAAAAAAGTTTGGCGGGCCAAGATAAATTTTTCTAAAATTTTAAAAACAATATACAAGTATTACAATTTAAATATGTTAATGAGATTAATGAAATTGCGATTTCATTTTTAAAAGTTCCTTATATTGAGGTTCGAAGTGAGATGTACTGATTCTAAGGAACGAGGCTAAATGCTCATCTGTCAGTCTACTTCTGAAATAATTCTTTCTAAGGTTCACATATATAAGATGAAGCAAACATAGCACTGATTTTCTGGGCGTGAGATATTAAATTTGGGAAACTTACTTTCGATAATGATTTGTAAAACTCTAACTTTGGCATATTTAGAAACAGCTGCTTGAGATGATTGTTAGATTGCAACTCAATTAATTCAAGCTGCAAATCTGACCTCACTGCTTCACAATTTACGTTGAAAGGCATGGTAAAAATATCCAATTCTGTTTGAATGGCACTGAAATCTTGAAATCTGCGTTCGAACTCAAAATGCAGTTTTTTCAAGCCATCTTCATAATTCTTAAGCTTCTCTTCATTTACTGAGGGTATTGAATTTAACCTCGAGAAATGAGACAAGTCGTTCTTAGCTAGCTGCCCAGCAAACAGATTAAGTTTTAGTTTAAAAGCTTTGAGATGGGCCCAGATATCGTCGATAAATTGATTTTTCCCTTGCATCTTGACATTCAAGTTGCTCATATGACAAAGAAGATCTGTGAAAAATGCAAAGTCCGAAAGCCATTCTGTATCTTCTAACATTTCGCACTCCGCAGAACACTGTTTCTCATGGAAGAACGACACAATGTCGTCTTTCAGCTGCCAAACTCGCTCGAAAACACATCCTGCACTAAGCCACCTTACTTTCGTGTAATACAGTACATCAGAGTATTCAGATTGCACGGACTGAAGAAAATCTCGAAATTGCCTGTGAGTAAGCCCACGAGATCGAATAGTATTTACAAGCTTCACAACTGCATCAAGCACGGGTTTCATATTCAATGCAGATTTACACAGAGCATCTTGATGTATAACACAATGTAGAAAAACAACATTGTTCCCGGGATAGTTTTGATTAAAGAGTCCAAGAAATCCAGATTTTTTTCCTGTCATATTTGGTGCTCCATCGGTCGTAATATTACATATATTTGTTATAGGCACTTTCAAAGTTAAAAGCCCTTCCTGAAATTCACGAAAAATATCACATCCCGTTGTAGTTCCCTTTAAAGAACACATGCACGCCAGTTCCTCGGTAATTTCAAAGTTCTCATCAACACCTCTTATAAATAATACTAATTGAGCAGTATCATTTATATCAGTGCTTTCATCTATAGCTATGGAGCAAAATTTAAACTGGCCAA
Organism: Meta bourneti; assembly: GCA_933210815.1. Classification (NCBI taxonomy): domain Eukaryota; kingdom Metazoa; phylum Arthropoda; class Arachnida; order Araneae; family Tetragnathidae; genus Meta; species Meta bourneti. The sequence goes on from OW119930.1 coordinate 13,365,377, forward strand.
TCTTTGACTCTAATTGTGATGTCAATATTTTATCGATGGCTTCGATTCTAGAAGTCACCGTTTTTCGAGATAAGCTTACAGTCTCAAAATTATTTTTCTTGTCTGGACATAAAACATCACAAACTTGGAGCATGCATTGTTTAACGAACTCCCCATCACTGAGAGCTTTATTATTTTTAGCAATATTGTATGCTACAATGTAACTTGCATGTGTAGCTAGCTGCTTCTTGGATAGTGTTTACCTTCTTGAAAAAATTTTGTCGGCCTGATAATTTTTTACAAAGACTTTCTACATTTTGTTTTCTTTCATATTCGGACATTGCTTCGTAATTGGAATTCTTATGCTTAGATGTGAAATGACGGGAAATGTTATATTCTTTGAAGACTGCTACAGCTTCATTGCAGATGAGACACACTGGTTTATCTTTAACAACTGTAAAAAAATATTTCCAGGTCCATTCATCATTAAAAACACGGCTCTCTGAATCAACTTTACGTTTTTTAGTAGCCATTTTGGGGTTGAAATATTTTACGAATAACCCAAACAAGCACTAGCTACGCTATACTTTTTATACTTTCACCACTATTCACAATGATGCTATATGTCCGCAATCTTTCCATACGCAATCAATAATATTAAAACTCGCGCCAAAAGAAAAAGCCGCTGGCTGGAGCTTAAAATGCGCAGTCTGCCACATGTGAGGTCTAATTCACCTATATTGGATTCCCATATGTCTGCTCCCCGAGAAAGAGATAACGCTTGTTGGCGCCAGTCTACAGCTATAACTAACAAAGAACTTCCGCTTTTAACACTTTACCGATTGAAAGCTGTCTGTGCTTGCTATTTCCGTCGATTTATGTTTTGTAGAACAAAAATAGAGAAAGTAAAAAGATCATCAGTCCTTTGAAAAAAAGGAAGAAAAAAAATAATATTTAAACAAAGTAGAAAAGGAGATGGATATATAATATATAAATCATATTTTCTTTTAATTTCCGTCGGAACGGCAAATTAAAATTCTATCCGCGGGCCGCATAAAACCTTCCGGCGGGCCGGAGTTGGCCCGCGGGCCGTAGTTGGCCCATCCCTGGCTTATAGGGTAATGTAGGCTACATATTAATAATCCGAGCAACGCCGGGTAAATTCAGCTAGTGATTTATAAGCTTGTGTACGCAATGGTCAGAGAAAAAGGATACAAGTTACCTCTGCTGACAATATTTCGCATGTCCTGGAGGCTACAGGTGGAGGGAACGCAAACGACAAAACGGATCTTCTTGTGACTCAGGGCTGAGGCTGAGTCTCGGAAGAAGTCACTTAACTAGAACGAAAACATCACTTTTAGTTGACACGGAGCAGAGTGCAGCAACTTCAATCTTCCAAAGAGTGTTTTATTACATTTCTCTTCTTGGGGGATCGCGCAAAAATAAAAACTTTAGTGGATTGTGACTATATTTATTGCATTGATTCAAATTTATACTACCCTTAGTACAAAAAGAGTTGCATTGCCCTAAGTACACAAAAGACTTGTACTATCCTAACTACACAAAAGACTTGTACTATCCTAACTACACAAAAGAGTTGTACTAACCTAAGTACACAGAGTTATATACAATCCCAACATTAAGAGTTATACTATCCTAAGTATACAAACTGTTATATACAATATTAAATACATACAAATAGTTATACTCAATTAAGTACAAACAATTATAAACAATCCTAACTATACAAACAGTTATACGCAATCCTAAGTACATTAAGAGATACTATCCTCAGAACACAAACAGTTGCACTACCTTAAGTATACAAAGAGTTTCACTATCCTAAGTACACAAACACTTATATACAATATCCTAAGTACACAAACACTTATATACAATCCTAAGTACATTAATAGTTATACTATCCTAAGTACACAGAGTTGTACTATCCTAAGACAAACAGTTACATACAATCCTAAGTACATTGAGACTTACACTATCCTGAGTACACAAAAAGTTGCACTATCCTAAGTATACAAAGCGTTGTATTATCCTAAGTACACAAAGAGTTGTACTATCCGAAGTGCACAAAGAATGTATCCTGGAACGGAATTCTCGCAATATCGACTTATCGCGTCAAGAAATCAGGCGCAAACTGAGAAGTTGGCAAAGATCTTGGCGCTCGCCAAGTACATGAAGAATTATGCCATTTAAGGAGCTGCGCCAACAACTGTCACGGAGATACAAAGGGTGCGAACACTGATATACAGGGTGATTCGAAATTCCCTGGGCAGACTTTAAAGATCGGTAACAGTGCATCAAAATAAAAATTGCCAAAGAATGTACGTCCGTAACTGTAGCGCGTAGAGGCTACATGGTGCTGTTTGGCGCATTTGAAAATCGTTCTTTTTTAAAACTTCGTCATTCGCGAAGGGCCGCGAAGGTTGGAAGAGTACCGAATTAACAACCGCAGTGTTGCGAGTTCGAGACTCGGTCGAATCAAAGGCTGTCGTGTATGTGGGTGCACGTAAAGTGGTCCCAAATGTTCTCACGTTGGTGTGGTGTGAAAGTTTGGAGAGTGGGCTGCCAGCTCAGGTGTTGATCTCGTCACCTGACCGTGGTTCGAAATGACGAGGTTCTGCCCTCGGATTTTTCCTTTCGGGATGGCTCCCGGACCGTCGCCACTAGCCCATTGTGTTGCTCCAGTGCGACGTTAATTCAATTACCTACCCTACCTTGTCATTCACAAAGCGGTTTTCGCACTTGATGGAGCATTATACGAATTACCAATTTGGTTTGGGTAGGTTTTTATGGCACAAAGAGGGAGGCACAGATGTGGCCAAATTATGCCAAACACCATTTATATTTTACAATCCATAATTCGTAAAAAGTCTAAATTTAAGGTAGGGAGGTATCGCTCCAGTGCGAGTTTATTAACGTCGCACTAGAGCAACACAACTGGCTATTGGCAACGGTTCGGGAAGACACGAAGGGAAAAATCCGAGGACATTACCAAGTAATTTTGGACCATGGTCAGATGACGAGTCAACACCTGAGCTGGTACCCCACTCTCAAAACTTCCACACTACGACAACGAGAGGGCATTTGAGGCCACGACAGATTCAACATGCACCATCCCCTGTGTACACGACGGTCTTTGTCTGGACCTAGTTTCGAACTCGCAACCCTCCGTTTGCTAATCTGTTTCTCTTCCAACCCGGGAAATATAAAAGTAGAATGAGCAATGATAAGCTTCTAATGTGCCGAGGATCATGTGATCCAAACTCCAATCCAAGACCGTCTTGTCATCTTATCTGTGGGTAACCACATCTTTGAGTACCTTAAAAAGTAACCTGTGAGTAACTTAAAGGCGAGTAACCGCACTTTGCAAATCAATAGATAAAATCAATTAAGGAAGTTGAGCGCAGATGCTTTCTGCGGGTCTGCTAGTTTTTTCAGGAATAAAACATACCGTTCCATTGTTGCTGTCCAACCTGCTTTGGACCAGGCTGTATTTCTCGGGCATGGGCGGGAAAGGGGGCGTGGCCTCCACTGCGCAAGAGCTGCCCCTGAACGTGGGGCGTCCCTCACTGTCCGGCAATTGGACTCCCAGACACTCGTCGAAGGAGCCATAGTCTACGAAGGTCCCCTGTAGCAGGCCGGGAGGTAACTTGGACGACGCATCCAGCACTAAAAGACACATCATCCTTACATTTAAGTTGGCCGTGTGGAGTGAAAATAAAAACGACGACACAGCCAAAATAACAACTTAACTATTTATTTGGTACAGCTGCAGTCTCTGCCGCGCGCTGTGGCAACTCGTTTTTTTTTTGGCGCCGTGTTTGGCACACTTTTTATGTCGCCACGGAAATCTTCCAACATTGAATATATACTGCATACGTACGGATGAATTATGTAAATCTGAATTAAACAACATTTTGACTAGAAAAACACTGCAAATATTGATTAAATATATGGACTTTTGGCGTAGTTATAAGCGACTCATGCCGGTGAGGGTAACCCATTTTTTCTCGAATTTCCAACAGTGAATCTATACTGTACATATGGATGAAATTAATCAAAATATGTACATAAGAAGGATATAAGTTATTTTTAAAAATACCCGCTCTCCACCGTGTCCAAACTAAAAAGAACAACCAATGCTGGACAGAACTGGACGCCGGCAAGGTTGCCATAAAAATAGGTTAACCCTAACCAGGCGAAAATTCGAGAAAAAAATGGGTTACCATCACCCGGCATGAGTCGCTTATAACTACGCCAAGAGTCGTTGCCACCGCGCGCGGCAGAGACTGCAGCTCTACCATTTATTTATTTTAAACATACACTATCTACAATAGGGGTCGCCAAACGTCTTTCACCGTCGACCCATTCAAGAGTTTCTTGACTTTTTATGACTCCCTATATTTTACTATTACGTAATTATAATAGCACAAGCAAAAAAGACACTTGAACCCTTTCGGGCCTAATGGGCATATGCGTCCCAGAGATTAGATTGGGTAAATAAATCCCACTTTTGAATGGGTTTTTACGTTTTCAGTGTTCTTAAGGAATTAGGGAATAAAAATAGGACTAAAGAAACCTGGCAATACTTTCAGATTGCAAATGGCGGACTTGTGTTTTTGAGCACGCCCATTCATTCTGATGAATGAGTGATCGTGGTTCGGAAACAAAGAGATGGTACAAAATTAGACGTTAGTTGCCCAGAAGCCTTTTCCCACTACAATATGTACATGAATGGAGTTGACCGCTGTGATGAAATGGCTACTTTTTAGGGTCATGGCAGAAAATCAGACAAGTGGTGGAAAAAGATTTTTAGTTATGATTTCTGTTGTGAATGCATGGATTACGAAGTGTGATGTGGAACATAAAATAGAACCACTATTATCATTCATGGTCCCCTTAGCTGAGCAACTCATAAATGTTGGAAGGGAGAAAGCAAACACAAAAAGAACGCGAAAGTACGGTCGTCCATCAAAAAGAGCAAAAACTACTAAATTAAACTACTTTTCAGAGTTAAAAATTTTAATCATGCAAAAGTCGGGGAGAAAGGGTTAAGATGTACATATACACTAATTTTTTTTAATTTTGACTTTAAAAATCCAATTTTTTTACAATAGGTCATTGGTTGTGCTTAAACTCATTTCAGTGTGAAAAATTCAGATTAATCTAATCATTAATTATCTAATTTAGATATAATTAGCGTGTCTTGAACAGTGATGTCTCAAATTATAATTTTTCAGAAAGACAATAACTGTTGGAAATTATTCCTAACATTATTCTTCATGTTTTGACCCTCAATCAAATTGCTAGAAGGAATAGGTTTTTTGACAATTTTTTTTCACCCAGTCTCAAAAATCAATATTTTTTAAGGAATTTGAACATTTAAAAATCAACTAAAATTTCATTTCTTAACTAATAACTTTGACTGAGGGTCAAAACATTCACTGTATTATATAGATTATAATGACACAAAAATAATTATAATAGATCATTTCATTGTGGAGTTATCACTGAACTAAGCATCCTATTGCAAAAACATAGTTCCTCAGAAATCGAGTTGGAAGTTTTGGAAACAGGTTTGTATAGGGACTACCTAAAGAAAACCCTTGTAACAACAAAACTATTTCGAATATTTACAAGACCTTGGTATCGTTTCAAAGCTAAGGAGTAGGAAAATATTTTGAATTAATAAAAAAAGTATCGATATTCTGTTATACGTATAATATACTAGTATATATTATTATATTGGCTTAACGTCAAAAGGATACGTTTTTGTTTTTGATGTCCTTCTTAAAATTACATACTTGATAGGAGGGGGATAAATAGTACATAAAATTATAATAAGACAAGCAAAAAAGACGCTTATGGGGACCGGTGCAGTTCTATCTCAGTAATGTTAAAATGGTCATATTTTAAGGAACATTTTCTCAGAATCTTTTATATGTATTGACTTGAATTTTTTTATACAGGTTATGAAGACACTTTTAAACACTTTAACACAGGGATTTTTAAAAAACTTAAAATTTGAAATTTTGAGAATTTTTTTTCTTCGACTCCAATTTTTTTTTGGAAAATGACCAATTTTCATCCTTTTTAACACTCAAAATAAACTTTTCTGAGCAGATAGAAAAAAATGCCTGTGTTAAAATATGTTATAGGGTATGATACACTTGTAAACCAATTTTTTTTATATTTGCTTGAATAGATTTTGAAAAAATGTTCCTTTTATGGGAAAAATACACATTTTGAGATATTGAAGTTTAAAGCATAAAATTGACCCTACCTCAAAATTTTCCAGCTCCATAATCTGGATCATCACATATATTATTCATAGAACTCTTATGAGCACTTTTGCATCTTTTTGCAATTGTACTTAAGGTACGAAAGCTTCTTTCGGCATACATAAGTCGTTCATTGTCACCTTGCTTCATTGCACGACGCATGTTCACTCCAGGTTCAATACCCAGTTTTTCTAAAACTTTACACCGACTGATGTTCCCTTCATTAAACGTGCACACAGCATCATATACACCAAATTTTAGGCATGTGATTCCAACAAATACATTTTTTGGAACTCTCGACCAAACAACAGAGTTAAAACTCTCATTACAATTTTGTGTCTTGCCATGAAGACAGCGTTCCAAAAGTTGAGGATCAGATAGATCTCTGTATATTGGTTTAATGTATTCCATTATTGGAGCAGGTAAACTATTTTTGTGTGAATAGGTTTTGCCTTCAGCTTGTGCCTTGTTAAATTTGCACCATGTATTCTCACCTGACGGGCAGAGTCCATGTTGTGGTATATTATCAGTGGACATTTTGTGAAACCAGGTTGCCCATATAGAACGTCTCATTTCTTCGACCGACTGCTTTCCTCTAATTGCCATACCATAATAAGACTGCAGATTATTAATTTCATTATCCGTTAGTCTGTTTTTACCACCTAATGTCTTGCCATCTGAAAGTTTCTTTGAACGTGAGGTTTCTTTCAACCGGCGCAACCTGCTGCCCATTCTTTTATTTACGTGTGCAACACACTCTAACTTTTCAACAACTAGTTCATCACCATAAGGTTTTGCGTCAGTGATAGCTTTGTAACCTTTTGAGTCCCCATCACTTAAGTAATGGCTGTACCTAACGCCTTTAGCTTTGGAACGTTCAAAGATATTCAAGACACCCTGAACTTCAATGCCACCACTTGTTCCACTATAATTTGAAGAACAATCTGGTAAATGTGCATCTTTGTTTGGGCATTTGCAGTACTTTGTGCACACTTCTACATTAATCACCTTACTAGACTCGACACTGAGACAGCTGACTATTCCATTCAAAGATTTGAAACCTCTTTTCTGCCACGAACCATCCAATGCAACAGGGATATTTGCAGCACCATCATTTTTCAAAACGGCTTCTGCAGTAGCACTGGTCATCGAGTCTTCAGCAACATTTTGTACGGCATCAGCTAATATATCATTATGTTTGAAATAACGAAATGATGGAGACGGCAGATTCATTATTCCGTTGAACACTTTTGCGGACGTCTTGCCTTTTCCAATGCAACGAAACGCATAGGTAAGTCGAGCGTTCACTTCATATAATTTGAAATTCCCTTCGATATTTGTTGTGCACTCCTTGGAATTACAAAATTCAACACTAAATTCACAGTTTGTGCAAAACAGCATAATTATTGATGCTAAACCATGAAGAGTTTTGCTTTTGATTGATAAGCCAACACCACCACAATTTCTACAGCAAACACTTTCACAAAGAACTTTTGAGAGCAATTCTAAATTAATTATTTCATTAGTATGAGTTTCTTGAGAACAAACAGATACTTCTGAATGCGCTGATATATTTAATTTCTTCGCTGACGACGACTGATCATTATGACAAGAGTTAGTTGTCGAATCTCTAGTTACATCAGTATTACTAGAAGTTACAACATTCGCTTTGCCAACACTTCTACGCTTTTTAAACACCTTATTAGTAAAACGTGGCATATTTCTCGAAATAAACTGTTTAAATTACTTCAAAATAGACAAATGTAGACGGAAATTATACACAGCTAGACAGATTTAGATTATTTGCAAAAGATCAAGAACACCTGCAAACGAGTTTGGATTTCAAATTCAAACAAACATTATTCACAAACACAGTCACAGTTATCATTACTGTTGCCAAAGTAGCAAAATAGATACAAAATAAAATAGATAAATTAAATAGTGTGGCTTGGTAAATAAAGTTTTCTAATGGGCTTCTCGTTTTGGGCGTTTGTTCAAGACATGTAAACAAAGATGGAAGCCCTTTAAATGACAAAAACGGACGTACAAGTATTTTTCAAAAAATTATTTAAAATACTTCTACTCAACGTATTTCCATAAATCATGTATCATTTTAAGCAGAAATGTATAAACATTCATTTAAATTGAAAAAAATAAAATCGAAAATTTGAAAGATTTTTGTGCACTGGTCCCCTTATGTCAGTTTTTACATTGTCTATTTTGTACTTAGTTTTTATTGTATGTATAATATAGTATATGATATTATATTTGCTTAACTTCAAAGGGATACGTTTTTGTTTTCGACTTCCTTTTTAACATTACATAGAGATCAATGATATAAAAATTTGCATTTAGATAACAATAATACAATCTTCCTTACATATGAAAATAAGACTTTTATTAACTTAGTATACAATTTACTAACGTACTACAATGTGAAGGGTGTGCTTCGTGATCCTTGACAAGATTAGCAATGTTGGGTTCAAAATGAGTGAGTTTCAGCCTTAAATCTCGCCACGGAATTCTACATTCACTTAATTGCATTGTCATTCAGGATGAAGGTAATCCAAGTTAACCGAATTAAATATTACCCCCGTAAAATGATGTCTTATATTTATCTATCGACCCCTAACAATGTTACATCGATCTCAGGGGGTGGATATTATCGACCACTGATCTACAATCAGGGATTTGTGTCCCTGATTGTAGATCAGGTAGGGGTGCTGCAAGCAGAGGAATGGAATCCTTTCAAACTACCGGCTCGAACGAGCACCAAAAAACACCTGCTCAGCTCGAGTTCTGCAACCTCTTGCCAGTTTCACTGGGAGACAGTTCAATCCCAGGGGAACGTCGTGCATCCCTAAAGACCATCAGGATGTCAAGGAGACCACCATGGAAGACCACCCCGGTAGATGTTTCGGGATTTACGGTCGGAGGTCAGTGCTGTTGACCTCTGATCACGAGCCATTGCTATGGACGCTACACATCCTTTGAATTTAAATCGGTTATATTCAAAAAATGGGGTTTGGGGATTTATGGCACAAGGGCCATGTTTGGCCATGCTGCGCCAGACACAAGTCATACAATATCACGTAATAGACATACACACACAATGAAAGTTTTACTGACGCAAAAGAGAGAAGGTAGGTATTTTAATTAACGTTGTACTGGAGCAACTCAACGGGCTATGGAGACAGTCCGGGATCAATCTCCCAAGGGAAAGATCCAAGGACAACACCACGTAATCTACGAAATACCCAGGGAGGAATGCATCTGCCTGGAATCGAACCTGCGCCTGCCTACAACTCGAAGGTTACTAGCTCAGTGGACACACATACCTCTATTCGTCATCAGGATCCTAACGAAAATATTTAATAGTTTCATAGAACTAGAGAATTCTATAGACTCCTATAGGAAAACGAAATTTCGTTTCTACAGAAAAAAATTATTTAGAATTCTATAGAGAAAAAACGAACAGGTCACGTCAAAGTAAGGACATTTGAGGCCACGGCGGATTTAGCGTGCACCAGCCCTCTTTGTACACAACGGTCTTTGGTTGGATTTAAACTCGCAACACTCCAGTTGCTAATCCGTTACTCTTCCAACCGGGCAAGGGGCCGCGGTGGCCCGGTTGGAAGAGTAACGGACTAGCAACCGAAGGGTTGCGAGTTCGAATCCAGCCAAACACCGTCGTGTACAAAGGGGGCTGGTGCACGTTAAATCTGTCGTGGCCTCAAATGTCCTCACGTTGGCGTGGTGTGGAAGTTTGGAGAGTGGGGTGCCAGCTCAGGTGTTGCCTCGTCATCTGACCGCGGTTCAAAATTACGTGGTGTTGTCCTCGGACTTTCCCTCTGGGATTGATCCCGGACCGTCACCAATAGCCCGTTGTGTTGCTCCAGTGTGACGTTAATTGAAAATACCAAATACCAAATACCAAATTCCAACCGGGCAACCGCGACCCTTGAAAAATAGGAACCGCCTGAGGAATGGAAATTTAGAAACAATTTTGCTCTTGGCTATTACAAAACTCGAACCCAATATTATAACAATTATTAAATCAATACAATGTCATGCATCCAAGTAAATTCTTTACTTACTTTTTACTATCTTTGTAACAATATACTACGATAAATATAAATATATGATGTATGATAGATAACTTTCAGGGTTTTTTCGGCTCCCCCATATGTCACGGTGGATCTATGTGGCGATTGGTCTTAAAAAGTATGCATCCCTGGTTGACTGGACCGAGTTTCGAACTCGCAACCCATTGGTTGTTAATCCGCTACTCTTCCAAATGGGCTACCGCGACCCTTGAAATAAAATAAATCGAAGAATAGATTTACATGACATACATACGTACATGAATACATTTCTATAGAATCACAACTCGTTTCCCCTTTTCTATAGAAACGAAATTTCGTTCCTCTACAGAAATCTAGGAAACTATACTAAATTTTTTCTTCAAACAACTCAACTCACTTAACGCGTTTAAAACCTTCGCGATGAAGAATGAAACCTACAAAGCTTTTATTAGCCCGTTGTGCTGATCCAGTGTGACATGAATTAAAATACCTACCCACAAAGCTTTTTATTCATAATAAGCGGATTAAGGATAAGTCAACAGTGTCTGGTCATGCTTTGAATGACGTGAAGTGTTTTTTGTTGTAGAGCTCTAATTCGGAGTTATTAACCTATGTGCTGAAAACGTCCTTGTAAATTTAGCCTTTACAGAAGTTTAGGGAAGTTGGTCATCCCGCTGCTTCTCACAGCATTGAGGCTAGCTCATTTAACCCTCCTGGTGGTTGTCTCGAAGAGGTACTCGGTCATTAGCAAAGCTGACCAGATCTTCATAGACGTGATATCTCGTCGAAAACACTTCGAGGGCTAAATATATTAAGACTGTAAGGGTTATGTGTATGTTACAGTGAAAGACCGAAATCTGGAGAATGTCGACTTTCACAGGTGAATGTCAACATTCACATAGTCGCTTGGTGTATGTCCGAAATATTTGCTAAATACCCTTATTTCTGACTTACACCGGCAAATGTCGACATTCACCATGCACTGATGGTGAACGTTGAACATGTCGGAGATTTATATTTTCTTCTCCGTATTTCAGTCGCGATAAAACGTCACAAGGGTGACGTAACTTTTTCGCCTCTCTTTCTGAGAGGAGTGACCAAGAACTTAAAATAAACAGTACATTCTAAATGAGAAAAGAAAATAATAGAAATTAAAAACTTACTTAATTATACAGTACATTCTAAATGAGAAAAGAAAATAATAGTAATAAAAAACTTACTTAATTATGTGATTCAAATCTTATTTATTGCAACAACTTAAACTATTATGACACTTTGAATTGCACAAGAGTCCCTTGCTTTTACAACTGCATTTATTTGTGGAACACTTCCTTTTGCAATGACAGCGTGTATAGCCTTGCCCCCCGCTTCTCGAATTAGCTGCAGCTGCTTCTCTCAGCGACATTTCTTGAAAAGAAATCTCATCTATGGAAAGTAACTTTTCTTTACAAATTACGAACTGATTACGTGTGTAAAGCTGCTTAAGGGTACCATTTTTATTTGCCAGTTTATAGAAGTCGGAGTCTTCTATTCCAACAACAACCGGCTAACACATTTCGGCTATCTGTACGACCACGGTCGACATCAGGGACTTGTATTCGTACAGTATCACCAATTTGAGCAGGAGGAAATTGTTTTTGTGAGGTTCGTAACATTTCAGAAAGTATTTTAGAGTACTTTTCTTGAGAAAAATAAAAACAACCGTCTTCTCGTTTACCCGCAATTAATGCATTTAACTTTTCAAGAAAAAGATCACGATTCACTGCAGTATCCATTCAGTATAAATTAGGGTATCGGAAAAAAAACCTCGGCTCCTCTCTTTTCGACCTCCACCAGAGCATATCTGTGATTGTCGACATACACCGGTGAGGGTCCGAATGTACAAGAATGTAATGAAATATTCGATCTTTCACCGACGTATTTGGTATGTGTCGACATTCACCGGTGAAAGTCGACATTCTCCAATTTCGGTCTTTCACGGTAACATATATATTCTTCCATTTGGTATTCTATAGAGTGATTTTGATGTGATTCAAGGAGTGATTTGGATTGGACTGGTGAATTATCGTATTTTCCCTTAAACGGGCCAACCAAAAACTGTCGGGTACAAAGAGGACAGGTGCACATTGAATCTGTCGTTGCCTCAAATGTCCTCACGTTAGCTGGTGTGGAAGTTTTGAGAGTGGGGTGCCAGTTCAGGTGTTACCTCGTCATCTGACCGTGGTTAAAAATTACGTTTTCTTCGATTCTTTCCCTTTGGGATTGATCCCGGACCGTCACCAATAGCCCCTTGTGTTGCTCCAGTGTGACATTAATTAAAATACTTTATCTAAGCTTAAAAATAATAGCACTGATTTATTTGTGCGAAAAATACATTCAACACGTATAAAGAGACGATTTTCAACTGGTGTGTCGCAAAAATGGCCCTGGTGGGCCTTACGGTAAGCAGGTAGTTACTTAACGCAGCACTTGAGTGACAGCGGGCTATTGGCGGCGATCAGGGATCAATCACGAAGGGAAACACCACGTACTTTCAAACCAAGGTCATATGACGAGGTCAGCACCTGATCTGGCACCCAACTTTCCAATCTTCACACCACGCCAACGTGAGGACATTTGAGGCCACGACAGATTTGATGTACACCAAACTCCACGTGCTCGATGTTCATTGGTTGGATCCAGTTTAGAATTGGCAACCCCAATCCGGGACACCTGACACAGAAGACAGAAATGCACCCAAGGGGGCTTGGTTGGTTTTGGGTGTTAACGGAGCAAGGGCCACATTTAGCCAAGCTGTGCCAAACACAAAACAACAATGGAGGGGGAAACAGAAGGGAGTGCAGATTACTCAGGTACCTCAGGGTTGTGATGCCCACACAGCTATCAAACATGTGTCCCTGAGAGTCACACAGAGGGGGATCGAACCTGTGCCGCCTACAACCCACAAATTGCTAGCGCACTGAACACCGTCCTTAAGCCAAGTAGTTACTTAAATAACGTCGCACTGAAGCGACACGACGGACTATTGGTGACGGTCCGGGATCATTCCATCGTCAAATGTTCCGAGGACACCTCATAATTTTGAAACATGGTCAGATGACGAGGTCACACCTGAGCTGGCACCGCACTCTCCAAACTTCCACACCACGCCAACGTGAGGACATTTGAGGACACGACAGATTTGGGGCCGTCGTGGCTCAGTGGATATGTCCACTGCGCTAGCAACCTTCGAGTCGTAGGCGGCGCAGGTTCGATTCCTCCCTGGGGTATTTCTCTTCTGTGTCAGTAAAACTTTCATTGTGTGGTACGTAGGTATTCAAATAACGTCGCACTGGAGCAACACAACGGGCTATTGGCGACGGTCCGGGATCATTCCCCGAAGGGTATGAACCGAGGACACCTCATAATTTTGAACCATGGTCAGATGACGAGTCAATGTGTGTCTATTAGTTGATGTTGTATGTCTTGTGTCAGCATGACCAAATATGGCCTTGCGCCATAAAACCCCAAACCAACCACGACAGATTTAACGTGCACCATCCCCCATGTACACGATGGTTTTCGGTTGAACCTAGTTTCGAACTCGCAACCCTCCGGTCGCTAATCCGATGCCCTTCCAACTGGGCTACCCGGCGCCGCACCTAAGCCAAAAAAGAAATAATGCACCAGTAGAAACTCACTCTTAACTGCCCACAATCTCGCCTGATTGAGTCCCCTCAGGTATTTGAGCATCGCGGCCAGACAGTTGCCGGACACGTCCGTCGCCTCGTTCAGCTGTATCAGGGTGGGCATCAGCTGCCGGATGACGCCCTTCACGGTATCCTTGAAGAACCGCTGCAGCTCCGACGTCATGTTGTGGTACTTCGCGACGTCCGGGTCGGTCGAATGGTCCGGCAGTCCGCCCGGGACTTTGCTCCAGGAGCCCTGGAGGCACAGGAGGAGACAGCACATGCCGGACAGCCATCGTCTGGACGGCGCGGACATTGTTGATTCGGATTATCTGCTGAAATAAAACTTGGGTTTAGAAAGTTTGGCAGGTAGGTATTTTAATTAACGTCGCTCTGGATCAACACAGCGGGCTATAGGCGGCGGTCCGGGATCAAACCCAAATGGAAAGATGCATGGACAACGCCATGGAATTTCGAACCACGGTCAGATGACGAGGTCACACCTGAGCTTGCACACCTCTTCAAACTTCCACACCACGCCAACCCTTACTATAAGGAAGAGAGTGAAGAAAGAATAAATGTTGATTTCGAAGATAACGAAGGAAAAAGCGTGTCTTCTTTAGGAAAGTAGGTATGTTAATTAAAGTCCTACTGGAGGAACACAACGGGCTATTTGTGCCTTCTTAAAAGAAGCTACTGCTGGCTTAGAAATTGTTCACCGCTTTTTGTTAGACACTTAAAATTCATCTTAATTAAACAGCGTTAACCGCATCGAAGATTTTCTTAAAAAATGTCATGAAAAAACACAAAAATCAACAACAGAACTATTTCCAGATACAAATTTGCGTGATCAGGAAATATGAAATATCATGTATTCTGTGTAATCAAGAATTATATGTATAATTAACAATTATTTGTATAATCAAGAATTCACTAGATAATCTTCGTGGTGAAGAATACCATTTATCAGTGAACCAATAATTGTAAGTAATGTAAAAACATTAAAATGTTTTATTTTATATTTGAAATAATACTTTTGGCTCACAATTCGGATAACACGAACGGATAATACGAATCTTTTTACGGTACCGTGAAATTCGTTTAAATGAGGTTTGACATGCATTGAAATAATAGACAAAATGAACCATATGTTGCTTTCATAAAAAGGATTATTCGTAAACTTGTTAAATCTGTCGAGTACGTTTAAAGCAGTGATGCAGACTGCGGCCAGCGGACCACATGCAGCCCTCCGTTGACTTGCTGACCATGTATTATTTAATATTAATAAGTCACTCAATAGGTAATTTTTAAGTCTAATGCCCAACTTCAAGACTATATGTTGAAAAGATTGATTATTTGACATCAGTTTTCAAGATCGTTTTTCTGATTTCGAAAAGTAGAACCGTTGCTAGATTTATTTAGCAACCCTTTTGCCATTTTGCTTGAAAATGCATACAAATCAGTACAGCTCGGACTCATCGAAACGATGAGAACCTGCTAAATAAATTTAATGAAAACAATTTATTAAACTTCCATTGTAGTGTTGGATAAAAACTGTAAATCGTTGCTAGATAATGCATTAAAATGCGCAAGCTTCTTTGTCTGAACAAACCTTTTCAGTCATGAAAATCAACAAATTGAAAAATAGGTAGGTATTTAATTTAACGCCTCACTGGAGCAACACAACGGGTTATTGACAACGATCCGGAATCAAACCAGAAGGGAAAGAGAACACCAAGTAATTTCGAACCACTGTCACATGACGACCTGAGCTGGCACCTCTTCCACACCACGCCAACGTGAGGATATTGCAGGCCACGACGGATTTAACATGCACTATCCCTCTTTGTACATGATGGTCTTTGGTTGGATTCGAACTCCAATACAATTGCGAATCCGTTACTCTACCAACCGGACTAACGTGGTCATTGAAAAATAGGAACCTCTTGAAGAATGAAAATTTAGAATCAATTTTGCTCTTGGCTATTTCAAAAATCGAAACCAATATTATAACAATTGTTAAATCAATGTAGTGTCAAGCAACAAATTAAATTCTTTGCTTACTTTTTACTATCTTTCTTTGTAACAATATATGATAAATATAAATAAATATGATAGATAACTTTCAGGGTTTTTTTGGCGGCTCTCAGAGTGAATCTTTGTGGCACTTAGCCTTAACAAGTGTGCATCCCTGATTTAAAGCAAAATAACTTAGAACATTTTGAAACTTACTTTATCGGGGAGCGCTCCGTCGAGTACAAAATTCGTAGTGGATAAATTCGTGCAGAATGAAATCTCCAAAATATGAAAACGATCGAAAACACTCTTCCGTAAAACTGCTCTTCACTTCAGGTCTGATGGAACGTTTTCATTAAAATGGTGAGCGAACACTCGCAAACGATTAAGGACACTTGCAAACGATCTTGACACGCGGGAATCGTTCAACTCTCGCGCCAATGTCAACATGGAACATTACGTGGTTATTTTATTCAAACGCGGAAGGGGAATGAAGAGGAGAAAGTTCTGTGAGCTAGTGTCGAACAATATAGAATATACGTGTCGTGGAGAAACAACACACACTTTCAAGGTAATGATTCATTCCGTTTCTCGTACACGTTTTTCCTCTACAAATAACGGTTTAATTGGATGTAAACAAGATGGATGCCAACCGTATGGATATGAATAATTGGGATCGCAATTCAGAAAGAACAATCTGGAATGAAGAACGAAAATGAATTATTGATTTGTTTTCTCGAGTTGATTTTTACATTAACTCCCGTTTCTTGTTTATACTCATATTGATGGATAAATGATTTTTTTAATGCATTATAAAAACTATTACACATTAACAAATAGAAACCAATTTTTAAGTAATCCAGTATCAGTTTAGATGACGATCCTCCGTTCTAGTTCAGATGAAGGGCCCAAGTATCAGTTAAGATACAGAGACCAAGTACCAGTTTAGGTTAAGTGTCCAATTACCAGTTTGGATGTTGGTTTCTAGTACCAGTTTAGATGGACTCAAGTACCAGTTTAGATGCAGAGCTCAAGTACCAGTTTAGATGCAGAGCTCAAGTACCAGTTTAGATGTAGGGCCCAAGTATCAGCTTATGACGGATCCAAGTACCAGTTAAGATGACGGACCCAAGTACCAGTTAAGATGATGGACCCAAGTACCAGTTTAGATGAAGGGCCCAAGTTCCAGTTTAGATGAGAGGCCCAAGTTCCAATTTTGATGACGGTCCCTAGTACCAGTTTACATCACGGACCCAAGAACCAGTTAAGATGCATAGCCAAAGTACCAGTTTAGATGACGGGCCCAAGTACTGGTTTAGATGAAGGACCCAAATACTTGTTTAAATGGTGGGTCCTAGTACTAATTCAAATGAAGGTCCCTAGTACCAATTTAGATAGACACCTCACAATCAAAAATGCCTTTCTTGTATTCGCAAAAGTTGCAATTTTTTGCTTTAACCTATAATTAAATTCCAGACAAAGAGCTGTGCAAATTTCATGACTCAAGAGCTCAGCGTTTGAGATTTTGCTGCTTCAGGCAAATCGAATCGCATCTTTTCCTCAGCAGTTTTGTTGCTTCATCGAACAACTTTTTGAGCTTTGGTCCGCCTTTAGTTGATTGTGTTATTTCCTGTTGGTCGGTTCGTGAAACTTGTGAAGTTTTATGTTGATTGATCTCTTACGAAATGTCCGAAACTAAATTTTACTTCTAAAGAAGGGACATATCACATACGAAGCAGAAGCTCATATCCTCATCATAAATAAAGAAAAATTCAGAAAATTAATATGCATAAATGAGAAAAGTTTGAATAAAATGTAGGTGGAATAAGCTAGATAACTTCATTACTCAGCGGAGCGAACTTTCATAACACACCTACGAGCACAGACAGTACACAATTGGTTACCCTCCCAAGTACTGACAGGCAGGTGCACGTTAAATCTGTCGTGGCCTTAAACGTCCTCACGTTGGCATGGTGTCGGAATTGGGAGTGTGGGGTACCAGCTCAGGTGTTGACCTCTTTATCTGACCGTGGTTCAAAATTACGTGGTGTTGTCCTCGGTAGGTAGGTACTTAATTAACGTCGCACTGGAGCTATTGGCGACGATCCGGGATCAAACCCGAAGGGAAAGATCCGAGTACACCACACGTAATTTTGAATCAATGACAAGAGGTGTTGTCCTCGTGCTCATTTCTCAGATGACAAGAGGTGTTGTCCTCTGACCTTTCTCATCTGGAATGTTCCTGGACCGTCGTCAATAGCCCGTTGTGTTGCTCCAGTGCTACGTTAATTAACTACCTACCGCGTTACAAAAATATCCCGACGCGGCTCTGCAGCTTACGCATCCCATTAAGATGGAACGTAGGTAGGTATTTTAATTAATGTCACACTGGAGCTACACAACGGGGTATTGGTGACGGTCCGGGATCGATACCAAAGGGAAAGACACCACGTAATTTCGAACCACGGTCGGATGACGAGATCACACCCGAGCTGGCACCACACTCTCCAAACTTCAAAACCACGCCAACGTCCCATTAAGAAATACGACGCTTAATGAATTGCTATGAGTAGCAACTGCTCATTTGTAACGCGTATGCGCCGCGGCTCTTGACCCATCCAATCACGCCACACGAATCAACGCGCGACACAACCGGGCATCGACCTTCTAATGAAATAGACGGATCATGTGGACGGAGTCGATGTCGTAAGATCTCTGAAGAGTAAATCACAAATCGACTTAGTCGATCGGCTATGGAAGCGCAAACTAGTGTTTTTGATCACGGTGGATTATCAATCAGTTTAGCCAATCCATAATTTAGGATTCATGCTTTCAGCCACAACTTCGAGACAGATCGTCAAACCGAGCAACTGGAAGCAATGACATGGAGCTGCGGGCACATGATCCGTCTGTTTCATTATAAGGTCGATGCAGCCCGGGGCACTGTGTCATGTCACATATCCATCCGTCCTTCTCCAATTGTAACAAACAGAGCTGGCACTTAACATGCGATGCAAAACGGCTTAGCACATCCAGACGGAATTGCCGTGAAAGTGATATTCGGGTCAACTTACTCGCAGCAGTACGACTGATTCCAAGTGGGTCAATGCCATCTGACTAATGAGATGACGAAATGGACTCCGCAGGTTAAAGGACGGATGTGGTTTTCGCCTTTCTAGAAAGTTGGTTGGTTTCGGGTTTTGTGGCGCAAGGACCAGGCTGCGCCAGACACAAGACATAAAATATCAAGTAATAGACATACATACAATGAAAGTTTTACTGACACAGTGGAGAGGGCCGCGGTAGCCTGGTTGGAGGAACAACGGATTAGCAACCGGAGGGTTCGAATCCAACCCAAGACCGTCGTGTGCAAAGGGGGCTGGTGCCCGTTAAATCTCGTGGCCTGGAATGTCCGCACGTTGGCGTGGTGTGGATGGTGGGTATTTTAATTAACGTCACACTGGAGCAAGACAACGGGCTTTTGGTGACGGTCCGGGATCAAACCCGAAAGGAAAGATACGAGAACCCCACGTAAATTTGAGCCTCGGTCAGATGACGAGGTCACACCTGAGCTGGCACCCCACTCTCCAAACTTCCACACCACGCCGTGAGGACATTTGAGGCACGACAGATTTAAAGAGCACCAGCCCCTCTTTGTACAGGACGGTCTTTGGTTGGATTCGAACTCTCAACCCTCCGGTTGCTAATCCGTTACTCTCCCAACCGGGCTACCGCGGCCCAGTTCGGAAGGGAAAGATCCGTGGTTAATACCACGTAATTTTGAACTAAGGTCAGGTAGGTAGGTATTTTAATTAACGGCACACTGGAGCAACACAACGGGCTCTTGGTGATGGTCCAGGATCAATCCCAAAGGGAAAGATCCGGCAACACCACGTAATTTTGAACCACGGTCAGATGACGAGAACAGGATCTGAGCTGGCATCCCCACACTCCAAACTTCCACACCACGCCAATGTGATTATATGTGAGGCCACGATATTTAACGAGCACCAGCCCCAGTGTACATGACGGTCTTTGGCTGGACCTAGTTTCGAACTCACAACCCTCCGGTTGCCAATGCGTTGTACTTCCAACTGTGCAGAAGAGTAGGCCCGGGTAAAATAGAAGAGAGGACAGATCATTCAGGTACCCCGGGTTGAGATGCCCGTACAGATATGCCCTTGATGGCCTCTATTAGAAGGAACAAAGTTTGGGTGGTTTGGATATCATGGCGCAGATTCCAAAAAAAGGACATGTTGCTACAAAAACAAGATAGAAATTCAACCCAATAAAAAGTTAAAATATTTTGTTTCAGGCAAGGTATGCAAAGCAGGCAGTTGTGTAGAATTCTTAGGCAATATATAGAATTCCAGGCGTTTTGGGGCAGAGTTATGAAACGATTAATATTTCACACATTCCCTAGTCATTTTATACAATGTCAAAAGACAAACCGGCAAAGTATAAAATACTCCAGCTGATGACGTTTCTGATGTCACGTAACAAAGCATGTTCCTTCCGACGCTCAACAAGTAGGTTCATATTTTATTTTCTCTTGTTTTCCTCAATAAGAAAGTTCTATATTTTATGTTTCTGTCTTTTTCATATATACGTCTTTTCAATAAAAGCCTTTTCACGTGACTCTTTTAATACTTTTTCTAAATAGGGAAAGTATACAGGGTGTCCCAAAAAGGTTCTTCCGCAATTTATCTTTTTACCATTTGAAGATAGGTAAGCAATGTAAATTGCAAAAGTGCACCAAATAAGGTAAGTAATTAAGATATGTGAATAAAATTATCACGTGATAACAATTTAAGCGGATTCAGTTTTTAATTTTTATACAACCCCTCTAGATAAAAATCCGAGATAGCAAAAATGTTTCTTACCTACATCCCTATCGTTAGCAGAAAACTGCATTTCTGTAGGTTGAACAGTAACGGAGGCATAATGACGCAAAAAAGTTGACTTATACCGCTTGTGCACAGCTGTTCAAGCAGTCAAATTAGGGACCGTATACATTATGCTAAAAAGAATTTTTTTCGGTCAAAAAGTGCAACATTGTGCAAAGTAATGTAGTATTGCAACTGCAGATGAAAATCGCAATGAATAATAGTAGACAATGTAATCTTTAATAAAAATATTGTATAAAAATTGTTTAAATAAAAATAAAAGGAAATTTACAACGCATGTTCAAAATGTTTTCCATCTGCATCAATGCAGAACAGCTCTTCATTTTTGGCCATGGGTCAGTTACCGTCCTAAATTTAGATACGGCCCCCTTAAAATGGAACCTCTTGTATCTCCGTTAATATTCAACCTACAGAAATGTAGTTTTTTTACTAACGATAGGGATACAGGTAAGGAACATTTTTGCCATCTCGGATTTTTATCTAGAGGGGTCGTATGAAAATTAAAAACTGTATCCACTTAAATTGTTATCACGTGATAATTTTATTCACATATCTTAATTACTTACCTTATTTGGTGCACTTTTGCAATTTACATTGCCTACCTATCTCCAAATGGTAAAAAGATAAATTGCGGAACAACCTTTTTGGGACGCCCTGTATATAATATTAAAATAATTCGGATATTTCATACTTTGCCCCAAAACGCCAGGCATTCTACACAATGCCTGCTTTTCATACATTGCCGGTAACATTTATAGTAGTCAGACCAATTATAAAAGTATACATGAAATAATGTAAGGATACACTAATTTTCAGGACAACTAAGATTAAAATACTAATTTAAAAGGGTAAAAGTAATGAGTTTTATGGACGCTAATATTGAGAACATATCAACTGTGGTGTGGTTTAACCCTCCAAGTGGTTTCGACGAGATATCTCGTCCATCAAGATCTGATCAATTTTTCTAATGATGAGATATCTTGTCATGTGGATATTGCCGATTTATTGATGGTGACGAGGTACAAGATCTGATCAGGGTTTTTTTCTAATGAATGAGATATCTCGTCCATCATAGATTTTGTCAATTTTACTACTCAGACGAGAAACCCCGTCGAGACTACCACCAGGAGGGTTAAAAGGTATAGTTTGGTTCGTTGGAGTTTTATGGCGCAAGGGTCATACTTGGCCATACTGCTCCGGACACAAGACATACGGTATCAAGTAATAGACAAACACATACAATGAAAGCTTTACTGACACAGAACAGAGAAATTCACATAGGGAGGAATGCACCTGACAAGAATCAGACCTGCGCCGCCTACAACTCGAAGGTTGTTAGCGCAGTGGACATACCCACTGAGCTACCACGACCCCGTTAAAAGATATAGATAAAAAAAATTTATATAAAGTCTAAAAAGCCGATGAAGTATAAAATTTTTAATAGATTTGGATGGGACTATCTCCCACCAAATCTTGCAAGTGTGAAATTGAAATGATAAATAAGTTTCGACGATGATTAAAACCTGGACAACTTATTAAAATAACTGAACAGTAAAATGAACCATACACGCGTTACACGCAGAATATTCCTAATAAAAGAGGTATTGGTATTTTCAATTAACGTCACACTGGAGCAACACAACGGGCTCCTAATAAAAGAGGAGCCGCTGTAACCCAGTTGGCAGAGCAACGGATTAGCAACCGGAGGGCTGGTAGGTAGGCATTTAATTAAAGTGCAACTGGAGCAACAAAACTGGCTATTGGCGGCGGTCCGGGATCAATCCCCGAAGGGCAAGATCGAGGACAACACCACATAACTTTGAACCACGGTCAGATGACGAACAGGAGGGTTGGAGTTCGAAACGGTCCAGCCAAAGACCGTCGTGTATACGGGAATTGGTGCACGTTAAATCTATCGTGGCCTCAAATGCACTCGCGTTAGCGTGGCGTGGAAGTTCGGGTTGCCAGCTCAGATGTTAACCTCGCCGTGGTTCAAAATTACGAGGAAGTCGACAATAACCCGTTGTGTTGTTGCTCCAGTGCGACGTTAATTCACTTGCCGCCTACCCTTTCCTATAGGATCCTACGGCCTTTGATATTATCATTTCCATCCAGATTTCCTCCCATTCTTGGTAAAACCGTCTTCCCTTCCTTAGTTCCTTCAAGCGAACAATAAGCTGGATTTCATCGAGGCATTTCATTATGGCCTTCACTACTTTCTCGACATTCATATGTGATATTAAATCACTTTCGCCACTCTCATTTTACATAAGGTCATTTTTTAAGAATACTTTTTATTTACAAGCATAACTTGTGAGCAACATTCTGAGTCATCCTGTGCATTTTCTATGAAACTAATGGCTGATATGAGTAACACACAATGCTTTTATTTAAAATTAAAACCAAAAAATAGTAGTTAAGTAACACATAAATATAACATAATCAATTAATATTTCACTTCATTAATTTTTCCAAATTTTCACTCATATTATATCAAAAAATTTTAATATATTTTTAACTTTTGAGTAAAATTTTGGTTTCATTTTGAAGCCCTTTTGATAATCTATTTTCATTCAAAATTTCAGGAGTCTACGTTCATTAGTTGCAGAGTTATAGTGCGCGCAAGCTTGAAAATTACCATTCTGAGATAAATGCAATTAAAGTTGGAATAGTTATTTTTAGCATTCACGTGTGTTCAAGTAAACAAATAGATTTGGGAAATGAAAGAGTTGAGTAGTACATATTCTGCTTATATTTGTTACAGTAAAAATATTATTATTAAAACTTTCGAAAAAAATAAATAGCATAATTCCAAAAATTAATAGCACAATTCCAAACCAAAATTAAGAAACGTAAACAAACGAACAACTGAAAATAAAAATAGGTGTGTTCGAAAAATCCTCATTACGAACGAACGAATGCTAATTTTTTCATGCGGTTTTTTTACCAGAATCAGAACATTTCAAACTATCTAATTATTCAAACTATCTATCTATTACGTTACGTGGGGGCTGGTTCGCGTTAAATCTGCCGTGGCCTCAAATGTCCTCGCGTTGGCGTGGTGGTGAGAGTGGTGTGATAATTCAGGTGTTGTCCTCGTCATCTGATCGTGGATCAAAATTACGTGGTTTGTCCTCGGATCTTTCCCTTGGAGATTGCTCCCGGACCCGTCATTGCCAATAACCCGTTGTGTTGCTCCAGTGTGACGTTAATTCAACTACCTACCTATAAGTAAAAATGGATCATCATGGTTGCAATGATCGTAAGACTTGACTCAATATCAAAACAAAATTTTGCATTGAGATTTTACTCCATTCCATAGATTCATTTTGCCCTTTTAAAAATAGAATAAATATTCTCAAGTCACTTAAATTTCAATTTTCCCCACTTTAACTCTTGTAGAAATTAATGGGTAAATTGGGAGCGAAATGCAGCGCCCGATGGGGGTAATTAGAATGTGTTCAAGGTAATCATATTTGGTATGTTATCGCTTGCAACTATCACATTTCACTAGTTATCGCTTTCTTGGCAAATGCTTTGGCGCATCTTTTGGCTTTGGCTTCTTTGAGACGTTTTCTTACCGAAGTCATTAGTGAGTCATCTTAAACTCGCATTTCGAATAAAATAGCTGTAGAATAGAAGAAACCTGCTACAGGGGAAGGGGAATGGGGACGCCATCTTAACAAAGGGGGTGCATCATTTCATTTTTGTACATTTGTGTGTGTACATGTTTTTAAAATTCAAAACCAATTTTATTTTTAGAGATTTCTTTCCGTTTGAAAGGGAGATTTTAGGAAACTGAAGCTCTCCATTTTTGCAATTGAGGAGTATACCAAATGCTATGATGACTTCCCCTGATTGAGCAAATGACAATATACAAACCCCCTTTACTCAGAATAAAATGCTGCTAAAACTTTGACTTAATTTTGATTGTTAGGTGTTCAAAAACTTTCTTGATTGAAACCTGCAACTTCTTTTTGGATTTATCACTTTGAACTCAAATATATATCTTCAAGTTTAAAGTGGTAAATCTACTTTTTTCTATTTATTTTTAAAGGCAATTTAATACGTTTTTACAGTTTATTACATATTTATTACATTTTTTTCATTGCAATTAATAACTATAGATCTATGTCAATTTGTGGACTTTTGAAAAATATTTCAGTGCAAAATTGGAAGAATGAAAGTAAAATTTTACCACTCACTATACTAGAAGTTCAATTTATCATCAAAATGTTTAGTTGTATCATTAAAAGTGTAGCCACTTTGTTTTGAGTAACAAAGAAATATCAGTTCAAAGTTATAAAAACTTTTTTCGCTTCATTTCTTTTTAAGGACAATTCGTCATCTTTTCCCGTTTATTACTTATTTAACACCTTTTCTGAAGTTTGTTAAAGGGCGATAGATCTTTTTGACGTTGTAGGTTTTATTTGAAAAGAAAACATTTTAGGTGGTAAATCTCATCAGCTGCTTGCTTTTGTAAAGAAAATTTAAAGGGCGTCTATTTATTGTAGGCTATTCAAATTGATGTTCCTGCAAGATTTCTTGAAATACGTTTACCCTATGCTGAGATGATAAACCATACACAACACAGAATCATCGCTTCGTATCTGTAGAATACATCTACATAAAGTGTCTAATGGTGGCTCAGGACGTTGGTAAATCGATTCTCCTCAAACTCTTCTAAGATCAAGAAGGCAAACTCAAAAAAATTAAAAAGAATCTCCCTAATACATACTTTTGATAAATGTATAGAATAATGATTTTTTCACAACTAGAAACTCTGATATATTCTTTAACTTTTTGACACAAAACAACAAAGTGATAAAATTTTAGTATGGTGCTATTACAGAGAGGCCCAGATTGTGTACAGATTTAGATTTTTTCAACGTACTCCACGAGCATCAACAAAAAAATGGAATTTTCAAAATTTCCAATTTTTAGTGGACAAATCTAAGAAAGGCTTGAAAGGCAAACACACTCCTGTTTTCTTATTCCGGACAAAATCTGTCACTATGGTTCTATAGGTTAGGTGTCCCCTGAGCGGATATGTCTTTAGCGGACAGGTGAAAAACGTGTCCTGAGCGGACAGGGGTTCCTACCCTCATTTAAGATGGGTTCGGAACACTTTCTCGCAAACTTTCCGAGGGGACGGGGAGGTCTTAGAAAAGGAAGGGAATTGAGGTAAAGTGAGAAAGGGACCGTAGTTATAGTGAAACTGTATTTGCATAGTCCCATTTCGTATATATATGTAGGTCATCTTTAAAAGAAGTTAGTTGGCACAACAAAACTATCTTAATTTCATTCAAAACTGAGAACATTTTCGAAAACTTGTAAATTTGGTACAACATTTCTATTTAGTGAAACCTTTTTGTATTTCTTGAGCAAAGTTCAAGAAAAAGGGTCACATCAAATTGGGTCAGGTGGTGTAAAATGAGCGTAAAATTCGTTGTTTTCAGATGCTTAACTAGGTAGGTAGGTTGTTATTTAACATCGACTGGAGCAACACAATGGGCTATTGACGAATGTCCGGGATGAATCCCGAAGTGAAAAATCCGAGGACAATGCCTCGTAATTCTGAACCATGGTCAGATGACGAGAACAACACCTGAGCTGGCACCCCACTATCCAAACTTCCACACCACTTCACACAGGAGGTCGAAAGGTGCGTAAAATTGGAGTCAGTGGCATAAATGTCATTGGACTAGAAGCACGTGATGGCTTCATCCCAGCTGAAACAATTTCACGACGATTTTTGCCAAAAATGTGATTATTACAAACAGTATAAACTAACTTAATAATAAATTACAAGCGTGCCCGTGCGAAAATTCTCGCATGAAAAATTCCACCACCACCCCAACCCCCCATCCGTTGTATGGGTGAAAGATGTAAGCTAATTTTTTTATATGAAAAATATCAAAAAAGTTTATTCAATCACTATTTACAACACTTTCTCCTTGAGATCTCTGTTAGATCTATTCCAACCATTTGTATAAAGTACGTAATTCTTCCACCAAAATTTTAATAAGGTTATCTTAACTCTAGAATTCACAAAAATTGTTAAATTGTATATTTTCTCATTTTTTTTTTCAAATCTTAACCTCGTGTGGAACGTGCGTCGTTTAATTATCCTTATATCATCAAATCACATATTCATAAATTATTGATATTATGGAAAGAAATGAAAAACCAGTTCAATACATAAATAATTCGTCGCGTGTTTGAGGCGTAAAAGGGATCTATACTAAAGAAATAATATAGATGATGAAAACAAATTGTTTTCCGAGTAATACTGGTAAAACAATTTTATCGGAAAAGTTGTTTTTCCATCAATACTGGTAAAACAAACTGGTTTTCCGAGTAATACTGGCAAAACAATTTTATTGGAAAAGTTGTTTTTCATCAATACTGGTAAAACAAACTGAGTTGCGTACCGCAATCGTTTTACACTCAATGTTATTCCTATGGGGATTTCGAATTGTTTTTGGCTCTCCCCTCTGCACACCTTGGAGAAATAGAACGGATTCGTCAGTTCTCCGGGAAATTCTTTCTTTTGATACCTCACTTGTAAAGATTCGTCGCGTGAAAGAAGCGTAAAAGGGATCTATACTATAGAAATAATATAGATGACATTTTGGTACCCAATACTCTATATTTACAACTGTAAAAAATACCGTAGCTTGATACCATTTCTTCTTTATTTAATTCTTCATATTAGAAAAACTAAAAATTTCAGAATTTTTCAATTTTCCAGCTGTATTGTTGAAAAAATACTGTATCTGTTCCAAGAATATTTTTACTACATTCACTGAATTGTTTATGTCTATCTTCAAGGTTTTAAAAACAGTTTGTATACTAAAAAAAGCTAAATAACTGAACATCACCCCGTTTTTCCGTTTTTAAGATTAACGCATCTGGTCGGAGAAAAGAAAAATGAGAAAAAATAAGAAAGGGACTCGGGCCTTCCGGTGGCAGTTCACAATAAATTTCAAACCAAATTAAGAAATTGATTGATTTTGTGACAGACGTTAACTATCATCAGGTGAGGTAAACATGTGAACTGAACGACGCGCAAGACGGGAATCTTAGAAAGCCTATATTATCAGAACATAGGGGAAAAGGCAGCCATATTTTTCGACCGTTGCTGTGCCAACGCGGACGTTATGCAAAAGTCGGTTTCACTAGGGTTGCTTATCAGGTTATTTTGATACGAAGACTTCGGGTTTGGCGACAGTTTGGCGTTGGGTTTCAAATATTGATAGATTGGATTTTCTCATGGTATAAGAGTTATTCATTTAGACCAGGCCAGTTTATAAACGAGTAATATACAGGACTTAATCTGGTGTGAGCTCGGGGTCTGAATAAAAAAAGTTTTTTTTAATTTCGTACATTGAGTTAGATTTGAATTAGGAACACTTTCATGTCATTCCAATGTGGGGCAATGTACTTTGCCCTGTAATTTTCAGAATAAATTATTCATATAAAATATTTTCTCAAGATAAAAGAGCTTTAAATCCTTAATAGAAATACAGTAAAACTCCAATTATCACGACTGAGTGCTGGACGTAATCCGGATATGCAAAAATCCGGAGAATTGGGACAGTCATAAAAACGGTTATGTTGTGAAATAAAACGCCAATATTGATCTAAAATAATTTTTGTTTATTTTTATTACGAGAATACAGTATATTTGAATGCCAACTTAATAAAAAAAAGTAGGCCTAATGTACTGTATTTTGAAAGTAAGATAAATAATTAAGTATTTTAAATATCCATTTTTTACATCATTCAAATATTCATAAATTATTTATATTGTGGAAAGAAATAAAGAAATCAGTTTAAACATAATTAGAATTTTAAATTGTTTAGATATAACGTTTCGGAAAAAATTGTTTTTCGAGCAATACTAGTAAAACAATTTCATACGCTTTCCATTATTGGCGGAATATCGCATCGTTTGGCGACATTTTTCTGGTTTGGCGAGAATGGTCGACGGAATTTTACACACGTACCCTTGCTTCTTTTTAGTTGTCTATATAGTTTACACTTTATTTTGTTCATTAAGTGGATAGGTTGATCTATATTAAATGAAAAAAAGCGTTCTTATACATTCAAAATTATGTAAATTACAAGTGTATCCAAACAAAACTTCCAAAATCGCAATCAGGAACGTACAACCGCCATGTTGAACTGACCTGAAAAGGAAAAACATGGCTGCCGACCGCATCAGCCAATCAGAAAATGTCAGGTGTATGTCCACTCTTTATATAGGCTCTCTGGGGAATCTGAGCGGAGTGGTGGTTGTGATGTCGTATCTCAAATTCTGGCTCGTAACTCAAGGCAAAAAATCGACCTAGTGACGGTTTGTATCTCAAAAAACTCGTATGTTGGGGCACTCGTATCTCAAGGTACCACTGTATATATACTATACAGGGTGTCCCAAAAAAGTTTTTACGCAATTTATCTTTTTACCATTTGGAGATAGGTAGGCAATGTAAATTGCAAAAGTATACCAAATAAGGTAAGTAATTAAGATATGTGAATAAAATTATCACGTGATAACAATTTAAGCGGATTCAGTTTTTAATTTAAATACGACCCCTCTAGATAAAAATCTGAGAGAGCAAAAATGTTCCTTACCTGTATCCCTTATCGTTAGTAAAAAATCATATTTCTGTAGGGTGAATAGTAACGGAGATACAAGAGTTTCCATTTTAAGGGGCCGTATCTACTTTAGAACGGAAACTGACCCATGGCCAAAAACGAAGAGCTAAGTTCTGCATTGCTGCAGATGGAAAACATTTTGAACATGCGTAGTAAATTTCTTTTTATTTTTATTTAAACCATTTTTCTACAATATTTTTATTAAAGATTACAGTGTCGACTATTATTCATTGCGATTTTCAGCTGCAGTTGCAATACTACATTACTTTGCACAATGTTGCACGTTCTGACCGAAAAAAAATGCTTTTAAGCATTGTGTATACGGTCCCTAATCTGACTGCTTGAAAGCTGCGCACAAGCGGTGTAAGTCAACTTTTTTGCGTCATTATGCCTCCGTTACTGTTCAACCTACAGAAATGCAGTTTTCTGCTAACGATAGGGATGCAGGTAAGGAACATTTTTGCTCTCGGATTTTTTATCTAGAGGGGTTGTATACAAATTAAATACTAAATCCGCTTAAATTGTTATCACGTGATAATTTTATTCACATATCTTAATTACTTACCTTATTTGGTGTACTTTTGCAATTTGCATTGCCTACCTATTTCCAAATGGTAAAAAGATAAATTGCGTAACAACCTTTTTGGGACACCCTGTATATAGGGTGTCCCAAAATAATCCCCACGAATACTCTCAAGACTTAAAATAAAAATGCTTTTTCTTGCCACCGATGTCTGAAATTTATGATTGGGGAATCTTATTAAGGATTATTACTTTAAGTTAAGTTAAAACAAACTGCATCGTGTGAGTTAAAGGAAGGTTATATACATCCTTTTGATAGACATTCAATGTAAGATTTTTTTCTCCCAAAATTGAAATATTTTGTTTTATAAACTCCTTTTCCTAATTAAAGTTTCAAAAATTGTGTGTGTTTTTCAGCAGTTCTAAATTTAAACATCTAAGATGTACAAAAGTCATACACTAGTATGAAGGAAATTGTGTATTTAAAGGATTATAATTGTATGAAAAAAATGAAGTGCTTATCTTTTTTAACTTAAAATGAATGATGCTTTCATGAATTCAAAAGGATGTAATGTAAAATATCAGTATGAAATTATGCAACAGAGTTTCTCAACCTTTGTGGCATCGCGGCTCGGTAAAGCCTTTTTTATAAGACGACGGCCCGGTATCCAACAAATTTACTCGTATTTCCTTATACATTAAATAAGCATAAGTATTATTTATGTCATAACCATAATATATTAGTATATTTATGTATACTGTGTGGCCTGTTGACAAGAATAAAATTACAGTAAAATTTGTTACCAGTCACAGGACTATCGAAATCTTGTAGCGGATTGTAGTTTACTCAGGTCCACATCATTAAATTGATTTTTATTGATATACCTCATTCTGATCACCCAAAACATAGTCCTGAGTCTCTTACTCATTACAATTTCAGGTACTTGTGTAAAATTCTGTCGACCATGAAAGTTGGCGCAATTCCAGTCAAACTTATCCAATCATTTCGGCGGCCAAAAATCGTGTCCGTTAACACACTTTTTGGTGAAGATGTAGAATCCGGGGCATGTTTGTCGCCAAATCAAGATGGCGTCCAATACCAGTATGGCGGCCATTTTGACGATTCGATTTGTTATAATCGCAAGTGAAAATGAGGAATGCATAAATAAAAAAGTAAAGAAAAATGAAACTTATGGTCTAATTTAATCCGGTTCCTCTGGATTGTTATTGCGAATAATTTCGGCAACAAATGCCAGGAACATCGGCTGGATTTCCTTTCCATTATGTTGCCGCGGCCATATATATTCGGCGAGGTAACCGTCAAATTGGTCTTTAACCGTGCTCTATTACTATTTTCAAACCATGTTCCCTTTCGCACCGATCGCTTTCGCTTATGTCCATCCTTTCTACACAACCATTCGTACCTATCGCCCGCATCCTTTGTCTTTCAAAGCCATTTCACTCCCACATTCTGGACATTTAACACAATTCGCAATCAGGCCAACTTTCTGGCACCATTCAATCACTTTCAAGCTCTCCGGTTTTGCTAAAGATTCATCATACATTTTCCCAAAAAAACCCGCATTTATATGTCTAGTCAAACCATCCACTGCCATACCTAATCAAGGGTAAGTGAGCGGCTAATAAATCTATAATATCACGAACGATAATTAATTTAATTTCTAATTAAAAAATGTAAAAACCCAAAAAATATCAATAGAAATGTGCCACTTGTAATCAAAATTTTAGAAATCCAACGGCAAGCACGGAAACTAAAGAAACACTGATAGAATCCGTTGCGACCTCAAATTAGCCGGTTAAGCTGTAACCAATTAAAATCATTCTTAAAAGCTAGGACATCAAAGAACACAAAAAGAATCCAAATTTTAAAACGGTAACCAATCATAGAACGCAATTTACAACGGAATATCGTTAAAAAAAGAAGCACTCTTTCCTTCCGAAAAACCAACCTTTTGCATAGGGTTGCCATAAAGTTGGATCAAATCTATCAGGTTTCCATGTTTGGCGATAAATCGCCAGTGCCCCGGATTCGACATCTCCACCCACTTTTTTTGATGAAAGGATTCCATAACTTAGAAAATAGTCAACTGAATTATGTTCTGTAGTAGGCAGGTCCCAAATTTTAATAATTTTTTCCAAAATGTGAGGTGAAAAACAGAAATAGCGGTTAATAATAATAGCTGATAGAACTCTTGTTTCAAAAAATGGCCAAACAAGATTACATAAAACCAAGTGTGTTTGACGTCACTTCGCTATGGCGACAGAGGAGCAAACTAAGAAAAGCCATTTGATTTCACGCTTTCCATTATTGGCAGAATATCGCATCGTTTGGCGACATCATTTTTCTGGTTTGGCGAGAATGGTCGACGGGTACTCAAGTACCAAATTTTAATCTATGAGCCCATTACGTTTAATATGTAAAGTCACTCGGGTTTCTAAACAAGCACTCAAAAAGGCAATAATTATGATAATCCAAAATAACTTTTACAATAAGGGAATATAAGAAAGGATATGCGATTTATTTTTACACACGACGCCGCACTCACCGACCACAACGCATTCCACGAGGTCACAATTCTACACAAAAAGCGCGCCCAAATCAAAATTGGCTGAAATTGAATTGGCTCTAACACCCGAGTCATTTTTTGTGCCGTCTACCAAAACGTCGAAATCTGTAGTAACCCAGGTGCTGCATTTCGCTCTCAAAAGCAACTTTCTGTATAAATATACCTTACAGATAGATGTTGCGATAGAATTATCTCATATTGACGTCGCTGGAAAACAAAGAAGCCGGTTATCTTACACCTATTCCTGCGGTAGATAGGTTTTTTACCGTCTCATTGGCTATTTTCTGCGATAAGAAACTGACAATACTTGCGAATTCTTTGATTTCAACTGTCATACAATCGGTTATCGTTTAGAGAAAAAAACTTTTCAATCGACTGCTCAATATCTACCGAAAACCCGTGGATCAAAAGTTAGTGTTCATTATCCGATGTTATTCTGTCATGGAGTGTAACAGCTCGAATGAGAAAGCGGTATTTACTTTCACCTGGAGAATAGAAAACTTCAGCTATTGTGTGGAATCAAAAGTGGGATTTTTCGAGAGTCCAGAGTTCGTTGCTGATACTCTCAATAAGTCCCGTTGGTGCCTGAGGATCTATCCGAAAGGAATAAATGATCGATTCTGCATGAATATATTCCTTTCTCATCTCACTTTCTCATCGATCCCTATCACCGTCGATTACGAGCTTTCGATTCTTGGTGCTGACGGTTCTTGCCTGTTGATATGCAACCGTACTGGCGTTACTTTTGACAGCCAATTCGGTAGGGGGATACAAACCGGTCTCACTCAGAAAGACCTTTATGACACTAAGAGGTCCACATACCTGCCTCAAGACACCTTCAGCATGAGATGCCACCTGTGGAAAACAGACGAAGACACTGGTGAAAATGTGCAATTCTTCGCCCGAACTCGAATAGGACTCACTAGAACGTCTGATCTTTGGAGTATACCAGACTTCAGCAAGCATCAACTGCGTAATCGGATGGATAAGGCGATGTTGCTGTCTTCGGTGACTCCCGTTTCGATGGTTCTGAAAGTATCTATAGAAGGCGAGACCCTCGATGAAGCGTGGCTCACGATCCAAATCTGTAATAGACATTGTGAACGGCAGTCGTTACTATCATGCAAAATATCCGTTTTGAATCGCTGTAAAAGAGAGGCGAAAGTGATACAGGATACGCACAGGTTCGTACCAAACCAGGATCTTACGTGGACTTTTCCGAAATTCATCTCCAGAAGAGAGTTGATCGAAAAGAAGAGCAATCTTTTACCGAACGATATCCTGTCCCTGAGAATCGAATTCGCCCTTTCAATTGGAGTCGAACATCAAGAAATCGAGAGCACCCACTACGGATTACCCACTCCTCAGAGCGGGGGTTCAACTGGACATTGGTGGAACACTTCAGGATCTTCTCGGAATAGCCCTGCCACAGATTCGGAGGCCGCTGGCATTCTGATAGATGACCTTCTGTATTTGTACCTGGAGAAGACTCTCAGCGACTTCGAACTGAAAGCTGGTGACGCGACGTTTTCTGTGCACAAGGCACTCCTCTGTGCCAGGTCCCCGGTGTTCAAGGCCATGCTCACGGGCGACATGCAGGAGGGTGCCAGCAAGTCCCTCGATATCCCCGACGTGGATGCGGACACCCTGTCCAGAATGCTGCTGTACGTTTACTCCGACACTCTCGAGGACCTGGAGTGGGAGAGCGCTTCCAAGCTGTACTACGCCTCGGACAAATACCAGATACTGTCCCTGAAGCGGAAGTGTTCTTCCGCGTTGGAATCCAACCTCACAGTGACCAACGTGAGCGCGGTTTTGTCGCTCGCCGACAGGCACCAGGATGACGAACTGACATCGGCTGTCCACGATTTCGTCCTCAGCCATGACGAAGAGGTCATGCCTTCTACTGAATGGTTGGAATTCGTAAAGAGTGAAGCTCAGTTAGCTGCCAAGACAATGCATGAAGTATACAGGAAGAAGCTCCAAATAGGATCATAAGCAGCAGACATGCTGACAGGTTCTCCCGTCTTGATTAGCTCAAACCTCTTCATTCTGTAGTTTACTCCTCCCATCCAACCAATGATGATGCAAGCATTCCACAACAGATGCTCCTATTGGCTCCCGACAATCAAATCCCCCTTCGACTAAAGACTGGATGACCAAATGCTGTTCAGTTCTTTCAGGTTCACTGCAAATTGCGGACCTTCGGCTCAGGGTCTTCCTGAACTAGTTTGGTACCTTAACCCCCTGAGGATTAACGTACCCAAACTAGTATATATACGTTCCGTAAAGTAATCTTCCTTGCATGATTCTAATCAGTTTTGATCTTGGCTATACAATGTTTCCTAGGATACTTTCAACCAATAGATAAGTCATAAAACGTGACTAAGCAATACTACACAACTCAGAAATCTCGTGAAGCTCAGAGGGTTGAAGTAAAAATGAAGTCACCAATTTGGGGGGCATAACCCCAAGAGGGCCTGCTTATTTTTCAAAAACAATCGTACCTAAGTCTCAAAGAACTTTCAATAGCCCATAAAATCATTTTTTGAGGGGTTTTCTTGGACTGAGTGGTTAACCCATTGATCGTCACAATATTTCCTAGTTCTGGTAGCTTTTACTCCACAACACACATGGTAGTAATAAGTAGTTTAATTTACATCGCACTGGAGCAACACAACGGGCTATTGACGACTGTCCGGGATCCATCCCAAAGGGAAAGATCCGGGGACAACCACGGTCAGATGACTAGGTCAACACCTGAGCCTGCACACCACTCTCCAACGTGGACATTTGAGGCAACGACAGATTTAACGTTCACTAGCCTCTACGTACACTATGGTCTTTGGTTGGATCTAGTTTCGAACTCAACCCTCCGGTTGCTAATCTGCCACTCTTCCAACTGGGTTACAGCGGCCAAATGACCACATGGATGGTTTGGAAGAATTCCATGAAAGATTATTGATTAGGAAAGTCAATACTGGTTGGTCATGCAGGTTGCAGAACGGATATATGCGTTTGAACCCCTCCAGAGGGTTAAAATTTAAATTTACTTTAGCACTATAAATATTAGATTCAGCAATTTCAGCTGATATCAATCTCAAATTCATTTTAAATCTTGAAACTCGGTTATCTGCTTGGGCATTGTACAGTAATTCATTATTTTGGTAATTGAGAATCTCATAATTCCTAATTAGTAGGATGCTTTAAAAGAATTGTGTTCCCGACATCGTTACCAACATCTCAACCCTTACGATAAATATGAGCGAATGAAAGCTTTTAATTGTTTTTATTTCTTGTTCTTAACTCAACCATGCAGGTTGTTTCTGAAAAGTTTAACAGTTTTCGTTCCAGTGGTGCAGGTTTTACGCTCTCAACACCTGTAGATATCCAGAAATAAATTCCATAAATGTCAAATCATTCCTCCATACTTTGGTCACTTTTCAATTTCTCATCCTAAAATAAAAAGTATTGAACCTTTAAACACTGCTATTTTGCAATCGCATTTTACTGTTGATCAAACTCTCAACAGTGTTTGTATCATCCTATGAGGGGCCGCGGTAGCCCTTTTGGAAGAGTAACGGATTAGAAACGGGAGGATTGCGAGTTTGAATCCAACCAAAGACCGTCGTGTGCAAAGGGTGGCATGCTAAATCTGTCGTGGCCTCAAATGTCCTCACGTTAGCTTGGTGTGGAGTGGGGTGCCAGCTCAGGTGTAGCCTCGTCATCTGACCGTGGTTCAAAATTACGTATTGTCGTCCTCGGTCTTTTCCTTCGGGATTGATCCCATACTGTCGCCAATAGCCGTTGTGTTGCTCCAGTGTGACGTTAATTAAAATGCCTACCAACCATTAATCCTGTGAAGTATTTAATAATTGCAAATTTTTACCCTTCTGGTAGTTGTGTCGACTAGGTGTCACGTCTCATTAGCAAAAACTAACCAGGTTTTGATGGACGAGATATATCGTAATTATAACTGGCCAGATTTTGATCTTGTCATCATAAAAAAAATCGGCAATACCTTGTTGATGAGGTCTCGGCATTAGCAAAACTGGTCAGACCTTAGACGAGATATCTCATCGTACCCACTTGGAGGGTTAATAATTGATAATTAATTAACGTCGTACTAGAGCAACACAATGGGCTATTGACGACGGAAGATTCGAGGACAACACCACGTAATTTTGAACCACGGACAGATGACGAGGCAACACCTGAGCTGGTACCCCACCTTCCACACCACGCCAATTAAATGACATTTGAAGCCACGACAGAAGATTGAACGTGCATCAGCCCCTTTGTACACGACGGTCTTTCGGCTGGATTCGAATTCGCAACTCAGCGGTTGCTCTTCCAACCAGGCCACCGCGCCCTGGAGGGTTAATAAACACAACATAAAATGGACTCGCATAAATTTCTGTCATGTTTTATGTAGAGTAGCTGGTATAACTTGAATGTTCAAAATAATTGAATTCACACAAATTTTACTTATAATTAATACCAATATATGAAGCTCTTAAGATGAATAATATCGAGGGGACGAAAACAAATATATTTGTAACAAATATTTCGGAATTTCTTCAGCAACTAGAAATGTTTGCAAAAAGCAGACTGAAATTTAGAATTTGTATTTATCTAGAATTATTGACTTAATAATTAATACAAATACAGTGGTGCCTTGGTTAACGAGGGTAATCCGTTCCAGGATTAGTCATTAACCAAAACCGTCGTTATCCAAAGGCGCAATTCCCATAAGATTTAATTGAAAATTGATTCATTTGTTCCGTCAACTCCCCACAACCATAGTACATATTAAAAATGCAGATAAAACTCATTTAAAATGTCCCTAAAAATATGGTAAATATCATTTTTTTATTATATTTGCTACAAAAAAAATTGACATTAATAAAATGAAGTGTCCATGAAAAGTTTTCAATTATCAATCTTCAACAGGAGGACAATTGGGCTCACTTCGGAGTTTTTTTTGACAAATGCACCTGTAAAACACATGTTTAGGGTCGGTCGCTTCTGCCTCTTTTTCAAAATGTTTCTGAAAAACTGCATAGACTTTTCATTAAATTATAGCTACGCCACGTGACTGTTCTCTCTTCGACAATGTCTTCCCGCGCTTGGCTGAGTGCGATCGGAAAATTCCGTTTTTTGGGATTTGATAGAGGTTCACATAATCACGAGTTGTTAACCAAGAATTTTTTTCTTGCAGCCACTCATCGTTAACTAAATACGTACACGTCGTTATCTGAGGCTGTTGTTAACCGAGGCACCACTGTATATGAAATGGTTAAGATGAATAGTTATATCGAGGGGAAGAAAACAAATATATTTGTAACAAATATTTGAAAATTTCTTCAGCAATAACTAGAAAATGTTCGCAAAAAAACAGACTCTGAAATCTAGAGTTTTTATTTATCTAAATTATTATTTTTGAGGAGCAAATGATGGTCCAGGATAATAATTTTTTACATCTGATATTGTTATATATGTATATTGTATTCTCAATTATCCATATTCTCAAATAATATATTCTAGATTAATAAATGCATAACTTTTCTTATAACTTCAAGCTGCCAAATCAAACAAAAAGAAATTTAGGAAGAAAAAATTTAGGACATTCTTTCCAATCAGATGATTTTAGTTTATTTGCCATCTAAATATTAAATAAAACTAAATTACCATCAAATAGTTATTTTATAATTCAATTTTAGAAATAGATTTTGCATGTGATAACAAAATGGACACTGTTAGGACACACAATTTCAAAACTATATTTCAGTTTTTTATTTTAGAATTCAGATTTGGAGGAAACATTGCAAAACAATCCCGCAACATTAAAATAAACAAACTAGAGTACTTTACATATTCTTTATTATCACACAAAATACACACGACTAGATTGTAAATATACTATTGTTTGGTTTACGGTTACATCCACAAATAATAACACAAGAAAAATAAGTTTTTACCCCCTTGGATTAAGTTTCATAACGCAACATTTTGAAGAATTCACAGAACACTAAATCAAAACTCGTTTCAATACATTCTTATTGATGTAACTTGAGAAAAAATGATTGACTAGAAGTGTTATCACAGATAATATATATAAATAGAATGTGGACTAAATTTGTATTTTGATGTAGAAGCATACATCTTAAACAGACTTCTACGTACATCAAAAATAATAATGAATGCTTGGACAAAAATAAAAAAATTGGCAGACCACAAGAAACTTAGTAAAGATACATTATGTAGGTTAAAACAAAGCACACAAAAAAAATTTCCCAAATTAAACAAGACTTTTATGAACAAGTAATGAAAATTATTCTTTAGTTTTTGTAGTATTGTAGTAGCAGTTGACTGGTATTTTCAA
Source organism: Meta bourneti (assembly GCA_933210815.1). NCBI lineage: Eukaryota > Metazoa > Arthropoda > Arachnida > Araneae > Tetragnathidae > Meta > Meta bourneti. Next base: position 13,404,493 of record OW119930.1, read on the forward strand.
TAAAAAATTTGGGCCAGTTCAGGCATTTTTTACAAAATTAAGACAGTTGAGTTATTTTATACAAATTCAAAGAAAATTTGATTGGAAAAGAATAAACTGTAAATAAAATAAAAAACTAAAAATATTCCAGTTTATAATTATTAGTCGGGAATCAAGTTTCATTATATTGAGCAATTTACAATAATTTTGAATTCCATTGCATTCAATAAAAAAAGCAATAGATATTCACAATTTAATAAAAAATATCCTCATAAAAAGAGCCAATAGAAAACTTTGTACACTCTTGAATTCAGGGTGGATATGAAAAGGCTTTTTTATTAATTGAGGAATTGTCCACTTTAGATGGGGGTTATGAAAAATATTCTTTCTAATGGTCTGATTAGTCTTTAACGATAAAATAGTGGCACTATATTAAAAAGTTCAAGTATTGCTGGGTTCACAGGACATTACAAATAGATTGTGTAGTTAAGAGTAGTGCAAATGTGAATACTATGGAAATGTCAAAAATGTATATATCTAAGTAATTACCAGACAGAAATTATCACAATTTTTGTGACTCCTCTTTCTCCTATGCTTTTATGATGAAGAATGCAAAAGACCAAAATCTGGATGCAACAGTTTACTTTATGGGCAAATAAAAAAACTCAAGGTCTAAGGTCATAATTTGTTTTAGTTAATTTTTACTTTTCGTTTCTCTCTACAAAAAATTTCCAATTACGAAGAATAAAAAAATATACAAAAAAATGCAAGAGTAAAAACATACACAAGTACAGTTCGATAAGAGAGATGAAACAAAACACTTCATTGAAGCAGATTACATTATTGGTCTGAAATTATTAAAAATATATCTATCTCCAAGAAAGAATTAGTTTAAAGTTTAAATTGGGCAAAATTATTCATTACATTCTTCTGTAAGGGTCTAACAAAAAACAATTTACGATTTCAGGTGATATACCCGTGGACGTTAAAATCAATTCTGTAGATAGGTATTTTAATTAACGTTGCACTGGAGCAACACAATGGGCTATTGGCGGCTTTCCGTGATGCAACCCGAAGGGTAAGATCCAAGGACAACACCACGTAATTTTGAAACAATTCTGTAGAGATTCAAAGTAAAGAAACCAAAACGATTTTACAATTCAAAAAATGTAACCCAGAAATTATTGCTTAAAATAAGACAAAAATATCAAACATTTTTTACAACTGTCATAAATGATAACCCTGTTACATTTTCAATTAAAGATAGAGTTTATTTGAACTGTTTGACTGGAAAGGCATTTTTAAGTTCAAAAGCAAAGCTGTAAACTCTTTCATTTAAAAATCCCTAGACTTGGATTAAATTTGCCAACTCAAAAGTAATTTGTTTTTAAGTTAAGAAAGCAACACACGGAACTATTTGTTAGAAGGAATTTCAAAAGCTTTGCTTAAATACGTCACAATTTTAATATCCTGGTAAAAGCTCTCAAATAGATTTCCAATTTTGCCTTAAGATTGCTGAGTAGCATTTTCAGAACGGATTTGTGTTATGTTACTTGACATGTTGCATCAAACTTAGTGTTATCACAGAATACAAGCCTCAAGTTTTATTAGACCTTCATGTATTGGTTGTTGTAGAGGAATCAGAAATTATTTCAGGTAGGTGGTCGAATTTGCGTTGCACTGAAGCAACACAACAGGCTGTAGAAGTTATTTCAGAACTTATCAAAGCCAGACATTTTCTTATTACAATTTCTAATTATATGTACTTAACAGTTGAATGTGGATCCAGAAATCGAAATATTGGAATAGATTATGAGCAATACAAACCCTTTAGTGTCTCAAACATGCTCAAATGTTATTAATTTATATTAAACAATGCAATGGATTTTGGCTGGTCCAACATTAGGTAACAAAGATTACAATCACAAAACCTACAACGGGAAACAATCACAGGATAAGTGTACCTATTATACACAAAAATTTAAAATTCCCAGAGAAAGAAAAACTATAACCCATCTTACGTCTCTCATTCTAATAAAACTAATGTCAAAACTCAAAAATTCCCAAAACATCTACAATATGGTATCTACAAAAAATGACTATAATGCAATAAGCTAAAAAAGGGTAAAAGCTACTACAAAGCAAATGACTAAAAAAATAAAAGTATTAAATGAGATTCAAATGAGGGAATATAAATAATATGAGAACCAACAGAAGGATTAAAGTAAAATTCGACAAATAGGACTGAAAAAATACACAGCACCGTGAGCACTTATAATGCTCCTCTTATACTCTTAATAAAGCAAATTAAAACTTGAACACTAAAGGAACTGATACTCTTTTATAACAGCTTTGGTAAAACTAAGATTTCAACAGATTAACTTCATATTTATAAAATTAAAGCGTTTTACCCATAGAATATTGAAAATAAATAAGTACTTTCAATAAGTACAACTATATTATATGCCTCGTTTGGTGGCAACGCTCTTGGCGCACTTTTTATGTCGCCAAGGAAAGAATTATTAGAAAAAAAATCGTTTTTTAAGGAAAATAATAAGTTTTAGCGGAAAGAAATTAACTGGGAAAAAAGTTTTTACCGGAAAATAACTACAATAAATAATTTAAAATAGACTAATGGACTAAAAGTGCACCAAAAAACGCGCCAAGAGCATTGCCACCAAGCGAGGCATATAACACAGCTGTACCGTATTTTCTAGTAAGTACTATACATGAGCATTTTTATCAGCATTAGAAAACGTAAAGTACAGATAGCACTCTTGATAGTTGAAACATTCAAACCAATTTACTAAAAATTTAAATTTCATTTTTACATTGTTAATTGATATTTCGGTTGTAGTAAATTGTATATTAGTCTGTTTTAATTGTTTTTCATCTTCAATAGTTAAAAACTATAATATTTGTTTAACAAGTTCAAGAAATGCATGGAATACTTCAACTAACAATAGCAAAAGGCTTTGTTGTATGTTTCCCTTGCAAATGCTGTTAGAATGAAGGAAGCCCTGAGATGTCATTTAAGAATCATTTTGGCAATATGAAATATTAATTTCATCAGGTACTTACGTACTTTCCCATGGACCATTTTCGATAAACAAAAATTGTCACCAATTGTGTGATTTTGTATCAATAATGGATAAGCATGACGTCACGACACACTACACAATAATGGATAAGTGTGAGGTTACAGCACACTCGACAATACGCGTGACGCCATAACACTCATAAGATCTTTGCCTTGGTTTTATGCAACCCCAATTAATAGCCATTTTTGTTTATGTAAAGAAGGTTAAGTTAACTGCTATTTCTGTTTTTTTTTGCCTCACATTTAAAAAACAATTATTAAAACAACTTGGGACCTGCCTTCTACAGAACAGCACACAGCGGAGTATTTTCAAAGTTACAGCATCCTGCATCACGCTTATCCATTATTGGCAATAAATCACACATTTGGCAACAATTTTTGGGATACGATAGGATAGTATGTACCTTTCATCATTTTCAATTAACACTTTTTGCTATAAAATTGCAAGAACTTTTTCCAATTAGAAATAAATAACAAAACAGTTAAAACTTCCACTGATTGTGGAATTGCTGAACAAACTCAATTTGCATTCGGAGTAATCAGAAAAAGCAATATGGACATCCATAACTCATTTCCACATCCATCTCACCATTACAAACTACACAAAAATGGACACACAATGCACCTTTCAAGATGCACACATATATGCTTAATGAAAATATCAGAAATTGTACATAGCTTTCACAACTCCTAGAATGTCATTCTAATCAGAGTTAAGAACAGAATAGTGTCCTATATCATGTAGTGGACCATTGGTACAGCTTTGATTCAGACTTTTGAGGCAACCCTTTTGGCGTCCTTTTTGTAGCGAGTTGTGGCAGGCAAAGGTAACCCCACTTTATTTAGGATAACGGCAACCTCACGAAGTTAAAATTTTCATTTCCATACTTAAACCTTTTCCGTACTTAAATATTTTGGAATGTTCTTTTCATTTCTGTTTTGTTGTGTCCTTTGATTTCATAGGTCATTAAAAAATTTCCAATTTTTCCGTTATAACGTCTTTCGATTTCATCGGCTGGTTTGAATTTTTTTCAAATTCTTTATCATTTCCTGTAAATTTGAAGAAACAAAACTTTCAGTTTGTATTTTAAACACGGCAGAGTAGAGTCGCATCATGTTATATCGCTTCTTGCTTTTATTTATTCATGTGAAAATCATCTTTTTTATTTTACCATGCCCTGTGTATTGTAGATAACTTTGACATACCCTGGGATTTTTTTCTATTTTTAAGTCTTCGTTAATTTTTACTTATTTCACGTGAAGCCTTAAAGGGGCAAAACGGTGTTTTTTTCGAGAAATTCTTCCTAGGAAACATAACAATACGCCAAAAGCGTTGTCACAAAAAATCTTTATATCAAAGCTGTACTGGACCATTTTACTAAAAGTAGAAACTTGTAGTAATCAGTCAAGTATTGAATTTGATTAACTTTTGTGCTGGAATCTTAATTTTATAGGCCTGTAATGATATATGTTCGTAATTAGTTTCGCCTTTCAAAAATCATTCACTATTCTTTAAGTAAACTAAGTTTCTATAATCAATGAAATTTTGTGTGACTAAAGTTTTGCTAGAAATGTGAATCAATCTCCAACTATTTAGTTTATGCAATAAATCGAAAAAGATTGAGGACATAGTTAACATGGACTAAAGCAAACATTTAAGCAGTTTACAAAATTCACTGTAGTTGCTTTTTTACTCAAGATAGAGAAATAACAAAAACAAAATAGTACTTTGCAATAGACTTAATACTGCTATAAAATAAATGGAAACTTAAACAGTAAAAAGCTTCCAGTTATGTATAAAAACAATTTCACACTTTGAAATTGCACAAAAAATACTTTCATTTTTATTTTAAAATTTTCTTTTGCATATCAATAACTGCCCTGTCAATAACAAATACCTGTGCGTGATGAATAGCAAAAAATGATAACCAAGAATTCTCCCAGACTTGAAGCCTGTTTGATGCTATTACAAGTACAGGGCTGCAAAAGTTAAAGCACTTGTGAAACAGTAGCATTAGTAGCATAATTTTTTAAAAATAGTAGCAAAACAGGTCTCCATTTAAACCCTTATTTTAGTAACAATTTTAGTTGCTCATATATAAATTAAATCGGATATAACACAAAATGAACGAATTAAGTATGAAACAGATGTTGAAGATATCACCAAGAAAGTGAAATTTTCAAATAAAAAAACTAAATATTTTTTTAATAAAGTTTTCACGAAGGCGACCTTTGGAAAATTTTCCCACGAAAAATATTTTTCCCATCTGACATTAGCTTAAAAAAGAGGTCAAAATTAGGAGGAAATTTTCTTTGCCCTTTGGTGAATTTTCAAAAAAAACGTCGCCGAAATTTTGAATTTAATAGCTTTTGAGACAATTTTACTTAAAATAGCCAAGTCCCCAAGGTTGGAAAATAGTACGAAATATAAATCCAAAAAACATTTTCTCTGTCCGCCATTAGTTAAAATAAAGGACAGAATTTTCATTGACCTATGGTAGATTTTCAATTTTCAAAAAAAATCACCATAAACTTTTAAATTAATAGGTTTTGACAAGATACTTTAGTCCACAATGTTGAAAAATAGTAGCAATAGTACGAAAGAAAAATCTGTAATATATTTTTTTGTCAGTCATAAGTTAAAAATAGGAAAAAATTTTCATTGATCTTTGGTGGATTTTCAAAAGTTGCTGAAATTTTGAAATTAACACCTTTGGAGATGATTTTACTTTAAAAGATACCCCAAGTCGAGAAAGATGAAAAATAGTACGAAAGAAAAATGTGAAAAATATTTTTCTCGTCCGCTACGAGTCAAAATTTTTCATTGACCTTTGAAAAAGATTTAGATTTTTTAAAAAAAGTCGAAAAATCTTGAAAATAGCATAAATTTGCCTGTGGCAGCCCTGCCAGGTAGCCCTCAAAAATTTACCATACCAAAACAAAATGTGCAAAACATTTGCGTAAAAACAAAACTGCCTCTGTACTAAATGAAGTAAAACAAAAATGACCATACCATATCGTTACCACTGCGCCAAAGGCGGGTATCTGCATTTTGGCGATTTTCACCTAATGGCATTTTTCGAGTCACCATTTCATGTTTTATACCATGACAAAGCCACTAATCATTTTGATTCTTAGTGGAAATGCAGATTTTCATGAGAAAACAATCTTAGAGTGGTAGCTCGATTTTTCCGAAGCATCAAAACTGCGAACGCGTTTTGTAGAAATGTCAATTTTGCAGATATGTGCCTTTGGTGTGGTGGTAATGATATGTATCACTCTATTTAAGTAGACACCTAGGTTAGAAAACCCAGAACCACACAAGCATCCTGGATGGCAAAAACTGCTTCCTATACATAATTGAGATTTCCAAGAAGAATCGACAGGCACTAGGAGCAACTTGAATTGTCGTCTACGTTATCACATTGATTGAAATTACTCGAAAACCTTTTTATCTATGGCTTTGGGCTGAGCCAGCTTCCTCGGCGTCAGCTGGTCATCCGGGGCCTTCGGTCCAATGTCCTCGTCGCGCGTGGACTCCCATTTTTCTAAAAATTCCGCCACGTCCGAATGCCCAAAAGCGTGAGCTTCATCCAGAGGAGTGTGGCCCCACCTAGAAAGTAAGGTAGGTAGTTAATTAACATCACACTGGAGCAACACAATAGGCCATTAGTGACGCTCAGGGATCAATCCCTAAGGATTGGATTGGATTTTATGTCGCAAGGTCCAAAAGTAGACAAGCTGTGCCAAACACAAGACAGAATATGACCCAATAAAAGTATAATATATTAAAGAATTATTGGTCTAAGATCGAGATAAAAGTACATGTGGAAGATATTTAATTTTGATTAAAGATATGATGAAGCACAAGATTAAAATTTGCCAACAATATATAAAAAAATCATTGTTGATATGAATTCATGATTCAAAACATGTTGACCAGCAAGTAAGGTTGGTAGTTGATTAACATTGCACTACAGCAACACAATGGGCTATTGGTGAGGGTGCTGGATCAATCCAAAAGGGTAGGTAGTAAGTTAATTAACATCACAGTGGACAAAACATCCTGAAGGGAAAGATTCAAGGACAATGCCTCATAATTTTGAACCAGTCAAATGACGAGAACAACAGCGGTACTAGTCCCCACTCTCCAAACTTCCATGCTGATGCGAGGAGGCCACAACAGATTTAACCTGCACCAGCCCCTGAGTGCACGAAGGTCTTTGGCTGGACCCTTGTTTCGAACTCGCAACCCTCCTGTTGCTAATCCGTTGTCCAACGTCCAGGCCTTCCAGAATCTTATTGACTCACTACCATGCCATCTAGCTGTCGTGGTGCCATGTGGGTTATTCTGGATATTAGCTGGTTGTCATGACTCGGCCATGTATAATCCAAAGAAATCAAATCACATTATTTTAAAACTATTAATATCTATTTAAATTATACACACTTGATAAAAATTTTCATGAAAATGTCTGTCCCACTGCATATATTGCATGAAATCCCACAAACTAAGAAATATCGATATATTTGGGAAATTAAACAAACTAAATATTTTCTTAATACAGTTGTCATGACAATCTAACGACCACAGATTCTGATGCTTTTCTTTCATGGCTGCCACGGCTTGGCGTCCACTGGACAATTTTCTCACGAAAGAATCTGAAAAATATTTTTCTATCCACTAAAAGATAAAGAAAAGGACAAATTTTTTAGACCTTTGGTGAATTTTAAAAAAAGTTGCCCAAATTTTGAAATTAGTAGCTAAGTAGCAAAATTTGGCATCCTTTGGAAAAATTTCTCATGAAATACGAAAAATACTTTTTCATCCGTTAGCAGATGAAGAAAAGAACAAAATTTTAGTAGACCTTTGGTGAATTCTCAAAAAAGCCAAGAAATTTAAATTTTAAAAATAAATAAACTACTTATTTTCTTAATACAGTTGCCATGACAATCTAATGACCACATTCTGACGTTTTTCTTTCATGGCTGCCACGGCATGGCACCAAAATTTACATTCCTTTGGAAAATTTTGTCATGAAAGAATCTGAAAAATGTTTTTCAATCCACTAAAAGATAAAGAAAAAGGACAAAATTTTTTAAACCTTTGGTGAATTTAAAAAAAAAAACTCGCCAACTTTTAGAATTAGTAGCAAAATTTGGCATCCTCTGGGAAAATTTGTCACGAAAGAATACGAAAAATATTTCTTACATAAGCTAAAAGATAAAGAAAAGGACAAACTTTTTGCAGATCTTTGGTGAATTTTCAAAACTTGCCAAAATTTTGAAATTAGTGTTTGCTTTAAAAGATACCCCTAGTCACCAAGTTTGAAATATAGTAGCATAAAGTCAACTTGGATTCACCATAACTCCCTAAGGAAACATGAGAGATGGCAGCATTTATAGGAGGAAGTTCCTACCTGTCCTGAGGTTTGTGATCCACTCCGCAGACTTTGAGTAAGAACTCGACACATTCTGAGTGACCTTCAGCCGCGGCAAGATGAAGAGCGGTTCGGCCGTCATAGTCGCTCTGACCCATGTCCATGCCTGATAAGTAGTGCCTGAAGAACAAAAAACATCAGACCATTGTTAAAACGAGGAGCCCACAATGAATGAAAAAAATATACAGAAATGGCTGAATTGCATAGAACAAAGTTAAGACACAAATCAATCTTTTGTGTGCTTGATTAGCTAGGTCATTAATTTTCAGCATTTGTCTTTCCTTCAATCTAATTTAGAATGCAGCCCAATGAAACAGCCACCAACCATCCAGAAGCCCTTTCCTGCATGCATCCTTCTAAGGTGGGTAATTGATTAACATCGCACTGGAGCAATACAACGGGCTATTGGCGACAGTCCGGGATCAATCCCATACTTGGCATAGGCCGTAGCCCTACGCCAAGTATGAAAGTGTGTTGTTACTTTGTTTCTCAACATTTTGACATGCTGTAAATTGCTTCATTATCCTATAAGCAAGTTTAACATCTCTAAGGTTGGTTGTTTTGGGGGTTGTATAGCGCAAGGGCCACACTTGGCTATACTACACCAGACACAAAATATGTAATATCAAGTAATAGACATATACAACATACACACAGAATGAAAATTTTTGACATAGAAGAGAGAAATACACCCAGGGAGGAATGTACCTGACAGGAATCGAACCTGCACCACCTGCAACTGAAAGGTTGTTAGCACAGTGGACATACCCACTGAGCCAAGAAGGCCCATAACATATCTTAGGAAACACACACAAGTCTGTCCAAAGTATTTAAGGTGCAAGTGAATATTCAAAGTAACCAAAAATGGCAGTGTTCAGTAGTAATAATTTTTGCATGGTTGAATTCGGTGCTTATCAGTGCTAATTTCATATAAAAAGAGTGTTTGAGTAATTCTGCTAGTTACTAATAAAATACATCATACAACAGATTAACTAAGAGTAAAACAATCAAATATTTCAACGTTTTCTCGTAAATGTTGCTTATCAGTGTTAATTTCATACAAAAAGAAAGTATTGTCGGGTAATTCTGCCAGTTACTAATGCAATACAAGACATGGTATAAAAGATTAACTAAGAGTGTAAAACAATCAAATGCTAAAATATTTTCTAGTAAATTTTGCTTATTAGTGTTAATTTCATACAAAATAGAGTAAGTTTGGGTAATTCCACTAGTTACTAATACAATAAAATACATCATATAACAGATTAACTAAGAGTAAAACAATCAAATATTTCAACGTTTTCTCGTAAATGTTGCTTATCAGTGTTAATTTCATACAAAAAGAAAGTATTGTCGGGTAATTCTGCCAGTTACTAATACAATACAAATATCATATAACAGATTAACTATGAGTGTAAAACAATCAAACACTTAAAAATTTTCTCATAAATTTTGAATTGATGTACAGCACTGAAAATAGTTTACCTTCGCATAGCAGTAACATCTCCACTGGCAGCGCTGAAGAGAAGGCCTACGATCTTGAGGCCTTTAGTTTCGTACTTCTGTCTCCGAGGATCACGTTTCTGCGTCGTGTGTCTCAAGTTATCGTAATGATGGAAGTTGAATACTCGAACTAGCTCCTGAAATGAGGTTAAGAAAACTTTAATCTGTGTTAACCGACAGAATTTTGGAAAACAAGATATAACTGTGGAGCCATTCTCAAATATCCTTCAAACAAGTTCTTACTGGGTTTTATACCGTAATTCAATTGAAACTAAAATTTTATGGATTCGTCACAGTACAAGTTTAGAATCTGTTTCGGTGATGCATTGTGATATCTGACTGCATTTAAGGGAATTTGAAGGATTCATAAAATACATGGCAAGATGAAGCAAATATCATAAACAAAATTGTATAAGCAAAATATTTCCATTCCTTCAATACATTTTATATTTGTATGTAGAGCCTTTGGTGATAACACCAATAGAAAATTAAAGATTAAAATTTTGGAGTTAAGTTTTTCAATATAAATTTTATTCTATTTTTGAAATGGTTGAGGTCAAAATTCAGTTATTAGTCACATGACATTCTTACTGGGTTTACAATCTGGGTTACGATGGCTACTTGAGAAGGTTAGGTTATATATTTTATTTACATTGCACTGGAACAACCCAACGAGTTATTGAAGACAGTCCGGGATCAATTTCGAAGAGAAAGATCCGAGGACAGCACCTGGTAATCTTGAATCCCACGGTCAGATTACAAGGTCACACCTGAGTTGGCACCCCACTCTCCAAACTTCCACACCACGCCAACGTGAGGACATTTGAGGCCACGGCAGATTTAACATGCACCAGCCCCTTTTGTACAAGGCGTTCTTTGGTTGGTTTCGAAATCGCAGCCCTCCTTTTGCTAGTTCATTACTCTACCAGCCATGCTACCATGGGCAACCCCTATTAAGAGCCATTTTTGTTTATTTAAAGAAGGGTATAAGTTAACTGCTATTTCCTGTTTATTGAATTTATGTGGCGTCGACTTCACAAAGATGACTCATTTGTTGCTATTTTGAATGCCATTAGGGATTTTTGGCCACCGAAATTATTTGCGAAAGTTTGGCGCAATCTGCACCAACTTTCATGGTCAACAGGATAGTTATGCAAGTACTATGCAAGTTCTTTCTCATCACCATTTTCGACAAAATTTGTGTGATTTAACACCAATAATGGATAAGCGTGGTCCCCTAATTATTTTCAAAGTTATGGCATCCTACATCATGGTTATTCATTATTGGTGCTAAATCACACAATTGGCGACAATTTTTGTATATCGAAAATGGTCGACAGGAAAGTATGTCAGTACAGATGAGACTACTTAGTCATTAGGCATGATGTAGGGTATAGTGCAATATTCTGCCTCTTCACCCAACCCCTACTTGATGGGGGCAGCAGAGGTGCAAGTGTCACATGGTCAGAGAGAGAAGTGACCATGTAGTGATGCTGTGAGAGGTTAGACGAAGGGGTGATCGAGTGGAAGAAAGGTCAGATAGAGACAGGGAATGAAAGAGCAAGGAAGACGGATATAGCAGACCGAACGTACTTTGTAAGGCTCATCCCTGAGATCAAAGATTGTCAATTGTTATTTCATTTGTTATAACGTTTATTCAATAAACGTCTGTTGAGTTTTAAGTGTTCTCTTTCTTTTGCCAAAGAGAACCAACCACGCGAGGAACATTAACATAAGGTATAAGCAGTAATAGACCACTTTGAATCTCATGACACTTAGGTTAATTAAGGTAGGACATGAAGGTTAATTAAGATGAAATGAATTAACTTACTTCACAAAATTGAACACCACGAACTGAATTTCCGTAAGCATCTAGGGGTGGAGACCACAAGCATATCCCCATCACATTTGGTACGACAATCATGGTAGTACCGGAAACACCCGATTTGGCAGGAAGTCCAACCTACAACTCAAAAGAAAATCGATTCCAAATAAGTATACTTAAAATGATATATGCATGTATACAAACAAATATAGTCCGGTAGGTAGTTGAATTAACATTGTACTGGAGCAACACAATTGGTTGTTGGCAAATGGATTGGATGATAGGATTTTATGGCACAAGGTCCAAAAGCGGACGAGCTGCACCAAACACGACAGACTATGACCCAATAAACGTATAAGATATTTAAAAATTAATAGTCTAAGATAAAGATAAAATGTATAAATGAATAAAATATTCTAACAATAGTCAGATGATGAAACAAGATCATCATCTACAGCGTAACTAATGAAACTGAAGAACTTAATCTACATGTATAAAATTTTGAGTGTGAAATTTAAAAAATGGAAAAAATTAGATGAGCTTTAAAAAAACCAACTGAATGCGAAAAGGTTCAAATGGGGATTTTCCCTCAATCAATCAGATTTAAAATTGTGATTTTAAAATATTTGATACGTTGATGATTAAAAACAGGACAGAGAATTAAAATGTGAAAATCAGAAAATGGAGCATGAGTTGCAATTGGGTGCACTCTCTCCTAGTAAAAGATGACGATGGGTGAATCGTGTGTGTCCAATGCGAAGGCGAGTCAGCTTGACAACTGTCCTCCACACTGGTCACTGATGAATGATGGGTTTTATGCAATGCAATTTGTTGACGACTTGCAGGTTCCACGACTCTTGCCATAACAAGTTGACGAACTCCTTTGTGGACATCTTCATGTCAACGAGAGGATGTTGGCGACTGTCCTGAATTAATCCCCAAGGAAAAGATATAAAATCAAAAGACTAATTTAAGTCTGCTGTTCTAGTTATGTGATGTCATAAATCCTTTTATTTAGACCTTTCCAAATTTGTTATGCACAAAAATATTTGAAATATAATAAAGAAATAAGATTTTTTTACTTTATAGTTTTTAAATAAATTAAAATGGAAAGTTGCGATACTTTACAGCTGTATAACACAACTAATATTTCAAAAAAAAAAACAAGATATCACAAATTTGAACATTTTCAAATAGATTAAGAAACAACATTCTATAAAAAAAGAAAGGGAAAAGCATTGTTTCCACGAGTGCAGTAGGAATTCAATTCGATTATTAACGAAATCATAAAACTAATTCAAATGCATACGCACCTTGAAAGCAAACTGACCCGAATAATCATACATCCCACAAGAATGCATGAGAGAAAGTACATCTCGAACAGAATGAGTGTCGATCACCTGTTGGCCCGTGATTGGACAAATGCCGCCATTTGCCAACGTGGCAGCCATGACACCAACAGTTTCACAATTCACTTCCAAGGAGCACATCTAGAGAAGGAATAGTTAGTCGTTTAAATCATTTGTCAAAAGAATAAATGGTAGATAAAATACAAAATTATAGAATAAAGAAATATTAAAAATAAAGACGAATAAGAAAAACAAAACATATCTATTAGATGGTTGGTTTTGGGTTTTATGGCACAAGGGCCATATTTGACCAAGCTGCGCCAAACCCAAAAAAATGTCAAGTAAAAAATGTCTTGAAAGAAAGTGGAGTGAAACTAGAAATAGATCGCTTGGGTATCCCGGGAGAACTCGACTGGTCGAGTAACCCTCGCGTTTACTCGACCAGTGGTCACCAAAGTGGTCGATATCGACTCCCAGGGGATGATATAACATTGTTAGGTGTCGATTCGGTATCAGAGATCGATAGAAAAAATATAAGACATCATTGTACAGGTAATATATAATTCGGTTAACTTGGATTACCTCCATCCAGAATGACAAAACAATTAAGAGTGAATCGTGGGAACAGTGACATGAATAGGACCTGTAAGATGGAGCAACGTCATGAAAATAGTTACGGAGGCCAATCAAGTAGGCCGAAATAACGTATTTACCAGTAAAAGTATGTTGATGTATGGTATTCCATTTACTATCATAACAGCAGTAGCCCCACAGATGGCACACCTGGAATGGTGAGTTGATATAGAGGTTCCACTACCTTTCTGAAAGAAAAAGTTCTAAGTGTATGTACTATTCACTGTGTTGCATTTAAACCATTTGGTGGCAAAAACTCTGTGACGAACTGCATGATACTCTAAGAGTGCGTATTAAATTTATTAATCAAATTAGAGGTCATATCCTCTTAAATAATTGTTTGCCAAACTTTGTGAAAAACTGATGAAATATCAAAACAATTACTCTTGTATACTGAAGATCTTTGTCTAGAGGTGCAAGTCTACAAAGATGCTCTTCCGTTTTCTCAAGAGTTCCTCATACATTTTGATGTGACGGAAATGGTAATTTCTTAATGGTTGAATGTCATTGAACCATGTAAGCGTACGAATACACCTACCGGGTCTGTTATTTTTCAAGTTGAGGAATTGTAACTCAAAAATATATACGGGCAGAGCAAGAATCCTAATATTAAGGCCCTGTTCATATGGAGTTTTCTAACGCGCATTTTGATAAGATTTTCGAGCACTCCATGTGTACAGCCTTTAGAGGTTTTTCAAGGTCAGTTTCCGTTATGCATTAAAGTGTGCTTTTTATTCCCCTAATCCAAGTTTCTATCTTTGCGATGGTTAAAGATGGAGTACGAATTTCAACAGATTTTAAATCTGTGTAAAATGTTAAACCAAAAGCATGATTTTCTTAAAAAAACTTCTTTTTCAATAGTCATAACTAATCTTTTAGCAGATATTCCTTTTATACTAAACCTAAAAGGAATTATTGCCTCCATTTTAAAGGGAATGTCACTATAGAGATACTTTGTTGCCCCTAATCAGGCTGTTTTAATTTTACAGATATTAAAAATAGGATGAAAATCTTTCCTTCCCAACCTAAAATTGATTTTCCTGTGTTCACAGGGGCCTGCACGAAACAAAATTTTTTATTAGAACCCTGGACAAAAGGAGAAAATTATGCTAAACTCAAAAAAATAATAATGCTCCAAAAATCTAATGATCAAAAACAGTACATTTCAAAAATCAAGAGATTGCAAATAGAATTTGCGTCTACTTGTTGACTTAGAAATGTATAAAATTGACTAATAAAGTGCCTAATATGATTTAAAAATTGGTGAAAATGACGTAAAAATGTGTTTGATATTCTTCCGATTTGCACCACATCCGTTCCCCTAAATGCAAGCGAATAGTGTTTTTGAACTTGCCTCTTTATTCATAAATGAATGCAATATAATAGACTTGCTGACCAGAAAGGACAATCTGAATTTGTCTTTCGTAGGATATAGTATACGATGAGTCGTGGTGCAATGCCGTCAACTCGGTTGTAAATTTTTGCACGACATTTTCGTACGTTTTCAAAATTTTTCGAATGAAGGGATTATTTATTTTGGCCCTAGGAACCGGTTTGAGCCGGCGGATCACTGAGAAACAATGCTTTGTGTTCAGACTAGAGAAAAAACCTAATCTTCACTCTTTCCAGTGTCGATGATTCACTCAATAAAAATATAAGGATTTATTTTGTGTTAAGAGGTGATCGGCGGATTTTTTAGGCTCAAGAAGCTAGCAGATGAGTCATTTGTGATGTGTTTTATCGTAAAAGCGAAACTGCGTATGAAAAATTGCAACTGGTGTATATTTCAATGAAACAAAACCAAAGCATTGTACTAAAAACTGTAAAATGACTAAAAAATTTTAAAATTGACACTGTAAAATAAAAATACATCCCCCCAAAAAACTACATTTCTAGAATCAGGAAATCGGAATTTTTGTTTCTACGGGCAGTCTACGAAGTACTATCAAGAGATGGCATGAAAACGAAAGTCGGAAACAGGTGAAAACCTTTCTTTGTCTGTTATGTTATTTTTGTAGGTTTTATCATGTTTCCTCGATCCATAGCTAATTTTTATTTAAATTTCCTACAAAATTTGTATACAAATTTTTTTAATCTATCTAAAAATTTTAATGTATCAGTATAAGGAACACAAGGTTTCTTTTCATTTTTAAACGTAATTTTCCTGTTCCGACTATCCGAAACGAAATCTAATTTTCCAGCTTACCCTCTTTCCGGGTAAGCTAGTCCAATTTGTAGCAGCAAATGGTATTACGATTGGGGAACGTTTCAACAAAATTTTTTATTAGAACCCTGGACAAAACGAGAAAATTATGCTAAACTCAAAAAATAATAATGCTCTAAAAATCTAATGATCAAAAACAGTACATTTAAAAAATCAAGAGATTGCAAATAGAATTTGCGTCTACTTGTACATATAATACCGAAAGTTCAATAAAAGTAGCAATAATAATAGTAATGGCATTAACTCTTTTTTCAAAATATGTTCTATGAAAAACAAGGTCATTAAAACATGGCTATTAAGTTCACTTTCAAAAGTCCTATCGATTTAAATTTAAACACGAGGATGCAAAAAATGAATGAAAATCGCCACTCATCTTAAACATTTTACATCGAGGACATTTTAAAAAAATAACTTAAGTTTAGCTTATAAATAGAATGTTTAATTTCAGCTGTATTTTAAAGACGTTTGCCGCACATGAAAACTAAAACAACGAACAGTTGTCGGTATACGATATCTCAGAAGTAAAATGACCCACAATCCCCTTCTGTGTAAACTAACTAAACATATTTTTACAAGTTTTGAGTGAGAGGCGTAAAATTTATTCAAAACATAGAATACGTTTCAATTTCAATCCTATTTTTAATGGCTATAAATATAAAGCAGTAGATTAAGGCACCGAATACTCCACTCAAGTGTTGTATCTTTCTTGTAAAAACAAGATAAATACTACCTTTTGTGTTTGTAATGAATATCTTCGCCGAATGCATATCGCGAAAATATTCAAGTTACAATTGAAAAATTATTTATTCAAAGATAATCACGTTTAAGGTACCTAATTATTGAAAAATTTCCAGATTTCAAATTTGTTGAAATTTTCACCCTATCTTGATCGCGAAGATAGGCAGTTGGGCTAGGGGAATAAAAAAAACCTAATGCCCGTGAAAACGCTTGTCATGTGAATAGTGCTTCCTGTTTCCTGATACATAATTGATTATACTTTTCTAAGAAAGAGAAAAATGGGAAATACTGTTCTTTTCGGCTCTGTTGTTCCTGTTCTTTAAGGGGACCAGTGCACAAAAATCTTTCAAAATTTCGATTATTTTTTTATGAATTTAAATAAATGTTTATACAATTCTGCTTAAAATGATACATTATTTATGGAAATACGCTGAGTAGAAGTATTTTAAATAATTTTTTGAAAAATACTTGTACGTCAGTTTTTGTCATTTAAAGGGCTTCCATCTTTGTTTACATGTCTTGAACAAACGCCCAAAACGAGAAGCCCATTAGAAAACCTTATTTACCAAGCCACACTATTTAATTTATCAATTTTATTTTGTATCTATTTTGCTATCTATCTGATCCTCAACTTTTGGAACACTGTCTTCATAGCAAGACACAAAATTGTAATGAGAGTTTTACGCTGTTTGGTCAAGAGTGCCAAAAAATATTTTTGTTGGAATTACATGCCCTAAAATTTGGTGTATATGATGCTGTGTGTACGTTTAATGAAGGGAACATCAGTCGGTGTAAAGTTTTAGAAAAACTGGGTATTGAACCTGGAGTGAACATGCGTCGTGCAATGAAGCAAGGTGACAATGAACGACTTATGTACGCCGAAAGAAGCTTTCGTACCTTAAGTACAGTTGCAAAAAGATGCAAAAGTGCTCATAAGAGTTCTATAAATAATATATGTCATGATCCAGATTATGGAGCTGTAAAATTTTGAGGTAGGGTCAATTTTATGCTTTAAACTTCAATATCTCAAAATGTGTATTTTTTCCATAAAAGGAACATTTTTTCAGTCTATTCAAACAAATGTAAAAAAAATTGGTTTACAAGTGTATCATACCCTATAACATATTTTAACACAGGCATTTTTTTCTATCTGCTCAGAAAAGTTCATTTTGAGTGTTAAAAAGGATGAAAATTGGTCATTTTTCAAAAAAAAATCGGAGTCAAAGAAAAAAAATTCTCAAAATTTCAAATTTTTTAAAAATCCCTGTGTTAAAGTGTCTTCATAACCTGTATAAAAAAATTCAAGTCAATACACATAAAAGATTCTGAGAAAATGTTCCTTAAAATATGACCATTTTAACATTATGGAGATAGGACTGCACTGGTTCCCTTAACCTGCTCTTATGCTCACCCCACTCTGTTCTCAAATATCTCTACTCAAAACGTGCAAGTCTAGACTATGTAGCGCCAGCAGTTTTCGCGACAGACAGCCCAAAATTTGATGTCATCTTGTTTAGTACTTAGTAGGCATGCACATAAAAACAAAATACAAATGACTCATCTTCCTGTAAAAGGCTCTAAACCTCTTGGTGAGTTGGGTCTGGAAATGACTCATCTGCAAGCTTTTGGATTGGAGGGTTTTTCTCTGGTTTTGACAGGAAGAAAACGAAATATCAAATAATTTGGAGTCTTCAAAATGTGAATCGATTGATTTTTTTAAGGGGCAAGTCTGGCGAAGCTGCGCCAAACTATCAGTAATAAAGTAAAGAAAATCAGAATGTATCCGCAAATTTGAAAAAATTCTTGTTAATCGAAACGTTTAAATTCTCTCTGGGTCCCCAATAGCAGCTAATAATGTCCCAAATTTGAACCATTGAAGTACGGTTTCCCAAACAGATACGCGGTGGATAGGACAAACAAATGCGCAATCGAAAGTAACTAATTTTTTAGGTTTTAATATCATTTTTAGATCAACAAAATCCAGGACCCGATAATCACTAAATATAGCTTTAAGCAAAAGGGAGTTGTCCTTTAAAAAATTATAAACACTTAAGACAAATAAAGATTACCATTTGTAAAGTAAAATTTGTTTGTAAAAAACAGGTTAATTACTATATTATAATCGATCTAAGTACGTTTAAAACGTGAAAAATATGTCGAAAAATCACTTTCGATTTTCAACACATTTGTTTTATGGTGGCATGCTTGCTTCCGAGATTTCTTTAAAATAGTAATAGATCACTTTAATGAGATCACTTTCCGACTGATAGAGGAGCGTGATACCCAATCCGAATTTCCATCTTTCAGAGAAATAAGCCGACACATTTGAAATTTTGCTTTACACTTTTTAAAATTCGGTTTTTATAAAAAAAAAGTTAAAAACATTGCAAATCCTATGAACGAGTAGAAGGTGACACCACGAGAGAAAAAGCTAAACAAAATCTTAATCAGTAATATTTTTTTAATTAATTTTCTTAAAGCTAAAAATTCATCACCATGTCATTGCCTAACAATTATAAAATTTCACAATTATTACGCTAGTCCTCACAAATTCGTCAAACGTCACGGCTTTGGTTCAGTCGAGAACAGTTCCGGGAGCAGTCCAACGAGATCTGAGTGAGAACAGTTCATCCAGAACAACTCCGAGAACGGAGAACAGGGTCGGGACAGTTTGAGAGCAGGAAGCAATTATCGAAAAAGGAAGTAGTCTCAGAGCAAGGAGAAGTTAATGGATAGAGAACGGATGAATAAATCGAAGGAAATGAACAGCTGTGTTTCGGACTTAGCATAATTTAACAAATGGCGTATTGTTTAAGTTGAAGCAAAGGAAAATTCGAGAAAAGAGTAACTACTTTCCTTGCAAATTTCCCATTTGAACTTGCAATATTAAAATCCAAGAAAAAAAATGCAATGTTTCTTTTTACGGAAAGAGCGGAGAACAGGTTTTTGTTAAAATTGGGAACAGGCTGTTCCCGTTCTTTTTGAACAGGTGAAAAAGAGCAGATTGTGTTCTTTTCCCCCAACCCTACCAACGAGTCCTCTTTTTTGCCCATTCTAACAGTTGTCAGAGGAAAGGTAACTAGAGGTGTTACAAAGAGCGATTTCACAGTAACAGTTCTAACTTTGACTGCTACTGAAGAATATCTGTGATTCTACATTATGATTCTGAACTGCGACTGAATCTGATTGGTTAATTGTAAAGTATCTCTTAGCCATTCGTAGCAACGGAATGTTCGTATTCATGTTTTAAAATCCTTTAGTAGGTCATTTCGAAAGCGTAATGCATAGTTGAATTAGTAGCGTCCTAGCTTAACTACGCCACGGAACCCAATGCGAACATCGGTTTTTCTTTTTATCCAGAACTGAAATATCGTTTAATTTTTTTAAATTTAATCAAACACAATACCACTCAATAAACCTGCAATTTAAACTGAATAAAACATTTTCCGCCGATAAGCCATTTTTTATATTAAGCCCGTTATTTCTTTCTCTAAAGATACATTTACCTCTCAATAAACTAGCCTGAATTAGTTTAGTTATTACATTATTTCTCTTCCTGGTAGTGATGGATCGTCATTTTGAGCTACCATGCGCAGGTAACTAACTTAGCAGCCCCTTGCTCGTAACTGGTTTTTGCAGATTAAAATATATCAATATTTTTATTTCATATAAAGTAAATCTTATACTTAACCAAACATTAAAATCAAGAGATATGCATTAGAATACTTGATGAATTTGCTTCTAATTGAATGTAAATTATTGAATTTTAATTATTAGATAAACAATTAGCATACCTATATTTTTCTCTTAAAAAGCATTTAAATTAATTACTCTTATCTAAAACATTGAAGAAAAACTTTTTACACCGTATGCGTAACAAGACATTTGATAATCTGGAAGTACTGAAATATTTTTGCCACCCTCAAAAGGTTTTTGCAATTCCGTCGAAATGTATTTTTTATCAAAAGGTCTCCTCAACCATTTGTAGTAAATATGTTCGTCGCCATGTCCATGCACAAATTAATTAAAAAGAGCAAAATGAAACCAGAGTAAATAGCTTTATGAAGACAGCTTCAGGAATTGGTTTCAAATCGTATCCAACTACAACCTACTTTTTTTTATCTTGTTTCCCACTTATTCTCAAGTTACTTTCCGTTTTTTTATATTTTCCAAATTGTTATAAACAAGTCGAACCTTACTGGGAACAATCCAGTAACTTTTGACTTGTTTCAACATTTTCTGTCCCATAGTTTAATTCATAAATCATACAATTTTTATAAACTATTAATTAAAATGTGGAGGGTAGGTAGTTAATTTACATTACACTGGGGCAACACAACGGGCTAAAGGCGACGGTTCGGGATCAATCGATAATGGAGGGAGAGATTATCTTTAGTACTCCAAAATTGATAAGCTGAGTGAAAGTATATTATTTATTTCTAAAACAAACAGGAAATATTCTAACAAGTAACATTTATATTTTTTGAAAACATAATTTGACAAGGAATTCCAGAAAATCAATTTTATGATAAAAAGAAATTATACGCTTTAAAAATCAAACATTCAGTCATACTTTTTTGTACTGCATTACGATATTTCAGAATGCATTCATTACCGCTATAAACATCATTGTGTTGATCCTTCCACTGAAACTGCTTCGTCTTAAGAAACGAACTTTAAAGGCAGAAACTCTTAAGACGATGAAGAAAAATGCACAGTAAAAATTACGTATTCAAGAATTAAATGACAAAACGCAGATCCGGATTCAGAGTGTAAAAGGGACAAGTGAGAGTAAATTGCTCATTAGAGCCAGGGACTTAACTAAGCTACTATCCACCCTTGGCAAGAACTCGCCTTGGTGCCCCCCTCTCTTCATTTTTTATCATACGTAAATATATAGTTAAAAAATACTCATCCAGTTTAGAGCCCCCCAATCCGGCGCCCGGTCCACATGCCCCGTCTGCCCCCTAGTTACATCCCTGATTAGAGCTCTCTTAAATAATATGTTACCATGGAAAGCATATTTTGTTCAAATGAAAAATGACGAATTTTTAAAATTATTATAACTGAATTTCAATCACATTACTTTCACACACTTTTAAAACTCTTTCTTCCCTTTGTTAATACCCATAATTCATCTTTGAATTCTAAAGCAACACTGTTAACGCCTCATCCCGAATTGTAGAATATTTGTATTTTATTCATATTCTTTTCTGCCTTCGCACGCAATATTTCATGTTCTTAATCGTATCAGAATTCATGCATTGTCATCTATCGATGTTCATTTACTAAGAATAAGTAGCAACTAGAATAAAAGAACAGTTGTTCTTGTGACATCTAGCACTCGCAGAATAGGCGTGTTCCGTGTAGCATCTCGCAGATCTCAAGCAATAAAGTAGTGTTTGGAACTACGTCGCATTTTCTTTTCTCAAAATACTATTGCATCGCATTTACCGTATCGCATTCATCACCAAACACTGTATGTAGGTATAACTGAAGAGTATGAAATTATCTTACAGAATAAAAGAAATTTCTCAGTGTAAAAAAAATCAGCATGCAGCCATGTTCTTATTCTATTCGTTAGCGAAATCAAATAATCATATGATTTAGACTCATTCAATTTATAGTCTTTCAGAAGCACCTATTTTTACACACATAATTCATTTTTTTAGAATTAAAAACAATTTACAAGAGGTCGAAAAGAAACTTTTTGTTTTAACAAAAGCAAAATTTTCTAGTTCATGTGTTCTTTATAAAAATACAACTGAATAAATAATAAGAGAAAGTTGAAAACAATAATTTGCCATTTAAAATAGCGAATTTTAAAAACGCTTTCTTCTGAACTTTCCTTTAAACTGTTGAGCTTATTTATGTAGCCAAATGCGCGGCAACCTGGTGTCATAAAGCCTCCTATCCGGTTGAAAATCCTAATCCTAGCATCCGGTTGAAAATCCTAATCCTCTAGAGAAACCCGAATCCGTCAGAGTCCCACCCCACGGCCCACACTCCATCGAGGGAATCACCGATAAACCATCTGTCACCCCTACCAAATCACCGATATTCAGTCACAGTTTTCACTGATACCTAATCACAGATCCCGGTCGCAGTATCGATATCAGCCAAGGTATCAGCTCAATCACTGTTAACCAAATCACCGATACTCTCAATCACTGTTCCTAGATCACTGCTACCAAATCACTGTTATTTTGATATTCCAGTAACATGTAAGAACAGTGATTCTAAAGTATCTGATTGAGTAGCAGTTCTGATTCGCTTAACATCCCTAAAGGCAACGCTTTCTGCATTCGTTTGGTTTGGATTGTTTGCTCAATGATCATTTTTTGTGCTTCAGGGAGACCAAACTAATCCTTCGCCGCCTACGCGTTAAAAGAGCGCCCCGATGATATTTTGATTTAAAAGAAAATTCAAGACGTATAATTTAGAACACTGCATTTTGCTGTTTCGTAATGGCACTCGACACCTCGATGGATGGAACGTTTACATTCATCTGGAAAATAGAAAACTTCAGCCACTGTCTGCAGACGGGAGGGAAACGTCTCAAGAGTCCAGCGTTCATCGTCGACTCTCTTAATTATTCTCGTTGGAATATATGGATCCATCAGAAAGATCACGGTAACTATGATGTGGGATATTTGGATTTATATCTTGAGTGTGCCAATTGCAATACTTGCTGTATCACCGTTGACTTTCAGCTGTCTCTCGTGGCTGCTGACGGTTCTATTATAAATGAGGACAAAGGTTTGGGTGTAACTTTCTATTCGCAACTGTTATCGTCGCTGTCAGAATGTAAGTACGATCGCAAAGACGTTTGTGAAACGAAGCGATCCATCTACTTGCCGCAAGACAACTTGACCGTGTTCTGCCGTTTGTGGAAAAGAAACGGAGACATCAACGAACGCGTCCAATGTTTCGCACGTACTCGTCTAGGTGTCGAAAGAATGTCCAAGCTTTTTATCATATTATCATACAGGACTTCAGCGAGCTTAGGCTGGGTGATCAGAGAAGCACAGCGGTGTCGTTAGCTGTGATAGCTCCCATCCCGCTGGTTTTGAAAATGTCCTTTGAACGCGAGGTTGAGGAGATATACCTTAAGTTCCAAATCAGAGTAAAGAAATGCCCGGATAAATTATTACTATCGTGTACAATATCCGTTTTGAATCGCTATAGAATAACAGTTAAAGAGATGCAGGATAAGCGCATGTATTTTCCAAACCAGGAACTTTCGTGGACTTTTCCTAAGTTCATCTCTAGAAGAGAGTTGATTGAGGGGAATAGCCATCTTTTACCTCATGATGTCCTGTCCCTAAAATTCGAGTTCACAATTTCCTTTGGAGTGGAATATGAAAGAATTGAGAGCACCCACTACTATGGATATCCAACAAACCTGAGTAAGGATTTGATCGGAACCTGGAACAGTACAAAACCTTCTCGAGATTCGGAGACCGAAGGCTATCTGAAAAGTGACCTTCTCTCCTTGTACCAAGAGCAATCTCTGAGTGACTTCGAGCTGCGATCGGAAGGTGTCACATTCCCTGTCCACAAGACAATCCTCTGTGCCCGATCCCCAGTCTTCAAGGCCATGCTCACCAGCGACATGCAAGAAGTCGCCACCAACTTCCTAAACGTAACAGACATAGATGCAGACACCCTGACCAGAATGATTCTATACGTTTACACCGACACCGTTAAGGACTTGGAAAACGTTTCCAAGTTGTACTATGCTTCGGACAAATACCAGATATTGTCCCTGAAGCAAAAGTGTTCTTCTGCGTTGAAATCCCACCTTACAGTGGCCAACGTGAGCGTGATCTTGACGACAGACACCAGGACGACAAACTGACATCGGCTGTCCACGATTTCATTCTTAGCCATGATAGAGAGATCATGTGTTCTACTGAATGGCTGGAATTTGTAGAGAGTGATTCTCATTTAGCTACTAAGACTACTACTATGAGGTGTATAGGAAGCTTCCTATAAATCTTGGCCAACATTAAAGATCGGCTTCCTTCCTCTATGAAAGCTTCGACAATTGTAATAAAGGACTTTCATTCTTCAGTAAAGATTGAGGGTGATGTTTAGCTCAAATGATGGGTATCTTAAGTTCTTAAAATTTTACCTGTGTTGAGTATTAGTTTCTACAATTATTATCAACTTAGTGTATCTTGTTTGGTAAATGAAATTTAATAATTTCTCGTTCGCAAAGAAATGTGCAGAGTATTGTATTAATTATAAAAGACTATCCATATTCGTTTCTTAGTATTCAAAGCTTGTTCCAGACGTTTAAATAAATTTGATGCAATAAAAGTTTTTGTTTGAAACACCTGATTTTATTAACTGCAATTTAGTTTACTTTGTGTTCATGTTTTTGAAGTTATAATCTACTTTTGTGTAGCTAACTTTTTGAGTTAGTTAAAATATAATATCTGTAATTACTTTCTCCATCCAAATTTTAAATTAAAAGTTCTTTTTAAAGAAATTAAGTTAAGAATTAAGAAATTAATTTATTAACAGCAAAATAAAGAAATTAAGTTTCTTTTGCTGTTTATTTGACTTCAATGCTGTGACAAATAGTGTATTCATGTAGTTTTGAGTAAATATTTTTGGAACATTATAGTTTACTTAAAAAATGTACTTAAATTACAAAATTTTATTTGACTCAAATAACGAAAAAATATTAATTTACTTAAAGTTGTGGAATAATATTATTTATTTATATTATGGAATATTATTTCCTTAAATTGTGGAATATTACAACATATTTAAAAGTAAAGTCACTCTTATACGATCAAAGATAAATGTGTAATCTGTCTAATACAATTTTAACACTGTACCATTATTATTAAACTTGAATATTTTCAATAAAAATGTGTTATATTTTGGAACTTAGTATAAGGAGTACACCCTTATTTTACTCAAAATAATTAAACTTTGAACATATGCTTAAAGTTGTAGGCAAACTTTTTATTTGTTTTCTTTTTGTAAAACATTTTATGTGAAAAAATAACAAAAATATAATTTTGGTAAATTTACTGATTTTAATAACTGTCAAAATATTTTAATTGACTGATTAATTGATTCAATACATGTAATTGGATCTTTTCCTCTGTGATTCCAGCATTGGAAAATACCAACCAGAGTTATAATGTTTCAAGTTGCATTTAATTTATATAATTTTGAGACTTAGAATTGTTTGAGGTTTTATGGCGCAAGGACCATATTTGGCCAAGCTGCACCAAACACAAAACAATGTCAAGTAAAAAATGTCATGAAAGGGGAAAAAAGAGGCATTGGGGAACAGAGTAGTGGGATGAAAGCAGGTAAGTATTTAATTAATGGCGCACTGGAGCAACACAACGGGCCATTGGCGATGGTCCAGGATGAAAATCCGAGGACATCACGTCATTTTGAACCATGGTCAGATGACGAGGTCACACCTGAACTGGCACCCCAATCTCAAACTTCCATCCCCAAGTGAGGACATTCGAGGCCATGACAGATTTAACGTGCGCCAACCCCCTTTGTACACGACGGTCTTTGGTTGGATTCGAACTCGCAATCCTCCCGTTACTCTTCCAACCAGGATGAAAGCAGAAAAAGATTGCTTGGGAATCCAGGGGGAGTATGACCTTTTTTTTACTATACAGTAAACCCCATAGGAAAGATAAGATCGCTAAAGAAGCCCGGGTCTGTGGTGAGTTTTCAGATTGTTTATTTTATAGTTACTGTATGTCCAATATAGTATATATTATATTGGCTTAACGTCAAAGGGATATGTTTTTGTTTTGATATCCTTCTTAGCATTACATATTGGATAGGAGGGGGATAAATAATATATAAAATTTAATTTAGATAACAATACAATCTTCCTTATATATCTGTGCTGCCCAGCCTTAGAGGGCACCTCCGCGCTGATCTCATCTCCGACCACTGTGCAGCCATACCGCGCATTGGAAGAATGCAGAGCCAAAAGCGACGCAGAAGTAATACGACGGAACTACGAGAAGGATGGTGCGTTGTTGATGGGCGGTGAGCGCCGATGGAGTTTGTGATGTTGATGATGTCTGTGCTGTGCACTTATCAGAACCTTACGGGAACATTGTTTAACTTTAATTGTCTTTGCCAAATTCATTGTACATAAATATTCATCAATTTCTTTAAACTTAATTATTCTTTAAAAACGTTTCATCATATTACCAATTGCCCACATCTCAGAAGTAGGATGGACGCCTAGGAAGATTCCAGCCAGTATTTTCGAAAGGATATTTAAAAGAAACTTTGCGGTAAACATTTACTGTACGGTCACCCTTGGCGACTTTTTCAAAAGTCGCCAAAATGGCGACTTCTTACACGAGCGAGATCTAAAGAAAACAGCGTAGTGAAAAATGGGTAAAGATGTAGAATCCGAGACATGTTTGTAGCCAAATCAAGATGGCGTCCAAAGCCAGGATGTTCTTAAAAAAACCGCGGACTTTCCTACGCGAACAACCTTTGTATAGGGCAATAATAAATGAGGAATGCACAAATAAGCAATAAGTAAAAAAAATAAAAATAACAGTCTAATTAATCCTGTGGATGTTCTTAAAAAAAACGCGGACTTTCCTACGCAACAACCTTTTGTATAGGGCAATAATAAATGAGGAATACACAAATAAGCAATAATAAGTAAAAATAAATAAAACTTACGGTCTAATTAATCCTGTGGATGTTCTTAAAAAAAACGCGGACTTTCCTACGCGAACAACCTTTTGAATAGGGTAATAATAAATCAATCACCTTCAAGCTCTCCAGTTTTGCTAATATATTCCGTTGCGACCCGGTGATATATTCCGTTGCTACCCGGTTAAGCGGTAACCAATTACAATCCTTCTAAAAAGCTAAGACATCAACTAACACAAAAAGAATTCAAATTTTAAAACGGTTACCAATCATAGAACGCAAAACATCGATATTTTGTTAAAAAAAATGCGTTCGTTAAAAAAAAAAGAAGCGCTCTTTCCTTCCGAAAAACCAACCTTTTCCAAGGTCCAATAGGGTTGCTGCAATTTCTTGTCGGGTCGGATGGGGGTTGCCATATAAAAAAATTTATCGCCAATGTGGAAAAAATCGCGCCAAGGGTGACCGTACAGTAAATCTGATCCAACTTTGCAAACGAAACCGAACTTAAAAAAAACTAACTATGTTCTCCAAGCTGCCAAGCATCTTAAAGGTACGTGAACATTCCATAATACAAAATGATATTAAAGAAGTCAGCATTGCATTGAAAAATATCAAGACAGACAAAATAAAAATTTTGCAGATTCATTTTTGAAAATGATGGCAATCGATCGAATAGAACACACGTAAGAAATTTTTCTGGCTTTAATTTCGGAACGGATAGCAAAGAATTTAACGAGAAATTGAAAAATGAAGAAGAGATAGCTTTTCTCAAAACAAATTGATTACAATATCTAATTTGTTAAGCATTTCTTTCGAAGGCAAGAAAACGGAACTAGCAAAAAGAATTCTATCTGTTATGTAACCTTGAAAACTTCGTCGAGAACGAACAAGCCGATTTGTCCGAATCAGAAGACAAACAAAACAAACAATTTTTCAATGCAGTGCAATGAATGTGATGTTGAAAGTATTACTCATACTCTCAGTGTGATTATATGCATAGTAGTAGATATAAAATTGATAGTAATGATTTTTCAATGCAGTGAAAGGAATATGATTTTAAAAGTAATACTCATGTTTCTCAGTTTGATGATGTATATACAAGTAGAAATAAGATTAATAGTAATTATGCTATTCCAAATGTCAGTATAAATTACTCTAATATCGAAAGTACCCTTACTAAGTTCAATGCAGAACCGCACGAAAATGTTTTTCATTGGATCGAACATTTCGAGAATATTTCTCAGTTGTTTTGTTTGTCAGATTTACAAAAATTTATTTTTGGCAAGAGATCGCTTAGAGGTAACACTGCTTTGTTTGTTAGAACAAAACCAGAAATAAATTCATGGTCAAAATTGAAACAGGCCTTGATCGACGAATTCTCTTTTAAGAAACTCTGCTAATTTACATGAACTTTTGAGTAAAAGGAAAATGAGGGATTCTGAATCCACTCAGGTATATTTTTAAAGAAAGAAGTTTGCTAAGACGACGAAAGAAGTTTGAAGACGTTGAAAGAGAAGAAAGAAGTTAAAGACGAAAGAGGCTGAAGAAGACGGAGGAAGTTTGAAGACGGAAGATGTTTAAAGAAAAACGAGAAACGACGTTTAAAGACGACAAATGAAGCTAGAAAACGATTTGGCTCATTTAATCATTTTCAGAGCTGAAGGACGATTCAGAGCTCTATAACCTAGATACATTTGCTTTACAAAGACTGACAGATTTTGGAACTTTGCTTCTGCTTTTGCCTTTTTTGTATATTTTCCGAAACGTCTGGTGGACCAGTCGAACCCAGGATGACCGATCTGTGGTGCCCAGCCTGCCACTAGAGGGCACCTTAGCGCTGATCTCATCTCCGACCACTGCGCAGCCATACTGCACATTGGAGGAACGCAGAGAAAAAAGTGACGCAGAAGTAATACGACGGAGCTATGAGAAGGACGTAGCGTTGTTGACGGGCAGTGAGCGCCGATGGAGTTTGTGATGTTGATGATGTCTGTGCTGTGCACTTATCAGAACTTAACACGAACATTGTTTAACTTTAATTGTCTTGGCCAAATTCACTGTACATAAATATTCATCGATTTCATTAAACTTAATTATTCTTTAAAAAACGTTTCATCATATTACCAATTGCCCACAACCCAGCCCCCCACATCTATATGAAAATAAGACTTTTATTAACATAGTATACAACTTACTAACGTTGTCCATAGGGTGTGCTTCGTGATTCTTGACAAGATTAGCGATGTTGGGTTCAAAATGAGTGAGTTCCAGTCTTAAATCGCCACGGAATTCTATATTCACTCTTAATTGCGTTGTCATTCAGGATGGAGGCAATCCAAGTTAACCGAATGAAATATTACCTGTACAATGATGTCTTATATTTTTCTACTGAGCCCGAATCGACTCCCAGCAATGTTTTGTCGACCATTGAATTAAAATATCAGTGATGGTACATATCTTTAGAATGCCACATCCAATTAAAAAAATGGACAATACTTTTACAGGTTGATTTTGGAAAAGGTTGGTTGGGTTTCTTATGGCGCAGGGGGCTATAGTGGGCCAGGGTGTGCAAAACACAAGACAACATCTAGCAAATGGCCATGCATACATGGAAAGTTTTTACTGGCAAAAAAGAGAGAAATACAACCAGGGAGGAATCAAACCTTCGCTGTCTGACTTGCAAGTTGCTAGCATAGTGGGCATACCCAATCAGCCATGACGATTCCGGTTTTTCACAAGAAATGGGGTATAATTATCGTGCATATGATTCTGATCCCCATAAATAACCTTTACAATTTAACAAATCATGTTTTGCAAATAAAGCACATTTATCATGCAATTGTATATTTTTTGCATCATTAAGAATTGGTTCCATGTGTAAACTTCACAATCAGCAGATTCTTTACAGTTTAATTTCTTCTTAAGGTATCTGACTACGTTGAAAATTTATTTGAGACTAAAATTTCATTTAATTCTATATTCTTAATATTTTGACTTTTTCTTTATAAAACTGCTTATATTTTATTTGTAAGGCAAATAGAAGCAGAGATATAGCAATTTGAATAGATCTTGATAGTCGGTTTTTTAATTCATTTTAAAATCTTTAAATGCATTTTCCTGATTGCTTCTTAGAGCAAAATTTTTGTACGAAAAACGCAACTAAAAATGTACTATACATTTTTGAATGAAATTTGGTGTATTGATTTTTATATTTGTTTTGGAGGGTCTGAACAAGGATATAAGAGTTACATAGAAAGAAAAACTTTTTAAAGATTTCAGTGTTGTGGTGCAAGGAAAAATATCATGTTTTCTTCTACATTATTTTCAATATATCATGAGTAGAAAGGAATATTGCATATCTTTTAGTTCACGCCGCAGCTTGTATATTTAGGAGACTGTAGACAAATGTACTCATAAGTTTTTCAATTGTAATGTTTTTCATTAACATCATTTTTTTGTAAATTTTCCAATTTTTTAAGAAATCATAATTTTTAGTGATATTTTGCTTTATAATATTTTTAAAGTTGTCTTACCTCAAAAAGAAAAAAATGGTATAATTTGAACACTTTAAAAAAGGACTCCAAACATAGTCAAACACCTTAACGAATTGGAGGTACAGATGTATTGTATGCCTCGTTTGGTGGCAATGCTCTTGGCATGTTTTTTGGCGCACTTTTAACAGTGAGTTGGCAGATGAATGCAGCCCATCTTTATTAGGGTTATTCCCGTTTTTATGGCAAGCGGAAAGTTTAAATTTTCATTTAGAATATTCTAGAATGTTTTTTTCATTTCCATTAAATTGTCTTTCGTTTTTACAAAGTTTTGCATTTTTTCCCGTTAATTACTTGCCACTAAAGCTTATTTTCCGTTTTAAAAAAAAAATTCTAAGAATTCTTTCCTTGGCAAAATTAAAAGTGCGCCAAAAAAATATGCCAAGAGCGTTGCCTCCAAACGAAGGCGTGTGATACAGCTGTACCGAATTGAATAATAGAAACTATTTGAAGACTACCAAAAACTGAGAACACATGATTCTTACTTGAAAGTAGAAGTCCATGATGTCCTTCAAGTTGGCCTTTTCTGGGTAGCACTTGTTTTCCTTCATATAAAATCCGATGGCGTAGTTCCTGTCGGCAGCTTCTCTCTCTGATAAGAAGCTAAAATGTCACTAAATTAACAACAGCAACAAACCAGATACATGTTAACTTAGATCAAGATAATTTAGTTTTCAGGGAGAAAACACATGAAAATTGTTAACAAGAGTATTAATTGACAAGTTAAATGATCAATGGTAGAATTTTAATTACTTTAATCCACTTAATCAATATCAAATTGACATAATTCAATGTCATTTCGAAATGATGAAAAGTATTTCAAGATGAATGAACTGGACTAAGTAATTTCCCTGAAAAGTTATTTCCTACTTCCAAATTGATGTTTAAATGAAAGTGACGCAATATAGAAAACTGATAAAAGAAAATGTATAAAAATGTCATGTTTTCATTTTCGGCATTTGCAAGTTTTCACACATTGTCCAAAAGCAGAAAAGCTGCACCAAATGCAAGACGAAATAATAGTTGTCAGTATATTTATCATTATTTAATACATATTTTTATATTTAATAATTGTGCTGTTGTCGTTCCTCAATCTTCCTGGTCTAGCTGTCTGCTAGACCAAGTCCAGCAAGTCATTCAAATCTGAAGAGGTCTCACCAACACACCAATGGTTGGTTAGGGGTTCTGTGGTGCAAGGACAATACTTGGTCAAACACAAGACATGGCAAGGAAAAAATGTCACGAAAGGAAACTTGGTAACAGAGTAGTGGGTCGGTATTTAATTAATGTCGCACTTGAGCAACACAACGGGCTATTGATGACAATCCAGGATCAATTCCCAATCAAAAGATCCAGGACAACACCATGTAATTTTGAACCACGGTCAGATGACAAGGTAAAACCTGAGTTAGCACCCTCGCCAAACTTCCACACCACACCAACATGAGGACATTTGAGGCCCCGACAGATTTAACATGCACCAACTCCTCTGCACACGACGGTCTTTGGGTTGGATTCGAACTTGCAACCCTCCGGTTGGTAATCCGTTATTCTTCCAACCAAGCTATAGCGGCTCCCAGAGTAATGGGGTGAAAGCAGTAAAAGATCGCTTGGATGCATCACGGGCGAGCAACCCCATGTTTAGTAAAGACAGTAAACCCTAAGGGAAAAGAAAAGATCACTCGGGTCCGTGAAGCCTGTACACGCCTAAAGCACATGTGCTGCTAAGGGCCCTAACTAACCATGAAAAGATTTTAAAATATGTGATAGCTGTAGTGATAACATATGGTTTAAATTCCATAAAAAGTGTAGTTTAAAATGTCAAGTAGGTCACACATGGAAAAACTTGATTTTATTACAATTATAAACAACTTAATTTAAAAACATAATAATTCCAGATAGACTCGAGAAAAACCGATCATTAAAATGTAACAAATGTAATTAACCCTCCTAGCGACTCACTTGAGCACAATTCAGTGAGATTTCATCATAGTGAGTGGCATACCCAAAATATTTCAAGGAGCAAGGTAAAATATTTCCAGGGACCAGTAAGATAAGCCCGGATATTTCGGTTCTGCAGCTTTGAAGTGTGGGTAAGATAACATATCGTCATTTTGAACCACGGTCAGATGACGAAGTCAATACCTGAGCTGGCCACCCCACCCTCCAAACTTCCACACCACGCCAACATAAGGACATTTGAGGCCATGACAGATCGAACGTGCACAAGTCCGCATGTACATGATAATCTTTGGCTGGACCAAGTTTAGAACTTGCAACATTAGGTGGTACGTAATTAATTAATGTCGCACCGGAGCAACACAACAGGATATTGATGACAATCCAGGATCAATCATAAGGTCCAGGACAACACCATGTAATTTTGAACCACGGTCAGATGACAAGGTTACACCCGAGCTGGCACCCCACTCTCCAAACTTTCACACCACACCAACGTGAGGACATTTGAGGCCACGACAGATTTAACATGCACCAGCCCCATTTGTACACAACGGTCTTTGGTTGGATTCGTACTTGCAACCCTCCGATTGCTAATCCGTTGCTCTTTCAACTGGGCTACTGCAACCCCTTTGCCGTGTGGGAATTTTTCAGGTTGTATTCTAACTGAATTTTAAAAGTATGTACAGGTATGCCACTTGGAGGTTAAGAGATTAATGAGGGTGTAAGAGACATTCTCAGATTTTCTAACTTTTAAACTCCTATGAGTCACACTCTTCATGAAAGTTACGGCACAATTTAAGGAATGAGAATAAGTAAAGGCAGGAAACAAAAGGATGAGCCTACGTTGCATTGTTGAAGCCAAGGTATTCCCCTCCAGCCATAGCCTTATAATATTGACAGATCTGGAGATGACAGACAGCACAGGAAAGAGACAAAAAAAGAGATATTAGTTCAGAGAAAAAACACAATCAACAAATGTCAAAAAGAAAACACATACAAGAGTAGAAGAATTAAAAGGCACAAAGCATCATTTAAAAGCATTGAAAACTGCTTATAAATTTAGCCAAAGAAACTTAATCAATGCATTTTCAAGTCAAATGTAGCTGTTTTAATTAAAAATATTATTTTTTCCAAACTATGAACTTTATTAACACATCCAAATGCAGTAAAGGTTACTACGATCAAACTGGAAAGTCCTATTTTCAGTGATTTGAACGAACATTGAGACATTTGAGGATAAGAAATTAGATTACATTTTGCCCTGGATTGGAAAATTAAGGAGATGTTGTATACAAAGAAAGTGTTACATTAAACTTTTCATTTAATTGTATAAAATATTTTAAAACTTTTTTTTTGTGGGTAGGGTAGTTGAATTAACATTGCACTGGAGCAACAGAACGAGCTATTGGCGATGGTTCTCGACCAATCCCAAAGGGAAAGACCTGAGGACAACACCTCGTAATTTTGAACCATGGTCAGATAATGAGGTCAACACCTAAGCTGGTGCCCCACTCTCCAAACTCCCTCACCACGAAAATTTGAGGCCACGATAGATTGAACAAAAACCAGCCCCTACTTAAACAACTGTCTTTGGTTTGAACTCGCAACCGTCTGGTTGCTAATCCATTGCTCTTCCAATTGGGCTAACGCTGTCTTCATTTTTTGTGACTGCACAATAGACGCTAACCATTCCTGATTTCCTGAAAATATTAGATTTTCACCTTTCATTGTGACATTACGGAGAAAAGCAATGTTATGAAAATGAATTTTATGAATTTTTAAATAAGAATGTAATCTTTTGGATGACTTATTTTTAAAGTCAAAAACAGTCTAGGTGATTTGTCACCATTTCTATGATTAATGTGTATGAAATGTTTACTTCTAAAAAGTGCTGCTATAATATAAATAAACATCTGCAGTTAACAGTGTTTACTTTAAAAAGAAATGTTATGGATCTTTCTGTTTGGAAAATCCACCTTCTGCCAAGAAACCTCAACCTTCTTTGGGTGGTTCAGGTTTCATGGCGCAAGGTTGGTTGGTTATTTTCAGGTTTTATGGCATATCTTTGGGGGTTTTGGCCAAGCTGCACCAAACACAAGACACGACACAATAATCATGGCACAAGGTCCAACTACCGACAAGCATTCAACCTCCTTTGAAAACGGCTTACAGTAGTAGAAGTAGTATAAAGGTCATGAAAATTATGCTATAAGAATTGTTCTCTAAAGCAGAATTAATAGTAATGTAGATAAGATGACAACAAAATTAAAAGGACATATGCAGTTTCTTTGAATGTTTAATATGGATTTTCAAATGCCCCATTCGTAAAAACTTAATATAACATTGAAAAGTTTCCAGAATTTTCACTATTACTATTTTCATCAGAGGTTGACCTATCAGCAAAATGTGACAGAATTTCGATGATTAGTTCATTTTGTTAACATAAACATTCTAAGAAAATAACAGAGGAAGTAAATGCAGGGTAGAACATATGAACAGAAACATTTGCTTTAGGAATATGGCACAGGAGCTTAGATTAGAAGGTGCATCAAAATTCAAGTAAAGAACACAAATACTTTTATCACCAATCATAAGTTTCATTGACTCAAAACAGTAACAAATTGAGTTAACATATTTTTAACACCTACATTGTACGGTCCTACAAGTTACCGTAAGCTAATATGGTGAGCATCTATCATGTACAGCTGCAGAAAAAACCCTTTATTTCGAGCACTATTCATAGAGCAAATTCAAAGATATAATTCAATAGTGAATAACATCCTCTACAAATTCAAGTACAAAAAATTGCATAAGGGACATCATATCAAATTTTGAACAACATTTCCAATGGAAACACCATGTTTTGTCTTAAATCAGATTCTGCATCGTTAAATTAGTCTAAGTATAAAATTTCATAATTGTACTATCTTTATATCTGTACTATTATAAAAGGAAGTGTTTGTGTGCAGTGTCCAGACGAATCTATAGTAATTACAGCCATGAAATTCAGTACACAGGTAGTTCTAAAGGAGACTGAATGTCCCTCGAAGCCCAAATTTTAAAATTTAATCAAGAACATTTTTTAATTAATATTTTGTGCTGTGTATGTAGCTCCTCCTCCACTATGATGTATCTGCACAGACCGATCTGACAGATACTTATCGTGCATGCTATCTCTTCACTAAAAACACCCCTCCTCGTATTGAAATGATGGCGCAGTGGGTAAAGCGACGAACTGAAGTAGCGCTTTAGAGGGAGACCTCCCGAGTTCGAACCCGGCCGACGGATAATTTTTATTTTTCGCCTCTATATTTTTAAAAATAGTAAATATACTCTAATCCTTCCTATTTTTTCTGTAGTTACTTTTACTTTATCCTTTTATTTTTTTAATTCAACACAATTATTTTTAAAAATTTAATTCATTTTATGCAGCTTTTCAATTCTGAAACTCTGGTTTCTGTATTGTCACTGTTTTGTCCTTTTTCATACCACTAATGAAAAGCAAACAAATGAAGCTCCACCCTCCTACATGTTCGACTCCACGTGCCAAGTTCCTATCATCAAGAAATTTTCTGCAACTCAATTAATAAATTACATGAAATGAAGTAACAGTGTTTATTACTGTTTAATTTGGTTTTGATTTCTCTGACATTGTGATTCATTTAGATTGTTTGTCAGAATCAGTGAGGTAACATAACAAGACTTTTTAAAAGTATAGCATTATATTTAAAGATTCAATCACATTTTTATTTCAATAGTGGTTTTTTCATAACATACTTTTGAATTTGTATAATACAAATCTATTGACACTACATGTGACATAGATGAGGCTGCGAACTACACAACAGTTTTTGAACAAATTGGAGCCATCTGGAGTACCCCGCACATATTACAGCTAGAAATTGGGGCACCGATTATGCTTCTCAGAAATCTGCATCCACCTTCACTGCAATGGAACAAGACTCTATCAAGAAACTTATGCTGAATATTATTGAAGCCACCATCGTGACTGGACATGCCACAGGCAAAGACGTATTCATTCCTAGGATCCCAATCATCCCTTCGGATCTCCCATTCCAATTTAAACGACTTCAGTTCCCTGTTCATTTAAGTTTCGCCATCAGCATCAACAAGGCACAAGGGCAATCGCTGAAAGTGGTAGGACTCGATCTCATTAAACCGTGTTTCTCCCATGGTCAACTGTATGTGGGTTGTTCAAGAGTTGAAAAAACCGAGAATCTTTACATCCTAGCTCCAAATGGAAGAACATTCATCACAGTGTACATGAAGCTCTCTAAGCAAGGACAGTGAAGTGGAAGGAATGAGGCGACATGCCTGTGTTATGTTGGATGGTGGTGGGACTCATTCTTAAAATTATTGTTTTTTCTCTTTTTAATGTTTTCAAAATCAGTGAGGACAAACAAGAATGATGTCACGGGCAACGCCGTGTGGGTACTGGTAGTCCAGAGATATAAAGATAGTACAGTTCAATATTGAAGTTGCTGTCAAGGAATCATCTCCACATTAAAAATCACTATTCGAAGATCAAGATTAATTGTAGTTATAGCTACCCAAATTTGAACACTATTTCAAACGTATTTGTCAGCATGTGCAAATGATTCGAGAATTATTATATTTGTTATGCAATTGAACACGATTCGAGAATTACACTATTGTATTTATCATGCATATGCAAACAATCCAAGAATTGTTATCCGAGGTTTGTCAGACGTTTTTTAAACTTTTGGTTGCATCCTAAAATCGCTATGAGGAAAATTTAATGTAACATAAAAACTAGCCATTAGAATGAGCTTAAAGTTTGCATGGTCATATTAGAAATCCTTCTCAATCCATTCCCCTCAAAATATAGTAAGGTTCCAATTCATAATTTTTTCAAACATTAATTTAATAATTTAGGAAGATATGCATAAAAGTCTAAGAAACTGATTTAACATTAGGAGCTCCAATCTTTCTATACTCATAACTTTGAAATAGTAAGACCTAATGACATGAAATTTGGTATCTGAAGTTAAATTTTGATATAGATTCAAAATTGTATGTCAAAATAGGGGGTTTCCATTGGAAATTATGAAATTGGTGCTCAATTTAATATGAAGATGGCTCCTTATGCAAATTTTATGAATTTGAATTTATAGAAGACGTTAATTCCTGTCAAATGCCATCTTTGAATTTTCTTTACTGTTAAAATTGCTCGAATGAAGAGGGGTGGTTCATTTTTTCCACGCAACTGTACTTAAAATATAGCTCAATGTTAAATCATTTTCATTAAGAATGGAAACAACTCGATTTTCAGATAACACCATGCAAAGTTCATACTTATTCAAAAACAAAAAGTAACTTACCCAATCAAATTTTTCTGATACCCGCATTTCTGGCTAAAAAAAATGAAAGGAAAATTAAATCCAGTAACTTAAAACTGTTATGCTAAATAAATATATTCTGAGTACATAAGTACACCATCAAATAACAATGATTTAAACTAGAATAAAGCTGCATAATTGAAAACTTGAAACAATGCACATAGAACATAAAATTAGAATATTACATAAGGACAATATGTCTAAAAAAATAAAACCCAAACAGAAGTTTCAACCCGAGAGCAAATTTGCCACATTCATTAAGTGAGACAAAAATTTTGAACATGAAAATACTCATCTAAATTTTGCAAGGAAAAGAGCAGAAAGTAAAAACAAAATCCAGCATAAATAAAACTGATAAAAAAGTTAAGTATTCAAAACATGAGCAAATATTTTAAGAAACTCATTACCAATGTAAGTGGAAACAGAACTTTTAAAAGAAATTAATTTCATTAATTAATTTTCTGTTGCTTGTAGCATAATTTTAAATGAAAGGTAAGTGAATTAACGTCATACTGGAGCAACACAATGGGCTTTTGGCGATGGTCCGGGAACAAACCTGAAGGGAAAGATTCAAGGACAACACCACATAATTTTGAATCATGGTCAGATGATGAGGTCATACCTGAACTGGCACCCCACTCTCCAAACTTCCACACCACACCAACGTGAGGCCATTTGAGGAGATTTAACATGCACCAGCCCCCTTTGTTCACGATGGTCTTTGGTTAGATTCGAACTTGCAGCCCTCTGTTGCTAACCTGTTACTCTTCCAACCAGGTTACTGGGAAGGTGCAGGATCCATCCTGAAGGAAGAGATACGAGGACAACCCTTTGTCAGCACCTGAGCTGGCACACCATGCCAATATGAGGACATTTAAGGCCACAACAGATTTAATGTGAACCAGCACCCACGTACACAACAGTCTTTGGTTGGATCGAGTTTGAACTCACAACCCTTGAGCTGCTAATACAATAATCTTCCAACTGAGTTACCGTAAGTAATAAATTTAAATGATATTTATTTTAAAGTAACTTAATGGTTGATGCATTAAAATAACTTTTATATTGGAATAGTGACTTTAATTATAATAGCTGATGATATACATGTTTTTAAAAGTCAATATAATTTTCATGCAATACTGAGTATTTAAAACAAATTATAGTCATAACTTATTTGAAGAACTCAAATTTTTGTTCTGGCATTCAATGCTTATTTTCACTCACCAAGATTTTATTATGCTTATGTGTGTATAGAAATCAAGGCTAAACTCACCTCAACTATGTACAGAAGAAGAGAACAAACCACAATTGCACCAGCATTCACCATTGGATTGTGTGGCTTCTCTGCGAAAACAAAACGTCACTGCTATTATCATTCCCCAAAACAATTCGCAGAACATTAAACATTCAATGCATGTCTAAAGTAACTGTTTTTGGTTCATTTTTGATGGGATTGCAATTTCTCTACAATAGTGCTGCATGCATTTTCAAAAGCAATTTATTTATTAAAGAAACACATAGAATATCATACTGCTAACAATCACCATAACATTACATATTAATAAATGATGCACCATAACATCGCACAAATCCTTTAGAAGGCACTGCTGAAAATAACTTCTTTAAACTTTAAGGGTGATGACCTATCTTAGATGAAGGTAGGTAGGTATTTTAATTAACGTTGCACTGGAACAACACAATGGGGTATTGGTGATGGTTCACGATCAAACCCAAAGGGAAAGATCCCAGAACACACCATGAAATTTTGAACCACGATCAGATGAAGAGGTCACACCCGAGCTGGCACTCCAAACCTCCACACCAACGTGAGGACATTTGAGGCCACAACAGATTTAGCATGTATCAGCCCCCTTTGTACATGACAGTCTTTGGTTGCATTCTCGCAACTCTCCGATTGCTAATCTGTTAATCTTCCAACAGGGCTACTAAGGCCCCCTATCTTAGATTAATATATTTTGCACATAACAAAAATTCAGCATTTTTTTAAATTTAACCCTCTGAGTATCACAAGATTTATGAGTAGTAAAGTATAGCTTTAACCCCACAACACACATAATGACTAAATAACCACATCGTTTGGTTGGAAGAATTCAAGGAAAGGTTCAGTGGGGGAGTACTGTAGTGGTGGTAGGTAGGTAATTGACATCGCACTGGTGCAACACCACAGACTGTTGTCGACGGTTCGGGAACAACCCCGAAGGGAAAGATTCAAGGACGCCTCGTAATTTTGAATCAAGGTCAGTTGGTTGCTTGGGGGGTGGCCCCCCACTGGAGGTGGGACACCAGACATCTCACCACCCTCGAAAAGGTAAATATTTAATTTGCAAGGTGTTGTGCACAAATGCATGGGGCAAATGTTTAGATGCATGCAACAAAGAACATGTGAGGTATCAATGTTTACAAAAATGTTAAGACTGAAAGCAAGAGTTAGGATGAGTCCCAGACTTACTGTTATAATCTAAAACAAGCTCATTAAACATGCGCCCACTCGGCTCCTGTCCTACATACTGGTGAACAATGTCTGATCCAAGTTCCGACAGAGCAATGGCATAGTTCATCGGCTTTCCGGACGACTGTATGGTGAAGGGAATTTCAGTATCACCTATGGAACATCTGTTTGAAAGCAAAAAAATTTCTATCACCTAACAATTAATTTGAGAATTCAGTCAACCCCTGTTTTGGGGCTCACAAAAAATATAAACTTTAGTGGACTGTAAGTATGTTTATTTGCATTGATTGAAAATTGTACTATCCTAAGTACACAAAGAGTTGTACTAGCCTAAGTACACAAAAGAGCTGTACTATCCCAAGTACACAAAAGATTTGTACTATCATAAGAACACAAAAGAGTATCTGCAAACTTGCTGGAATAAAATTTCTTTTCCAATTATTTTCTTATTAGTCCAAAAATTAGTCCTCAAAATAATACAAAAGTCTTGTAACTTCAAATCAGCTTAAGTTTTAAGAAAATATTTCTACATACCTCTGTCCATCAACTGTGCATATACTGACACCCCAATAATCAGGATTAAACTTGGCTAATTGAGGAATGTAGGAAGCAACCTGGAATAGATATCAATTTCTTTCACAAATCTACAAGAGTTAACGGTTAACTTTCTACAGAGATTCCAGCAATTTATAAACCAAAGAAATACTTTATACTGGCCAATTGTTTATCAGTTTACACATTAATTGCCATAAGTTGTGAAGCAAATGTAACTGACATTGGTACAGCTTTTATATAAAGACTTTTTATGGCAATGCTTTTTATGTGGCCAAGGAAAATTTTTAGAAAAAACACCATTTTAGGCTTAGCTGAAAATAATTTTAAGAATAGAAAAAATTCAAAGAATAAACAATTAGCAACTTTTTTATTTCCTAAAGTTGCCCTAAACTTCAAATTTTGCGAAAGAACACCCTGAAACTTATCTACAACACTAAATACAGAAGATATGGTGAAATAAAAAGATATTGATTCACAAAAATTAATAGATTCACATAAAAGCAAACGATACAACTGATATGATCCAATGTAGTGTGTATTTAAAATACAAACTGAAAGTTTTAATTCTTTAAATTTACAGGAAACAGAAAAGAATCGGAAAAAAATTAAAAAGGACCAATGATATCAAATGACGTCATAAGAGAAAAATTTGAAAAAATTTTAAGGAACAAGGAAATCAAAGGACAGCAAAGAGGAAAAGAAAAGAACATTCCAAAATATTCAAGAACGAAAAAGGGACAGAAATGTAAATTTTAACTTTGCGAGGTTGCCTTTTCCTGCCACAACTCGCTTCAAAAAACATGCCAAAAGCATTGCCATATTATACCAAAGCTGTACCCAATTTCTTTCACAAATCTACAAAAGTTAACAATTTACTTTCAGCAGAGATCACAGCAATTTATAAACTAAAAAAATACTTCATACTAGCCAATTTTTTATCAGAGATTAAACATTGTTTGCCACACATAAGTTATGTAACTGACATTTTTAAAAACTTAAAACTTTCAGTTTAATTGGAAACAGGCTGTCTTCTAACTGATTATTTGGAGTTTGAGAACTATTACATTAAGCACCTAACATCATTTAAGAAATAAGATTGAACTAAACAGTAATTCCCAGGCTAATAATTATTAATAGCACGAAAAATAAAACTCTAGTTCATGTAGAAATGAAAATATGTTTGCCAAAGATCACAGCAGTCCCTAATTTTTAAATGATTTTTACAAGGATTGACTCACTTTTGACTCCAGCTTAATAATAATTTAGTTTTGAAAATGGTATTTTACCATGTTTAGTTTACCAAATCAAGTTTTAATTATCTTAACTCATTTAATAGTTGAAAAAGATGGTTAAAACAGAACATAAGATTTCGCAACTATGTGTTCCTTCTCAATACGGTTAAGTTATTTCGGTAAAGCTTTGATATAGACTTTTTGTGGCAACAATTTTGGCTTGTTTTGTGTGCAGCTAAGGTAGAATTTCTTAGAAAA
The DNA here is from genome assembly GCA_933210815.1 of Meta bourneti. Lineage (NCBI taxonomy): Eukaryota > Metazoa > Arthropoda > Arachnida > Araneae > Tetragnathidae > Meta > Meta bourneti. The sequence goes on from OW119930.1 coordinate 13,447,371, forward strand.
AACACCGTTTTAGGCTTAGTACAAACTAATTAAAAAGAGAAACAAAAAGAACTAAACAAAAGAATTTTGAGAACAGAAAAAAAATCCACACAACTGATTATTCTTATTAATATTAGGTACATATTTACTTTAATGAAAAGATCTTCACTTTTTCTAAAATATTATTATAGAAGTATGTCCAAGTTAATTAATTTATTAGTTTTAAGTCTAATGGAACCAGGCAATATTTTATGAATGTTACAAAAGATCACATTAATTCTAGCAAACTAGTTGTTCAGGCACAGTAAAATAAAAAAAGAATGATTTACAAAAATTAATAAAAGAGATCCAAATAATCCTGAGGTTGCCATAATCCAAATAAAGCTGGGTTGCCTTTGCCTGCCACAACTCACAACAAAAAGTATGCCAAAAGAGTTGCCACAATAAAGTCTTTATATCAAAGCTGTGCCATCATTTCTTTACAGTCTAAAGAAAATTGCAAACCATATAAACACAATAAACATTATAGAGGATATTACATCCTGATTATACTATGAAGAACTAGAAGTTTAAAAATACAGTTCTTAAAAATTTGTGGTTACGATTTCTTGTTGAAAATGCAAACATATGCATGGTTTAAGAATGAAAAGATGTATAATCAAGCGCTTTCAATACTTACTTTACCACCATTATTGACCTTGCATTTCCAATAAAAGTCTTCAATGCACTTCACAAAGTCGGGAAAATCTTGAATTACAAAATGGTTACGAAAAGCTCTGCTGATAAGGACGATATTTTCTTTAATGACTCTAAAAACAAAAGAATGTTGCAGAAATTTTTAGGCTTCCATAGAATATCAAGCAATATATAACATGAAATCTATTTTTGAGCAACAGTTTTAATTAAATTTTTAATTATGTGAAGAAAGGAATAAGTTGTTACAGTAGAACCCAAATTCCTGTGATTCTAAAATCAGCTCAACCGAAAGTTCTTACAATTAGACTTATTTTTTGGAGGGAATTGTTAGATATGCATTGTTAACAAAATATACATAACTAATTCATAAATAATGATGTGCATAGCAAAAATAATTAAGCAAATAAAATGTCTGAGACAGTATTGATTTAAATGTGAAATCAAAGTAAAGAAATAAGAACTCTTTTATTTTAACCAATGTATTATTCTAGAACTTTATTTTGTTATAAAATATGTAGCGATTAATCATGAGTATGAGAAATAAGTAATTAGCGATAATATCTGTACTTTGGTGAAAATTTTGCAAGTGTTTGGTAACAGATGATTTGGTAATTTTTATTGTTAAGTGTACAAAAATTCTTTTTAATCTTCTGATACATTCATAAAGTATTCACAGGAGGACATTGGCACTGTTTTCAATTCTAACTTCCATAACCTTGAAGAGATGAGTGGGCATAACTCAAAATTTGGACATTGGACATTTTTCTACCTAGGTAGAGACGATTTCTTTGGTACTTTTTAGTTATCAGGATGCCAGTCGTAAATGTTAACATGAAATTTAACTGGAGATAAGTATGATGGGAATGGCAACCCTAACAATACATACAGCTCCATGAAAAGAATGACTATTTTATTAAAATCTAAATACAAAAATTCACAAACAGAAATAGGAAAAATACAAAATGGATTTTATCACAATTTCAGATTACACAGGAGGCATAAAGCAGCCGATATCTTTTAACATCGCCGAAAACATTTACATGTTCTCATATAATTGACGCCACATGAATTCAATTAAGTAGGAATCTAGGTGGTGGGGAGGGCTGATGTTCATCACCAACACTTGGTACAAATTAAAAAATTTGGCACAAAATTACGTCTGGCATCACAATAACCGAAAAGTACCATTTCTTTACAATAAAGGGTTAAATGAATTCTTTACTAAATAATTACTGGTTAATTTTTAAATCATTATCAGCGGGAGCAGAAGATGCAATTGACTGAAGCCTTTCCAGTTATCCAAAACTTGCTATGGAATTTTGGTTAAACAGAAATGTTTTGGTCCTACAACTTTTGGAATAATCGGGATTCTATCGTACTTACTTCTTAAAGCTTTCTCTGTCCAAGGTAATGGAGTCGGGCGATCCCATGTCTCGGAGTTCTTTGTGAAGAGTTCTCAATTTCGTTATCATTTCTTTCAGACGTGGATCGCTCTTCCTCAGCCCAGTCGAAGAAAGAGCCTGTGACGAAAGCAGAAAAATCAAGAGTAAAACACAAATTAAGTTAGAATCAGGATTAACATGAAATTTTAAATGTTTTAACCCTCAGACCATCAGGAGATTTCTGAGTAGTGTGACATAGGGCGAAAGCAATGCCACATCTAATGAATAAATAACCACATCAATTGATTGAAGGAATCCTAGGAAACATTCTATTGGTTTAGAACAGGGGTGTCAAACTCAATTAAAACAAGGACCATTTAATACAACTGGTAAGATTCACACGGGGGCCACATCACATTTACAAATTTTCTTAAAATTATATTTTGAAGTGAGGATTCAGGAATATGGATAGGATAATTAAAACACATTATGTAATTAAGTGAATTTAGGGTAATGATTTATAATATTGCTATATAATTGCTTTTATTTAAACGTTTATTTAATTTAATGTGTTTATAAAACCAAAATTAATTTTTTTACTGGAAACTTGCCAGCGCTTTCCTCCTACTAGCTTTCCAATATCTGGATTCAAAGACTGAGAACAGACAAACTTCATAAATAGATAGATGTTTATCAGTTAATCTTGATCTGTAGGTCATTTTATTTAATTTCATGGACGAAAATAGTTGCTCACATAAGTACGTACTCCCAAAATAGCATAAAATTTGTGCAGCAAACTTTTTAATTTCTGGGTATTTTTCACCTAAATAAGAATATATTTTGGGAATTCCTATTTCTCGATATTTGTCTTTTAAAACTGAATCATTCTGGAAATCAATTCCAGTTGTATCCAAGTGGGAGCATTTTCAACTTCAAAGGAAAAAGGCCTCCTAATAAAAAGGGAAAAAATTTTTGTAACTCTTTGAAATCATTAAAACGTTTATCGAATTAGTTTTTGATTTCTTCAAATTTACCACAATATTGTGAAAGGGAGCAGCATTTGAATTAGAGCATCGTGGGCAACAAAAAATGACCTCGGGGCCACATGCGGAGCGCCAGTTTGACACCCCTGGTTTAGAAAGTCAAAACTGGAAATAAGTCATCCAGGAAAGTCTGCAAGTTGCAAAATGGATAGATGTAAATCCTGCAGAGGATTAAATTATCTGTTCTAGAACTAATGGGCCAGGGGCATACCCGGGATATCAATCTGGAGGGGGCTTTTTATCGTAAGTTCTTTATTTAGTGGTGATTTTGAAATTTCTTTGAAATATAGAGTAATTCTAGAGTGTTAATCAGAGACTAGATTTATAGTGTTACCTAGAGACTAGTTTTGGAGTGTGTTGATAGACTAGTTAATAGAGCAACACGAGACATCATGTAATGAACATACACACATACAAAGTTTTGCTGACATAGAAGAGAGAAATGCATCCAGGGAGGAATCGTACCTGCAAACTACAACTCGCAGGTTGCTAGCACAGTGGGAAAATCCACTGAGCCATGACATGAAACTGCTGGGAAAAGACAAATCACAGTAATCTCAAAATTGTTTCATATTTCAAGTACTTATGGGATAATTTCCATTTTTATGGGATAAAACCTAATTATATTCTTATGGGATAAGATCCATTTCTAGTCTGTTAAAGTTCCCATTCAAACCACCAACAGGTGGGGAACATATTCTGCACATGCGATATGGGTTATGTTGGTCAAAAACCAAACGAGATTTGAAATTTTAGTTGCAAGAACACATGTACTGTGCCAAAAATAAGGTAATGGTGGCAATGGTAATTAATTAATGTCACACTGGAGCAACAATCCTAGATCAATCTCCAAGGGAAAGATCTGAGGACGACACCACGTAATTTTGAACTATGGTCAGATGCCATATCAACACCTGAGCTGCCACCCCCACTCTCCAAACTTCTACATCACGCCAACGGGAGGACATTTGAGGCCATGACAGATTTGACGTGCACTAGCCCCCATGTATATGGCGGTCTTTGGTTGAACCGAGTTTCAAACTCAAAACCCTACGATTGCTAATCCATTTCTCTTCCAACTGGACTTTTGAACCGGGAATCACGGTCAGATGATGAGGTCGACACTTGAACTGGCACCCCACTCTCCAAACTTCCACACCATGCCATCGTAAGGACATTTGAGGCCATGACAGATTTAACATGTACCACCTGCAATGTACACGAGTCTTTGGATGGACCAAGTTTCATACACAAAACCCTCCCCAATTGTTATTTAGTTATTCTTCCAACCGGGTTACCGCAGCCCATTAAAAATAAGGAAATAAACAAATCTGAATCGCTCAACACTGTTGGGAACTTTCTCACAAGCTTGATTTCGAACAAGTGAATGTGGTCAAATCTCCTAGATCTATTCTCAGGTTGTGCTCAGAGAAGCCTTATCTATTTCTTTCATTATCAAACACATTAGTGAATGACTATATTGCTTCCCTGCCTTTACACATGGCCTGGAAAAGGATTAGTTAAAAAAAGTGAGATGTGGCAACACAATTCTAGAACACATTGAAACTCGTGTTTTCTCTCTAGTGACTCTCTCCTAGTGGTGCACCGACAGAGGGGGCTTAAGCCCCTACCAGATCATATGAAAAGCAAAAATATCCTTAGTTAATTCAGTGATTGCTTCTTCAAAAATTGTGAACAAAGATGTTCTGATATTTTCTCCTTGTAGTCAACCAATATGTTTTCCTTGCCCATTTACGTAGGTGTCCCATTTCTTATTTACTGGGTTTGATAAAACAACTGGAAATTTTAATATTTCATTGGCACTTCTCTCCTTCAATGTAACTTCTATCTGTCTTGGTAGGTATTTTAATTGACATCGCACTGGAGCAACACAACGGACTATTGGCGACGGTCGGGGATCAAACACTAAAGAACATAGGATAAAATATGTAGCCCCTTCCAAATAGATATCCAGGGTGTGCCCCTGCTTACTTCTATCCTGATGATGGAAGTCTTGCTCGAATGAAATGGTCATTAACAATTGGTACAGCTTTAATATAAAGGCATTTTTTAGCAATGCTTTTTGTGTAGTCAGATAATTTCTTAGAAAAAACCAGTTTTTCTTAGCAGAAAACAATTAACGGAAACAGTTAGAAAAGAGCAGTTGAAATATCCACACAACTCATTGTCCTTTTCAAAGATTTTAGACTATTTTAAACTCCTCTCAATCTAAATCTAACAATTTCGAAAAACTAAAAAAAAATTATTTTTTCATCTTCCCCATGAATTTTTAAACAAATAAACAGCTAAATAAAATTCAAACTTCCCGAGGTTGCTGTGAAAGTGGGCATAATCCAAGTGGGTCACATTTGCCTGCCACAACTCACTACAAAAAGTGCACCTAAAGCATTGCCACAAATTAAGTCTTATAACCAAGCTGTACACAACAAGTTTTTAATCTTCATTAGTTGTTTTGAAGTTTTGCCTTTTTTACCACTTATGAGGTAATACCAAATATGAATATCAATGCATACCCAAATTTACACCAATCCACTAGTGATATAACTTCTCTTTGGACTTAATAAAGGAAAGTCCTCAAAGCACAGATATGTGGTTTATGAAACTTGAACAGCCAAACACAATGCAATTTCTAATGCATGGCTCTTTCAAATCTGAGTAGACGAGGAAATAAAGCTTGTTCAATGAACTTACGGTGAGGAATTTTCCAACAGCCACTTTTCCTTCTGGGTCTTTGAACATATCGAATAATATGTCATCCACATTTTTCTCTGTAATAGCTGAACTCTCACTGCAAAATTCAAAAAAGCATTCAAATTTCTTTTTCTGAAGCTCGTAAAATATTGCATTGGATAACTACCAAAAATTTCACTCTTTAAATATCATGTAAACTAAACTGTGCAGTAAAACTTTAAACAAGACTATAATTATGATCTAGATAGTAAGTGAAGATATATTAATTACCTGCACACAGTTTTATGTTTTAAATATGGTACAGATGGTAAAAAGGCAACTAGAAAGTTAAGGCAATGACATAGGTTAAAAACTATAACAGGTTGACATTCCATTGCATGCATCACTAAATGTTTCTAAATGCTAAATCAGTTTGAAAAATCATTAAGTTTATCAAAATAAGTAGGTACTCCAGAGATTTGCCAAGATTGATATCATTTACATTCCAATTTACCCCCTGTAGGTTGTCTTGACGAGGCATCTCGTCATTAGCAAAACTGAGCAGATCTTGATGAACTAGATATCTCGTACATCAAACTCATGTCTCGTCATTAGAAAACTGACCAGATCTTGATCTCGTCATCATTAAAAAATCGGCAATGTCTTGATTACGATATAGCATCATTAGCAAAATTGGTCAGATCTTTGTTCGACGAGATATCATCGAGGTACAGATGTATTATACGTCTCATTTTGGGGCAACTATCTAGGCAAGTTTTTTGGCGCCACCCACTTTTGGTAAAGATGTAGAATCCGGGGCATGTTTGTCGCCAAGCAATTTTTGTCGCCAAATCAAGATGGCGTCCAAAGCCAGTATGTTCATTAAAAAAAACGTGGACATTCCTAAGCGAAAAAACTTTTGCATAGGGTTGCCATAAAGCTGATTCAAAACACTAAGGTTACCATGTTTGGCGATAAATCACTAGAGCCCCGGATTCGACATCTCCACCGCTCCAACATTCTTCATCAAAATAATTTTCTCCGAAAACATCAGAATGATTTATTGCTAACTAAGAAAGGTTAAAGGTTTACTTAATGGTACCGATAATTCCAAACAGTACAGGTAGAAAATAATAATAATTCAAACAAGTTTCAGAAAGTTAAACATTGGCCAATCCATTAACTGAATTAGGGAATAGCTACAAAACTTTAAACAAGAGTGATACCTTAAACTTATACTTCCACTCTTCGATTTCAGTTTACTGTCTTTGTTGGCCTGAAGAAATTCCTCAGCTGGCATGAATACGCGATTGGCACGGGACAGATTGCATTTTGAGGTATGCACATACCGGGAGGATTTGTATGGGTAACTAGACCCATTCAAATCGCAACCACGATACAAGAGTGAATAATTATTTCGAGCGAAACTTTTCTGAATGTGACATAGTTTACTTTCGATACGGTAAACGCGAATACTACAGCGGCAAGAAAGCATTAAAAATTGTTTAATATTTTTATGCCTTCGAAGAAATTATTCTGTCAGAAAGTAGATAGAATGAGCGAGGTTTTCTCGGCTCCTAGAAATTGTGAAAAGATTCACAAAAACATAAGACGGACACAATTCATGCTATTTGAAAGTTTAATTGTTTTTGTTTTCGAAGAAAGGTTGGAGAGTTGAATTGTCATGGGTCTATATAAAACGCACAAGGGGAGCCTTCGTACTCGTCAATCAGAATTCTTTACCATAACTTCTTAAAATATCTTATATGTGATTGGATTCCCTTCGGGATTGATCCTTTACCGTCGATGGGACGCGGTAGCCCGGGTGGTAGAGTAACGGACTAGCAACAGGAGGGTTGCGAGTTCAAATCCAACGAAAGAACATTGCATAAAAGGGGCTGGTGCACGTTAAATCTAAGTGACCTCAAGTTTCCTCATGTTGGCGTGGTGTGGAACTTTTGACAGTCGTATGCCAGCTCGGCTGGAACCTCGTCATCCTACCGTGGTTCAAAATTACGAGGCGTTATCCTCGAATCTTTCCCTTCGGGGATTGATCCCAGACCATCACCAATAGCCCTTTGTGTTGTTGCAGTGCGAGGTTAATTAAATACCTACCTACACGGACCGTCGATGAGCCGCAATAGCCCGGTTGGAAGAGTAACAGATTAGCAACTGGAGGGTTGCGAGTTTGAATCAAACCCAAAAGACTGTCCTCTACAAAGGAGACTGGTGCGCGCTAAATCAGTCGTGGCCTCAAATGTCCTCACATCGACTTGGTAGGAAGTTTGGAGAGTTAGGTGCCAATTCAGGTGTTGTTCTCGTCACCTGACCGTGGTTTAAAATTACGTGGTGTTGTCCTCGGATCTTTCCCTTGGGGATTGATCCCGGACCGTCGCCAATAAACCGTTGTGTTGCTCCAGTGTGACGTTAATTAAAATACCTACTCACCCGGACCGTCGGCAATAATTCATTTATGCTGGACCGGTGAGACGTTAATTAACTACCTACTGCTGATTGGCTTTCTAAAAGGTACAATTTTGCTGTTAAATCGTCGTTCAGTTCGAAAGGGGATATTTTAATTAACGTCACACTGGAGCAACACAACGGGCTATTGGTGGCGGTCCGGGATCAATCCCAAAGGGAAAGATCCGAGGACAACACCACGTAATTTTGAACCACGGTCAGATGACGAGGCAACACCTGAGCTGGCACCCCACTCTCCAAACTTCCACACCACGCCAACGTGAGGACATTTGAGGCCACGACAGATTTAACGTGCACCAGCCCCCTTTGTACTTGAATTCTCAGTTCGAAAGGGAGCAAGTTTCATTTCTTGTAGCTTTGAGTATGTACGTTATGAGAGAGTTATTCAATGTAACTAATAGACGCGGTAGCCCAATTGGAAGAGCAACGAATTACCAACCGGTGGTTTGAAATTCGGTCGTCTAAGACCGTCGTGTCCACGAGGCTGGTACATGTTAAATTTGTCGTGACCTCAAATGTCCTCACGTTGGCATGTTGTGGAAGTTTGAAGTGGGGTGCCAGATCAGGAGTTACCTCGTCATGTGACCATGGTTCAAAATTACGTGTTGTCCTCGGATCTTTTGATTAGGGATTGATCCCAAACAGTCACCAATAATCCCGTGTTGCTCCAGTGTGACGTTAATTACAATACCAACCTAAATAAACTACCAGAAGAAAAGATACTTCCCGTGAAGACGAATTCGATTTTTCACCGTTTTGCGACTTTTCGCATCTAATTTTCAAAAAAACGACAGCTGAAATCGTACTCATGTTCTCAATGACATTTATTTCCCCCATAAACTATAGCTCGAATTCATGAAACAGAAATGAGCTTCTAGATTTCGACCTTTTAGAGCTTACCGAAAAAAAGAGCCATAATTCGACATTTTGTAGTTTTTATAGAATTCTAAATTTTTCGTAAGGAATAGCTTTTCAGAATTTTTATTTTAGAATAACTTCAGAAAGTTGCAGTGGTACTTCTATAACTGTAAGAGACTGCCATTTCTTTAAAAACTTCTCATAACATCGAAAGAATAGTTTTAATATTTAGTTTAGCCTGTTAGGAGTAAGACTGAACATCAGCTGAAAGCTAGGTATGTTCTGTACTGACTACGGTTTTGCTTGGTTACATGGTGGTAGAATTTATTCTGAATGGACTGCCATGTGTCAAATAAGATGCAGAAACCTTGAGTCATTGTAGATTGCCGGGACTCAGATCCCACCAAGCTATTACCTGTAATTTTGCCAAGATGCCTAGCTCTTATGCTTTCACTAGATATTAGGGGTCTACGGTTTGGTGTCCTATGGTCACGTCGGGTTGAGGACTAATTCTAAATTCAGTAAACTATCACTGCCAATCGACGTTTATTTAAAGTAAAATATTTAACAATTAAATACACAACAGCAACAAAATAAAACGCCCCATGACGTTAAGTTACAAAAGAATGTCTTACAATTGTTCTTTAACATTCTAAAACAAACTTCTACTGTCGTTTGCAAGTTAATCACGTTCGTTTTACAAGACTTTCACCAAGAGATTCTACATATATAATCTGGGCGAGAATGCCTAATCTTAGTGTAACACCCTGTTTGTTGTTGGAGGAATTATGCATGAAATAGGAATACGAAATTTACTTGATCGATAACTTGTTATTTAAAGGATAATTAAAACCACCTTCTTTTGTACCATTAAGAAATCACTTTCAGTTGCAGAAACATTTTGAATCACATTTGTTTAAGATGTATCAAAAACTTAATAGGATGGAAAACTATTCTACTTGGTAGAGGGATATTCACGTTATAAATCCTATTTTCAGTAAAACTTTTTTGTTGTATTATTTTAGTTTTATCATACATGACAAACACACAATTGTCAACAGTATTTTTTATTTAACAGCAATATATATATTCTGTACACATTTTGAAGATAAAAGTACAATAGTATTTCTTCTTGCTATAAATATGTTCACCATTTCAATGCTTCACTCATCAAGTTTTCTATAAATTAATGTCATAGTAATGGTAAATAACTAATACAGTTATAGAAAATAATATATGTAATGAAAGAAACACATGTTTGATATTATCTCACTCATTGTCATAAAAACTACAGCCATTAAAAAACAATTTCAAACATATTTTACTAACTTAAAATAATTAAAAATAATTACGCATACTTGAGGAATGTAATTTTACGTAATGCATAATACAATTTCATCATTTTCAGTAAATTCAGTTATGGAAAATATTTTAGGTTTACGCCTTTCAAAACCGAACTTTTTATACAAGAATTCACCTCTTTGGAAAAGGTAATAACTAGCATTTAATGTTAATATATTAAAATTGCCCAAGAAAATTACGTATCACAGATTATCATGGGTTTACTGTTGCATATCTGAAAATGCTAAGTTTACAATAGGCCAGCACTAAGAATAACACCTTAAATAGTTGAGAGTCTACCTAAAAAAATCACAACAAAAAAGCTAATTAACTGATAGATATTAGTATTTCACCTAAATGTTTAGAATTTTTTCATAAAATCTTAATTTATTATATTAGTGTTTAATTCCATACAACCAAAAAACCCACCAAAATTAATATTTACAGTGAATGGAAAATAATCTCATTGGAACTCGAGTTTTTTTAAATTCCATGTTTAATTGTAATACTATAAAAAATTGCAATAATTCATATCTTGAAACATCAAGATATGTTGTCTGTGAAATGCTTTATAGATCTTACCATACTTCCCATACAAAAACAAATAAATAAATCATAAGCATATCAACACTAACATTTTTCTCAAACATAGTTTTAGGACTTTTATAAATTGCAGTCAATCTTTATTAAAATTATTTCATTATTTTTCACTTGGTTATGTAATAAATCTTAATGGTACAAATTCGAGGGCAATGTTATAAATAACATGATTGTTTGAGCACCATATAATTAGAACTAGGGCACAATCATAGGACTAGTGATACAACTAAGGTTTCCCAATGCAACCCTAAAAGTATTTTTCTGAATTTATACTTTCAATATTTTTAATGATGGAAAATGTTTAAACACACAATACTTTGTAACAGAAAGTATGCACATAGCAAATTAATAATCATTATTTTGAGCACTGCAGTATTTCATATTATAAATTATTACAAATAAGATATTTAAGTTTGCTGTAACAGAAATAAACAGAAAATGTATAATATTGATTTACATCACACAAAAATGTGAATAAAATATTAAGGTTAGGCAGAAAATGTGAAATGTTCATCATATTCTTTGAGCACTTATCACTCATTATTCAGATATATTAATAAATAGAACTCAAAACAGAAAAACATGTTAAGTGTCTTAGACTTCAAGAATTGTTTGGATATAAATCACAAAATATCACATCAACACAAAATACAACCACAAACAGAACAGTTAGAACAGGATGTGTTGGTTTCAAACCCAGAAATAAAGGTTGACTTTACCACTAGAATGAAGTAAAAATACATGACAGCAAATTCTTTATAAATAAGTTCATTAACTTAGTATCTAAAAACAGGCATTGCTTGTGTTGAGGTATGAGATAAAAACATACAATTAGACCCACAGTAACAAGTACTAACAGAGAAAAGTCACCCACATAAAACTCTTAACTTAAACTTTTTGTTCATCTGTGTTAAGGTAGTATATATATATCAGTTCAAGTTAATTTCATCATTGATATTCAATAAAGCAGTACATTACTTTAAAGTTAAAAATAACTACACATACATACACATGACCAATTAATAGAAGATATGAGATTGATATGAAACTAAAAGTTATAAAATAAATATGCAAACACTTCAAAGAATTAAACTAGTGCGATCTTTAAAGTTTTCAATAAGATCTAAATATATTTTAAGTAACACTAACTTGAACCTGATAATTTAAATGGTAGTTTTATGTCTGTTTATCATTTTTTTTGTAATCTTGATGGCAGAGAAATTATGAAATTTTACATCTCTACACTGTGTGTAATTACTTAAAAATTAATTGAATACTGAACCTCTGTAACGTTTTGGGATTAGAATTTTAAAATAAATTAAGAGCATTTAATTTTACATGTGTTTTTATACTTTTATAACTGTTTATGTATAAAATGAGATGAAAAGTTCAGCTTAAAACAACATATTAAATAAAAAAGAACAGAAAAACTTGTAAATGAGTATATAACTAAACTTTTCACAAATAAAATATTTTATTCAAGATAGGTTTTTAAAATAGCACCTAATGCACAGAAAATGTTCAAATCAAAAACATTACAATTTTTTTAAAGAAAGACATATTTCCTGTTTATGTACAGAATATCTACATTATTCTCTTATTAAATATGAATATTTCTTCACTTCAGTTACTAAGCTGGGTGGAATCGTTTTCTTTTCCCCAAACTTCATCTGACCATAATAGGGTAGGGAAAAGTTGAATAACACCATGACTAGTCAAGTTTCAAGATGATAGAAAAAATATTCCAAAGTTTTTTTTATTATTCTATAAAATACTATACTGATTGTGTGTATTGTATTCAGAGCAAAAAGCCTTATTCCAAAATCTACTTAACATGTAATACTAATATTCAAATTGATTGCTATCATAAAGTTGTTCATATAGTTCAAAAATTCTAGTGTTTATCTGGGATATTAAACTTCATCTTATTTTTAAATTAAAATATAACTATCATTTCTTCAATTTAATATAAGCCTGAAATATCATGAATTTCATATACTGCAGCATTATATGCATGTGCCATTGGAAATCATATCACGATACCCTGAAAGTGCAAACTACAGCCGATTTTTGTTACATATATGTCATCTTTACAGTTAAAATCAACTACCATCCAAGTTGATTTAAAATTTATTTTTAGCTATGAGTGAAGATCAACCACGCCATAAGTTGAGTAAAAAGCATTCTCAGAACTAATTTAAGTAGGATTATTTAAAATCTATATATATTTTACAAAAAGGAAATCTACATTGTAATTATCAAGCTAACTAGATATAGATTAGGCTCCGACGAGTTGGCAGTTCTGTCTAATAGTAAAACTAGGTAACATAAACAAAACAGAAGTCTTTAGCGCAGATGCTGGTTCTAAGTTTATCATTCTGTGTCAAAATTGATAGCAGAGTTGTGTGTGGACATCCACAGTGACCATCATTCATGCTTTTGCGTATGACACCCTGTTCCCGAGTGTACTTTATTATCCTTTCAAAAATCGACTGACCCAAGGTTAACTGCCTTCTCGTTGGAGCTGTGCTATACCGAACTTCACAAGAGTAGAATATAATATTCAAAAAGCTAAAGGACAGAACTTCAATATTTTCTTCACACATGCAATATTGTTTAACAGCAATAAGTTGCAAAATGAAAAACTGGGTTCATGCAAATAATTTGAAACAGTTTTAAAGAGGTTGCATAGCATAAGTTTGAGTAAAGGTTATAAGAGTGCTACTTTTCCAAGAGATGTGGAAGGTATACCCCAATCATATCTTTCATGACATAAAGTATGCTATCAAGTTGATAGTATTTACTTAGATTGAGGTTGGAATAATACTTTTGTTCTCACCCCATTATGTATCCCTACAAAAATCTCAAAACATAAATTATATTTGGTACATGTTCACTTGCAAATAAATCTGAAACAGCAATTTGCACAAATAGTATTAGATTTTACAGAAAATTCTTTGGAAAAATCTTGTAGAAGGTAGATTTAACTATAAAATATAATAAGCACATTTAATGTGATAATCACAAAAAGTAAACAATCATATTTAATGCCACATTTACGCAAAAGTAAATATCACATGTTTGTGATTATTTACTTATTTTTTAATAGACAACCGATATCAGATATAAGTTTAGGTAAATTAGACACTATTAACAGCATGAATACATTTTGCATACATAATATAATACTTTTTCCTAGTTTTAGGAACAGCAATAAATTCTAAAGCTTATTCTAATTTTGATAAAATTTGATTCATTTGACCAAAGCCAAATCTATAAGCAATGCTATTGATTGGATTTTATGGCCCAAAGACCATATTTGGCCAAGCAACACTTTTGGTTTCAGACAAAATTAAGCACTGATAGAGAAAAAGTTCTAATAAAAATATTCTAAAATTTCTGATTTATAATGTATATATTGTAGCATAGCACCTACAAAAAGATGAGCATAAATACCTGCTATGGCATTTTCATCGAAAGAAATTTTATGAATTTACAGCAACACAAGTGGCATAATAGGAATTAATGCCCGATAAAATATTAAAAATCTCACATAGGTTTCAATCAAGATTCAAAAACAAAACCAACTGGAAAGCAATTCATTGGACACTGAGCAACAAAACTGTAAAATTACATTTGCAGTTTAACTTGAGGTTTCACACAATTGAAATGGAAACATACATATTACATGTTTCCATATTTTAAACAAACAATAGTATTCTCTCTAATAACTTCAAAAATTAATTTGAACTGAAAAGTAAAATTAATTGTGCATAAGAATTCTAATCCAAATTCACTGGAATACTGAATTAATTTGTATTCAAACTTTAATCACAAGATCAATATCTTGGAATTTTATTCAGTATTCTAGTTAAGTAAAATAATAGAGGTAATGGGGGAAGTATCTTATATTTTAAATTGACAGCTGTGAAGAATATTTTTTCTGAAATTAAGTTGATGTGAAGAGAAAACGCTAGTACAAAATGTTATTGTAAAGAAAAATGGTGAAACTAAATATGGAAAGGTAGACCCAGCCTTTAAAGTCTTCAACGATTGGATAGGTAGTTAGAAATTATGTTTGGCACTGTTGAGATGTTAGCTAAATTTTTCTAAAACTTTGTACAGATGGATGTATATTAGTGATGTAGTAAGAATTATTTAATTTTAAAAGGCAGGTACAAAAAGTGCAATAAAATTATACTTCAGTGGCACATGTAACCCAGACATTAGTAGATCAATAATTTCGGGAGAAACTGAAGTACTAAATTACTTGAATGAATAGGAATCTGGACAGGACATGAAACTTATGAGTTGTTTCTTAATATTTTTTATTCATTTGAAAACAATCAAAGAGGAAGGTGCAAAGGAATTTATTCTGAAACGATGCAAGTACTATGATCTATATATATAGAATAGTACATTACAGATGATTCACTCACAAAGATAATAAGGTATTTGTAATAAGAGTTTAGTTGCAACCAATAATCAAATTGTATCACGGTATAATGCGAAATGTATAGGTGAAATTTTGTATTTTGTTGGCTTTGGAGCAGCTATGTTTTAATAACCAGACAAACTATTTTTGTAGAGAATTGCGATAGTAAATTTTAGAAAATCCACAAAAATTATACTTTATAACTGCATAAAATTTGATTGTGTGTTGCAACAGTTAAAAATAGAACACTAGAAACAGACAATTCAAATATAGTTAGTGATTGGAAAAAACATTTATATTCAGTTTTTAGCAAGGCAGATTAGAATATATGGTATTCAATAAAATGAAAATTTACAAAATTTATTTGAGAATTCAATGAAGATTAGACTCTTCATTTAACTATCTTAGAATATTTTAAATATATACAAATTTTAATGGAGAAAAAATTTAGAGACTTTGCAAATTCATCAATATTTCATAGCGAAAATATCACAAGTTTGCAGGCATAGTGTAATTCAACATTTGATCAATGAACTTTCGATGACTTGTGAGAGAGATTGGATATGTTCATTAATTTATTTAAAAATCCAGAAGTTTTTGTGGATTAAAAAATTCTTTACATTATGATGGATTCATCTTAAAAATGTGTACAGATAAAATAAAACACTAGCGCAACTTCAGTAGAAAAGAGGCAATTATACAAATCCAATGCAAAATTTAGTTTAAAAAATTCCTTTCCTAAACTTTTTTATCTAAAATTGTTAAAAACTAAGTAACACTTATCAGAACTTTACGAATGTAAGATTGAATACTTTCGTCTTTACTTCTGGAGTATCACAAAAATTTGAAATATATTCAATTGTGAAAACAAATGGAGTCTTCGGTTTAACAAATAGGTTGTAATAGATATATCTTCATTTAATAAATATAGAAAGTTATTTTTTTAGTCAGAAATCTATACAATTCTGAATTCAGTGACATTTCTATGAAAATCATGTGCTGAAAATGTTTTATAAGAATTTGATTACTTCCTAAGCCACATTCTCTAGTTTAAATTTTGTGTTTTCATTATTTATTCAGTGGATTTAATTTTATTGAACAAATCATGCACTATTATTACACGCTCACATGTTTCTGCTTTCTCTATATGACTAGTATATTGTATTCTGGAATACATTACTCATTTCTTTGGCTTAGAGAAGAAACTCATTAACTGACACTTTATAGACACTACATGCTTATTTTCATATTGATGCTAAAGTGCTTGCAGGTTGGTAGAGCGAAACATAAATAAGTCTGTCTGTGACCATCAAAAGCTTAAGGCCACGGACAAAACAGGGAGCAAGCTTTTGTCTGACCCTGTTTAATTTGCCACGACATATTGCTACAGCAAATTTTCAAATTTTAACTCGATACGACTTTTTATGACACTTACACTGCAACAGTGTGCATGCTTCTCCTGAATGCCCCTTTTGTTCGACGGGGAGCTTAATGGATTTAAGTCATCTTTCATCTTGCACTTTTATCTGACAATCACATCTTAGTTGATGACCTTTTCAGCTGGGATAATTTGTACTGGGCTACCGTAGGAAATTATGGTCCCTGGACTTTTCCTGATGTAGGAAAAAAAATGTTGGCGCTACCCATATTTTCGTATTGTAATATGTTCAAAAGATAAATAACACTGTCAAAATGTTTATAATTCATATTTTTTACCTTAAAGCTAATAGTTATTCTTTAAACAGCTGTATTGTAAAAAATTTCTTTCGTCAGTCAATGAATTTCTGCTCTAAGCCGTCAATTTGATAATTCATAATATACTGGCATGCAAAACTTAAGGAACAGAAAGGTTTCCATCTGCTAATTTGTGGATCTGCAAGCTGGATATGACAACAGGAAATGAAAGGCACGCAGTGAGATATAGAACCGCTGAGCAAAAACAAATGACAAGAACAGGAGTGAACAGTATAAAAAAGTCTAAAGTGAAGTGGCGACACTGCACTGAGTGCCATCACACAGAAGGGCAACTGAAAACAAAATATGAGAGAAGGTCCTTTGTAGGCTGTATGATCACCTCATACACTAATGCAGGCCTTGCATTACATTTGCACACAATGAGGTGGTTGAGATCCTCTAGCACCAGAACCCATTCTTACATTAGCCTCCGACATCATGATTTCAAAATTTGAATATGCACCAGCTTTCTATCGCCGGTTATGCAAATCGCCAGGCTGTTTTGTTTAGTGTTGAGGTTTTAACCTTTAAAAATAATGTTCCTTAACCGTACAAGTGTTTAGATGAGATATCTCATACAAGATCTGGTCAATTTTGCTAAGGGCGAGATACTTTGTTGAGACAAAACTGCCTAATTACTCAAAGGGAATGAAGATCCAAGTAAGAAAACAAATTGTTATTTTCCCAGAACAGTGATAGTTTGAAATGGCACCAGAGGCTGGCCACTACAAAGCAGTTTTCGATGCGAAGATAAACCACCAGTAGGGTTAAGTTTTGCATGCCAGTGTACATTCTTATGAAGTACCTGATATACAATATCTTAAGAATAGATATATTACAAATATTAATGTTACTAAAAAGTATCACAGTTCAAGTTTTTGAATGAAAGTAAATGGAATAGGGACAAAACTTTTAACAAGTTCACAAAGCATAATGTTATTGGGAAATTTTGTTTAAATTTTAATCTAGCAAATTCTTTTATAATTAGTTTTAATTTCAATTATACAAAAGAAAATATATACAACTTTAGTTATAGATGGAAAAACAACTAACAAAGCTTTTAAATACAACTATAGAACAATATTTAAAATAAAATTATCACATTAAGCAAGCTTTCTTTGAAAATAAAGAATGCCAAAACATAAAATAAAACTTAACACAAACGAAACAGTATCACACATCTGTTATTCATTTTAAATTGATAAGTTTCACATGAAATGGCTTACAGGAAAAAAACTTGACACAAATCCATTCGAATACAGCAACAGCTGTATTAACATTTTTCCTTTTCATAGCTGGTGAAACAGCTTTGCAAATTAATTGGATACTTTAAAAGCAAGTAAAAATATTAGCAATCTCATAATACAAATATTATGGCCTTATTGAGAAATTATCATATTACATGCATAAAATTAATCATGCAATTTTATGTTGAAGTTCGTTAAATTCTTCTGTAAATACGAAGACTTCACAAGCTGCTTTTTCTTTAGTTTACATCTTAAGGAAAATAGTTCAAACATGTATTGAAAATTCATCCAATTATATTACATTATTGAAATGAGTTGAAAAACTTTATGAAACAAAACCTAATAAAAATAATGAAGCATAATACATACAGCAATATATATTATTTTTCAATTTTTAAATATAAATAAATTAGATGTTAAATACTTTTATATGATAAATACATAATAAACAATTTGTTTAACAATAATTTGTTGCTTAACAACCCTGTTGAAAGGCAGAAAGTTATTTTCTGTAATAAATAATAAAAAGATATTAAAATAAAACATGCATAAATAATAAAAAAGATAATAATAAATTAATAAAAGAAATATGCATGAATAATAAATATATGAGTTAACTAATAAAATGGAAGCACACAAATAACAAATTAAAATAAAATTATAAAAAGAAGTCCTATAAGATTAAGCCAGTTAAAACAACTTTTCATTTAAACATGTAACAGAAATTTTCATTGAACACTAAATAAAACCACTGGAACAAAAAACTGAAGTTCTTAAAAATTAGACTTTAACGTATATTCTTTTCGTTACATACTATAAGTAATACTACCTCATTTTCTTCCAACGCTTCTCAATCAGCTAAAATGTTATTTTTAAGCCGAAGAACCTAATGCATTATTCTCGTACATATTGTATTACACTGATACATATTTGATAAACTGAGCAAGGTGCTTGATTCGTCACTTTCCTTCTACTTTAAAATTGAGCTAACACTGCGAGAGTTATCCGACAGTTATCAATCTTCTTTATTTGAATCATTAAATGTTAATTTAAATCTCCCTGAATTAAGGAACCGAAGAGATCATCTCGTTCCAAAGATGAGGTCTCTTTTAAAAAAGAAATCACTTACATTTTATTTTCTTACTTAAATGTTGTATTTATGTCTAAATTATTGCACTAATAGAGTCTTCAAAATTTCTAGTTCATGTTTCATGCATCGCATGTAGGCTGTCGTCTCCCACAGCATTTTCACTAGGATTTTTGTGTTAGTCTCGTCTAGTGCTACGTTTTCCGTAAGTTGAGGGTTCAAACGAAAGTAAGGAATGTTCAGCATGCCACAAACGGCTTGTGCCCGTGCAGTCACTCTGCCGTCAGTTTGTGTGGCCTGTGAAAGAAAACAGATATGTCATTTCAAAACTCAAAAAATTTGAAATTTATTTCAACTGACGGAACCTTAGTCTTAGATCAGACAGTATATCCTAGCTTCTCGACAAATGATTTAAAAGTATTTCTGATACTTAAAGCATGAGCTGCATTTTCTGTCAAGCTTAATATAAGTGGCAGTAATGTTCCTGTGAAGACGCTTCCTGTACATATTCCAAACATGACATCACTTGCCGGGTTTTCAAATACCATTTCAACACTTGGACAATAAAAATTTCAAAGAAATTTTGAATGACAAATGATAATTGATTAGTCGACACTTAGATTATACACTAAAACTCTGGCTTGTCTCCTGCAGTTCACCTTTGAAATTATTAATAGTATTCCCAGCGAGGCTACCCTTATTAATACAGATGGTAGTAAAGACGAACAGTCTCGAACCAGCAGTGAAATTTTTATTAAAGCTCCAAACAGGGGTACTGTAAAAAATAAGAAAAGAAATCCAGACTTCTGTTCAGTTTTCAGAAGTGAGCTCATTTCCATTGAAGAAGGGCTTAACTACATCATGTCTGTTCTGAACCCAAAGGTCATTTGGATTTGTCTGACAGTCTCAGCTCCATCCAACATCTACCAAATTGGCACAGTATGGGAGATAGAACTGGCATAGCAATCCTTAACAAACTCAAGCATGTCTCATCCTTCTGTGAGGTGCACCAACAGTGGATCCCTTCACACGTGGATCTCAGGGAAAACGAAGTAGCAGATGATTTGACGAAGACAGGTATCAATGAACCATTAACAATTGCCTAATACCCACTCACTGACATTTCTTGAGCATTACTCTATTAGAAAAATCTTGATAAGAAGGCATGGATCATTGCCCCAGTACAGATATAAAGTACACTAGCCCCCTTTGTACATGACGGTATTTGGTTGGATTCAAACTCTCAACCGTCCAGTTCTAATCCACTACCCTGCTACTGCTGCTCACTTACTTCATTATAAAGGCTGCACTTCATTTAGTGAAATTGCAACTACTCTCATATAGTACAGAAGTTTCACAAAATTTAGCTTTTTTTATATAAATACAAAAAAACACTGAGCAAGAACATACCTGATCAACCAATAGCTGGCCTAAATTCGTGACTCCCAGAGCCATCCTGCAAGCACCCCAAAGCGTATCTGGACGGAATACATCAATGGTATTCACAGCTGTGAGAGGCGGTCTTCCAGTGCCCATGGAAACAATCACTTTTGGATCGCAAGTCTGGTCCCCCTGACCCTACAAGTGGAGCAACCAAACAATCAGCACATTTGAAAAACAAATTTTAACTTCATCAGCAATGTATCTGTTACTGGTAATGTATGAAAAGCAGGCACTGTATAGAATGCCTAGGCAATATATAGAATGACAAATGCTATTAGGTAAAGTATTAAAAGAGAGTCATGAAAAGGTAGGTAGGTATTTTAATTAACGTCACACTGGAGCAACACAAAGGGCTATTGCTGACAGTCCGGGATCAATCCCAAAGGGAAAGATCGGGGACAACACCACGTAATTTTGAGCGATGGTCAGACGATGAGGCAACACCTAAACTGGCAGCCCACTCTTCAAACTTCCACACCATGCCAATGTGAGGACTTCTTTGGTTGAATTCGAACTCGCAACCAATCTCTGGTTGCCAGTCCATTACTCTTCCAACCGGGCTACTGCGGCCCAAGTCATGTAAAGGCTTTTATTGAAAAGACATGAAAAAGAAATACAAAATAAAGTATAGGACTTTGACAGTTCAATCGTAGAATCGTCATTACATGTCAACATGCTACAATTCCTTCTAGGATACTACACTCTTCCATATTCATACAGCGCAGTATGGGCTAGTCTTTGATGAACAAATTGAAAGTAGCATATTTTGTCACTTCCAAACAAAGATTGAAATACAAATGGGTAATTTTCTGTCTGAGGCGAGCGTAGAAAGTCACCTGCCTTGCCATGCGACATTAGAAACGTCATTAGCTGGAGTATTTTATACTTTGCCGGTTTGTCTTTTGGGCATTGCATAGAATGCCTAAGAAATGTGTAAAATATTAATCGTTTCATACTTTGTCCAAAAACGACAGGCATTCTATACAATGCATACTTTGCCTGTAACGAATCAATTTCATTATCTTTGGTCTATTGATCCATACATTGACATAATATGCGCAAAATACAGAATTGATTAGTTACCCAGTAAACCTTTAAGAGTAGAATAAAACCTCGATGACATGTCCATGATTATTAGCTGCTACCATATTTGGATCACCTTTTGGAGCAAGCATTTTGTTGGGCAGATTCACAAAAAATTTTATTACAAAAAATCTAATATTAAATGTTTTATCCAATATTATGAGCGCACGTCCAAACATTTAGATATGTAATCTTCTGAAACATTCAAAATCAAGTACACTAAATTGCTTAATAAATTACCACAAAAATAGCAGCAAAATGTCGTCATTTAAGTTGCTTGTGGCAATCCTGTTAAGACTGAAAAATAGTGAAAATTGCACCAAATTTTGCCTTATGAATACAGAAATAGTTACCCTGATCTCTGCCATTTTTTTCAGCTTGGTTTCAGTCCATGGTTGGCGGTACTGATTTAGCAATATTTGATGCAAAATGGCACCAAACATACAAATATATTTACAATTATTTAAGCTATAATTTTTTATTGCAATTTTATCGATAACTATTGATTAATTTTCAAACAAATCATCGATTAGATATTTCAGTAAATCATAAATTCTCATCAGGGAAACTAATGATACTGGACACAATTTGCAAAGAATTGCATTTTTGGAGCAGAATCAACGCATCCACAAATCTCAAACTAATTTCTATTTATTTATTTATTCATACTGTCAAACAGATTATGCCAGTTACATGTCAGCAAATACAGACTAAAATTATAAAACTTGCAACACACAAACAGTGTAAGTATACAACGTATGAATGTTAAAAAAATCATGAGCTTAACATAACAAGAGAAAAAAAAATCAAAAACTTAATTATCAAACGTTCAAGTTATAAAATAACTAAAATGCACTAAATAGTCAATCATTTGGTTGATTTAGGTTTTATGGTGCAGAGACATTAAAGAATATCAGACTAATAACCATACCAACATTAAACAAGTGATTAAAACGTAGATAAAACTGAAAGCAAATTTTTTCTTTCTTAAATCAAGCATAACGAAAGGTAAGATATGTAGAAGTATATTTAAAAAATACATCGAATTGGAACATCGATAAAAATAATGTAGCATAAAATATATAAGTTTTATAAAAAGACGTGATAGGTAAAAAAATATTTGTGATCTTTGGAAATTCTAACAAAAATTCTTTACAAACAGAAAAGACTACGATGGAGTATCTCCATTTTAATTGATAATTAAAGAGGTCATGAGATGCAGTTTAAAAAGCGATGAATTAAAAATGCACCGAAAAGCCCGATTATTGTAAAAATATGAAAATTAACGAGTGTGAGGAGTGACCCAACAAGTATGCTGAAACAGGTGATGAAGGTTAAAAAATGGAAGGTAAAAACATTGAGACGATTTGGTCGGTTTTGGACAATCTCAAGTAAAAATGTCATGAAAGGGAAAAGAGGGATTGGGTAATAGAAAAAGCTCACTTGGGTATCCCAGGAGCATGACTCCAGTGTTCACTAAAGACAGTAACCATGGTAAAAATCACTTGAGTACCTTGGGTCCGTGAAGCCAGTTTACACCAAAATCCTCATTTTAACTGGCCCTCAGGGGCTAAAGACATTAAAATGTGGTGTATGGAAAAAGGCTATTGACAATGATGGCACAATGAACATTAAATAGTCATAGAAAATATCAAGGGTTAGAACAGAGGCCCCAACCTTTTTGACTCGTAGAGCCCTTATAGAATCAATTTCTATGGTGTAGCCCCTTAGGCCTACCCTATGTTTTACAATTTAATGGTGTTTACGAGTAGTGTTACAGGGGAGGAAGAGGATGTTGGTTTCTATTAAACAGGGTCGGTCGTTTTCAGTCCAAAATGCATTAGTAGTTTGTGCCGTCTGATGTCATCCTTTTTTTCAGACAGTCTTTCTTCCACTGGTTCCTATTGGCTGTGGTGATTGTGAATGTATATATGTATTCTCTTCTGTCTGAACTATTCTTCTGAATACTTCTTCTGTATTCTCTCTATTTGAGAGATTGGTCAGATAGACTGCATGTTTTCTTAATTTATTATCATGTTTACCAAGTGGGTTCGATGATTGATTTTTTGTATTCAATAAATAATTCTCATAAAAGTATTCTTTGTTGCATCAACACAAACAGAGGGGATAGACAGTAAAGAGATGTTTAAACAATTGCGCAAGTCGATGCAATGAAATTGTATTTTAAAAACTTTCCATATCTCAATTACCACCAATACACATGATATTGTCAAAACTTGGCCATACATAAAAGTTCCTCCAAAGTTCAACTTGGAAAATTTCCATTCAGCATGTAATTTCTAGTTTCCTTATCTTGATTCTGCTTTTTGTTTCTTATTCTTTATTTCATTTAGTTTTTATTTATCTTATTTTTCTGGAGCAGCTGCAGAGCACCTAGGAAAGCACACGGAACCCTTAGGGCTACGCGGAGCACAGGTTGGGAACCACTGGGTTAGAGGTACATTAAAAATGATTCTACATTGAGTTCAATACCAAATACCTCGAAATTAAGTAATAAATGCGTACTAACTGTAGCAATGAGTGCTTGGTTACACTGATGTATCTCAGTCAAGGCATCCAGCGTGGGATTGTTTGATATAAGACCCCCGTCGATGTAGGGTCCGGTGGGACGGAAATACGTGGGAGCAGCTCCAGTAGCTCTGGCAGCTTGCCAGATCAACTGAGCTGAAATGGAAGGAAGACTAACTTTACATCAATGTAATTATACAAATATCTTAATTTTAAAAGGCCAAATGACAACATAATTAAAAATATTATTAAATAAAAATTTGAATAAATATTAAACATGTTACTAGTTGCATGCAAGCAAAGAATTTCTATACCCTTATGTTAAATATTTTATACAGATATAAGTTTTTTAAGGTATCTGACTACGTTCAGTCTTTTTAAATCTTCCAATTATATACTACTTTTTCTTTTTAAGGTAAAACTTATACCCAATGACATTATAAAACAAAAAATCGCTAAAATTATTATAATGTTTTTAAATATTGGTAAAAATTGAGAAATTTAGTTAAACAAATGACATTAACGAAAACCATTACAACTGAAAACCTTGAGTACATTTGTCGAAAATTTTGCAGTCTTCTATGAGATATTGGGAATAATGTAGTAGAAAACACGAATTTTTGAAATATTTTTCTTATGCCACAACACTGAAATCTCACTAAAGTTTTCCTTTTATACCTTAGTTCAGGCCCTCCAAAACAAATATAAAAATCAGTACAAGTTTCATTCAAAAATATATAGTACATTTTAGATATCGCGTTTCTCATGTAAAAATTTTACTTTAACTCAGAGAAAAATGCATTTAAAGATTTGAAAACGAGTTAAAACACGGCTGTCAAGATCGATTCAAATTGCTTTATCTTAGCTTCTATGCAATGAACAGACAAAATAAAACAGTTTTGTAAATAATAAAGTCTAAACATTAATATGGAATAAAATGAAGTGCAAAATTTTATTCAAAAATTTTATATTTCTACTATGTTGAAAAGTTGACATTTTAACACCAGATACCTTAAACAATTTAATGGGGTTTTATTGTAACGTAAGACCATTAAGATTTTTCCTTCTTATCTTGAAATATTTATCTCTTCTCTTCTTGCAGGATAGTGATACATTAAAAAAAAAGAATACTATCATTTATCATAAATTTCCTATCTTTATGATTTTAAGTTACTGTTTTGAACTGATAGTTTAAATTATTCAAACAGAAATATAATTTAATATGTTCCTAGAATGGTACTGCTTCACCTCAGTTGACACTATCTAGTACACAATAGAATTCCAATACACCAGAAAACTCAATTAACTTACCTCTAGGATTCGGAAGTGCTTCACTTGTGAGAACATCTTTCTCCACATGATTCAAAAGCTCTAGTGGAGATTTATAATTTCTAAAAATATGCAGATCGGCAGGTTTCCTATCACCTCTCGTTGCTGTTATCATGATCCTGTAATTTAAATACAACAGCATTCATTTAATTATTGCATGTGACATATCAAAGATCCCTTTTCCTGTATACTAGCAGACACACGCACAGTATCTGCACATAAACTTTCTCAATTGCTTATATCAAAGTTGTCACTGCCAAAGCACTTGTGAAATAGTACCATTTAGTTTAAAATAGTAGCAAAAAAGTCTCCTCTTACACCCTATCTTAGTATCAATTCTCATTGCTCAGATACAAGCTAAAGCACAAAATGTGCTAATTAAGTACAAAACAGATGTTGAAAATCTCACCAAGAAATTAAAATTTAAAAATTTAAAAAAAAACTGAATATTTTCTTAATAAAATTTTCGCGGGTCTAGAAACCAGATTCTGATGTTTTTATTTTATGATTATAGTCTTGGCACCAAAACTTCAAAATTGGCATCCCTTGGAAAAATTTTATCCAAAGAAAAATCTGAAAAATATTTTTTTCAATCCCCTATTGATCAAAAAGGGGACTAAGTTTTCATTGACCTCGGATGAATGTTTAAAAAAGTTGCAGAATTTTTGAAAATAGGAGCTTTGGAGACGATTTTGCTTAAAAAGGCACCCCCTAGTCGCCAAGGTTCAAAACTAGTAGCAAAAAATCACCTGTGGCAGTCCTGCAGAATCCATTGATGGTACTGTCTTACTCACATTTCACACCTTACTTAAATCAATTTACAATGATTATATACATCGATATGCATATTTCATGTCTAAATGAAACAAAATTTGTCCCTAATATAAAAGAGCATTTTGTTTACATTCTCAAACTGATGTCAAGTCTTATTTTCAATAAAATGCATGGAAAAAGATCACAACTCAGACATGTTACCACAATGAGCTTCTGAACATCCACTTCAATTGCATCTCATTCTCTTGTTCAAAGGTGATTCAATATTTATTTTACATCTAAATCTATTTTTGGATTCACCTAGATTTTCCCTTCAGTGCTAATTTCTATCTTCCATCTATGAGATTCTTCTATCTATAAGATTTCTCATTGGCTTCTGTCATCAGACTACTGAAGAATTTTATTAGAGTGGTGACAGCAATGCAGATCCTTGCTCAAATTAAGCATAAACTTTTCGGCAAATTAATCTCATTTAGAGGTTGATTTTATATTATTTATATCCCTTTGTTGCCATTCACCTACAAATAATGCCGATTTTTGTGCCATGTACATTGGTGAATATCTATAGATTTCCTTCAATTGTTACAAAAACACCAGATTAGAATCTAGGACATTAACATTAGAATGAATACAAGTCTCAATATAATAAAGTATTTACAATCCTTAAAAGGTTTTATTTCAAGACAACTGCTTGATTGAGATTACTTTCATTTATAAAAAGCTACTCTTTTTACTTGAGTTTTGACTTACCAGTCAATCTATCTCTATATACATTTCACTAACATATGAGGCATAGAAATTGACATTATTGTTTTTTTGTCAAATGGCAACAATGGGTATAAGCAATACAAAATCGACCATTACGGAATTCATTCGCCAATTTGTTGCAAAGTTTAAATACTCTTGATCTAAGCCATGAAGTTGCATGATATTGCTAAAACTACACTGAAGAGCTCGTAACTCTAATGAAATTCTTCAGAAGTCTTATTACAGAAAGCAATGAGAAATTCTGTTGTATAATTTTATTTCATTTAGTGGTATAAAATCCATTTATGTGAATTTGGATGCTATATTCATAATAAATTAAATTAAATGAAATATGAGTAACGATACTTTGCCATCGATACAAATAAGAAATTACACAGATGCTATGCGCTGTTCTTTAATTTGGTTTCACACCTGACATTGATTAATTTTTAGAACTTCAAACCAGATAAAAATATTAACACTATTGCACACAAACCCATCATTTTATTTTCAACACTGGAATTGGGATTTGCAGCAACTATCAGAAAAATGTATCCTGAAACTTATGACATCACTGACTTAGTGAAAATGGATTCAAAACATTGTTTTATAGATAAAACGAAAAGAGGATGATCCTCATTTGTAAAATATGAATGGATGGCTTTATGAAACAGGAAATTATTGATTCTACAACATTCTCCAGTCTCATAAATATAAAATCAAAGTAATTTTAGAAACATCTGAACTACTTGCTCAAACTAGAGTATATAAGTTAACAGAAACATTTGGCAGAAATACATTAGCAAATAAAAGTCCAACGGTTACCCAAGCAAATGGCCTAAAGGTCAGGTGTCACATGAACCCACACAGTGGTGTATCAGGGTTATGCAGTGTTTCACAAATCATCCCTGTAGTGCCATAATGATCAATGTTCAATGATCATTATGGCACTACACTATGGGAAAAAGTTTCCATACTTTTGTAAAATATTTTCTTACTAAGTGCAGCATTTTTATAAGATAAATAGGTGATTAAATTAATGTCACACTGCAACACCAGGTTATTGACAGCAATCCGCAATCAATCCCAAGGGGAAAGAACACCTCGTCATTTTGAACCACAATCAGATGAGGTCATACCTGAGCTGGTACCCCACTCTCCAAACTTCCACACCATGCCAATGTGAGGACATTTGAAGTCACAATATTTAACGTATACCAGCCCCATGTACATGACGGTCTTAGGTTGGATCAAGTTTCGAACTCGCAACCCTCCAGTTGCCAATTCGTTACTCTTCCAACTGGGCTACTGCAGTCCGAACTTTTAAAAGAGTAAATATTTAAGTAGAATATAATATGAATAGATGCATAACATACTTGGGTTTTTCTATATCCCCCATCACAGTAGATTCACCCAATTCATTTTTTAGGAAAGTTTCCAGCAAATCGGCATCATACGGGCGAACCCCAACGAAGACTTTGTCTTTCAAGCGGAAATAAAGGCAGCGGCATTCTCGCATTGTCTTGCCTGAAAAAAACATACATATACGGTGGTTTCGATATTTTCAAACATGGACACATGGTTGAATACAGTAACACTTTTACAAAGCAATCATTGGCAGTATTGAGAAAATATTTTTCAGGGAGCATTGTTCAATAAAAGTTTGAAAATAAGTTGGTAAATGTAATTAAGAAACTATGTAGCGTCTGGAAAGTATCCAGCCATGTAATATGAATCAAGATACAACAAGGACCTTTTGCTTCCTATCATCAATTTAAACCTTAACTAACATTGGAAAATATGCTGCTGATTCAATACTAGTTTTCACAAAGTAAACATTGAGATGTTTACTTTGTTGAAGTACTTAAAGTCCTTGCATGTTGAGTAAACCTAACATGCAAGGACTTTTATTCCAGCCTGCATTCATGTTATATGGGTGGAAACCGAGTAATCCTTCACAAGTTGGGTGCTAGGTAGTTAAATAATGTCGTACTGGAGCAACATAACAGGCTACTGGCGACAATCCGGGATCAATCTCTCAGAAAGATCCAAGCACAATGCCTCATAATTTTGAACCATGGTCAGATGATGAGAACACCTGAGCTGGCACCCCATTCTCCAAACTTTCATACCACACCGTGAGGACACAGCAGATTTAACATGCACCAGCCCTTGCATACACGACGGGTTTTTAGCTGGACCGAATTTCGAAATCCTCCAGTTGCTAAACCATTGGTCTTCCAACTGAACTACAATGCCTCCCATAGTTGGATGGAATTGCGATTGGGCCTCAAAATTGGTTATGGGGAAATGAAATTATATCACTCAGACGGATGAGAGGGTTTGAAATGGAGTGTGAGAAAGAGGAAATAGAAGGCAGAAATAATATAATAAAGGATTTAAACTGAATAAAAAGGGTAAGGTTTCATGTATGGCATTCAAGCATCATAAAGCCATACGGCATTCAATCAATTTCAATACATCCTCACATGGCATTCAAGCAGCACATAAGAATCAAGAGCCTTATATGCTTCCCTACAATGAATACTCTCAATCTACAAAGAGATGATTAGTTTGGGGTTTTATGGAGTTACGTTTTATGGTGCAAGGACAATACTTGGCCAAACTGTGCCAAACTCAAACGACAGTGTCAACTAATTCTGAAAAGAAAGGATGGAGAGAAGAAAGCAGAGAAAGACTGCATCCTGGGGTCGCGATCCCCATGTTTACCAGAGGCACTAAACCCACAGGGAAAAAATATATCACTAGGGTTCCTCAGGTTCATGAAGCCCATTCACACCTAAAGTTGTGCCCCAGGGGAAGAGTCTGCAGGAAAGAACTAGAATGAGGAATTGAGGAATAAAGATTGTATCTCAGGTTCTATGCCAAGAGCTATAGGAAGTCACTTGCTTTTTTGACTTCTTACCAAACACAACTACCTACAAAGACACTTACATAATATAGGAGTAGCGAGATCAGCTATCTGTCCCCTTTGCAAACAGCATGAAATGATTGGAGACCACCTCAAGGACTGCCCTAAAATTCCTGACAATAGAATTGCAAATACTGTTTTTAAGCCATATTTTCCCCTTCAGAATTCTATTGGGCTGCTCGTCGATTGATGGCTGAGAGGTCGGTAGGTAGTTAATTCGCACTGGAACAACACAATGGACTATTGGCGACAGTCTGGGATCAATCCCGAAGGGAAAGATCCAAAGACGCCTCATAATTTTGAACCACGGTCAGAAGATAAGGACACCTGAGCTGGCATCCAACTCTCCAAACTTCCACACAATGCCAATGTGATGACATTTGAGGCCACGAGAGATTTAGCATGCACCAGCCCCCTGTGCATTTGTCTTTTGCTGGACCAAGTTTCGAACTCGCAAGCCTCTGGGTGCTAATCCGTTGCTCTTCCAATTGGGCTAACACGGCCCCTCTGGGATCAATCTCTAATTCAAAGTTCCAAGCACAACGCCTCATCATTTTGAACCCCGGTCAGATGACAAGGTCAACACCCGAGCTGGAACTCAACTCTTCAAACTTCCACACCACGCCAACGTGAGAACAATTGAGACCACGACAGATTTAACATGCACCAGCTCCTGTGTACATGGCGGTCTTTACCTGGAAAGAGGGAAGAGATCGGAATAGGATAATAAAAACTGCATTACATTCATACCAGTAGACAGAACTAAAGCCAGGATTCCCCCAGTACTGGTGCCCGCGACAAGGTCAAAGAAATTGGCCACTGGTTTGCCCAAGATCCTCTCCAGCTCATCCAGCATTTGAATGAGGACCATTCCTCGTATCCCTCCTCCATCCAGGCACAAGACGCGACAGGTCCTCGAAGTGTCCCCTCGTTGGGAGCCTTGGTGGGGGCACACGTTTTCTCGAACATCTGGACTGAAGCCGGCTGACATCAAGATTTCCTCAAACACTGCACAGAACGAAAAGACAGGTTAAAATGCATTTCAAAAAGGAATGAGATTTAGATGTAAACTGAATGTAAATTAAAGCTTTGGAAGAGATTTATGTTAAACATTGAAGTCAAACCTCGTTAGGACGAATTTCATGGGACCATGAAAAACATTTGTATTAATGGTAGTTGTATCATACGCCTAGTTTGGTGGACACGCTGTCGCGAAGGAAAGAATTCTTAGAAAAAATCGGGTTTTTTTCAATGGAAAATAATATGCTTCAGTGGAAAGTAATTAATGGGAATAAATACAAAACTTAGAAAAACATGTTTTTTTTCGGACAATTCAACGGAAATAAAAAGAATATCCAAAATGAAAATTTAAACTTTCTGCTTACCGAGGTTGCCATAAAAATGAGAATAACCCTAATAAAGATGGGTTGCCTTCACTTCGCATAACTTGCTACTAAAAGTGAGCCAAGAGTGTTGCCACCAAACGAGGCATATGATAGATGTACCATATTAACCGTAGTTAATGCTATTTGAATTCAGAAAAAAGCAGTATTTCAACAGTAAAATAAAATATTAATGTATTTACATTACTTACTGCACAATTCTTGGTTCAAAGATAAATGGTATTCTTCATCACAAAGGTTACAGGTGATTCTCGATAATACAGATAACTCTCGATTACACAAATAATTCCTGATTACATAGATATATCCTGATTACACCATTTTTGTCTTGAAGTAGTTTTGTTATCAAATTTTTTTCATGTCATTCTTTAAGAAAAACTTTGAAGCAATCAACGTTGTTTAATAGAGCAGATGAATTTTCACTGCCTAACAAAAAAGAGGTGACCAATTTCTAAACCAGTAGTAGCTTTTTTTAAAAAAAGGGCATGCTTATTCCTTTGTAATCTTCATTTATTCTTTCTTCTTATCTCATTAACAAATAAATCGTCAACACTTAATGGATAATATGACTGAAAAGAATTATTTTGTTCCTTAAGTTTCAAAACTTTGTTCATCTTCACTAGATTAGCATAGCTCAAATTTTTAAGTGAATGAGTTAACATTATTTAATTATACAATTTGAGTCATTGGAAATTAATTTGTAGTATCAGTAATTTGTATTAAGTGAGTTCGTCTTAAAGAGGTTTGACAGCATTATCAACACGGCGGAATAACTGTTAAAAATAATTTGTTTTGCTAATTGCAAAAATGGCAACACATATTGTCAGATTGTTTCAGAATGTAAACAGTTTGAATGAAAAGAATTACTGTAACTCACTATTATATGGAGACCTAACAGTGTTTTATCTTATGTTACTTTTATAATTCTTTATTGAACCTTGAGGAACAGGTGAGTTCCTGAACACAACAATTAATCTGTTGTTTACCCGTTTTACAATGTGCTGATACAATTTTGTTTACATAAAACAGATATGCAGGAGATCCAAATATTTTAAGTAAGGGCATTAAGTTCCAGTGACAAAAAGTTAAGGATTTATGAAAAATTTTATTTACATCTACACATTACTTTACAATGATTACTAGACCTGCACTTGTTTCTAAATGTCATAAAATGGTAGAACAATACATGCAATTAATCATTTTAAATAAACATGAAAGATAACCTCATCCTGAAATTGGTTTACTGAAATTGTAAAACATCTAATGAGTCAAAAAATAGCCATAAAATATAAGTCAATGATCAACTGCAAATATCCATAAACCTATTAAAAAGTAAAATGAATGCATTTGTTAAGAATATCAAACTCATAAATACTAAAATCAATTAGGGAAAAATAAAATACCATCAATTACAAGAAGGTAGTTGAATTAACATCAAACTGGAGCAACACAACAAGCTATTGCCGATGGTCCAGGATCAATCCTGAAGGGAAAGATCTGAGGACAACTCATCATTTTGAGTCACGGTCAGAAAACAAGGTCACATCTGAGCTGGCACCCCTCTCTCTCTCTCTAAACTTCCACACCCTGCCAAAATAAGGACATTTGAGGCCATGACAGATTTAACATGCACCAGCCCCCACATACATAATGGTCTTTGGATTGAGTTTCGAACTTGCAACTCCACGGTTGCTAATCTGCTACTGTTCCAACCAGGGTACCACAGCACATCAATTATAAGAGTTCTGATGCAGATATTTAGTGCAAAATAAGGTGGAAACTCTTTGGTTAGGTTTTTATGACACAGGGGCCATATTTGGCCAAGCTGCACCAAACAATGTCAAGTAAATGAACATGCACACACAAGGAAAATTTTCACCATGATCAAAGCTGTGTACAAGACCTTCAAAGATTAGAGATGAAGCAACTTCATGGCAAGCACGTATCGCAATACAACTCAACACTTAAGGAAATCTTTACTGACACAGAAGACAAATGCACCCCAGGAAGAATCGAATCTAACATGAATAAAACCTGTGCTGTCTACAACCTGTGCTGTCTACTACTGGAAGTTCTTTAGTAAATTAAAAACAGTTTTCTATTTTTCTCTTGAAAACAAAAGCTGATTGACAAGCAAAATCAGTTTAACATCAGAGAAACAGGACACTTCAATTTTAAAAGGCTCTTAATTTCTACCATAAAAATTAATGCGAACATAAACATACCAGTCTTTACAGCATAAATTTAGTGCAATTTTTTCAATTAACTAAGAATGTCAGAGCAAAATATGTGAATTCGATCTCTTTGTTTAGATGAACTTTCTTCATTAGGAAGAACCAATTGAAATTCCGGTATCAATACTAAACATTGAGAAAACTCATGTCCTAATTGTATCAAGCTTCAAGGTACAGCTGTACTATACGCCTTGTTTGGTGGCTACGCATTTAGTGCGTTTTTAGGCGCACTTTTTATGTCGCCAAGGAAAGAATTCTTAGAAAAATAGTTTTCTTAAACAGAAAATAATAAGGTTTAATGGAAAGTAATTAACAGAAAAAAATATAAATAACCCTAATAAAGATGGGTAACATTCACCTGCCATAACTCGCTACTAAAAGTGCATCAAAAAATGCACCGAGAGTATTGGCACCAAACGAGGCGTATAGTACAGCTCTATCAGCTTCAGTTAATTTCTTTTCAGTTAATCTTAGAAGTAATGTGCGGGTATTTATATAAGGATAGCATTCCCAAAATAATGATTGAAGTCATACTCACAAGTCTCCGTCGTTTTGGAAAATGCACAATTTTCTGGCGCTATACCATTAAACTGTCCATTCACTGTACAACCATCATTGCAAGAATGCATAGGTGCCAAGCAGCGATTCGCCCCAATGATGTGAAGAGCATAAAGAATCTCCCCTAAGGAACTTTTCTTGTCGGTGGCAGCAATGTGTCGAGGGCTCTCTCCACTGTTGTTCAGACAGTTCACATCAGCACCAAAAGCAATAAAAGTCTGAACCAGGGAAATGTCTCCACTCTGGAAATCAATGAAAAGGAGATTGTAGCTCTTATGCATGAGTGAAATATTGGTACTTACATACTATCCTGTCAACCATGAAAGTTGGTGCAGATTACGCCAAACGTTCGCAAATCATTTTGGAGGCCAAAAATTAGGAATCCTATTTTAATGCCATTAAGAAACCACACTTATCCATTATTGGTGCTAAATCACACAATTGGCAACAATTTTTGTTTGCCGAAAATGGTCGATGGGAAAGTACGTAAGTACTTACTATCCAATCGATCATGAAAGTTGGTGCAGATTATGCCAAACTTTCGAGAATCATTTCGGAGGCCAAAAATTCCTAATGGCATTTGAAATAGCAATCCATTAGATTCCTATTTTAAATGCCATTAGGGTACCACGCTTATCCATTACTGGTGCTAAATCACACAATTGGCAACAATTTTTGTTTGTTGAAAATGGCCGATTGGAAAATATGTAAGTACTTACGTACTATACAGTCAACCATGAAAGGTGGTGCAGATTACGCCAAACTTTCGCAAATTTCGGCTGCCAAAAATCCCTAATGGCATTCAAAATGCCAACAAATGAATCATCTTTGTGAAGTCGACGTCGCATGAATTTGCCAAAATACGAATCTAAGTGCTGTCGCGCGGTTCCACATTGTTTTTTATTTCGTCATTTGGCCAAACACCTGCCTTTTAATGTTTTTAATAAAGTCACATATCGTGCTCATTGACACACTTTTTATGGCAGGATACTATACCTTTGAAAGTACTCTACTGCATGTTGTTCTGTAGAAGGTAGGTACCAAATTTTAATCATTTTTTCAAAATAAAACATTGGAATAGTAGTTAACATATCCTTCTTTACATAAACCAAAATGGCTATTGATCTGTAGGTAGGTATTTTAATTAATGTCACACAGGAGCAACACAATGGGCTATTGGCGACAGTCCTGGATCAATCCCAAGGTGAAAGATCCGAGAACACCACGTACTTGAACTACGGTCGAGGCAACACCTGAGCTGGCACCCCCACTCTCCAAACTCCCACACCATGCCAACGTGAGGATATTTGAGGCCATGATAGATTTAACATGCACCAACCCCCTTTATACATGATGGTCTTTGGTTGGATTCGAACTCGTAATTCTCCGGTTGCTAGTCCGTAACTCTTCCAACTGGGCTATCACGGCTCGACTATTAATCCGAGTAACATAAAACCAAGGCAAAGATATTATGAGTGTGCTGTGACCTCATGCTTATCCATTATTGGCACTAAATTGCACAATTTGGGACAATTTTTCTTTGTTGAAAATGGTCAAAGGGAAAGTATGTAAATACCGAAATGGGCCCGAGGAATCAGAGACGAAAACTCTTACTTTAACAGCTAAGTGCAGGGGAGTGTCTCCATCGGAATTCTGGAGATCGGCGTCTGCGTTGTGACTGAGCAGCATCACGGCGCAGGAGAGGCGGTTACGTTTCACCATGACATGCAGAGCGGTGTCGCCTTGGAAGTTTTTGGCATTGACGTTGCAACCATGCTCAATCAGCAGTTCGGTGAGCTGTAAAAATTGCAAAACTCATGTCGGAGATCTTGGAAACATGGGATAGCCTGAAACTACTTATACTGTCATACAATGATGCTAAAAATAAATATCTGTTTGAAATTTGATTTTATACATAAAAAATTGCAAATTCTCTTGACAGTAGAACCTTGTGACAATCCACCACTACTGTAGAAAATTGTAGGATTTTTCAACATTGTGAAAACCTAAAACAAGACTTATTCGTTATAGTAAAAAATAAATATCAGAGTTTGAAATTTGATTTTGTACATAAAAAATTGCAAATTCTCTTGATAGTAGAACCTTGTGACAATCTACCACTACTGTAGGAAATTGTAGAATTTCTTAACTGTTGGTTTTCAGAATTTGTGTTCTTATTCAGAACTGTTCATATCAAGAATTCTTTAACTGACTTTATTATTGGACTAGTAGATCAATCGGTATCACATTCCGTATTATTTGTGCCATTTATGTTTCTAGTTAGTATATGCAAATTTCTTTCTCCCTGAATGGCATATATGTATGTGCGAATTTGAAAAGTTCTTTTTGCTTTATGCATAGGTGATTCCAACTGGGTTATGGGTTGATTTCGTGTTCGTAATAAACTTGAATGGTTTTTTCAATGTTATGGAAATATTCCATATTTGTGATATATGAACACGAACATTAACACATAGCGAAAACCTTAAATAAGACTTATTTGTCAACCTAACAGGCTAGCAATCTAGAGAGTAAGGGATGTAATGGAGAATGCATGGTTTAGCACAGTTAAAAACGAACACAGCACGAGACAAAAATTTATAAGAATAAATATACATAAAAACCCGGCAACAAAATCCATATGTAAAACATTGCATGCAAATTAGAAAGGGAGCCAACACGCTCACAAACGGAAATGACCAGTACATTGTAGAATCTAACATAAGATACAAACGAACTCCGCTTATATCAGCCTGACCAATCAGAATATAGTGGCATTTCACATGGAAAACTGGCCCAATTTACATATTTAGTGAAAGTAGCGATGGGCAGAATCGAATACTTGGTATTCGAGTACTTTTAAGTATCAAGTAAGTATTCGAATACATATACAAAAATGATTAATCGACAGTGCGAATCAGAGAACTACGATATATGGTACTTATTTAAAAATAACAGCGACTTATTGGGTCATTCTTGGTATAGTGGTTTGAGCACTGGATTTGAAACATACCGATTCGGGGTTCGAATCCGCTAAAAGAGGAATTTGATGGATTGTTGTTTTAATGCGAATGATAATTTTTGACAAGACAATCAAATTTATTCTATTTTTTTTTATATTTTGATCAAACTGTGATTAAAAAAAGAATTTATTTTTCACAAAATTCAAATTTTTTTCTACATTATATTTAATTTTTTTCTTTTCCAAATTATTTATATAAGTTTTTTTAAAGATTTAAGTATGATAACTATTATTATCACTCTATTTGAACTAGACAAATTGTATTTTGAAGAACAAAAATTAATTCCATGTACAAATTGCTGAATTTTCTGGCCATGCATATATTTTCTGCAATTATAAATATGTGTCAAGTATTTTTTATCTTGATTTTACAAATCATGAATTTTAAATTTTAGTTTTCGTATTGGAAAGATTTGATTTTCTACCATATTTTGACGAAATCGTTAATAATCACTTTTAACAGGGAATGTAGCAAGAATTTTATTTTGGAGGGAGCCCCAAAGATAATGGGACCCTTCCAAAACCCCACTTTTAAAAAGTTTGAATGAATGTAAAAAAATATTTTGTTTCTTTTGATACCTAAATTCATCATAAAAAGTGACACATCTCAGTTGATCTAAATACAAGAATGATTCTGTAAATATTTACAAAATAAATTACATTAAATAATCAAATCTTGTTCCTGGAAATTTACTTTTTATTTTTGCAACCACTGTTTGGAATACAAAGATGTGAGAAGAGGTAGAATCAAAGCAGAAAAAATATTCATAATTTTACTATCGTAATAAAGATTTTGTCAGATATTTTTAAAGAAAATTTTAGTTATTGTCAGATATTTTAAAGAAAATAACAGCCATCTTAAGAATGAAATAACGTTATTTTACTTGAAGAAAAAGAAAAGCATATCAAGCATCATGTATCTTATTCGCAGATATATTTTAAATTCCAGAAATAAAAAAGCTTGAAAATTAAATTAAATTTTAAAAAATTAAGTGTAAATAATTAAAATTAAAAATATAGTTGAAATTAAAATTGAAAAATTAGAAAAACTTCCAGCTTGATTTTCAAAAATAAAAGGCAAACCATTGTGTAATTTACTGATAATTATGTCTGCCTGTTCGGGAAATTCCTTCCAGAAAATTTCAAATCCAATTCCTTAATCGATGCAAATTTTCGACACTTCATCATGTGCATTTTCAGGGCATGTAAAATTGGAAAAAGCAAAATCAAGACAAGAAACATAACACTAACGAAAACCATGGATACCCATGCAATGTGACACTGCTACTTAAGATGAATACTCAGGTATTCGAATACACAAAGTGAGTACTTTTGGCATGTGAATACCTAGGATGGGTAATCTTGTAACCAAATACCTTGGATCCGAGTACTTTGGTATTTGAATACTTGCATCTGAATATTCTTGTATTCGAATACCTTGGATCCGAGTACTTCGGAAAAGAATTGAGTACAACAATTACTTTTAATTTTTAAGTATCAAGTACATGAGTACTTTTGTATTTGAATACTCCCATCACTAATTGAAAGATCCGATCCACAGAGCAAATAGTTATGCATGCATAGCTACCCACTCTGTGATCCGATCAATCGAGTGACATGATTTGAAGTAAACTCAGACTGTTTACAGTCAAGAGAACAGAATATCTTGCATTATTTTATAGAAAGGTGACTGCTTTTCCATCTTTTAGAAAAAAAAACTTTCCTGGTGTTGGACTACTTTCTTTTTCTCCACAGATTACTGAAAGAAGGACTAATTTTCATATGGAATACAACAGCAAAAATAATTGAAGATGCTACACACTCATGTTTTAGAACTCCCAGACCTGAATCACATTGATTTCCGTTGAAGTATTAAAATGTCAGTTGTACCATCACTGAGGAAGTTCAAATCTTTTTCAAATGCAAGCTGCTCTCAAAATGATAGTTTTACGCTTAAAATATTCTTATCTTCATTACAGGTAGACAGAAGTTAAGGTATGAAAATTTCCTACCTCTGGGGTTTTAGACCAATGAAGAGGAGTTCCGCCGTATTTTATATCACTGTTGAAAAATCTATTGCTGTAGGTATCTAGCAGTTCTTTCATTGATCTACACATAAAATAAAATTAAATTTCTTAAGCAATGTTTTAAGCAAAAGCACTTTTGATGTTAAACATTTTCCATACTATAAATAATTTTAAGATACAGCTTTGATAGAAAGACTTTGTGGCAACACTTTTGACACATTTTTTGTAGCGAGTTGTGGCAAGGAAAGGCAATGCTGCTTTATTAGGATTATGGTAATCTTGCGATTATTGGAATATCCTTTATTGATTTTTTTAGTCATTATCTTTTTCATTTTACCCCATGCCCAAAGTAATACTAGTTTGCAAAGATTAATGCGATCTTCAGACATAAATTATTTAACTTGGACAAATTTCTATAACAATACTTCAGAAAAGGTAAAGATTTTTTCATTAAAGTAAATTCTTACTTCGTAGTAATGTTAATCGGTTGTGTGGATTTTTTTCATTTTTAAAATTATTTTCATTAATTTTATAATTATTTTCCACTAAGTCTAAAACAGTGTTTTTTCTAAGAAATTCTTCCTTGGCAATATAAAAAGCATGCCAAAAAATGCGCCTAAAGCGTTGCCACTAAAGTCTTTATATCAAAGCTGCCTAATTTTATAGTACACAACTAAAAAAACAATTAAAACTTGACTGAAATTAAAGTATTCCATACTTGGCATTGTCATCAAATTCTGAAAATATCAAGTTTTAGTACTGGTGAAAATAAATGAATTGGCACTACAAATGCAAAAGAAACTTTAGTATTAACCGGTTTACTTTCATGTTTTAACACAGATTTGAAATCAGACAATCGTATTGGACAAGAGGAAATCAATATTTAGTTATTTTTCAAAAATCAAAGCATATTTCTACTGAAGGAAGTTAAAAATGTTACCGTGAAGGCGAATCACAGTTGGATGATGAGTGGTTTTCAGTTACGTTGTAAATGCAGCTCAGGTTGACATCCACCCCAGCTTTAAGAAATTCCATCACACAATCTGTCCTGTCAGCCATGCAAGCCAAGTGAAATGGAGTACAACCTTTATTGTTGAATGAGTTGATGACAGATGGAGTTGATTTTCGTGTTAAAACCTGCAAAATACCACCATTAATGTTGTGATTTATTCTTTAACTGTAACTCTATAGTAGAACAATACTTTACATTTTGAATGTAGAAAAAAATCGTTTGCTACTGTTATTTGATTGTATGTTTTCTACTGAGTAACTCATTTGTATATATTTTTATGTATATATTTATATATACAGTGAGTAAAAAAGTTTCTGTATGCCCTTACTATTTGAAATAAATTGTTTTATTATTTGCAGAATATAAATATTGAAGAAATAGAAACTCTATACAATTATGCTAAAAAAACAGATAAGATTAATTGTATATTTCTATTGCATTTAAACAAAAAATATTAATATAACAATGCATAATTCACAATAATACAATAGTGTGGCAAATATAAAGCAAAAGTCTCACTACGGTGAAAAATATTTCATTAAATGTTATTCTCCCCATATTTCATCATTTAATGGTAAGTTAAACCTGCTTTTGCTTTAATGACCTCTCTCAGAAGTTTAGGCACAACTCCCTCAAGTTTGTTTTGTTTTTTCTGGAGTAATTTTGCTCCAGACGTCCAGAAAGGCACTTTTCAGGTTATCTTTGACACTGGTATCATAATTTTTCAGTTTACGACTGATTTCTTTCCATAAGCGTTCCACCAATCAGGAGATTGGTGGTGTGTGGAGTTGCTGCAACATATGGTAAAGGCATCATTCTTTACAGAACATTGCAGTGTTTTGAATCATTGTCTTGTTGGAAGATCTTCCAAGAGACAGGTTCGTGGCACTAGCAAATTGGTCTTCCAAGAGACAGTTTCGTAGCACTAGAAAGAACATTTTGTTTCAAAATGTCTAGTACACAGATATCCATGCTACCTTCAACAAAACATAAATTATACACACCAGAAGAACTCATGCAACCCCATACCTTTACATTTCCTCCGCTATGTTTTACAGTTCTACATAAGTTCTTTGTTTGCATTTGATGTTTTGGTTTTCTCCATGACATAACTCATCCATCTGAACCAGAGACAAAATTTTGATTCATCCCTGAAAAGTACAGAATCTCAGAAAGCTAAGGGCTTACTTACATGCTTTTTTGCAAACTCAAGATGCTTTCTTCTGTTAAGTTTGCTAATAAATATCTTCTTACTTGCAACATGCCCATTGTAGCCATCTTTTTTTATTATTTTTCTTACAGTCTGAGGTTATATTTCAAAATTGTAATCAGTTTTCAATAAGGATGCAAGTTGTAGTGGTGCCTAATTTGTTTATTATCGTGAATTTTTTGCAGAATATTCTTGGTGTATGTGGCTCAATTTTTTAGGTCTTCCGGATAGGTTCCCATTTCCCAGTTTCTAACTAATTATCTTTCAGTGATTTTTACCATAGATTTAGATTTGTTTGCGATTTCACCAATATTTTCCTCATTGATAAACCGTCATTTCTCAACTTTATCACCAACATGCGAATAGCTTTCGGAATTCCCATTTTAGGCCATCCACTGGTATAAAAATCATTTGAAATTATTACTTACACAATACTGAAGTTCTTTTTCATTCAATAGTTATAATAATTGAATGTGGGACAGCTGGACTGTACGTTCTAATCAAATTTCATAGAGCATAAGAAACTTTTTTTGCCTTTCATTTTGTATGTTTTCTCAAAGTTATAATTAATTCCTTTTTATTTGAAAATTAAGGAACTTTTGTTGCGAACACATTTTCTAGTATGAAATGAATTTCTTGTAGTTTCTGAATCTTTGGTGAGATTTCTTTAGAATTTATAATTTATACACAGTTTTCGTTTCGTACGGAAACATTTTTAATCCACTGTATACTTTTGTGTGATCCATCTAAAATATTCCATGTAAAACATTCCATCTAGAATATTCCATGTAAAACATTCCATCTAGAATATTCCATGTAAAACATTCCATCTAGAATATTCCATGTAGAACATTCCATCTAGAATATTCCATGTAGAACATTCTGTCTGTAATATTCCATGTAAAACATTCCATCTAGAGCATTCCATGTAGAACATTCCATCTAGAATATTCCATGTAGAACATTCTGTCTGTAATATTCCATGTAGAACATTCCATCTAAAATAATCCATATAGAACATTCCATGCGAAATGAAAATGAATTGTGAAAATTAAACATACAACTACAACATTAACAATGTCACAAAAATTATATGAAACCTGTGATAAAAAGCACATTATATAAACCATCTATCACCCCATATTTTTAATCCAACATGACATAAATTTGCTAGAATGACCTTGAAGAAATATCGTCCTTGGATAAAAGTAGGATTAGCTAGCCTGAAGCCAGTGGTCCTGAAGTGATCAACTCTCTTGTACTAGAGCTATCATTTCGGAACCTCCCAGTTCCTGTATTGACCTTCTATTTTTCCCATAATAATCAAGATCACTAAATTTAAATTACATATTATTCCAGCCAAATACATTCTGTATAAACCAAATACATTCTGCCATTATTACTAAAGAAAATGGGAAGTCTCAGTTCTATGGCAACAGACAGCAGCACATACTCTGAATCAGTTCTCATGGCAGACGGTAGATTGAAAGCCAAACTTTGCCAAAATGGCGATAAACAACATTTTAAGGTAAAGGCCCGATTTGTATCATGCATGAGCATTTGGGAAACAGGAAATATAATCTCCACTTTTCATCTAGTTTGTTAACACTGAAACTCCCTCTAATACTAAACGCAAGATTTATTATTATATTGAACTGCATCACTTTCGTATTATATTGTACCACCATAAACTTTCCCATACCACAATAGGGCCATGGTTGCCTGGTTGGAAGAATAGTGGATTAGCAAACAGAGGGTTGCCAGTTTGAAACTGGATCCAACCAAAGACTTTCATGTACATGTGGGCTGGTGCATGTTAAATCTCTCATGGTCTCAAATGTTTTCATGTTGGCATGGTGTGGAAGTTCGGAGGATAAGATGCCAGCTCAGGTGTGACCTTGTCATCTGACCATGGTCAAAATTACAAGGTGTTGTCCTCGAACCTTTCCCTTTGGAACTGATCCC
The DNA here is from genome assembly GCA_933210815.1 of Meta bourneti. Lineage (NCBI taxonomy): Eukaryota > Metazoa > Arthropoda > Arachnida > Araneae > Tetragnathidae > Meta > Meta bourneti. Next base: position 13,491,216 of record OW119930.1, read on the forward strand.
AGACCGTCGCTGACAGCCTATTGTGTTACTCTAATGCAGTGGTTCCCAAAGTGTGTTCCGTTGAACCCTGTGGTTCCACAAAAAAATTTAGGGGTTCCGCGTGACAAATTTTATTTCATTAAAAAAATAAGAATGGTGTTTAATATATTCACATTTTCCTTGGAAAGTTTACAATCGACCACCAAATTGAATTTAAAATTTTTAAATAACGCGACTGAAAACATAAGCATCGGTAGCAATTTGAACTTCACGAAAATTTATGTATTTTTTGTACAATATACCGGTGTATTTGCGCCAATGCTATTGCGCCCTTGTATAATTAACGGTAACTGTCATTCCAACCAGAATGGTTTTTTTTAGTTTTGTTTAGTTCAATAAAATCTTAAATACCAAAATAATACTTGTTTCATTTAATATCAGATATTAAATTTAGAAAAGTCGTTGTCGAAAAAATATTCAGGGTTCCGCAATCATTGGCAACAAATTTTGGGGTTCCACGACCAAAATAGTTTGGGAACCACTGCTCTAATGCAACCTTAATTCAGCTACCCACCAATCCAGACAACAATTCAAACTTAGAGCCAGATGAACATAAAGTTTTTTTATTAACGTCACACTGGAGCAACACAATGGGCTATTAGCAAGTCTCGGGATCAAATCCGAAGGGAAAGATCTAAGAACACCAAGTAATTTTGAACCCCGGTCAGATGAGGAAGTCACACCTGAACTGGCACCCCACTCACCAAACTTCCACACTACGCCAAAGTGAGGACATTTGAGGCCACAACAGATTTAACATGCACCAGCCCCCTTTGCACATGACGGTCTTTGGTTGGATTCGAGCTTCCAACCCTCCTGTTGTTAATCCGTTACTCTTCCAACTGGGTTAACGCAGTCCCTGATGGATTTAAAGAGACATACGGAAGTTGAACAACCAACCTGAATAATATCTTTGGTGGTTGTAGCAGCAGTGTGGAAGACGGTATCACCACTTGCATCAGTGATGTCAATGCGTGCATCAAGTTCAATGAGAGCTATGACAGAATTGATTTGTTGTGCTTTTACGGCCACATGGAGGGGCGTCATCAAAGTCCCTTCACACACAGTATTCACTTGACTTAAAAGAGTAAAGCAGACACATAAGAGAAATGTCCAGTAAAAGATTCGCAATGCAGTATTGTGATTGAATACGAATATGGCTATGGATTTAAGTTATTATTTACTACACTGACTCTCAAATTCAGTTTGGTTGGTTTTGGGGTTTTATGATGCAAGGGTCATATTAGGCCATGCTGTTCCAGACACAAGAAATACAACATCAAGTAATAGAAACACACAATGAAAGTTTTACTGGCACAGAAGAGAGAAATACACCCAGGGAGGAATGCACCTGATATTAATCGAACCTGCGCAGTCTACAACTCGAAGATTGCTAGCGCAGTGGACATACCATTGAGCCACAACGGCCCCTCTCAAATTAGGTTTCACTACACCTTAGAACACCACAGCACACTACTATGTAACAATTTACTTAAGAATTGAATTTGTTCATGTGTACGCCTTTACACTTACTATGATGCTTGTAATGCTTTTTATATACTTGTTTAAAAAGTCCTGTTCTTTAATAATTCAGGCTATCTATCCCAGCATATTAATGTAAAAAGAAAATATCTAACTTGTGAGAGAACGCTGGTTGCCCAGACAACATTTTCTGACAAGTTAGGCATTTTCTTTTTACATCACTATGCTAAAATGGATAGCAAGTTACTAAACAGATTACACCATGACTTTTTAAACAAGTACGCATAAAAGGCATTACAAGCATAATATAAGTATAGATATGCACATGAATAAATTCAATTCTTGAAATAAATTGTTAGAGTCGAGTAATTCTAGGAGTTAGCCAAACCCGAACTTTATAGTAAATAGCAATTTAAATCTATAGCATATTCATATTTAATCACAACAATAGAAATATACATTAACCTTAACATACAATTAAAAACAAATGAAAGCAATATATTAAATGAGGTTGAACCTGCTTATTGCAAACTGATTTAATGAGAAACAAGGTTTATCGAAGAAACAGGAATTTGATAGCTGGTTTAACATCAAATGCATGGGACACTATACACTCAATACCAGTAAAACAGTTTTAGTTAGAAATATTTGTTAATGCATTATTTGTCAATCCATTTCTTGCAAAAATCTTTTCACAGAATGTTTATAAATGTCTTTAGGGCAGTGTAGCTGAATTAGATTGAGAAATACTGTGCAGGAATATAGTTACAGCAGAATTTTTACTTCTGTACACTTTCAATACCAAAACTAATTTACAGAATGGCAAGATGTAACTATGGCTACATTGGTTTTGTAGGATTAAGTGTTGCAAATAATATACAAGATTTTAATGACTCCAGCACATTGGTAAAAATGCAACATAGCATTCCAATTAATTACCACGAAAAGCTAGTGAATAAGAAGGTAGCTACCAGAATTAGTACGAAATCGCTCACTAAAATGGATGTCCCCAATAATACATCTTTGTCACAAACTTTATCAACTGTACATGAATCAAGACCAATCTAAGGGCAAACATTTTTGTACAAATTGAGTTTTATTGATCTTATAAGATCTTAATGAAACAGACAAGAACATTTTGTATTAAATACAAAGCATATTTAACCATTATCACAAGATACAGTGCCACACCTTAATAAATTCACTTCTGTTCTGTTCTAATCAATCGGATTTAACAGAAATAATAAAAAGTTAATAGACCTATGAGAAACAAAAAAACTTGAATTATTTCTGTACCTTGGTAGAAAAGAGCCAAAGTCCATTTTGCAAGTTTCTGATAACACCTGATTTAGTACTTTTTATTTCTAATATAGGGTATAAAAATATTTTTAAAGTTTTGATGCTTTCACAATGCACTGACCGGAGGACATTGGCCCTTTTTCTAGTGTAACTTTCTATATCTTGGAATGATTATTGTCGTCTTCTACCCCAGCTGTGCAGCCCTATCCCTTACCTCCATGCTTGTAGGTTGATAGAGCAAAAGATAAATAAGTCCGACCATCGAAAGCTTAAGGCCACGGACAAAACATGGAGCAAGCTTTTGTCTGACCCTGTTCCACCTAATCTGTCACGACATATTGCTACTGCAAATTTTCGAGTTTTAATTGGACATGACTTTTTAAAAGGACACTTACATTGCATTGATATGCATGCTTTTCCCGACTGCCCCTTTTGTTCGACGAGGAGCTTTATCGATTTTAGTCACCTTTTATCTTGTACTTTTTTATCTGATGATCACATCTCAGTTGATGACTTCTTTTAGCTGGGCTAATTTCTACTGGGCTGCCTATAGGAAATTATAGTCCTTGGATTTTTCCTGATGTAGGGGAAAAAATGTTGGAATGATTTGCGGATATAACTGGAAATCAGTTAATTTGAACATGGGCTGTTTTTCTGTCAAGGTACAGATTTGTGAATATATCTTTGTAAACCTTTGAATGACTTTATTTTTGAAGCACTCTGTGTATCCCAGGTGGGCAGCGACGTGAGCAGTGGTCCAGGATGTGTTTTCTTTGATGATCTGTGATACATTCTGAAGGGCTATTTTGGAAGTTCCAATGTCAGGTACACATTGCATGAGGAGCGGAAGCTTTTCCCGAAATTGATAAAAGAGTAACTGACCAGTCACCTCATCAGTTGTGCGGTGTATACTGCAGATAATAAACAAAACATTAAACACTCTGTTATAAGTAATTCCCTCTAGACTAGTGGTTCTTAAACTGTTTAGTGATCTGCATCCCCTTAAATCTCAAAATAAGTTCTCACACTTTCTTGGAAAACATGTTTCTATTTCTTTATTTACGAAATTACTTCAATTGCAAGATAATTTACTCATTGAAAAATAAACACATGCATTTATATATACTTACAAAACAATATCTCAATTTTTAATGGCTATGTTGTTGTTGTTTATACGTAATACTTTTGAAGCGAGGCTCCTTTTTCGAAAGAGCCACGCTTCATCACGTAAGTCATCACTTGCATTTAAGCAATTTCTGGCTTTTGTTTTTATGTACAAAAGTGATGAAAATTCCATTTCACACAGGTAGGTGGTGGCATTTAGTAAAAGTGTCTGCAATGCTGCTTTTGCCAGCTGTGGATAAGGTTCTAACTGTGTACACCAGAACTGTTCCAAATTCAGTTTTTCAAATTCCATTTGAATACGTGCATTGGCTCGCATTTCAATAAGATCATCTTTTAATAAATCGCTGTCATCCATCGAAACTTCTCTCGCACCCCCAGGGGTGCACACACCCCAGGTTAAGAACCACTGCTCTAGACTGAGTAAAGACGGACAAACAAACTTCACAATTTCATTCTCATAACTGTTTACTAAAGACACATCATACTACACGAGGAATATCATACTACATATACACAGCGAGTCAGACACGACCATTATAAACATCCACAGTTGGAATAGGAAGAAAGAATCACGAAAGGTTAGATCAGAAAAGATGATGTATAAGGAACATTTCTTGGTTAACATATCCTGAAGAAAGAGCGATAAACTGCTAGTGGTAGTGTGACTCTTTTCGATTTCCATGTCACAATTATGCAAGTAAACACACTCCAAGAAAACAATGGGAATTCTTGATTTTTATGGCTGAATACAACAGGGTAGTATAGTGCAGCTCCGTGAGTTGGCAGTTGAGTCAAATGGTTTTGAACGAGTCTATTAGTTAAAGTTTATTAAAGTTAAAGCTCTATTAGTTAAGTTATTTTAATTAATGTTGCACTGGAGCAACGCAATGGACTATGGGAAAGATCTGAGAACAGCACCACGTAATTTTGAGCCACGGTCAGATGACGAGGTCACACCTGAGCTGGCACCCCACTCTCCAAACATTCACACCATGCCAACGTGAGGACATTTGGGGCCAAAGAGATTTAACATGCACCAGCCCCCTTCGTACACGAAGGTCTTTGGTTGGATTCGAACTCGCAATCCTCCAGTTGCTAGTCCATTGCTCTTCCAACTGGGCAACCATGGCCATTTAAATTAAAGGACTGGTGGCAACATAAGATAATCGCTTCCACCCATGTTCTAATTCTAAATTTATGTTTTAGTGCCAAAAGCAATAACAGTGACAATGCATTGGGGTAACCATTCATGGGGATCTCCATTCATTCTTTGGCATATGGCAGCCTTCTAACAAAATTTCATACTTATTGAAAAACATTTGACTCAAGGTCAACTGCCTTCTCGTCAGAGCCACACTATATCTCATCTTTCAGGACAAACAAAAGCAACAAAAAAGAAATTTTTTGTCAAGCTGTTGATTTGGTGTCAAATCACATGGTTTTGAATGAGTCTACTCGATTAATTAGTGTACAGGTTAAATGTAAAACATCGAGTTCCCCAAATTGACATACTTGGTGCTTTCTGGCTCATACTTTACCATTTGGTGCCAGTACTCAGCAGGGATAATAAGTTTTCTAAACAAATAATCACCTATGGCAGTTGTCAAACATGATTTTGCATATAGGAGCTCTCTTCCCCAGGTCAGTTTACTACCTTTCTACAAGTGGACTTCCTTCGTTAATTCGGTATAGATGTATCTAGCACTTTGTCTGGTGGCAACTCTCTTGGCACGTTTTTTGGTGCACTTTTAGTAGCAAGTTATGGCAGGTGAAGGGAACTCCTCTTTATTAGAGTTATTCCCGTTTTCATGGCAACCTTGGCAAGCGGAAAGACTTATAAAGATAAAAAAGATTTTTTCTAAGATTTCTTTCCTTGGCATCATAAAAAGTGCTCCAAAAACCACGCCAAGAGCGTTGCTACTAGATGAGGGGCTAGATACACCTGTACCGTTAATTCTCTTGATCAAAACATAAACAAAGTGCAAAATACCCACTTTTCATTTTTCAAATGGTAGAAGTAAACAATCTCGTACTACAGATTATAATATAGCATTGATTATGGACAAAATATAAAATGAGATATTTTAGGCAGGGTGAAAAGTTGATGGATTTAGAAACATTAAATAAACATTTAAAATTGTAATTTGTTTTTCTTTTTTACTAAAGGGTACAAGCATTACTTTTTGGCAATTTTATAACAATGTATTTCTAATATAATCCATAGGAGAGTTTTCTCTAAAACAAAATAAAATGTAAGAAAATTTACCTAAATGCTTTGTTGTACGTGTGGTTGATGTCAATCTGCATGACAATGTCGAGCTTTTGCGTTTCATTTTCTGAAGTTTTGTACAACACCAAACAGTCATCTCGACACACGACATCATTGCATACATAATCATCAGCACAAACTTCAATAACTCTATTAGGATCATTATTACTGGAAGATATACGCCTGAAGAAACTGTGAAACATTGTGCCTCCTCAATAAACAACTGTAATATAAAATACTACAATCAAAAATTTTTACATCAACTAATTACAGAATAAAGTTTAAAAATAAAATGTCACTAAAAAGTAATACAATTTTTTGCAAGTACTTTTATGTTATGAAAATGTTTAAATGAACACATTTCCCCAAAAAGAGTTGAACAAAAACAATTAGTGTATTTCAGTGATTCTGAGTGAAATAGATTCCTCAAAATATTCCATTATTAAAATGGAGTTGATTAAAATTGTTTCAATCAATTATTTCAACTTACCCTTTTATTTACAGAAAAATTGGGATTTTGATACTTGCACTACACTGAATAATTCTAAATAACAGAAGTTGTTAATGTTTTATAAAAATATTCCTCATCGTAGTCTTAAACTACTACTTGATGCGGTTTTTATTATAGAAATACAAAAATTATGACTTCAAAGTTAATTTTTAATGAGAAAAATTCATTCAGTAATTTAGCAGCACTGATTTCGAACCAAATACAAAATTAACAAAAGGATGGAAGAAAATTAACGAGCAACATCGAATAAAAACTGAATGCTTGACGTTTTCCTTGATTACAATTAAAAAATTAAGTACCGAATAAACAAAACACAAAGATTTATAGGTATTAACTACTTTGTGAGAAAAATACACCACTATTTCCACACCTTTAACAAGCTATTCCGTAAAATATTGTTCATTGAATTAATGATTGGTATTAATAAGGTCTTGGAAAGATAATCAAATTTAAAACTTCCATCAAATTGCAGAGATGAAACACAATGAGGAACGAAAAATTATTATTTTACCTGGAAAAGTTCAAGCTGCAACCACAATTTAAATACTTGAAATATAAAAACCACATACGCTTCTTAAACACGGATTTCTTTCACTACAGGAATTGTGTAAAAACGACGTAACTAAATAAGAAAACAAAACCGTACTTTGAGTTTTGTAACAAGAAAAATATTATCTCATCTATTCGTTCCGATGCCATTTCATTGACGAAAAGTGAACGAAACATTCCATTTTGAACACTTCCTGAAATTGACATTACTCTAAGTTTAAAATTGTTTATAAAGTATTATAAAATGTATTAAATCATTGCTTTTTTATTTTACAGAGATCTGTCATTGATTAATTTAAAATCTGCAATTTAATAGAACGGGTTGAGTGAACAATTATCTCTCGATTTGAAAAACACTATAACTCTCATCGTGTGTTACGTTACGTCATTATATGTTAACAAAGTTTCTTAGGAAATGATGAGTTAAGAGTTGCATTCTCGGTTGTCTAGTTTTGTTCCATTGAATGAATACATAAAAAGCTCTCCTAACATTTTCGTCATTTCTTTACTTTGAAAGAGGAGTAATTATAACCCGTTTCTTAAATTAAACTTAAGAGATTGAAAAGTAAGATACAACACAATCTAAAAGTACTTCATATTACATCGGCTCTATTTAAACCCTCATATTTTTAAACATGGCAGGAAAGAAGTAAGTGTTTATTTTCTGAACCGTTTATTACTTCAGGAAATTGTAAATTTGAAATTATGATTGTATATAAGTCGCTTCCTTTGTTTTCTTCCCTTCCTAATAGTAAGATGATTAAACCGGCATTTATAAAAATATATATTTCTTAATTTAAAAGTAACACTTTGATTCGTTTTATTACTAATTCTAACCTTAACAGATCGTCCATTCATCATTTTAATTTTTTGTTTGCAATTTGCTTTGTTCGTATGCAATTGTCATTGATCACTAAGCCTAACGGAGAACTGCTGAGTCAGAAAGCCAATTGCTATAGGCTTAATGTATTTACGTCCTATGATAAAGATAAGTTGTGTGGAAATTCACGAAACGTATAGTGATCATTAAATATGCTCTTTGCATTCGATGGTGTCCAAATTTTCTCTAAAAACCGAAACCCAAACTTCTAGTTGGCAATAAAAATTCTGTTTATTTGTAAATACAATAGAAATACTGCTTTTTAAAATTTTGATTATTTGGAATTGTAGTCAATATATCCTTGTAATACCTTTCATCTCGATCAGAAATTGTAACGCTAACTAATTTACAGTTCTTGAAAAACATTAAAAGTTTTTATATCACCTGCATTCGATTGTTATCGATGTATTCTAGAGTAGTACGATAATTGGAAATTGTTAAATGGAAAAAGCGTTAATGTTTTGTATCGTTTCATTTCTAATACGACCGTGGGAAGTTGAAGTCACTCATTTTTCCGCTTCATAATTATGTACTCAGTCTTTTTGCTACATTAAACACTTTGTTTACATTAAATCTGCCCAAATGATTCAATAAGCTATGTAAACGTAACATTAAAAAAATTTTGTTCCTTGAATTTTTCTGGACGTTATTTGTAATGTATGGTAAAATATACTTTGTTGAAAAAATATTTTTAGCACCTAAAATATACACTCCTTTGTGTGTACTTGGGAATTAGTTGACAGAAAATTTCCAAGTTGCAGACAGGGTTATATGGGTTTGGTTTATTGGGGTTTGATTTTTGCTATTTAATTTAACACTGATTTGCAACATAAGGTACTGTATCTTATAAAATTAGGATTTGCAAAATATACTTCACCTTAGTTTCAATAGAAATATTGATTTTTTAAGTATTCTAAATGATATTTAAGTTATTATCAGGTAATATTTAATTACTTTTGTTTCATCAAGTAAAAAGCTTTTGCGGAAAATAATACAGAACTATGAAAAAACATGTTTTTATCGTAAAAAAAATTTTAAAACTGTTTTACACTTCTTCCAATCGGGATCAATTTTTAAAGCAGAACACGAATTTGGAAAAAATATTTTACCAAATAAAAATGAAAAGGATTTTGTCTATTTGTGACGGAAGCGTGCTTTTAACGTTGTTTCGATGGTATTTGTGTGGCACTTCGTTACTGGGTCCACAAAAATGAGGGAATGGTCAGATCATTTAATTCAGAGCCCTTAGCATTTGTTGAGGAAATCTCACTGGCTGAGAATTACTTTTGTTTTATGTTCTTAAATTGTTGCTAAATAAATTTATTTTGCCCAAAGGTTGCTTCTTCAATATTGGTCACAACTGTTTGACTAAAATGTAGAATTATTAAAACTTTTCAAGATAATGTATATATTTTAGTGTAATGCTTGTGTTAAAGTGTTCTGGTATCTTGTGGAACAGAATTGTAAAATCACTTATAAGTTTTAAATTTTGAGACTTCAATATTGCCCTGTCTATTTTAGTTTGTTTCTCTAAGCTAATAACATCCAGCCTAGTTGTGTTATACCAGTTCAAATTTACTAGTTGCCATGTACTGACTAAATGGTTAATAAAATTCTATTTCTTACATATTATTAGTAATTTATTTTTAAAAGCAAGAAATTTTATTTTAGTGTGGGTTAAAACAAATCCTACATTGTTTTAAATTTATTTAAAAAATGAAGAGAAGTGGGGAAATGAGCAATTTAGTAGTTACCCATGTTTCAACAATTTTAAAGTAGAATCTCAAAGCATCAAACTTACAAAATTTTGTGGGTGAAAATTTTTGTCTCGAAATTTAGAAAGCTTAGAAGTGTTTTCCTCAAAGGGTGTCCTAAAATACCGAAAAGTAGCCTCAGAAAACTTGCTTTTCGAGGTTGAGATAGTAGAACAAACTACTTCAATAATATTCAGTGTCTAATTAACTCTTAGAAAATACAGGAAAGTTTTTTATGTAATCTGAGCTTTTCTTATGTAAAGCTATAAAAATAACAGATCTTCAACCTTTAATTTGTTATTTCAGAAAGCCAGACGTAAAAGCATTCTAATTTTGCACATTAATCTTAAAATTGGCAATTTTAATATTTTGATTGTTTTGTGTAATACGTTGGTTAATTTTAATTGAAATTTTATTGAGAAAGTTTGTTCATTGACCCCTAGGACTTCTTAATACTGTTCAAATATGTTATTTATAGAATTGAAATTTAGAATGTGAAAAGAGTTAATTCGCCCATCTGATGATTGAATGACAACAAACAATGGTTATGGATTGAAGTGAAAAGCTATTTTAATGATTATGATAATTGCAATGATTATTCTTTTGTTGAAAGCTTGAAATTCCACTGAATCTGCTTCATTCTCTTGTATGTTACATAAATGCTTGGTATGTTTCTCATAAAATTTGAAAAAAGCCATTTTTTATTTCAAATTATGTCTTTTCAAGTCTATTTGTACTGTTTACTTTCAAATGACATTTTTTCACCTAAAAGCACTTTTTGCCACCTAAATATTATTTACTATACTAATATACAACCAATTTCATTCTTATCTGCCTGAAGATAGGTTTTCAATGGATTTCACTTTTATGACTAACTTGATACAAGTTCCTTTTATTTCATATGAAAATATCTAAAGAAATTCTGTACATTTTGTTAATTGATCATTAATATATAATGTAAAAAATTCTGTATTCAAATTTGTAGGACCCTGTAACCTTATTTGTCTTTGTCCAAAAATTCTACATCACCAGTTAGGGTGAAGATAAAAGTAAGCTTGACAATGTAAGAACACAAAGAGAAAACATTACATATACTTGGCATTTGAGACACTTTTCTATTTACTCTATCATAATTGCTAATTCCTATGTTAAGTAAGCTTGACAATGTAAGAACACAAAGAGAAAACATTACATATACTTGGCATTTGAGACACTTTTCTATTTACTCTATCATAATTGCTAATTCCTATGTTATGCTCAAAAATTTACCCTACTATATTTCCTAGACCATCATATATTGAGGTTTTAACATGAATCAAAACCATCTAAAAACTACTCTGTAATTTCCATGTCTCATGTCCAACAAATTTAAACTAGTAGAGGCAACGAATTAATTAAAATAAAAAGTCCAACATATATAAAAAAAATCTGGATTAAATCAAATCCGATTTTTTTTTTTATTATTATTTAAAAAATCGTGATTGTCTTATACCCTAGTCGCTAAGAATCCGTGATATGCCTTTTGACCACATGTTATTCTTGGGTATTTAATTACTTAAGGAATTGTGTTTTTTATTGTTTAAATCTCTTCCTTATATTTGATAAATATTTCAGTGCTGAAGAATTGGCTACAGCTATATTGAAAACCAAGACAAAACCAAACAGACTTTTGGTGGAAGAAGCTCTTAATGATGACAATTCTGTGGTTGACTTGTCTCAAGTAAGTTAATTATATGCTTTAATCTGACATTTTAGAGATAAAATAAACTAAATGTAATTAACAGATTCATTAAAATTCCTGGAGTCGTCTCCAGATTTAGGTTCTTGCCATTTATCAACTATGAATCTTTTGAATAATAAAAACTTAACTACCTGCAGTGTTTTAATCTTCTAAACCTAAGGAATACAATGCATTGTTAATGATGTTAAGTATTCTGTAGTATATTGTAATTTGGTTATACTTAGAACTCAACAATTTATAGAACAGAATTAGATTTAGTTTTTAAATTCAACTTTGAATGTAAACCATGACAAAAACTGAACTGCATCTTCTTTCTCTTGGCTACCAATACTTCTCTGAAACCAGTGTTCAGAGAAAAGGGATGCAAGTATCTTAGAATAGTTTTCATTTAAGGAATCTGTCGACTCATCTAATACTGAATTGGTCATTTATTACAGCAATCTCAGATAAGTCTGAAAATAATTTAAGACAAATATCTCTAAAATGCAACATAGTGATGGACTCAAGATGTGTTGCTTTTAAAATCGAACTAATATTTATTTTAGTGGTTAGAAATGCTTTATTTTTTGTTTTATTTCCCTCAGATAACAGTTAGTCATGAGGGAAAATATTAATATTGAATTTAAAAATAACTGACATGTTATTGAAACAATTGCAGGGCTACCATAAGTAATGAAAGGTGACTGTTTTGATTCTATTATTTTTTAATCTTGGCTACTAATATCTTTTTAAACAAAATCGTCCCCAAAGCTCCAATTTTCGAAGTTAGAGCAACGTTTTGTAAATGTTGGTGACTTTCGTTAATTCACCAAATTTGTCCTCAGAGATTACAGCGAAATTTTTGAATCAGTTCTCCATGAATGATAAAACGATTGCTGAAACTTGTCCTGTTGACAGGCTACCATCCTTTTTTCACAAAAGGTTGAAAGTGTTAAAAATTTTAGTTTGTTTGAGTTCGACCATTTGTTTCGTACTTAATTAATACATTTTGTTTTAGCTCATTCATTTTGTGTATCTGGGTAACTAAGCCATTTCACAAGCGCTTGGGCTGCAATTGTTATCATTTGATAAGATTGTAATTAAATATCAGAAAACTACTTGTCAAGTATATTAAAAGTGCAAAGTAGCTTTCATAGTAAAATTGATAATGTTAGCATTACACCTTTGACCACAAGTTCAAATTATTGAGACAATTGGTTTTTTTACGTATATCATGATTTATATTTAGAAAGGCTTGATCTTGTCAATCTTAAATTTCGACTCATCCCACATTTAAGATTGATTAGGAACTGTTGGAAAATTCCCTTATGTAATTTTTTTACATGTTACCAGGGTATGAAAGAATCATGATTTAAAAAAAATCAGAAACATCTGATTTATTTTATTTAAATCAGATTTTTTAAATTTAAATAGACAGTGCCCCAAATGCCAAGATGAGCAATGTTTTTCCATCTGGCTCTCAAACAGCTTAAATTACTTTGAATTTAACCCATAACCAATGACATGCATTTTTTGGACCTAAATAAATAAGGTTGGCGGATCCCAGACACCATGTTGTGATTTTTTTCAATCATGCAAATTTCAGAATTTTTTTTTCATTATATATTTATGATATATAAATGAAAGGTTTTGAATTACTTCAATTTTTTTAATATAATAAATAAAAAAATTAATTTGAAATCAAGTATGTCTATTTTTCAAATTCTTTGAGCATTGACCAATTTTTCATAGGTATATTCAAAGCACACGAAAAAAGTTTATATGTAAAACAAAAATTAAACTTTTCTCTGAACAGCATAGAACAAGTGTAATAGCATCCCCAGATAATGCTGATTCAGTGGAATCTTGCAATAAAAAATTATCAATTCCAATAGCTTTCTGCTTCAACCTCATATTCTTTTCTCAACATACTCAATTATCAGATGAGAGGATTAACTTTTACATTCCAAATTTCAATTCCATAAATATTGAATAGTTATTCTAGCAGAGTAAAGAATTCTAAGGGATCAATGCACAAAATTTCCCAAAAGTGTATATTTTTTATGAACAGACTACAATACTAAATTAATAACTAGAGCATCTTAAAAAAGAAAGCGTTGCCAAAATTTTAATAATTTGAATGAATGTATTTCGAGCATCTTCACTCATCACATGGTAAATGGTTTAAAATTGGCCATGTACGATTTATAGTCACATGGAAAGCTTAAAACAAAACCAACACTGATAAACAGGCTTGTGAATGACACCTACTGGTCAAAGGCCCGAGATGAAAATACTTGTCTGGTAATTGTGATCCTAATCAGCAAATACTGTTTTTTAGTGTCTTCAAAGGGAGAGTGATTTTCAATATTATTTTGAGGTGAACTCAGTACAAGCGAAATTCTTAATTTATTTGAATAAAATAACATGCATCTTGTTCAGTATTTCATTCTCAATATTAAACAACAGAAAGAAAAATGTAATTTAAAATTTTGATTTAAATCAATGATTTTTTAATAAAAATCACTTGATTTAAATCAAGCTGATTTAAATCGGCATACCTTGCATGTTACCCTTGTTCCTTTAAAAGAACTTTGATTTTGTTTTTCTAATTCAGCCGTGGAAAAAGTACTTGAAAAATACATTTTGTCTGCTCCTTGAATTTTACCTAGACTTGACTTAATAAAGTTTACCTGAAACTTAAAACTTCAGTTTCGTGGATTTTTCTCCTTGCACCTTCTTTTATTTTATTGATTTTTTTGGTTAATGGGGCACCAGTCTTAATTGTACACTGAATGTTGGTGTGAAATTTAACTAGAGATAGGAATGACAACTCTAATGATACATACAGCTTCATGAAAAGAATAAAAATAAATACAAAAATTGACAAACAACATAATACCAATTTGATTACACATGAGGCATAAAGCTGCTGATATCATTTAACATCTCCAAAAACATTTGCATCTTTTCGTGTAATTGACACCACATGGATTCAATCAAGTAGAAATCTAGATGGTGGTGGGATTATCACATTTGATTTGACACACAATTACTACTGATGCCTCGTTAACTGAAAAACCTTTCTTTACTGAAATATGTATGTCAATTTTGATTAATCTCTTAAAAATGAAACCTTGAGTAAAATTGAGGTCCTTGACCATTTGCCTCAAGTTCTTGGGTCAAGTACTAGATTTCTTGTTTTGAAAAAAAAAATGAGTACCCTGTTTTATGGGTTGAAATTCATACTTAACAAGTTATGAGTATTAATTTCTGTGTATACTCTTTCTAGGTGAAGATGAATGAACTTCAGTTGTTTCGTGGTGATACAATTCTGCTGAAAGGGAAAAAGAGACGAGAAACTGTATGCATTGTTCTTTCAAATGATGGAGTCCCCAATGAGAAAATTCGCATGAACAGATGCATTCGTAACAATCTCAGAGTTAGATTGGGAGATGTAGTCAAGTAAGTATGGCAGTGATTGCGAAATTTTTAAATATTCTGAAACCTGGGTTATGCATGGTATTAAGATTATGAAAACAGCTAGGAAAAATTAAGCAACAAGACATTTTAAGTTCCTTGTATCAAAACAAGAATTTAAAAAAATTTTATAACCAAGTATAACAGATAAATACATATAAGTAGTACTGTTCTTTTCGGTGAACAGATCTTTGCTTTTCCTGCTCTTTTTAAAAGAACCTGCTCTTCTGCTCACCCACTGTTCTTAAATATCTACTCAGAATGTGCAAGCCCTGTTCCTCCTAGACTATGTGACACAAGCAGTCCCGAACATTCTGGTAGACGGACAGGACATTGTTGGGTTTTTCTCTAGTTTTGACAAGAAAACAAAAGATCAACTAATTTGAGGTCTTGAAATTGTTAATTGATTGATTCATTTTTATGGGACAAGTCTGGTCAAGCTCTGCTAAATTATCAGTAACTAAGTTAAGAAAAATCGGAATATATCCGTAAATTTGAAAAAGTTCTTGTTAATTGAAACATTTAAATTCTCTCTTGGTCCAAACAAAAGGTGTATGGTGCAAATTATAGCAAAGGAAAATTAAGAGAAACAACTTTCTTTGCAAAATTTCCATTTTAATCTAATTTTAAAATCTTGAGTAGAAAAATGCGATGTTTCTTTTTACAAAAAAGAGCAGGTTCTTTTTTCCCATCCCTTCAAGTAAGGTCTCTACTAGGTAACGATAATTATCAGTCTAGGAAAGCTACTAAATTGTCAAAAGATAATGAAATATTTATTTTTCTGTTGAATGGGTTTTTTGTCCCCAAATGGTATTTGTGAAATGTGATATTCATAACAAGTTATATTTTCAGCATTCAACCTTGCCCAGAAGTTAAGTATGGGAAAAGAATTCATGTTTTGCCTATTGATGATACAGTTGAAGGATTGACAGGGTAGGTTTTTAGAACTACTCTTTACAATTGTATGATTTCCTTATGAAATTTCTTTTACTGTATATCAACGTAACAGGTGGTTGAAAGTTAGGGTGGGTCTAAAAAGCTTTTTGAACATTAGTTAACACATTAGTGACCAAAAGTGCTCTGTGATAGGTATTGTGGAAATTTTCAAAAAAAGGTTCTTGATCTACCAACCCTGAAAGCTCGAAATAGGACCACTTTTTTTGCTTCAAAAGAGATGTAAATTCAATTTCTTACTTTAATCCTGTAAAGACTTTTAAAGTAATGATTTCAATTATGTATTTTGCAACTGAGTCATCCATCAGAATATGACTGAAAGTGGCTATATGGAGGAAGGTACTAATTTAAAATTCATGTGGACGTCACTAATTATAAGTTGGATTTCTCTGATGCAGACTGCTTTTCCAGTGGCAGTATTTATGCAAAACGTGTTTCTTAGATGAGCTAAATCTTCTGAATGAGTGACTAATATGAGCTGGAACAGGGTATGTGAAAAATGTTATTCTGTCCTATTTTTGGTTCACCGACAGTTTCTCTTTTCAACCTTCAGCAGGTAGACCCTTCAAGACCATGGAATACGTACTTTTGAAATCGTGCGCTCAATATGGCAACTTTTGATCACAATTATGATAGCAATTTCGGGAAAGGTTTTTCGACCCATCTTATTAAATATTCAAAACATAACCTTGTTATTTGCATACAAAATCTTGGTTTTTATTCTTGTCAAATCCGTAAGAAATTTTTTCATATCATTTACTCCAATGTCAACTATCCATATAAAAAATTTAAGAAAAATTTCTTGTAGGGATTAATTATAGGGAATACAATGGTGCTTTGTGTTATAACCACAACATTCTGTTTCATTTTTCATAAACCTAAAACAGCTTTTTGGATTACTTTTTTCCCTTATGGTCAAAAGTGCTGCTGAATATTATTTATCTGGTGAAACATTTACACGTTTTAAACACTTAGGTCTAATTTGTTCATTAATTATGCTACAATTTAATTCAGGGAATAGCAATTTAAATCTAGTGATTTTTATTTTTAAAAATCGGGAAGAGTAAGTGATTAAGCATCGTAGGCTTGCGAGTTCGAAACAGTCCAACCAAAGACTGCAGTGTGCACGGAGGCTGGTGCTCATTAAATCTGGTCTCAAATGTCCTTACATTTTGGCTTGGTATGCCAGCTCAGATGTTTTCATCATCTGACCATGGTTCAAAATTATGTGGTGTTCCTCGGTTCTTTTCCTTGGGATTGTCGCTGGATTGTCCCCAATAGCCCATTGTGTTGCTCCAGTGCAACAAATTATTTACCAAGACCTCACCTTATTAAAATTTAATTTAATCTAGAATTTTAGCTGTTTTAATCTTTCAAAAATTTGCCCTGATTTCAATCTAGAAACTATTGCGATTTGCAGGTCTCATATCTAACAAGTTTAACCATATTGTGGCAACAGATTAATTAAAATCCGATGTAAATAAAAAAATCTTATTTAAATCAAATAAAACCAATTTTTGTGATAATTTTTTCATACCCTGCTTTAATTGCCTATTCTGTATTAAAGCATATTCTTATTTTCCCATACTCTATAGTTCATATTTAATTAGCTCATAATTTTACTTTTGTTAATCGCTTCCATTATTATTACTTTCATCTTAATATGAGAATTATACAAATATCAATGTAATGATTCTGTTTTATCAATTTTAAAACTTAAGAAGAAAAAACTTGTTACTACACCTACAGATAAATGTCATGCTAAGTGAACTAACATATTGCAAAATAAATTTAAAAGGTATCTCTTTATTGGTGCCCTTGACATTCAAGCATGAAAATTTCATTATGTCTACAAATAAAAGACAAGTGATGCATATATCATCTCTGTTCTTTCAAAAGTCTGGTTATTTGAAGACACTGTTTATTTTCCAGGAGCTTATTCGATGTGTACTTAAAACCCTACTTCCTGGAAGCCTACAGGCCCATCCACAAGGGGGATCTTTTCCTTGTCCGAGGTGGCATGCGGGCTGTTGAATTTAAAGTTGTGGAAACTGATCCCAGTCCGTATTGTATAGTAGCGCCAGACACTGTTATCCACTGTGAAGGAGATCCCATTAAAAGAGAGGTGAGTTTTCTCAGATAAAGGAGTAGTTACAGGATTATTCTCTTAATGGCTGACTTTCAGATTCTCATGACGTGAAAATAAAATTGGTAGATCACATCTGTAGCAAATTCTCTTAATCTATTCTTTGTTTCGTTTCACAATTTAAAAAATGTTTTTATTAAAATTTCTATTTTATCACGAATTCATTTGTGGTGAGCCCTCGAGGGCACATCTTTATGTGTGCTCGAACCCGAAATACTCTAGTGATCTTTTCTCATGGGGTTTACTGTCTTTAGTGAACGGTTGTCATGCACCCTGAATGCCCAAGCAATCTTTCTGCTTTCATCACATTACTGTTCCCTGATCCTTTTTTCCTTTCACATTTTTTTATTTGACATCTTTTTGGCACAGATTGGCCAAATATGGCCCTTGTGCCATATAGCCTAAACACAACCAACCAACAATTTCCTCAATAAGTTCTGTAAGTTCTTGTCCTCTGTTTTTCTTTTGGTGAATTTCGGCATGTATCAGTCACAAAACGAGTAATAGTTTCCTAAGCCTAATTTTAATTAAACTATTCACTAAGCTTTTGCAAAAAAAAGGATTCTGAAACTGGTACCGGGAATGGAGACTCCCAATGAGAAAGCCCGTGGTAGCCTGGTTGAAAGATTAACGGATTAACAACCGGAGGGTTGCAAGTTCGAATCCAACCAAAGACTCGTTTACAAAGGGGGCTGGTGCATGTTAAATCTGTTGTGGCCTCAAATGTCCTCGCAATGGTGTGCTGTGGAAGTTTGTAGAGTGGGGTGCCAGCTCAGGGATTGCCTCGTCATCTGACCATGGTTCAATTACATGGTGTTGTCCTCGAATCTTTCCCTTTGGGATTGATCCTGGACCATCACCAATGGCCCGTTGTGTTGCTCCAGTATGACGTTAATTAAAGTACTTACCTATCTACCCAATGAGAAAGCATTTAGGAGTTGCTGTTCTTTGGAAGAAGGGGAGTGTTTCTTGGGAGTAGCAATATTTGCAAGGTCTTCCTAAGCATTAATGCTAATCCTTTCTGGATAGTGCCATAAATCCCCAACCAACCGTCCTAAGCTTTGAAAATTCAGATACTCACTCTTGCAAACTAATCGAACTTGAGTGACATAGACTGAGTTTTCAAATAATTGTTTCAGTTTTAATTGATATTTGTTGCTTCAATCTGAATATTGCTTTTATTTTAGGAAGAGGAGGAAACATTAAATGCGGTAGGATACGATGATGTCGGTGGATGCCGAAAGCAACTGGCTCAAATTAAAGAAATGGTTGAATTGCCTCTAAGACATCCTAGTCTTTTCAAAGCAATTGGAGTGAAGGTAAAATCATGCATTTTTACTTCACTAAATTTAACTGAGTTTCGTATGTGAATTTTGTTTGTGCATTAGGTTTTGAGGTGGATATCTTTTGCTCAAGATATTGATTTAAAATCAGTTATCAGACTTACAGAAACTAAAATTAGTTTGGAAATGTTTTTGCAATTAACTGCTGCTATTTGTGTATAGTTACATATATTTAGATGGGAATAAAAAGTAACTTTCTTATTTGAAACAAGTCTAGCATTTTGTGTTTGTATTTGGAAACTTGAAAAATGATTTATTGAATTAACTGCTGTTTTCCTAAAACTTGGTTAGTCTGAACAGTTTTCAACTTTAAATAATATAGAATCGAAGGTAGTGTTTCAAGGATTTTATAAGTGTTGTTAAACTGTTATTTTTCTTATTGTTAATTTTAATTTATGATTTCCCTTTTGCATTTCAGCCTCCTCGTGGCATTCTGTTGTACGGCCCTCCTGGTACTGGTAAAACTTTGATTGCCAGAGCTGTAGCCAATGAGACTGGAGCCTTTTTCTTCTTGATCAATGGTATGTTTTTAGTTATTTTATTGTGTATAATTTTTAAAGCATTTCTTTCACAATTTGTGTGCTATTTGGTTGATTTGAAACAATTTTTAATTTGTCAAATTTAAAACCTTAATTGACACTTGAGTAAATTTTTTCAGTGTGTTGTAGCAAATAACTTATTCCCTAAAGAGAGTTGTGATACCAAGCTTGACCTTTCACCCTACATTACCATGATTACATTTTAGGGATTGCCAGTGATTGCATACAAAAAAATTATCTTCACAGGCAAAGAGGAAGACACCCTGCGAGTGTGATGAAGTGGAGTGCCGTTTTGGGCACTTTCTGTTTCTTTCAAATTATATGTCTTGTCCTAATTGTTCTGTTCGTTTATGTTTAATCCTTTAACTTGTAATTATCTTAAAATGTTAATAAATATAGAAGATTTAAAATACTAAATCTGCTGACTGAGTTTTTCTTTACACCAAAAAAAACTAGGACAATGACCACAGGTGCCATTTTTAAGAAATAATTAGGTTAGATTTAAAAAATCATAGAAAATTCTAAAAGCCCTTTAATTATTTTTGCCCAATTTTGGTAAAAGTTCTCGACATAAAGTTTCAGTTCTGTTTTATATTTCAATAAGCATATAACCCTTTCATATGTTTGTTTAGTCAATTTTAAAATGTGGTAGAATACTTAACTTTGTTCTTTCTTCTAGAAAGATCTTGATAAAAATTAAATTTCCATTCATATTAGGTCCGGAAATCATGAGTAAATTAGCTGGCGAGTCTGAAAGTAACTTGCGTAAAGCCTTTGAAGAAGCTGAGAAGAACGCACCTGCTATTATTTTCATTGATGAATTGGATGCTATTGCTCCTAAAAGAGAGAAGGTATTTTACTGTTGAATCAGTTTATTTCTGGGTGTTATGCAAGTCAGATTGTCTGTTGCACATTTTATGTTCCTTTGTATTTATTATAAATAATTCTTTAATACAAATTAGTGGATAATTTTTACATTATCTTTATTTATCATTATTTTAGAATTCTTTACTAAAATTTTAATTTTTAAATAAATCTTATAACTTCAAAATCAAGTAACAGGCTTTAGTTGTATTTTGACCAGCATTATTCGAAGAGTCAGGGTGGGAAATATTATTTTCTGAAATGTTTAATAGAAATTATATTTATTTGTAATAATTGAACTGTGAATTGTCTAATCAAAGCATAGTTTCTTGTTGTGCATGTTTGAAATTTTTCTGGTTATATTCCTTTTCCCATGGTATTTACTGTCTAGTAAACACTGGTGTCATGCTCCCATGATACCCAAGCGATCTTTTTTGCTTTCATCCCATTATTCTATTCGCTAATTCCCCTTTTCCCCTTCCACGACTTTCCTTACTTGAAGTCTGCCTTGTGTTTGGCATAGCTTGGCCAAATATGGCCATCATGCCATAAATCCCCCAAACAACCGACCAATCCAGTTTTATTTCCATATTTGTATTTGTGGATGCAATAATGATTTTATTTAAATAAAAGTTAAATGTAATTGACTATTAATCATAATTTTTTATCTAACCATTAAGTGTATTGATACTTAAAGTACATAATGATTGACCAAAGTTTTTAATTGCCTTTCACAGACACATGGTGAAGTTGAGAGGCGTATTGTGTCCCAACTCCTAACTCTGATGGATGGCCTCAAGCAGAGGTCCCACGTTATTGTTATGGCTGCCACAAACAGACCCAATAGCATTGATGCTGCTCTGCGAAGATTTGGTATGCTGTTACTGTTCCTTAAATTGCTGCCTCACTTTTGAAAGCACTTGTTTTGTTAAATTTTTGAATAAGAAAGCATTTAAAACTAATCAGTTACAAATGTCTTGTAAATTCCTAGAAATATTAACTTCTTTATTCAACTGTTTGTCTTAGAATACAATATTTTCTCTTATATGAATATGTGGAAGTAGAATTTAAAAATTACTGTTGAAACAATTCTATAATTTATGGAGTAATTTTTAATTGCGAAAAATTTCAGGCCGTTTTGATCGGGAGGTTGATATCGGAATTCCCGATGCCACTGGTCGATTAGAAATTCTCCGCATTCACACCAAAAATATGAAACTTGCCGATGATGTTGATCTCGAAAAGGTAAAACTCTGAATTATTTGAGTTCTCAGTGTTCTTTTTCAAACAATACTGGAACGAGATATCCATGTCCAAGTACTTTTTTAAATTTACGAAAACACTAACATTTTTAGATTGCTGCTGAAACTCACGGCTTCGTGGGTTCCGATTTGGCTGCTCTTTGTTCAGAAGCTGCCTTGCAACAAATCCGTGAAAAGATGGATTTGATTGATCTGGAAGACGAGCAGATCGATGCTGAAGTGCTCAATTCTCTTGCTGTCACCATGGACAACTTCAGGGTTAGTAATGTTTCACAATTCAATTCTTTTTTACAAGAAAGAATTCTGTTTTTAACTCAATTTTTACTTTGTTTGCTCATATTAATTTCTTATGAAATTTTTAGTGGGCCATGGGCAAGAGCAGTCCAAGTGCTCTGCGTGAGACTGTTGTTGAAGTTCCAAGTGTTACATGGGAAGACATTGGTGGTTTAGAACCTGTAAAGAAAGAACTGCAAGAAATGATCCAGGTAGGTCTAGTTTCTCTTATAAAATGGGGCCACTGTAGCCCGGTTGGAAGAGCAACAGATTAGCATGGTGCCAGTTCAGGTGTTGACCTCATCATCTGACCTTGATTCAGAATTACGTGGTGTTAGATCTATCCCTTCGGTTTTGATCCTGGACCTTTGCCAATCGCCCTTTGTGTTGCTCCAATGTGATGTTAATTAATTACCTATCTCTAACAAAATGATCTGCAGTGAATGTTAATGTCAAAGATGTTATTTGTGTCTAGCAATAACTCTGGCTAGGATGAGAAATTTATAAAATTATTTAATGCCTTAATTTCTATGATCCTGCCTTAGAATTAGTTGTCCCTCACTTTCTGTCCATACTGCTGGCTGAATTCTAATGCATCACTTACAGAGTAACAGACCGCATAACTCAGTTAACAACAAACAGCTGTTATGCAAATTAAAGATTTTTATAATATACTAATTCACTACATTCTCAGAATTTTGTATGAGAAGTTTATAGTGTAAATAACATGCCTAATATAAATTGCTTCATACTTGTCGCCTGATAGATTATTGATTATAAGAGGACTTTATTTTAACATTAATTTGAGTGTTGATTTGTGCTGTCCGAGTTGAATTAATTATCATGTTTGTTCTAGTACCCGGTAGAGTACCCTGACAAATTCTTAAAGTTTGGCATGACTCCTTCACGAGGTGTTCTCTTCTATGGACCACCTGGTTGTGGTAAAACTCTTCTGGCCAAAGCTATTGCCAATGAGTGTCAAGCTAATTTCATTTCCATTAAGGGACCAGAACTCTTGACTATGTGGTTTGGTGAATCTGAAGCCAATGTTAGAGATATTTTTGATAAGGTAAGTTGCATCATCATTATTATTTAATCTACAACAGAGTTCAGTAATTTGTCTGAAGTCAAGAAGTTTCCCATAACATTTTGTGGTCATAGATTGCTAGTGAATGTGTAGAACATGCGATTGTAATTTGGACTGATGTTATCAAATATGTTAGAAGTGTAGAAGAGGGTACTTTGAATAAAGTAAATTGCAAGTCTTTTCTGACAGTACAAGATGCTTCAAAGGATGAGTTAATTCTGGCAGTTTAATTCTTAGCTGTGGCAAAATTATTGCAACCATTCCTTGAATTTTATCAAAACGGTAAACCATTGTTGTCTTTTTTTGGAGATAATGTGTGAAATACTTGAATCTTCTAAAACCAGAAGAAAAAGTTAATATAAGCACCATTCAAAAGCTTTCCAAATTTGATTTTTCTGACTAATTGTTATTCTCCTCTGGACAAAATCAATATAAGGTTCATTGGGAAAGAAATAGTAAAGGAAAAGTTAGAGAAAAAATAACTCCTTGTGCTACCTTTGATTCGCAGCGTGATGCAGAAGTTTTGTTATACAAATGCTATGTCTCATGGCTAAATCGCCTACAGCATATTTGCTTGTTCGAAATGCTTCATCTATGATCATGTCTTGATCCTAGATGTATGGTTAAAGATCAGATCAAGTTCGTGTGAACTCCACACATGAAACTTGTACTATCGCACTTTACTCAGAAAAAGATTGTTAGATTGTGATGATATATTACTTCAATTCAAAGATTTTATGGAAAGCACCGTTTTAAAATATGCTTCATTGTTTCAGAATTTTGAACCAAAAACAATGCATTTAGATAGTTTTTTAAATGACTTTCTTAGTATAGATGATATATACAAAACAATAATGATCTTATCTCATGGCCAGGCTTCTGTGGAATGTGGATTTAATATCAACAAGTCCTTAGAAGTTCAAAATTTAAAAGGAGACCTATATTGCAGATTTATTTATGAAAATGCTAATGATATTCCAAATTTAATAATTACTAAAGAAATGAGAAAATTTGTTTCTTCAAGGCAGAAATATGTTATGCATTTAGAAGAACAACGCAAAAGTGCAAAGAAGACAAATTTAGGAAAAAAAAAAAAAGAAAACTTTGGCTACAAGAATTTAATTCCCTAAAATCAAAGAGAAATTTGTCTTGAGGGTGATATAATGAGAATGGAAAAATCAGCTGAAGAACTGGCTAATGAGGCAGAAGCTTCTGGGGTTTTTTCTCTTTTAAAAAGTGCAAATGCACTACGTACAGAAATTAAAGGAAAAGCAGCTTAAATAAATGAATTAGACAAAATAATTTCTAAAAAATCAGTTGAAATTTATTCGTAAGACTTATCTCAAGGGCAATATTTAACAAGATATTTGCTTATAGATGTAAAATACATCCATCGTTTTTGTGCATTGTTTTCAGAAGTTAACTTCACAACACACAATGTATTTAAGACAACATCAAAAAATTAACTTTTAAGTTACTATAAATCTGCTAACAGGTCCTGCATACATCCCTAATTTTTGTCCTAGGTTGACTCATAGGTGCAATATGGTTTCTGGTATATCTCGATTAGTCCTTATAAAAAATTATTTGTGTCCTTAGAAACTCCTTATTTTTTATTTTGAAAAAAGAGTGGGAACCCTGTATAAGAAAAATATAACGAAAGTGCCCTGTGACAAAGTTTCAGCCAAAAATCTGAGTTTTGTTGAGGTGCATTTCAGTATTTCTACTTTGATAACACAAAGTAAATATACTTAGTTTATATAAACTAAATTATTGATTTTCAATTTTGTAATGACTGCAATATTGGAAAAGTGTTCAATTGTCAATGAAAAGAAAGGCAAAAGATAAAATAGTTGCTGAATATGAAAAAAAATCTTGTAAGGATATTACAAAATAACTTCAACTAAATTCATTTACACTTTATTACATTAAATACATTACACTTCATTTTACACTTTAGGGACCATAATAACACCTTTTTTTAATCGCAAAACACTTAATTTGTGAACATTGTGTTTCGTTTTGTTAGTTTTTAGCACATTTTGTGTTTTAGCTGATTTGTTTTGTATATGAGCAACTACGATATGGTTTAGGGGACTGTTTTGGTACTGTTTCACAAGGGCTCTGGCTGTCAGCTGTGTTATGTCTAAATTTGAATTTGATTGTTTCAGGCCCGTGCTGCTGCTCCTTGTGTGTTGTTCTTTGACGAGTTAGATTCCATTGCAAAGGCCAGAGGAGGAAGTGTTGGTGATGCTGGTAAGTGCTAAATTTCATGCTAATATTTATGCAGCACTGTTAAATTTCTTTGTTTTGGTGCACTATTAATTTACTGTGGTGTTGAAGCTGAATAAACAGGCATTGAACATTTTTAATTAACAATTGTCAACATATCATTTTCCCATTAGAAACATTTTCATAATATTTTATTTTCCTCTGCTTGCATTTCTTTTATTTATACTCACTGCCAAACGTTAAGCACAGAGAGGAAAATGTTAATTTCCGGAAGCCAATCTGAATTTGATAGGCTGCATTTCGCTGCAGAGGTGGATGGAAATATGTTCTGTAACAGCCAATCACGGTTTCTTGTCGAAAATGACTAAAAAAAGGCTGTCGTATAAGAAGTAGCATTGTGAAGGGTTAGAGGAGTTGCATGTAAGTGCTGATAAAAAGTGTTTAGAACTTTCGTATGATTAGTTTTCAAGACAGACGTGTTTCTATGGCTTCCAGAAGATGAATGGCAGATAGTGAGCGGTGGCATTCTGTGGGACGCCTTGAAGCAGGACAATCAATCACAGATATTGCTCTTTTCTTTGGCATTCATCATTCCACGATTATGGAAACAATTCCAAACAGTTGTCCGCGAAGACCTGTGGCGATCGCCCAAGAGTTACGACCCCGCGGAAGATCGATATATTGCTGTTTTAGCCAAGCGGAATCGAAGAGCGGCCTCCACATGTGACATCTATGGTTGCAGCGTCCATTAGTAAAACGGTATCTGCCACTAATGTTCGCCGAAGGCTACATATGAATGGACTGTACACCCTGGTACCACGAGTTAAGTGTTCCTCTCCGTCCAATCCAGAGGGGCACGATTAAAGTGGTTTCGGAAATATGTGAATTGGACTGTGTCTGATTGGGCCAACGTTATGTTCATGGATGAGTCAAGATTTGCCCTGGAGCCAGATGACAAACGTGTAAGTGTCTGGAGAGAACAAGGCACATGCAATCGGCCTCAGGATTCCGAGGAAGCATCATGAGTGGGCAGGGATTTCATTGGGATATCGCACCGACCTGCTTATCTACAGACGGGGTTCTGTGACGGCTGTCTGGTATCGGGATAAAGTCCTAGAACCCACTGTGAGATTTTACGCTGCAGCAGTTGGTCCTGCTTTCATTTAATGAATGATCATGCGCGTCCCCATCGAGCCAACATCGTCAACGACTACCTGGAGAGTGAGGAGATTGTGTGTATGGATTGGCCAGCATACTCACCCGACCTTAATCCCATTGAAAATCTTTGGGATGCCCTTGGCTGTGCTGTGTCTGCACGTTTCTCACCCCCAGTCACTCTGAGTTGCAAACTGCTCTACAGGAGGAATGGCGATTACTTGACTCTGGGGTGGTTGATCACCTCATGGAAAGCATGGTCACACGCTGTAAACTTTGTATGAGGATGAGGGGTGGTCACATACCTTATTAATGTCGGTTTTGGATTTAAACATTTTGTTAATGACTCCAATATGATTTCATCTTATAATTTATGAAAATTCAATATTGTTTTCATCTTTATATGTAATTCTTTGTTTTGTTTCATGCATAAACATATTTCCTACTTTCTTGCAACATTTCGTGTCAATCAAAGCTGTACTTGTTGATTTTTTCGCATTTTACCACTTAGTGCTTAACTTTTGACAGTGAGTGTATGTCATTGTTTCTCTGCAGAAAAATATCCAATTGCGGAACAAGAATTTATGATCGAAAAAATGCAAGATGAAACTGTTAGATAAGAGAAACAAAAGACTTTGTAAAAGGAAATTACTTTATGGTATTGAAATCGTTACTACACGTAAAACTGAGAAATACAGTTCAAAAATCTTTAGCAAAATTGTTTCATGCATTCTTTTTTAAAGGTAACTAAAAATAAGAGACAGTTTCTGATGACATACCTGGAGACATTGAAAGCAATACAAGAAACTAAAAAGAATGAATCCATGTTTTTAAGTGTCAGGTTCGATTCCTCCATGCGTATATTTCTCTCTTTGTCAGTAAAACTATGTCTATTACTTGATATTGCCTGTCTTGTGTTTGGTGCAGTGTGGCCAAATATGGCCCTTGTACCATAAAAGAAAACTTTTTGGTAGGAGGGTGTAAATAAATTTTGTTAAAGTGATGTCTCTACGGAGCTTCATGTTAAAGAAAGCAAAATGATTTCGCAATTCAAAATGTACTTCTGAAGGCTCATAATTCTTAAATGGGGCCATCGTGGCTCAGTGGGTATGCCCCACTGCGCGCTAGCAACCTTCGAGTTGTAGGCGGCGCAGGTTCGATTCCTGTCAGGTGCATTCCTCCGTGATTGTATTTCTCTCTTCTGTAAAACTCAATTGTGTGTGCCTATTACTTGATCTTGTGTGTCTGGCGCAGTATGGCCCTTGTGCCATAAAACTCCAAAGCCAATTCTTAAAATAAATACATCTTAAATTGAGGCTATCAGAGCAAGGAATAACCCACAAAAATCCGAAAATGCCAAAATAATTATTTTTGGCACCTACAGTGCACTCTTGGCATTTAATGCGTTTGCAATATAGATTTTAACCTTCCTCAAATCATTGTGGATAAATAAAAATATATGAAAAAATGTTGCCAAGAAAATCGCATTTATCTCCATGGGTATGTTGGTGGATTAGGCCACTCTTGCTGTGATAGCCTCAATTTATTCTGTATTCTTTAATATCCATGATATGAGTCAATAAGAATTCCAAATTACTTTTTCCATTATAGGGGGTGCTGCAGATCGAGTGATTAACCAAATTTTGACTGAAATGGACGGTATGAGCAGCAAAAAGAATGTGTTCATTATTGGTGCCACAAATAGGTAATGTCTTTGAAGTAAAATTGGAATAAACTGTACATTTCATTGTACATACGTTTTTAATTAAAATGTTCTGAAGACTTGTTTTAAATCGTGTTTTCTCTATGTAAGTTTAATCTAGAGTTTTGTATAACTTTTTAAGTGCACTTATCTTTAGTATTAGTTTGATGAATATGCAGTAGCATAACTTATGTTAATTGGTAAATGAAATTATATTTTGTAAAATTTTCTTTTATAGTTTTAAATTTTGGAAAATGGTCAATTTGAAACCTACTTCAGTGTAACATTTGTTTTATTTTACTATAAAAATCCAATTTAAATGTTTTTTGCTGGCTAGGTGTCTAATTTTATTTTGTTAGAATAATCCATTTTATAAAATCTAGGATTTTTTTGTAACTTATTTAAAAGTAAAAGCATGAGCTTAATTTCAGAAATTAAGTTCATGCATGAATTTGAATCTTAGTTAAGATTTTAATAATTGTTTTGTACAGTCAGAATGTAAAATGAATAAAAATTATAAAAAAACCAAATTAGCACTTAAAGAAAAGACTTGTTTGGTTTATTCCAAGATGTTAGTGTCAGATCTATTATTTTCATTTTCTGCATCACCAGGCATAATGAATTATTCTTAATTGGATCATTTGTGTAACATAAGATATTTATTTGTAGGCCTGACATCATTGATCCAGCTATTCTAAGACCTGGTAGATTAGATCAGCTAATTTACATTCCATTACCTGATGAGAAATCTAGGGAGTCCATTTTGAAAGCAAATTTGAGAAAGTCGCCAATTAATAAGGTATATATTTTTCATTCCAAATATAATGGTGAAGGCATGAAGAGATTTTTCAATTATAATATGTTGATATTTGTTTTGTTTTAAGAAACGTATTAATATAGTATTTCTTTTAAAATGACTTTGAAAAAGCTTTGTCCTTATAGCTATATTTTTAATCTTAACCCCCTTGGTGGTTGTCTCGACAAGATATCGTGTCATTAGCAAAATTGGTCATATCGTGATGGACAAGGTATCGCGTAGAAACCACTTGGAAGGTTAAGCCTACTGCTTCCAAATTTCATAAGTTGCTCGTCAAAACGTATGAAAGTTCAACTTCTGTATCAACTGTGGAGTCAAGGTTAATCACCATCTCATCCCCTAAGCTTAATTGAAATAATCAAATTTCTTGAGCAGTTAAAAATTCAATCTGCTATAATTTTACCTTATTTAATCTTATGTTATAGAGCTCAAACTTGATCAGTTTGGACTAAATTTATGCATTGTTTTGTTTGAAGATGTGATACTAATGCTGTCATAATCTTTGTTTCATTGGAATTGTCAAAAACTATTTCTGAATCTCTTTCGTAACAAATGATAGTATATCGTTTTAAGAGCATATTTGTTTCTGAATCATTCAGAGTTGTTTTTGAATCACAAATGTGTCAGTTCGCTGGATAGTTTATATACAAGACAAATTATCTGATCAGCTTGGTGTTTCTTTGTAGGCTGTCGATCTCCAATACATCGCCAAGGTGTCACAAGGCTTTAGTGGAGCAGATTTAACAGAAATATGTCAGCGTGCTTGTAAGTTAGCCATAAGGGAATCTATCGAAGCTGAAATAAGAAAAGAGAAGGAAAGACAGCAGAATCCAGAAGCTGCAGCTGCTATGGCAAGTGAATTGTTTTTTATATAATATGTTATTTCCGAGTAATGTGTTATTAGTTCAATGTACCTAATCTTTTAGTTTGATATATTTCTTTAGGAAACAGATGATGTCGATCCCGTTCCAGAAAT
Organism: Meta bourneti; assembly: GCA_933210815.1. Lineage (NCBI taxonomy): Eukaryota > Metazoa > Arthropoda > Arachnida > Araneae > Tetragnathidae > Meta > Meta bourneti. The sequence goes on from OW119930.1 coordinate 13,521,674, forward strand.
CCGACGTGACCATTTCGAACAAGCTATGACATTTGCCCGTCGATCTGTTAGCGATAACGACATTAGAAAATATGAAATGTTTTCTCAAACGTTACAACAGAGTAGAGGATTTGGTACAAATTTTAGGTATGTGACAATACTTACTCGTCAGTTCTGTTTGGAGCAGTGGTTCTTAACCTGGGGTGTGTGTACCCCTGTTAAAAAGCATTGTGAGAAAGCATTTCCAGGGGTTCGAGAAAAGTTTTGATGGTCGACAGCGATTTGATAAAAGACGGACCAATGCACATATTCAAATGGAATTTGAAAAACTCAACTTAAAACAATTTCGTTGTACGCAGAACCTTATCCACAGCTGTCAAAAGCAGCATTGCAGACACTTACCATTTGCCACCACCTACCTGTGTGGAATGGGATTTTCTTCACTTTTGCACATAAAAACAAAAGCCTGAAATCGCTTAAATGCAAGTGATGACTTACTCATGGCTCTTTTAAAAAAAGGAGTCTCATTTTAAGAGTTATGAATAAATAACAGCCATAAAAATTGGGATATTGTTTTGTATGTTTATTTTTCAACAAATAAATTAAATTATCTTTTAAAAAATGTAATTTCCTAAATAAACTAACTCCTTGGGGGCATACTACAGTCCATGTTGAACCCTGGCCTCCCTAACAATACGACTCCAAAGTGCCCTTCGGCCTTGTTCCCAATTTTTTATTTTCATGTTTTTTAAGTCTTTTTCGACCTCCTCACGCCATCTTTTCCTCAGCCTTAACACTGATTCTTAAATATCTTTTTTTTTAATAAATAAATAAAAACACATTTTTTCAAGGGGGTGCGTGATCTTATTTTTAGATTTAAGGGGTACCAATCACTAAAAAGGTTAAGAACTACTCACTACTGTAGAGGATAGTTTTCTGCTTAATTTTCCTGTACAGTTATATGTGGATTCATCTCTTTGATAGCCAACTTGTTGATGTCTGCAGTTATATTTAATTTTGATTCATGCTGAGTCATTATTAAATGCATTAAATTGTTCCAATATAGTGGAATAGATTTGCCTTATAGCAACTGTAAATTTTTAACAGCTATTGATTTTAACATTCTTTACTTTTTTAAATTTCTATCACATTAGTTTATATTATTAAATAAAAGATTAACATTATTCATAAAAGATAATGTAAAAACAACTGGTGAATTTTTACTTCAAGTAAATATGAAGGCATCCCAACTTAAATTCTTCAAGATCTTCCTATACAAAAAGCACAATTTGTGTTTCAACCAATTCATTTTGTATTGGAGCAACTAAAATTGCTCCTAAAACAAGGTTTAAGAGGAGAATGTTTTGCTACTACACTGCTGGCCACCCAAATTGCAACACCAAGAAAGACAAGAGATATCACAACAAAATTTATTTTGTAGATAACATGTTGACCAAGTATCAAATGATTAAATTTATAGACTTCTGTGAAGTGTGGTTCCTGCCAAAATCAGTAGCCAGAGTAGCCGCCATTGTTGGAGATCACCGCTGCCACACGCCTCGGCATTGATTCAAAGAGACTTTGGATGTGTTCTTGGGGTACAGCAGACCAAGCAGCTTCCACACGTTGCCAAAGTTGATCTGGTGTGGCAGCTGGGGATGTATTCTGGGTCAATCGTTGAGCAACCATGGACCACATGTTTTCTATCGGCGAAAGATCCGGAGAGCGAGCTGGCCAGGGAAGCAATTCAATCTGGCGATTGACGAAGAACCCTTGGACAATGCGTGCCACGTGTGGTCGCGCATTATCCTGTTGAAATATGGCTGTGGGCAAGCCCTGAAGGTAAGGAAGGACAACTGGCTCCAACACCTCGGAGATGTAGCGCTGGCTGTTTAAAGTACCGGCAATGCGTACTAGAGGAGTGCGAGAGTGATATCCAATACCGCCCCATACCATAATACCCGGTGCAGGACCAGTGTGGCGGTGCATAATGCAGCTGTTCAGCATCCTCTCTCCACGGTGTCTCCAGACTCGAATCCGACCATCGTGGTGTTGCAAACAGAAGCGTGACTCGTCAGTAAAGACAATTTCATTCCATTCTGCCGTTCACATCCTTCTTTCATCGCACCATTGGCGGCGGAAACGTCTGTGGTTCTGCGTCAAGGGTAGACGAAGCAATGGACGTCTTGCGGACAGACCACTCTGCTGTAAACGGCGTCGAATGGTACGCGCAGACACTGGATGATGCGGTACAGACTGAATGTGCTGTGCTATGGTTCGTGATGTGGCTGAGCGATCCGTCACTGCCATACGCACAATATGCCTGTCATCACGTGAAGTGGTGCACTGAGGTGGATGCGATCGAACACATCGGTCCGTCGTACCCTCCTGCATCCAACGATCACATATCCGCATTACAGTTGTTTGGTTTCGTCCAACACGACTACCGATTTCCCTGAAAGATAATCCACAATCTCGGTAGGCCACTATCCTTCCTCTGTCGAACTCGGATACTTGATCAAAAGATGATCGCTGTTTTCTACGAGGCATAATTGATCGTTTTTTTGAAAAAACCACAAGAAAAACACAATTGCCGTACTTGAAATCGTCGAAATCTCCAAGCCTTAAATAGCGCTTTGAAGTGGCGCCACAGGCGCGCGTGATGTGCGTCTGCGCTGAAATTCTAATCATTTGCATATCTCACCTCCGCTAATGCATGTTGTAAATTTCATATTATTTGTATGCTTCCTTCAGGGTGTTGCATTTACGGTGGCCAGCAGTGTATTTTTTAAATTTGTTACTATTTCACAAGGGCTTTGGTAGCCCTAAAATCACCTTGTGACTATGCACCCTGGTCTCAATAGCTGTTATGACTAGTGACAAATATCTGCTCATAAAAAAAGTAGATTAAATCAAAATCTGAATGAAATTAAATCAAGATGTGAATTTTGAAGGGATACAGTATCCTAAAAATTACCCAAATGTCGAATTTTTTTTATTGTCTTTTATTAATTATACAACTTTAAAGAATGTGCACAATTTTATAGCTGTAGCTATATTATTCAGTGAGTTATTAAAGTGTTTCTATCGAAGGTAAGGGACCGAAAGCCATTTAACTTTGCTTAGTTTTTTATGCATGGTGGGATATTTTTTAACCTATCTTCAAAAGTTGAAATTACTCATAGTCATACAGTTTAATATTTTATTTAAAGTTTCACATTTAGTTGGCAATGCTATGAACTAACGCTAAATGTGTAAATGACTGAAAACAAAAATTTACACATGTCAAACCGCATTAGTAAGTTGTTGACACTGTTGTGATTAAGGTTGATGAATTATGTGGTGCAGTGAATTTTGTCTTTCCTAATGGTAAATGTTTTTTTTGGTAAAAATTTATCATGAGTGAATAAATAGTTTTATAATTAAAAAACATCTTTGATGTTTTATACTAATTTTGAAGCTGAATAAAGTGAATATACAATTCTGTGTAACTTTGGGGTAAAATCGTGCCTCAAGTGATTTTCTCAGCTTTTTATTTTTCATGTCTATAGCGTATTTAAATTGCTAAGGCTTTTTATACTTGATATAGAGATTTGAAACTTTTTATTTGCGTACTGTGATATATTTGATAACTTTGCATAGGATAAGGATTTGGAAGAATTATTCTTTCAAAAATAGATGAAATCTACTATGACTTTGCTCTTTCAGTGCATCACAAAAATATTTGTAAACAGTAACTGGTATATATAATCTCATTTACAAAATTGTGGGGAAATTGGCAGACAGTAGGAATTTTAAAATATTGAAATATTTTTATGTTTAATGTGTATTATAAGATGCATTAAAACATTTTGTTGCGAATATGAAAACAAAAATTTCAAAGGTTACCGTGAGTAAAAATATCTCTCTCCTTAATGGTGAACTAAAAGGAAATTAATCCTAACCTATTGAACTATCAAACGTCAAGGAGCAGATCTATGGTGATACAAACAAATACGTTTATTTGTTACTCTGGATTACAAGGAGCTTGATTAAATGATGATACAATATAAAAAGCAATAACAATAATATAAAAAGCAATAACAATAATATAAAAAGCAATAACAATACCCGGGGATGCATCCACTAAAACTAACAGATTTATAGGACAGGAAAGAAGTTAGAGTAAAGATTTTAAGGGTTAACAAAAATCAAGGTTCGATGCCGTGGCGGCGAATCGGTGTGCCCTGGAAACATGTTAGTCTCTTCTAGAGACCTTCGACCGCTTCCCAAGAAACAGACAAAAAGAATGCCTCCTTTCGGACTGGGGTTCTCTTCCCCTCCCAAACAGGTTGCCACTCCGCTTACCTAGCGCTTTACAAGTTGTAGATAATTTTCGCCCTTTTTGGGATGGAACCTTACACCGTGTTTACTAATTTTGAAGCTGAATAAGGTACAAGCCTGAATGTGAAGATAACTGTTTTGAAATCATCCTAGTTTATTTCTGTTGCAAGTTCCAATCCAACCAAAGACCTTTGTGTACAAAGGGGCTGGTGTATGTTAAATCTGCCATGGCCTCAAATGTCCTCACGTTGGCGTTTGGAGAGTGGGGTGCCATCTCAGGTGTTGCCTCGTCATCTGACCATGGTTAAAAATTTCGTTGTGCTGTCCTCGGTTCTTTCCCTTTGGGATTGACGCCAGACTGTCACCAATAGCCCGTCGTGTTGCTTCAGTGTGATGTTAATTAAAATACCTAGTTTATTTCATGCATTTTCTGATTTTTTTTTTTTGGTTTCCAATTGTTTCAGGTTTCCTTCTTCTCAGCCTGGAGGTGGAGGCTCTCAGAATGGTGGCAACCCCCCACCCCTACCCGAGGATAACGACGACGATTTGTACAGCTAAAGTGTACTTGTTCAAGTAGTGAAATCTACATTGAAGGATTTGTGATGGGGTTATTTAAGTTTCTTTTCCATGAAAAAGCACTGTTTTTACTACATGCTCCTGCTGAGCCAAGGACTACTGCTTTCTCACATTTTTTGTCAACAATTACTTGATCCATTGTGTAAGGACTAAAAATATACAAAGTGCATCCATATTCCTTATTTAACCCAATTCCTTAACAAGGCGAAATGAGTTTCAGAAAAGCATGTCATTCGTCCATGAAGAAGGCACAGTTCATGTAAAAACACTGGCCAAGTTTTCTGAAAATTGTTTTATGTCTAATTTTTTTCCCATGTGTTTATTAAGGTGATTCATTCTGTTGAAAAGGTAAAATTTTAGCTCGCATATGAAACACATGTATATTAATCATAGATACTATTTCTCATTTCAGTAAATTTTTTTCGTTTTTACTTTTTTTCTTGTATTTCATTACTGGGATTGATTCCCACTCGTTTATATGCCTACTTGAGCTTTTGATTTAGAAAATAAATATAATTAAAACATTGCATTCTCTATTGCTCTGGTTTGGAAGAAACTGGCTAAATTATTTGAATTGTGTAGTCGATGCATTACTTAGCCCTTATTAAGACATGTCAGTTAAGGGGTTATACTCGGAGGGGGGGGCATGTCAACTCTTGAGTAATTCATTATTCTGTACTATTTTTTTTTTCTTCAAAATTAACTTTAACAAGTTTTCACGTTCATTAAAATGTTTTCTGAAATTACATGGCTTCTGTTAATGAGATTTTTTTTAAAGTTTATATCTTCACTGCATACTTCAATTCATTAGAATTTACCAAATTTATATCAACATTTGAATAAATTTTAGAGCTCTATTTCAATTACAAAATGCTTCAAGACTCAGTTAAGACAGTATGAACATGGAAAATGAATTTAAAGATTTTCACTCTACAGAGAATTTACAAATACTGTAGTGGCAGTTGGAAAAGGTTATTAATTCTCTTATCATTTGGTTGAAGAACAACTTCCAATTAATAAATGGGTTTTAATTGTGCATGGATGTTGAATATATATTGGGTTGATGTAAAAGTTCGTCTAGTTTTTTTTTGGACAAAAATTGAAGAAAAATTTTATTTACTAAAAATTACATTTAATCAATATAGTATGTGCCGTTCTGTTCGATGACCTTCCTCCATCTCTCCAGTGGCTGCATAATCCCACTCAGAAGTTCTGAGGTTTCTGGTTAAAGAACTGATCGAGGTGACGAAACTTTATGAACCACTTACGGCACACGGAATCGTCAATGGTACCCTCACCCTACACAACATCTTTTGTGTCTGAGAAGCATTCTTGCCTTTTTTCGGAAATAAAAAACGTGTCGCGAATGCTCCTTATTTTTGCCATTTTTAATGGTTAACAAGATTTAAAGAACCCAATAACACAATTTTTCCCCCAAGTACTTGCTGAAATTCCTTCTTTCCAACATCAAACTTTACATGTGTGAAGTAGATAACATTTTGGTTTTGCGATACATTGCCATCTAGTGCCACAAATGGGGCGAACTTTTGCATCAACACAATATATTACAAGAGGTCAGGTGCGTGATTTCATAAAGGAACTTGAATTTTTTCTATTTCGTGAATTGGAGCAGAAGGCTATTTTAATTAAGATTTTCTGAGGGGCCTGCATTTTGTTTATTCGTATAACAGTAAAATGAGTATCTAACATTTATACATGTTTAGAAATTCAAGTAACCAAAATTTTGTATTTCGTTACTTGAATATAATTTTTTTATTATGTTTGGCAAAGACAATTTTAAAAGTATAAGTGTAATGTTAAAATTTAAAACAATGGACCAGGTAATTGAGAAAAACTAACTGATTTGAATTAAATGGAAAACATTGACTTTTACTTGTATTTCTTACAGCTTTGTGTACTGATAAATCTTTCAACCGGACTTAATACCATGCATAGCATTTTTTAAATTTGTTTAGGAAAACACAAGGCTGATTAAACTATAAGGATTTAAAATGTTCACAAATATTTATCAAGAAGATAAATAATGTTCAGCATATTAGTTTCAACAGGAAAATTATTTTGTATATTTTAAAATATTAAGAGGAAAACAAAAAATGATAGGTGTGATTCTTCCCTCAACGAGTTAAGCCAATTTTAATTTTGAACGATCTGCAAGTAATAGAAATTCACTTGAAGTAATTTGCAATTTTAACTCCCCATTGTGATTTATAAGCATCTCAAAATGATTACATTCATCTCGATTGCTTAATTTAAGTCATCTGACCATGATTTCAAATTACAAGCTGTTTTCGGATCTTTCCCTTTCGGTATTGATCCTGAATCGTCTCCAATAGCCAATTGTGTTGCTCCAGTGCGATATTAATTCATTACCAGCTTAATTGAAGTAATTTAAGGGTGGTAACACATGGGTTGACTGATTATCTTCCCTATCGGGAAGAAAAAGTGAACCAGAGCTGTGCTTTACAAGTCAGCCAGCTAAGAAAATGCGTTTGCGAGGTGCTACGATTTGTAAATCGCATTGAGTGTCGCAGGGCCAAAAAACTGCAGAAGGCATATTCTTTGAATGATTTGGTGATACTATAAAAGTTAATGAAAAATAATTTTTAATCCTTTTTCTGTAAATATTTGCGGGCCACAGTAGCCCAGTTGGATTAGCAGCCAGGGGTTGCGAGTTCGAATCCAACCAAAGACCGTCGTGTACAAAAGGGGCTAGTGCATGTTAAATCCGTCACGGCCTCAAATGTCCTCATGTTGGTGTGGTGAAGTTTGGAGAGTGAGGTGTGACCTCGTCATCTGACCGTGATTCAAAATTACGTGGTGTTCTCGATCTTTCCTGTTGGGATTGATCCTGGAGTGTCGGCAATAGCCAGTTCCTGTGCGCCGTTAATTAAAATCCCTACCATGCTGAAGACGCCAATGGAGGAACGGATTTGTTTGTGTTGCCACCAGTCCCCTAATTTAACCAAGACTTGTTCAAAACCACTACTCAACTGCCTTCTCCCAGAAACCGCCATAGCTCAGTAGGTATGCCCACTGCACTAGCAACCTTCGAGTTGTAAGCGGAGCAGGTTCGATCCTGTCTGGTGCATTCCTCCTTGGGTGTATTTCTATTCTGTCAGTAAAACTAACTCATTGTGTGTATGTCTATTATTTGATATAGTATTTTCTGGCGGAGCATGACCAAATATGGCCCTTGGACCATAAAACCAACCCGGAAGACTCCACTATTTCGAATATTAAACAAATTCGAGGGGGAGGCATGTAGCTGAACAATACAACGGCCTTTTAGCACTGACGAACAGGTTGTCCCAGTGAAGAGATTGGGAATTTCCTGAGGTGGATTTGCACATTATAATAATATTTTGTTGGTTAAAAGGCAAATGAGAGTGAAAGGTTTTTATTGAAGATTAGGGTTTTTTAAATCAAAAACATCGGATTTATTTGATTTAAATCAGCCTTTTTTATTTAAATCAGATTTTATGATTTTAATTAATTCCTTGCCCATACAAGTTTAATTTGTTGGACATGAAACATGCAAATTACAGTGTAGTTTCTAGATAGTTTAATTTATTTAAACATTAATATTTTTTATGGAAAACATTAATGTATTAGGAAATATACTTGGGTAAATTTTGAAAGATAAAAATGTCGCATAGTAATTAACAAAGTAAATCACATGATAAAGTAATTGGAACAGTGCTCCAGATGCCAAGCATGAGCAACGTTGGTTTAGATTACTTTGGGTTTAACTCATAACCAATCACATGAATTTTTTGGACCCAGATAAATAAGGTTGCCGGATCCCACCGAAATCATTGAATTTTTTCAATCATACAAGTTTCTAAAAAAAATTGTGCATTATATATTTATCAAATATGAATAGCTTTTTGAATTCATTTTGATAAATATAATTAATTGGTTCAAGACTTGCTTTTGAGAAAAGTATGTCACCAATAGAAAATAAAAAAGGAACTTGCATCTTGAAAAAATCCTACTTATTAATTTTTAGCTTGCAAAAATAACTGGTGAAAAATTTTAATTTTTTTGTAAGTTAATACTAAAAAATGAAACCACAAAATACATAAATTTGAAATCAAATGTCTATTTTTCAAATTCTTTGAGCATTGACAAGTATTTCATAGGTATATTCGAAGCACACAAAAGGTTTATATAAAACAAAAAGGAAGCTTTCCTCTATGAACAGCAAGATTAAGTGTAATAGCATCCCCCAGAACATGCCAAGTTCAGTGGAATTTTGAGCTTGCAGTAAAAAATTGATCAATTCCAATAGCTTTCTGCTTCCTCATAATAATTTCTCAACATACTTAATTATCAGATGAGTGAATTAACTTTTATATTCCAAATTTCAATTCCATAAATATTAAATAGTTATTCAGCAGTGTAAAGAATTCTAAGAGATCAATGCATAAAATTTCCCAATTAAATTTAAATAAAAATGAACAATATTACACAAAACAAAATGAAACTATTAAAACTGCCAATTATAAAGATTTACAGTGGCTCCCAAAAGTGTTCGTACACTTACGAATTTCAATGAAATACTCTCCATTAATAAAAATTAATATTTCAGAATGTGAATTTTTTAATAACATCTTTAACTTGTTCTTAACAAATTACATAAAATATTTTTAAAACAGTAAAACTTTTTGGAAAATCAAAAAGTTACCTCACAAAAGTCTTCGCACACTTTAAAAAAATCTATATATTAGTAAATATTGTTATATTTCGGTAAATTAGTACTTGGGATATCCTATAGCATCTACAACAGCTTTTTAACGTCTGGGAATAGCGTTCACTAGTTTTTTGTAATTTCTGCATCAATGTTCCTCCATTCTTCAATCATTACTGTTTTTAGTTCGCCTTCCGTTTTAATGTCGTGTCTTCGTACCTCCAGTCTCTCCAAATATGTTCTATTGGGTTTAAATCCATCGACTGAGGTGGTGTTTTCAGAACTTGTGGACAATTATAGGCGAACGTTGAGAGCCGTGTGCTTAGGATCGTTATCTTGATAAAAAACAGTTTCCAATACCCAAATTTTGGCTGATAATTTTAAATTGTCTTAAAATATTTAAATAAAGAACATGATTCATTATGCCATCAATAAATACCAAATTACCTAGTCTCCTGATGCTGACATGCACCCCTCACAAGGACACCACCGCCATGCTTTACTGTTCCAACTAAATCATTGTGGGATTAAGTTCCTCGTTTTTTCTTCTCTATACAATTATACGCCCATCGGAACCAAACGTTAAATTTCATCTGCAAATAAGACATAATTCCAATACGTTTCGGGCTTATTTATCATTGATTTTGCGAAGAAAGGCCTAAGCTTTCTATTTTTCGCACTTACAAAAAATTTTCTTCCGGCAGAACGCCCATTTAATCCAGCTGATCTGAGCACTCGTCGAACAGTTTCAGATGAAATTGAAGTAGAAAATTTTTCTGTAAATTCTGTAGAAATTTTTATAGCACTCAAACGTGGATTTTTCACAAATTTTCTAACTAAATCTCTGATCACGTTGAGTTAACTTTGCTGGACGACCTTTCCTTACCTTGTTTTCGATCCGATTTTCTTTAAAGCGTTTTATCACATACTGCACCGTAGAATGGGATAAATTTACTAATTTAGATTCCGAACTGATTTACCACTACTATGATGAAAAATAATCAATTTTCGAATGCTGTTCGTTGTTTCCTTACGACTACGAGCCATTTTTAAATAATAAATAAAATATTACGAAATAAGCAAGCAAAGATTAAAGCCAAACGATTTTTTAAATGTCACCACAATGCAAAAATTAAAAAGAGCGATAAACGATAATTTTATTTATGAATTTATCCGAAAATGTTTCGGTGTACGATCACTTTTGTGACGTTCTTTCTCTGCCTCCTTGCATTTTCGTTTTTATAAAAAGAAAATGAGTCAATATTTTTTTAAAGAATGTTAGGTTTTATTCAGAATCACATGGAGATGATATGAAAAAATATTGGACTTTATATTCGAATTCAATTCCAGGCTACAGCGCTTTTTCTACAAATTTTTAGTGTACGAACACTTTTGGGAGCCACTGTATGTACGAAATTGGAATGTTTTTGTGATACTGCCGAAAATATTTTCGTTGTCAATTTTTTTATAAACAGACTACAAAATACTAAATAAATAACTAGAACATCTTAAAAAAAAAAGCATTTCGGTTTAAAATTGGTCATGTGCGATTTATAGCCACACGGAATGTTTAAAACAAAACCAACACTGATGAGGCTTGTGAGTTACACCTGGTCAATGGCTCAAGATGGAAATACTTGTCTGGTAATTATGATCCCAATCAGCAAATACTGTTTAGTGTCTTCAAAGGGAGGATGATTTTCAATATAATTTTGGGGTGAACTCTGTACCAGCGAAATTCTTAATTGAATAAAGTAACATGCATCTTGTTCAGTTATTTCATTTTTAATATTAAACAGAAAAATTTGATTTAAATCAATGATTTTTTTAATTAAAATCACTTGATTTCCATCATGACTTGAATTGCGATTTAAATCGGCATATGAAGATTAAATTCTGTATTACATGTTTCCGAACTGCCAAAAGGCAATTTTTATTTTTGCATTACTTTTTTAACGTCCACATCACGAGATTTCAGATTAGCTCAATATGCAACCACAACACACTTAATGACTAAATAATCACATCTAGGAGATTACAGAAGCCATGTATTCTTTTAACCTTTAAGAAAGATTCTATTGGTATTTATTTTCCTTGGAAAGATTTAATTTTTATTTTCTTATAATAGAATCCTTTAGTAAGATTTTGTTGCCCCTTTCAGTAGAATAGAATCCTTTGGAATTATTCTATTGCTGCTTTTCTTAGAATAGAATGCCTTGGAACGGTTCTGTTGCTCCTTTCCTTAGAAGTGAATCCTTTTAAAATATTCTATTTTTAATTTCCTTAGAATAAGATCCTTTAGTAAGAATTCTGTTGGTAATTTCCTTTTAAAATATCCTTTGGAAAGATTCTATTGCTCCTTAGAATATAATTGAAACGCATGGCTTTCAACTCACTGGGGAAAAACTTCAATGGATTTCCATATCCATCTAGATTACCAAAGAGAATGACGCTTCTGCATGTGTTCTTAATTACATGACTTTATTTACATTGTAATGTTTAAAGCAATATCTGCACATTGACAACAGAAGGACCCTCGCACGTCCTTCCCTCTCCTAGAAACCTTGAGTTCTCCCTTTTCTTCCTAGCCTGGATGACGTCCCTCGGGAATCCAATGGTTCCTTCCGGGTAACGTTCCTCCATGTATTGGACGGAGAACCTCACAATAATCCTTTGGAACTATTCTACTGCTCTTTTCCTTGGAATAGAATGATTTGGAAATATTCAGTTTTTCCTTACCTTAGAATAGAATGCCTTGGAACTATTCCATTGATCCTTTCCCTGGAAGTGAATCCCTCAAAAATATTCTATTGTTAATTTCCTTAGAATAGGGTTCTTGAGTAAGGTTCTGTTAATCCTCCAAGGAATTTGTCTTTCCAAAGAATACTTATATATACCTAATTCTGTTTTTGCACGAACTTTTTTTTACACGAATTTGATTTAAACGAATTCAAAATAAATATTTCATTCTCTTTTTACGCGAGTCATTTTGATTTAACACGAGCGGTCCAATCCAATTTCTAACAATTTTTTTTGCCTAAATTCTAAGAAAACGAAATTTTATTTGTGGCGTAGTAGATCATTTCTATATGTATAACAGCTAGTGTATGTGTTTTGAAACGCGTGCTTTCCTCTAGATACATTACATAACGTTTTTATTATTGAATTTGGTGCACATCTACCGTATTCGTAATTGTATCTTCGGAAGACATTTAGTATGTAGCTCTATTTCAAAGTGAAATTTGTGCACATGTAAATTTATAAATTTTGCCGAAAGTCAATAAATTGTAAGTTTACAAATTTTTCATACCTTTATTTATTAATTTTAATTTGAGATATTTTTCGGTATCCCTTATATAATGTCACATAATTCACCCATTACGAAAAGGAAAACGATTTCTTTGGAACTTAAAATTCAAATTTTAGATCGTCTTACAACTGGACAAGGTGCTACGTCTGTAGGAAAGCATTTTGGTGTACATGAAGCTACCTTAAGAAAAATTCACACATTGCTGCAATTAGGAAGTCGGTATGTTCTGGAACAAAAGTAAGTGTTAATTCATCATCATATACAAGAGATATTGTCAAGGAAAAGATGGAAAAGGCTCTGGTAATATAGACAGAAGATAAGTCACAAAAAAAGAGTACCAGTAGATGGAAATGCCATCAAGCAAACAGCACTAAGAATTTATAGACAGATTAAAGAAAAGGAGTCATCTCAGTTATACAGAAAGTATGAATTTTCTGCAAGTACAGGTTGGATGACGGGATGTAAAACAGATTTTTTTTGTTCATGAAAATTTTTTTTCATTTTCATTACATGTGTATTTTGTTGAAATAAAATAATAAGCTTAAAACGAATATTTTCATATGGTTTTTTAAAATTATTTTTACTGATTTTTTAGATCCGGAACCAATCTTCTTTTCTTCCATTGATACAATGTCTTTTTTACACGAATTTTTTTACACGTATTCTTCAGGAACGTCTATCGTGTAAAAACAGAATTAGGTGTAATTCTTTTGAAAGATACTATTGCACCTTTGCTTAGAATATAAACGTTTGAAAAGATTCAAGGACCAGAATCCATTGGAAAGGTTGAAAGTTATGCAGAGTGGGGCAGGTTGCAAGGTGGAATTCTGCATGTAAGCCCCTCAGAGAGGTTAACAACGCAATGAGATATTGGACGAACTGAAGGATATCCATTCACTAATCTGTTTTGGAAGTCATGCATATTTATGAAACGAGTAAAATATTTTTTCCTGAAAGCATAGTGTAGCTGCACACATCTAGCACTTAGTTCATGAAAGGGTGTTTCGATGTTTATTACTAGCTTTTCATTCTATTTCACTTCGATGATTTAATTGGTTATGTAGCTGTTAAACGTAATTCCCTCTAAACTGAGTAAAAGACGAACACAAAATCATAATTTCGTTCACATCCACTTTTATTATAACATACAACTACACTAACGGTTTTCACAGACGACCGCGCACATTGGACTCGACACGAATATCCCAGTCAGCCCCCACCGCAATACTCCTCCCCCGTTGGAGGATGACGAGACTCAAAAGATTTCATCAGAAAAAGATGCAAGAATCACAAAAAGTTAGCTCGGAAAAGATTATGCAATGTATAGGGAACATTTCAGAACGTTGGTGGACTTCAATGTTGTTTCACAGCGTTACAATTTATGCAGGCGTGAATAGTAGTCTCGACCAAGATATTTTGGTAATTAATTTTTTCATGTTTAGTACATTCTGGTTTTAAAATAACAAAACAACTCATTGAAAACAAAGTTTTTCAGTTTTAATTAAACTTACGTTTCTTTCATTTTAGGTTTTTTCTTAACTTATTTTAAAATGCCATCAATTTCAATTGATTTCGAGGATAGGGTAGGGTAGTCACTTAATTAATGTGGCACTGGCAACGGTCCGGGATCAGTCCGCAAGGGAAAGATCCGAGGACAACACGTCATTTTGAACCACGGTCAGATGATGAGGTCACACATGAGCTGGCACCCCACTCCCCAAACTTCCACGCCAACGTGAGGACATATGAGGCCACGACAGATTTAAAGTGCCACTTTGTACACAACGGTCTTTGGTTGGATTCGAACTCGCAACCCACCGGTTTGTAATTCGTTACTCTTCCAACCGGGCTACCGCGATCCTCAATTGATTTCGAATGAACTGTTCTCATTTTTTTATTTTTACATTTGGTAACCCTAATTGGAATTCATCCACGTGTTCAGAGAAAATACGGAATCATTCCAGACTATTTTACCGGATTCCTATCTGAAATTTCACTTATTATTTTGTAAAATGTCTAGTACTGACTTTTTTGACAGAAATTTAGAGTAAAGGTTTCTAATTGTGTACTTTAGAAAACTCTTCAATTTACTCGTATTAAACCAACGAAAACCATTTAAAAATTTGTATTTGTGGGATGGGATTCTGTCTCGGACCTTGATAGGTCCGAGACAGAATCCCATCCCACAAAATACTAATTTGATACCTTGATAGGTCTCGGTCTAGATAAATTGCTTTCAAATCCATTACTTCTGATACTTACTTTCCTTCATTCAGAACATTTACAGAAATAATCTTAACCCTCCGACGAGATATCTGGTTCATCAAGATCTGATCAAGTTTGCTAATGACGCGTTAAATCGTGGAGACAACCATCAGGAGGGTTAATATTAAAACCGTTTGAGTCTTGAAACGAAGTAAAATTATCTCCTAAAATCTCTTCTGTTGGACAGATCTTGGCAAGCTCGCGAGAAACGGTGCAACTTTGTTTACCAAAAAGTACTTCATAGTGGAGTTGGGTTACACTGTCGTATCGTAACTATTATACTAACGTATCGTAAGTTAATTTTTGTAGTGGTGGCTAAGTTCGCCACAGATCCTTTCAGCATTTCCCAAAACAAAAATATTTCTAAGCTGACGGGAATAATTAAAATCACCAAAGCTTAATTTACTCTCATGTATAAACGTTTCATTTTTGCTGCACTATTAGTAGGGAAGGTAGTTGTCGCAATGGAGCAACGCAACGTGCTAGTGGCGACGGTCCGGGATCCATCCCAAAGGGAAACATCTGTGAACAACACCTCTTCATTTTGAACCACGGTCAGATGAGTCAACACCTGTGATGCCACACTACGCCAACGTGATGACACGGCAGATTTGACGTGCAGGAGCCCCTACGTACACGACGGTTTTACGTTGGATCTAGTTTCGAATTCGCAACCCTCTAGTTGCTGTTCCAACCGTCCTTCCCTTATCGTGTCCCCGCACTATAAGTTGAAATAACGGAAATGGACGTATCAATTAGGGAGTACCTGGCAGATGACTGCTTATCTCGACATCATAATTAATAGGTTGTTAATTAACGTCGCACTGGAGCAACACAACGGTAAATTAGCGACGGTCCTGGACGAACATCCGAAGAGAAAGATTCGAGGACAACGCCTCCTAATTTTGAACCACGTTTAGATGATGAGAACACCTGAGCTGGCACCCCACTCTCCAAACTTCCACAGCATGCCAACGTGAGGACACGATGGATTTAACGTGCACCATCTCCAGTATACACGGCGGTCTTTGACTGCAGTTTCGATCTCGCAACCCTCCTGTTGCTCTTCCAACAGGGCTACGCTGCCCTAGAGCATAATTGGGAAAGAAAGATAAAAATAGGAGAAATTGCAACATTTAGGGGTCCTCAACACGTTCCAAAGAAGCAAAGAACCAGAACTGACAAAGGGTGATCGCAAGTGCCGTGGTGATCGGAAAAAAAAGGGCAGTTTAAGAAATGATACCCGAATGTCCATCAAATGCTGACTTGGCAAACATGATGAATCGAATGCAAGGGGTACTCAAACGATGAATCAGACAGTTTATATTCATAACAAGAACACACCCAATAATTCTCATAATTTATGCTGATCAATAGAGTTTCTCCTCGCTTGTTTCCTTTTACTGACCTTGAGATCATCGAATCAAAGTATAGTTTCTATGGAAGTCTAACTGTGATAACTGAATACATTTATGTAAAAGATACACAAAATTCTTTTCGCCATTTTTTCTCACGTGTTGCGTGGGATGAGGTTTGAAAACCGTCCATAGATTGTCAGGTCAGTTAGCAGCGAGACGTCTACGAACAGCTTCTGCACACTGCATTTGGTGGAGTCTGGAGAAATGTAAGTTGAAATTGTTATATAAATGTTTTTGTTTCATGGCGATTCGTCATTGAATATTCAGCTGATATCCTTTTAAAATATAGTTATTCTGGCAAATAATATAAAATATAATGGGCCTTTTTTCTCCAAACCTGGGATGCAAAGACTTGTTAAGACCGGGGGCCACATAGATTCACTGTGACTTAATGGATGGCTGTCATAAAAAAAAACCTTAAAGTTATCTATCATATTTATATTTATCGTATATTGTTATAAAAAAATATTAAAAGTAAATAAAGAATTAAATTTGATACGTGACACTGCATTGATTTAACAATTGCTATAATATTGATTTCGATTTTTGGGGTAGCCAAGCGCAAAATTGATTCCAAATTTTCATTAGTCAAACGGTTCCTATTTTTATTCAGTCAATGGTTTTTTTCAATTTGTTAATATTCATAACTGGAAATGTTTCTTTACAAATATATATTGGCCCAAAGAGGTTTGCGCATTTTAATGCATTATCTAGCACAACGATTTACAATTTTCCCCCGACACAATCATAGAAGTTTAATAAATTGTTTTCAGATTCTCATCGTTTTGCATGTCGATGAGTTCAAGCCGCACTGATTCAGGTGCATTTTGAAGCAAAATGTCAAAAGGGTTGCAAATTAAATCTAGCTGCGGTTTTACTTTTTGAAAATCAGAAAAACGATCCTTGAAAGCTATCAAATTATCAATCTTTTCTACATTTAGACTTGAAGTTTGCAGTGAACTTAAAAATTACCTATCGTGTGACTTGTTAATATTAAAATAACACATGAGGCAGGCTGCGAGCAAATCAACGGAGGACCGCATGTGGCCCACTGTCTGTGCATCCCTGTTCTTGAGCTTCGAACAATATTAACAAGGTCACAGCTTTGCAAAATTAATAAAGTAACCGTAAGTAAAGGGGACAGCTCACTTCCCTTTTACTTACAAAATCACCAAATCGAATTTTTAATTTTAGAGTCAAAAATTAATTGATATCAAATTCTGTGGATAGCTTCAAAAAAATTTTCAATTTCCATCATTTTTGGACGAAGTTACATATACAACAACAGATAAGTCTACTACAGAAACGCGTTCTCTTTAATTGAGATTTTTGACATTTTTTTTATTCCCTGCGCATCTGATTCCTCTTACGGTCTATTTTTCAAGCCTATTTTTAAAATTTTCAAGACTAAAACTTCTAAAATTTTTGCATAAAAGCATAGGTTAATCAACAATTTAAATCTAAGTATCAAATTGGGAAACATGAATTTCTCATTTGTGCTTATATATACACACATACAAAGTATTATGTAAATTACAATTTGACAATGCGTGGCAGAGTATGAAAATAAATCATGATTTTTAAAAGTGGGATTTATTGATTTAAACGGGACTTTTTTAAATTTAAAACGGATTTTGTAATTTTAATTAATCCCTTGCCCGTACAAGTTTATATTTGTTCGAAATGAGACGCAAATCACAGTGAAGTTTCTAGATAGTTTTGATTTATGTTTAACAGGAAATATATCTAGATTTTTGAAAGATTAAAACGGGTATAGGAATTATCAAAGTTAAACATATGATAGGAGTTAATAGAACAGCCAACAAATGCCAGACATAAGTAATGTTTTCCCATCTGGTTTTAGAGCAGTTTAGATTAGTTTGATTTTAACCCATAACCAGTGGCAGGGAATTTTTTGGACCTAGATAAATAAAGTTGCGGGATCCCACTAACACAACACATATTCCAAATTTTTTGTTTTAAATTAATGAAAAATCAGACAAACTTCAGAATTTTTTTGCATTTAATATTTATCATTTATGAATAAAATATATAGAATTTCTTTCCTTATTTTTATGTAAAGTAATTAATCGGTTAAAGACTTGCTTTTGAGAAATTATATATATATATATATATATATATATATATAATCATGTCACCAATAGAAAATAAAATTAAAAGAACTTGCGACAAAAATTCATGAAAAAATTCCTACTCGATATTTAGCTACCAAAAAGTACTTATTTGTGAAAAAATGTTATTTGTAAATAGTCAAAAATGAGATAAGGCATGAAAATATACATGAATCGAAATCAAATATGCCTATTTTTCAAATTTTCTGAATATTTATAAGTATTTCAGTTATATTCCAAGCACACAAAAAGGGTTTATACATAAGATACAAGAAAATGAAGCTTTTATCTATGAACAGCGTAGAATAGAATAAGAGTAATAGCATTCCCAAAAAACATGCCAATTGAGTCGAATTTTGAGCTCAATAAAAAAAATCATGATCATTAAAGTAGCTTTCCGTTCAATCCATAGAATTTTGAGCTCAATAAAAAAATCATGATCATTAAAATAGCTTTCCGTTCAATCCATAGAATTTTGAGCTCAATAAAAAATTCATGATCATTAAAATAGCTTTCCTTTTCAATTCATAATCTATTTTGTTAACATACTCAATCGTCAGATGGGAGAATTTATTCCATTCCAAATTTCAATTCCATAAATACAGAATAGTTATGTTAGTAGTGTAAAGAATTTCTAGGGATCAATGCATAAAATTTCCCAATTAAATTTAAATAAAAATTAACATATTACACAAAACAAAATGAAAATATTAAAATTCGCAATTATAAAGATAAATGTGCAAAATTGGAATGCTCTCATGATATTGCAGAAAACTTTCATTGTGATTAAGTGTCTTTTTTTCATAAACAGACTACTTGACTTGTGATATATGTAGTTCTTAACTTATTTGAATAAAATAGCATGCACCTTGTGTGCTCAGTTATTTTATTCTCAATATTAATAAACGTAAAACAGAAAGGAAAATTAAATTTAAAATTTTGATTTAAATCAATGATTTTTTTAATTGACTGATTTAAATCAGCTTACCTTGATGCGCATTGAACCTATGAACTTTTGCTAATTTATCCAAATTGTTGGCCATGTTTTAGGTAATACCTTCCGAATGACTTAATATCTTTTTACCAAACTTTATATTTGAGCTTTTCAGTAGAAACCAGTTTGGAAATTCACAACAATCGAATAATAAATGCAAAAAAAAAATGTCCACTGTCCTCTTAAAAGGCACTAACTGCATTTCTGTCGAAAGTCCATATCAAAATTTATATTGCTAATTTTTTTAAAACAATTTGAAGTCATCGTCTCTAGTCTGCTCATATTTTACGCCTGAATTTTGCAAAGAACCTTTGTGTTTGCAACTTTTGAGGAGGAAGGATTGGGTTGGAGTTTTATGGCGCTAGGTCCGGAAATGACGAGCTGCGCCCACCCCTCTCACTTGGATTTCCCCCGATTCTCACCAATTTATCATTTTTCAATGTCCAGTGAGACACGATAAACACAAGACTGCTATTATTTTTCAACCTTGGCGACTTTGGGTATCTTTTAAGCGAAATCTCAAAAGCTCCTATTTTCAAAATTTTGGCAATATTTTTTTCAAAATTCGCCGTAGGTCAGCGAAAATTTAGTCCTTTTTTTTAAACAAAAAGCGGACGGATAAAATATTTTTCAGGATTTTTCTTTCGTGAGAAAATTTTCCAAAGGTTGCCCAAGTTTTTGAGCCAAGCCGTGGCAACCATAAAAGACGAACATCAGAATCTGGCTGCCAGATTGTCCTGGAAGCCTTATCAAGAAAAATATTTACTTTTTTTTAATTTATGTTTCTTGGCGAGATATTCAACGTCTATATTTCATACTTTATAAGCACGCTAGCTGAATTACCCGGCGTTGCTCGGGTTGAAATGGTTAAATGTTGCTTGAAAAGTGAATTAGAATAATCACTTTTCTTTCACAGAAAAATGCAATCATTTAAGTTGTACGGAAAATACGTTTCAACTTTTTCATAGCTTTTACAATATACTTCGGACGCAAATATATACATTTAATTCCTGAATATATTGCAATATGTAAAAGATTAAGACATAAATACAAACAGAAACGAAATTCCGACGAAAAAATGCAGAATTCTAAAAAACGAAAGATGCGCAAAGTGTCGAATTTCGACTGCCTGAGTATATTCTGAAATAGAGCAATTCGAAACAAGACATTTGAAAAATATTGATAAAGACGATAATGATTGATGAAATTTAGTAATGCTCAAATATGACTGCAACATTTCGCTGTGTTAACTCAAATAGACAAACACGGGATTCTAAATCAAATTTATAAAATAAAACATTAATTCTGGTAATCTAAAATAACAAAATTACGCTTTTATGATTAACAAGTTGAAGTTTTTCGTGTTCCATTACAAAATGTAAATTATAAAAAATGGAATATTTTAAATATCCTTTTTTTATCAATCAAACAAATATTCATGTAAAAATACAAAACTCATCATAGAAATAAAATAATAATAATGAACTTTAATTCAATAATCACATTACACCTGTCAAATAAAGTAGGAAATACTTATACAATCAATTAAAAGTTAGATTTAGTAATGCTCAAACATGACCGAAACAACTTTGCCTGAGTTTGAATGTTCTCCATCATAAGTCCAAGGAAGTTTCCTTTTCCCCAACTTTCTAGAAAGTTCTATAAAGTGTTATAAAAAAGTAAACATTAATTCTGGTGCTGCCAGATACCGAGTAGCAAAATTACGCTTTTATGATCAATGAGTTTTTCGTTTGTGCTTTCCGGAATAACGGTGCTTGGGTTAGAAAAAAATGTAATCAGTGTAGACAAATTAAACTGAATAGATAGAAATGGGGGGGGGGGTTCAAAAAGCAGAAGGTCGATTTTACAGAATTTTTAATAAAGAAAATCACTGCTTTAAACGGAGGATTCACATGTATCTATTCCGGACATTTTAAAATAAGTTACACGCCTTACCTAAAAAGCTTATGAAGCAGAATTCTACAAATCATTACGTATTCAATAAATTATTTAAGGAAAGTTTGTCCAAATATACACCAACTTTCCTTGAAAATAATCCTTGAACTCCTGAAAACCTTTCCTTGAATTTCCATGCAAAAATAAATATTTTAAAATATTCTTTCTTCATCAATAAAATATCTATAATTTATTTACATCTTGGGAAGAACTAAAAAGTCAGTTCAAACATAAATATTGTAATTTAATTTGTTTCGGAAAAAATTGTTTTTCGACCAACACTGGTAAAGCAACCATAGCTGCCTAAAGCAATCAATCTATGCTCAATGTTATTTCTATGGCGATTTCGAATAGTTTTTAGCCCCCTAGGGCCAATAGGACGGGGGTTAAGAGTTAGCCTATGCTGACCACAATGTTCTAAAGTATAAGTGTACCAAATTTGGTGTGGATTGGTCAAACGGTGTAGATTTGTATAGAAAATATATACGCACACGCATCCTATTATATACAGATTGATTTTGTGTTTCAGCCAATGAATTTTGTCTCAGAGCAACTAAAACCCATCTAAAAAAGGGTTTTAGAGGGGAGACTTGTCTAATATTTAAAAAAAATTATACTACTAATGCGCTATTTCACAAATGCAGGGGTGCCACAGGCGACTTTTTGCTATTTTAACCTTGGAGACTAGTGTGTGTGTGTGTGTAAGTTAGTCAAATCGTCTCAAATTCCAATTTTCAAAATGTTGGCAACTTTAAAAAATTTAGGCGATATTTTTAAAATTCACCAAAGGTCAACGAAAATTTAATCCCTTTTTATTAACTAATAACGAGTAGAAAAAATATTTTTCTTTCGCGTATGGTATTTTAATTAACGCCGCACTGGGGCGACACAACGGGCTATTGGCGACTGTCCGGGATTAACCCCCGAAGGAAAAGATCCGAGGACAACACGTAATTTTGAACCTCGGTCAGATGACGATTTTCTTTTGGGAGAAAATATTCCAAAGGACGCCAGTTTCGAAGTTTTGGCGCCAAGTAGGCGTAATCATAAAAAAAGAAACATCGGAACTGTAGTTGCTGAATTGTCATGAAAACTTTTATTACGAAAATTTTAAAATTTAAATGTCTTGGCGAGATTTTCAACGTCTGTTTCATACTTAACCCTCCAAGTGGTTTTAATCTAATCTAGTGAATGGCAAGATGCTAATGACGAGATATCTCGTCAAGGCAACCACCAGGAGGGTTAATTAGCACATTTTGCGTTTTAGCCTACTCATTCTTGTAGCTGAAATAAGTATAGCCTAGTATAGGTGGCAAGCCAGTAGTGGTGGATTTTACGTTATTTATATACGTTTGTTGCTACACGTCAAGACCGCGATAGCCCGTTTGGAAGATTGGCGGATTAGCAACCGGAGGGTTGCGAGTTTGAAACTGGGTCCAACCAAAGACTGTCGTGTACAGGGGGCTGGGGCAGTTGAATCTCGTGATCTCAAATGTCCTCACTTTGGTGTGGTGTGGAAGTTTATGGTGCCATCTCAGGTGTTGATCTCTGACCGTGGTTCAAAATGAGGTTGTCCACAGATTTCAATAGTGGGCCACTGAAAAAAAATTTTGAATGTCTAATTGCACTGAGATTTAATATCTATTCTGAACAGAATAAAAAGAATTCGAATTTTAGTCTCAGCGTTTAGATTTCCTTAAAGTAATAGCTCACCTGTAGAAGTGAGTTTTTTTCAGTCAGCT
The DNA here is from genome assembly GCA_933210815.1 of Meta bourneti. Taxonomy (NCBI): domain Eukaryota; kingdom Metazoa; phylum Arthropoda; class Arachnida; order Araneae; family Tetragnathidae; genus Meta; species Meta bourneti. The sequence goes on from OW119930.1 coordinate 13,545,080, forward strand.
GGCATTAGGCCAAACAAAAATGACGGCACAATTTTTTTTTAAACTCGGTTGGCAGATAGTTAATTAACATCGCACTGGAACAATGCAAAGAGCTATTGGCGACGGTCCGGGTTCCATCCCGAAGGGAAAGATCCGAGGACAACGCCTCGTCATTTTGAACCACGGTCAAATGACAAGGTCAGCACCTGAGCTGGCACCCCATTCTCCCACACCACGCCAAGGTGAGGATATTTGAGATCACGATAGATTTAAAGTGCACCAGCCCCCGCTTACACGACGGTCTTCGGATGGACCGAGTTTCGAACTCGCAACCCTCCGGTTGCAAATCCGTTTCTGTCCCAACCTCTTAAAATTCTGATTTTAAGTCCGAAGTTTGAAAAAAATAATTACGCTTCTAAAACTGTACATCTGGAATTAGCGAAACATTTCTTGTATAAATCTGGATGTAAGACGTAGAGAAAAGTGGGTGTAGTATTCGTAGAAATGTAAAAAAGTATTGGAAAAGAACCTCAATTTAAACGTAATTGTTTTTTGCCCTCAGTATACATATTTTTACTGAAAAGGAAAGTTTGGTAAAAATTTAAACAATTCTTAAGAGATGCTTAACTGATCAAAGCATGTCTTAAATCATTTTCGTAAATTAATAAATTGTAATGATTTCATGTCCAAATGTTTTTGAAACATTTCAAAATATCTATTAAGTGTATTTGCTTTTATGGCAGTTGGTTTGCCGAATGAAACGGGTCCGGAATTTGGATAAGAGTATGAAACCAAAATATGGCGAAGATTTTTATATTAATCGAAGATTTTTCCTTTGTTTCAAGTCTATTTTCCACTGATGTTAACCCTCCTGGTGTTTGTCTCTATGATTAGCAAAACTGACCAGATCTTGATGGACAAGATATCTTGTCATCATCAAACAATCGGTAATATCTTGCGGACGAGATATCTCATTAGAAAAATTGGTCAGATCTTGATGGACGAACTATCTCGTCCTATACGCTTGGAGGGTTAAAAACTTATTTTTTGGACACTTTTGGATGGTGTGAAATTAAGCATTTCTCCTGGCAACCCAAGTCGTCGCGTTCCGTCTGAATCTATCTTAAGGCAATATGTGGTACACAACTGATTTAATCCTCTGCGGAACCACACGCATAATTCCACCTTGTAACCTTAAGTCTTCCCTCCATGACTTTTAACCGATTTTGGGGCCGCTGTAGCCAAGTTGGAAGAGTAACATATTAGCAAATGGAGGGTACACGTTAAATCTGTCGTGGCCTGAAATGTCTTCACGTTGGCGTAGTGCGGGAGCGTTTGGAGAGTGGGATGAAAAGCTCAGGTGTTGACCTCGTCATCTGACCGTGATTCAAAATTACGTGGTGTTGTCCTCGGTTCTTTCCCTTCGGGATTGATCCCGGACCGTCGCCAGTCACCCGTTGTGTTGCTTCATTTCGACATTAATTAACTACCTAACCAATTTTGATATTCGTGACCAATTGAATTTTGCCAAATGATTCTATTATGAGGAAAGGAGCAATAGGCTTTCCGAAGGCATCTATTCCAAGGAAGGGACCAATCGAATATTTCCTTAGGGTCTTTTATTTACAGAATGGGCCAGTAGAATCGTTCCAAAGGATTTTATTCCAAGGAAATGACCTGTAGAATCGGTCCAAAGGACGATTCTATTCTAAAGAAAGGATCAACAGAATCATGGATTCTTTAGAAAAATGTGTTCTTTAGTCATTAAGTGTGTCGTGGGGTAAAAACAACACTACAGTTCTCGAAAATTTCGCTACTTTCAGAGGGTTATGCAATAGACCAAATCAGCTTGATGATAACATTTGTAGATAAACATGGGAATATCAGAAAGAATCAGTTTCGTTTTTGTTTAATAAGTCCATTTACCATTATTTTATCCCTGATAAAAAAAATTCCTCAACTAAAACATTTATCTGCAACAGACATTTGCTTGCCCCCGACTGCATTCTTTCATTCTCTATTGTTGTTCCATGCCAGTCAAGTAAATTTTTTAACAGAAAATCTATTCATTCTGTCTTTACAGAACATTTAATTCCATCTCCAGTTGGCATATTGCACATTCTGAGAACCATCCAGGAGTAAGCCATGGATAAGATTATGGACTCGATTAGAAATGAAGGTACCGGAGAGAAAGCATCGGAGATATTGCATGTCATATCTTATTTTGGACCTGATGACATACATACAGGTATGTTTTCGATCTTACTTAGCAATCCGGATGAACTGAAGCAGGCTTTTGAGTTACTAAAACGACATTCGTTGATAGAATTTCTCCAAGAAACTGTAGTCCGCATCGACAAGGCAATTCAAACGAGGGTACGGACATACCTAAGAGACCAGAATAAGGAAGAAGATATTTTGAAACTGGCCATTAGACTGATATCTTTGAATCTGACCAACGTGAGCAATTTCTACCACGCCATGTCCGTATTCGAACATGCGAAAGAATTTTCGGGGAACGTCCAACTGATTGCGGAGTCCACTGGAATGGGAAGCCACGTGATTACGGGTTTGACGAAGCTATTTCGACACACGGAAGCCAGTTCGTTCGGCCGCGACGTATTCGATTTCGCGAAAAGAACACTGGGTGAACATCACTCTGAAACGTTTAATGTCCAGCACAACATGGGCACCCTTTTAGGAGCTGAGGGGAAGTACAGGGAAGCTCTGGAACTGTTGTTACCGTTGTACGAAAAAGACGTGGAGTTTTCCAACCAAAGTGAAGTCATCCAAACCCTGGTCACCATTGCCAGATCGCTAAGCGAGTCGTCCAAGTACGCAGAAGCGTTGCCCTACTACGACAGACTGTTGAGGAACTCGCAAGTGTCCAACACCCACGACAAAACGCTTTTAACAGCCTGGCATGATTACGCTCTTCTGTTGAAAGACATGGATATGAATGATAAGGCACTGCGCATTTTAAGAGAGGTCCTCCAGAAGGTACAGCAAATGTTAAGTGCAAAGGACGACGAATCAGCATGTCTAGTGAGATCCAGCATAGCGCACGTGCTTCTCAAGCAAGGCAAGTTGAGCGAAGCATTGGAAATTTTAGAAGAAGTGTATAGGCTAAGACAGACACACCTAGGGGAAATGCATGCAGATACTTTGAGAACACAACGCGACCTGGCTTGCGCTTTGATGAACCAAGGCGATTACGACAGAGCGCTTGCTTTACTTACCGATGTGGTGGGAAAATTCGATCAGGTTTTGGGTGAGCTGCACCCCGATACGTTATTAGCGCGTGCTAATATAGCCACCACCTTTTCACTTCGATGTCAGCTGGATGAGGCGCATCAAATACTCACCGACGTTTATCTGAAGCAGAGAAGGGTTCTCGTTGAACATCAAATCAAAATTTTGAGTGTGAAGCACAACATCGGATCGGTTCTTCTGATGCAAGGAAAGAGTGCCGAAGCCTTCATAGTTCTACAAGAGGCCTTGGAAGGATTCCTGATTATGTTTGGTCCCGCTCATTGGGAGACCTTGCAACTGAAGACCGAAGTCGACTTGCTGTTTCTCACCAACAAATTCAAGGACTCCTTTGCTGAAACTATCCACTCGCTAGCGAGAGACGGCGATTTTGACAAAGTTGCGTCTCTGATTCAAAGCGGAGAAGATGTCAATGCCAAAGACGACAAAGGGAAAGTACCACTCCATTACGCAGCAGAGTTCGGTCGTGTGCGATTGGTTAAACTTTTATTGGAAAGGGGCGCGGCTTACAACGCTAAAGACAATGAAGGCAGGACGCCCTTACAACTCGCCAAGGGTGTGGAATTATTCGTATTGCTTGCTACCACGAAAACCCTATTTAAAGATGTGAAAGTAGGGAATTTTGAAAAAATTCAAAAAATTCTTCGGGAATCAAATTACATTGTTAATGTCAAGGATAACGACGGTTACACCCCCTTGCACTGGGCTGCTTTTAAGGGCCGAACACATATCCTCCGTTTGCTGTTGGAATCCGGTGCTGATGCTACTCTGGTTTCCAACAAGGGCAACTCTCCTTTGCACGTAGCAACTGCCAAAGGTCACGGGGAAATTGTCGAAATGTTGGTGCAATACTTCAGGTGCGACAAATTGAGCGTTTTCATCAACGACAGAACCAAAGCCGGAGGCAACTCACCGTTGCACGTAGCTGCCGAACGTGGATTTGCGGACATTGTCAGAACTCTGCTGAAAAGTGGCGCAGCTTATGACATCCGTAACAGAGATGGTAAGACTCCAGTGGAAGTGGCTAAGGACCGGGGTGTTTGCAATCTGCTCGAACTAGTCGATTCACTCTTCAAAGACGCTACGAATGGGAATTCCAATATCGTTGACAAATTCGAGGGCGTTGATCCGGATGATCTTTTGGCGATTAAGAATGCCCGCGACAGCCAAAAGCACACGTTGTTGCAGGTTTCAATTAGGAATAAGCACCAAGAGGTAGCGCGCAAGCTTCTGAAAATCTTAAAAGGGGAAATTTCCAAAGGAATATTTTGGTGAGTTGTTTTCCGTCAGGCGAAAAGCCGATATAACTTCTGTATGCTGAGCATCTTTTTTAAAAAGAATGAACATAATATTTTGGGGGTGAATACATGAAATATTTTAGGAAAAATTTAAACTTTTTCAATATACACATTTAAAATGCAGGGCTGCCACTGGCGACCTTTTGCTACTACTTTACAAACTTGAAGACTAGTGGTATTTTTTTAAGCTAGGACGTCTCTAAAGCTACTGAATTCAAAATTTGGGCGACTTTTCTTAGAATTCTCACCAAAGATCAACGAAAACTAAGTTCCAATTGGAAACTAAGAGTGGGCCGAAAAAGGATTTTTCGAATATTTTAGGGAACATTTTAAATGGGTCGCCAATTTCAAGCTGTGGCAACCACGAAACAAAAACATCGGAATCTGGTTGCTAGATTGTCATGTAAACCTCATTAAGAAAATATTTAGTTTGTAAAATTTAAATTTCTTGGCGAGATCTTAACGTCTGCTTCATACTTAATGAGCACATTTTACCCGATTCGTTTTGTATCTGTTTTGTTGATTCATTTTGTATCTGTTTTGTTGATTCATTTTGTATTTTGAATATCTGTATATTTTGTATCGAAAAAAGTAGTAGATACGCGTTGTCAATCTATATTTTACATTTTATCTGTTTTTTTAGTTTTTAGCCCATCTGGGAAATACGTTATGAAATAAACTATTATTTTTGCAGTTCAGAATTAAACAATAAATATAATTCATGTAGTGCTTAAAAATTACTGAAAACTGATTTTATAGTGAATTTTTAAAATATAAACAAAGGATTGAGAAGCAATATGAAATGCACAATTTTATTAGCTTTAAAATTTAAAAGAAATGGAATGGTATAAGAATTCTGTGAACACTTTTATTTCCCTGATGATAAAATTTAATTTATGTGGAAATATGGTTGTAGTGGCGTATATTTTTTATCATTTCTAAAACTATCAATTCACTTTTTTAAAAATTTCTTAATGTGCTTTTGAAATATTTTTGATATATGTAATAATAAAAGAACGAGTTTTAAACCTTATGGAATCTACACTTCTACATGCATATGCACTGAGTTATTTGAGTCAACATCTGAAAATATTTTCAATTAAAAATAATATACTTCCCTTTCGACTTAATTTCCTTGTTGAGAAGCTAATCGATATATCTTATTCATATTTAATTTATCAAAAAAATTGTATTACTTTTTTATTTTCAATTTTAATTATCACTTTTGATAGTTGCTTTGTTTTCGTCGGCTAATTCTCAGTGATTTCATAACTCAATAAATGGAAACAAGGTTTTTTCGATAAGGGAAATATATACTCACTGAACAGATTATCTTAATCACCAATCAATAACTTATGTGTGCAAACTCATTATTGAAACTTTATGAACTCCATAAAATATAAATTTCGTGGAATTGAAATTTTTGTGTTCATTAAACATATACTTTGATACTGAATTTGATATATTTTGTGCCTTTGTATCTATTTTTTTATGAAGTGTAGTTGAAATATTTTCTCTGCATCCAACGTTTGAGTGATAGCTGACAGAGGCTATAACATACTGACTGTCTATGTTTTCATGGAATTTCATCTCTACATAGTGTGCTTATAAGAACTCATTAAAATATTTTCTCCCCCCTTCTAACCTAAATAGTTTTTCTTAAATTTAAAAACAACAATAAGTTTGTTTTCATTTGTATTTTATGAAGTGTATAAAAGTATTTTCTTATCTTAATCATTAAATTTCTACTCTTAAAATAACGCGTAATTTTGTGGAATTGAAAACTATTTTTTATTAATATTGAATTGAATACAATTTTCTCTGCTTTTAAAGCGGTACCTCAAATTAAACATTTCCTTTAAACATATTTCATGTGCTTTCAAAAAACTTGGATGCTCTTAATGAAACTACTTAAAAGGTTATATTTTTATGTGTATTTTGTAAGTTGCCTTCTATGAATATTTTCTATGCATAGAACAAGTGAACGTATGCGTGAAACAAGCTCACGGTAATTTGAGTGTACTTGTAATTTTTGTGAAGTAATAAATACTGTATGTTGTAATTTTGTTTGGTGTTTTCAGCTGACAAAAAGACAATTTCAGAGATGACAAGACAAAAAAATTTCGATTCCATATTATACTTACATTTGGAACTTACACTCGGAAGTGAAACTCACTTAAGTTAAAAAGTTCAAAATATGACTTGAGAGTGGTCTTTTCGTGACCAGAATGTGGTGATCGGTACAGCTTTGAAAAAAGACCTTTTTTGTGGCAACGCTTTTGGCGTGCTTTTGTAGCGAGTTGTGACAGGCAAAGGCAACACCGCTTTATTAGGATTATGCAACCTCGCGATTTGAATTATAAATTTTTGTAAATCATTCCTTTTTGATTTTACCATGCCTCTCTAGTTTGCTAGAATTAATGTGATCTTTTGTAACATTCATATTATATATAGCCTGGTTACATCAAATTTAACACTAACATATTATTTAACTTTGACAAATTTCTAACTTCAGAACTTCTATATTTCAGAAAAAGGAAGAATTTTTTCATAAAAGTAGATACCTAGTGGATGAAAAAATAATCAGCTGTGTGGATTTTTCCTTTCGTTAATTTTTGATTATTTTTCACTAAGCCTAAAACAATATTTTTTCAATAAAATTCTTCCTTTGCGACAAAAAACGAGCCAAAAGCTTTGCCACAAAAAAGTATCAAATCTGTACCAAAACGTAGTGAGTTAGGCTATGGAATTATTATTTTTCTCCGTTTTATTGGAACGTTTTTTGACTTGATGTTTCACTTGTAAGCCGACGATATAACATTCTGTGGATATAACATACAAATGCATTTATGCTCAAGTTTGTATGAACTTTTTTTAAAAAGTTAGGTATCTAAAATATTTGTCAAGAAAATAAGTTTTTAAGCTCATGGGCATTCCACAATTCCTCACATAGTATTTCCTGCTTCATACCTTTTTGTTATCGACATTTATTTCAAATACTATGTAATTTTATAAAATACTAATAACTATATACCCATGCTTGGGATGAATTGGTTAACTATTTTCAGTTTTCGTTAATAAATTGTAATTCCTATTCATCGCATGTAACAACTACCACACTCTAATAAAGGTACACGATTGTTAAATACACAATTTCAAAAGCGTAAATAAATGTCAAATGTAACATTTTTGTTGAATTTAAATTTTAAGTAAGAAAATAAAGTCTCTAGAGAGCGAAAATGTTACCTAGAATAATTGAGAGTATGCACATAAATGCTTTGTATATCATTTAAAACGAGAGTTTTGCAAAATTATCATACCATGATTCAAAATTTCTTTAAAACAAATTAAACATTTACTTTGATTATAAATATTCTACGAAACAAGTCAAATTGAAAATCCAGACGTCTTTAAACATAGATTAAAAAAACATCGAATGCAAAGCAATGATTAATCTGTTTTTTCATGATTGTTTCGAACTAATTCATTTTGCGCATGCCAAAAATAATTTCTAAAAATACCGAGGTTGCCATATTAGCTACCAGTCCTATGTTAAAAGGTTTTATGCTGTATTTTATGCACATTTTTATTCTCTATCGTCTATCCCAAATATTCAGACTTTTTTATATTTCGTGAAAAAATAAGACTCAAAATAAATAAAGTATTAGAATTCAAATTCCGTAAAAATAATTGCTTTTTTAACAGTACTGATAAAATAATCCAAGTCATCGTAATGCTCAATTAAAATTCCAGCTTCTCCAAAACTACCAAATAATGGTTGATTTAGGTCTAGTTAATCAGATATTTTAGCATGAAACGTGTCTAAATATGTAAGCATAGAAAATTAAAATAATGTTTTCACTAAACTAAAATATGATTCATAAAATATAGAACATTGTCTTAAAATATGTTGCACATTTTTTGTGATATCGCACAAACACATTGACACAAAAACACCAACGCAATCGAGTTCAGTCACTAAATGTATTCAAGTACTCACAGTATGCAAAGTTTCATGAAAATATATCCAACCGTTTGGATCTAGTACGGGCACATACATACTGATGGGCAGACACTAAATGCTGAAGATACTTATTTTGCATTTGAAGGGCCCAAAATGGATAAATAACTTGAACTGGGTGAAAATATTCAATGTACAAACACCATTTTTATTTTTATAGATTTGTTAAAGATAGTAATTATTTTAATTACAATGATCCTTTTGAACTTAGAAAATAAACTATTTTCACATTTCCCGGAACCTATGTCCATTGTCCTCTAAACCCTCCAAGTGATTTGGACGAGATATCTCGTACATCAAGATCTGATCAATTTTATAATGACCAGATATTGTCGATTCTTGCTATGATGATGAGACCTGATAGTCATAAAACACATTCAAAGGATCGTGTTTTCTTCTAATGACGAGATATCTCGTTCAACAAGATCTGGTCAGTTTTACTAATGACGAGATACCTCGTTGAGAAAACCAGAAGGAGGGTTAATACAGTTTCGAAGTCCACAGACCCACTTTTACTCCGAAGTTTATTATGAGCAAATAAGGAGTTATCTTTAACAATACTGATGGTTGTCGTGTCAACATAAAAATATTCGTCAATATCTTGATGACGAGATACCAACCCACCAAGAGATATCTACACTTGGTAGGTATTTTCATTAACATCGCACTGGAGCAACACAACGTGTTACTGGCGACGGTCCGAGATCATCCCCCTAAGGGAAAGAGCCGAGGACAAGTAATTTTGAACCAGAGTCAGATGACGAGGTCACACCTGATCTGGCACCCCACCCACCAAACTTCCACGCCTACGTGAGGACATTTGAGGCCACAGCAGATTTAACGTGCACCAGCCCCTTCGAACCCGACTGTCTTTGGTTGGATTCGAACTCGCAACCCTCCGGTTGCTAGTACGTTACTCTTCCAACCGCGACCCTGAAATCACTGGTAGGGCTGAGGAAAGGGATTAAAGTATAAAAATTTAAAAAGACCATTATAATTAATTTAATATATATTATATAAAAATATATAATAGATTTAATTCAAAATGTTATGGTAGGAGAGTGACAGAATTTTTTGAGGATTTAAAAATATTTTTTAACATTCGGCGTAATCAAGAGAAAAGTAGGGTTCGGTGTCGCTGGCGCCGAAGTCAGTGACTTCTCCAACTTTGCTATAGGACACTTTTGAGAATATCTCTCAAGAATCATTTCTCGAGTGCATGGATGAGGGCGAGAATCTTCTTGATCAATGGGTTATTTGCAGTGAAGCGATCAGTCAGGATAGTTGTAGAAAAGGGGTTGTTGCTAATCTCCGCGTCTATAGGGCACTTGTGCCAAGAGAATATCTCTCAAGAATCATTTCTCGAGTGCATGGATGAGGACGAGAATCTTCTTGATCAATGGGTTATTTGCAGTGAAGCGATCAGTCAGGATAGTTGTAGAAAAGGGGTTGTTTCTAATCTCCGCGTCTATAGGGCACTTGTGCCAAGAGAATATCTCTCAAGAATCATTTCTCGAGTGCATGGATGAGGGCGAGAATCTTCTTGATCAATGGGTTATTTGCAGTGAAGCGATCAGTCAGGATAGTTGTAGAAAAGGGGTTGTTGCTAATCTCCGCGTCTATAGGGCACTTGTGCCAAGAGAATATCTCTCAAGAATCCTTTCTCGAGTGCATGAATGAGGACGAGAATCTTCTTGATCAATGGGTTATTTGCAGTGAAGCGATCAGTCAGGATAGTTGTAGAAAAGGGGTTGTTGCTAATCTCCGCGTCTATAGGGCACTTGTGCCAAGAGAATATCTCTCAAGAATCATTTCTCGAGTGCATGAATGAGGACGAGAATCTTCTTGATCAATGGGTTATTTGCAGTGAAGCGATCAGTCAGGATAGTTGTAGAAAAGGGGTTGTTGCTAATCTCCGCGTCTATAGGGCACTTGTGCCAAGAGAATATCTCTCAAGAATCCTTTCTCGAGTGCATGAATGAGGACGAGAATCTTCTTGATCAATGGGTTATTTGCAGTGAAGCGATCAGTCAGGATAGTTGTAGAGAAGGGGTTGTTGCTAATCTCCGCGTCTATAGGGCACTTGTGCCAAGAGAATATCTCTCAAGAATCATTTCTCGAGTGCATGGATGAGGGCGAGAATCTTCTTGATCAATGGGTTATTTGCAGTGAAACGATCAGTCAGGATAGTTGTAGAAAAGGGGTTGTTGTTAATATCCGCGTCTATAGGGCACTTGTGCCAAGAGAATATCTCTCAAGAATCATTTCTCGAGTGCATGGATGAGGACGAGAATCTTCTTGATCAATGGGTTATTTGCAGTGAAGCGATCAGTCAGGATAGTTGTAGAAAAGGGGTTGTTTCTAATCTCCGCGTCTATAGGGCACTTGTGCCAAGAGAAGAATCATTTCTCGAGTGCATGGATGAGGGCGAGAATCTTCTTGATCAATGGGTTATTTGCAGTGAAGCGATCAGTCAGGATAGTTGTAGAAAAGGGGTTGTTGCTAATCTCCGCGTCTATAGGGCACTTGTGCCAAGAGAATATCTCTCAAGAATCCTTTCTCGAGTGCATGAATGAGGACGAGAATCTTCTTGATCAATGGGTTATTTGCAGTGAAGCGATCAGTCAGGATAGTTGTAGAAAAGGGGTTGTTGCTAATCTCCGCGTCTATAGGGCACTTGTGCCAAGAGAATATCTCTCAAGAATCATTTCTCGAGTGCATGGATGAGGGCGAGAATCTTCTTGATCAATGGGTTATTTGCAGTGAAGCGATCAGTCAGGATAGTTGTAGAAAAGGGGTTGTTGCTAATATCCGCGTCTATAGGGCACTTGTGCCAAGAGAATATCTCTCAAGAATCATTTCTCGAGTGCATGGATGAGGGCGAGAATCTTCTTGATCAATGGGTTATTTGCAGTGAAGCGATCAGTCAGGATAGTTGTAGAAAAGGGGTTGTTGCTAATATCCGCGTCTATAGGGCACTTGTGCCAAGAGAATATCTCTCAAGAATCATTTCTCGAGTGCATGGATGAGGACGAGAATCTTCTTGATCAATGGGTTATTTACAGTGAAGCGATCAGTCAGGATAGTTGTAGAAAAGGGGTTGTTGCTAATATCCGCGTCTATAGGGCACTTGTGCCAAGAGAATATCTCTCAAGAATCATTTCTCGAGTGCATGGATGAGGACGAGAATCTTCTTGATCAATGGGTTATTTACAGTGAAGCGATCAGTCAGGATAGTTGTAGAAAAGGGGTTGTTGCTAATCACCACTAGCAAATCCATAAGTCCATTCATCCGCACAAAGTCATACACCAAAAGAGGTTCGGAAAACAGGTCGTCTCGGGACAACCCCAGGCACTCTAGAATGTATGCCTAGGAGGCCTGGTTAGATTGGCATTTAAGGCAATCAGGATGAATCTTGCGACCACAGCAAAATGTGACTCCTCAGATGGCCATTGAAAAAGCGGGAAAGCGCTGTCTGAATAGTTTCGCAATTGAGAGCAAGAGATCTTCCGGGGCGATACCAAGTGTGTACCGGGGGAACGATCCATGCCTTATCAAGATTTTTTCCAATAGAGTAAAGCTCCAGAAACGTCAATGAGTGGGACAATGGTTCATCGACCCCCGCCTTCGCCAAATCATCCGCTACTTCGTTTCCCCTGAGGTCCACGTGTGAAGGGATCCACTGTACTTGCACCTCACAGAAGGATGAGACATGCTTGAGTCTGTTAAGTATCGTTATGCCAGTTCTATCTCCCACATTGAGCCAGTTAGATGTTGGATGGAGCTGCGACTGGTCAGACAAAATCCAAACGATCTTTGGGTTCGGAAGAAAAGGCGTAAGTGTATCAATTTCGTTTGATGTTAAAGGAAATATCTTGAGTTCGGATAACGTTGTTTGTTTGGTGGAAATGGGAAAATTTTGAATAGGGTGGAGGGAATAGGTTTAATTTTAAAATCGTTGTAAAGATGACAGCATTGGTAATATACCAAGGGCAGGGCTGCCACAGGTGACTTCTGTTACTATTTTTCAACCTTGGCGACTAGGCATATAATTTTAAACAAAGCTCCTATTTTCAATATTCTGGCGATTATTTTTGAAAACTCACCCACTGCCAACGAAACTTTAGTCCCCTTTTTTGAACTATTACTAACAGCACGCATCTCTACACGATTTCGGTGGTAATGGTAATTAATTAACGTCGCACTGGAGCAACACAACGTGCTATTGGCGACGGTCCGGGTTCCATCCCGAAGGGAAAGATTCGAGGACAGCGCCTCGTCGTTTTGAACCATGGTCAAATGACAAGGTCAGCACCTGAGCTGGCACCGCATTCTCCCATACCACGCCAACGTGAGGTATTTGAGGTCACAATAGATTTAAAGTGCACCAGCCCCCGCTCACACGACGGTCTTCGGATGTACCGAGTTTCGAACTCGCAACCCTCCGGTTGCAAATCCGTTTCTGTTCCAACCGGGCTACCGCGGACTCTTAAAATTCTGATTTTAAGTCCGAAGTTTGAAAAAAACGTACTTATGTATTAACCGTATGCCAGCGATTAATCGCCAAATGTGTTGGAAGGAGTATAAGACGGAAGAACTGGAACAATCTGGTTATATTCACTGCCAAGTGAACCACAAATACAATTTCATTGATTCTGATTGTTTCGCGAAACTTTTTTAGAACCACAGTTCAGTGCGTAGTTGCATTAGATACTCTTGTTTTATTTTCTGTTTTTACGTTGAAGAAAATTTTTACGTAACGCTTGATCGTTACGAAATAATGCTGGAAGAATATTCCCATTCCAATGCATATTTGGGGGCATTTGTCGCGAAACATGAACGAAGTAAAAAAAAAACATTAAAGATGGATCGACGATTTTTCCCGACTGTTGGAAGGGGTATAAGACGGAAGAACTGGAACAATATGGTTATATTCACTGCTAAGTGAACCACAAATACAATTTCATTGATTCTGAAACTGGCACACACACAGAATATAGAACGCATCTGGGGAAGTGAAAAATGGCGAAATAAACATCGAGGAACTTCTCACCACCACCTCGAGTCCCTACCTCGCAGAGTTTATAATAATATGTTTGATGCCAGCTTAAGGCAATTGCTAAACATTTTCCGCCCGAAACAAAACTTGGCTGATATTCGCCAATGGCATGCTGTTAATACGAAAGTACCGAAAAAAATATAAATTCTCTACAATTACGCCTTCTAAAACTATACATCTGGAATTAGCGAAACATTTCTTGTATAAATCTGGATATAAGACGTAGGGAAACGTGGGTGTAGTATTCGTAGAATTATAAAAAGTATTGGGGTAAGAACCTCAGTTTAAAAGTAAATTTATTTGTCCTCAGTATACATATTTTTACTGGACAGGAAAGTTTGGTAAAAATTTAAACAATTCTTAAGAGATGCTTAACTGATCAGGGCATGTCTTAAATCATTTTCGTAAATTAATAAATTGTAATGATTTCATGTCCAAATGTTTTTGAAACATTTCAAAATATCTATTAAGTGTATTTGCTTTTTATGGCAGTTGGTTTGCGGAATGAAACAGGTCCGGAATTCGGATAAGAGTATAAAACCAAAATATGACGAAGATTGATATTAATCGTTTTGATTTTTCTTTTGTTTCAAGTCTATTTTCCTCTGATGTTAACCCTCCTGGTGTTTGTCTCTATGATTAGCAAAACTGACCAGATCTTGATGGACAAGATATCTTGTCATCATCAAACAATCGGTAATATCTTGCGGACGAGATATCTCATTAGAAAAATTGGTCAGATCTTGATGGACGAACTATCTCGTCCTATACGCTTGGAGGGTTAAAAAGTTATTTTTTGGACACTTTTGGATGGTGTGAAATTAAGCATTTCTCCTGGCAACCCAAGTCGTCGCGTTCCGTCTGAATCTATCTTAAGGCAATATGTGGTACACAACTGATTTAATCCTCTGAGGAACCACACGCATAATTCCACCTTGTAACCTAAAGTCTTCCGTGCATGACTTTTAACCGATTTGGGGGCCGCTGTAGCCAAGTTGGAAGAGTAACGTATTAGCAACCGGAAGGTACACGTTAAATCTGTCGTTCTCCTGAAATGTCCTCACGTTGGCGTAGTGCGAGTGCGTTTGGAGAGTCGGATGAAAAGCTCAGGTGTTGACCTCGTCATCTGACCGTCATACAAAATTACGTGGTGTTGTCCTCGGTTCTTTCCCTTCGGGATTGATCCCGTACCGTCGCTAGTCGCCCGTTGTGTTGCTTCATTTCGACATTAATTAACTATCTAACCAATTTTGATATTCTTGACCAATTTAATTTTGCCAAATGATTCTATTATGAGGAAAGGAGCAATAGGCTTTCCGAAGGCATCTATTCCAAGGAAGGGACCAATCGAATATTTCCTTAGGGTCTTTTATTTACAGAATGGGCCAGTAGAATCGTTCCAAAGGATTTTATTCCGAGGAAATGACCTGTAGAATCGGCCCAAAGGACGATTCTATTCTTAAGAAAGGATCAACAGAATCATGGATTCTTTAGAAAAATGTGTTCTTTAGTCATTAAGTGTGTCGTTTAGTAAAAGCAACACTACAGTTATCGAAAATTTCGCTACTTTCAGAGGGTTATGCAATAGACCAAATCAGCTTGGTGATAACATCTGTAGATAAACATGGGGATATCAGAAAGAATCAGTTTCGCTTTTGTTTGATAAGTCCATTTACGATTATTTTATCCTTGATAAAAAAATTCCTCAGCTAAAACTTTTATCTGCAACAGACATTTGCTTACCCCGACTGCATTCTTTCATTCTCTATTGTTGTTCCATGCCAGTCAAGTAAATTCTTTAACAGAAAATCTATTCATTCTGTCTTTACAGAACATTTAATTCCATCTCCAGTTGGCATATTGCACATTCTGAGAACCATCCAGGAGTAAGCCATGGATAAGATTATGGACTCGATTAGAAATGAAGGTACCGGAGAGAAAGCATCGGAGATATTGCATGTCATATCTTATTTTGGACCTGATGACATACATACAGGTATGTTTTCGATCTTACTTAGCAATCCGGATGAACTGAAGCAGGCTTTTGAGTTACTAAAACGACATTCGTTGATAGAATTTCTCCAAGAAACTGTAGTCCGCATCGACAAGGCAATTCAAACGAGGGTACGGACATACCTAAGAGACCAGAATAAGGAAGAAGATATTTTGAAACTGGCCATTAGACTGATATCTTTGAATCTGACCAACGTGAGCAATTTCTACCACGCCATGTCCGTATTCGAACATGCGAAAGAATTTTCGGGGAACGTCCAACTGATTGCGGAGTCCACTGGAATGGGAAGCCACGTGATTACGGGTTTGACGAAGCTATTTCGATACACGGAAGCCAGTTCGTTCGGCCGCGACATATTCGATTTCGCGAAAAGAACACTGGGTGAACATCACTCTGAAACGTTGAATGTCCAGCACAACATGGGCACCCTTTTAGGAGCTGAGGGGAAGTACATGGAAGCTCTGGAACTGTTGTTACCGTTGTACGAAAAAGACGTGGAGTTTTCCAACCAAAGTGAAGTCATCCACACCATGATCACCATTGCCAGATCGCTAAGCGAGTCGTCCAAGTACGCAGAAGCGATGCCCTACTACGACAGACTGTTGAGGAACTCGCAAGTGTCCAACACCCACGACAAAACGCTTTTAACAGCCTGGCATGATTACGCTCTTCTGTTGAAAGACATGGATTTGAATGATAAGGCACTGCGCATTTTAAGAGAGGTCCTCCAGAAGGAACAGCAAATATTAAGTGCAAAGGACGACGAATCAGCATGTCTAGTGAGATCCAGCATCGCGCACGTGCTTCTCAAGCAAGGCAAGTTGAGCGAAGCATTGGAAATTTTAGAAGAAGTGTATAGGCTAAGACAGACACACCTAGGGGAAATGCATGCAGATACTTTGAGAACACAACGCGACCTGGCTTGCGCTTTGATGAACCAAGGCGATTACGACAGAGCGCTTTCTTTACTTAGAGATGTTGTGGGGAAATTCGATCAGGTTTTGGGTGAGCTGCACCCCGATACGTTAGCAGCGCGTGCTAATTTAGCCACCACCTTTTCACTTCGATGTCAGCTGGATGAGGCGCATCAAATGCTCACGGACGTTTATCTGAAGCAGAGAAGCGTTCTCGGCGAACATCAAGTCGAAACTTTGAGAGTGAAGCACAACATCGGAGCGGTTCTTCTGAAGCAAGGAAAGAGTGCCGAAGCCTTGATAGTTCTACAAGAGGTCTTGGAAGGATTCCTGATTGTGTTTGGTCCCGCTCATAGGGAGACCTCGCAACTGAAGACCGAAGTCGACTTGCTGTTTCTCACCAACAAATTCAAGGACTCCTTTGCTGAAACTATCCACTCGCTAGCGAGAGACGGCGATTTTCACAAAGTTGCGTCTCTGATTCAAAGCGGGGAAGATGTCAATGCCAAAGACTACAAAGGGAAAGTACCACTCCATTACGCAGCAGAGTTCGGTCGTGTGCGATTGGTTAAACTTTTATTGGAAAGGGGCGCGGCTTACGATGCTAAAGACAATGAAGGCAGGACGCCCTTACAACTCGCTAAGGGTGTGGAATTATTCGAATTGCTTGCTACCACGAAAACCCTATTCAAAGATGTGAAAGTAGGGAATTGTGAAAAAATTGAAAGAATTCTTCGGGAATCAAATTACATTGTTAATGTCAAGGATATCGACGGTTACACCCCCTTGCACTGGGCTGCTTTTAAGGGCCGAACACATATCCTCCGTTTGCTGTTGGAATCCGGTGCTGATGCTACTCTGGTTTCCAACAAGGGCAACTCTCCTTTGCACGTAGCAACTGCGAAAGGTCACGGGGAAATTGTCGAAATGTTGGTGCAATACTTCAGGTGCGACAAATTGAGCGTTTTCATCAACGGCAGAACCAAAGCCGGAGGCAACTCACCGTTGCACGTAGCTGCTGAACGCGGATTTGCGGACATCGTCAGAACTCTGCTGAAAAATGGCGCAGCTTATGACATCCGTAACAGAGATGGTAAGACTCCAGTGGAAGTGGCTAAGGACCGGGGTGTTTGCAATCTGCTCGAACTAGTCGATTCACTCTTCAAAGACGCTACGAATGGGAATTCCAATATCGTTGACAAATTCGAGGGCGTCGATCCGGATGATCTTTTGGCGATTAAGAATGCCCGCGACAGCCAAAAGCACACGTTGTTGCAGGTTTCAATTAGGAATAAGCACCAAGAGGTAGCGCGCAAGCTTCTGAAAATCTTAAAAGGGGAAATTTCCAAAGGAATATTTTAGTGAGTTGTTTTCCGTCAGGCGAAAAGCCAATATAACTTCTGTATGCTGAGCATCTTTTTTTAAAAAAGAATGAACATAATATTTTGGGGGTGAATACATGAAATATTTTAGGAAAAATTTAAACTTTTTCAATATACACATTCAAAATTCAGGGCTGCCACTGGCGACCTTTTGCTACTACTTTACAAACTTGAAGACTAGTGGTATTTTTTTAAGCTAGAACGTCTCTAAAGCTACTGAATTCAAAATTTTGGCGACTTTTCTTAGAATTCTCACCAAAGATCAACGAAAACTAAGTTCCAATTAGAAACTAAGAGTGGGCCGAAAAAAGATTTTTCGAATATTTTAGGGAACATTTTAAATGGTTCGCCAATTTCAAAGTTTTGGCACCAAGCTGTGGCAACCACGAAACGAAAACATCTCTCGGAATCTGGTTGCTAGATTGTCATGTAAACCTCATTAAGAAAATATTTAGTTTGTAAAATTTAAATTTCTTGGCGAGATCTTAACGTCTGCTTCATACTTACTGAGCACATTTTATCCGATTCATTTTGTATCTGTTTTGTTGATTCATTTCGTTTCTTAATTATTTCATATTTTTGTATTTTGAATATTTGTATATTTTGTATTGAAAAAAGTAGTAGGGACGCGTTGTCAATCTATATTTTACATTTTATCTCTTTTTTTTCGTTTTTAGCCCATCTGGGAAATACATTTAAGTTATGAAATAAACTATTATTTTTGCAGTTCAGAATTAAACAATAAATATAATTCATGTAATGCTTAAAAATTACTAAAAGTGATTTTATAGTGAATTTTTAAAATATAAACAAAGGATTGAGAAGCAATATGAAATGCACAATTTTATTAGCTTTAAAATTTAAAAGAAATGGAATGGTATAAGAATTCTGTGAACACTTTTATTTCCCTGATGATAAAATTTAATTTATGTGGAAATATGGTTGTAGTGGCGTATATTTTTTATCATTTCTAAAACTATCAATTCACTTTTTTAAAAATTTCTTAATGTGCTTTTGAAATATTTTTGATATATGTAATAATAAAAGAACGAGTTTTAAACCTTATGGAATCTACACTTCTACATGCATATGCACTGAGTTATTTGAGTCAACATCTGAAAATATTTTCAATTAAAAATAATATACTTCCCTTTCGACTTAATTTCCTTGTTGAGAAGCTAATCGATATATCTTATTCATATTTAATTTATCAAAAAAATTGTATTACTTTTTTATTTTCAATTTTAATTATCACTTTTGATAGTTGCTTTGTTTTCGTCGGCTAATTCTCAGTGATTTCATAACTCAATAAATGGAAACAAGGTTTTTTCGATAAGGGAAATATATACTCACTGAACAGATTATCTTAATCACCAATCAATAACTTATGTGTGCAAACTCATTATTGAAACTTTATGAACTCCATAAAATATAAATTTCGTGGAATTGAAATTTTTGTGTTCATTAAACATATACTTTGATACTGAATTTGATATATTTTGTGCCTTTGTATCTATTTTTTTATGAAGTGTAGTTGAAATATTTTCTCTGCATCCAACGTTTGAGTGATAGCTGACAGAGGCTATAACATACTGACTGTCTATGTTTTCATGGAATTTCATCTCTACATAGTGTGCTTATAAGAACTCGTTAAAATATTTTCTCCCCCCTTCTAACCTAAATAGTTTTTCTTAAATTTAAAAACAACAATAAGTTTGTTTTCATTTGTATTTTATGAAGTGTATAAAAGTATTTTCTTATCTTAATCATTAAATTTCTACTCTTAAAATAACGCGTAATTTTGTGGAATTGAAAACTATTTTTTATTAATATTGAATTGAATACAATTTTCTCTGCTTTTAAAGCGGTACCTCAAATTAAACATTTCCTTTAAACATATTCCATGTGCTTCAAAAAACTTGGATGCTCTTAATGAAACTACTTAAAAGGTTATATTTTTATGTGTATTTTGTAAGTTGCCTTCTATGAATATTTTCTATGCATAGAACAAGTGAACGTATGCGTGAAACAAGCTCACGGTAATTTGAGTGTACTTGTAATTTTTGTGAAGTAATAAATACTGTATGTTGTAATTTTGTTTGGTGTTTTCAGCTGACAAAAAGACAATTTCAGAGATGACAAGACAAAAAAAATTCGATTCCATATTATACTTACATTTGGAACTTACACTCGGAAGTGAAACTCACTTAAGTTAAAAAGTTCAAAATATGACTTGAGAGTGGTCTTTTCGTGACCAGAATGTGGTGATCGGTACAGCTTTGAAAAAAGACCTTTTTGTGGCAACGCTTTTGGCGTGCTTTTGTAGCGAGTTGTGACAGGCAAAGGCAACACCGCTTTATTAGGATTATGCAACCTCGCGATTTGAATTATAAATTTTTGTAAATCATTCCTTTTTGATTTTACCATGCCTCTCTAGTTTGCTATAATTAATGTGATATTTTGTAACATTCATATTATATATAGCCTGGTTACATCAAATTTAACACTAACATATTATTTAACTCTGACAAATTTCTAACTTCAGAACTTCTATATTTCAGAAAAAGGAAGAATTTTTTCATAAAAGTAGATACCTAGTGGATGAAAAAATAATCAGCTGTGTGGATTTTTCCTTTCGTTAATTTTTAATTATTTTTCACTAAGCCTAAAACAATATTTTTTCAATAAAATTCTTCCTTTGCGACAAAAAACGAGCCAAAAGCTTTGCCACAAAAAAGTATCAAATCTGTACCAAAACGTAGTGAGTTAGGCTATGGAATTATTATTTTTCTCCGTTTTATTGGAACGTTTTTTGACTTGATGTTTCACTTGTAAGCCGACGATATAACATTCTGTGGATATAACATACAAATGCATTTATGCTCAAGTTTGTATGAACTTTTTTTAAAAAGTTAGGTATCTAAAATATTTGTCAAGAAAATAAGTTTTTAAGCTCATGGGCATTCCACAATTCCTCACATAGTATTTCCTGCTTCATACCTTTTTGTTATCGACATTTATTTCAAATACTATGTAATTTTATAAAATACTAATAACTATATACCCATGCTTGGGATGAATTGGTTAACTATTTTCAGTTTTCGTTAATAAATTGTAATTCCTATTCATCGCATGTAACAACTACCACACTCTAATAAAGGTACACGATTGTTAAATACACAATTTCAAAAGCGTAAATAAATGTCAAATGTAACATTTTTGTTGAATTTAAATTTTAAGTAAGAAAATAAAGTCTCTAGAGAGCGAAAATGTTACCTAGAATAATTGAGAGTATGCACATAAATGCTTTGTATATCATTTAAAACGAGAGTTTTGCAAAATTATCATACCATGATTCAAAATTTCTTTAAAACAAATTAAACATTTACTTTGATTATAAATATTCTACGAAACAAGTCAAATTGAAAATCCAGACGTCTTTAAACATAGATTAAAAAAACATCGAATGCAAAGCAATGATTAATCTGTTTTTTCATGATTGTTTCGAACTAATTCATTTTGCGCATGCCAAAAATAATTTCTAAAAATACCGAGGTTGCCATATTAGCTACCAGTCCTATGTTAAAAGGTTTTATGCTGTATTTTATGCACATTTTTATTCTCTATCGTCTATCCCAAATATTCAGACTTTTTTATATTTCGTGAAAAAATAAGACTCAAAATAAATAAAGTATTAGAATTCAAATTCCGTAAAAATAATTGCTTTTTTAACAGTACTGATAAAATAATCCAAGTCATCGTAATGCTCAATTAAAATTCCAGCTTCTCCAAAACTACCAAATAATGGTTGATTTAGGTCTAGTTAATCAGATATTTTAGCATGAAACGTGTCTAAATATGTAAGCATAGAAAATTAAAATAATGTTTTCACTAAACTAAAATATGATTCATAAAATATAGAACATTGTCTTAAAATATGTTGCACATTTTTTGTGATATCGCACAAACACATTGACACAAAAACACCAACGCAATCGAGTTCAGTCACTAAATGTATTCAAGTACTCACAGTATGCAAAGTTTCATGAAAATATATCCAACCGTTTGGATCTAGTACGGGCACATACATACTGATGGGCAGACACTAAATGCTGAAGATACTTATTTTGCATTTGAAGGGCCCAAAATGGATAAATAACTTGAACTGGGTGAAAATATTCAATGTACAAACACCATTTTTATTTTTATAGATTTGTTAAAGATAGTAATTATTTTAATTACAATGATCCTTTTGAACTTAGAAAATAAACTATTTTCACATTTCCCGGAACCTATGTCCATTGTCCTCTAAACCCTCCAAGTGATTTGGACGAGATATCTCGTACATCAAGATCTGATCAATTTTATAATGACCAGATATTGTCGATTCTTGCTATGATGATGAGACCTGATAGTCATAAAACACATTCAAAGGATCGTGTTTTCTTCTAATGACGAGATATCTCGTTCAACAAGATCTGGTCAGTTTTACTAATGACGAGATACCTCGTTGAGAAAACCAGAAGGAGGGTTAATACAGTTTCGAAGTCCACAGACCCACTTTTACTCCGAAGTTTATTATGAGCAAATAAGGAGTTATCTTTAACAATACTGATGGTTGTCGTGTCAACATAAAAATATTCGTCAATATCTTGATGACGAGATACCAACCCACCAAGAGATATCTACACTTGGTAGGTATTTTCATTAACATCGCACTGGAGCAACACAACGTGTTACTGGCGACGGTCCGAGATCATCCCCCTAAGGGAAAGAGCCGAGGACAAGTAATTTTGAACCAGAGTCAGATGACGAGGTCACACCTGATCTGGCACCCCACCCACCAAACTTCCACGCCTACGTGAGGACATTTGAGGCCACAGCAGATTTAACGTGCACCAGCCCCTTCGAACCCGACTGTCTTTGGTTGGATTCGAACTCGCAACCCTCCGGTTGCTAGTACGTTACTCTTCCAACCGCGACCCTGAAATCACTGGTAGGGCTGAGGAAAGGGATTAAAGTATAAAAATTTAAAAAGACCATTATAATTAATTTAATATATATTATATAAAAATATATAATAGATTTAATTCAAAATGTTATGGTAAGAGAGTGACAGAATTTTTTGAGGATTTAAAAATATTTTTTAACATTCGGCGTAATCAAGAGAAAAGTAGGGTTCGGTGTCGCTGGCGCCGAAGTCAGTGACTTCTCCAACTTTGCTATAGGACACTTTTGCTAAGAGAATATCTCTCAAGAATCATTTCACGAGTGCATGGGTGAGGGCGAGAATCTTCTTGATCAATGGGTTATTTGCAGTGAAGCGATCAGTCAGGATAGTTGTAGAAAAGGGGTTGTTTCTAATCTCCGCGTCTATAGGGCACTTGTGCCAAGAGAATATCTCTCAAGAATCATTTCTCGAGTGCATGGATGAGGACGAGAATCTTCTTGATCAATGGGTTATTTGCAGTGAAGCGATCAGTCAGGATAGTTGTAGAAAAGGGGTTGTTTCTAATCTCCGCGTCTATAGGGCACTTGTGCCAAGAGAATATCTCTCAAGAATCATTTCTCGAGTGCATGGATGAGGACGAGAATCTTCTTGATCAATGGGTTATTTGCAGTGAAGCGATCAGTCAGGATAGTTGTAGAAAAGGGGTTGTTGCTAATCTCCGCGTCTATAGGGCACTTGTGCCAAGAGAATATCTCTCAAGAATCCTTTCTCGAGTGCATGAATGAGGACGAGAATCTTCTTGATCAATGGGTTATTTGCAGTGAAGCGATCAGTCAGGATAGTTGTAGAAAAGGGGTTGTTGCTAATCTCCGCGTCTATAGGGCACTTGTGCCAAGAGAATATCTCTCAAGAATCATTTCTCGAGTGCATGGATGAGGACGAGAATCTTCTTGATCAATGGGTTATTTGCAGTGAAGCGATCAGTCAGGATAGTTGTAGAAAAGGGGTTGTTGCTAATCTCCGCGTCTATAGGGCACTTGTGCCAAGAGAATATCTCTCAAGAATCATTTCTCGAGTGCATGGATGAGGACGAGAATCTTCTTGATCAATGGGTTATTTGCAGTGAAGCGATCAGTCAGGATAGTTGTAGAAAAGGGGTTGTTGCTAATCTCCGCGTCTATAGGGCACTTGTGCCAAGAGAATATCTCTCAAGAATCCTTTCTCGAGTGCATGAATGAGGACGAGAATCTTCTTGATCAATGGGTTATTTGCAGTGAAGCGATCAGTCAGGATAGTTGTAGAAAAGGGGTTGTTGCTAATCTCCGCGTCTATAGGGCACTTGTGCCAAGAGAATATCTCTCAAGAATCATTTCTCGAGTGCATGGATGAGGACGAGAATCTTCTTGATCAATGGGTTATTTGCAGTGAAGCGATCAGTCAGGATAGTTGTAGAAAAGGGGTTGTTGCTAATATCCGCGTCTATAGGGCACTTGTGCCAAGAGAATATCTCTCAAGAATCATTTCTCGAGTGCATGGATGAGGACGAGAATCTTCTTGATCAATGGGTTATTTGCAGTGAAGCAATCAGTCAGGATAGTTGTAGAAAAGGGGTTGTTGCTAATCACCACTAGCAAATCCATAAGTCCATTCATCCGCACAAAGTCATACACCAAAAGAGGTTCGGAAAACAGGTCGTCTCGGGACAACCCCAGGCACTCTAGAATGTATGCCTAGGAGGCCTGGTTAGATTGGCATTTAAGGCAATCAGGATGAATCTTGCGACCACAGCAAAATGTGACTCCTCAGATGGCCATTGAAAAAGCGGGAAAGCGCTGTCTGAATAGTTTCGCAATTGAGAGCAAGAGATCTTCCGGGGCGATACCAAGTGTGTACCGGGGGAACGATCCATGCCTTATCAAGATTTTTTCCAATAGAGTAAAGCTCCAGAAACGTCAATGAGTGGGACAATGGTTCATCGACCCCCGCCTTCGCCAAATCATCCGCTACTTCGTTTCCCCTGAGGTCCACGTGTGAAGGGATCCACTGTACTTGCACCTCACAGAAGGATGAGACATGCTTGAGTCTGTTAAGTATCGTTATGCCAGTTCTATCTCCCACACTGAGCCAGTTAGATGTTGGATGGAGCTGCGACTGGTCAGACAAAATCCAAACGATCTTTGGGTTCGGAAGAAAAGGCGTAAGTGTATCAATTTCGTTTGATGTTAAAGGAAATATCTTGAGTTCGGATAACGTTGTTTGTTTGGTGGAAATGGGAAAATTTTGAATAGGGTGGAGGGAATAGGTTTAATTTTAAAATCGTTGTAAAGATGACAGCATTGGTAATATACCAAGGGCAGGGCTGCCACAGGTGACTTCTGTTACTATTTTTCAACCTTGGCGACTAGGCATATAATTTTAAACAAAGCTCCTATTTTCAATATTCTGGCGATTATTTTTGAAAACTCACCCACTGCCAACGAAACTTTAGTCCCCTTTTTTGAACTATTACTAACAGCACGCATCTCTACACGATTTCGGTGGTAATGGTAATTAATTAACGTCGCACTGGAGCAACACAACGTGCTATTGGCGACGGTCCGGGTTCCATCCCGAAGGGAAAGATTCGAGGACAGCGCCTCGTCGTTTTGAACCATGGTCAAATGACAAGGTCAGCACCTGAGCTGGCACCGCATTCTCCCATACCACGCCAACGTGAGGTATTTGTTTTATTTTTTATTATTTTATTATTTCAATTAACGTCACACTGGAGCAACACAATGGGCTATTGGTGACGGTCCGGGATCAATCCCAAAGGGAAAGATCCGAGGACAACACCACGTAATTTTGAACCACGGTCAGATGACGAGGCAACACCTGAGCTGGCACCCCACTCTCCAAACTTCCACACCACGCCAACGTGAGGTATTTGAGGTCACAATAGATTTAAAGTGCACCAGCCCCCGCTCACACGACGGTCTTCGGATGTACCGAGTTTCGAACTCGCAACCCTCCGGTTGCAAATCCGTTTCTGTTCCAACCGGGCTACCGCGGACTCTTAAAATTCTGATTTTAAGTCCGAAGTTTGAAAAAAACGTACTTATGTATTAACCGTATGCCAGCGATTAATCGCCAAATGTGTTGGAAGGAGTATAAGACGGAAGAACTGGAACAATCTGGTTATATTCACTGCCAAGTGAACCACAAATACAATTTCATTGATTCTGATTGTTTCGCGAAACTTTTTTAGAACCACAGTTCAGTGCGTAGTTGCATTAGATACTCTTGTTTTATTTTCTGTTTTTACGTTGAAGAAAATTTTTACGTAACGCTTGATCGTTACGAAATAATGCTGGAAGAATATTCCCATTCCAATGCATATTTGGGGGCATTTGTCGCGAAACATGAACGAAGTAAAAAAAAAACATTAAAGATGGATCGACGATTTTTCCCGACTGTTGGAAGGGGTATAAGACGGAAGAACTGGAACAATATGGTTATATTCACTGCTAAGTGAACCACAAATACAATTTCATTGATTCTGAAACTGGCACACACACAGAATATAGAACGCATCTGGGGAAGTGAAAATGGCGAAATAAACATCGAGGAACTTCTCACCACCACCTCGAGTCCCTACCTCGCAGAGTTTATAATAATATGTTTGATGCCAGCTTAAGGCAATTGCTAAACATTTTCCGCCCGAAACAAAACTTGGCTGATATTCGCCAATGGCATGCTGTTAATACGAAAGTACCGAAAAAAATATAAATTCTCTACAATTACGCCTTCTAAAACTATACATCTGGAATTAGCGAAACATTTCTTGTATAAATCTGGATATAAGACGTAGGGAAACGTGGGTGTAGTATTCGTAGAATTATAAAAAGTATTGGGGTAAGAACCTCAGTTTAAAAGTAAATTTATTTGTCCTCAGTATACATATTTTTACTGGACAGGAAAGTTTGGTAAAAATTTAAACAATTCTTAAGAGATGCTTAACTGATCAGGGCATGTCTTAAATCATTTTCGTAAATTAATAAATTGTAATGATTTCATGTCCAAATGTTTTTGAAACATTTCAAAATATCTATTAAGTGTATTTGCTTTTTATGGCAGTTGGTTTGCGGAATGAAACAGGTCCGGAATTCGGATAAGAGTATAAAACCAAAATATGACGAAGATTGATATTAATCGTTTTGATTTTTCTTTTGTTTCAAGTCTATTTTCCTCTGATGTTAACCCTCCTGGTGTTTGTCTCTATGATTAGCAAAACTGACCAGATCTTGATGGACAAGATATCTTGTCATCATCAAACAATCGGTAATATCTTGCGGACGAGATATCTCATTAGAAAAATTGGTCAGATCTTGATGGACGAACTATCTCGTCCTATACGCTTGGAGGGTTAAAAAGTTATTTTTTGGACACTTTTGGATGGTGTGAAATTAAGCATTTCTCCTGGCAACCCAAGTCGTCGCGTTCCGTCTGAATCTATCTTAAGGCAATATGTGGTACACAACTGATTTAATCCTCTGAGGAACCACACGCATAATTCCACCTTGTAACCTAAAGTCTTCCGTGCATGACTTTTAACCGATTTGGGGGCCGCTGTAGCCAAGTTGGAAGAGTAACGTATTAGCAACCGGAAGGTACACGTTAAATCTGTCGTTCTCCTGAAATGTCCTCACGTTGGCGTAGTGCGAGTGCGTTTGGAGAGTGGGATGAAAAGCTCAGGTGTTGACCTCGTCATCTGACCGTCATACAAAATTACGTGGTGTTGTCCTCGGTTCTTTCCCTTCGGGATTGATCCCGTACCGTCGCTAGTCGCCCGTTGTGTTGCTTCATTTCGACATTAATTAACTATCTAACCAATTTTGATATTCTTGACCAATTTAATTTTGCCAAATGATTCTATTATGAGGAAAGGAGCAATAGGCTTTCCGAAGGCATCTATTCCAAGGAAGGGACCAATCGAATATTTCCTTAGGGTCTTTTATTTACAGAATGGGCCAGTAGAATCGTTCCAAAGGATTTTATTCCGAGGAAATGACCTGTAGAATCGGCCCAAAGGACGATTCTATTCTTAAGAAAGGATCAACAGAATCATGGATTCTTTAGAAAAATGTGTTCTTTAGTCATTAAGTGTGTCGTTTAGTAAAAGCAACACTACAGTTATCGAAAATTTCGCTACTTTCAGAGGGTTATGCAATAGACCAAATCAGCTTGGTGATAACATCTGTAGATAAACATGGGGATATCAGAAAGAATCAGTTTCGCTTTTGTTTGATAAGTCCATTTACGATTATTTTATCCTTGATAAAAAAATTCCTCAGCTAAAACTTTTATCTGCAACAGACATTTGCTTACCCCGACTGCATTCTTTCATTCTCTATTGTTGTTCCATGCCAGTCAAGTAAATTCTTTAACAGAAAATCTATTCATTCTGTCTTTACAGAACATTTAATTCCATCTCCAGTTGGCATATTGCACATTCTGAGAACCATCCAGGAGTAAGCCATGGATAAGATTATGGACTCGATTAGAAATGAAGGTACCGGAGAGAAAGCATCGGAGATATTGCATGTCATATCTTATTTTGGACCTGATGACATACATACAGGTATGTTTTCGATCTTACTTAGCAATCCGGATGAACTGAAGCAGGCTTTTGAGTTACTAAAACGACATTCGTTGATAGAATTTCTCCAAGAAACTGTAGTCAGCATCGACAAGGCAATTCAAACGAGGGTAAGGACATACCTAAGAGACCAGAATAAGGAAGAAGATATTTTGAAACTGGCCATTAGACTGATATCTTTGAATCTGACCAACGTGAGCAATTTCTACCACGCCATGTCCGTATTCGAACATGCGAAAGAATTTTCGGGGAACGTCCAACTGATTGCGGAGTCCACTGGAATGGGAAGCCACGTGATTACGGGTTTGACGAAGCTATTTCGATACACGGAAGCCAGTTCGTTCGGCCGCGACATATTCGATTTCGCGAAAAGAACACTGGGTGAACATCACTCTGAAACGTTGAATGTCCAGCACAACATGGGCACCCTTTTAGGAGCTGAGGGGAAGTACAGGGAAGCTCTGGAACTGTTGTTACCGTTGTACGAAAAAGACGTGGAGTTTTCCAACCAAAGTGAAGTCATCCACACCATGATCACCATTGCCAGATCGCTAAGCGAGTCGTCCAAGTACGCAGAAGCGATGCCCTACTACGACAGACTGTTGAGGAACTCGCAAGTGTCCAACACCCACGACAAAACGCTTTTAACAGCCTGGCATGATTACGCTCTTCTGTTGAAAGACATGGATTTGAATGATAAGGCACTGCGCATTTTAAGAGAGGTCCTCCAGAAGGAACAGCAAATATTAAGTGCAAAGGACGACGAATCAGCATGTCTAGTGAGATCCAGCATCGCGCACGTGCTTCTCAAGCAAGGCAAGTTGAGCGAAGCATTGGAAATTTTAGAAGAAGTGTATAGGCTAAGACAGACACACCTAGGGGAAATGCATGCAGATACTTTGAGAACACAACGCGACCTGGCTTGCGCTTTGATGAACCAAGGCGATTACGACAGAGCGCTTTCTTTACTTAGAGATGTTGTGGGGAAATTCGATCAGGTTTTGGGTGAGCTGCACCCCGATACGTTAGCAGCGCGTGCTAATTTAGCCACCACCTTTTCACTTCGATGTGAGCTGGATGAGGCGCATCAAATGCTCACGGACGTTTATCTGAAGCAGAGAAGCGTTCTCGGCGATCATCAAATCGAAACTTTGAGAGTGAAGCACAACATCGGAGCGGTTCTTCTGAAGCAAGGAAAGAGTGCCGAAGCCTTGATAGTTCTACAAGAGGTCTTGGAAGGATTCCTGATTGTGTTTGGTCCCGCTCATTGGGAGACCTCGCAACTGAAGATTTTAGTCGACTTGCTGTTTCTCACCAACAAATTCAAGGACTCCTTTGCTGAAACTATCCACTCGCTAGCGAGAGACGGCGATTTTCACAAAGTTGCGTCTCTGATTCAAAGCGGGGAAGATGTCAATGCCAAAGACGACAAAGGGAAAGTACCACTCCATTACGCAGCAGAGTTCGGTCGTGTGCGATTGGTTAAACTTTTATTGGAAAGGGGCGCGGCTTACGATGCTAAAGACAATGAAGGCAGGATGCCCTTACAACTCGCTAAGGGTGTGGAATTATTCGAATTGCTTGCTACCACGAAAACCCTATTCAAAGATGTGAAAGTAGGGAATTGTGAAAAAATTGAAAGAATTCTTCGGGAATCAAATTACATTGTTAATGTCAAGGATAACGACGGTTACACCCCCTTGCACTGGGCTGCTTTTAAGGGCCGAACACATATCCTCCGTTTGCTGTTGGAATCCGGTGCTGATGCTACTCTGTTTTCCAACAAGGGCAACTCTCCTTTGCACGTAGCAATTGCCAAAGGTCACGGGGAAATTGTCGAAATGTTGGTGCAATTCTTCAGGTGCGACAAATTGAGCGTTTTCATCAACGGCAGAACCAAAGCCGGAGGCAACTCACCGTTGCACGTAGCTGCTGAACGCGGATTTGCGGACATTGTCAGAACTCTACTGAAAAATGGCGCAGCTTATGACATCCGTAACAGAGATGGTAAGACTCCAGTGGAAGTGGCTAAGGACCGGGGTGTTTGCAATCTGCTCGAACTAGTCGATTCACTCTTCAAAGACGCTACGAATGGGAATTCCAATATCGTTGACAAATTCGAGGGCGTCGATCCGGATGATCTTTTGGCGATTAAGAATGCCTGCGACAGCCAAAAGCACACGTTGTTGCAGGTTTCAATTAGGAATAAGCACCAAGAGGTAGCGCGCAAGCTTCTGAAAATCTTAAAAGGGGAAATTTCCAAAGGAATATTTTAGTGAGTTGTTTTCCGTCAGGCGAAAAGCCAATATAACTTCTGTATGCTGAGCATCTTTTTTAAAAAAGAATGAACATAATATTTTGGGGGTGAATACATGAAATATTTTAGGAAAAATTTAAACTTTTTCAATATACACATTCAAAATTCAGGGCTGCCACTGGCGACCTTTTGCTACTACTTTACAAACTTGAAGACTAGTGGTATTTTTTTAAGCTAGAACGTCTCTAAAGCTACTGAATTCAAAATTTTGGCGACTTTTCTTAGAATTCTCACCAAAGATCAACGAAAACTAAGTTCCAATTAGAAACTAAGAGTGGGCCAAAAAAAGATTTTTCGAATATTTTAGGGAACATTTTAAATGGGTCGCCAATTTCAAAGTTTTGGCACCAAGCTGTGGCAACCACGAAACGAAAACATCTCTCGGAATCTGGTTGCTAGATTGTCATGTAAACCTCATTAAGAAAATATTTAGTTTGTAAAATTTAAATTTCTTGGCGAGATCTTAACGTCTGCTTCATACTTACTGAGCACATTTTACCCGATTCATTTTGTATCTGTTTTGTTGATTCATTTCGTTTCTTAATTATTTCATATTTTTGTATTTTGAATATTTGTATATTTTGTATTGAAAAAAGTAGTAGGGACGCGTTGTCAATCTATATTTTACATTTTATCTCTTTTTTTTCGTTTTTAGCCACATTTAAGTTATGAAATAAACTATTATTTTTGCAGTTCAGAATTAAACAATAAATATAATTCATGTAATGCTTAAAAATTACTAAAAGTGATTTTATAGTGAATTTTTAAAATATAAACAAAGGATTGAGAAGCAATATGAAATGCACAATTTTATTAGCTTTAAAATTTAAAAGAAATGGAATGGTATAAGAATTCTGTGAACACTTTTATTTCTCTGATGATAAAATTTAATTTATGTGGAAATATGGTTGTAGTGGCGTATATTTTTTATCATTTATAAAACTATCAATTTTTTTTTTTAAATTTCTTAATGTGCTTTTGAAATATTTTTGATATATGTAATAATAAAGAAGCAAGTGTTTTAAAACCTTATGGAATCTACACTTCTACATACATATGCACTGAGTTATTTGAGTCAACTTATCTGAAAAAATCTTCAATTAAAAAATAATATACTTCCCTTTCGACTTAATTTCCTTGTTGAGAAGCTAATTGTTATATTTTATTTATATTTGATTTATTAAAAAAATTGTATTACTTTCTTATTTTCAATTTTAATTATCACTTTTGATAGTTGCTTGTTTTTGTCGGCTAATTCTCAGTGATTTCATAACTCAATAAATGGAAACAAAAATTTTTTTCGAGAAGGGAAATATATACTCACTGAACAGATAATCTTTAATCACCAATCAATAACTTATGTGTGCAAACTCATTGAATCTGTATGAACTCCATAAAATATAAATTTCGTGTGTGTAATTGAAATTTTTGTGTTTATTGAACATATATTTTGATACTGAATTTGATATATTGTGCCTTTGTATCTATTTTTTATGAAGTGCAGTTGAAATACTTTCTCTGCATCCAACGTTTGAGCGATAGCTGACTGAGGCTATAACATATTGACTGTCTATGTTTTCATGGAATTTCATCTCTACATAGTGTGCTTATAAGAACTGTCATTAAAATATTTTCTTCTAACCTAATATAGTTTTTCTTAAATTTTGAATGCAACAATAAGTTTGTTTTCATTTGTATTTTATGAAGTGTATAAAAGTATTTTCTATGCCTTAATCATTAAATTTCTACTCTAAAAAAAGTTGAATAACGCGTACTTTTGTGGAATTGAAAACTATTTTTTTTTAATTGAATTGAATACAATTTTTCTCTGCTTTTAAAGCGGTACCTCAAATTAAACATTTCCTTTAAACATATTTCATGTGCTTTCAAAAAACTTGGATGCTTTTAATGAAACTACTTAAAAGGTTATATTTTATGTGTATTTTGTAAGTTGCCTTCTATGAATATTTTCTATGCATAGAACAAGTGAACGTATGCGTGAAACAAGCTCACGGTAATTTGAATGTACTTGTAATTTTTGTGAAGTAATAGATACTGTATGTTGTAATTTTGTTTGGTGTTTTCAGCTGACAAAAAGACAATTTCAGAGATGACAAGACAAAAAAATTTCGATTCCATATTATACTTACATTTGGAACTTACACTCGGAAGTGAAACTCACTTAAGTTAAAAAGTTCAAAATATGACTTGAGAGTGGTCTTTTCGTGACCAGAATGTGGTGATCGGTACAGCTTTGAAAAAAGACCTTTTTGTGGCAACGCTTTTGGCGTGCTTTTGTAGCGAGTTGTGACAGGCAAAGGCAACACCGCTTTATTAGGATTATGCAACCTCGCGATTTGAATTATAAATTTTTGTAAATCATTCCTTTTTGATTTTACCATGCCTCTCTAGTTTGCTATAATTAATGTGATATTTTGTAACATTCATATTATATATAGCCTGGTTACATCAAATTTAACACTAACATATTATTTAACTTTGACAAATTTCTAACTTCAGAACTTCTATATTTCAGAAAAAGGAAGAATTTTTTCATAAAAGTAGATACCTAGTGGATGAAAAAATAATCAGCTGTGTGGATTTTTCCTTTCGTTAATTTTTGATTATTTTTCACTAAGCCTAAAACAATATTTTTTCAATAAAATTCTTCCTTTGCGACAAAAAACGAGCCAAAAGCTTTGCCACAAAAAAGTATCAAATCTGTACCAAAACGTAGTGAGTTAGGCTATGGAATTATTATTTTTCTCCGTTTTATTGGAACGTTTTTTGACTTGATGTTTCACTTGTAAGCCGACGATATAACATTCTGTGGATATAACATACAAATGCATTTATGCTCAAGTTTGTATGAACTTTTTTTAAAAAGTTAGGTATCTAAAATATTTGTCAAGAAAATAAGTTTTTAAGCTCATGGGCATTCCACAATTCCTCACATAGTATTTCCTGCTTCATACCTTTTTGTTATCGACATTTATTTCAAATACTATGTAATTTTATAAAATACTAATAACTATATACCCATGCTTGGGATGAATTGGTTAACTATTTTCAGTTTTCGTTAATAAATTGTAATTCCTATTCATCGCATGTAACAACTACCACACTCTAATAAAGGTACACGATTGTTAAATACACAATTTCAAAAGCGTAAATAAATGTCAAATGTAACATTTTTGTTGAATTTAAATTTTAAGTAAGAAAATAAAGTCTCTAGAGAGCGAAAATGTTACCTAGAATAATTGAGAGTATGCACATAAATGCTTTGTATATCATTTAAAACGAGAGTTTTGCAAAATTATCATACCATGATTCAAAATTTCTTTAAAACAAATTAAACATTTACTTTGATTATAAATATTCTACGAAACAAGTCAAATTGAAAATCCAGACGTCTTTAAACATAGATTAAAAAAACATCGAATGCAAAGCAATGATTAATCTGTTTTTTCATGATTTTTTCGAACTAATTCATTTTGCGCATGCCAAAAATAATTTCTAAAAATACCGAGGTTGCCATATTAGCTACCAGTCCTATGTTAAAAGGTTTTATGCTGTATTTTATGCACATTTTTATTCTCTATCGTCTATTCCAAATATTCAGACTTTTTTATATTTCGTGAAAAAATAAGACTCAAAATAAATAAAGTATTAGAATTCAAATTCCGTAAAAATAATTGCTTTTTTAACAGTACTGATAAAATAATCCAAGTCATCGTAATGCTCAATTAAAATTCCAGCTTCTCCAAAACTACCAAATAATGGTTGATTTAGGTCTAGTTAATCAGATATTTTAGCATGAAACGTGTCTAAATATGTAAGCATAGAAAATTAAAATAATGTTTTCACTAAACTAAAATATGATTCATAAAATATAGAACATTGTCTTAAAATATGTTGCACATTTTTTGTGATATCGCACAAACACATTGACACAAAAACACCAACGCAATCGAGTTCAGTCACTAAATGTATTCAAGTACTCACAGTATGCAAAGTTTCATGAAAATATATCCAACCGTTTGGATCTAGTACGGGCACATACATACTGATGGGCAGACACTAAATGCTGAAGATACTTATTTTGCATTTGAAGGGCCCAAAATGGATAAATAACTTGAACTGGGTGAAAATATTCAATGTACAAACACCATTTTTATTTTTATAGATTTGTTAAAGATAGTAATTATTTTAATTACAATGATCCTTTTGAACTTAGAAAATAAACTATTTTCACATTTCCCGGAACCTATGTCCATTGTCCTCTAAACCCTCCAAGTGATTTGGACGAGATATCTCGTACATCAAGATCTGATCAATTTTATAATGACCAGATATTGTCGATTCTTG
Organism: Meta bourneti; assembly: GCA_933210815.1. Classification (NCBI taxonomy): domain Eukaryota; kingdom Metazoa; phylum Arthropoda; class Arachnida; order Araneae; family Tetragnathidae; genus Meta; species Meta bourneti. The sequence goes on from OW119930.1 coordinate 13,580,292, forward strand.
CTATGATGATGAGACCTGATAGTCATAAAACACATTCAAAGGATCGTGTTTTCTTCTAATGACGAGATATCTCGTTCAACAAGATCTGGTCAGTTTTACTAATGACGAGATACCTCGTTGAGAAAACCAGAAGGAGGGTTAATACAGTTTCGAAGTCCACAGACCCACTTTTACTCCGAAGTTTATTATGAGCAAATAAGGAGTTATCTTTAACAATACTGATGGTTGTCGTGTCAACATAAAAATATTCGTCAATATCTTGATGACGAGATACCAACCCACCAAGAGATATCTACACTTGGTAGGTATTTTCATTAACATCGCACTGGAGCAACACAACGTGTTACTGGCGACGGTCCGAGATCATCCCCCTAAGGAAAAGAGCCGAGGACAAGTAATTTTGAACCAGAGTCAGATGACGAGGTCACACCTGATCTGGCACCCCACCCACCAAACTTCCACGCCTACGTGAGGACATTTGAGGCCACAGCAGATTTAACGTGCACCAGCCCCTTCGAACCCGACTGTCTTTGGTTGGATTCGAACTCGCAACCCTCCGGTTGCTAGTACGTTACTCTTCCAACCGCGACCCTGAAATCACTGGTAGGGCTGAGGAAAGGGATTAAAGTATAAAAATTTAAAAAGACCATTATAATTAATTTAATATATATTATATAAAAATATATAATAGATTTAATTCAAAATGTTATGGTAGGAGAGTGACAGAATTTTTTGAGGATTTAAAAATATTTTTTAACATTCGGCGTAATCAAGAGAAAAGTAGGGTTCGGTGTCGCTGGCGCCGAAGTCAGTGACTTCTCCAACTTTGCTATAGGACACTTTTGCTAAGAGAATATCTCTCAAGAATCATTTCTCGAGTGCATGGATGAGGGCGAGAATCTTCTTGATCAATGGGTTATTTGCAGTGAAGCGATCAGTCAGGATAGTTGTAGAAAAGGGGTTGTTGCTAATCTCCGCGTCTATAGGGCACTTGTGCCAAGAGAATATCTCTCAAGAATCCTTTCTCGAGTGCATGAATGAGGACGAGAATCTTCTTGATCAATGGGTTATTTGCAGTGAAGCGATCAGTCAGGATAGTTGTAGAAAAGGGGTTGTTGTTAATATCCGCGTCTATAGGGCACTTGTGCCAAGAGAATATCTCTCAAGAATCATTTCTCGAGTGCATGGATGAGGACGAGAATCTTCTTGATCAATGGGTTATTTGCAGTGAAGCGATCAGTCAGGATAGTTGTAGAAAAGGGGTTGTTTCTAATCTCCGCGTCTATAGGGCACTTGTGCCAAGAGAATATCTCTCAAGAATCATTTCTCGAGTGCATGGATGAGGGCGAGAATCTTCTTGATCAATGGGTTATTTGCAGTGAAACGATCAGTCAGGATAGTTGTAGAAAAGGGGTTGTTGTTAATATCCGCGTCTATAGGGCACTTGTGCCAAGAGAATATCTCTCAAGAATCATTTCTCGAGTGCATGGATGAGGACGAGAATCTTCTTGATCAATGGGTTATTTGCAGTGAAGCGATCAGTCAGGATAGTTGTAGAAAAGGGGTTGTTTCTAATCTCCGCGTCTATAGGGCACTTGTGCCAAGAGAATATCTCTCAAGAATCATTTCTCGAGTGCATGGATGAGGACGAGAATCTTCTTGATCAATGGGTTATTTGCAGTGAAGCGATCAGTCAGGATAGTTGTAGAAAAGGGGTTGTTGCTAATCTCCGCGTCTATAGGGCACTTGTGCCAAGAGAATATCTCTCAAGAATCCTTTCTCGAGTGCATGAATGAGGACGAGAATCTTCTTGATCAATGGGTTATTTGCAGTGAAGCGATCAGTCAGGATAGTTGTAGAAAAGGGGTTGTTGCTAATCTCCGCGTCTATAGGGCACTTGTGCCAAGAGAATATCTCTCAAGAATCATTTCTCGAGTGCATGGATGAGGACGAGAATCTTCTTGATCAATGGGTTATTTGCAGTGAAGCGATCAGTCAGGATAGTTGTAGAAAAGGGGTTGTTGCTAATATCCGCGTCTATAGGGCACTTGTGCCAAGAGAATATCTCTCAAGAATCATTTCTCGAGTGCATGGATGAGGGCGAGAATCTTCTTGATCAATGGGTTATTTGCAGTGAAGCGATCAGTCAGGATAGTTGTAGAAAAGGGGTTGTTGCTAATATCCGCGTCTATAGGGCACTTGTGCCAAGAGAATATCTCTCAAGAATCATTTCTCGAGTGCATGGATGAGGACGAGAATCTTCTTGATCAATGGGTTATTTACAGTGAAGCGATCAGTCAGGATAGTTGTAGAAAAGGGGTTGTTGCTAATATCCGCGTCTATAGGGCACTTGTGCCAAGAGAATATCTCTCAAGAATCATTTCTCGAGTGCATGGATGAGGACGAGAATCTTCTTGATCAATGGGTTATTTACAGTGAAGCGATCAGTCAGGATAGTTGTAGAAAAGGGGTTGTTGCTAATATCCGCGTCTATAGGGCACTTGTGCCAAGAGAATATCTCTCAAGAATCATTTCTCGAGTGCATGGATGAGGACGAGAATCTTCTTGATCAATGGGTTATTTGCAGTGAAGCAATCAGTCAGGATAGTTGTAGAAAAGGGGTTGTTGCTAATCACCACTAGCAAATCCATAAGTCCATTCATCCGCACAAAGTCATACACCAAAAGAGGTTCGGAAAACAGGTCGTCTCGGGACAACCCCAGGCACTCTAGAATGTATGCCTAGGAGGCCTGGTTAGATTGGCATTTAAGGCAATCAGGATGAATCTTGCGACCACAGCAAAATGTGACTCCTCAGATGGCCATTGAAAAAGCGGGAAAGCGCTGTCTGAATAGTTTCGCAATTGAGAGCAAGAGATCTTCCGGGGCGATACCAAGTGTGTACCGGGGGAACGATCCATGCCTTATCAAGATTTTTTCCAATAGAGTAAAGCTCCAGAAACGTCAATGAGTGGGACAATGGTTCATCGACCCCCGCCTTCGCCAAATCATCCGCTACTTCGTTTCCCCTGAGGTCCACGTGTGAAGGGATCCACTGTACTTGCACCTCACAGAAGGATGAGACATGCTTGAGTCTGTTAAGTATCGTTATGCCAGTTCTATCTCCCACACTGAGCCAGTTAGATGTTGGATGGAGCTGCGACTGGTCAGACAAAATCCAAACGATCTTTGGGTTCGGAAGAAAAGGCGTAAGTGTATCAATTTCGTTTGATGTTAAAGGAAATATCTTGAGTTCGGATAACGTTGTTTGTTTGGTGGAAATGGGAAAATTTTGAATAGGGTGGAGGGAATAGGTTTAATTTTAAAATCGTTGTAAAGATGACAGCATTGGTAATATACCAAGGGCAGGGCTGCCACAGGTGACTTCTGTTACTATTTTTCAACCTTGGCGACTAGGCATATAATTTTAAACAAAGCTCCTATTTTCAATATTCTGGCGATTATTTTTGAAAACTCACCCACTGCCAACGAAACTTTAGTCCCCTTTTTTGAACTATTACTAACAGCACGCATCTCTACACGATTTCGGTGGTAATGGTAATTAATTAACGTCGCACTGGAGCAACACAACGTGCTATTGGCGACGGTCCGGGTTCCATCCCGAAGGGAAAGATCCGAGGACAGCGCCTCGTCGTTTTGAACCATGGTCAAATGACAAGGTCAGCACCTGAGCTGGCACCGCATTCTCCCATACCACGCCAACGTGAGGTATTTGAGGTCACAATAGATTTAAAGTGCACTAGCCCCCGCTCACACGACGGTCTTCGGATGTACCGAGTTTCGAACTCGCAACCCTCCGGTTGCAAATCCGTTTCTGTTCCAACCGGGCTACCGCGGACTCTTAAAATTCTGATTTTAAGTCCGAAGTTTGAAAAAAACGTACTTATGTATTAACCGTATGCCAGCGATTAATCGCCAAATGTGTTGGAAGGAGTATAAGACGGAAGAACTGGAACAATCTGGTTATATTCACTGCCAAGTGAACCACAAATACAATTTCATTGATTCTGATTGTTTCGCGAAACTTTTTTAGAACCACAGTTCAGTGCGTAGTTGCATTAGATACTCTTGTTTTATTTTCTGTTTTTACGTTGAAGAAAATTTTTACGTAACGCTTGATCGTTACGAAATAATGCTGGAAGAATATTCCCATTCCAATGCATATTTGGGGGCATTTGTCGCGAAACATGAACGAAGTAAAAAAAAAACATTAAAGATGGATCGACGATTTTTCCCGACTGTTGGAAGGGGTATAAGACGGAAGAACTGGAACAATATGGTTATATTCACTGCTAAGTGAACCACAAATACAATTTCATTGATTCTGAAACTGGCACACACACAGAATATAGAACGCATCTGGGGAAGTGAAAAATGGCGAAATAAACATCGAGGAACTTCTCACCACCACCTCGAGTCCCTACCTCGCAGAGTTTATAATAATATGTTTGATGCCAGCTTAAGGCAATTGCTAAACATTTTCCGCCCGAAACAAAACTTGGCTGATATTCGCCAATGGCATGCTGTTAATACGAAAGTACCGAAAAAAATATAAATTCTCTACAATTACGCCTTCTAAAACTATACATCTGGAATTAGCGAAACATTTCTTGTATAAATCTGGATATAAGACGTAGGGAAACGTGGGTGTAGTATTCGTAGAATTATAAAAAGTATTGGGGTAAGAACCTCAGTTTAAAAGTAAATTTATTTGTCCTCAGTATACATATTTTTACTGGACAGGAAAGTTTGGTAAAAATTTAAACAATTCTTAAGAGATGCTTAACTGATCAGGGCATGTCTTAAATCATTTTCGTAAATTAATAAATTGTAATGATTTCATGTCCAAATGTTTTTGAAACATTTCAAAATATCTATTAAGTGTATTTGCTTTTTATGGCAGTTGGTTTGCGGAATGAAACAGGTCCGGAATTCGGATAAGAGTATAAAACCAAAATATGACGAAGATTGATATTAATCGTTTTGATTTTTCTTTTGTTTCAAGTCTATTTTCCTCTGATGTTAACCCTCCTGGTGTTTGTCTCTATGATTAGCAAAACTGACCAGATCTTGATGGACAAGATATCTTGTCATCATCAAACAATCGGTAATATCTTGCGGACGAGATATCTCATTAGAAAAATTGGTCAGATCTTGATGGACGAACTATCTCGTCCTATACGCTTGGAGGGTTAAAAAGTTATTTTTTGGACACTTTTGGATGGTGTGAAATTAAGCATTTCTCCTGGCAACCCAAGTCGTCGCGTTCCGTCTGAATCTATCTTAAGGCAATATGTGGTACACAACTGATTTAATCCTCTGAGGAACCACACGCATAATTCCACCTTGTAACCTAAAGTCTTCCGTGCATGACTTTTAACCGATTTGGGGGCCGCTGTAGCCAAATTGGAAGAGTAACGTATTAGCAACCGGAAGGTACACGTTAAATCTGTCGTTCTCCTGAAATGTCCTCACGTTGGCGTAGTGCGAGTGCGTTTGGAGAGTGGGATGAAAAGCTCAGGTGTTGACCTCGTCATCTGACCGTCATACAAAATTACGTGGTGTTGTCCTCGGTTCTTTCCCTTCGGGATTGATCCCGTACCGTCGCTAGTCGCCCGTTGTGTTGCTTCATTTCGACATTAATTAACTATCTAACCAATTTTGATATTCTTGACCAATTTAATTTTGCCAAATGATTCTATTATGAGGAAAGGAGCAATAGGCTTTCCGAAGGCATCTATTCCAAGGAAGGGACCAATCGAATATTTCCTTAGGGTCTTTTATTTACAGAATGGGCCAGTAGAATCGTTCCAAAGGATTTTATTCCGAGGAAATGACCTGTAGAATCGGCCCAAAGGACGATTCTATTCTTAAGAAAGGATCAACAGAATCATGGATTCTTTAGAAAAATGTGTTCTTTAGTCATTAAGTGTGTCGTTTAGTAAAAGCAACACTACAGTTATCGAAAATTTCGCTACTTTCAGAGGGTTATGCAATAGACCAAATCAGCTTGGTGATAACATCTGTAGATAAACATGGGGATATCAGAAAGAATCAGTTTCGCTTTTGTTTGATAAGTCCATTTACGATTATTTTATCCTTGATAAAAAAATTCCTCAGCTAAAACTTTTATCTGCAACAGACATTTGCTTACCCCGACTGCATTCTTTCATTCTCTATTGTTGTTCCATGCCAGTCAAGTAAATTCTTTAACAGAAAATCTATTCATTCTGTCTTTACAGAACATTTAATTCCATCTCCAGTTGGCATATTGCACATTCTGAGAACCATCCAGGAGTAAGCCATGGATAAGATTATGGACTCGATTAGAAATGAAGGTACCGGAGAGAAAGCATCGGAGATATTGCATGTCATATCTTATTTTGGACCTGATGACATACATACAGGTATGTTTTCGATCTTACTTAGCAATCCGGATGAACTGAAGCAGGCTTTTGAGTTACTAAAACGACATTCGTTGATAGAATTTCTCCAAGAAACTGTAGTCAGCATCGACAAGGCAATTCAAACGAGGGTAAGGACATACCTAAGAGACCAGAATAAGGAAGAAGATATTTTGAAACTGGCCATTAGACTGATATCTTTGAATCTGACCAACGTGAGCAATTTCTACCACGCCATGTCCGTATTCGAACATGCGAAAGAATTTTCGGGGAACGTCCAACTGATTGCGGAGTCCACTGGAATGGGAAGCCACGTGATTACGGGTTTGACGAAGCTATTTCGATACACGGAAGCCAGTTCGTTCGGCCGCGACATATTCGATTTCGCGAAAAGAACACTGGGTGAACATCACTCTGAAACGTTGAATGTCCAGCACAACATGGGCACCCTTTTAGGAGCTGAGGGGAAGTACATGGAAGCTCTGGAACTGTTGTTACCGTTGTACGAAAAAGACGTGGAGTTTTCCAACCAAAGTGAAGTCATCCACACCATGATCACCATTGCCAGATCGCTAAGCGAATCGTCCAAGTACGCAGAAGCGATGCCCTACTACGACAGACTGTTGAGGAACTCGCAAGTGTCCAACACCCACGACAAAACGCTTTTAACAGCCTGGCATGATTACGCTCTTCTGTTGAAAGACATGGATTTGAATGATAAGGCACTGCGCATTTTAAGAGAGGTCCTCCATGTTGGAATCGGTCTCAAACCTCCAATTATAGTGCCGTGTGGGGCACATCAATATACAAGAATATGTAAATCTTTGAGTGTATATAAGTGATGAGAATTGGGGATCATGATCTGATCAGACTTCTTGTTATTCTTAAAATGTATGTTTTTAAACCATAAGACTTGGCTACGTAATAAAATTTATTTTTAATGTGTAAAAACTCTGTCTTCAATCGATAAAACCCAACAATTGGTTATGGGCCACAGACCTTAAGCTGAACCTGAATTCTGCCACTACCGGTTTCCAGTATGATGGGTATTCAAGAAATGTCCATGTTTTCCTTCCCGAAGTTATCGGATTTCAACTATGCCACGTGGAAGACGGACATGAAGGTATTGCTAATTGACCGGAACTGCTGGGATTTTATCACTAAAACGGAACCTCTATTATTGGAAGATGCTCCAGAACAAGAAAAAAGAGACTATCGTTATAGGAAGCAGAGGACATACACAACTATCTACCAGGGCATAGACAGAAAATATCAAGTCTTAATTTCATCTACTGAGGACGGTAAGGAAGCCTGGGATATATTAAAGACCAACTTTGAACCAGCATCTAGAGCACGATTGGCAGGCCTTGTGGACGAGTTCTTTTCAATCCGCTACCAGCCGGAGGACGAATCCATTGGACTCTTCTGCAAACGAGTGCATGAGAAGCTGTTACAGATAAAAGAATGTGGATTCGAAATCCCAGACCTTTTAGTTTGCTTTCAACTAATAAGACATTTGCCTCACGAATACGATAATCTGGTACAACTGCTATACAGGATGGATGACAACGAGTTCACGCTAGACAATTTGTCTAAACATTTAATAACAGAATCCAGCCGGATCGACCTGAAGCGGAAAGACGAAGACACAAAATTAAGTATCGTGGCCGATGCTTATGCTACAAGAAACAAGTCATCTAGATACAAGGAGACACGGGCGTCTACTCCTGATCACAGCAGATGCGTACTGGACCCTGAATTAATTCCTTCAAGCCCAAGAAAGTCGACAGTTTGTCGTATGGGGCCGCGACCATTCTGCAACTACTGCAAAAAGTCGGGACATTACGAATCGAAGTGCTTCAAGAAATGCAATCGGCAGAAACCTGGTGGTGAATTATTTTATATGGAGGACAATCCAAAAACTGATCTTCAACGTGCCTATGCAGTTTCAAATTTTCCAAATGAAAGACCGAGGGAATTTCTCATTGATTCTGCTGCAACTGCTCACTTCTGCAAAGAACGTGATATGTTTACGACATTCAGAAAACTACCACCACAGAAGATCCTAGTCGGAGACAAGGACAGCACCTCGGAAGTATTAGGTATGGGTGATATTCAATTTACAGTTTTAGATAGAAACAGAAATTATGATATAACTTTAAAAGATGTGTTATACTCGCCTAATATGAGAAGAAATTTAATTAGTGGTGCTCGTATTGACCTTGTGGGAAACCAAATTAAATGGGGAAATAACAAAATGATTATTTATAATAGTTATAATAAATATTTGTTTACTGTTCCCAGAATTGAAAAATTGTATATCTTAAAAGGTTATCCCAAGATTAAAAATTATACATATGTAACTGGTTTAGATCTAGAAAAAGCCCACCGTAGGTTTTGTCATGTTAACATGCCCTTAATTGAAAATATGAGTAAAATTAATTGTGTAAAAGGAATTGAAAAACTTAATTGTAAAAATATAGATAAAAATTGTAAGATTTGTGCTATTGCTAAATCCACTAGAATATCCTTAAAAAGAAACTATATGTACGAAAGGAAAACTAAAAATGTTTTGGAAAGGATCCATATGGATTTGTGGGGTCCTGCTCCAGTTAACTCTCTAGGTGGAAACAAATACTTTTTATCTATTATTGATGATTTTTCACGTAAAGTAACTGTTTATATTATTCGAAATAAGAATGAAGTTTTTGATTACTTTAAAAAATACTTGGTTAAAGCTGAAAGACAGCTAAATGTTAAGTTAAAATGTGTCCGAACTGACAATGGTTTAGAATTTTGTCACAAAGAATTTAAAAAGTTTTTAAATGATCTAGGAATAAAAATCGAAAGAACTTCAACTTATACCCCTGAACAAAATGGCGTTGCAGAAAGGTTCAATAGAACAGCCATGGATTGTGTCAGAGCTATGCTTCAAGACAGTGGTTTACAACCACAATTTTGGTCAGAAGCACTTTTAGCATTTATTCACACTAAAAATAGATGCGAACACAAATTAACTGAGGGTATATCTCCTAACGAAATATGGACTGGTTTCAAACCATCAGTAAAACATTTTAGAATTTTTGGCTCTTTGGCATATGTTCATATTCCTAAAATACAGAGAAATAAATTACAACCCAGAGCAAAACTTGGTATTTTGACAGGATATGGTTTGAAAACTAAAGGTTACAGAATATATATCCCAAACGAGAAGAGAATAGTTGAAACAGTCCATGTTCATATCGACGAAAGTAAGAAAGCTGTTGATGTACTATTTGGTAAAAACTTTGAGTACGTTTCTTTCGATCTTAATTCTAATATTCCTATTTTTCAATCAAATGAAAATATAAAAGTAAAATCGGAAAGTGAAACTCAAGTTTTAGATTCTAAAGATTTAGTTAAAACTGAGGACTTAAAAAGTCTTAACATTTCAAATTGGCGAAGAATCGAAAAACCTAGAAATAAAAGCAATAGGATAGATGTATACTATTATTCTCCTGAAAATTTGAGAATGAGATCTTTAAATGATATTAAAAAGTACTGTACTAAAAATAAGATTAGGTTTGATCCTGTAAATTTCAATTTTAAGCCAGAAACTGAACATCCTAATGTGGATATTTCTAATGTGCCATCTACTTCTAGTGATGAATCTAATTTTTTAGACCAACAGATGTACGACATGTATGATCAGTGTTACAATGTCGAAATCCCCAAAAGTTATGAAGAAACGCAAGCAAGTAAGGATAAAATTAAATGGAATACTGCCATGAATGAAGAAATTCAGATAATGAAGGATAGGCAAGTATGGAAATTAGTGGACACCCCCCCAAATACAACCATAATTGGAAGTAAGTGGGTGTACAGCATAAAAATGGACGAAAACAATATACCTAAAAGGTATAAAGCTCGTCTTGTTGCTCAAGGTTTTAAGCAAAAACCCGGCATTGATTTTAAAGATATTTTTTCACCAGTTGTGAATTTTTCTATTGTTAGATTATTGTTTGTACTATTGATTTCTATGTTGGGTTGGTATCACTGTCAAGTTGACGTAAAAAGTGCATATTTATATGGACACCTTAAGGATACTATATACATGAAACAGCCAAAAGGATTTGTGCTGAAAGGATCCGAAAACAAAGTATGTCTATTGGAAAAGGCTATATATGGTCTGCATCAAAGTGGTAGAGAATGGAATTTGGAATTAGACGGTATTTTAACTAAATTAGGATTTTCTCAGTTAAATTGGTGTAATTGTGTCTACAAATTTAAAGATGTAATTTTAATTGTTTATGTAGATGATATGGTTTTGTTTTCAAAAAGGGAACATTTGATAAATGAAGTAATCGAATTATTGGACAAAAAATTGGATCTTACAGTCCTAGGTAAAACTAAATATTTGTTAGGCGTAAACTTTCAAGAAATTGAAAATTCGATTTATTTACATCAAATTACCTACATTGAAAAATTAATGTCAAAATTCAAAGATCTTCCTAAAAGTTTTGTGAATTTACCTTTTAAAATTGGTTGTAACTTACCTGATAAGGTTAAAGAGGAAGAAATAATTGAAAATGATTTAATGAGGAAATTTCCCTATCGTTCCTTAATAGGATGTTTATCGTTTTTGTCAGATAGATCCAGACCAGATATTGCATTTGCCGTTAATATAATGTCTCAGTTTTGTAATGGTTATACTTACAAACACTGGTCTTACGTTGTTGATATTATGAACTATGTTTTTCTTACAAAGGATTTTAAAATTAATCTTTCCAATGTAAAAAGTTCAAATTTGATTGCTTTTTCTGATGCAAATTGGGGATGTGGTCTCACAAACAGACATTCAAGCAGTGGCTATTTAATTTATTTTGGTAACATCCCAATATCATGGAAATCTTCTAAACAAAAGTGCATAGCTCTTAGCTCAATGGAATCTGAATTTATTGCACTAACCGATTGCACTAAAGAAGTTATTTGGTTTAGTAGAATTATAAATGAATTAAGTTTGTGTGATAACATAAGACCCCAAGTATATTGTGATAATCAATCTGCTATCTATTTTTCAAAAAATAGTCAGGAAAATGTGAAAACTAAACATATTGATATCAAGTACAAATTTATTCGTAAATTAATAAAAGATGAACTATTTAACGTAAATTATATTTCATCGGAAAATAATTTGGCTGACTTTTTAACAAAGCCTTTATTGTTAAATAAATTTAAAAATATTATTAGAAAAATATTTTGTTAGATTTATGTATATATATATATATTGAATTGTAATACATCTGAGGTTTTACAACCAATGGGGCCGCATGTTGGAATCGGTCTCAAACCTCCAATTATAGTGCCGTGTGGGGCACATCAATATACAAGAATATGTAAATCTTTGAGTGTATATAAGTGATGAGAATTGGGGATCATGATCTGATCAGACTTCTTGTTATTCTTAAAATGTATGTTTTTAAACCATAAGACTTGGCTACGTAATAAAATTTATTTTTAATGTGTAAAAACTCTGTCTTCAATCGATAAAACCCAACACTCCAGAAGGAACAGCAAATATTAAGTGCAAAGGACGACGAATCAGCATGTCTAGTGAGATCCAGCATCGCGCACGTGCTTCTCAAGCAAGGCAAGTTGAGCGAAGCATTGGAAATTTTAGAAGAAGTGTATAGGCTAAGACAGACACACCTAGGGGAAATGCATGCAGATACTTTGAGAACACAACGCGACCTGGCTTGCGCTTTGATGAACCAAGGCGATTACGACAGAGCGCTTTCTTTACTTAGAGATGTTGTGGGGAAATTCGATCAGGTTTTGGGTGAGCTGCACCCCGATACGTTAGCAGCGCGTGCTAATTTAGCCACCACCTTTTCACTTCGATGTCAGCTGGATGAGGCGCATCAAATGCTCACGGACGTTTATCTGAAGCAGAGAAGCGTTCTCGGCGAACATCAAGTCGAAACTTTGAGAGTGAAGCACAACATCGGAGCGGTTCTTCTGAAGCAAGGAAAGAGTGCCGAAGCCTTGATAGTTCTACAAGAGGTCTTGGAAGGATTCCTGATTGTGTTTGGTCCCGCTCATAGGGAGACCTCGCAACTGAAGACCGAAGTCGACTTGCTGTTTCTCACCAACAAATTCAAGGACTCCTTTGCTGAAACTATCCACTCGCTAGCGAGAGACGGCGATTTTCACAAAGTTGCGTCTCTGATTCAAAGCGGGGAAGATGTCAATGCCAAAGACTACAAAGGGAAAGTACCACTCCATTACGCAGCAGAGTTCGGTCGTGTGCGATTGGTTAAACTTTTATTGGAAAGGGGCGCGGCTTACGATGCTAAAGACAATGAAGGCAGGACGCCCTTACAACTCGCTAAGGGTGTGGAATTATTCGAATTGCTTGCTACCACGAAAACCCTATTCAAAGATGTGAAAGTAGGGAATTGTGAAAAAATTGAAAGAATTCTTCGGGAATCAAATTACATTGTTAATGTCAAGGATATCGACGGTTACACCCCCTTGCACTGGGCTGCTTTTAAGGGCCGAACACATATCCTCCGTTTGCTGTTGGAATCCGGTGCTGATGCTACTCTGGTTTCCAACAAGGGCAACTCTCCTTTGCACGTAGCAACTGCGAAAGGTCACGGGGAAATTGTCGAAATGTTGGTGCAATACTTCAGGTGCGACAAATTGAGCGTTTTCATCAACGGCAGAACCAAAGCCGGAGGCAACTCACCGTTGCACGTAGCTGCTGAACGCGGATTTGCGGACATCGTCAGAACTCTGCTGAAAAATGGCGCAGCTTATGACATCCGTAACAGAGATGGTAAGACTCCAGTGGAAGTGGCTAAGGACCGGGGCGTTTGCAATCTGCTCGAACTAGTCGATTCACTCTTCAAAGACGCTACGAATGGGAATTCCAATATCGTTGACAAATTCGAGGGCGTCGATCCGGATGATCTTTTGGCGATTAAGAATGCCCGCGACAGCCAAAAGCACACGTTGTTGCAGGTTTCAATTAGGAATAAGCACCAAGAGGTAGCGCGCAAGCTTCTGAAAATCTTAAAAGGGGAAATTTCCAAAGGAATATTTTAGTGAGTTGTTTTCCGTCAGGCGAAAAGCCAATATAACTTCTGTATGCTGAGCATCTTTTTTTAAAAAAGAATGAACATAATATTTTGGGGGTGAATACATGAAATATTTTAGGAAAAATTTAAACTTTTTCAATATACACATTCAAAATTCAGGGCTGCCACTGGCGACCTTTTGCTACTACTTTACAAACTTGAAGACTAGTGGTATTTTTTTAAGCTAGAACGTCTCTAAAGCTACTGAATTCAAAATTTTGGCGACTTTTCTTAGAATTCTCACCAAAGATCAACGAAAACTAAGTTCCAATTAGAAACTAAGAGTGGGCCGAAAAAAGATTTTTCGAATATTTTAGGGAACATTTTAAATGGTTCGCCAATTTCAAAGTTTTGGCACCAAGCTGTGGCAACCACGAAACGAAAACATCTCTCGGAATCTGGTTGCTAGATTGTCATGTAAACCTCATTAAGAAAATATTTAGTTTGTAAAATTTAAATTTCTTGGCGAGATCTTAACGTCTGCTTCATACTTACTGAGCACATTTTATCCGATTCATTTTGTATCTGTTTTGTTGATTCATTTCGTTTCTTAATTATTTCATATTTTTGTATTTTGAATATTTGTATATTTTGTATTGAAAAAAGTAGTAGGGACGCGTTGTCAATCTATATTTTACATTTTATCTCTTTTTTTTCGTTTTTAGCCCATCTGGGAAATACATTTAAGTTATGAAATAAACTATTATTTTTGCAGTTCAGAATTAAACAATAAATATAATTCATGTAATGCTTAAAAATTACTAAAAGTGATTTTATAGTGAATTTTTAAAATATAAACAAAGGATTGAGAAGCAATATGAAATGCACAATTTTATTAGCTTTAAAATTTAAAAGAAATGGAATGGTATAAGAATTCTGTGAACACTTTTATTTCCCTGATGATAAAATTTAATTTATGTGGAAATATGGTTGTAGTGGCGTATATTTTTTATCATTTCTAAAACTATCAATTCACTTTTTTAAAAATTTCTTAATGTGCTTTTGAAATATTTTTGATATATGTAATAATAAAAGAACGAGTTTTAAACCTTATGGAATCTACACTTCTACATGCATATGCACTGAGTTATTTGAGTCAACATCTGAAAATATTTTCAATTAAAAATAATATACTTCCCTTTCGACTTAATTTCCTTGTTGAGAAGCTAATCGATATATCTTATTCATATTTAATTTATCAAAAAAATTGTATTACTTTTTTATTTTCAATTTTAATTATCACTTTTGATAGTTGCTTTGTTTTCGTCGGCTAATTCTCAGTGATTTCATAACTCAATAAATGGAAACAAGGTTTTTTCGATAAGGGAAATATATACTCACTGAACAGATTATCTTAATCACCAATCAATAACTTATGTGTGCAAACTCATTATTGAAACTTTATGAACTCCATAAAATATAAATTTCGTGGAATTGAAATTTTTGTGTTCATTAAACATATACTTTGATACTGAATTTGATATATTTTGTGCCTTTGTATCTATTTTTTTATGAAGTGTAGTTGAAATATTTTCTCTGCATCCAACGTTTGAGTGATAGCTGACAGAGGCTATAACATACTGACTGTCTATGTTTTCATGGAATTTCATCTCTACATAGTGTGCTTATAAGAACTCGTTAAAATATTTTCTCCCCCCTTCTAACCTAAATAGTTTTTCTTAAATTTAAAAACAACAATAAGTTTGTTTTCATTTGTATTTTATGAAGTGTATAAAAGTATTTTCTTATCTTAATCATTAAATTTCTACTCTTAAAATAACGCGTAATTTTGTGGAATTGAAAACTATTTTTTATTAATATTGAATTGAATACAATTTTCTCTGCTTTTAAAGCGGTACCTCAAATTAAACATTTCCTTTAAACATATTTCATGTGCTTTCAAAAAACTTGGATGCTCTTAATGAAACTACTTAAAAGGTTATATTTTTATGTGTATTTTGTAAGTTGCCTTCTATGAATATTTTCTATGCATAGAACAAGTGAACGTATGCGTGAAACAAGCTCACGGTAATTTGAGTGTACTTGTAATTTTTGTGAAGTAATAAATACTGTATGTTGTAATTTTGTTTGGTGTTTTCAGCTGACAAAAAGACAATTTCAGAGATGACAAGACAAAAAAATTTCGATTCCATATTATACTTACATTTGGAACTTACACTCGGAAGTGAAACTCACTTAAGTTAAAAAGTTCAAAATATGACTTGAGAGTGGTCTTTTCGTGACCAGAATGTGGTGATCGGTACAGCTTTGAAAAAAGACCTTTTTTGTGGCAACGCTTTTGGCGTGCTTTTGTAGCGAGTTGTGACAGGCAAAGGCAACACCGCTTTATTAGGATTATGCAACCTCGCGATTTGAATTATAAATTTTTGTAAATCATTCCTTTTTGATTTTACCATGCCTCTCTAGTTTGCTAGAATTAATGTGATCTTTTGTAACATTCATATTATATAGCCTGGTACATCAGATTTAACACTAACATATTATTTAACTTTGACAAACTTTAGAACTTCTATATTTCAGAAAAAGGAAGGATTTTTTTATAAAAGTAGATACCTAGTGGATGAAAAAATAATCAGGTGTGGATTTTTCCTTTCGTTATTTTTTTATTATTTTTTCGCTAAGCCTAAAACAATATTTTTCTATAAAATTCTTCCTTGGCGACAAAAAATGAGCCAAAAGCTTTGCCACAAAAAGTCTCAAAGCTATACCAAAACGTCTAGTGATTTACGCTATTGAGTTATTATTTTTCTCCGTTTTATTGGAACGTTTTTTGACTTGATGTTTCACTTGTAATCCGGCGATATAACATTTTGTGGATATAACATACAAGTGCATTTATGTTCAAGTTTCTATGAACTTTTTAAAAGTTAGGCATCTAAAATATTTGTCAAGAAAATAAGTTTTTATGCTCAAGACAATTCCACACGTAGTATTTCCTGCTTCATACGTTTTTGTTATCGACGTTTACTTCAAATACTATGTAATTTTATAAAATATTACTAACTATATACCAGGCATTACTTGGGATGAATTGGTTAACTTTTCAATTTTCGTTAATAAATTGTAATTCCTATTCATCGCATGTAACAACTACCACACTCTAATAAAGGTACACGATTGTTAAATACACAAATTCACAAGCGTAAATAAATGTAAAATGCAACATTTTTGTAGAATTTAAATTTTAAGTAAGAAAAGAAAGTCTTAAGAGTGCGAAAATGTTACCTAGAATAATTGAGAATATGCACATAAATGCCTTGTATATCATTTAAAACAAGAGTTTTCCAAAATTATCATACAATGATTCAAAATTTCTTTGAAATAAATTAAACATTTCCTTTGATTATAAATATTCTACGAAACACGTCAAATTGAAAATCCAGACGTCTTTAAACATAGATTAAAAAAAAACATCGAATGCAAAGCAATGATTATTCTGTTTTTTCATGATTGTTTCGAACTAATTCAGTTTGCGCATGCCAAAAATAATTTCTAAAAATATCGAGGTTGCCATGTTAGCTACCAGTCCTATGTTAAAAGGTTTTATGCCGTATATTTTATGTACATTTTTATTCTCTATCGTCTGTCCCAAATATTCAGACTTTTTTATATTTCGTGAAAAAATAAGACTCAAAATAAATATAAAGTATTAGAATTTAAATTCCTTAAAAATAATTTTTAAGGAATTTAAATTCTAATGCTTAATGCTTTAAGGAATTTAAATTTAATAATTAATAAACCCCACTCTCCAAACTTCCACGCCTACGTGAGGACATTTGAGGCCACTACAGATTTAACGTGCACCAGTCCCCATTGTACACGACTGTCTTTGGTTGGATTCGAACTCGCAACCCTCCGGTTGCTAGTCCGTTACTCTTCCAACCGCGAACCTGAAATCACTTGTAGGGTTGAGGAAAGGGATTAAGGACTATAAAAAATTTATATATATATAAAAAGTTCATTACTATTAATTTAATATATAAAATATTACATATAAAAATATATAATAAATTTAATTCAAAATGTTTTGGTAGTAGAGTGACAGAATTTTTTGAGGATTTAAAAATATTTTTCAACATTCGGCGTAATGAAGAGAAAAGTAGGGTTCGAACTTTGGTGTCGCTGGCGCCGAAGTCAGTGACTTCTCCAATTTGGCTATAGGGCAGTTGTGCTAAGAGAATATCTCAAGAATCATTTCTCGAGTGCATGGATGAGGGCGAGAATCTTCTTGATCAATGGGTTATTTGCAGTGAAGCGATCAGTCAGGATAGCTGTAGAAAAGGGGTTGTTCCTAATCTCCACGTCTATAGGGCACTTGTGCTAAGAGAATATCTCAAGAATCATTTCTCGAGTGCATGGATGAGGGCGAGAATCTTCTTGATCAATGGGTTATTTGTAGTGAAGCGATCAGTCAGGATAGTTGTAGAAAAGGGGTTGTTCCTAATCTCCACGTCTATAGGGCACTTGTGCTAAGAGAATATCTCAAGAATCATTTCTCGAGTGCATGGATGAGGGCGAGAATCTTCTTGATCAATGGGTTATTTGCAGTGAAGCGATCAGTCAGGATAGCTGTAGAAAAGGGGTTGTTCCTAATCTCCACGTCTATAGGGCACTTGTGCTAAGAGAATATCTCAAGAATCATTTCTCGAGTGCATGGATGAGGGCGAGAATCTTCTTGATCAATGGGTTATTTGCAGTGAAGCGATCAGTCAGGATAGCTGTAGAAAAGGGGTTGTTCCTAATCTCCACGTCTATAGGGCACTTGTGCCAAGGGAATATCTCAAGAATCATTTCTTGAGTGCATGAATGAGGGCGAGAATCTTCTTGATCAATGGGTTATTTGCAGTGAAGCGATCAGTCAGGATAGCTGTAGAAAAGGGGTTGTTCCTAATCTCCACGTCTATAGGGCACTTGTGCCAAGAGAATATCTCAAGAATCATTTCTCGAGTGCATGGATGAGGGCGAGAATCTTCTTGATCAATGGGTTATTTGCAGTGAAGCGATCAGTCAGGATAGCTGTAGAAAAGGGGTTGTTCCTAATCTCCACGTATATAGGGCACTTGTGCCAAGAGAATATCTCAAGAATCATTTCTCGAGTGCATGGATGAGGGCGAGAATCTTCTTGATCAATGGGTTATTTGCAGTGAAGCGATCAGTCAGGATAGCTGTAGAAAAGGGGTTGTTCCTAATCTCCACGTATATAGGGCACTTGTGCCAAGAGAATATCTCAAGAATCATTTCTCGAGTGCATGGATGAGGGCGAGAATCTTCTTGATCAATGGGTTATTTGCAGTGAAGCGATCAGTCAGGATAGCTGTAGAAAAGGGGTTGTTCCGAATCTCCACGTCTATAGGGCACTTGTGCCAAGAGAATATCTCAAGAATCATTTCTCGAGTGCATGGATGAGGGCGAGAATCTTCTTGATCAATGGGTTATTTGCAGTGAAGCGATCAGTCAGGATAGCTGTAGAAAAGGGGTTGTTCCTAATCTCCACGTCTATAGGGCACTTGTGCCAAGAGAATATCTCAAGAATCATTTCTCGAGTGCATGGATGAGGGCGAGAATCTTCTTGATCAATGGGTTATTTGCAGTGAAGCGATCAGTCAGGATAGCTGTAGAAAAGGGGTTGTTCCTAATCTCCACGTCTATAGGGCACTTGTGCTAAGAGAATATCTCAAGAATCATTACTCGAGTGCATGGATGAGGGCGAGAATCTTCTTGATCAATGGGTTATTTGCAGTGAAGCGATCAGTCAGGATAGCTGTAGAAAAGGGGTTGTTCCTAATCTCCACGTCTATAGGGCACTTGTGCCAAGGGAATATCTCAAGAATCATTTCTTGAGTGCATGAATGAGGGCGAGAATCTTCTTGATCAATGGGTTATTTGCAGTGAAGCGATCAGTCAGGATAGCTGTAGAAAAGGGGTTGTTCCTAATCTCCACGTCTATAGGGCACTTGTGCCAAGAGAATATCTCAAGAATCATTTCTCGAGTGCATGGATGAGGGCGAGAATCTTCTTGATCAATGGGTTATTTGCAGTGAAGCGATCAGTCAGGATAGCTGTAGAAAAGGGGTTGTTCCTAATCTCCACGTATATAGGGCACTTGTGCCAAGAGAATATCTCAAGAATCATTTCTCGAGTGCATGGATGAGGGCGAGAATCTTCTTGATCAATGGGTTATTTGCAGTGAAGCGATCAGTCAGGATAGCTGTAGAAAAGGGGTTGTTCCTAATCTCCACGTATATAGGGCACTTGTGCCAAGAGAATATCTCAAGAATCATTTCTCGAGTGCGTGGATGAGGGCGAGAATCTTCTTGATCAATGGGTTATTTGCAGTGAAGCGATCAGTCAGGATAGCTGTAGAAAAGGGGTTGTTCCGAATCTCCACGTCTATAGGGCACTTGTGCCAAGAGAATATCTCAAGAATCATTTCTCGAGTGCATGGATGAGGGCGAGAATCTTCTTGATCAATGGGTTATTTGCAGTGAAGCGATCAGTCAGGATAGCTGTAGAAAAGGGGTTGTTCCTAATCTCCACGTCTATAGGGCACTTGTGCCAAGAGAATATATCAAGAATCATTTCTCGAGTGCATGGATGAGGGCGAGAATCTTCTTGATCAATGGGTTATTTGCAGTGAAGCGATCAGTCAGGATAGCTGTAGAAAAGGGGTTGTTCCTAATCTCCACGTCTATAGGGCACTTGTGCTAAGAGAATATCTCAAGAATCATTTCTCGAGTGCATGGATGAGGGCGAGAATCTTCTTGATCAATGGGTTATTTGTAGTGAAGCGATCAGTCAGGATAGCTGTAGAAAAGGGGTTGTTCCTAATCTCCACGTCTATAGGGCACTTGTGCTAAGAGAATATCTCAAGAATCATTTCTCGAGTGCATGGATGAGGGCGAGAATCTTCTTGATCAATGGGTTATTTGTAGTGAAGCGATCAGTCAGGATAGCTGTAGAAAAGGGGTTGTTCCTAATCTCCACGTCTATAGGGCACTTGTGCTAAGAGAATATCTCAAGAATCATTTCTCGAGTGCATGGATGAGGGCGAGAATCTTCTTGATCAATGGGTTATTTGTAGTGAAGCGATCAGTCAGGATAGCTGTAGAAAAGGGGTTGTTCCTAATCTCCACGTCTATAGGGCACTTGTGCTAAGAGAATATCTCAAGAATCATTTCTCGAGTGCATGGATGAGGGCGAGAATCTTCTTGATCAATGGGTTATTTGTAGTGAAGCTTTCAGTCAGGATAGTTGTAGAAAAAGGGTTGTTCCTAATCTCCACGTCTATAGGGCACTTGTGCCAAGAGAATATCTCAAGAATCATTTCTCGAGTGCATGGATGAGGGCGAGAATCTTCTTGATCAATGGGTTATTTGTAGTGAAGCGATCAGTCAGGATAGCTGTAGAAAAGGGGTTGTTCCTAATCTCCACGTCTATAGGGCACTTGTGCTAAGAGAATATCTCAAGAATCATTTCTCGAGTGCATGGATGAGGGCGAGAATCTTCTTGATCAATGGGTTATTTGTAGTGAAGCGATCAGTCAGGATAGTTGTAGAAAAAGGGTTGTTCCTAATCTCCACGTCTATAGGGCACTTGTGCCAAGAGAATATCTCAAGAATCATTTCTCGAGTGCATGGATGAGGGTGAGAATCTTCTTGATCAATGGTTATTTGCAGTGAAGCGATCAGTCAGGATAGCTGTAGAAAAGGGGTTGTTCCTAAGCTCCACGTATATAGGGCACTTGTGCTAAGAGAATATCTCAAGAATCATTTCTCGAGTGCATGGATGAGGGCGAGAATCTTCTTGATCAATGGGTTATTTGTAGTGAAGCGATCAGTCAGGATAGCTGTAGAAAAGGGGTTGTTCCTAATCTCCACGTATATAGGGCACTTGTGCTAAGAGAATATCTCAAGAATCATTTCTCGAGTGCATGGATGAGGGCGAGAATCTTCTTGATCAATGGGTTATTTGTAGTGAAGCGATCAGTCAGGATAGTTGTAGAAAAAGGGTTGTTCCTAATCTCCACCTCTATAGGGCACTTGTGCCAAGAGAATATCTCAAGAATCATTTCTCGAGTGCATGGATGAGGGCGAGAATCTTCTTGATCAATGGGTTATTTGCAGTGAAGCGATCAGTCAGGATAGCTGTAGAAAAGGGGTTGTTCCTAATCTCCACGTCTATAGGGCACTTGTGCCAAGAGAATATCTCAAGGATCATTTCTCGAGTGCATGGATGAGGGCGAGAATCTTCTGGATCAATGGGTTATTTGCAGTGAAGCGATCAGTCAGGATAGTTGTAGAAAAGGGGTTGTTCCTAATCTCCACGTCTATAGGGCACTTGTGCCAAGAGAATATCTCAAGAATCATTTCTCGAGTGCATGGATGAGGGCGAGAATCTTCTTGATCAATGGGTTATTTGCAGTGAAGCGATCAGTCAGGATAGCTGTAGAAAAGGGGTTGTTCCTAATCTCCACGTCTATAGGGCACTTGTGCTAAGAGAATATCTCAAGAATCATTTCTCGAGTGCATGGATGAGGGCGAGAATCTTCTTGATCAATGGGTTATTTGTAGTGAAGCGATCAGTCAGGATAGCTGTAGAAAAGGGGTTGTTCCTAATCTCCACGTCTATAGGGCACTTGTGCTAAGAGAATATCTCAAGAATCATTTCTCGAGTGCATGGATGAGGGCGAGAATCTTCTTGATCAATGGGTTATTTGTAGTGAAGCGATCAGTCAGGATAGCTGTAGAAAAGGGGTTGTTCCTAATCTCCACGTCTATAGGGCACTTGTGCTAAGAGAATATCTCAAGAATCATTTCTCGAGTGCATGGATGAGGGCGAGAATCTTCTTGATCAATGGGTTATTTGTAGTGAAGCTTTCAGTCAGGATAGTTGTAGAAAAAGGGTTGTTCCTAATCTCCACGTCTATAGGGCACTTGTGCCAAGAGAATATCTCAAGAATCATTTCTCGAGTGCATGGATGAGGGCGAGAATCTTCTTGATCAATGGGTTATTTGTAGTGAAGCGATCAGTCAGGATAGCTGTAGAAAAGGGGTTGTTCCTAATCTCCACGTCTATAGGGCACTTGTGCTAAGAGAATATCTCAAGAATCATTTCTCGAGTGCATGGATGAGGGCGAGAATCTTCTTGATCAATGGGTTATTTGTAGTGAAGCGATCAGTCAGGATAGTTGTAGAAAAAGGGTTGTTCCTAATCTCCACGTCTATAGGGCACTTGTGCCAAGAGAATATCTCAAGAATCATTTCTCGAGTGCATGGATGAGGGCGAGAATCTTCTTGATCAATGGTTATTTGCAGTGAAGCGATCAGTCAGGATAGCTGTAGAAAAGGGGTTGTTCCTAATCTCCACGTATATAGGGCACTTGTGCTAAGAGAATATCTCAAGAATCATTTCTCGAGTGCATGGATGAGGGCGAGAATCTTCTTGATCAATGGGTTATTTGTAGTGAAGCGATCAGTCAGGATAGCTGTAGAAAAGGGGTTGTTCCTAATCTCCACGTATATAGGGCACTTGTGCTAAGAGAATATCTCAAGAATCATTTCTCGAGTGCATGGATGAGGGCGAGAATCTTCTTGATCAATGGGTTATTTGTAGTGAAGCGATCAGTCAGGATAGTTGTAGAAAAAGGGTTGTTCCTAATCTCCACCTCTATAGGGCACTTGTGCCAAGAGAATATCTCAAGAATCATTTCTCGAGTGCATGGATGAGGGCGAGAATCTTCTTGATCAATGGGTTATTTGCAGTGAAGCGATCAGTCAGGATAGCTGTAGAAAAGGGGTTGTTCCTAATCTCCACGTCTATAGGGCACTTGTGCCAAGAGAATATCTCAAGAATCATTTCTCGAGTGCATGGATGAGGGCGAGAATCTTCTGGATCAATGGGTTATTTGCAGTGAAGCGATCAGTCAGGATAGTTGTAGAAAAGGGGTTGTTCCTAATCTCCACGTCTATAGGGCACTTGTGCCAAGAGAATATCTCAAGAATCATTTCTCGAGTGCATGGATGAGGGCGAGAATCTTCTTGATCAATGGGTTATTTGCAGTGAAGCGATCAGTCAGGATAGCTGTAGAAAAGGGGTTGTTCCTAATCTCCACGTCTATAGGGCACTTGTGCCAAGAGAATATCTCAAGAATCATTTCTCGAGTGCATGGATGAGGGCGAGAATCTTCTTGATCAATGGGTTATTTGCAGTGAAGCGATCAGTCAGGATAGCTGTAGAAAAGGGGTTGTTCCTAATCTCCACGTATATAGGGCACTTGTGCCAAGAGAATATCTCAAGAATCATTTCTCGAGTGCATGGATGAGGGCGAGAATCTTCTTGATCAATGGGTTATTTGCAGTGAAGCGATCAGTCAGGATAGTTGTAGAAAAAGGGTTGTTCCTAATCTCCACGTCTATAGGGCACTTGTGCCAAGAGAATATCTCAAGAATCATTTCTCGAGTGCATGGATGAGGGCGAGAATCTTCTTGATCAATGGGTTATTTGCAGTGAAGCGATCAGTCAGGATAGCTGTAGAAAAGGGGTTGTTCCTAATCTCCACGTATATAGGGCACTTGTGCTAAGAGAATATCTCAAGAATCATTTCTCGAGTGCATGGATGAGGGCGAGAATCTTCTTGATCAATGGGTTATTTGTAGTGAAGCGATCAGTCAGGATAGTTGTAGAAAAAGGGTTGTTCCTAATCTCCACCTCTATAGGGCACTTGTGCCAAGAGAATATCTCAAGAATCATTTCTCGAGTGCATGGATGAGGGCGAGAATCTTCTTGATCAATGGGTTATTTGCAGTGAAGCGATCAGTCAGGATAGCTGTAGAAAAGGGGTTGTTCCTAATCTCCACGTCTATAGGGCACTTGTGCCAAGAGAATATCTCAAGAATCATTTCTCGAGTGCATGGATGAGGGCGAGAATCTTCTGGATCAATGGGTTATTTGCAGTGAAGCGATCAGTCAGGATAGTTGTAGAAAAGGGGTTGTTCCTAATCTCCACGTCTATAGGGCACTTGTGCCAAGAGAATATCTCAAGAATCATTTCTCGAGTGCATGGATGAGGGCGAGAATCTTCTTGATCAATGGGTTATTTGCAGTGAAGCGATCAGTCAGGATAGCTGTAGAAAAGGGGTTGTTCCTAATCTCCACGTCTATAGGGCACTTGTGCCAAGAGAATATCTCAAGAATCATTTCTCGAGTGCATGGATGAGGGCGAGAATCTTCTTGATCAATGGGTTATTTGCAGTGAAGCGATCAGTCAGGATAGCTGTAGAAAAGGGGTTGTTCCTAATCTCCACGTATATAGGGCACTTGTGCCAAGAGAATATCTCAAGAATCATTTCTCGAGTGCATGGATGAGGGCGAGAATCTTCTTGATCAATGGGTTATTTGCAGTGAAGCGATCAGTCAGTATAGCTGTAGAAAAGGGGTTGTTCCGAATCTCCACGTCTATAGGGCACTTGTGCCAAGAGAATATCTCAAGAATCATTTCTCGAGTGCATGGATGAGGGCGAGAATCTTCTTGATCAATGGGTTATTTGCAGTGAAGCGATCAGTCAGGATAGCTGTAGAAAAGGGGTTGTTCCTAATCTCCACGTATATAGGGCACTTGTGCCAAGAGAATATCTCAAGAATCATTTCTCGAGTGCATGGATGAGGGCGAGAATCTTCTTGATCAATGGGTTATTTGCAGTGAAGCGATCAGTCAGGATAGCTGTAGAAAAGGGGTTGTTCCTAATCTCCACGTCTATAGGGCACTTGTGCCAAGAGAATATCTCAAGAATCATTTCTCGAGTGCATGGATGAGGGCGAGAATCTTCTTGATCAATGGGTTATTTGCAGTGAAGCGATCAGTCAGGATAGCTGTAGAAAAGGGGTTGTTCCTAATCTCCACGTCTATAGGGCACTTGTGCTAAGAGAATATCTCAAGAATCATTTCTCGAGTGCATGGATGAGGGCGAGAATCTTCTTGATCAATGGGTTATTTGTAGTGAAGCGATCAGTCAGGATAGCTGTAGAAAAGGGGTTGTTCCTAATCTCCACGTCTATAGGGCACTTGTGCTAAGAGAATATCTCAAGAATCATTTCTCGAGTGCATGGATGAGGGCGAGAATCTTCTTGATCAATGGGTTATTTGTAGTGAAGCGATCAGTCAGGATAGCTGTAGAAAAGGGGTTGTTCCTAATCTCCACGTCTATAGGGCACTTGTGCTAAGAGAATATCTCAAGAATCATTTCTCGAGTGCATGGATGAGGGCGAGAATCTTCTTGATCAATGGGTTATTTGTAGTGAAGCGATCAGTCAGGATAGCTGTAGAAAAGGGGTTGTTCCTAATCTCCACGTCTATAGGGCACTTGTGCTAAGAGAATATCTCAAGAATCATTTCTCGAGTGCATGGATGAGGGCGAGAATATTCTTGATCAATGGGTTATTTGTAGTGAAGCGATCAGTCAGGATAGTTGTAGAAAAAGGGTTGTTCCTAATCTCCACGTCTATAGGGCACTTGTGCCAAGAGAATATCTCAAGAATCATTTCTCGAGTGCATGGATGAGGGCGAGAATCTTCTTGATCAATGGGTTATTTGTAGTGAAGCGATCAGTCAGGATAGCTGTAGAAAAGGGGTTGTTCCTAATCTCCACGTCTATAGGGCACTTGTGCTAAGAGAATATCTCAAGAATCATTTCTCGAGTGCATGGATGAGGGCGAGAATCTTCTTGATAAATGGGTTATTTGTAGTGAAGCGATCAGTCAGGATAGTTGTAGAAAAAGGGTTGTTCCTAATCTCCACGTCTATAGGGCACTTGTGCCAAGAGAATATCTCAAGAATCATTTCTCGAGTGCATGGATGAGGGCGAGAATCTTCTTGATCAATGGTTATTTGCAGTGAAGCGATCAGTCAGGATAGCTGTAGAAAAGGGGTTGTTCCTAATCTCCACGTCTATAGGGCACTTGTGCTAAGAGAATATCTCAAGAATCATTTCTCGAGTGCATGGATGAGGGCGAGAATCTTCTTGATCAATGGGTTATTTGTAGTGAAGCGATCAGTCAGGATAGCTGTAGAAAAGGGGTTGTTCCTAATCTCCACGTCTATAGGGCACTTGTGCTAAGAGAATATCTCAAGAATCATTTCTCGAGTGCATGGATGAGGGCGAGAATCTTCTTGATCAATGGGTTATTTGTAGTGAAGCGATCAGTCAGGATAGTTGTAGAAAAAGGGTTGTTGCTAATCTCCACGTCTAGCTCCAGCTAGACCAAATCCACAGGTCCATTCACCCGCATTGTCATACACCAAAAGAGGTTGAGAAAACAGGTCGTCTCGGGACAACTCCAGGCACTCGAGGTGTGCTGGGGAGGCCTGGTCAGATTTGCATTTAAGGCAATCAGGATGAATCTTGCGACCACAGCAATAGGTGAGACTCCTCAGATGGCCACTGAAAAAGCGGGAGAGCGCTGTCTGAATATTTTGTCGCAATTTAGAGCAAGAGATCTTCCGGGGCGATTCCAAGAGTGTACCGGGGAAACGATCCATGCCTTATCAAGATTTTTCTAATAGAGTAAAGCTCCAGAAACGTCAATGAGTGGGACAATGGTTCATCCACACTCTCCTCCGCTACTTCGTTTCCCCTGAGGTTCACGTGTGAAGGGATCCACTGTAGGTGCACCTCACAGAAGGATGAGACGTGCTTGATTGTGTTAAGGATCGCTATGCCAGTTCTATCTCCCACACTGAGCCAATTAGATAGTTGTTGTATGGAGCTGGATTGGACTGTCAGACAAAATCCAAACAACCTTTGGGTTCGGAAGAAAAGGCGTAAGTGTATCAATTTCGTTTGAGGTCGGATAACGTTGTTTGTGTGGTGGAAATGGGAAATTTTTGAATAGGGTGGAGGGAAGAGGTTTAATCTTAAAATCGTTCTGAAGATGACAGCATTGGTAATATACCAAGGGCAGGGTTGCCACAGGTGACTTCTGTTACTATTTTTCAACCTTGGCGACTAGGCATATAATTTTAAGCAAAGCTGCTATTTTCAATATTCTGGCGATTTTTTTTGAAAATCCACCCACTGTCAACGAAACTTTAGTCCCCTTTTTCGAACTATTACTAACAGCACGCATCTCTACACGATTCCGTTGGTAATGGTAATTAATTAACGTTGCACTGAAGCAACACAACGGGCTATTGGCGGCGGTCCGGGATCAATCCCCAAGGGAAAGGTCCGAAGACAACACCACGAAATTTCGAACCATGGTCAGATGACGAGGTTAACACCTGAACTGGCAACCTCACTCTCCAAATTTCCACATCACGCCAACGTACACGAATTCGGAGTTTGACGTTGAAAATCCGAGCAAGGAATGACTCCTTACGTCACATAAAAGACGTCAACTGACCTAAACAGCGCGCTCTATAACCTCAAAGGGGCATTTCCAGACACGCATCCTATGACAAAAAATGTTTATTTTGTCTCCCCTACCACCCATTGCGATTTATCCAAATATTTCCGAAACATCCTGTATCAGCTTTCATGTTAAGACTCATTTTCGGAAGACGCTATGCTTCTAGACCTGCCAGCCTATCATGTTTATTGAATTTTCATTAGTTACTTTGTATTTTTGACCGGCCTCTTTCACTGAACTAGTCAACATCTTCATATGGCTATGAGAATTAACACCTACTTAGCCATCATTGAATAAAGAGGCAGATAAAAATGCAAAGTAACTTTAATATGCAAGTTGGTAGTTAATTAACGTCGCAATGGAGCAACACAACGGGCTATTGGTTACGATACTGGTTCAGATCTCAGGACCTCGTAATTTTCAAACACGGTCAGATGACGAGGTCCGCACCTGAGCTGGCACTCTACTCTCCAAAATTCCGACACCAGGCCAATGTGAGGACATTTGAGGCCTCATTGTTTCGAACTCCTACTCCTCCGGTTGCTAATCCGTTACTCTTCCAACCGGGCTACCGCGGCCCCCGAAGTCTTTCAAAGAAAATTACTTTAGTGTATGAAAATTTTTTTATTCGCTCAAATTTGCAGTGATTATGTGCACCTTTCAAGTGTTCTCTATTGTTTGAAGCTTGGCTTGATCGTGTGATAATCTCGTAAGATGGAATCCTTTTCATTTGTAGGTTTTCCAGCACTCTAGATTATCCCTGTAAATGAAATAACGCGAGTGAGAAATGCGCTTTTGTAGAATTTGGAATAAATTCTATCAAGCTGGGGATTGAGAACTCACTTAAATGTGATTAAACATAATACTATTTGATCGGGATATTTTAGCGATCCCAGTTTCCATCACTTACCCTCCTTGTGGTTGTCTCGACGAGGTATCTCGTCATTAGAAGAAAACTGACCAGATCTTCATCTCGTCATCAGCAAAATTGGACGTATCTCGATGGACGAGACATCTCGTCATTGGAAGAAAACTGACCAAATCTTCATCTCGTCATCAGCAAAATTGGACGGATCTCGATGGACTTGACATCTCGTCATTGGAAGAAAACTGACCAAATCTTCATCTCGTCATCAGCGAAATTGAACGAATCTCGATGGTCGAGACATCTCGTCATTAGAAGAAAACTGACCAGATCTTCATCTCGTCATCAGCAAAATTGGACGTATCTCGATGGACGAGACATCTCGTCATTGGAAGAAAACTGACCAGATCTTCATCTCGTCATCAGCAAAATTGGACGGATCTCGATGGACGAGACATCTCGTCATTGGAAGAAAACTGACCAGATCTTCATCTCGTCATCAGCAAAATTGGACGTATCTCGATGGACGAGACATCTCGTCATTGGAAGAAAACTGACCAGATCTTCATCTCGTCATCAGCAAAATTGGACGGATCTCGATGGACGAGACATCTCGTCATTGGAAGAAAACTGACCAAATCTTCATCTCGTCATCAGCGAAATTGAACGAATCTCGATGGTCGAGACATCTCGTCATTAGAAGAAAACTGACCAGATCTTCATCTCGTCATCAGCAAAATTGGACGTATCTCGATGGACGAGACATCTCGTCATTGGAAGAAAACTGACCAGATCTTCATCTCGTCATCAGCAAAATTGGACGGATCTCGATGGACTTGACATCTCGTCATTGGAAGAAAACTGACCAAATCTTCATCTCGTCATCAGCGAAATTGAACGAATCTCGATGGTCGAGACATCTCGTCATTAGAAGAAAACTGACCAGATCTTCATCTCGTCATCAGCAAAATTGGACGTATCTCGATGGACGAGACATCTCGTCATTGGAAGAAAACTGACCAGATCTTCATCTCGTCACAGCAAAATTGGACGGATCTTGATGGACAAAATATCTCACCGTAATCACTTGGAGGGTAAATGTCTGGAGATAGCGTGGTGATACGAATCGATTCCTAATTCACCTACCTCCCTGGTCACCTTTCGAGTGTCAGTAAGATTGATTTAAATAATTGTAAATCAGCTTTTAAGGTGCACACATGAAGACGAACACTTGTTAGAGGTATTCGAACTTAATTAATAAACTAAGGACGATACAAAACTACGGAGAGATAGGTAGTTGATTAACTTCGCACTAGAGCAACACAACGGGCTATTGGTGACGGTCGGGATCAATCCCGAAGGAAAAGATCCAAAGACAACACCTCGTAAATTTGAACCACGGTCGAGGCGAGGCAACATCTGAGCTGGCACTTCACTCTCCGAACTTCCACACCACTCCAACATGAGGTCATTTGAAGCCACGACTAATTTAACGTGCACCCTAAGGTGGGCAGGAGTTTGCTAACCCCTTACTCTTCCAACCGGGCTACCGAAGGCCCATTTTTCTTTCGGGAAAAATTTTCCAAGGGACGCCAATTTCGAAGTTTTGGCGCAAGTCGTTTTAACTATAAATGAAAAACATCGGAATCTGGTTGCTACATTGTCTGAAAACCTTATTAAGAAAATATTTAGTTTTTTAATTTAAATTTCTTGGCGAGATCTACACTGCTGGCCACCCAAATTGCAACACCAAGAAAGACAAGAGATATCACAACAAAATTTATTTTGTAGATAACATGTTGACCAAGTATCAAATGATTAAATTTATAGACTTCTATGAAGTGTGGTTCCTGCCAAAATCAGTAGCCAGAGTAGCCGCCATTGTTGGAGATCACCGCTGCCACACGCCTCGGCATTGATTCAAAGAGACTTTGGATGTGTTCTTGGGGTACAGCAGACCAAGCAGCTTCCACACGTTGCCAAAGTTGATCTGGTGTGGCAGCTGGGGATGTATTCTGGGTCAATCGTTGAGCAACCATGGACCACATGTTTTCTATCGGCGAAAGATCCGGAGAGCGAGCTGGCCAGGGAAGCAATTCAATCTGGCGATTGACGAATAACCCTTGGACAATGCGTGCCACGTGTGGTCGCGCATTATCCTGTTGAAATATGGCTGTGGGCAAGCCCTGAAGGTAAGGAAGGACAACTGGCTCCAACACCTCGGAGATGTAGCGCTGGCTGTTTAAAGTACCGGCAATGCGTACTAGAGGAGTGCGAGAGTGATATCCAATACCGCCCCATACCATAATACCCGGTGCAGGACCAGTGTGGCGGTGCATAACGCAGCTGTTCAGCATCCTCTCTCCACGGTGTCTCCAGACTCGAATCCGACCATCGTGGTGTTGCAGACAGAAGCGTGACTCGTCAGTAAAGACAATTTCATTCCATTCTGCCGTCCACATCCTTCTTTCATCGCACCATTGGCGGCGGAAACGTCTGTGGTTCTGCGTCAAAGGTAGACGAAACAATGGACGTCTTGCGGACAGACTACTCTGCTGTAAACGGCGTCGAATGGTACGCGCAGACACTGGATGATGCGGTACAGACTGAATGTGCTGTGCTATGGTTCGTGATGTGGCTGAGCGATCCGTCACTGCCATACGCACAATATGCCTGTCATCACGTGAAGTGGTGCACTGAGGTGGATGCGATCGAACACGTCGGTCCGTCGTACCCTCCTGCATCCAACGATCACATATCCGCATTACAGTTGTTTGGTTTCGTCCAACACGACTACCGATTTCCCTGAAAGATAATCCACAATCTCGGTAGGCCACTATCCTTCCTCTGTCGAACTCGGATACTTGATTAAAAGATGATCGCTGTTTTCTACGAGGCATAATTGATCGTTTTTTTGAAAAAACCACAAGAAAAACACAATTGCCGTACTTGAAATCGTCGAAATCTCCAAGCCTTAAATAGCGCTTTGAAGTGGCGCCACGGGCGCGCGTGATGTGCGTCTGCGCTGAAATTCTAATCATTTGCATATCTCACCTCCGCTAATGCATGTTGTAAATTTCATATTATTTGCATGCTTCCTTCAGGGTGTTGCATTTACGGTGGCCAGCAGTGTATGTCCTTCTTTCATACTTAACTTTTTTCTTTCGACAAATAGGAACCGCTTGACTAATGAAAATTTAGAATGAATTTTGCGCTTGGCTACTACAAAAATCGAATCAAACATTCAAGGAATTATTAAATCAATGCAATGTCACGCATCAAAATGAATTCTTCATTTAATTTTCGTAAAAATACAAATAATATATGATAGATAACTTCATATTTTTTTGGCGGCCCTCGGATAAAAGTCTGTGCATCCCTGTGTTATTATAGGGACCGCCTGAGCCAGTGTTCTGTGTTACATAAATTCTAAGTACCGTTAAACGATTTATAGAACTAAACGTAAAACAATTTTCTCCTTCCCGTACTTTCATCGAGAAATATTTACTACCTGGGGATGACTGAAACTTATCATCCACCCCTAGATTGATCAGCGCTGTGAAGAAATCTAAATGCTGTAAAACAGGGGAATATGTCACCGACGAGAAGGCAGTCGACCTTGGGTCAGTCGATAGCAGTTAATGGTTTTCCCACGCGCACTCATCACTACCATCGCTTTCGGTACCGCTCGATAAACTCAGGACCAGAATCCGCGCCAGTTGCACCTTATTTAAAGAATAGACTCGTCCAAACCACGTGACACCAATTAGTTGAACTATACATAAACCCACTTACTTCGAGGACTTGTTGATGACGCGTAGGGTAGGGAAGATGTCAGAGAGAAGGCGGAAAATGGGAAGAGCTATCGTATTCATGAAGCCAACCTGGAAAAGAAACACAATTATTTGTTTTAGGTATTGCTATTGGTATTTTCAATTAACGTCACACTGGAGCAACACAACGGGCTAATTTGTTTTAGGTATTGCTATTGGTATTTTCAATTAACGTCACACTGGAGCAACACAACGGGCTAATTTGTTTTAGGTATTGCTATTGGTATTTTCAATTAACGTCACACTGGAGCAACACAACGGGTTAATTTGTTTTAGGTATTGCTATTGGTATTTTCAATTAACGTCACACTGGAGCAACACAACGGGCTAATTTGTTTTAGGTATTGCTATTGGTATTTTCAATTAACGTCACACTGGAGCAACACAACGGGCTAATTTGTTTTAGGTATTGCTATTGGTATTTTCAATTAACGTCACACTGGAGCAACACAACGGGCTAATTTGTTTTAGGTATTGCTATTGGTATTTTCAATTAACGTCACACTGGAGCAACACAACGGGCTAATGTGTTTTAGGTATTGCTATTGGTATTTTCAATTAACGTCACACTGGAGCAACACAACGGGCTAATTTGTTTTAGGAGTTGGGTAGTAAACCTAACCTTTTGACTACGGGCGGGACAACAGTCGTCCCATATTCAGGTAGCGGAATAAAAACGCCTGTAGTGTAAAGGTTAAGGTTGCACTGGAGCACCACAACGGGCTATTGGTGACGGTCCGGGATCAGTCCCGAAGGAAAAGATCCGAGGTTTTGAATCACAATCAGATGATGAGGTCACACCTCAGCTGGCACCCCATTCTCCAAACTTCCGCACCATGCCAACGTGAGGACATTGGATGACACGGCGGATTTAATGTGCATCAGACCCCTTTGTACACGACGGTCTTTGGGTTGGATCCGAACTCGCAGTCCTCCTGTTGCTAGTCCGTTACTCTTCCTGGCTACCGAAACCTAGTAGAACAAAGAGTAACAATCCAAACTTTTCACAGCGCGTGAAGAGTTATGGCGTGTACTTACTTGAGATACAGGTATGCTGTCAGCGTTACTGCGCATTCGGTGAGGCAGTGATCGAATCCCTAAATTCATCTCTTTGTCACTCTGCAAAGGGAAAAATAAAAATATTATAAAAGCACCACATGAACAAAAAAAATCATCAAAAAGCTGAAAAAGAAATCGGTCTGAACTGCATAAATCTCATGAAAGTTCATTACTTGGTAGATAGGGAGTCGAATTTACGTCGCACTGGAGCGCAACACAGGTCTATTGGCGACTGTCCGGGATCCATCCAGGAGGGAGAGATCCAATGACAATTCGTCATTCTTCCATTCCTTAACGACAACGGCGGTTCCAAACGCATATAGGCATAGCTTCCGACCGATCGTCTCGTATCTTTCCCCTTGGGGTTGCTTTGGGATTGATCCCGGACCGTCACCAATAGCCCGTTGTGTTGCTCCAGTGTGACGTTAATTGAAATACCCCCCTTGGGGTTGATCCCGGACCGTCACCAATAGCCCGTTGTGTTGCTCCAATATGACCTTAATTAAAATACCTACCAATCGATCAAGTAAAATTAGGCAGTCATGAGCAGTACTTGAATAGATAGGTATTTAATTAACGTCGCACTGGAGCAATAGAACGGGCTACTGGCGACGGTCCGAGTTCAAACCCGAACGGACAGATCCGAGAACACCGCATGATTTTGAACCACGGTCAGATGAGGAGGTCACACCTGAGCTGGCACCCCTCTTCAAACTCGCACACAACGCCAACGTGAGGACGTTTGAGGCCGCTACAGACCAGCCCCCTTTGTACACGAGTCTGATTGAATTCGAACTCGCAACCCTCCGGTTGCTGGTCCTTTACTCTTCCAACCGGGCTACCGCGGCCTGTAAACCACCAGGAGGGTTAACTAGAGGAAGAATAAACAACATCACTTCTGTTTTACTTCTGACATCGATGGTCTCCCTCACCTGGTTATAAAATTCCAAATAGAGGCTCCAGACGATGCTCTTGTGCTCCTCCCACCTCTTCCAAGTTCCGCAAAGATCAGAGGCCATCATCATCAAGGACTTCACGTATTTTCTTAAATATCAAGAACGCCACGAATTAACTTAAGTTTGGAAAAAGCCTGTAGGGTTTTCGAATAAAGTAGTGGCTACACATACAGTGAGTATAAGTAAATCTAAAGTCGTAGAAAATTACCATTAGAATTCATTACACCACTGTATCGACAAAAACCACCGGACACCTGGAATAGTGTCAAAACAGCATTTATTTTGGGGTAGGGTAAACTAGACAGTTATTGACACCCTAATCTTTAAAAGCTTCCATGTCCCTGTTCAGTTTCAAATAAGGGCGGGAAAAATTCCTTGTGAATCGTAGAATTCAGTAATATAACCGTAATCAAGAAGTATACAAACGAGGGACTAGTTAAGAGGACGCTTTCTTTTGTTTTTCTATTAGCATGTTTTGTAAGTAGATTAGCTAGTTTCCTTTGCCTAATTCCTTTTATACTGCAAAAATAAACTAAATAAGAATGAAGGGATGTCAATGACTGGTGTCAATTACTCATCCATAGGGTGTCAATAATCGATTTTGCACTATTGCAAAATACCTTCCAGGGATAATTTTTTTGTATGAAACCCTTTATTCAGCTTAAGGTAGAGTAATTCAGGAAAAATTTCAATGAATTTCAACTTGATTCAACTATTTTTTCCATGAATTTATAGTATAAATATTGCCTGACGGGTGTCAGTAACTCATTTTTACCCTACTATAGATTCCAATTTCAGAGTCCATGGGTAACTGCAGAGTGTACCGGTCGGTCTAATGTTCCTACATCTGGGATTCAGACCTCCCTCGACTACCAAACAGTACTCAACACTTAAATTATCTTGGGCCCTCCATGAGAAGAACGCAGACGGGCCACACCCAGACAAACACTTGTGTTTACAGTTCTGTGGAAACCCGGGCCAGAAAGACATTAAATCTCTCCTCGGGTCGGAATGTCAACCGACTTCTTGCTCTCCCTTTCCGTTATCATCCAGAAGGGGATTGGTAACTGTCACGTCTTTTTTAACGATTCCGAGATCCAAAGAAATGGTCTCATAGCTGGGGAGGTTCTCATCACCTTCCGTTACAGGTGGCGTTGAGACCACCGGAATGAACATTCCAATACTGAGACCGACTACCACCAAAAAATGAGGTAGAGTAGACTGAAACCACGAAAGGAGCAGACGCATCCTTCAGACTCAGATTTTGGCGAGCCTCCAGGCTCCTTGTGGCTGATTCGATGGTTAATAGCTGTGTCCTCATACTTTTAAATGACTCTTCATAACTTGTAAATAATCTTCATATTTCTTTTCTAAAATAAATGTGTAACCAATCACGTCTAAACAGAGATCGGAAACGTTACAGGAGCTAACTACCAGTGAATATGGACTGAAATTTAAGGAAGGAGTGGTCCTATAGAAATATGCAAATGTTTTGTATCAAAATCTAAACATTGAAGTCGCTTTATTATCCCTAAATATATGTCCTAGGGAACTCAACTGTGCTGGCGCCCCTTCATAAAATTATTGACTATCCAAAATGGTTCAGTCCCCTAGAACTTGCGTTCATGATGGTGCCTAAATATGGTTATTTAGGGATAATCAAGTGACTGCTATTTCAGTGTCTAGATTTCGATATAAAACATTTGCACATTTCTATAGGAACACTCCTTCCTTAAATTTCAGTCTATGCTATTAGTTAGCTCTGTTGGGGACTCTGAAATTGGAATTTTCAATTTATAGTCAGACCCCAAAATAATTGCTGTTTTATTTCTGCTTCAGATGTCTGGTGACTTTTGTCAGTAGTGTATAGAACTGGACAGGACGGAGCACCTGCTGCATAGCAGGTCATCTCCGCATCATAAAAAGATTAAAATATTAAATGAATGCTAGTAACATAAGGGTGGGTGAATTAATAAAAATGTCGATTTAGGGTGCAGAAGAAACTTAAATGCTAATAAGAACCATAAGCTCCGCCCAACCGCAAAAGAGATGGTAGGTATATATACAATAGTATATATACAATATGCTAATATATGCTATATATACAATAGTATATATAGCAGTGCATTAGAGTTTATCTTGGAAGGGTTGGGGTGAAGGACTCGAATTCGTTTCATATAGAAAAGAAGTGAGTACCCTGTATAACAGTCCCAAGGACCCTGAGATTCTCCGGCCAGACACTGAGGAATGTTGACCGGAAAGAACCATTTATCCCCGGCGGGGGTGTCCTTGGACGGTCATCCGAGGGAGGAGGCGAAAAGAGAACGATGAGGGTGAGAGGACACGAGGGTTAGTCACTGACCAGGAAGAACGTAGTGAGGTCCTTCGATGTCATATTCCAAAACATGTGGAACGCTTTAAATATAATATGTGGAAATTGCATGATACTCGGAATTATAAATAAATGTATGAAAACCACCCCGAAGTTATTTCGACGAGATATCTCGTCCATCAGTATCTGACCAATTTTGCCAATGACGAGATACCTCGTTGAGACAACCACCAGGAGAGTTAAGCTATATTCGATTAATTCTGGAAATAGATTTTTTAAACTTTTTCTGATTTTTTTAAACTTTTAACTGATTTATTATAATTCTTTCTCAGGCGTTTGATATATTTTTTAATGATTTCAATACAATAAGTAATCCGCTTCCATGTAGTATTTTGTTTCACTATTTTTTAACTGTATTAGGGGGCCGTCGTGGCTCTGTGAGTATGTCCACCGCGCTAACAACCTTCGAGTTGTAGGCTGATACCTAACAAGTGCATTCCTCCCTGGGTGTATTTCTTCTGCGTCAGTAAAACTTCGATTGTGTGTATGTCTATTACTTGCTATTGTGTCTGGTGCCGTATGGCCCTTGCGCCGTAAGACCCCTAAAACCAACAATCTACTGTATTTGTATTTGATTTTTTTTCTTGCATTTTTTGATAATTTATTTTTGTCTCTGTGATGGAATTTTTTTCTGTAGAGAAACGACATTTAAGTTGATAAATAAATTAAAACAGTTACTATTTCCCATGATCTTGTGAACATTTTTATCAGGCAAACAAAATAAAACTAGTACAAAATTTATTTTTAATTGCATGTTTTGCTACGAATTTCTATTCATGTAGCGAACAGCTTTTGGGAACGTTTTCATAGATTCGATTCCTCAGAAGTGATTTCTGAGACTATGGTTACTTGGAAGGTGATTCTCATATCCATATGAAGATGTTAACTGGTTCAATGAATAACGAGGCAGGTAAAAAACGTAATTCTTCAAAAATTAAATAAACATAATACGTTGATAATCTACTAGCATTTCTCAATAATAAAAAAGACCAAACATTTTTTTATCTAATATCTCAATCTTCCTCGATCGCTGCATTCTAAATATTTTTATTCACAGCGCGCATGCGCAGCACGGCTGAAAGAAAACGATTACTTAATTTGTCCCATTGCCCAGAGCCACGCGGCTTATTTTCATACGTAGACCGATGCCACCACAATATATAAATTAACATCATTTTGTGCTTTGCGCAGAGATCCGTTAAAAAGTGAAGCATCATTTAAAGCGCACTAGACCAGTTTTTAAGCAAAGAGTGTATTGCAAAATATTCACATCTCACCGCACATATCCTTTATCCAAGTCGATTCCTGCGTCTACCACCTGCCGCAGTTTCTCACACTGCAATTTGTATCTTTCGAAGGTCGTTGAAAGAATAGCGTGTTTTATGTCATCTAAAACCTGTTGGAACAGAATAAAAGGAACCAGACTTTCGGACATATCTAGTTACGAGTGATAGTATACATCTTAGAAAATAAAATTATTCAGGAGAGCAGTTCTGAGTGTCATGAGATTTCAGAGTAGTGTAGTATTGTTTTCACCCCACGACACACTTAACGACTAAATAACCAAGTTGTGGTTATTTAGTCATTACGTCCCCCCAATGTATTGGAATATTTCTAAATCTTGAAAGATTCCAAAGGAATCCATTACACATTCCTCTATTTCGAACTTTTATTTTACTTTATTCTCCTACGACTCGCTTGTAATCTAACCGTGATTCAAAAATGACGAGATGTCAGATCTTTTCCTTCGGGATTGATCCTGGACAGTCGTTGGTTTGTGAAGTATTGCAAAATTTCTGTGGACCGCCGGAAACCTCGTCCAGGACCCCTGGGGGTCCTTGACCCTCACTTTGGGAACCACTGGTTTAACGTATAGAACACGTAGTTTCAAATTTTCCCGCTAAGATTCAAAAGTGGCACTGTATTGCAGCAACAAGCATGTAGTTAAAAATCTAATTTTCTGTTACTTGCGAAATGATTTAGTCACCTGACCAGGGTTCAAAATTACGAGATGTCTTCCCCTTCGGGATGGATCCCGTACCGTCGCCAATAGCCCGTTGTGTTGCTCCAGTGTGATATGTCCAACATTTCTTAAGATTTGCTTCTATTAAGAAAGAGCGCTTTAGTACAATGGTCTATCAATGTAATCTATTCATGTATTGGTTTAGTTTCCAGTTGCGATCCATCGAAGTTTATGCCTGTCCAATAATGTCTAATTTATGCGAGTGTTTATTTCCAGAGTCGTCATACTTTGGAAAGGGTCCAGACCATAGACGGGATATACTATAAGTATACTGAGCGTTGCTATAGAGAGGGCTTCTTCTAGACCCACCTCCTCCCTACTCACCGTTAGGTGTAGAGCTTTTTACGGGAGGAGGGGGGACTTCCACCACCAGCAAAAAGGAATAAGGGGAACCACCACTCCAGCACGTGCGGACCCAAACACCGGGCACCACCATTTATTTTTAATTAAACATTTACATTAAAATACATAAAATGGGTCAACAGGACCCACCACAAAAGAAACTCGAAAGAGTGTGACTAATTTGTCGACTAGTAGTCACGTGACTGTTCTGTGAAAAATTGACAGATGGCCCATTCGACATCTTATCGCCTCGTTTGACGATATAGCATCCTATGACCGAGTAGTGTGGGAATGCACATTTCTATGGAGTGGCGACAAATATGGCGAAGTCGACAAAGTCTACTGCTATGTCGCGTTGACCAATCAGGTAGGTATTTTAATTAACGTCGCACTGGAGCAACACAACCGACTATTGTCGACGGTCCGGGATTCAAACCCAAAGGGGAAAGATCCGATGACAACACCTCGTCATTTTAAATCACGGTCATATGACGAGGTCGCACCTGACCTGGCGCCCCACTCTCCAAACTTTTACACCCCGCCAACGTGAGGACATTTGTGACCACGACATATTTAACGTGCACCAGCTCCCTTTCTACACGACGGTCTTTGGTTGGGTAAAGATGTAGAATCCGAGGCATATTTGTCGCCAAATCAAGATGGCGTCCAAAACCAGTATGTTCGTTAAAAAAAACGAGGACTTTCCTACGCGAAAATCCTTTTGCATAGGGTTGCCATAAAGCTGGATCAAAACACCAAGGTTACCATGTTTGGCGATAAATCGCTAGTGCCTGGGATTCGACAACTCCACCTTTGGTTGGATTCGAAATCGCAACCCTCCGGTTGCTAATTCGTTACTCTTCCAACCGGGCTACCGCGGCCCTCCGCTGACCAATCAGATGGTGAATCAATAGATGAGCGGCTCCTTCCGTCTCGAGCACTAATCGGATGATGAATATTCTTCTTAACACGACAGACAAAAGCAGTCTAAGGGTCACGTTACTATTAGTTTAGGTCATATGATCCTGGACACATAAACTGGTTACCATTGCTCATTCTACTCTATGGTCCAGACGTCATGCAGGATCTGATTTCGACTACAGCAGCCACACACCGGTCGAGAATCGGTTCCGGGACATTAAACTGCCATGCGCACCGACACCATTTTCTGTACAGAAACGGAGTACGCACGCGCGTGTCGCATATTTCGCAATATGCTGCTCCCGTGTGTGGCCGGCCTAAGACTCAGAAATCGGTACGTAGTTGAATTAACGTTGCACTGGAGCAACACAACAGGGCGGTGGTCCGGGATCAATCCCGGACCACCGCCCGATAAGAGAAACATTCGAGGACAACACTTCGTCATTTTTGAACTGCGGTCAGATGACGAGGTGAACACCTGAGCTGGCAGCACACTCTTCGAACTTCCACACCACTCCAACGTGAGGACAATGTAGGCCACGACAGATTTAACGTGTACCCCCACGTACACTACGGTCGAGTTTGTCTCCGATTGGTAATCCGTAACTCTATCAATTGAGTTACGCTACTGCGGAAGCCGTAGAAGTCGTAGAAAAAGATATTGATGAAGGATAGAGATTTTCTCCCTACTTTCAAAAACATACATGACAAAAGTGATAGAACTGAAAACCTATTCTTAGAACACGGGAAAAAAGCCATTTTCTTTGTGTCTGGTTAAATTTTTGTGAACTAAAATTGTTTTTTATACAGTTTGAGAGAAAAGGTAAGTATGGTAGGTAGGTAGTTGTATTTACATTGCACTGAAGCAACACAACGGGTTATTGGAACTAGGACGAAATACCTGTCTGACAGGTATGTCGACTTTTGGTTAGAAAACAACACGAGGTGAAAATATCGTACTTTTTCCCTGTCTAAATCTGACAGCAATCACTGTTGCTGCTACTTACATAAAAGTTAAAATTTTAATATGCGAAAAAGTCGTACTTGTTTGTAATCATCTGAATCCAGATTGCAAAAGACGTTGCACTTGATATCCTAAAAAAAGGAATTCGTTTTCTGTTAGTTTATTGAATACAGCACACATTAAACGAGACAAAATCAAAAGTACAGACAAGGAAGTAAAAACTGCATTCGCGAATAGCGAACTGAAACTAAGCGACGGGAACTGAAACTTAGGAGTGCGAACCGAAACTAAGTAGTTCCGCTTTACTTCAATTCTCTCTGGAAATATAAAAAGCTTCAACAGTCAGAGTAAGCATTTATTGTGATGATTTTATAATGAATCACTCTCATGTTGTGGCATTTAACATTCTATCCACCCTTAACCAGACCAGTCAAGGAGAAAGTACGCGCACTCATGCTCGAAGAAAAATTGAAAGCTTTAAAAACATCGTTATGAGTCAGTCAATGGGAGCTCAGTAGGTAGATATTTAATTAACCGTCGCACTGGAGCAACACAACGTACTAATGGCGACCCATCGGGAATCAATCCCGAAGGGATGGATCCAAGGACAACATCACTTAATTTTGAATAACGGTCAAATGACGAGGTCACACCTGAGCTGGCACCCCTCTCCAAATTTCCACACCAAGCCAACGTGAGGACATTTGTGGCCACGAAAGATTTAACGTGCACCAGCCCCCTTTGTACACGACGGTCTTTGGTTGGATTCGAACTCGCAGCCCTCCGGTAGCTGATCCGTTAGTCTTCCAACCGGGCTACCGCGGCCCCAATAGAAGCTCGGATAATCGAGGTTCTACTGTATATGCATAATTTCGCAT
Organism: Meta bourneti; assembly: GCA_933210815.1. Taxonomy (NCBI): domain Eukaryota; kingdom Metazoa; phylum Arthropoda; class Arachnida; order Araneae; family Tetragnathidae; genus Meta; species Meta bourneti. The sequence goes on from OW119930.1 coordinate 13,622,494, forward strand.
ATCCTAGGATTCCATACAACTATCAAGCCGGTCAACTATATATTTAGTTTTATCATCTATCGAATTCAACATTTACTTAAGATGTATGTTTTCTCTAGAAATCACGAAAATCAACCAGAATAAACGTTTTTATTGCTTCCAAATATTTTCTAACTTCCTAGCTTTCAAACCATACCAAGATCTTGTAAATATTCGGAATATTTTTCTAGTCTCAAGCTTTTCGTTACGTACTGTCATCGTGTGCACAAACATGATTTCAAAACTTAAAACTCTATTTTTGAAGAACTGCTTTTGCAATATGCTTTGTTCAAACGGTGATAACTGGACAATGAATTGATAGATTGTAATTATTTTTGTATCATTATAATCTATATAATACAGTGAATGTTTCGACCCTCAATCAGAGATTTTAGTTAAGAAATGAATATTTAGTTGATTTTAAATGTTGAATAAAATCTGGATTTTTTTGCTTCATCGATGCAAAAGATTGTAAAAAAACTTCCCTCTAGCAACTCGATTGAGGATCGAAACATGAAGAATAATATTAGGAATCATTTCTAAGGTGGAATTTTCTTTCTGAATAAATTGAATTTAAGATATCTCTTCAAAAACATGCGAAAAGCTAATGATGATTTTAAAAGAAATTAATGATTAGTTTAATGATTTTTTTCACACTGAAATTATTTTTAGCATAAACCAGTAACTTGTAAAAGAACTGGATTTTTAAAGTCAAAATAAAAAATCTTGTAGTATATAAATACACCTTAATTCGAAGTGGGTCTTATTGTGGAGATATTACCCGAAAAACATTAAGTTATAATGCAGTATTTTCTAATGTATGAATCAGAATAACGTATTAGAAATATTTAGTGTGGACAGTAAAATCTTTGGTTAATTTTATACAATCAAGGGTACACTCATGGTCATAAATGATGCATTTGAATTTCGTTCTCCTAACATATAAAATAAGCAAATGCATTTTTAGAGACTAAACTATGCTCTTATAAGCGTCGTGTTAAATGAGTGCAGAAATATTAAATTTTTATTGGAGAAATAGTGACAAAATTATAGAAACAAGCGCCAAATAATAAAGTTAAATGAAAATTAAATAAAATTTATAAGCAAACAAAAAAATTAAATAACATTTATAAACAAAAAAATTAGTTTATAAATTGTTCTGTAAGTAGTTGTCATGTAAAATGGTATAGTTTTAATAGTAACTTTTGGGTCATATTTTATGGCGTAATAAATCTACCTCTAGCATTTTTCCCAAAATCTTCCCCTGAATGTGAAAGAAAATCATGAAAAACCATTGCACGGTATTCAGCTGCCTATTTACTGAAAGTTTCAATTACCCTCCCTAGATGGCAGCACGATATTATTTTGTTTGCAGAAAAAGTTGATACTTCCGCCATATAAAATTAGCATTAACAATTACTATCTGGAATAATCACTCTACTGCAGGTGAGGGAAGTGCAATATGAGAAAATGAAGATACAACACCAAATTTAAATCAAGAAAAAATGTCTGGTCCTGTTCATTCTTTCCAAAAATAACCTGAAAGGACAAAATCTAAGATGTTTGATAAAAAATTATATTTCAAACTTTCTTCTTACTCCGAAATAAAACCCTGAAGACACTGCTGATACCGATTACCAAGCTATTAACACAAATCACAAGAGCATAGATAAAGCTTCCTATAGTAAAATAGGAAAGTGAAAAATGCTAGAATTAAAGAAATCAACGGAGAGCAAAGTACTGAACAAAAGGCGATATCACCCACATTTCAACATAGAAAAAAAAAATTTGAAGGAAATCAATGTTGAATTAAATATGAAATGATAATGACCTCAACCAAATTTCAAGGTTGTAAAAATGGCTAGATTAAGGGGGGGGGGATTTCAATTAACGTCACACTGGAGCAACACAATGGGCTATTGGTGACGGTCCGGGATCACTCCCAAAGGGAAAGATCCGAGGACAACACCACGTAATTTTGAACCACGGTCAGATGACGAGGCAACACCTGAGCTGGCACCCCACTCTCCAAACTTCCACACCACGCCAACGTGAGGACATTTGAGGCCACGACAGATTTAACGTGCACCAGCCCCCTTTGTACACGACGGTGTTTGGCTGGATTCGAACTCGCAACCTTTCGATTGCAAGTCCGTTACTCTTCCAACCGGGCCACCGCGGCCCCGCTAGATTAAGGCAAAACAAAAGGACCAAAACAATTTCAACTTTGAAACAACCCTTGATTATACGTGACGTATCAACATTCATATAACGAAAGCTAAACAACGTTTTTCATTCAAATTGCAAGGTTGAAAACATCGCAAAGGAATACTATTCCAACGTTGAAAAAAAAGATAGTTGACATTGAAAAAGCGCAAGTTAGCTCTGAATAAAGAAAAACTCCGAAAAATAATTTTCTTTCAACGTTAAATCGACCACTGATCAGCAGTGACATATCCACGTGGAATCAGCGAATGCTAATCAACGATTTTGCAATGGTCAATCAAACGAATTCCTCAAACTTTTTGTACTACTTGGGAAGGTAGTAGAAGGTATTCAGAGATAATTTTTGCATGATTAAATATACCCAATAAAAATAGGTGAAACAGACAAAGTAATAAAACAGTAGTCTAAAAATTTCAGTTTTCGAATATTATAAAAAGCCTAAGTTAAAAACATTGAAGTGCAGAGTAACGGATTAGCAACCGGAGGGTTGCGAGTTCGAAACTCGATCCAACCAAAAGCCGCCGTGTACATAGGGGATGGTGAACGTTAAATCAACCTCAAATGTCCTCACGTTGGATTGATGTGCCAGCTCAAGTGCTGACCTCGTCATCTGACCGTGGTTCGAAATGCCGAGGTGTTGTCCTCGGATCTTTCACTTCAGGATGGATTGAGGATCGTCACCAATAGCCCGTTGTGTCGCGTGCTGTTTATTCAATTACCAACCTCAATCTTTCTACGCTACTTGGGGGAAGGGTCTTAATTTTGCCAAATTTATTAGCGGTGTGTAGTGAAAGTATGTAGGTAGGTATTTTAATTAACGTCGCACTGGAGCAACACAACGAGCTATTGATGACGGTCCTGGATCAATCCCAAAGGGAAAGATCCTGAGGACACCACGTAATTTTGAACCACGGTCAGATGACGAGGCAACACCTGAGCTGGCACCCCACTCTCCAAAATTCCACACCACGTCAACGTAAAGACGTTTGAGGCCATGACGTTTAACGTGCCCTTTGTACACGATGGTCGGATTCGAACTCGCAACCCTCCGGTCCAACCGAGCTACCGTGACCCGCAGTCAAAGTATGTGTAGATGTCTTCCTCATAATGAATCATTGCCACTCTGCTTTTCTTTTTCACCAAATCGCGTACCTTAGGAATAGCTTGAATGCCGCTCAATAAAATAGTTTGCGATCTCCTCCAACCTATAAATCGTGTACAAAGGGGGCTGGTGCACGTTAAATCTGTCGTGGCCTCAAATGTCCTCACGTTGGCGTGGTGTGGAAGTTTGGAGAGTGGGGTGCCAGCTCAGGTGTTGCCTCGTCATCTGACCGTGGTTCAAAATTACGTGGTGTTGTCCTCGGATCTTTCCCTTTGGGATTGATCCCGGACCGTCACCAATAGCCCATTGTGTTGCTCCAGTGTGACGTTAATTGAAATTCCCTCCCCTCCCCCCCCCCCTCCAACCTATAAAAAGATATACCGCTTAAACGTCGTCTAACTAGACTCAAAACGCATGCACTTCTTTGTGTGGATGTAATTGCACGCAGACCACGTAATTGCACAATAAAAAGAATCTACTAGTACACCTGACACATGAATAAATTTGATTTCCACACTGTTATCGCAGCTGTGCCGTATGTTTTGCGTTTTCCTCCAGATATTTTCGTTTCTGGCGTTTCCAAAACGTTTTGTCCGCGGTTAAGAGTTTTCTAGTACTCGGAGGCATATACGAGACTAGTTATGGTTGTATTTTTGTTCACTAATACACACTGCGGCTCATTTTTGACGTGAATACGTCTTTAAAATCGGAACAGTACTGGGAGGCATATATGAAAAAGCTCGATCGTTATTATAATTTCAGAACTAAAAGAAATATCCAGAGGATAAACATAACGATGTGCGGATGATGTCCGTATATGACTGAACTAAACTCCATCATGGGATACCAACCCTAAGAAGGGTTTACGGTAAAAAAAATATCCCATAACGTGAAAGATGACTAGATGAGGATGAGGAATAACTTTTTTTTGTGATGCAAACCAGACATTTTAAACTATGAAACGTACACGCAGATACTGCTCTAAATAAATTTTTCTATGAGGGTTTTAGAGGCAAGAGATTGAATTTAAGTGCCGTTATCTTTAGGTGAAAAGAGGTTAGGCCCAAGGAATATTTTGCACATCAAATTCGGTTCAGTTTAAGGTTCGATTCCTCCCTGGGAATTGTCTTCCCTTCGGGATTGATCCCAGACCGTCGCCAATTTCCCGATATGTTGCTCCAGTGTGACGTTAATTTAACTACAATGGACTCCCTCTTAATTGGCCACCTTTTAACCGGCCGCCACTGACCAATTATGTACTGGAAATACAGTAACATGTATTTAGTTTTTTCCCAACGAAGGAAGTTCTTCTAGGTTAAATTTTCTTTATATATATATATATATATATATATATATATATATATATATATATATATATATATATATATATATATATATATTACAATAAAGTAGGCTATATACAACATAGTCTTATTCTAATAACGATTTAGGGAGTGTATTTTAATGCTATTAAGGGGACGACGGTTTAACCGGCCGTTATCCGGACTGGGTCCGGTCCCGAAGTGGCCGGTTAAGAGGGAGTCAACTGTACCTCAATGCACGTGATTTTCAATGTTGTGAGTTGCAGGAGGCGTAGGTTTGATTCCTGTAACTTATCCTTAGTGTATGTCTCTCTTATGTGTCAGTGAAACTTTCCTTGTGTGTATGTCCATTGCTTGGTATGGTCTGTCGCAACATGGCCTTGCCCCATAAAACTCAGCCACCCAATAATGTAATGGTAAAACATCAGAGGACATTGTACTCTCATTGATAAAAATGTTGATGCAACAGAACTTTAAATATTCTTTCATCTGTTCAAGTCCTCGTTGAGTTAATTGCATCAGTCCCACCGACTTCTTTACTTTTACGAAACTCTTACCTATCTCTCTCAAGTACTTATAACGAAACTTATCTTGAACTTACTCTAATCAGTCTTTCCTCAACAAATTTTTTTGATGCGGAGAATCGGCTTTTTTTCTGTTTGTTCTCCGTAATTGATATACGTCCGTTCCGTTTCCCATGACAGATTAGAAGTTGCACGGAAATTGTATTTTGACGCGTTGACAACGGCTGGTTGGTTTTATGATGAAAGGGACACAAATCGCCAAGCTGCGCAGAATACAGGACAACGTCCAAGTCGAGAATATCTTCGAATGGCAGAAAAAGATGGATTGGAGAACAGAGTAGTGGGATGGAAGAACGAAAAGATTGCTTGGGTATCCCGGATGCGCGACACTCGTGCTTAGACAGTAAACCCCATGGGAAAAGAAAGGATCACCTCGGGTCCCTGAAGCCCGTACACGTTTAAGGAGATGTGCCGCAGAAGGTTGGAGAATGTAGAGAAGTCTTTAAAATGAGTTCATAACCTGTGAAGTTCAATCGGGAATTGAGAATAATAATCAGAGATCCAAGTCGCCTAGGAAAAAAATTTCTTGGAAACGCCTCTTGAAATTTATGTTCTTCCTCACAAACACACAAGTGTTTCCAAAGAGCTCGGTGCTGAGTCATTCCAACCTGTTGATACTCTACATTTCCGCTCGTTAAGATATTAGTATGTGTTATCAGTAAATTATGTATCAGTAAAGTATCAGTAAATGTTTCTCAAACATTTATTGGAATAGAGTGATAAATGCCAGCGGACTGCTCGTATTAATTTTGATATGGGGTCGAAAAGATTATACATTTTGAAGTCTGCGGCTATTGCACCAGATTATCCTCCATATATTATGTTACTAGCAGTACCCGTGACTCATTCTTATTTGTCCTCACTGATTCTGAAAACATTAAATAGGAAAACAATAATTTTAAGAATGAATCCCACCACACCCCGACATGACACCGGCATGTCGGCCTCATTCCTTCCACCTCACTGATTCTTGCTTAGAGCTTCATGATACACTATGTTGAATGTTCTTCCATTTAGAGCTAGGATGTAAAGATTCTCTGCTTTTCCAACTCTTGAACAACCCATTGGAGAAACACAGTTTAATGAGATAGAGTCCTACAACTTTCAGCGATTGGCTTTGTGCCTTGTTGATGCTCATGGCAAAACTTAAACGAACAGGGAACTGAAGTCGTTTAAATTGGAATGGGAGATCCGAAGGGATGATTGGGATCCTAGGAATGAATACGTCTTCGCCTGCGGCTTGTTCAGTCATGATGGTGGCTTCAATAATATTCGGCATCAGTTTCTTGATAGAGTCTTGTTCCATTGCAGAATGAGGTGGATGCAGATTTATGAGAAGCATAATCGGTGCCCCAATTTCTAGCTGTAATAGGTGCGAGGGTACTCCAGATGGTTCCAATGTGTTCATAAACTCTGTTGTGTAGTTGACAGCCTCATCTGTATCACATGTAGTGTCGATAAATTTGTATTATACAAATACAGAAATTATACAAATTCAAAAGTAAGTTATGAAAAAACCACTACTGAAATAAAAATGTGATTCAATCTTTAAATATAAAGCTATACTTTTAAAAAGTCTTGTTACCTCACTGATTCCGACAAACAACCTAAATGAATCACAATGTCAGCGAAATCAAAACCAAATTAAACAGTAATAAACACTGTTACTTCATTTCATGTAATTTATTAACTGAGTTGCAGAAAATTTCTTGATGATAGGAACTTGGCACTTGGAATCGAACATGTAGGAGGGTGGAGCTTCAGTTTGCTTTTCATTGGCGGTACGAAAAAGGACAATACAGAGAAACCAGAGTTTCAGAATTGAAAAAGCTGCATAAAATGAATTAAATTTTTAAAAATAATTGTTTTGAATTCAAAAAATAAAAGGATAAAGTAAAAGTAAGTATACAGAAAAAATTGGAAGGATTAGAGTATATTTACTATTTTCAAAAAAATATAGAGGCGAAAAATAAAAATTATCCGTCGGCCGGGTTCGAAGTCAGGAGGTCTCCTTCCAAAACACTCCCACCGCGACTTCAGTACGTCGCTTTACTCACTACTCCATCATTTCAATGTGATGGGTGTTTCTAGTGAAGGGATAGCATGCGCGATAGGTATCTGTCGGATCGGTTTGCGCAGATACGTCGTAGTGGAGGAGGGGCTACACGCGCAGCACAAAATATTAATTAAAAAAATTTCTAGATTAAATTTTAAAATTCGGGCTTCGAGGGACATTCAATCACCTTTAGGACTATCTGTGTGCCGAATTTCATGGCTGTAAGTGCTATAGATTCGTCTGAACACCGCACACACACAAGCACTTCCTTTTATAATAGAGAAGATTACCCCATTAGTTATCCCTTATCTGGAAGAACTAAAATAGAAGAATGTAAACACAGATGTTTACAAAATACAAATAGGAAGTCTTGATGGAAAACACTTGCGAAATTTAGATGCTTTGGGTGAAAAACTGATTCGTAATAACATGCCTTGAGTTTCAAATGGGCAATGGGAATGAGATAAGAATGATGTACAGATGGATCCAAGGTCAGTAGAAGACTTATTTTGAGCAGATGTTGCTGGTAAACTTTTCACCGGTAAAAAGCAATCCTTGTACTCAGATTTGGTTCCAATGGAAATAAAGCTCGGCTGGACATAGTGAGGGAAAAGTTTACAAGTGTCACAGTTATAATAAGAACGGTAGATAGGCAGCTGTATTAACGTCGCACTGGAGCAAATTACGGGCTATTGGCGACGGTCCGGGATCAATCTCGAAGGGATTCGAGGACAACACCTCGTCATCTTGAACCACAGTCAGATGACGAGGTCACAACTCGCCTAACTTCCACACCAAGCCAACGTAACTAATTTGACGCCACGACAGATAAATCGTGGCGTCAAATGTACCCCGCGTACACGACGGTCTTTGGTTGGATCGAGTTTCGAACTTGCAACCCTCCAATTACTAATCCGACACACTTCCAACCGGGATACCCAGTCCCTTAATATAAGAACGATAGTTCTCTTTATCAAAATTATGGGATTTAAAACTCAGGGATTTCAGGATCCAGTGGCGCTGCCAAATAAAGAAGTAGAAGCAAACTGCTGTGGTAGGTAGCTAGGTATTTAAATTAACGTCACACTTGAGCAACACAGCGGGCTATTGGTGATCAATCCCAAAGGGAAAGATCCGAGGACAATGCCACGTAATTTTGAATCACGGTCAGATGACGAAGTCAACACCCGAGCTGGCACCCCAACTTCCACACCACGCCTACGTGAGGACATTTAAGGCCACGACGGATTTAACATACACCAGCCCCCTTTGCACACGACGGTCTTTGATTGGATTCGAACTCTCAACCCTCTGGTTACTAATCCGCTACTCTTCTAACCGTGCTACCGCGGCCCTCAAACTGTTATGTAACATTTCATTCAAATGGTAAGCATTCATACGGATATCGATGCGAAATTGATCTGCCAATGGAAAGTCCTCAATAAAAGTCAGTCATGCGCTTTTGCTCAATAACCCGATGTTGCCTCCAGCATGACGTTGATTCAACTACCTACCCAATACCTTCCCCCCCACTCATAACGCGTTCATAATTCTCAGTACTCGCATATTTTGCTAAAAAAAGACAGTTTTCGGTACCCCGTTACATCATTCAATTTCAAACAAAATTTCCCTTTTTTTCTTCGAAAAAATTGACTTAACTAATCTTTTCCGGATGGGTATTATTAGATTAGGAAGCATGAAAAAGAGGAAGCGAACTTTGTCGCTGCGAGGCGGGACCCTTATCGGTGCAGAGAGCGATGACTGAGCTGTTTCCTTGCTTTGTAGTGCCTTCGAAAATAGGGAACGAGCGATAGCGGATAGCCGGGTAGCAATGGCAGACTTTGACACTAATTATAGATTTAGGTTATCATTTCGACACTTTACACCCATACGTTCCCTCTGCGGTTCTGCCCTCGCGCCACTCGAAATACGGCTCTAGGAATATGCAACCCGTATTCTTCGGGTATGGAAAGTTTAAAAAAATGTCATCGATTCAATAACTAGTAACCCAGTGCAATTTTGAAAACAAAATTGTTGTGTCAAAAATTAGTTTGGATCGTATAGTGGATAATTTACTTTGAACAGTGAATTGCCTCCGTAGGAACAGTAAAGTATCTAGACACAGTTCTTTAAAAATTACCTTAGAAAATTTATTAAGTTAAAATGTAAGGGTAAACAAAATGCTGATAAACAATTGAACAAGAGGGGGCCCCCGACAAGACCCAGAAAACATCACTTTTTTCAAATAATGATATGACACAATACAAAAGTCAAAAGTTCAGGAGAAGGAGATGGGGACCAATGGCACAACCCGAGGAACAGATGGACTCACCCTCAGCAAAAGATCGCAGGAAAATGGTGTGGGGTTTCGGTACGTCGGGCGTCAGACATGGAACTTCTGAATCCTCTCACATCTAGTAGCAGGCCCCTATCCATGGAGGAGCGTGGTTGTCGAGATGAATCCAACTCCGCTGGACCGCCAGGGAAACTCGTCAGGGCAATCCGTTCTTCGCCGCTTTCTCCTCTTCTTCCGATCGTCTTCTCCCCAGAGAAAAATCAAGTGCCCTCCTTGTAGGGGTGTACGACTATTTATCGTACTTCGATTTCTGAAGAACCGCCAAATCCATCAACCCTGATCAACGGTAAACCCCGTAAAAGATAAGCCCACCTGCCCCAAGAGGTCATCCATCAAAATCCCCTTCCTCCTAGTGAACAATCCACCCCGACGAAAGGGGTCAGACATCAAAGACTGCCAAATACGCCGATTCTAATGAGCGCTTTTCCCTCAACGGGGACTCACATTCCCTCTCACGGCTAACGCGTGAGAAAAACTACCAAGCGCCCAAAAGGTGGCGCAAAGGCAACATAATATATACAGTAAAAAAAATTACAGACAAAACAATTAATACTTAAAAATCAACCCAACAAAATCACATAATGTTGAACTAGCAGACCCGTGTTTATAATCTGCGCCGTTTCTTAATTGCTAATACCTGAACCCGAGGAACCCTATAATCTCTTTACCATAGGATTTACTGTCTCTGGTAATCAAGGGAATCACGACCCTAGCGATTTTTCTCTACTTTCTTTTCACAATTATTTGACATTGTCTTGTGTTTGGACGTAGCTTGGCAAAATATGACCCTTGCGCCATAAAACCCAAAACCAATCAACCATGGTAGTATCTATTGATGGTTGTGTCGTTGTTACCGTGAAAGACCGAAATTGGAGAATGTCGACTTTCACCGGTGAATGTCGACACATACCAAATACGTCGGTGAAAGATCGAATATTTCATTACATTCTTGTACATTCGGACCCTCACCGGTGTATGTCGACAATCACAGATATGCTCTGGTGGAGGTCGAAAAGAGAGGAGCCGAGGGTTTTTTTCCGATACCCTAATTTATACTGAATGGATACTGCAGTGAATCGTGATCTTTTTCTTGAAAAGTTAAATGCATTAATAGCGGGTAAACGAGAAGACAATTGTTTTTATTTTTCTCAAGAAAAGTACTCTAAAATACTTTATGAAATGTTACGAACCTCACAAAAACAATTTCCTCCTGCTCAAATTGGTGATACTGTACGAATACAAGTCCCTGATGTCGACCGTGGTCGTACAGATAGCCGAAATGTATTAGGCGGTTGTTGTTGGAATAGAAGACTCCGACTTCTATAAACTGGTAAATAAAAATGGTACCCTCAAGCAGCTTTACACACGTAATCAGTTCGTAATTTGTAAAGAAAAGTTACTTTCCATAGATGAGATTTCTTTTCAAGAAATGTCGCTGAGAGAAGCAGCTGCAGCTAATTCGAGAAGCGGGGGGGCAAGGCTATACACGCTGTCATTGCAAAAGGAAGTGTTCCACAAATAAATGCAGTTGTAAAAGCAAGGGACTCTTGTGCAATTCAAAGTGTCATAATAGTTTAAGTTGTTGCAATAAACAAGATTTGAATCACATAATTAAGTAAGTTTTTTATTACTATTATTTTCTTTTCTCATTTAGAATATACTGTATAATTAAGTAAGTTTTTAATTTCTGTTATTTTCTTTTCTCATTTAGAATGTACTGTTTGTTTTAAGTTCTTGGTCACTCCTCTCAGAAAAAGAGGCGAAAAAGTTACGTCACCCTTGCGACGTTTTATCGCGACTGAAATACGGAGAAGAAAATATAAATCTCTGACATGTTCAACATTCACCATTAGTGCATGGTGAATGTCGACATTTGCCGGTGTAAGTCAGAAATAAGGATATTTAGCAAATATTTCGGACATACACCAAGCGACTATGTGAATGTTGACATTCACCGGTGAAAGTCGACATTCTCCAGATTTCGGTCTTTCACTGTAACATCGTCACCGCATTTCATACCGCAATTAACCCTCCATTAGTCGCGGGTCTTTTTTAACCCTCCACGAGATATCTCTTCCATCAAGATCTGACAAATTCGCTAATGACGAGATACCTCGGCATTAACCCTCCTGGTGGTTGTCTTCAAGAGGTGTATCTGGTCATTAGCAAAACTGACCAGATCTCGATCCCTCCATCATCATAAAAAACATCGGCAATATCCTGATGACGAGATATCTCGCCTTTAGCAAAATTGGTGAGATCTTGATGGACGAGATATCTCGTCGAAACCACTTGGAAGGTTAAACTAGCAGACTCACGCGCTAAAGTTTCTAGATTGCTAAATGGCATCGTCGTTACTCACATTTCGCACCGCATTCACCCCTCTTTCAAACCCTCCAAGAAATTTCAACGAGATATCTCGTCCATCAAAATCTGATAAATTTGCTAATGGCGAGATATCTCGACATTAAGATATCGCCGAGTTTTTTTTTTATAACGTCGATATCAAAATCTGACCAGTCTTCTAGAGACGAGATCTTCGTGGACGAGATATCTCGTTCATCAAGATCTGGTCAGTTTTGCTAATGACGAGATAACCCGCCTGGTATCGTCTCGACGAGGTAACAAACGAGATGGCAGTTCATCTATGAGGTGTGCTCGACGTTTTCTTTTCTCTTGTGTTACACACGCATTAATTCATTTAAAAAATACGCCGTATATTTTAGGGTATTCTAAAAAGACATCAACAAAAAACTAATTTAAATGTATAAATAACACATATTTAACAGTTATTCCTTTCAATGGTAAAATAAAAAGAAGTATCACCGAGTACCTGTCAAGACCAGTGCAATTAACGTACGTTCAAATTCATTTTTATGAACAAAACATCGATGCGATCCAAATGAAATAAAATTAGTCAAAAAAAAACAAAGAAGTTTTGTTCACATTTTTCAAACGCACTCTTACTAGTGTTTCTTATTATCTCCGATAAAGTGCTTGTGTAGTAAAAGCACTCTACTGCTTAATGGTAAAAAGTTCACACATCAGGTCATGTTACCACAATTAGCTTTTCATCGTCCACTTCAATTGCATCTCACTCATTTCTTCAAGGGCGATTCGATAGTTTTTTGACCTCGAAAACCTGTTTACGATTTGGCTCAGCTATTCTTTTAAGCTTTAATTTCTATCTACCAGCTTTCTCATTGTCTTCTGTAAACAGACTGCTGAAGAATTTCATGAGAGTTGAGAGCTCTTCCTTGTGGTATTTAGCACCATTATACTACTCCATAGGTCAAATCAAGCATATATAAACTTTGCGTGAGATTTGGCGAATGAATTCCGAAACGGTCGAGTTAATATTGTTTACATGGTTACTAGCCGTCAATATACAAATAACCCGATTTTTGTGCCACGTACGATAGCTAGATATGCAATTGAATTGACGTCGCTCTAGAGCAGGGGTGTCAAACTCAATTAAAACACGGGCCATTTAATGCAACTGGTAAGATTCACGAGGGCCACATCACATTTACAAATTTTCTTAAAATTATATTTTGAAGTGAGGATTCAGAAATAGGGATAGGATAATTAAAACACATTATGTAATTAAGTGAATTTAGAGTAATAATTTATAATATTGCTATATAATTGTTTTTATTTAAACGTTCATTTAATTTAATGTATTTATAAAACTAAAATTAATTTTTTTTACCGGAAACTTGCCAGCGCTTTCCTCCTGCTAGAGTTTACCAATATCTGGATTCAAAGACTGAGAACAGACAATCTTCATTATGGCAGATAGATGTTTATCAGTTAATCTTGATCTGTAGGCCGTTTTATTTAATTTCATGGACGAAAATAATTGCTCACATTTGTAACATGACGAAAATGTGTGTACGGTATTGCCACGATCTCCCCTAAGTGCTATTTTCTTCATAACATATTGTCCTGTTTTAATTTTAATCGTGGGCCACAAAAAATTACCTCGGGGGTCACATGCGTGCCGCCAGTTTGACACCCCTGCTCTAGAGCAATGGTTCTTAACCTGGAGTGTGTGCACCCCTGGGGGTGCGAGGAAGCATTTCCAGTGGTGCGAGAGAAGTTTCGATGGACGACAGCGATTTAATAAAAGACGATCTTATTGAAATACGAGCCAAAGCAAGTATTCAAATGGAATTTGAAAAACTGGACTGAACAATTCTGGTGGACACAATTAGAACCTTATCCACAGCTGGCAAAAGCAACATTGCAGACACTTTTACCATTTGTCACCACCTGCCTGTGTGAAATGGGATTTTCATCACTTTTGCAGATAAAAACAAATCGCTTAAATGCAAGTGATAACTTATGCGTGGATCTCACAAAAGGAGCCACGCTTCAAAAGAATTATGGATAAATAACAACGTAGCCATTAAAAATTGAGATATTGTTTTGTATGTATGTTAATGTGTGTGTTTATTTTTCAATACATAATCTTGCAATAGAAGTAATTTCCTAAATAAAGAAATAGAAACACATTTTCCAAGGGGGTGCGAGAACTACTTTCAGATTCAAGGGGGTGCCTATCACTAAAAAGGTTAAGAACCAGTGCTCTAGAGCGACACAACGGGCTATTGGCGACGGTCTGGGATCCTTGACGAAGGGAAAGACCCGAGGACAACACCTCGTACCCTGAGAGCCATAGAAGCGAAATTTAACATAGAATATTGCTCTAAAGAAGAGACCAATCAACGCACAACGTCAAGAGCTGTCACGATACGAGCAATACAAGCACTCGAAGCGAACAAAGCTCAAAAAGCTGTTCCGGGAAGCAACGAAACTGCTGAAGGAATAGGTGCGTGACTCAACTCCGGTCAATCCGAGTAGTGAAGCTAGTCTAAAATAAAATTCAGCAAAAAAAAACTGAAGCTACTTCCGTACCTGTAAGATCAGAAAGCAAACCTGGACGTGGTGGTTTTCTAATAAAGGCGAGTCGTACATGTTTGGCATGTTGCTAGACACCTTCTTCATATAGGAATCGTCCAGACCTGGATGACCTACATCGTGGGCTATGCTCGCAATAAGGAGTGCCTTCATCTGGAACAAAAGATGGCAAATCTTATATCGTGAGTTTAAGTCTGCATAAATATTACTAAATAGCGAACTCGCACATAGCATCTGCTCTCTAATTTATCAATTACTTACCATAGTTCAAAATTACGTGGTGTTGCCCTCGGATCTTTCCCTTTGGGATTGATCCCGTACCATCACCAATAGCCCGTTGTGTTGCTCCAGTGCGACGTTAATTAAAAATACCTACCTACATCTATTGATGGCTAAGTTTCGCTTAGTTGGAAGAATAACGGTATAGTATTTGGTATTTTCAATTAACGTCACACTGGAGCAACACAACGGGCTATTGGTGACGGTCCGGGATCAATCCCAAGGGGAAAGATCCGAGGACAACACCACGTAATTTTGAACCACTGTCAGATGACGAGGTCAACACCTGAGCTGGCAGCCCACTCTCCAAACTTCCACACCACGCCAACGTGAGGACATTTGAGGCCACGACAGATTTAACGTGCAGCAGCCCCCTTTGTACACGACGGTGTTTGGCTGGAATCGAACTCACAACCCTTCGGTTGCTAGTCCGTTACTCTTCCAACCGGGCCACCGCGGCCCTTGGAGTATTTAGAGGAGTATTTCAATTAACGTCACACTGGAGCAACACAATGGGCTATTGGTGACGGTCCGGGATCAATCCCAAAGGGAAAGATCCGAGGACAACACCACGTAATTTTGAACCACGGTCAGATGACGAGGCAACACCTGAGCTGGCACCCCACTCTCCAAACTTCCACACCACGCCAACGTGTCCGCGGCCCTTGGAAGAATAACGGATTGGCCACCGGAGGGTTGTAAGTTCGAAACTAGGTCCAACCAAAGATCGTGTACAAAGGGGCTGGTGCACGTTAAATCTGCCGTGGCCGCAAATGTCTTCACGTTGACATGGTTCGGAAGTTTGGAGACTTGGGTGCCAGCTCAGGTGTTGACCTCGTCATCTGAGCATAGTTAAAAATTACGTATTGTCCTCGGATCTTTGGATTGATCCTTTGGGATTGATCCCGGACCGTCACCAATAGCCCGTTGTGTTGTTCCTGTGTGACGTCTACCTTCGTCAGTCACTTTTTATACCTTGTTTTAATCAATTTATCATGAATGCAGCATCCATACTCAAGATAACGGATTTCATATGCTTCTGAATGAAATAATGTTATCTCTAAAAATATATAACACAGGGTTGACACAGCACCTTCGAAATGGTAGCATTAGTAGCATAAATTTTGAAAAATAGAATCAAAAAGTCTCTTAAGCCCTCGTTTAGAAGCAGTTTCAGTTGCTCAGTTATAAAATTAATAAGCAAAAACACAAAATGTACAAATTAAATATGAAAGAGACGTAGATCTCACCGAGAAATTTAAATCTATATAAATAAAAATGTAATGTTCGTTTGTTCTTTAACGCAAAATCTCCCAAAATTTTTCACCGATTGCCTTGAAATTTTGCCACAACGTTGCATTCGAATACGCGAATGTTTTAGTCTACTTAGCTATATAAATAAAAAAATATAAATGTTCGTTTGTCAAAAATCGTTAGAATTGTGCGGTTTAGATCTAGACACGGATTGCTTCTCACATGGACAATTATATGTTGCGTGTTCTAGAGTTGGCGAACCAGACAATCTCTATATCTTGACAGACAATGGAACAACAAAAAACATTGTATAACCACAAGCATTGTGAAATAAAAAAATATTGGAAATGTGTGCTTTCTTTCTCCTTTCTTTTCAATTTAACCAGATGAGCCACAGCAACGCGTGGCCCGGTACTGCTAGTTTTAAAATAAAAAAACTAAATATTTTCTTAATAAGGTTTTCAGACAATGTAGCAACCAGATTCCAATGTTTTTCATTTATGGTTAACACGGCTTGCGCCAAAACTTCGAAATTGACGAATGGTAATGGTAATTAATTAACGTCGCATTAGAGCAGTGGTCTTCAAACTTTTTCACTTGAGGGCCAGATTGAAAAATCCTGGAAGTCAGGCGGACAACAACGGGTTTCCGCTGGCCGGAGTATGACCCTTCGCGTGCCGGGTCTGGCCCGCGGGCCGTAGTTTGGAGACCCCTGCATTAGAGCAACACAACAGGCTATTGAAGACGGTCCGGGATCAATCTCAAAGGGAAAGATTGAGGACAACACCACGTAATTTTGAACCACGGTCAGATGACGAGGCAACACCTGAGCTGGCACCCCACTCTCCAGACTTCCACATCACGCCAACGCGAGAACATATGAGGCCACGACGGATTTGACGTGCACCATATCCCTTTGTACACCACGGTCTTTGGCTGGATTCGAACTCGCAGCCCTCCGATTGTTAGTCCGTTACTCTTCCAATCGGGCCACCGCGGCCCAACGTCCCTTGGATAATTTCTCTCTAAAGAAAAATGGGGGTCGTGGTAGCCCCATCTGACCGTGGTTCAAAATTACGTGGAGTTGTTCTCGGATCTTTCCCTTTTTAATCATGCACCCGGTGGAAGAGTAACTGATTAACCAAAGACAGGTGTCTTCAAAGGGGGCTGGTGCACGTTAAATTGGTTGTGGCTTCAAATGTCCTCACGTTGGCGTGGTGTGGAAGTTTGGAGAGTGGGGTGCCTGCTCAGGTGTTGCCTCGTCATCTGACCGTGGTTCAAAATTACGAGGTGTTGTCTTCAATCTTTCCCTTTTTAATCATGCACGAGGCAAACTGTAACTATGATATAGAATGTGTTGAGAATTGTATTTGGAATTAGGGAGAATTGGAAGAGTGTAAAAAAGAGAATCTATATCCATGTTCTTTGTAGTCTTGTATTGTCCTTTGTTTATAAATAAATTTCTCAATTTTTGTAACAAGCGTTCGGTTCCGTGTATCACGTTGGCATGGTGTAGAAGTTTGGAGAGTGGGGTTCCAGCTGAGGTGTGACCTCGTCATTAGACCGTGGTTGGATAGTTCTCTGTAGTTTCATATTGTCCTTAGTTTAGTAAGCAATGTCTCAATTTTTGTAACAAGCGTTCGGCTCCGTATATTACTCTCACGTTGGCGTGGTGTGGAAGTTTGGAGAGTGGGGTGCCAACTCAGGTGTGACCTCTTCATTAGACCGTGGTTGAAAATTACGAGGTGTATCCTTCCCTTCGGGATGGCTCCCGGACCATCGTCGATAGCCTGTTGTGGACGTTGGTATTAGGACATTCCCTTACGCTTCTCCAGTGCGACGCTAATTCAGCTACTTACATACTTTGGTTGGGTTGAGTTTCACAGCCCTCCGGTTACTAATCCACGACTCCACCAACTGGGCTACCGCGGCCCTCGGAAATACTTCAATAAAAACTTAATAGAACAAAATTTTAAGGAAGAAGACTGGAAAGTTGTAAGATGAATCACTGAAGAAATTCCATTTTGTAAATTACTTTTAAACGGGGTTAAAAGTTTTAAATGCTGGAAAATTTTAAAATAGAAAATGTTTAAATTTTTTGCCCCAGAACACAGAATCAATCTGAAATGAATACTTTTGAATTTTCCACCATTTTTTGAAATATATATATATATATTTTTTTTCCGAGCATGTATTTCATTTCATTTGTTTTAAGGAGTATTATTATTCACTTTATTTATTTTAAGATAACATTAATATACATTTATTTGTCTAAAGGCAATATTAATATTCATTTTATTTGTTTTGTGGCTATATTAATATTCATTGTATTTGTTTTAAGATAATATTACCATTCATTTATTTGTTTTAAGATTATATAAATATCTACTTGTGTTTTAAGACGCACTCTGGATTATTACCTGTATCGAATGGAAAACAAATAAGAGGACATCGAGCCTCTTTCATTTTTTTGAGTAACTAGGAAGTCTCGATTAATAAAATGCGTTCGAACTCATTAATTATGAAACGCAATTTCGAACCAGGGAGTTAATAATTAAAACTTGACCTTGCTGTGTAGCTTACTCGTTTTCAAACAGCGATAGGAGATAATTTGGACTTCGAGTATACTTGTACTTCATTAGTTTTTATTTATAATGGAAATGAAGTTGACTTGTTTTAAATGGTACGTATACATAGAAACAAAACAGATACGGAAAAATCGAATTATCAGCTTCACCAATCTAGAATAAAAGGACAAAAGACTTCTCTAATCTAAATTTAGAGGAAAATTTCCATAGACAATGCTACTTTTATCAAGCGTTCACAATATCAAGATGACTTCACTTTTGACAGATGCTGCTGGAAACAGATAATGGTATCTTTGTCGTTGAAATGATTAAATATCACACCATGAAAGCTAGCACATATTTGATCAGAATAAATCTTGGAAAAGGGCGGTCTGTGAAATTTTCAAATACACATGGGGAAAAAACTAGTGTCCTAAAAGTTCCCGTACTGACGATTCATGAATTTATTATACAAAAACAACAAACTTTAAAACAATTATTTTTATGCTAATGGTGAAAAGCACTTTTAACATAACGTAGGAAAAAAAATTTGAACTCACATTTAGAATAAATGTTCAAAATGTCCGCCCCTTTCTTGGAGGAAAAGTTGAAGTCGTTGCGCATATTTCTAGAAACGCGTTTCAAGATGCTGGGAATGATTTCTTGTATCCTTTGAGTAATGGCAATTTTCAGATCATAAACTTTGTTCTTTAAATATCCCCACAGAAAAAAGTCAAGGATGCTCAGATCAGGGGAACGAGGTGGCCAAAGATTTCTTGAGATCAGTCTATCGACAAAAAAATCTTGAAGCATGCCCATGGTTTCATAACTTGTATGGCAGGTTGCATCGTCTTGTTGGAACCAAGAATCTCGTTCATTTACTTCTAATAATGCAACAAATTGTTGGATAAGTTCTCTGTATGCAGTGCCATCAACAGTTGACTCGAAAAACAGAGGCCCAACAATCCTTTAGCGTGATACGGCACACCAAACGCCAATTTATTTGAGAATGTAAAGGTTTTTGCACGAATGAATGGGGATTTGTCGTCGCCCAAATGCGGGTTCACATAACCGCTTAAATGAAACCATGCCTCATCGGAGAAAAATGTTTTGTCCGAAATGTCGATGTTGTTGCGAATAAATCCCCGGAACCTTCGGCAACAATAAAGCCGCCTCTCATTGTCCGGTGGCTTTAGCTCCTGTAACATTTTTACACGATAAACACGAAAATGCAAAGCTCTTAAAGCCTTATGTATCGATCTACGTAATGTGTCCATTTGTTGCGACAAACACCTCACGGATTGATGAGGAAATTGTGCAAGAAACTCAACGAAGGATATTGCAAAGTCTGGTGTAACGACTTTCGTTCTTCCACTCCTGTGTTTGTCTTCCACCGAACCTGTCTCACGAAATCGCCGAACGAGTTGATATAGCGTATCTTTACTCGGTATTGCATCATCTGGATATTTATATAGCCAAAATTCTTTACATCTTTCATATGATTTGCATTCAAAATAAGCCTCAAGAAGCGCAATTCTCTGAATGCGTGATAAACGCATTTTGCAATGAAGAACAAAATGACATGGAACTTTATTATCGCACAACTTGAGCAAGAAGAAAACCAAACGATAAAAATTAAAGAATCCATAAAATTATAAGCAGACGATAAAATTCAATAATTAAAAAAATATACGCGCAAATGATTTTTTAAAGATGGAGTACGGGAACTTTTAGGACACTCTGTATCTTGCTTTGGGTAATGATACTATCTTTGAGGCAACCGTTTCAGCTATAATTTTTATTTAGGTTCAATCAATTCTTGTGATGGTAACGATGTAGGAAAGGTGGAGAAATTATTTCATTTTCGAAAGATAAATTTAGTCTTTCTCCGAATTACAATGGGCCGCGGTGGCAGGGTTGGAAGAGTAACGGATTAGCAACCCGAGGGTTGCGAGTTCGAATCCAGCCAAACACCGTCGTGTACAAAAGGGGATGGGGCGCATTAAATCCATCGTGGCTTCAAATGTCCTAAAGTTGGCGTGTTGTGGAAGCTCAGGTGTTGCCTCGTCATCTGACCGTGATTCAAAATTACGTGGTATCCTCGGATCTTTCCCCTTGGGGTTGATCCCGGACCGTTACCAATAGCCCATTGTGTTGCTCCAGTGTGACGTTAATTAAAATACTTACCTACCGAATTACAATCTACACTATTAATGTGTGATAGTTTGTCTGTTTGAAAGCTATCTTCGTCTCAACCACAGCACGTAGAGATCTGAGAGAGGTGTCAAAATACGCAGAATAAACTGAGAAAGTTATTCCGCCCCTTTAAAATTTTCAAAAATTTAAATTTTAACATAAAATTTTCAAAAAATTACCTGATTGGACAGAGTGGCATGACGTCACTGGCTGATTCCGTAACGTATCGGTTTTTGCCCCAACTTTTTATTATGTTATGTTTTTTTGTCAGACTTGACTTAAATATTCGTGTTAAATTCGAGAAAAAAACGTAGAAAATGTTCAAAATTCAATATACAGTACTTTTTCGTGTCTTACATTTTACTGCATAAAAATAAACATTTAATACACTACTTTTTCGAGCCTTATATTTTACTTCTTTAAATAAGCATTATTTTTTATAATTATTTCACATCCAATACAGCAAACCTGTCCAACTCAACTCTTAAATCCATCGTAATTTGGAATTTCAAATTGTTTACTGCTGCCTTTTTTATAGCGATTGTTTTTTGCGTTATAATTACTCTTTTTAACGACAATGCCAAAAAGAAAACGTTGTTTCATAACAAGCAATTCAGCTAAATATAAACTACGTGAAAGACGTCACAATGAATCTAAGGAACAAGTTACCAATAGAAGACTGGTCGAAGCTGAACGTCAGGGTGAAATTGGGAAATTTACAGAAGACTTGCTATGAGACGGCGAAAAATCTAATATGTCGTTTACTAACAATCAGTTATCCTCTGACACATCAAACCATAAAACTTTTAAATCCGAATAATAATAATGATAAATTTATAGAATTATATAACAGTGAATCTATAAGAAGGCATGCAAAAAAAGAGTAAAAAATCCAAGAGGGAGGTATTTACTAACACGTTGTCCTCCGCAACGCGGGGCCATACAGCTAGTATTTAATGACTGAGTGCGTGCTAGCTCTTCGTGAATTTTTTTTATTGCGCGCGTGCAATTTAGTACTAGCGTCCTTGTAAACGTTGTTGTCCTGATATTATATTTATTGAACATGCGCAAACTATGATATTAGTGAATGTATTTGAATCAGTCATTTGAGGAACACCTCATCTCCACTTTTTTTCAAAACTGAGTTTCCATGCCAATTTACTGGTTAGGGCAAGCCACATCCACTCCGCATAAAACACATCTCCAATATACAAGCACATGGAAATAAACGAGATGTTAAAATTTTGGTTCATTTGAGAAACAACACATGTCCAGGAGATGAGGTTGTTTTTCAAATGACCAAAAAACTCAAACACTATATTCCTGCAAACATTGTTGATGAGTTTTATTCCAAAATATACGACTGGCCAACTATCGATAGCGATGAAAATGAAGACGTGTTGTGAACAGTGATGAAATAACGTAATTGGATTGTCAGTAGTGTTGTAACACATTATGTATATAGTATTCAAACCAAATATTATTTCAAATAAAAACTTTTTTTATTTAGATTAGATTTATAACCAATATTTCTGACCATTGTTTTATGCTTAATAACTGCACTTTATGTCAGCCATTTGAGAAACAACACATCTCCAATGGTATTTTTTAATTTTTTTTACGCGTAAAACTGAGTAAATTTTTTTTTCTCCTTAAATAACTCCCAGACCCCTCCATGTATACATTAAAAAATTTAAGTATGAATACAACTTGTAATAATGTAACAGCTAGGGGTTTTTTACGTTTTCCGAAAGTTTACTTTTTTGGAAATGAGGTGTTACTCAAATGACTGATTCATTTTTAGTTATGCACGAACAAATTAACCATGACATGGAACGTGATGATAAAATTAATTTGGAAGAATTGGCGACTGAGTGTAAAATGAGGGTTGATCCGAGTTTGCAGTTTTCTATCGTCTTTAGTTCATTAAATATCGAAATTTTTCTAACAAGCTTTCGTCTCCATGTGTGCGACAGAAAATCTA
Organism: Meta bourneti; assembly: GCA_933210815.1. Lineage (NCBI taxonomy): Eukaryota > Metazoa > Arthropoda > Arachnida > Araneae > Tetragnathidae > Meta > Meta bourneti. The sequence goes on from OW119930.1 coordinate 13,645,361, forward strand.
ATCTACACCAATACAATCTTACTGATTCTTTGATCAACCGAAAAGCGAGTCTTCATCTCCAGGTGAAGTAGGTAGGTAGGTATTTTAAATAACGTTGCACTGGAGTAAAACAACGGGCTATTAACGACGGTCCGGGATCAAATCCGAAGGAAGAGAGATCCGAGGACAACACCACGTAATTTTGAACCATGGCCAGATGACGACCAGGTGAATTAGGATCACACTCTATCTCCCAACAATGACTATCAATCTCCTTGATGATTGTCTAGACGAAATATCTCGTCAATAGCAAAACTGACCAAATCTTGATGGACGAGATACCTTGTCATTAGAAAAACTGACGAGATCTTAATCTCGCCGTCATAAAAAAAAATCGGTAATAACTTGATAACATCTTGTCACAATAGTAGACTTAGGCGATTTTACTATTTTTGTTGCCACTCTATAGAAAAGCGCATTCACACACCTACCTGTTGTTAGATGTAAAAATCGCCAAACGAGACGATAAGATGCCGAAACGGCCAACCAAGTATATTTCTTTACAGAGCAGTCACGTGACTACTAGTAGATATGTTTGTCGGACATTTTGGAGTTTCTTTCAATAGCAATGCTCCTATTATATCTCAAGTCTATGGTCGGTCCCAGTCTCATGTAGAAAGAAATAACCGTCGAGTAGCAAACCAATCTGTACCTTAAGACTGAATTATAGATTAGAATGATGGTTGGTTGACGAGAAAGCCTTTAATTGAAGTGATGATACACAAAAAATAATCCAGAAACATGGATACAGGCTTTAAAAAAATCTCTCCATTACCTCCAGTTCCGTGAAGACTCCTGGATTTTTCTTCAACATCCAGTACGTGGACTGCGCATGACTGAGGGCGTGGCTGTAGTTGTGGTACTCCACATAGTTGTAGTTAGCCTTCAGGGTTATCAAAAAGTAGCACAGTTCAGCCATTGGGAACCTAAAGAAAAAAAAATCATTAACAAATGGTTTAAGGAGACAGTGGACCAAAAATTCCCCAAATCGATTGGAAATTTTATTTTTTAAGTTTAAGCCTTAAAAATGAATTAATTCCAAAAGTTGGATTCCAAAAAATAATTTTTCTATTGCGATAATTTGGTTGAGTTACATGGGTCATATTAAATATACACAGGGTGTTTCAAAAATATCTGGCCAATTATTTAGGGTGGTTCCAAAATGAACCTTTTTTTGTCAAAGAATTTGACTCCGGAAATGCAACATTTAGGTAGTAGAGGGCGCTGTTTAGGTCAGTCGATAAATTCGTTTCTCTGGCGTAAGGCGGTTGGATTTATTTTCAACGGCATGCATCGTTATACGGATTCGGAGCTTGCTGTTGAAAATCCGAGCGGGGAATGGCGCCTTACGCTGCAGAAACGATGTTATCGACCGACTTAAACAGCCCCCTCTACCATCTAAACGCGGTACTTCCGGACACACATTCTGTGACAGAAAATGCTTATTTTAAGCCCCTCTACCACCCTTTACAATTGGCCAGGCATTTTCGAAACACCCTGTATAATCCAAGGTGGTGAGTCTTTCTACAAATGCGCTCCTGTGCGACGTAAATTCAGCTACCTACCCTAGTAAATACACAATCGATATCGAATTAACTAATGTAAATTTTTTTTGATAGTTCATTATTCTTCGATCATATTTTAAATTCTAAGGTTAAATATAAAAATATTTGTCGACGAAACCTTATTTATATGCTTGTTTTTCGACAATAGTCATACTTGACTACATACAGTGAGTCAAAGTGAAAACCGGACATCAGAATAAATTTTTTGCAGATTCGGAACAACTAAAACCTCCCCCCATAAAACCACCCCCATATCAAAAAGATATATGCTATGATTCCTTGATAACTCCAATTGTTGAGATTTAAAACAATGAGCTATTTTGCTCAACAGATATTTCTACAAAAAAGTTGTACCCATTCTTAATTCTGGTCTTTAATAATGCATTCATCTCTCAACAAAAGAAATTCATCAGTTCATACAGATTTAATGGCAAAACAGACTACCAGTGAAACGCATTGGTCAAAATTTTACGATAAGTCACAAAATTACCTTCTGCATTCAATTCCATTTTTAATTAACAAGCAGTCATAAATGTCTTTTCCCTCATTAGACACTTTAGATGATACCAACTTAGAAGATTATGATGACGAACTTGCAATTCAATCAAAAAGAGCAATAGCTTACCTTCAGGTTAAAAGGAATTATAGGTATTGTAGCATAATTCATTTGTGTTTTTTAACTCTTAGATCATTATCACATCAAGATATTTACTGCATAGTTAAATCAAATTTTAAAATAATCAATAGTCCGTTCCAGGGGTGTCCATCCCCCTCAAGCCCAATGGCGCAAATCTCCCCCCCCCCCCAATTTTTCTTTACCGCCCCCTCAAATCAAGTTAACCATATAACCTTTATTGAAATCTCAAATTTCCAACTGAATCCACACAAAGCTGTACATTTCGTATTTTGTAAATCAGAGATAAATAAAATTAAGAAATAAATTTGAATGAGAAATAAAACCAGAACAACTAGGAAAATGAACAGTTTATATTTATAACAGCAATTTCATGTATAAACAATGATATTACTTACACTTTGCAAATGAAAACAACTATAATATAGTAAAAACAGTTGTTTTGAAAGATTCTGAATGTTATATGAATATAGCAAATATTTTACCTTGACCTATTGTATACGAATAATTTTTATATTCATAAAAAACACTAAAATTAAGTGAATGGAAGAATAGAATTTAAAAAATTGAACACATCAATAAAGATCAATAATTCAATAATCAGATATTGAAAAAATGAACTAAATGTGTAAAAACTAATGATATGAGTATTATCGTAATGTTTACATGAGTTGTGTAAGTACACTGCTGGCCACCCAAATTGCAACACCAAGAAAGACAAGAGATATCACAACAAAATTTATTTAGTAGATAACATGTTGACCAGGTATCAAATGATTAGATTTATAGACTTCTGTGAAGTGTGGTTCCTGCCAAAATCAGTAGCCAGAGTAGCCGCCATTGTTGGAGATCACCGCTGCCACACGCCTCGGCATTGATTCAAAGATACTTTGGATGTGTTCTTGGGGTACAGCAGACCAAGCAGCTTCCACACGTTGCCAAAGTTGATCTGGTGTGGCAGCTGGGGATGTATTCTGGGTCAATCGTTGAGCAACCATGGACCACATGTTTTCTATCGGCGAAAGATCCGGAGAGCGAGCTAGCCAGGGAAGCAATTCAATCTGGCGATTGACGAAGAACCCTTGGACAATACGTGCCACGTGTGGTCGCGCATTATCCTGTTGAAATATGGCTGTGGGCAAGCCCTGAAGGTAAGGAAGGACAACTGGCTCCAACACCTCGGAGATGTAGCGCTGGCTGTTTAAAGTACCGGCAATGCGTACTAGAGGAGTGCGAGAGTGATATCCAATACCGCCCCATACCATAATACTCGGTGCAGGACCAGTGTGGCGGTGCATAACGCAGCTGTTCAGCATCCTCTCTCCACGGTGTCTCCAGACTCGAATCCGACCATCGTGGTGTTGCAGACAGAAGCGTGACTCGTCAGTAAAGACAATTTCATTCCATTCTGCCGTCCACATCCTTCTTTCATCGCACCATTGGCGGCGGAAACGTCTGTGGTTCTGCGTCAAGGGTAGACGAAGCAATGGACGTCTTGCGGACAGACCACTCTGCTGTAAACGGCGTCGAATGGTACGCGAAGACACTGGATGATGCGGTACAGACTGAATGTGCTGTGCTATGGTTCGTGATGTGGCTGAGCGATCCGTCACTGCCATACGCACAATATGCCTGTCATCACGTGAAGTGGTGCACTGAGGTGGATGCGATCGAACACGTCGGTCCGTCGTACCCTCCTGCATCCAACGATCACATATCCGCATTACAGTTGTTTGGTTTCGTCCAACACGACTACCGATTTCCCTGAAAGATAATCCACAATCTCGGTAGGCCGCTATCCTTCCTCTGTCGAACTCGGATACTTGATCAAAAGATGATCGCTGTTTTCTACGAGGCATAATTGATCGTTTTTTTGAAAAAACCACAAGAAAAACACAATTGCCATACTTGAAATCGTCGAAATCTCCAAGCCTTAAATAGCGCTTTGAAGTGGCGCCACAGGCGCGCGTGATGTGCGTCTGCGCTGAAATTCTAATCATTTGCATATCTCACCTCCGCTAATGCATGTTGTAAATTTCATATTATTTGCATGCTTCCTTCAGGGTGTTGCATTTACGGTGGCCAGCAGTGTATTCATAAAACCTTAAAAACTAAATTGTTTTAGAGTAGTGACAAAAAACAGCTATATTATGCGGAGGGAAGAGAAAACATTCGAACAATCTAGGTTGAAAAAATTTATAGAATGACTAGAAAACAAATTCTTTAAGCACAGGGATTTATGTACTATTTATAAGATTTTAACAGAAGCTTTTTTCTGTGCACTTGATATGGCAAACCTTTCGATAATTTCTTCATTTGTGATTTTCTTGAGAATGTCATTCTCAAATGATAGTATCAATAAGCTTGACAATCAATCGTCCCCTAAGCTGCTTCTTAATCTGTTCTTTATAATCTTTAAACGGCTCATTGTCCTTTCCGCTGAGCAACTTGTGATAGGTAAGATAAAAGCAACTTCATGGTTCTGGATCTTCTTCCTCGTCTCAACCTCCCCCCCCTTTACGGACTTCATTTCCACCTTCACCTCCTGAAACGTCAGATTCCCTGTCTGGTGGCCTATTTTTACACTTTTCTTTCTCTAAAAGCAGGTCGGAAATGTCAATTTCTGAGTAACCTTATATACACATTTGCAAAAGTTTCTAGTTCCTCTATTATTTGGTCACTTTCAAGATCGTAAAACCCACACAAGTCTTTCACTGATGAAGAATCAGGCAAGAATTTATATCCCTGCTTTTCTTTTTCTCGTGCAATTTTCAAAATTCCTTCATGTGAAAGCACTGTCATTTGTGAGATTATAGAAAGACAACTGTCAGAGAATCTGTCATTGAATTGTTTAATAAGTGAATCTAGTACTTGAAAATAAACTTCCACTTTAATCCTCTTAAGAGGATCATCAATTCTTTCATCGATAGCCATTTCATCCATAAACCACTTACGTTTTCTACTTCTGCGGTGGGGTTGCGAAATATTATTCAAATCAGCAAAGGCAATAATTGAATCATTCACTTTACTCCATTCCAACTCACTTCGCATTTTTACAAGCTTTACTTTGGTTTCAGCAACAATTTTTGACACACTGCTATAATTATTTTTGGTTGTAGAACAATTGTGATTGGTGACAACACTTTGAAAATAGCTGAGGCAACATGTAATGAGCAAATGTTTTCAAAATCGGTCATTTGTTTCCACAGGGCAGTTGCCAGTGCTTTTGAGTCATTAGCAGCTTTTTTGTTAATAGACAAACTATGCAACGTCTCCTTTATTGTTTCATAGCAGGTGACAACTGTTTGCAGTGCATCATTTCTGCTTGACCATCTTGTAGTTTGCACTCTTTTCAGTCTCCTTATTTTGGTTGGACCCTTGTTCAAGTTTTTAGTAAAAAGATCAGGCCTTGTATGACCTGACATGAAGGCATAATTCCTCTAAAAGAGAAAATAGATTTTTCATTTGGGGCATATGTCCATAGATTTTTCCACAAGTAACGCAAATCTGTTCGAAGAACACCATATATAGAGCGTTTTGGGACATTCTCTCTGGATTAGCGCTTTTACACTATTGAATTTTCCTCTCATATTACCAGCCCCATCCATACTTTGACCAATAATTCCACTTGGGTCAAGACCAAGTAAATTCAAGCATTTCATTATTTCTTTATTTTGGCCTGTGGTATCTCCACTAATGAAAACCTTAATGAACCGCTCTTAAGGTTTGACATTTTCCTTTGGGGCACCATGCGGGTCAATATGCTCAATATAACGAACCACTAATGTTGAACATTCTTTTTTACTAATGTATTGAGTTGAGTCTAGAATAATAAATGTTAGTCGTTTTTATACTATCTATGGTTTTTGAAGCAACGATGCCACTCATTATGTTAATTACATCATAAACGTTTCGACAACTCGAGAAATTAGACCCCAGCTTTCCTTTTTCAGTTCTAGCTTTATCAATTTTTTCAAGGTATACCCTAGCATCAGGACTATTTTACTCAATAGTCTAAAAAGACCTATGAGTTTTCCTTTTGCTATATCCTTTTTACGAAATCTAAGCATTTCTTCACTTAAATATAGACAGCACCTCTCGATTGGGATGGACTAGCTAATCTGATTGTTCAGCTAAACGTGAATCGATCCTCTTTTGAGAGATCCATTGGATCCTTGCAATTTGTTCTGATAAGTGGGTTTTAGATTTTTCATGGAGCACAATATCCCTGCCCCCCCCCCCCTCTGCTCTGTCCATCCTCTATAGCCAGTTGTTCCCCATATTGACTGTTCGCGTGGGAGGAAAAACTGTACATGACAAGCAAAATACGGCATCTTTTCTTGGCTATATACCAGCCATTTTCTAACTTTTACACTTTTATTTGGTAAAACTTCATTCTTCCATGATGGTATGCTACACATAGGAAGTTGACTTAAAATGTAGTTTAATCGCCGCTCTGATAACGTTTAGCGTTTAATATAACTAGTGTTGACCCAATCAACTATGATACATAAATTTGGAATTTATTCTTGGTAATTTTTATCGATGACGTACTACAACCGTATTCGAAAAACAAGCCAAGTGACGTCACATCTGGAATACATACAGGAAACACGTATTGCCGCAGAAATACTAACGCCACCTATATTGAGCTTGACAAAAAAAGTTTCATAAAAATATTTACGTTTCTAAACAGTTTTTTACCATTTCATTATACATGGTTTTATTGAAAAATTCTTATAATTTTTTTATGCCCGCCGCAATTTAGCTGGAAGACTAACGGATTAACCACCAGAGGGTTGCGAGTTCGAAACTCAGTCCAACCAAAGACCGTCGTGTACACAGGGGTTGGTTAAATCTGTTGTGCCTCAAATGTCCTCACGTTGGTTTGGAGGGGGAGTGCCAGCTCATGTGTTGACCTCGTCATATGGCTGTGGTTCAAAATGATGAGGTGTTGTTCTTGGATCTTGCGTTTCGGGGATTGATCCCGGACCGTCGCCAATAACATGTGTTGCTCCAGTGCGACGTTAATTAACTACTTAATCTTAGAATTTCTTTTTCTTCAGATATGTCGAGTTCTTGGCTCAAGGTGGATACGGATGGGTATCCTTGGTGTTCGACGACAACGAAAAGCGCTCCCTGGCGATCAAGTGCACAACTGAAACGAGCGACATGGAACTGAACTGGTGGCCCAAACTCCAGCACGACAACATCCTGCCGCTGATCGAGTACATCACCCTGGACAGCTGCACGGTTTTTGTCATGCCTGCTATGCGAAAGGATCTGTGGATGTAGGTAATCTACGCCATTAGATTATGCAATCACCTGACCAAACATTTCTTAAAAAGTGCCCTTAACCCTCGTCTCGACGAGGTATTTCGTCATTGGCAAAACTGACCACATCTTGATGGACGAGATATCTTAGCAAAATTGATCAGATCTTGATTGACTAGATATCTCTTCGGAACCACTCGGAGGTTTAACCCGCCTAGTGGTTTGTTTTTCCTACATGGATCTCCTTTTCCTTTGGAATAATAGAGCAGTTTTGTCGCAACGAGATGTCTAGTCCTTATTAAAATTGGCCAGATCTTGGACGAGATATTTCGTCGAAACCACTTGGAGTGTTAAAGTAAATACTACCGTAATTTCATACAAATACGCACAAAAACACCGATATTTTAAATAGTGTCATATCTAGAGAAACATTTAAGTTCTCAATAACAGAGCATATATTGAATGGCATTGGTTATATAAATATATGAAAATCTTAGTCAAATTGGTAGTAAAAAATGATGAAAAACCTTCCAAACGCACACATACTAACAATGATTAACCCTCCTGGTGGTTTGTCTGGTGGAAGACCCTCGTCATTAGCAAGACTGACCAGATCCTGGAGAACGAGATATCTCGTCATTGGAAGAAAACTGACCAGATCCTGATCGCGTCGTCATAAAAAAATATCTTGATGACGAGATATATCGTCATCAAGATATATCTCATCATTAAATTGATCAGATCTAGATGGACTAGATATCTCGTCGAAACTACTTGGAGGGTTAAAAACCTAGAAAAGATCGTCAATGGACATTTCGGTGGAACAAGACCACCATCATGAGGATAGAAGTAAGTCGCAAGAAGAGGCGCGAGATTAAATGTATTGGTCTAGAATAGTGTTGCCACTACTCACTTTTTTCAACTAAGCCTTTCCTCAAAGGTAGAGGTAGGTATTTTAATTAACGTCTCACTGGAACAACACAACGGGCTATTGGTGATGGTCCGGGATCAAACCCGAAGGGAAAGATCGAGGACAACACGTAATTTAGAATCATGGTCAGATGACGAGGTCACACCTGAGCTGGCACCCCACTCTCCAACCTTCCACACCGCGGGAACGTGAGGACATTTGAGACCACGACAGATTGAACGTGCACCATCCCCCCCTTTTGTACACGACGGTCTTCGGTTGGATTCGAACTCGCAACCCTCCGGTTGCTAATCCGTTACTCTTCCAACCGGGATACCCCTTTACACAAAGGCGTCATGCACTAGTGTCATGCTAGCATGCTACTAGCGTCATGCACTAGTGTATTCGATAACGTATAAAAATAGATGAGGCGCTAGTGCTTGTCCGTCTCTGCACGCGACCTGCACAGGCTTAGCTAAAAAAAAGTGACTAGTGGCAACACTATTCTAAAGCGGCTTAAAATCGTTTGCTCTAAGTAATTTTCTCAAAAATTCAATACATAAATCCATTTCTACATAAAATTAATGTCGCTTTCCGAGTGCTTCTTTCATATCTTTCTCGGACTTCCAGGTGCATCAGTGAACCGCAGTTCTACAACGACGAGCTGAGCTTCGGATTGTGCCGAATTTGGTTGCGCAACGTGGCAACAGCACTGGACTACCTCCACGGTCAACACCTGTGCCACCTTGACCTGAAGCTGGACAATGTCTTCCTGAAAGAGGACGGCTACGTCTGCCTGGGAGACTTTTCCTTGTTGTCGGACACCAGAGAGGTAAAGGTGAATCGTTGACCCCGAACCGAATGTATTTTCCCTGTACAGGAATCGTATTCCTTGTTCCCACCTAGATACTTAGAAAGAAGGGTTGCCACAGCCAAAGCACTTGCAAATAGTAGCATCAGTGTAATATAGATTCTTAGAAACAGTAGAAAAAGTCTCCTCTAAAGGCTATCAGAAGCAGTTTTAATTGCTGATACCCCCCAAAAGAATCGGTTGTAACATAAAATGTGATAATTAAGTATGAAACAGACGTTGAAGACCTCGCAAAGAAATTTAAATAAAAAATTAGGGTAGGTAGGTAGTTGAATAAACGTCGCACTGTACAACACAACACAACAGGATATTGACGATGGACCGGGATCAATCCCGAAAGAAAAGATCCTAGGACATCTTGTCCCTCCCATTTTGAATCACGGTCACTAGTCTCCAAACTTCTACACAACGCCAACGTGAGGACATTGGAGGCCACGACCGATTTAACGTGCACCAGCCCCCTTTGTCTTTGGTTGGATTGAGTTTCGAACTCGCAACCCTCCGGTTGCGAATCCGTTACTCTTCCAACTGGGCTACCACGGTCCGAAATTACAAAAATAGAAAAACTGAATATTTTCTTTATTCGGTTTTTATCACAATCTAATACGATAGGTAGGTATTTAATTAAAGTCGCACTGGAGCACAACACAACGGGCTGTTAGCGATGGGCAGTGATCAATCCCGAAAGGAAAGATCCGAGGACAGCACCTCGTCGTTTTGAACCACGGTAAGATGATGAGGTCCACACCTGAGCTGCACCCCACTCTCCAAACTTCCACACCACGCCAACATGAGGACATTCTAAGTCCACGACATATTGAACGTGCTCCAGACACCCCACGTACACGACGGTCTTTGGTTGGATCGAACTTCGAACTTGCAATCCACCTGTTGCTAAAATCCACTACTCTTCCAACTGGGCTGCCGCGACTCCAAATTTCACAATTAAAAAGACTAAATATTTTCTTTTTTTCGGTTTTTATGACTAACAATTGTTGACTGGTCTTTCATGGTTATCGCCAAAACTTCGAAATTGGTCCCTTGGTAAATTTTCTCTCCAAAGAAAAATCCACATATTTTTTTGTCCGCTTTTGTTAAAAAAGGGACTAAATATTCTTAAACCTTTGGTGAATTTTTAAAAAAAGTCACCGAAATTTTGATTGATTGATTGGTTTGAGGGTTTTATGGCGCAAGGGCCATATTTGGCCATGCTGCGCCAGACACAAGATATCAAGTAATAGACGTACACACAATGAAAGTTCTACTCACACAGAAGAGAGAAATACACCCAGGGTGGAATGCACCTGACAGGAATCGAACCCAGAAATATTGAAATTAGTAGCTCTTGAGACGATTTTGCTTTAAAAGACACCACTAGTCGCCAAGGTTGAAAAAAAGTAGCAAAAAGTCGCCTATGGCAGCCCTGAGAGATAAGTATCTTAACGAAATCGCAAACCCACAACTATTGTTTGAAGGTATTTTCACATCAAAGAGAAATAACCTCTCCTGAAGCGTAGCTAGGAAAAGGGGTCAACGGGTTGGTGCCAATGTCTAAAGGGGCTGCATTACAAGAACACCAATTCAAAAGTTTTGTAGTTTTTCCTGAAAATAGTTTAGTTTTTCTTGGAAATATGTGTTATAATTTTAAACCCTTATGTCAGGGATGTATAGAGAATTAGTTTAGATTTTCCTTGAAAATATGTGTTATAATTTTAAACACTTATGTCAGGGATGCACAGACCGCTGCCGCCTGATGCGGACCTCCGTTGATTTACTGGCGGCCCACCTCACCATGTTATTTTAATTTTAACAAGTCGCACTATAGGTAATTTAGGTTAAAACTTCGTGGCTAGATAATGCATTAAAATTCGCGAGCTTCTTTGGGTCAACATATATCTGTGATCATACTTTTTCAGTCATGGGAATATTAAAGCGAAAAATTGAAACCGCTTGACGAATGAAAATTTAGAATATATTTTGCGCTTGGCTACTGCAAAAATCGAACCAAATATTAAAACAATTGTTCAATCAATGCAAGTCCACACGCATGAAGTTAAATTCTTTATTTACTTTTTTATTATCATTATTTTTTGTGACAATATTGTGGACGACTGAGGTCCTGTAGAATCAGACAAGTAGTTTTTGAAAACTACTTGTCTGATTCTCCTTGTCCGTATTGTCTGATTCTCCTTGTTTAATAAATCAAATAGATTTATTAAACAAGGAAATCAATAGCAGCAACGAGACATAAGCGTCCAGCGATGCCAAGATCCGATGAACAGGTGGTCGAAAAGGGGTGGAAAGTTAACGGGGGTAATAAAGGAGCAATTCCCACCCCCAAAGAGGCTAAAAAAAATTTGAAGAGGGGAAGTGCTAACGTTTCCTGCGACCTTGACGTCAGGTAGGGATATCGCCGAAACGAGCGTAGACAAAAAATACAAATAACATAAATAATAAATATAAATTAAATAAATAATATATGATAGATAACTCTTCCATGTGTTTTTTTATGGGGAGCTAGCATACATCACAGTGAATCTATGTGGCCGTTGTTCTTAACAAAGTCTGCATCCCTGACTTATGTCCTTGTCGCAAGTGTTTTTATTTCAGAGCTGAGAAATTGGATGAAAAGTAATCAAGTTGATTTCTTTTCAAATTATTCAATTGTAACTGCAATCTTTTTTTTGTTTTGAAATTTGCCAACATTCATGCTATTACTGAATATAAATACGCAATGCCAATCAGAAAACTAAGAGTATGTGTATGTATTTCTTTTTTTAAACGACCAAGGACAAAACATTCAATTATCTCAATTCGGCAGGAAGTTTTATTCCTAGACGTTGTTTCATTTAATTTTCTCTAATTGTTGTTCGCCAGCTACTTTTTTCCCCGTTTATCTTTGCGATCGATCCAATGAACAATGGCTCTTCAAAGGCATCTACACTGCATAGGAAATAAAAATGAATTGCTCGTGACGTCAAGCAAATGCTAAATAGCCAACGAATGGCGTTTCCATTTTTAGTGCTCAGCTTTTTATCTGAATCAAATGACCCTCGTTTCTATAAAGAGGAAGTCACGATCCACTTTTACTACTCGTTACAAAATGACTCCAAAATTCAAACAAACCTAATCATGGACGTCTAAAATATATTTCACTATTGTTACTGGCACAAAAATCGACTTTATTTGTATACTAGCGAATGGCAACAAACGGATATGTGATATATGAAATCGAACTCTACTGCATTCATTCGCCATTTTTTTCGTTCAGATAGGGCCACGATAGCCCGGTCGGAAGCGTGGCGGGGATAGCCTGAGGGTTGCGGGTTCGAAACTCGGTCCTTGTCACTCAGATTAAACATGCGTGATTTGATCTACGGGCTGGCATAACGTTGTAAAAACACGAAAGAGCTGGTCTCTAATGAAATTCCTCAACAGTCTGATAAGAGAAGACAACGAGAAATTCAGAAGCAAAGACAATGGAAGTGAACGCGAAAATTGGTTTAGATGTCATAAGACACCGAATCGCTATGAAATTAAGTGGATAATCAGGAGTTAATTAAAACGACACGACTGAAGTGTGCTTTTATTGACAAGCATTACAATGGAAATAGGAATGAACGCCAGTAAGTTCAAGAAATGCTGTTTTGCATTTGTAATCAACTTTATTTCATTTTGGAGGAATGAAATTACCGTAAAATTTAAGAACTGTAAGAGTTAGTTGCTAACTGATAGCAAAACTTAAAATTAACAGAAATAAACTGCTTTTGCAATTTAACAGTTAACACGATTATCGAAAAATAACAGTTTGCTCACTTGTACTAGTCTCTTAGCATGACTTTCAGCAGCCATGCTTTCACTTTTATTTGCATGGCTGTATTTATTTCAGCTATTCGGAGATATGCTTTGATTTATTCGTTTTAATCACGTGCAACAGAGGCACGGGAAGGTACTTGAGTTCTTGAAGGACCTTTTAATGAAAGCAGTTCCTGATTTGAATCGAAAGGGGTCACCAGAAACACGCCCAAACAACCACTCTGCTTCTTTTTCGTCTGAGTGTTCTGTACTGCACATGTGGCATTGAGTATCCAAAGAATAAAATCGACGTCAAACGGCTTTTTCGAGGCAAAAAAGAAGCACATGTGAAAATGTTCAAACAACTAATCTCCGAGACAGATTAGCTTCAATCAATCTTCAAAGAAAGATACCATCATAGCCAATCTGGATTGACCTGGATAGAATTTTGTGCTAATTAAAGCATTTTGCGGAATGCATTCTTCATCGTGTTACTCAGTACCGTGCAGATAGTTAGAGACAGGGTAGGTGGTTGAATTAACATCGCATTGGAGCAACACAACGAGCTATCGGCGACGGTCCGGAATGGAAATATCCGTGGACAACACCATGTAATTTTGAACCACGGTCAGATGACGAGGTCAACTCCTCAGCTGGCACCCTACTCTCCAAACTTTTATATCACGACAACGTGAGAACATTTGAGGCCACGACTGATTTAACGTTCCCGTGTACATGGCGGTCTTTGGTTGGACCGAGTTTCGAACTCGCGACCCTCCGATTACTAATCCGTTATGTGAACACAATTAAGAGTAATTCTTAATTCGCATCTCATCCAATAGAGCATGCTTGGGATGCTCTCGGATGTCGCATTTCAGTCTACATTCAGTCTACCAAGGACCGCAGAAGAGAAAAGATGTGATCTAGAGCACGAATGGGTTGGTAGGTAGTTTATTTAACGTCGCACTGGAGCAACACAACGGGCTATTGGCGACTTTCCGGGATGAATACCCGAAGGGAAAGAATCCAAGGATAATGCCTCGTAATTTTGAACCACGGTCAGATGACGAGAACAACACCTGAGCTGGCACCCCACTCCCCAAACTTCCACAATAGCCCGTTGTGTTGCTCCAGTGTGACGTTAATTAAAATACTACCTACCCCAAACTTCCACACCACGCCAACGTGAGGACTTTTGAGGCCACGAGAGATGGAACGTGCACCAGCCCCCGTGTACACGACGGTCTTTGGCTGGACCTAGTTTCGAACTCGCCCACTACGCTAACAATCTTCGAGTCGTAAGCGGCACAGGTTCGATTCCTGCTAGGTGCATTCCTCCTCTCTGGGTGTATTTCTCTCTTCTGTGTCAGTAAAGCTTTCAGTGTGTGTCAGTTACTTGACATTGTATGTGTTGTGTCAATTACTTGATATTATATTGCGTCCTGCGTAGTATGATCAAATATGGCCCTTGCGCCGTAAAACCCCAAAAACCAACCAACCCGTAGAGCACTCAAAATACATTCTAACAAATCTATAATTTGACACAGTACAAAATGCTTGCTAAAGCAGAGTATGAGGAGATTAGTTTTATTTCACTTTCTTAAAATATAAGCAAAACTGCAATTATGTACTTGGAAAGGTCAACAAAAAATATTAGGCAAATATCTAACTATGTGTGATTGAATAATAAACAGCATTTTGCAACTCCGTGCCACAGGAACTTCTGGACAGCTTGTGAAAAGAGTGTCTACACGACATGAGGCTCTATTAAGTTGCTTTTAAGAGGAAAAATTTCACAAAAATTCTAAAACCCAAAGCATTTTCATTTCTTTCGTTCCAAGTACCACGAGGCCTGTGGATGCTCTTATGTTATTCCACATAGCTTGTGGAATATTCATGTCATTTGATGTACTTTGGTCCAGCTGATCTCGGATTGCATAATCCTTAATTTTCAGACATGTGTATATGGATATAGGTAGATAGGCAGTTGGTAGAGTCGCGGATTAGCGAGTTCGAAGCTCAATATAACCTATGACCGTCGTGCATATTGGGGCTGGTGTAAATCACTCGTGGACTCAAATATCCTCACGCTGGCCTGGTTTGGAGGTACCACATCTCAGGTTTCAACCTCGTCATCTGACCGTGGTTCAAAATGACAGGGTGTTGTTCTCAGATCTTTCCCTTCGGACTAATCCCGGACAGTCGTCAATGCCCCGTTGCTTTGCTCCAGTGTGACGTAAATTCAATCACCCACCTTATAACCTGTGAACATTAGTATTATTTCCAGCCTTCTTGTAAAATCTATTATATTCTCGGTGATAACTACAACTCTCAGGCAGTTCGAATCAAATCGAAGACCGTCGTGTATAGAGGGGGATGGTGCACGTTAAATCTGGCGTGGCTTCAAATTTCCTCACATTGGCGGGTGGGGTGCCAGCTCAGCGTGACCTTGTCGTCTGACCGTGGTTGAAAAGTGCGTGGTGTTGTCCTCAGGATCTTTCCCTTAAGGTTTGATCCCGATCATAGCCAATAGCCTGTTGCGTAGCTCCCAGTGTGACGTTAATTAAAATACCTACCTACCTCAGGCAGTTTTGTTGATGTATAGCTTTATTATGCACTCAATCTGGCGTGTACCAAAAATTTAGATGCGTAATATTTGTTTTGATACTGAAGATTCCGTTTGGCTTAAAGTTTTCTGAATATCGATAGTTAAATAAAAGTAAAATCAAAATCAGTGAATTTTGCTAATTCTACATCCTATTTTCACCAAATAATTCTTTTAAACAAAATGCTATTCCGCGTTTTCCTTTTTTTTTCTTTCGTGGAAGCAGATTTTAACAGGATCATATACAAATCTGATACACTCAAATTATTTAAGAAGAAAAAAAGTTTTTTTTATAATGGCATTTCTTTAAAATTCACCTCCAATTAAAATGGAAATAATAAAACCAACTACACAACTACGAATTGAGAAAGAGTGTGAAATAAACGAATAGTAGTTTTTTTTATGTAGGAAAATTCCGAGTTAGGGAACAGTGACGTTTCCTTTACTTTCCACCGCCTTATTCAAGCGTGAATTTTTTAGCTGGCATTCAGGTTACATTTCTTAATACCACTTGCAAATTTTTTTTTCCTTTTCCACCGCACCTGACTGGGCAGACTTGCACAATCGACTCTCTTTTTCCTGCTTCCTCTTAACCCAACCTACTAGAAGAAAATATTTCTCAAGAGTAAAATCTTCAGTTAATAGGGCCATTTTGTTCCGTCTTTGGGGAAAATGAGAGAACCTTAGTTGGGGAATTTCAGTTACGATTTGCTCGGTATTCGCTTTGGTAATCAGCGAGTTCGAAACTCAATCCAACCAAAGACCGTCGTGTATATTAGGGCTGGTGCACGTTAAATCTCAAATATCCTCACGTTGGCGTGGTTTGGAGGTACCATCTCAGGTGTCAACCTTGGTTGTCGTGTTTGACGCAGCTTGGCTAAATATGGCCCTTGCTCCATAAAACCCCAAAACAGCCAATTAACCATATCGAAGTAACGAAAATTTTGTATAATTCTCATGTTGGATAAATTGTTTAGCGCAGCGGTTCCCAAACTTCTAAATGCAAGGACCCCTTGAAAATTAAAAATTTTCGCGGACCCCGTTTGAGTATGTAATCAAACGGGCATGAGACCTGCATAAGACCATAGCGATCCTTCATTTCCACTTTAACAGAGGGAGTAAAATATTTATATCCATGTTGAAGATTATGAAACGTTTAGTGATGGCAATTTAAGTTCTGGAACAGAGAAAAACTAGAGTTCTGAGGTAAAATAAGCAGTTAAGATTAAAACAAAGCCTTATTTATGAATTACAATGTATTGAAATCCAGACTCTTAACTTGCAAAATAATAACAGTAATAACACATCAGTGCATACTTAAATCTTAAAGTGAACGATAGAGCTGCTTTTGGTAATTAGTTCAGAAATGTTCAGTTAATGTCTGTTGATTTCAATATTAATTATCAACTTAAGAAAGTTTACAGATTTAACGTGCATCACCCCCAACGTATACGGTCTTTGGTTGGATCGAGTTTCGAGTTCGTAACTCCCAACTGGTCTAACGCGGCCCCTAATTTTAATAAATATCTTTATATTTTCAGTTCCAGGTTGCGTTATTTCAGAACTAGCTTTTCGAAATTCTAAAATCTCACGCAGCAATATTTTACGTATAACTGTGACTAATTTTGGTGAAATCCAAAAATTATACTCACAGCTACACTTGCAGATTATGGGCCACGGTAGCTTGGTTAGCAGAGCAACGGATCGAAACACTGTCCAGCCAAAGACCGTCGTGTACACGGGGCTGGTGCACGTTAAATCTGACGTGGCCTTAAATGTCCTCACGTTGACGTGGTGTGGAAGTTTGGAGAGTGGGGTGCCAGCTCAGGTTTTGTTCTCTCGTCATCTGACCATGGTTCAAAACGACGAGGCGTTGTTCTAGGATCTTTCCGTTCGTGATTGATCCCAGACCGTTGACAATAGCCCGTTGTGTTGCTCCAGTGCGCCGTTAATTAACTACCCCATTGCAGGGAAAGAAAACCTTCCATTTTGGATGGATAATATTAAAAACAAAAATTCAATTTACGATATCAAAAAATGTGTGGAGGTGGCTGATCGGCTGTGAAAAGTTATCAATTCCAAGAGATACTCTTTTGGAATGGAGGGGAAAGGAAAATAATTTTTTTCTTTTATAGTTATGACTTAATGTAATATATCACTTCGCTTTTCCAGAGCGGCTGCTATTTTAATCATTTTAAAGATAAGATTTACTTTATATTTTATTTTATGAACACTCCCCATGGGAGTGTTTTCCTGCTTTGTCATCAGAGCTCTGTTCTTGATAAAAGTTTGAGGAAATTTTCAGCGTTAAACCTTAGTTGCCCAAACGCTTTTGGCTCAACGCCCAACTTTTCAAAGGCAATTATTTTCGGCGCCCCACCGAAAAACTCTATATCAACTCATTACAATCTGCAACTGGGGGGGGGGGTACTTGCTGTACCCACGACCCTCCGACTCACCAGAGGTTTAAAGTTTTCACCGAAGGGACGAGAAGGAAAACGAGATAAAAACATCACATAACATTTGGACACACATATACAAGTGCACAAAACGGAACAAAAGGCATCAACAGTCAAAGATTGAAGTTGGAACATAACAGCAAAGACATGAACAGAATACGAAGAAATTACCTAACACAACACACACAATTAAACAACACGAGGAACGGAATTCTGGGGTCGGATGGCCGAAAGGAGGCACACAAGGCTACGTGATTATTTTATTTGTCGTTTCTTAAAATTTATGCTATGGATGTTTACATATGAATTTTTGATGGTAAAGATTACATCGGGGCAATATCACCCCAGTTTAATGGCTAAAATATCTCTTTGCTTATCATTACCACAGGTTCCAGCCGGGTTCAATTTCCTGGAGCTCTACGAACCGCCCGAGTACACCTACTGGTGCCACAGCGTACCCCCGAAATCCATCGCCTCCGCCCACCAGTTTGGAGGCGACAAGGCGGACATGTGGCAGTTCGGCATCATGAGTCTCGACCTGCTCACCAACCTCAAACTGAGCGGATCCAAGAGCTCCTACTTCTCCATGTGGCACCACGACGTGTGGCCCTTCTTGCAGAAGGTGCTGCAGCACAGGGAGTACCTGGAGTTCCTGCTGGAGGAGAGCTTCTCGAACGTCATCTTCGAGGAGGAGGACTTCCACATGTGCCACGACTTCCTGGCCAAGGTCCTCTGCATCGAACCGGGTCTACGAGTCAGCGCGGCCACCGTCATGAAGCACGAGTTCATGGACGCGGATTGGCCACAAGTGCCCAGCTCTTTTACCCTGCCCAAGCTCGTTGTTGGTAGGACATAGATGCGGTCTCAAGCATCCTGATTGTCTCGATGAGGTTTTTCGTCATTAACAAAACCATTAGCAGATCTTGATGGACCAGATATCTCGTCTTGAGAAAAAAACTGACCAAACCCTGATCTCGTCTTCATTAATAAAACGGCATTATCTTGATGACGAGACATCTTGTTAAAAGCAAAATTGGTCAGATCTTGATGGACCAGATATCTCGTCTTGAGAAGAAAACTGACCAAACCCTGATCTCGTCTTCATTAATAAAACGGCATTATCTTGATGACGAGACATCTTGTTAAAAGCAAAATTGATCAGATCTTGATGGACAAGATATCTCGTCATAAGAAAACTGACCAGATCTTATTCTCATCATCATCAAAAAGTCGGTAATATCTTGATGATGAGATATCTCATCATTAGAAAAAACTGACCCCAGATCTTGTTTTCTAGTCAACACCAAAAAATCGACATCACCTTGATGACGAGATACCTCGTCACCAAGGACCTACCAATCAGAATATTGCTGATTTTTTGGTGATGACGAGATCACGTTTTGCTTGATGACGTGATACCACGTCATTAGCAAAATTGGCCAGATCTTGATCTCATTCATCACCAAAAAGTCGGCAATATCCTGATGACGAGATATCTCGTCATTGATCAGATCTTGATGGACGAGATCTCTCGACGAATTTTCGACAAAAGTGGTGAAATCGCCAGTCTACAATGTCGCGCGAACCAATCAGATGATGAATGTTGGTTTCAACTCGTCAGACGAAAGTAGTCTGAAAGTCACGTTGCATTTAATTTTAATCACACGATCCTGAGCACATGAAAAGGTTACCATTGCTCACTCTACATCTATATTTCCTCTATGGTTCTCGCTCGTTAGTGAGTACGCCCCGCTGCATATGGTATCAAATAAACTAACAAGGAAACCGAATCGTCTTCTTTAGAATCGGAGACCTTTCGCCAGTAGAGGATTAACCCATATTTTATGACAACAGAGATAATGGAGTATTACAATCATTGGGACAAATGGTGAGTTTAGTGATATGGGTGGCAAACAATTTCAACAGATATTTAATAAGAACACATTAGGTTAGCCTTACTACTGGGAAGAGGGAATCTGTCTCATTTATTATTCCCATTGATTTATTTATTTTCGGTTGGTTGGTTATGGGGGTTTTTATGGCGCAAGGGCCATATTTGGCCATGCTGTGCCAGACACAAGACATACAATGTCAAATAATAGACACGCACAATGAAAGTTTTACTGACACAAAAGAGAGAAATACACCCAGGGAAGAATGCACCTGACAGGAATCGAACCTGCCCCGCCTACAACTCGAAGGTTGCTAGCGCAGTGGGCATACCCACTGAGCCACGAAGGCCCCTTAATTATTTTGTCCCATTGATTTGATATTTTCGCCCAAGATTAGCCCACTGTTTACCAGTTAAAGTCATCAATTCTATTCAGTACAGAAACATTTTCTGACTTGAATATGCGATCCCTGGTATCATGTCTTCCCTCCACTGCAATTTATGCGATATTGAAGTGTTTACTCTATTTGTTAATGTTTCTAGAGCATCCAAGTGTACCCAGGCCTGAAGGAAAAGGGAAGAAGCCGTCACCCGAAGATATTGAAGCTGGAGTTCAGGGAGATGAAGGTGATTCAAAACATTGAAAATCCCATTTATTAAATTTAGTTATTATTTATTAGTTTCCATAAATTAAGGATTGAGACAAATGCCAGGCACTTGACTTTACGTCATCCGCCATCCATAAATTAAGGAATAATTATGAAAATCGTGAAACCTGAAAAAAATATGCAACTAATCTGAAAATTCATAAACACAATATAGCACAGAAATCGACATTATTTGAAAATTGGCAAACGGCAGCAAGTCGACACAAACAATATACGCACAGTCAAAATCTACGGGATTCATTAGTCAATTTTGGAGTTTAATTGAAATATGTTTTTAAAGTATGGAGCTGCATAATATTTCAAAAATTATATAAAATAGTTCGTCGCTCTAACGAAGTTCTTCAGCCGTTTGATGATAAAATAAAATGAGAAATTTCGAAGATAGAAATGAGCTCAAAGAAAAAAAGAAAACATGAGGGAACGCAAACAGGCTGAGACGTCAAAAAATGCCGAGTCGCCTTGAACAAGTGAATGGCAATGCACTATGATGCTGTAACTTGGCAACTTTGCCATTATCAGCACCAATGAGTAACTCGACCGACTGCCTTACACCACTCCTGTAACGTGACTGCGGCTTTAGGATCTGCTATTGGTTATTATGACATGTAAAATATCGAACTTAACAATAGAAAAATGTCTTCTTTCTTATCCCAGTGTAAAAAAAATTACACTAAGTCATTGGGTCTGTGCAAAGAAGTTTTTGTGCAATGGCAGATGGGTCCTTAAAAATGTCTTCATGTATGGCTCCAATGCAATTCAGGATGTGTGAGGGAGAGGCTGGTAATAAGCCGCACTTTGTACAGGTGAGAAAGGATTTCTGGCCATCAATATAATCTTTTTCAAATGGCCAGATCGGAGCCTGGCAAGCATAAAGTTTTCCGGGACAAATTGAAGGCAAGCAGCTCTCCTGGTGTACCACTGAGGTATCAATGACGAAAGGGTACTGGAGATGATCTGTGCAATTTCTTTTTAAGTATGGACAGGATCGTCCTCTGAGAGCAGGACGATACTTTCTCTTGTGGCAGGTTGTTTATTTGCTCCAGCTTTTGCCAATAAGTCAGCTCTCATTGTCCGGAATGCCAACATGTGACGGGATCCAGAAAAATGTCTAAATATCTAAAGTGTGGGTGAGTAGCATGTTAGAAGCTACTGGTCCACACAGCTTCCAGTGAACATCAATGAAACGTAGGTATTCATTTCTCGTCACACCTATCCCAATGGAAATTGAATACCGAGACGTGTGCTGGAGTAAATAATGATCTTCAGGAACAAATGTGCGGAACTGACAGTCATATTCCACAATGATGCGACCTAAAAATCCGTAGATAGCAATTCTCATTTTTCTTGCCGACATCAAGATATACTTAAGAGTTCATTAATTCCTTGCGGCACGAGTCGTGGTATCTGCATGTCACCGATTCAATTCCATCAAGCCTATAATTCATCAGGTGGTCAGTGTCCCAAATGCGAAGGACTGGTGTCAAACCTTTGGTTGGGTGTTTAATGGCACTGTTTGGCCATGCTGCGCCAAACGCAAGGCAGACAAAGTCAAGTAATGGGCATACACACTCAAAGAATGTTTTACAGATTCAAAAGAGAGAAATACATCCAGGCAGGAATATAACTTGTGCCGCCAACAACACTCAGGTTGCTAATGCAGTGGGGAAACCCACTGAGCCATGATAACCAGTGTGATGTCAAACTTACTCGCCTTCGAATAGATTTGTAAACTTTGTTACATAAATAAACCAGTCAAGTAGTTCAACACATTAATGAGTAGGATTCATCGACTTTCTAATGAGATAAACAGAGTATGTATGTACAGTTTCATGCTATTTCTTCCGGTTTCTTGGTTTGACGATCTGTTAGGTGGTTGTGGGAGAAAGCATGAATCCTAATGTGTCACAAATTTTTGATTAGTTAAAGTGTTTACCCCATCGAGATTCAAAACACTAGTCTGCACGCTTCGATATCCATGCAGCCTAAGGCGGTTCGTAAGTCTACGTGACATAACCTTCTGTGATCTTACGACAGCGCCTCCGCCCCATGCCCCGTCTATTTTATTGGAAGGTCGATGGCAGGGTTTCGATGAATCGATGACATTTGATTTCCATCTTTATCCAAATTTTGTGTCAAAGGATTTTTCAACAAAATATAATTCATACTTGGGTATTACGTGGTCTACTTCGTTATCCTCGAGCGTATCATACATAACGCAACAATCTGAAAAGTTCTAGCAACAATCAGATACTAGTTCTAGCAACAATCAGATACTAGTTCTAGCAACAATCAGATACTTATTTTAGTCATTTTACCCCTGTAAGTTCGTAAATACCTTAAACGTGAAATATAAGTAGACTGAGCATTGCTATTGAGAGGAGCTTCAAAAAGCTTGATCAACATGTTGACTAGTAGTCACGTGACTTGCTCTATGAAAAATTGGGTCTCTTGGCCAATTTGGCATCTTATCGCCTCGTTTGGCGTTATAACATCTTATGGCAGGATAGACGCGTGAATGAGCATTTCTATTGGGTGGTGACAAAAACAGCGAAATCGTCAAAGTCAACTACTATGCCGCTTGGACCAATCAGACGAAGAATGAATGGATAGTCGTCTTCAATCAGACGATGAAAATTCGTTTCCTCCCAGCAAACGAAAGCAGTCTGAGGGTCACGTTACCACTGTTCACATGCTCCTGGGCCCATAAAAAGGTTACCATTGCTCACTCTACTT
Source organism: Meta bourneti (assembly GCA_933210815.1). Lineage (NCBI taxonomy): Eukaryota > Metazoa > Arthropoda > Arachnida > Araneae > Tetragnathidae > Meta > Meta bourneti. The sequence goes on from OW119930.1 coordinate 13,668,805, forward strand.
TTATATTCCCTCTATGGTAAATACCGTGACCCATCCCTTGAATACACGTATATCCATGTATTTAAATACAAGTGTGGCATGGATCTTAAGACTATGTGGATTAAACTACACGGCTTTAGATATCGGTATCAATTTAGTACACGTGAAATCATGATCTCTAATTTGAATCAAGTTTCTTTTGTTTACAAAATCCTTGAATGCTTGGCATGGTTTTAAAAAATTGCAGTAAATAGTTCTTATGTCAGTTATTCTTTTGTTTCAAAATTAAAATTGAAATTTCATGATCTAGATGCAGATGCATACGAATGTCACCTGATTTTCTGAAATTCTCTTCATATCTTTTCCGTTGCTTCTTTAATTGTTTTGAGATTTTATTCATGGAATTCGTGTTAAAAACGCACGAAGCAGAATTAAGAGTTATTCTACCATGACAATTCGAAGCTTTCTTAATTCTTGTGACAGAGTGGAAAGTTTGACTCCTATTCTGGTAAGTAACGCATGTTTCATATCATGGTTAGACTCAAGAACACAGTACCATCGTCAACTAGTGATGATTTTGGAACATGGTAACCCGTCGTTGGCATTTCCATGTAGCCTTTTGACAACAAAACATTTGGTCGTCAATTTGGAAAACTGGTTGGCATTGTGTTCTTCTGTTTTACCCAAATAAGGTACCAGCTCACAAGAAAAACATCAAACCGGTGGAGATGTCGAATCCGGGGCACTAGCGATTTATCGCCAAACATGGTAACCTTGATTCAGCTTTATGGCAACCCTATGCAAAAGGTTTTTCGCGTAGGAAAGTCCACGGTTTTTTTTTAATGAACATACCGGCTTTGGACGCCATCTTGATTTGGCGACAAAAATTGCTTGGCGACAAACATGCCCCGGATTCTACATCTTTACCATCAAACCTATTTTCATTGGAAACAGAGCTTAGCATTACGACAATAATTTGAAAATTGATATTCTACTTTGTTTCTAGATGCTGTAGGTTGGGAAGAAGCTTTAGAAAGACAGAAAAAGAAACTACAAAACCGGAAAGTTCTTCGGAGATTGACAATTGTAGAGGAAGCAGGTTAGAATTCAATTTTCGCTTAGACTCAAAAACACGGTACCATCGCCAATTGATAATAAATACCACCGACAGTTGGCTGTTGTGGCTTCGAATGTTCTCACGTTGGCATGGTGTGGGAGAGTGGGTGTGACTTTTCATCTGACCGTGGTTCAAAATTACGTGGTGTTGTCTTCGATTCTTTCCCTTCGGGTTTGATCCCGGACCAATAGCCCGTTGTGTTGCGCCAGAGTGCGATGTGAATTAAATACCTACCTACCGTCAGTTGGCGATTATTTTGGAACATGGTAATCCGTCGTAGGTTTGCTACGAGAGGCATTTTCTTTCAAACTAAATATAGGTAGATGTTGTGTTTCTACGGCGGAACGTGCTTCCTGTACGTATTCCGAACGTGACGTCACTTAATTTGTTTTTCGAATACGATTTCAGCATTCGCCCGTAAAAATTCCAAATAAATTCAGAGTTGAGAGTTGATTGGTCAACTTCAATTAGATAAAACAAACGGCGATAAACTACATTTTAACGTTATCTCGATATGTATCATGCAAGAGCATTTGGACAGAAGTAAAATCATCTCAGACCAACTCGTTTGTTTGCACTTAAACCCTTCTCGTACGCACTTTCATTTGTGTTCAAGTGAAAAGCATCCTATATCAGAGCTGCCACAACCAAAACACTTGTAAAAGAAAAGCTTTATTAGTATAAATTCTTAAAAGTAGTAGCAAAAATGTCCCTCCTAAATCCTACTTTAGTAACAATTTTAGATGCTCACAGAAAAATGAATCGACTAAAACACAAAACGTGCTGATTAAATAGGAAACATGTTGAAAATCTCTTTCCAAGAAATATATATTTCAAAATTAAAAACTAAATATTTTCTTAATAAGGTTTTCATGACAATCTAACCACAGATACCGATGCTTTTCTTTCGTGGTTGCCACGGCTTGGTGCCAAAAGCTCGAAATTGGCGAACCTTGGAAAATATTTTTTCTGTCCGCTATTAGATAAGAAAGAGACCAAACTTTAAGTAGACCTTTGGTGAATTAAAAAAAATCGCCAAAATTTTGAAATTAGTAACTTTTGAGACGATTTTGCTCGAAAAGATACCCCTAGTCGCCAAAGTGGAAAAATTGTAGCTAAAGGTCGCCTGTGTTAGCCCTGCAATATGGAGACCTATCCAAATAGGGGCCGGTACCGTGTTCTTGGTTTCACCCAATTTTCTATTTTGTCTTGGAAACGTGCTGTAATAATTTTTTTTATGAGTCTCAATTTTCATGTGTAAATTAACAACTTTTGATGGTTTGTAGGTAAACATCCCGTATCAATCAAACGCAATACTTCCAGTCTCTTGACTGAAAACAAATCTGACGAAGCAACATCAGAAATGGATGTGAAAGTAAAGGACAACGTTATCATAAGAAGGTCTGTTGACATTCAACCTAAGATCTCTGTCACAAACTTGAATCATCAGGTGCCGATACCGCCTAATAAGAAGTTACAAGCGATAGTGCCGAAGGCTTCGTCCACCCTACTTGCTATTGAGTCTGATTCATATACTTCTGCTCAGCTGGAAAAGCCAACTCCCATTGTAGTCACCGAAGACAAGGTAGGAAATCGCGAAACGGAAAAAGAGAAGGGGAAAATTCATTCCGACTCCAAAAACTCATCGCCCTCCGAAAACAACCAAGACACGAATAAAGCGAAAGGTGCTTCTTCCCCAAAAAGGAAATCGAGATTGTTGTCTCGTAAATCCATAAAACTTTTGTCCTCCCCTAAGAAATCAGCACGAAAGTCGAAAGATTCTAGATCGGCTAAAAATCAGCCGCGGAAATCCATAAAACCTTCTCCTTCACCAAAAACCGCAGCACGCAAGTATTCGAAAGATTCTAAATCACAGAAAAATCAGCCTCGAAAATCCATGAAACCTTCTCCCTCTCCTGACAGCGAATCACGCAAGAATTCGAAAGATCCTGAATCAGAGAAAAATCAGCCTCGGAAATCCATAAAACCTTCTCCCTCTCCTGACAGCGAATCACGCAAGAGTGCAAAAGATTCTGAATCGGAGAAAGAGCAGTCGGACTCCTCAAACAAGGCGACCAAACCGGACGAACAGACAGGGATCGAAAGGATGGATTCCTTGACCAGGAAGAGGTTATCTAGTATATCCATTCCCTTGCCCACACCTATTTTTCCCGAAAATCAAGCGAGGAGAGAGTCGAGAAGAGTTTCGGGCACTCTACTCCCGATTCCCGAACCCCATGATAAAGGTGAGTCAACACGAAGAGTCTCGGGCACTCTACTTCCGATTCCCGAACCCCATGATAAAGGTGAGTCAACACAAAGAAGAGTCTCGGGCACTCCACTTCCGATTCCCGAACCCCACGATAAAGGTGAGTCAACACAAAGAAGAGTCTCGGGCACTCTACTTCCGATTCCAGAACCCCATGATAAAGGGGAGTCAACACAAAGAAGAGTCTCGGGCACTCCACTTCCGATTCCAGAACCATCGACGCACGATAAACCGAATGCCTCTGGACTGGAGAAAGAAGAACCAGGGTCTGCCACCCCACCAACTCGTTCATCGAACGAGCAACTAGCAGGTAGTAAGTCCGACAGTACCGGATCGGATAAAAATCAGCCGAGACCATCGAAAACGGAAAAGAAGTCACCGAGTCATAAGGAAGATGATTCCGAACCTGACAGAAAGCAGCAAGGCCCTTCGACTCCAACAGATGAGACATCAAACGCCAAACAACCGAGTAATTCCAAGTCTGCGAAAAAGCGGAGGAAATCATCAACTAGGTCAGCAAGGCCATCAATCACTAACAGGCGGGGAAGCATTCAATCGAGAAGTGCTCCACATAGAAAACAGTCAGACTCCACAAAGTTGCCAACCACCACCAAGCAGACAAATAGCGAATCTATTGGTTCCACGAAGGATGAAAACCTTCAAAGCCCACCCTCAACAGCCCAGCGAAGATCAACTATGTCAAACCTACCATCATACACCAATAAACGGGGAAGCATAAAACCAGGTACTCCTGATTCAGATAAGCAGTCTGCAAGGAAATCAACGGGCAGCATCAACAATGGAGATAGGCCTCCTTGGAGTAATTTCTTCAAGAACGAAAACAAGCCTGAAGCTAAGAAAAGCTCCTCAAAGACACACACACATGGAGAGCAGAATAATTCCAATAGAGAGTCAACAGACTCATCGTTTCCAGAAGCTGAGAAATCGAACGTATCCACCATAACTGCAGAGAGGAAACCCAGCAGGCGCGTTTCCTTTTCAGGATCAAGCAACACAGTCGTCAAACACGACTGTTCGTCAGAATGGATAAACCAACCGCCATCTTCCATTTACGGATAAATCCCGAAGATATGAAAAGCATGTCAATCCAACACAGAAGAAAAACGAAGATAATTAATACATGCAACCAAGGACAGTTAAAAACTTTACTTGAAAGCTATGGAACCTATGAAAGTAAACCCTTTGCCATGTCCAGCTTAAAATTATTGAAACGTTAATACACTATAATAAATAAAATATTTCCTGCTCTTGCATTCGTTGAGCACTTTTATATTAATGCTTTTAGACACACATGAAATTATTTTGCATTACTTAAAAATGTATATCTTTTCCTTTTTCGATGAATAGCCCGATGTGTTTGTTGTTTCAGTACGACGTAAATTCAACTACTTATCTTTTTGTGAAATGCTGTTATAACTACGTTTTCCGAGAAAGAACCAAACAAAAGACAAAATATAAATCTCCCCAAGTAAGGTTCATTATTTTTCGATACTTCGCAACGATCTTTAACTTTAAAACATACCACGAAATGGAATTGCCACCGCTGTTAAAATAACGCCTTCATATGTAATGTACTCTGCTTCAAACTTAATTTAAGTGAACACGAATTAATCAAATAAGTAGACAATGTTTAGAGAGAGAATGTCTAAAATATCTGTAATAAATTAGTCAATGGAAGTCCATTTGTCTTCGGCATTTGACTTATTCAACAATCAAATGAGACCTGTACCAAAAGCGAGAAGGGGCTACAGTAGCTAGGTTGGAAGTGTAACAGGTTAACAACCGGAGAGTGGCATGTTCGAACTCGATCCAACCTAAGACCGTCGTGTAAGTGGGGGCTGGTGCCCGTTATATCTGTCGTGACCTCAAATGTCCTCGCGTTGGCGTAGTGTGAGGAAGTTTGTAGGTGCCAGATCAAGTGTTGACCTCGTCATCTAACAGTGGTTAAAAAATACGAAGTAGGTAGGTATTCTAATTAACGTCGCACTGGAGCAACACAACGGGCTATTGGCGACAGTCCGGGATCAAACCCGAAGGGAAAGATCCAAGGATAACACCACGCAATTTTGAACCACGATCAGATGACGCAGGCACCCTACTCTCCAAACTTACACCACGCCAACGTGCAAAATTACGGTGTTAATCCGGTTGCTAATCCGTTGCTCTTCCAACTGGGCTACCGCGGCCCACCATCCTGTGTAAGAGGTTAAAGAAGGAAGAAATTGCTTGAAATTGTACTTACGCGTGTTTTCCCAGCAGTTTCATACTCATTTGAATGAAGACTTTGCTGATGTCGTCAGATTGGATCTCCGTGTAGGGGAACAAATGGCTGCAAATAGTCTGTGTCATAAATGAATGCCTCACTTGCCAAATCGATTAACTCCATAAAACAAAAAGTTGAGAAAAATGATAAAATAGCATACATTGTTTTTTAAAATTACTTTTAAATTATAAATTCAAATAAACGATGTAGACTGTATTACTGCAGATGTATCTTTTATCTAACGACATATAGAAAGTATAAGATAGAATATCCTTGGAGTAATCGTTATTATAACTACAATTTTTGCGTGATTAAGGGAGTTAATCGATTTGGCAAGTGAAAGAAAATTATTAATTCAAATTCAGTCTTCAAATTAATTTTTTTTTTACAGAAAAACTTCATTATATACATTTTTCATTAAAGACTAACAAAAATGAATAATAACTGTTATGTTACTGTTACAACATATATTACGAGTATTATTACTTTGTTTAAATTGATTCATCAGCAATATAAATGATGTCTTCTTCGTTAGCTGTATTTGAACTCCCGTCATTTTTGTGTTTGTTCGGACTGTACGTACAAATTCCTTTCATTTCCTTTGATGTTCGGTTTTTACTTTGACTCACCGTATATAAGAAGTAGTCAATTGCTTTGTTAAAAAGTGTTTTAACTCAATTTTTATTACGATTTACATTAGAGTATGGAGTTAATCAGATTGGCTTCTGAAATAAATTATTTATTTATTATTCAATGTCTAAAAAAAATTTGTCATTTAGTGGTGTTAATACTTATTATTAGATCTGTTTTGAATATATACAGTTAGGAGTCAATCAAGTGCTTTGACATTAAAATTTAATAAAATTCAGAAAGTGGAATTAATCGATTTGGCAAGTGAAACATTCAAATTGTACTTCTTATTTTTATTAACGAGATAATGAATTTTATATACAGAAATAACCTAAGAGAAATACCATTAAATCATTATGCCATGAGGTAGCTAGATGAATTAAAATTGCACTGGAGCGGGTCGGTCAGGGTATTTAATTGGCGTCCCACTGGAACAACACAACGGGCTATTGACAACGGTCCGAGATCAATACAGAAGGGAAAGATCCAAGGACAACACCTCGTAATTTTGAACCATGGTCAGATGACGAGAACACCTGAGCTGGGACCTCACTCTCCAAACTTCCACACCAAGCCAACGTGAGATTTGAGGCCAAAACAGATTTAACGTGCACCAACCATCGCGTAGAAGACGCTTCTAGGTTGGATCGAGTTTCAAACTCGCTACCCTCCGCTTGCTAATCCGTTGCTCTTCCAACTGGGCTACCGCTGGCCCGGGATTCATCCCGAAGAGAAAGAACCGAGGACAACACCTCATATTTTGAACCACGATCATTTCGGCATGAGATTTCTAAGCTGAGCTACATTGTGGTATAAATATTAAATTTAATCATCCCTTCAATGACGTAGTTATAGGGAGGGAAGGCTCTTTTTGTCACAGAAATCGGCAACATTTGTGTGTATAGGAATGGCAACAAACGGTTATTGTCGAGGATCACGCAAAAATACAAACTTTAGTGGACTGTAATTACGTTTATTTACATTGATTGCTGTATTCTCCTGACTACGCTAGGAATGGTTCCTGGAACGGAACGCTGGCGATATCGTCTTATCGTGTCAAGAGATCGGGCACATCGACCTTATGAAACAGACGGAGCATGTGCCCGCAGCTTCATGTTATTTCTTCCAGTTGCTCGGTTTGAAGATCTGTCCCGTGGTTGTGGGTTAAAAGCATGGATCCTAAATTATTGATTGGCTAAAGTGATTATCCACCATGATCAAAAACACTAGTCTGCAATTCCACAGCCAATCGGCTAACTCGATTCGTATGTCCACGTGCTTTGCCCCTTCAGACGACAGGGGCAAAGCACGTGGACATCTTACGACAGCGACTCCAGCCACATGCTCTGTCTATTTCATTAGAAGGTCGATGATCAGGCACCGACAGTCTGGAAGCGTTAATGGCTCTCGCCAAGTACGTGAAAAGTTACTCCAATCAAGGAGTAGCTCCAACAACTGTCACGGAGATACCAACGGCTCGAACAGATATGAACAATGCAAAGTGAACCACTACGGGTGGGTAGATATTTTAATTAACGTCGCACTGGAGCAACATAACGCATTATTGGCGACGGTCCGGGATCAACCCCCCCAAAGGGAAAGATCCGAGGACAACACGTAATTTTGAGCCACGGTCAGATGACGAGGTCACACCTGAGCTGGCACCCCACTCTCCAAACTTCCACACCACGCCAACATGAAGACATTTGAGGCCAAGACAGATTTAACGTGCACCAGCTTCCTTTGTATACGACGGTCTTTGGTTGGATTCGAACTAGCAACCCTCCGGTTGCTAGTCCGTTACTCCTCCGACAGGGCTACCGCGGCATTCAACCACTACGGGAGTTTGCAGCTTTGTTTTATATGCTTGATTTGGGATCTAGAGAGCTACATGAATGCTTCACTTGCCAAATCGATTAACTCCACTTTCTGAATTTTATTAAATTTTAATGTCAAAGCACTTGATTGACTCCTAACTGCATATATTCAAAACAAATTTCTCAAATACCACTAAATGACAAAATTTTTTTAGCCATTGAATAATAAATAATTTATTTCAGAAGCCAATCTGATTAACTCCATACTCTAATGTAAATCGTAATAAAAATTGAGTTAAAACACTTTTTAAGAAAGCAATTAACTACTTCTTATATACAGTGAGTCAAAGAAAAAAACCGAACATCAAAGAAAATGAAAGAAATTTGTACGTACAGTCCGAACAAACACAAAAATGACGGGAGCTCAAATACAGCTAACGAAGACATTTATATTGCTGATGAATCAATTTAAACAAAGTAATAATACTCGTAATATATGTAACAAAACAGTTATTCATTTTTGCTAAAATCTTTAATAAAAAATGTATATAATGAAGTTTTTCTGTAATAAAAAATAATTTGAAGACTGAATTTGAATTTATAATTTTTTCACTTGCCAAATCGATTAACTCCCTTAATCACGCTAAAACTGTAGTAATAATAACGATTACGCCAAGGATATTCTATCTTATACTTTCTATATGTCGTTAGATAAAAGATACATCTGCAGTAATACAGTCTACATCGTTTATTTGAATTTATAATTTAAAAGGAATTTTAAAAAACAATGTATACTATTTTAACATTTTTCTCAACGTTTTGCTTTATGGAGTTAATCGATTTGGCAAGTGAGGCATTCACATAATACTCTAAAATTACACGGAATTGTCTCGGAATAGTCTTTAAACCAAATATAAGACTTAACAAAACTTTTCACAACGTGTAAATCATAAATAAGTGTAGTGTCTGGAGTATTTTTTATGTATTATTGACCCTCCGAGAGTAGCGAGATTTTCGAGTAGTGTCGTATTGGTAGTGTCGTATTGCTTTTATCCCATAACACACATAACGACTAAATAACCACATGTATTGGTTGAAAGAATGCATGCATTTTTTCAACCTTTAGAAAGATTCCGTTGCTCTTTTCCTTAGAATAGAATCATTTGAAAGGATTTTATTGGTCGTTCTGTAGAATCTAATCCTTTGTATAGATTCTGTTGGTCTTTTCCTTAGAATATAGGTCGTGTACAAAGGGGGCTGGTGCACGTTAAATCTGTCGTGGCCTCAAATGTCCTCACGTTGGCGTGGTGTGGAAGTTTGGAGAGTGGGGTGCCAGCTCAGGTGTTGCCTCGTCATCTGACCGTGGTCCAAAATTACGTGGTGTTGTCCTCGGATCTTTCCCTCTGGGATTGATCCCGGACCATCACCAATAGCCCGTTATGTTGCTCCAGTGTGACGTTAATTGAAAATACCAATACCTTAGAATATAGTTGTGTTGCTCCAATGCAATGTTAATAAACTACCTACCTTAGAATATTATAATCGTTTCGTAAAATTGATCCTTTCTTTAGAATCGTTTGAAAAGATTCGATTTGTCCTTTCCTTAGAATAGAATCGTTTGGAAAGATTCTATTGGTCCTTTACTCAAACATAGAATTCTTTAAAAAGAACATTAAAACTGGTTGGAAGTCATGCAAGAAAGACTGCAGGTTACACGGTGGAATTACGCGTGTGAACATCTGAGGTTTAACCATCGATTTTTTACTTTGCAAACATAAATATTCAAATTAAAAGCCCATTAAGCTATTAGAAATTCTTATTGATTCTACTAATTTCCAAAATTTTTAAATATTCGTGTTTGGTGAATAAAATTAATTTTAACACACTGAACGAAACTAATCTGGTTGGGTCGATGTCTAATTGGGGGCATTAATTTTAGATGAGATTTAGTTTAGGTTACGCCTATTCTATAGGTTGAAATCCCAATAAGCTTAGAAACCAAGTGGTTAGCGCTTATGGCCCTCAGTTCAAGAGGCTCAGTTTGAATCCTTGTCATGGATCTTGGTAGTGATTCGAAATACACTTTAAGCCCATGTCTAATTTACCCGTGAAAAATGACTGGGAACCCTATAGGGACCATCAGTTAGGTTAGGATCACACGAATCGAACTGAAGTAAATAACAACTCCTACATACCTGTTTACTTCAGAAAATTGGGATGCGAGAGGTCGGTCGATCAGTTCACTCAATTCCTCGTGCTTGTACTTGAAAGGGTAGACCAAACGACTTCTGGTGATCAGCATGAGCCTCCTCTGTCTGAACCCCCTCTCTGTGATCTGGAATTTTAAATCGTCTGGATATTAGAGGTGGCTCGTTTGAAATAAAAGAATTCGAACAAAGCATCGTGAAATATGTCCACAATACTTAACGAAACATCTAGAGGTGGTTATATCATTTTCACTGATGCCTTGGAATCAAAACGTCTATAGTCGTAACTGGAAGTTAGACTTTAGGTTAGGCAAGGGGGCTTACCAAATGGAAAATACCAATAATCATTTGGTTAAGATCTTTAACACTTTGAGGCACGCCATTTTAAAGAAAAAAACCAAGTTGCACAGAATTTTTTATGCACTTATTCAGCTTCAAAATTTGTATAAAACATCAAATAATATGTTTTTTTATTATAAAACGATTTATTTACTCAATAGATTTTTACGAGAAAAACAAGATTTACCGTTATGAAAGACAAAATTCGCTGCACCACACAATTCGTCAACCTTAATCACAAGTGTCAACTTACTAATGCGTTTTGACATATATAAATTTTGTTTTCAATTATTTATACATTTAGCTTTAGTTCACAGCATTGCCAACTCAATGAAAAACTTTAAATAAAATATTAAACTCTATGACTAAGTAATTTCAGCTTTTTGAGGTGGGTTAAAAAATATCCCACCATGCATAAAAAGCTAAGCAAAAGGTGGGATTGTTTTTAACCCACCAAACCCCAAAGAGTATTAAGAGGGATTTTCAGTGGAAACAAACAAAAAATAGGTATTTAGGCATTTTTCAAATTAACGTCACATTGGAGTAACACAACGGGCTATTGGTGACGGTCCTGGATTAATCCCAAAGAAGATCCGAGGACAACACCACGTAATTTTCAACCACGATCAGATGACAAGGTGACACCAGAGCAGGCACCCATCTCCCCAAACTTCCACACCACGCCAACGGAAGGACATTTGAGGCCACGACGGATTTAACGTGCACCAGTCCCCTTTGTGCAGTCTCCGGTTTCAACCCTCCGGTTTCTAGACCGTTACTCTTCCAACCGGGCTACCACGTCACAACAAAAAGTAGAAAGCGAAGATTTTTGAACCGATACCCAAATGCTCTAGAGAGCACTACTTACCGGGGTTACCCAAAAATGTAGCTTACCGCCGTTTTGGCAAAGTTTGGTGTTTAATCTATTATGCGTTGACCAATATCAACTATCATTTATCAATTAGGAATTCATTCTTTGGAATTTTTTTTCGAAGTGCTGAAATCGTATTAAAAAAAAAGCAAGCTAAGTGACATCAAATTCGAAATGCGTAAAGGAAGCACGTTTCGCCACAGAAACACTGCCACCACCTACATTTAACTTGACAGAAAAGAGACTTATGAGAGGTATTTTCTGTCAAGCTAAATTTAGGTGGTGGTAGGGTACCTGCTAGGGATACTCGTCTCGTTTCTTGTGCTTATTCTGAAAGTGACGTCAGTTGACTCGTTTTTGGAATGATTTCAGCACTTCATCAATAAAAATTCCAAATAATGAATTCCTAATTGATAACTGATAGTTGATTGATCAACGTCAATTAGATTAAACTCGATTAGATTAAACCAAAGGTCGCCAAAACAACGATAAACTACATTTTAAGGTTTCTCCAACACTTATCATGGGATAGCATTTGAGCAGCAGAAGTAAAATCTTCAGTCGATCTGGGTTGTTTACATTTAAAAAAAAATCCCTCTTATAAGTTGTGGAAGACTGAGGTCCTGTAAAATCAGGCAGACAAGTATTTTTTGAAAAACAAATGGATTTACTTTACAAGGAGATTGTAGCAGCGCAACAGACATAAACGTCAAGAGAACCCCAAAAGCAGATGAACAAGCGGTCGGAAAGGGTGGAATCTTAGAGGAGAGATAAGTGGATGGTTATCTTATATTTTACTAGCTGAATTACCCCGCATTGCTCTGGTTGAATTGTTTGTAATTCATCATAATATTACTCAACGTTATTCCTATACAGATTTCAAAATATTTTTTAACCCCTTTACAGACCCAAGAAATATAGAAAAGGGTTAATATCTAGATTACGTTTCCAGCAGGATTCTAAAGAATGAATATAACCAAATTTGGTGTGAATTGGTTTGATAGAGATCGTAGAAATACTCAATGTTATTCCTGTGGTTATTTCAAATTGTTTTTAGCCCCTTCTGCAGACTCAGGACAAATCGAACGGGTTAATATATAGCCCATGTGTCCCGAAGAATTCTAAAGAAAGTACCAAATTTAGTGTGAATTGTGGTCTATTGATTGTATAAATACTCAATGTTATTCCTATGGGGATTTCGAATAGTGATTTTAGCCCCCTCTGCACACCCAAGACAAATAGAACGGGGTTAATATGTAGCCTACGTTACCCGAAGGGTTCCAAAGTATGTGTACCAAATTTGGTGTGGATTGGTCAAACGGTGTAGAGTTATATTGAGAATAGACAGACGCCAACTCTGCTTTATATAGATTGGTCCCTCTTATAAAGATCTATGGGTGGAATGTTAACGGGGGTCGTTGAGGGATCAGTTCCACCCCTATGCAGGCTAAAAATAGATTTGAAGAGGGGGAGTGACTATGGTTCTCGGTGACCGTGGTGTCAGCTAGGCATCGATCCTCAAAGTAACTTTATTCTGAAGGTCGATTTCTACTTTGAAGGTCGATGCAGCTAGGGATATCGCCGAGACGAGCGTAGACATATAAGTCTCAAGTTAAGTAGACAGCATCATGGCGTAGAAAACACAAAGCGTTTCGAAGGGTAGATAGGTCCGTTTCTTGTATCCAAAAAAATCGACGTGATTTTTATTTGAAAATTAAAACAAAAATGTGAAAGTAGAGCTTAAGAATCATTCTGAGAAATCCTTTTCAATTAATAAACATCAAAATGTCATGTTTTCGTGAAGAATTCCTTTTCTCTGATCACTTTTACAATAGCGGTTAGAATGAAATTCAAATCTATAACACATTTGGCATGTTCATAAATCCTTATTCTATTTCAATCGGCGATAACTTGCTTTGTTCATATCAAAATTCACCAATTTTGAGGAATGCAAAAGTGACAAATAAAACAATATTCGGTATGCAATCGTAAACATTCAAATTCATAAAAATATACCAGAGCCAAAAGAAGAATAAATATAAATATCTACGAGTAGTTGAAACGAATTCTTTGACAACAATCCTAGTAGAATTGAATAAATATTAAGAATTCTTAAAAATTAAAGTTCCAGGATTCAACTTATGCCAAACGATAAATTAGTTTTTCTAAATGCTAATGAGTGATTGAAAAACGAAATAAATTAAAAAATAAAATATTCTAAAAGTACAAAACAAAATTAGTAAAAAGTAAAATATTCTAAAATAATAATGAAAGTACGAAAAGAAGGTAATAAATAGTAAAAAATTATAAAAACAAAACATACAATTTCCCAATTATACATTCCAATTTTTATTAACGTGAATCCATAGCAAACGATACTTATTGGAAATTTAAGCAGTGATAATTTTTGTCTGCAGCTGAAGTAGGTAGCTAAACAATTTTTTGAATGGAGCACATGTATAGGTAGTAACCATAGCAACGATGTTACAAGGGTCATTGAGTAGAGAAAGAACTAATAGTGTCTTCCTAATTTGAAACAGAACAAGGAGGTATTTTCAGAGTAAATAAAGACCAGAGAAAATATAAAAGTCGATTGAGAAATGGTAACCATTTTTATGTGCCCTGATAATGTGACAAAAACTGGTAGTAACGTGATCCCTAGACTACTTTCGTCAGACGAGCAGAACGAACCGAACATTCATCATCTGATTGGTCTATGGGACGGAAGAAGACGCCCGTCCATTGATTCATCTGATTGATCCTCACGACATACTAGAAGACTTTGACGACTTCACCACGTTTGTCGCCACTCTATAGAAATGCGCATTCACACATCTACCCTGTCATAAGATGTTATACAGCCAAATGAGGCGATAAAATGCCAAATCCGTGAACCAAATCAATTTTTCAGGACCGGTCAAGTGACTAATTTCTATAGGGAAACGAAATGTTGTTTCTATAGAAAAAAATTCTATATTTTATATAGAAAGAGATTCTATAGAAATGTATTTCTATAGAAGTGAAACAAAAGAAATGAGCTTCCATAGAATTCTATATAGGTTTCTAGAGATTCTATAGAGCTTTCTAGACTTTCTATAGAGATTACTTTATAGAGCTTATAGGGAAACGGGCCATAATTCTCTAGGATTTTATAGATCACATTCTATAGAAATTTTTCGTAAGGGCGGCCAGCTAGAGGTTGGCGAGAAATCATTGCCCAAGACAATTCTCATTCGAAACCATAGGAAATTTTTCAACCACTCACGAGGCCAGATGATTTCCACCTTTCTACTCTCTACGCGATAGTCATGTCACTATATGATGGTTACCCTTTCTAAATATCTTCTGAATAGAAAGACTCAGTGTACTTATATTTCATGTCTATGCTTTGGTAGGTAGGTCGTTAATTAACGTCGTACTGGAGCTGGTAGTTAATTAACGTCTCAACGGGCTATTGGCGAAGGTCCGGGATCGTTCCCGAAGGGAAAGATAAACACAATTTTGAACCACTGTCAGATGACGAGGTAAACACCTGAGCTGTGCCACCCCACTCTCCAAACTTCCACGCCAACGTGAGGACATTCGAGGCCACGACAGACTTAACGTGCCCCTGTTCCCGGGAACACGACGGTCTTTTGGTTGGATCTAGTTTCGAACTCGCAACCCTCTGCTTGCTGCACCTTTGCCCTTCCAACTCAGCTACCGCGAACCATAAGACGTTGGAATGGAATAAAATGAACAAGTCTCTCGGACATATCTAGTTCCTAGTCATATGATACTATAGTACAAAAATAAAGTTCTTCAGGACAACAGCTATGAAGGTATTGGGATTTCTGAGTAGCGTTGCATTGTTTTCACCCTTCAACACTCTTAATGACTTAATAACCACAGCTATAGATTGAAGGAATCTATAGATTATTTCAACCTTTGGAAATAGTGCATTGGATCGAGTTTCGAAATCGCAACCCTACGGTTGCCAATCCGTTACTCTACCAACTGGGCTACCGCATCTATGGTTTGGAGCAGTGGTTCTTAATCTGGGTGTGTGCACCCTTGAGGGTACGAGAAAGCATTTCCAGGGGTGCGAGAGAAGTTTCGATGGACGACAGCGATTGAATAAAAGACGATCTTATTGAAATACGAGCCAATGCACGTATTCAAATGAAATTTGAAAAACTGGACTGAATAACTGGTGTACACAGTTAGAACCTTATCCACAGCTGGCAAAAGCAGCATCGCAGACACTTTTACCATTTGCCACCACCTACCTGTGTGAAATGGGATTTTCATCACTTTTGCACATACAAACAAAAGCAAGAAATCGATTAAATGCAAGTGATAACTTACGCGTGGATCTCACAAAAGGAACCTCGCTTCGAAAGTATTATTATAAATAAACAACGCGTAGCCATTAAAAACTTATTTATTGTATGTATATGTAAATTTTATGTTCATTTTTCAATAAATAAATTATCTTTCAATAGATGTGTAATTTCCTAAATAAAGAAATAGAAACACATTTTTCAAGGGGGTGGCGTGAGCTTATATTTAGATTCAAGGGGTGCCGATCACTAAAAAGGTTAAGAACCACTGGTTTGGAGCTATGGATAGTAAATACTTACGTGTTTGGTGAAGCTTGTTCCCATTATCTTTTTTGAACTTTCGCTTCCATCGTGCTTCGACCGATCTTTCGAACCTCCCTCTATGTCTCTTGTCGCCATGGCGTCCTTCTTTGACTCCAAACTCTTCCCAGCCTCGGTGGTCTGGTCGATTTCCTCGGACGGTGTCCTTACCCCATCGTCGAGCTCCCCGTCCGATGGATGACCCTTCCCGTCTTCGGTGCCCTCAGCCTGGGAAGTTTGTGTGGGAGTCGTTACGTTGTCCTCGGACTTCGTTTCGTCGTGAGGCGAAGTCTCAGTTGCGTCGAGGTCTCTGCCCTTCAGTGGGACATCGGTTTCGGACTTGGTGCCCTGCTCTTCGGATGACAACCCCGTCTCGTCTGGGCTTTCAGGAAATGCCTCGGACTGATCAGGAACCTCTTTGGAACTCTTGGCCTTTTCTTTTCCGGTATGCCTCGCTCTGAATTTGGGAGACTTGCTGCCGTCTCCAGACGATTCGACGTTCTCGAAGCTGTCTATTTGGAAGACAGGAATAGAAAAAGAAAGGCATTGAGGGTGGTGACACACGGAGCGATTTATGAAGCGCGACCAGGATGGCGTGTTCGAGTGGTTCAACCGGTTTTCTTCCCTGTCAGGATGAAAAACCAAACTCGGGTTGGGTTTCACAAATCACCCCTTGTATCACCCACCTATGGAAACTGTGTTTTCTAGGTATGTCGCAGTTGATTACCGAATTGTCGACCGTCTTGAGCGATTTGAATATATTCACCCGCCTGATCGGGCGACCTGAGTTGCCTGTATCAAAATGTCTCTAACTAACTAACACCAACGCACATTCCCGTGCCTAGTGTCGTGAGACACTGTACCAGTTTAAATAAATGTGGTTGGGATAAATAGAGCATGCCACCGAGGTGACATGTCTATCTAGAATTTAGAGCACATTACATTTATACATTATTATATCTATACAGTAATTACATCTATATTATACTAAGTTACACTATATACATATATACAACATGAGAGAAGAAAAAAAAGTAGGTTTTTCAGTCTCTTTGGATGATCAAGTCCTCATGATTCTCAATGAATCTCATCATGTTAATAATTTTGATCCTCGAGCCCTTGGTATTAGCAATGTTCCTGAGCCATGCGATTTGAAGGTGGTCGGCAGGCGTCCTCATATGCCATGATGCTGTAAGGGGGCAGACTGTGATGTAATGTAGAGGTGTGCCGATTTCACCACAGGAGCAATTTTCTGAATTGATTTTTTTAAACCTCGTTAGGTAGGATGGAAACGGACCATGCCCTGTGAAGAAGAGTGTCTCTTCCCTGGTCCAACTTGCCGATTTTAGTGACACTCTAGGCAATACATCATGTACCATCCCACCTGTTTCTCCTTCATCCCATTCTTTCTGCCATGCACCAAGTAGCCAGCTAGTGGTTTCCCTCATCAAAATGTCTCGTGTGTCAATCACTTAAGATTGTTATGCGAGTATGATTTTGTAACGCCTTCTTCTGGTAGCCACCAACCCCTCGTAGCGCTTGCGGCTACTTTTGGAACCCCACTTTTTCACCCTTTCGCTCTCCAACCTACCCGAGCAAGATGTTGTCTCGGACATTTCGTGATCCGTTACTTCCAAAATATGTTACCTTCTGAAAGATTAAATTTCATGTAAATATAGCCCCAGTAGCAATTAGTAGAATTCAAAGGCAGGTGGATAGGTAGTTGAATATACGTCACACAGGAGCAACACAACGGGTTAGTGGCGACGGTCCGGGATCCATACCGAAGGAAAAGATCTGAGCAAAGCTCGTAATTTTGAAACCACGGTCAGAAGACGAGGTCACATCTGAGCAGGCACCCCACTCTCTAAACTTCCTCACTACGCCAACATGAGGATATTTGAGGCCACGGCAGATTTAACGTGATCGAGTTTCGAACTCCCAACCCTCCGGTTGTCGATCCACCACTCTCCCAACCAGTCTACCGCTACCCCGCTGGTGCAGGGAAAAAGCTATATACATCCTCGAAACTTTTTATCCGAAAATCTAGTTTTCTTAAAAGTATAACATGATCCTGCCATAAATGAGAGTATTATTCATTCTGTACGATCGAATGCCATTCGAAAATCACGCCTTTTTGGTGTGTAGTAAATTATAAAAATCACTGTTGAACGCAGAATACATTAAAAATAACGCAATTCACAAAAAAATTTTATGCATACCATCAGATGGTTCTTTCACCCAGGCTCGAACCCTGTCTTGAGAAATGTACCCGCTCACAAAATCATCCAAGAAGTCTGGATTTGAAATGATATATTCTGACACAGATTTTGTCGCTGAAAGGATTACAGAAAACGAATTTATCATCATAGATACTGAACTTGTTTATTACATTTTTATGGTTATGGATATTTTCACAATTTCACTCGTTTTTATTTCACTTGCATTCTTGTACGTAATTCTTGGGCATGTTTTAGAATTATTAAAAATTAAGTTTAGTACTTTCAATAGGACTTTATATAAGTTTAACACTCCTGGTGGTTGTCGAGACGCGGTACCTCGTCATTAGCAAAACTGACCATATTTTGATGGACGAGATAATACGTCATTAGCAAAACTGACCATATTTTGATGGACGAGATAATACGTCATTAGCAAAACTGACCATATTTTGATGGACGAGATAATACATCATTAGCAAAACTGACCATATTTTGATGGACGAGATAATACGTCATTAGCAAAACTGTCCTGATCTCGACATCATCAAAAATGGCAGTATCTTTCTTCATCACGTCGTGTATTACCAGTAACGTAAAATACACATTTTGAATACTAATTTTTTCTGACAGGAGCAAGGCCTTGCATCTTTATGAGATTTTTTCCTATCAAGCTAAATGTAGGTGGCGGAACATGTTTCCTATACGTTTTCCGGACATGACGTCACTTGGCATGTTTTTCGAAAACGATTTCAGCACGACGCCGACAAAAACTGAATTCCGAATTGATACACTCCAAGACCAATCAATGGACGCTTCTCCACTCATTAATCAGAGCTATTAAATTATTTAATAGAGCTTGGTAAGTAGGTATTTTAATTAACGTCGCACTGGAGAAACACAACGGGCTATTGGGGATGGTCTGGGATCAACCCCCGAAGGGAAAGATCCAAGGATAACACCACGTAATTTTGAACCACGGTTAGATGACGAGGTCACACCTGAGCTGGTACTTCACTCTCCAAACTTCCACGCCAAAGTAAGGACATTTGGGGTCACGACAGATTTAATGTGTACCAGCCCCCTTTGTACGCGACGGTCTTTGGTTGGATTCGAACTCGCAACCCTCCGGTTGCTAGTCTGTTACTCTTCCAACCGGGCTACCGCGGCCCCTAATAGAGCTTGGAAAAGTCGATTTTTTTAGTGTAATACCCAAAACGCATTAATTAACGCAAAACATGGTTAGACTCAAGAACATGATACACGGCGATGGTATTCCATGTCCAATTAGGGATAATTTTGAAACATAGCAACCCGTCGTATGCCTATCCAAAAAGCAGTTAAGCTACGAAAGTCTTAGTCGCCAATTTGGCGATGAACGAGGCCCGTGTTCTTGAGTTTCACCAAAAATAATTTTCCATTTACAGATAAGCCTCATAATTGTCATGTCTATTTTTCCCACTGGATACAGCTTGCCTACTTGTTTCGACGGTTGCAACTGTTGCAGTCCGACAGTAGGTAGTAGGTATTTAATTGAAGTTGCACTGGAGCAACACAACGGGCTATTGGCGACTGTCCGGGTCAAACCCGAAAGCAGTCCGACAGAACACCAATAAATGATTCATGGATTGAAATTCTTACAATTTTAGTATACCCTTCTATTTTAACAGAATAAGAACAGATAGCTTCCGAGTTTATTTGAATAACAGTACATCAATTGCATATGCGAAAGCATCAGGTAGGTTGTTAATTAACGTAGCACTGGAGCAATACAACGGACGGTACAGATTTATCTAGCGCCTGGTCAGGTGGCAACGTTCTTGGAGCAAATTTAGTAGCGAGTTATGGCAGGTGAAGGTAAGCCATCTTTATTAGGTTTATTCCCGTTTTTATGGCAACCTTGGCAAGCGAAAAGATTTATAAAGCTATAATATTAATAAAGAAAAATATTTTTTCTAAGATTGCTTTCCTTGGCGACATAAAAAGTGAGCCAAAAAGCGCGCCAAGAGCGTTGCCACCAGTCGAGGTGCTAGATACATCTGTTCCCAACGGACTATTGGCAACGGTCCGTAATCAATCCCGAAGGAAAAGGTCCGTCGTTCCCGGACCGTCGTTCCTTGTTACGAAAATATAAGGAGCGAAATTTACAACGCACTTCATAAGTTTGGTAAATATGAGAAATAAGAGCACATTATCAGTAATTTAAAATATTGCAAAACTAAAATTCGTAATGAGAAATTATTAATACGGTTTTGCTTACTCAATTCTCGAGCACCGTTCCCTTGATTATTTTCTTTCTCAACCACTGACTCGGTTCGCTGACGTCCAGACATGACTAAAGATCTGTAACGTTTGTCTGTTTTCCTCCGCAAATCTCGAAGGTACAGCGGTGGAACTCGTTGAAAACCACCCTCAATATTATTACCCATAAGCTATTAATTTTCTATAAGACTTTGTACCGGACTTTTCAAATTTCTAACACGCATGTAATTTGTTTTGCTTCATGTAAGCAGGTAAAAGTTCTAGTTTTTCAGTAATGGCTTTCACTTGTCTTGTTTTGATTTCAGAGCAACAATTCACGCAGAATGTATTCATGCTTCTTGCAAATGTCTTTTGGACAATCTCAGAAGTTAGTTTTGGTTTGTTTTTTTCTAAGACACCTAATCGTCAAATAACAGAACTGTAGGGGATTGAACTGGTTCTTTTGTGAATGAGTCTTTTCAAGGTTTCGTATCTATTATCCCTGAAAGTAATGAAAAAGAAACATTTTTATCATTTCTAAATTTTAATCATACTAGTTGTGAGATTTTGTTTGTTCCAATATTGCGAAAAATTGCAGTGCAAACACTTATGCGAAACATTAGCTTTTAGTTTATGTATTTTAAATGTTTCTAACTTTTAATAAAATTGCTAAAGAGGAGGGGAGGGTGGTTTCCTGTTCCCAATACGGAATATGTGAACAGAAAACACGTTCTACCTCTAAAACACTAGTGTCATCCACATTTTACAGAAAAGCTCTCATAAACTCTCGTGTTTAAACACGGCTTTTACCAATGTTATTTAACGATTGAAAGGAAATTTCGTAAATTTACAAAGGAAGAATAACTTGATAAGGTTTCAGGTAAAAGAGTTTATAAGTGTGAAGAAGTGGTGTGGTAATCACTTTTATTTGCTAAAGTATTTCAGAATTTCAAAGATAGAAAAGAAAAGTCGTGATATAAGAATATGCGAAATCGAAAAATCCCCGATTATCCAGTCAGCGAATGCACCTATAAATAAAGCCCTTTCATTTACTCTTTATAGGGGGGTATTTCAATTAACGTCACACCAGAGCAACACAACGGGTCATCGGTGACGGTCCGGGATCAATCCCAAAGGGAAAGATCCGAGGACAACACCACGTAATTTTGAACCACGGTCAGATGACGAGGCAACACCTGAGCTGGCACCCCACTCTCCAAACTTCCACACCACGCCAACGTGAGGACATTTGAGGCCACGACAGATTTAACGTGCACCAGCCCCCTTTGTACACGACGGTGTTTGGCTGGATTCGAACTCGCAACCCTTCGGTTGCTAGTTCGTTACTCTTCCAACCGGGCCACCGCGGCCCGGAAAGATCCGAGGACAACACCACGTAATTTTGAACCACGGTCAGATGACGAGGCAACACCTGAGTTGGCACCCCACTCTCCAAACTTCCACACCACGCCAACGTGTACTCTTTATAGAGAGAGAGAGTTAGTAAAAAGATACTTTTTCACACACATATATTTGACGGTTTTTGTAATGTTTTTCTTGCGATACACCTGCACGTCTGAATCCTATTCTCAGATTGGCTGATCGCTTGATGACATCATAAAGTCGACACTACCCATTGGTTAAGATCAATGTTCAAAATTACGGCGTTAGGATTCCAGCCTCACCACAGGTACTTAGAAATAAGGGTATTTAACGAAATTTGATTTAAAGAAAGTTGAAACTATTAATTGATATTATTTAAGTTTTAAAACCCGTAGAAAGTTCAGTAATCAGAGGACTCTTCTAAAATTGAACCTTTGTTCTCACTTCCTCAAACTGTAATTAAATAAAAAATGTTTACCTGAAAAATAACATTCCCAATTCTTTTATTTCATATTTTATGTGATTTTGCCCTTCAATCTATTAATAGATCAGCCGAGAATTTCTCCACAATATTTCTAAACCAAGCTTCAAAAAAAAATTGTAAGAATCACGTGAGCTTTCAAATATTGTCATAGGCAGCAGATGAATGCTTCTCAACAATCTCTTTCCTTGCATGTGATTTGTTCGTGTAAATACCTGATTTGAAAATTACCTTCCCTCTTGCCTTTTGTCATCTCAACGGATCTGCGGCATTGCTCTGTGGCTGATAATAAACAGAAAACCTCTGTATAATTTTAAGTTATTACTAATCGTCCAATTCGTCTCATTAGCAAAGGAAAATGTCTGCATTTACGGGATATCTGGAGAAACTGGACAAGAAATTGCACGATAAGAATGTAATTACAGATTACTTTGAGAAAGCCGAGAAGGCCACTGGTGTTAAACGTGTATACATTGCCGCAGGTAAGTTGAACTTTCCTCGATTTCATGATAGCGAGGAAACATTTTATGCACAAATTTTGAACATCCGCTCATATTCTGATTGCTTAAATCTGTTATCATTGTTTTTGATCAATAATTGAATTTGACATGATTTAGATCCATTTGGCTTAAATTTATTGGCTTCTATTAAGTTATGAATTGATTTTGAAGCTCTCGTGTCCTGGGCCTACAGCGTTAGGCAAATTTGTCTTGTGCATTTCGAATAGGGTAGGAATCTGTTTCTATATTTAAATTATAGAAAATTAGAAGAGGAAAAATTTTTTTACGTATAGAATGGATACGTGAAGAAAGCATTTTTATTGCATCCATATTTTGTGTATAATCAAATTGATCATTTTTGTTATCAATGTTAAAAATTTTGCTTCTAAATTAAAAAACCGATCGTGTGAAAAATTATCTTTCAAATAATCATTGAGCAATTTTTTGTTAATGAAGAGGCGCCTTCGCAATATTTTATTTATATATATTTTATTTAATTTTCAATATTTTATTATATAGGCATTTATTATCAACTAAAGATCAAGTTAATTGAAGTGAGGGTATCAAATTCCACACCTTTAAAATATTAACTGATAGTAAAACAATGTAAAAAACAGTAACCCTCAGTTATAAAGCTTGTTGATAAACTTAAACTAGGTCAGATGACAAGAATAATCTGAATTTTATTGGATAATTTTACCCATTTTCAGATATTTGACCTCCAAATGTACCAATCTTAAAGATTTTTTTAACTTAACATTTATTTCTAAGGAAAGAAATATGAAGTATGAGGTGTTTTTTCTAAGAAATTCTTCCTTGACAACATAAAAAGCACACCAAAAGCAATGCCACGAAGTGTCAGTGTCAAAGTTATACGAAATATTAAGCCATGTTTTCTCGATCTGAAATTTTCTGTAATTAAGATTGAGGAATGAATTGTTATTTCTTATTATAAATAAAAAGGCATAAATTATGCATTAAATTGCATGTTTTTAATTAAAATTATGTTAAACCGAAGTTAAAAAAACTGATGCTGAACCATTAAGTAGTTCCAGTGCTACTTAAATTCATGACCTTTATGATCTCGGTACAGCTGTAGTCTCTGCCGCGCGCGGTGGCAACGACTCTTGGCGTAGTTATAAGCGACTCATGCCGGGTGATGGTAACCCATTTTTTTCTCGAATTTTCTCCTGGTTAGGGTTAACCTGTTTTTAGGCTAACTTACGGGACTGAGGGAGTAGTTAATCGTTTTTTTTGTTACGAGTTGTGTCGCGATAAAGAGCTTTTTTTAAAGGAATCGGGATTAATTAAATCTAAAGTTTCTTGCGATGAATGTAACGGGGATATGACTTTTTCAGTTAGGGTTACCCTCACCGGCATGAGTCGCTTATAACTACGCCAAAAGTCCAAATATTTAATCAATATTTGCAGTGTTTTTCTAGTCAAAATGTTGTTTAATTCAGATTTACATAATTCATCCGTACGTATGCAGTATATATTCAATGTTGGAAGATTTCCGTGGCGACATAAAAAGGTGCGCCAAAAAAAACGCGTTGCCACTGCGCACGGCAGAGACTACAGCTGTCCCATGATCTCTTTTAAAGGGGGGAGTGAAACGACAAGCTTCACAGTGAAACTTGCAGGTTGTCTCCCCGTGGGCTCATCTTTAGTAAAATTGGTTGTTTTTATCCACAAGGTACCTCGTGATTAGCAAAATTGACCAGATTGTGTTGAATGAGGTGTCTCGGGGAAACTGTTTTGAGGGTAAAATCAGTTTAAGCAGCTGTTTGCAATTCCCTCCTGGACGACCTCAGACAGTTTAGCATTTCTTCTGGTTTTAATTGAATATTCAGAATAGGATAATTGCATGAAAGGGTGCAATTTATCTGATCCATATTTTGCTTCTTATGATGTACCAGGATGGGAGTGTATGGGATGAACGGGTTCTTGACAATGCGAGGAAAATTATCTGTTAAATGTCCGAGGTATTTTAAGTGGTTAAAATGGATTGCCTGGAATGGAAATTTCAGTTCCTTCATTTATCCATTTTGTTTTATAACTCTTGCATTGACATTACTCACCCATTTGAGATGAATCACTTAACAATAGGTGAACACAAATGATGTAATCTTCTATGCATTCTGAGTGAAATTTAAAATGTGTTGTGCTTTACTGAGTTGTTTGTGTCGTCTACTGAGTAAGACTATTTTTGAAACAGCTGCAGTATAGGTCATTTTTTGGCATTTGGTGTTTTTTTTTCGAATTTATGCAGTTTCTGACAACCCTCCTAACTATATATTTAACACCTATTATATATTTAATCCAGATTTGTTTATCAAAATGTCTTATTTAATCAAGATGTGTTTATTTTATGTGTTACGTTTTAAAATGTTTTATTTTTCATATTTTTAATTATGTTTAATCAAGGTGATTATGCAATGTTTTTTCCTTGTTGAACCAAGGAAAAAACACTCCAAATGTCCTATACTGCTGCTGTTCCCTATTTTCTATGCCTATTCTACTGAAAATGTTTTTTATTGAACTAATTGACCTTGTGGTTTTATTTGAACTTGACTCATAGTTGAACTTATTTGATCTTGTGATTATATTGAAAATATTGTCTACTATCATTTATGAAATAGTTTAAATGAAATTCATAAGTTTTCATTATACAGCTTGTATTACCTACCTACAAAAAATGCTGAACACTTAGAGGAAATATTGATATTGTTGCCACCTGAAAAGATAACTTACAACCCCATTAAGTCGGTGAATTTTATTGTGTTATGGATTGATGGTGATTTATTACTAAAGTGATACTTACCAATTGCTGTGGGATGTCTGCAGTTTGACATTTCTGATATACAATAACATTTAAAAAGAGCAACAGAAGAGTAATGCTAAAACTAGAGTTGCATTTCGTGTTTTAGCAGTAACTAAAAATGTTTCTGTATGTTCTTTATTTTCCATGAAATGTTAAATTATCTTGTCTCAATTGTATCTAAAGATCTCTTATTGAAATCAAGATAAAATATTGGGATCGTTGTGGCTCAATGTGTATGCCCATTGCTCTAGCACAGTGGTTCCCAAACTATTTTGGTCGTGGAACCCCAAAATTTGTTGCCAATGATCGCGGAACCCTGAATATTTTTTCGACAACGACTTTTCAAAATGTAATATCTGATATTAAATGAAACAAGAATTATTTTGGTATTTCAGATTTTATTGAATTAAACAAAACTAAAAAAAAAACCCATTCTGGTTGGAATGACAGTTACCGTTAATTATACAAGGGCACAATAGCATTGGCGCAAATACACCGGTATATTGCACAAAAAAATACATAAATTTTCGTGAAGTTCAAATTGCTACTGATGCTTATGTTTTCAGTCGCGTTATTTAAAAATTTTTAATTCAATTTGGTGGTCGATTGTAAACTTTCCTAGGAAAATGTGAATATATTAAACACTATTCTTATTTTTTTTTAATGAAATAAAATTTGTCACGCGGAACCCCAGGGTTCCACGGAACACACTTTGGGAACCACTGCTCTAGCAAGTAGGCGACACAGGTTTGGTTCCTATCGGGTCCATTCCTCCCTGGGTGCATTTCTCTCATCTGCGTCAGTAAAACTTTCATTGTGTCTGTCTATTGATATTGTATGTCTTGTGTCTTTCACAGCTTGGTCAAATATGGCCCTTGCGCTATAAAACCCCAAAACAACCAGTATAAAATATTAATAAGAAATTTAATATCTAAAAATTTTAATAATTAGCAATATCACTTTAAAATTTTTATGACCTTCCTTTGTCTTCCTAGTTTTTTCGTGCTGATTCAATGTTGAGATTCTGTATTGCCACAAATATATAAAATAAACTATTTTATATTTAAAAATTTTGAAATTAATTCCATGAAATGTGAAGAGTGAACAAGTTTGTTTTAAGTCTTTAATTCTTTTCAGGACTCATCTCAATATGGGCTCTGTACATGGTACTAGGATGTGGTGCTGAGTTAATCTGCAATGCTATTGGATTTGGGTATCCAGCATACGTGTCGTGAGTCATTTTTTATACTGTTACATTTTTGAAAATTCAATAGTTTTAGTTCTGTGAAATATTTTTAGAGGTAGATTGTTATTGTGTAGTATTTTTCAATTAGTTTTGTCTGCCAAATTTATTTAAAAGCTTTCCATAGCTGTCTGTCAGCATAATCTTAAGAATTGTCAAATGCCTTTATATTGAATAATTTTTTGAGATCTCGCATAAACAGTTAGTGTTTTGTTATTCTAAAACTTGCTTTTTTTTACTTTGTGTATTTTAATTTCGCCCAAGTTTTAACTAAAAACAACTTTTTGGAACAAATCGAGTAGATCATGTTTTGATCTGACACAATTATGGGCATTTGTGTAATGTTTTTGGATATTGACCCAAACTTTTATTTTTCTGTAGGTTCTTTTTCTGAGTTTTCCAATTTTCAAATAACCCATACCACATTTTTATCAACATGCTCTTGATATGTAATTTTCACATGAATACAAGAGGGTAAACTATTTCGCAGATTGGTTGGCATTGGCCGAGCTTCAACTCAGCCATAGAATTTCCTGTGAAGCAAATTTCTGATAACAATAACATCAGATTAACATCGAACTGGGATTAATGGGAAATGGATCAGATGTAGTACTTAAAGTGAACATGTACATAAAAGGGAGATCAGATTTTTTGCTTTTGTAAATGTTTTCTATGAAATTCTTTTAAGAAAACAAGGTTTTCATATTTGAAATTTCATTATACTAGCAGACTCATGCATAGCATCTGCATTAAATTTCCTCAATTGCTTATTTATTGATGGCAAAGTGTTACTCAATTCCATACCTTATTTCAATACATTTATATTGAATATAGTATCTATATTCTCACAAAAATGGATATCATACCTCTACTTAAAAAAATTATTTTCAAATATATAACAATATTTTATTTACTTTTACTTGTATTAATTCTTATTTTCTTCGAATTCGTGTTGAAAAGCACACCTCAATAATGTGACCAGTTAGATTCGGAACATCTACTTCAGTTTCGTCCCATTCCCTTATTTGAAGGCGATTCCACGTGTTTTGACACTGAACCTATTTTCTTTTTGTGTTGGGCGGCAGTAGTAGCCTGGTTGGAAGAGTAACGGACTAGCAACTGGGAGGGGGGTAGTAAGTTTGAATCCAACCAAAGACCGTCATGTGCAAAGGGGGCTGGTGCGAATTAAATCTGTCATGGCCTCAAATGTCCTCACGTTGGCGTGGTTTGGAAGTTTGTAAAGTGGGTTGCCAGTTCAGGAGTTGCCTCATCGTCTGACCGTGGTTCAAAATTACGTGGTGTCCTCGGCTCTTTCCCTTCGGGGGTTGATCCTGGGCCGTCACCAATAGCCTATTGTGTTGCTCCAGTGCGACGTTAATTAAATACCTACCTTTCCTCTATTGATTTTCCATTACTTTCTGTCATCAGACAAGCTGAAGAATTTCATTTCAGTAGCAAGCTCTTCTGTGTAGTTTTAGCAATATTATGTGGCTCCATAGCTAAAATCAAGCATATTTAAACTAAGTGGCAAAAGTATCATGGTTGATTTTATACTGTTATCCGGTGTTGCCATTCAACGGTAAACAAATAATGTCAATTTCTGTGCCTAGGTTATATCTGAATGTGGAGGTTTTACTTGTTAAAAAATTAGAAGTGGAACATTTTTCATCACAAGTATTTGAGTATTTCGTGTTTCTAGCTTTATGGATCGATTTGTAATTGTGATTATGAATTAAAATTTATCAATACATGCTTTCTGACAAAAATAATGTTTGTTAGTTTTTTAATTGTGATAGTTAACTTTAAACTTTCAATTTTTTAAACAAAGTGATTCTCATCACCAAGATTTGACTTACAGAGTGTGGGATTCTGGGCATATTAATTTATCTAGTGTTATTGAGAAGTGAGAAATGTTTGTTTTACTGTAAAGAAATCTTTGCTATGGTTATTATGGACTGTTATCAAAGGAAACTAGTGAAGCTTTACTCTTTCAATTTACAATTGTGTTTAATTTAACAGATTTTGTGAATGGTAAGAAATAAACATATTTTACTTATTTATCTTGCAACTTCACACAGTCAATTTATTTTTCTATTTTCTAGAATGATTGCTTTGGAAACTGGCAATAAAGATGATGACACCAGGTGGCTTACCTATTGGGTGACATTTGCTACATTCAGTCTTGTGGAATTTTTCTCTGAATTCATCCTTGGTTTTGTCCCATTTTACTGGCTAGTGAAGGTATTTATTTAACTGGATACTTTAATAGTTGCAGAGTTGTAACATCTAAATCTCTAAATATTTTTAGAAGTTTACATTTACTTGTCAATCACAAGAAAGACATTCCTGGGTCATGTTTTTATACTTTGACTATTGTTGGAGCATGTTTAAAATATGAGTTAAACGTTCTGTTTTTTATGCTCTTTTATCTTGATTGGAGAAAATTGTGTGCTTTATTGTAACTTAATTATAACAAAAACAGGGCTTGGTCATGCAAAATGAGCAGGGCCGCGTTAGCCCTGTTGGAAGAGTAACTGATTAGCAATCGGAGGGTTGCAAGTTCGAATCTAACCAAAGACTGTCGTGTACAAAGGGAGATGGTGCACATTAAATCTACCGTGGCCTCAAATGTCATCACGTTGGCATGGTGTCGAAGTTTGGAGAGTGGGGTGCCAGCTCAGGTGTTGCCTCATCATCTAACCATGGTTCAAAATTACTTGGTGGTGTTCTCGATCGTTCCTTTTGGGATTGATCCTGGACCGTCACCAATAGCCCATTGTGTCGCTCCAGTGTAATGTTAATTAAATACCTACCATGCAAAATGAGCTAATTGGCTGTGTCTGACATATCAACGATTTTAATGAAAATCAGTTTTTATATAGGTCATGCAGTAATGAGCAAGTCCAAAATACTGGGTTTAAGAAATCTATATTTTGTTAATTATTGACATTTTAAAGTTCAAGGTCATGCAAATTTAGATTTTTTAGCACTACAAGTGGCCTGTTTGCAACTATTTCAAGAAGTTATTGACTCAAATTAAAATTTTTATATCATTACATTCTTCAGAAAAGGGCCTCTTAGGAGAAGTCAATATAATTTAATAGCTGTCACACCACTGAATCTGATATCAATGAAAATAGAAATTTTGCCAATTTGCTATAAATTTTATGCTCTGATATCTCTAGAAATGGAAAGACAGTATTGAAAATTCTGAGTGAAGAGCTTTTTATATCAAATACCATGACATAATTTAGTGATTGTATTTGTATTCATTAGTAAAGAAAATTTAAAAAGTAAAATAGAAAATGCAATTTTTTACTTCTTACAATATTTAACTGTGAAGGAAAGCTCCCAAAACATCAAAAAATTTCAACATTATAGATGTCTATTATATGTACTGAAGTTTTCATTATTGTATTTTGCTATTTTTGCCCCAGGAATATTTTTAACTAGATGTAAATCTGACTTTTTATGCAGCTAAAGCTTTATAATGGTAATTTGATGTTCTGATTTTATAATTTACGTAAATTAAAAATACTTTGGTATTTCATTGTTCATTTGGGGGTTCATTGTTTTCATTTCACTGTTATCATTTGAAATGTGCAATATGCATATAAAGTGAATGCTATGATTGGAGATAATAAACATAGCCAGTTATGGAATATGGTAGCCCATCGTAGACCTATCCAAATAGTCATTTGGTGACGAAACTTTCAGTCGCCAATTGATGTATGGACAAGAACATGTATTTTAAGTGGAAAACCATCATTTCATAATTTTCCTTTGCTGTTTTGAAGATGAAGGAAATAAAAACCAACTTCCAAACTTCAGTAATAGTTTTATCGTACCTAGCACTGTAACTGGCATGAATTTCAGTGATGCTTTTAAATTCCTTTAGCCCATAGCAACCTTTCTAATTCAATCAAAATTGACTATTTCCTTTTTTGCTAAGTTTTAGCTAATATTTAATCTATAAAATTGCTATTTCCAAATAGATAAAAAAAAAATTTTATAGATTACAAAAATATGAAATATTGTTGTCTACGTTAGGCAGTTTTTGAGAAAGATCTTCAAACATGCAACACATCAAATGATTTCACTACTACCCTTCAAAATTGAAAGTCCTTATAAAACCTGAAACTTCCAAAATACTTCATTTTGAGCAAAAATATTTTGGATATCGTTACTTATGCAAAACCCTTGTCCCAAATTTAATGAAAATCCTTCACCATACGGTCTCGGGTTTTCCTGATTTTTCTCATTTCACATGGAATACCTGTCTGCTACAGGCTACTAAAAGATGACTTTTTGTTACTATTTTTCGACTTTAGCAGGGCAGCAATAGCCCAATTGGAGAGTAACAGATTAACAACCAGAGGATTGCGAGTTTGAAATTCACTCCAGCCAAAGGCAGTCTTATACACAAGGGCTGGTGCACATTAAATCTGCAGTGGCCTCAAATGTCCTTACATTGGCTTAGAAGTTTTGAGAGTGGGATGCCATCTCAGGTGTTGACTTCGCCATCTGACCATGGTTAAAAATTACGAGGTATTGTCCTTGAATCTTTCCTTTCAGGATTGATCCTGAATCATCGCCAATAGCCCAATGCAATAGTACAACGTTATTAACCACTTACTCAACTTTAGCATTTTGTAGTATCTTTTTAAACAAGATCGTTTCAAAAGCTCCCATTTTCAAAATTTTGGCAACTTTAAAATTCACTGAAGGTCAAATTTAGTCCCTTTTTTAAACTAATATCGAACAGAAAATGTGTTATGAAAGTGAATTTAATTTAATTTAAAAATTTAAATTTCTTGGCAAGATCTTCAAAGTCTGCTTAATTTGCACATTTTGTGCTTTAACTGATTTGTTTTGTATCTGAGTAAATGAAATTGCTACTGTAGAGACTACCTGTGTGTGGCACATGTGTAGTCCCTTTTATTACCCAACATAATTTAATTGATAGTCCAGTTTTTAATCGTCGTCGCTAATTCTTTTATAATTCATCAATTTTAAACTTGCAAGATTTGATCGGGGATATTCCCCACCCAAATATTTTTAAATTTTCAAGAAGCATAAAATTTTTAAATTACATCTAATGCTTTTATCTCTCATCTCTTAAAATTCATCAAAACTTTTAACTATGACGTTGATAATCTCATATTTCACTATTTAATCGTGGCGTTTGAATATTTATTCTTAAATTCAATGTACTTCAAATGTCACATTTTAAAATCTACTTTTTATTATTGGTTGGACAAATGAACCTTAAAAAAATTTCTTATCTTATTGAGTCACGTCATGTGTTTGGCACAGCTTGTCCACTTTCGAACCTTATGCCATTAAACACAAATCAATCAACCAACCTGAAATTGCTACTTAAATAATTGTTAAAGAGGAGACTTTTTCTACTATTTCACAAGTGTTTTGGCTGTGGCAAACCTTGCAAAAGCTACCCATGCATTCCATGTGAGATCTTTAATAAAATTAGATATTTATTTGAGTAACGTTTTTGGAAGTTTGTATTTAAGTTGCTAACTTCAATTATGTTTTGATATTTTCTAATAGATTGGTTACAACTAGTGTTGCGATCTATTTCTCTATCTAATAACTTCTGATTCATCATTAATTTGCAAAAAGGTGTTACATGTATGTATAGGCAGAATAAGTGTTCTATTACCAAAGTTGTTTTTTCTGTATTGTAACTCCAAATCTTCGTATGTTTAAAAAATTTACAATACTGCAAAATTTGCTATTTATATTTAGATAAATGGCTCTCTAAAATATAAAACTGTTTGTATTAGCGATGATGAGTCATCAGACTTCTCAGACAGCCTTCATATTTTTACAAAATGTAAATATCTTTTAAAGTTGGGTAGTTGATAATTTTCTGGGTTCATGTAAAAATATTTATAGTTGGATCCTTGGTTAAAATGTTGATTTTATAATCTGTAATAAATGCTTAATAACTTGACAGGGTATGCCAATTTAAATCAGCTTGATTTTAATCAAGTTATTTTTATTTTAAAAAATCATTTATTTGAATTAAAATCTCAAGTTTCATTTTCTTTTTTGAAAAAATTTATTAATACTGAAAATGAAATAACTAAATAAGATGCATGCAATTTTACAGAATGTTTTCATAAATATTTTTTAAAGTTCCTTTTCTTTTATTTTCTATTGGAGGCATGATTTTTTTCTAAAAAACAAGTCTTTAACCAATTAATTACTTTATATAAGATTAACTAAAGAAATTCTGTACATTTCATTCATATCTAAATATATAATAAAAAATTCTGAAATTTTTTTGAATTTTGATTAATTTTACACTATTATGTGTGGTGTTAGTAGGATCTGACAATCTTATTTATCTAAAAACAAAAGTTTTCATGCCACCGGTTATTGGTTAGAATGAAACTAATCTAAACCCCTTGAGAACCAGATGGGAAAACATTGCTTATGCATGACATTTGTTGTGCTGTTCTATTTGTTCTATTATGTGATTGACTGCTAATTCCAATAGTATGTTTTAATCTTTCAAAAATTTACCCTGCTATTTTTCCTAATACATTAATGTTATTCATCATAAATATTAATGTTCAACATAAATCGAAAACTCTACAAACCACACTGATTTGTGTATCTCGTGTCCAACAATTTGAAACTTGTGTGGGCAAAGAATTAATTAAAGTCGTAAAAATCCGGATTAGCAACCGGAGGGTTGCGAGTTCGAATCCAACCATAGACCATTGTGTACAAAGGGGGCTGGTGCTTTTTAAATCTGTCGTAGCTTCAAATGTCCTCCCGTTGACTTGGTGTGGGAGATTGGGATGCCATCTCATGTGTGACTTCGTCATCTGACCGTTATTCAAAATTATGTGATGTTCTGAGATCTTTCCCTTCGGGTTTGATCGTGGACCGTTGCCAATTGCCAGTTGTGTTGCTTCAGTGTGACATTAATTAAAATACCTACCTACCTTCAGCCTTATAATTTATAATGAGTAGATCTACCAGAAATATGTCTATCACTTTGTTAAATAAAAACAAATACATTTGGGGATGTTTACAAAATTTCATCTAGCTGCAAAGCTGGATTTCTAGACTTAGACAGATTTCCAGATATTTGTTAAGTGTAAATTAAAATGCAGTTTTATAGATTTGAATTGTATTATTTCGATTTAAAAAATTGTTTATTTTTATGCTTTGTTCCATTCTAATTTATCACCAGTTACAATTTTTTATGAATTTAAGTTTTATTACATGGTTAAAGAATGAATTTGAATTTCATATGCTTATGATAACAATTTTCATTAATTTGCAACATGTGTCCCTTACCAGAATTTCATGTCACCAAATATTTCAGAGGTAGGATTTCCCATTTGAACAAAGATTCATAGCAGTTTCTGATATGGCCAAACACTCAAAATTGCTCAACTGTTATATCATGTTTGTGTTTTTTTGTATTAATATATTTCCTTTCTGCAGTGCCTTTTCCTCATCTGGTGCTTTGCCCCCATTTCCAACAACGGTTCCGTCTTCCTGTACCACAGAATCATCCGACCAGTATTCTTGAAGAACAGGAAAAACATTGACGACACTCTCAACAAGGCTGCTGGTCTTGCAAAGGATGGTGAGTGTGCTTTTTGATTTAGTTGAAACTGTTTCCTTTGATATCGAGTTGTAGAAGTATGGAAACTTGATTAATATGAAGATTGTCTTTCATGCAAAAATGCTTTGTTTCACTTTTGCGAATTAGCAATTAGAGGGTTGCGAGTTCGAAACTTGGTCCAACCAAAGACTGTCGTGTACATGGGGCTGACTCATGTTAAATCTACCATGGCCTCAAATGTACTCATGTGGACATGGTGTGGAAGTTGGAGAGTGGGCTGCAGCTCAGGTCAGCTCTGGTAATTTGATGACGAGCTGCAGCTCGTCATCAAATTACGAGTTGTTTTCCTGATTCCGAATTGTCGCCAATGCCCCTTTGTGTTGCTCCAGTGCAACATTAATTCAACTACGTACATATGCTCTATTTTATGGGGATTATTGGGAAGCTCTTTAGTTCATATTAATGAACAAAGTACCATTAAAACAAGCCACACATATCAGTCAGTTTTTCTGTTTGCATTGTTTTAATCGTTCTACTCAATGCATGGTATATTTGTCTTGTGTTTGGCTCAACTTGTTCAAATATGACCCTTTGCACCATAAAACCCAACCACCAATGACATGGTATGATGTGCTCTGGTGAGAAAGCAGATGACCTCAGGGAAATCCATTTGTAGGAAGGTGGTTGAGTGCACGAGAGAGGTACCACGCTCTATATCATGTGCAGCGATTGTTGTATTTGTTTCATACTTTTCTCACTTATTCCAGGGGCCGTGTTATCTCAGTTGGAAGAGCAACATATTAACCATAGGGTTGTGAGTTTGAATCTTGGTCCAACCAAAGACTTTGGTTCGACCAAGCTTCACACAGGGGCTGGTGCACTCTAAATCTGTTTTGGCCTCATGTTGGTGTGGTGTGGAAGTTTGGAGAGTGGATGCCAGCTCAGGTGTTGACCTCGTCATCTGATCTTGGTCCAAAATGATGAGGTGTTGTCCTTGGATCTTTCCCTTTGGGATTGAACTGGACTAATAGCCCGTTGTGTTACTCCAGTGTGATGTTAAGTAACTAGCAATTACCTACCTAGGGTTGGTGAATAGGAGGACAACACCATCATTTTGAACCACAGTTTGATGATGAGGTCACATTCCAGATTCCTTATGAAGACCTGACCCACTTGTAATCACCGCTATAGCTACCGCCATCAAGCGATAAACTTTGATCCAGAAGCCACAGTAAAAACTCTTATCATGGAAATGCATTGTTTGCTATTAACTTCTCCCTAGTTTAACGAATAGACTCGTCCGAACCCAAGTGAAGTAAATGCCAACTTGCAGAGCTAGACTGTACTAGTATAACATTCAATGTATATGAATAAATGTATTTACTTAAAAATAATTATTGCTTCTCAATACAGTCGTCATCCTGTAAGTTTTGCCACATCCTGGTCAAAATTTAAATAAGGTTAATAATTTTGAGGCCACAACAGATTTAACATGCTCCTGCCCTCGTGTACACAATGGTCTTTGGTTGAACTTTGCAACCCCCTCCAATTGCTAATTCCCTGCTCTTCCAACTAGGCTACCATGGCCGTGCGAACACTAAGAAACTTTAGGGGAAGATGGGGTCAAAATAGCAAGGTTTAAAAACCCATTACCATGTCAACAGAATGAAAATTTCATAAAAATATAAATAGAATTCAGATATCCAGCACCTTTTTTATCTGCACATATTTTTTTCTCTAATAACTATCATATACATTTACAACAATAAACTTGTGCTGAAAGACAGGCGATAGACCTGGATCAATCCCGGAGATCCAAAGTTCCCTCGTAATTTTGATGATAAGAACACATGAGCTAGCACCCCACTCTCCAACTTCCACACCATGCCAAATTACGACATTTGAGGCCACTGCATATAACTTGTACCAGCCTCCGTGTACAACTTCCAACTGGGCTACAGTGGCCTTATCGCATTTTGGGAACCAATGCTGTATAATATATCTGAGTATGCCGATTTAAATCAGTTTGATTTAAATTGAGTGACTTTTTAAAAAATTATTGATTTAAATACAAATTTTATAAATTTCATTTTACTTTCTGTTATGTTAATATTGAGAATGAAACACTGAACAAGATGCATGTTATTTTATTCAAATAAGTTAAGAACGCTCGTACTGTGTTCACCCCAAAATGATATTGAAAATCGTCCTCCCTTTGCTAGATACTAAATAACAGTATTTGCGGATTGGGTTCATAATTACCAGACAAGTATTTTCATCTTGGGCCTTTGACCAATTGGTGTCACTCACAAGCCTGCTCATCAGTGTTGGTTTGTTTTAAACATTCCGTGTGACTATAAATCGCACATGGCCAATTTAAAACCATTCACCATGTGTTGAGCGAAGATTCTCAAAATATTTTCACTCAAATTATTAAAATTGTGGTAACGCTTTCTTTTTTAAGATGTTCTAGTTATTTATTTAGTATTGTAGTCTATTCATAAAAAATATATAGACATTTACAATGAAAAGATTTTCTGCTGTATCAAGCATTCCAATTTTGCACATAAATTTTTATAATTGGCAATTTTAATAGTTTCATTTTGTTTTGTGTAATATATTGGTTAATTTTTATTTGAATTTATTGCGAAAATGTATGCATTGATCTCTTAGAATTCTTTACACTGCTAGAGTTATGGAATTGAAATTTGGAATGTAAAAGTTAATTCACTCATCTGATAATTGAGTATGTTGAGAAAAGATTATGGGTTGAAGCAGAAAGCTATTGGATTGATAAATTTTTTAATGCAAGCTCAAAATTCCACTGAATTGGTATTATCTGGGGGATGCTATTACACTTGTTCTATGCTGTTCATAGAGGAAAGCTTCATTTTCTTGTGTTATACATAAACCCTTTTTGATTACTGCGAATATACCTATGAAATACTTGCCAATACTCAAATAATTTATTTTATTTTCTATTGGTGACATGTTTCCAACCAATTAATTATTTTATATAAAAATAATTGAAGTAATTCAAAACATTTTATTCACATATGATAAATGTATAATGCAAAAAAAACCCTGAAATTTGTATCATCGAAAAAAGTCATAGTATGATGTCCAGCAGCCTTATTTATCTGGGTCCAAAAAATCCACGTCACTGGTTATGAGTTAAACTCAAAGTAATCTAAGCTGCTTGAGAACCAGATAGAAAAACATTGCTCATCTTGGCATTTGGGGCACTGTCTATTTACTCATGTGATTTACTTTGTTAATTCCTATCGTGTTTTAATCTGAAAAATTTACCCGGCTATATTTCTTAATACATTAATGTTTTACATAAAAATATTAATGTTTAAATAAATCAAAACTATAGAAACCACACTAACTTGCTTGTCTCATGTCCAACAAATTTAAGCTTGTATGGGTGAGGAATTAATTAAAATCATAAAAATAAGATTTAAATAAAAAATCTGATTTTAATCAAGTAAATCAGATGTTTCTGATTTAAAAAATCTTGATTTTTTTCATACCCTATGATTTATTAGACCTTTGTAATTAATGGGCCGCAGTAGCCTGGTTGGAAGAGTAATGGATTAGCAACTGGGGGGGTTGCGAGTTTGAATTCGACCAGACTCGTGTACCAAGGGGCTGGTGCACGTTAAATCTGTCATGGCCTCAAATGTCCTCAGGTTTGCATGATGTGGAAGTTTGGAGAGTGGGGTGCCAGCTCTGGTGTTGCCTCGTCATCTGATCTTGGTTCAAAATCATGTGGTGTTGTCCTTAGATCCTTCGATTTGGTCCAGGACCGTTGCCAATAGCCTGTTGTGTTGCTCCAGTGCTATGTTAATTAAAATTCCTACTACACCACACCGTGAGGACATTTGAGGTCAAGGCAGATTTAACGTGCACCAACCTCCATGTACACAAAGGTTTTTGACTGGACCTAGTTTCGAATTAGCAACCCTCCGGTTTCTAATCTGTTCTTCCAACTGGGCTACCATGGGAACCAATGCTGTATAATGTATTAAACCTGTGTAATTAATTCTGGTTTGTTGCTTATTGTGTATCAGTTCATTTAACTGCTTTAAACTGCCTCCTAATAATTTTTATCTTTATTACAGCTGCCGTGAAAATAGTGACTGGAAAGTCCGAATAATGCCTCTTCGCAAATCTGTCCACTGCTAGAAATTAATTGTAAGCGATCCCAGTGGGGGGGTTTATTTGCGCTAAAATGGATTGTTGAAGTCTATGAGTATATGTTAACACAAATCACGATTTTCTTTTCCGGGGAATGTCATCTCATGTACATATAATTACTTAAATATTGTGATATTGTTGAATTTTCAGGAGCTGAATGTGCCATTGCTTGTAAAACGAGAGCTAGTTAGCGAATCATACATATTTTTGTTCGAGCGCCTCTTATATGATTGATTTAAACACATACTAGGATATCTTTTTTAACTCAGAACTTTTCTCAATTAAAATCTACTCAAAACTCATGTTATTATATTGAATGTATATGCACTGTAATTTTTGCTTATTTCGTAGTCTCCGTCTAGTGTTTGAATTTGAACATATAACATGTCTTTTTAATAAATGTGAATGGAAAAGTGTGTTTTGTCTGGATTTTATTTTGGTGGATGAACACAAGGGATGTTTTATCACAAAATTAAAATTGATCTTATGAAGTAAAAGGCAAACTTGTGATGATGTGGGGATCCCAGTAGCCCGATTGGGAGAGTAACGGATTAGCAATCAGAGGGTTGCGAGTTTGAAACTTGGTACAACCAGACTCGTGTATGCAGGGGCTGGTGCTTAGGATCATTATATTGCACCCTCTTGAGTAATGTGACAACTCAAAATGGTAAATTTTACTGGAAAGCCAAACAAATGCAGTGATGGTAATGCTGCTCCAATTGCACCATAGCGTATTGCCTGCTCCAGAACGCCCGTTTTTGCTAAGATTGCGCCAGAGCTGCTCCAAATCGCGTTTGAGTAATAATAAAATTCACTCTTGGGGTCTTTCCCCCACTATGTAAAAATTACTTATGATAAATGTAAACAGTAACAATTTTCATTTCAGACTGATGTTATCAGTCGCTATTTAGCGACCGCTAATCATACCTGAATATGGCCTAATAGCGAGTTTCTGAAGTATCAGAAAGCATACATAAGCTAATACAGAAAGCGTAAAGAACTTTCAAGTTACCACAGCTTTGATTAAATCAGTTCGAAATTCCTGGAGGCGGTACCATGGCAGATTGCTGTTAGCATCAGAACAAAAAAAGAAAAGTAGAAAACATTTGCCATAATGAGGAAGATTTAAAATTAAAGTCGAAACAAATTGAATTGCAAAAGGAACTTGTGAACTTTCTCAAAAACTATTAAATCATGATGAAAGCAAGGTTTCACAAGGTATTGCAAAGATATGAGTGCTGTTGATAGCGAACCGATTCTTTTTAAGAAGGAAAGGTAGAATGTCCAAAACGATATGTGCCTTAGAAGAAAATATTATTTTGTTTAATAAAATGTTTATTATTCATGTTAATGTCAAAGTTATTTCTAACCTTGCACATAACTTTATGGAAATGGAAAACACTTGGTAAGTTTTCATGTATGTTTTTCTTATTCATTATATATTTCGTCAATTTTAGTAAGTATTTAAAATGAATTTTGTAATGGTATACAATTATGTTTATTGCTTATCATTCATACAGTCATGTTTAAAGACCTGAATTTTATTTGTTTCATTATTAAAATATCTTCTGCTCCAAAAGACAGTCTGGCTGCTCCAAAATGTTAATATACCTGCTCCAAAACACTTTGTAGCAATTACCATCACTGCAAATGTTTAAAATCAGCTTATTTTACTTGTCACTTGAAATTTGTAGAATTACTACAGATTTTTATTAAAAATTTATATTTCTTGATTGATTTCTCTTAGTTAAGTGCAATAGAATTCTTTGTCAAATAAAAATATTAGTTTAGAGTTATCAGTTTTCCTCCAGAAGGTGCATTGTTCGCACTTGAATGGCAATTTGATCAGATATAGTACCTAAAGTGAATAAATATAAAAGGGAGATTAGACTACTTTTGTAAATGCTGTTTTCTATGGCATTTTTTAAGGAAATAGTTTGCATATTTCAAAATTTTTCATTATACTAGCAGACTTATGCATAGCCATCAGCATTAAATGTTCTCAATTGCTTA
The DNA here is from genome assembly GCA_933210815.1 of Meta bourneti. Lineage (NCBI taxonomy): Eukaryota > Metazoa > Arthropoda > Arachnida > Araneae > Tetragnathidae > Meta > Meta bourneti. The sequence continues at coordinate 13,709,656 of OW119930.1, forward strand.
TCCATTGATGGCAAAGTGTTGTTTCTCAATTCCATACCTTATTTCAATCCATTTATATTGAATATAGTAATTTTCTCGCATAAATGGAGCCGCAATAGCCCAGTTGGAAGAGCAGCGGATTAGCGACCGGAAGGTTGCTAGTTCGAAACTCATTCCAGCCAAAGATTGTTATGTGTCGTGTCGTCAAATGTCCTAACATTGGCGTGCTGTGGAAGTTTGGAGAGTGGGGTGCCACTTGACTGGTTCAAAATTAAGGGGCGTTCTTGTATCTTTCCCTTTGGAATTGATCCCGGACTGTCGCCAATAGCCCATTTGCTGCTCCAGTGTGACGTTAATTACCTACTGCGAATAAATGGATTTCATACCTTTATATATAAATGAAGGGTCATGGTAGCCCTGTTGGAAGAGTTACGGATTAGCAACCCGAGGGTTGGGAGTTCGAATCCAAAGAAACACTGTCTGTGCATGGGGGACTGTTGCACGTTAAATCTGTCATGGCCTCAAATGTCCACGTTGGTGTGGTGCAAAGTTTGGAGAGGAGTAGTTCAGGTGCGACCTCTTCATCTGACCGTGGTTCAAAATTACGTGGTGTTATTCTCGGATCTTACCCTTCGGGTTTGATCCTGAACAGTTGCCAATAATCCGTTGTGTTGCTCAAGTGGGATGTTAATTAAAATACCTACCTCTTCTGTGCCAGTAAAACTCATTGTGTGTCTATTACTTGATATTGTCTGGCATATATGGCCCCTGTACCATAAACCAACCACAGCTCAAATCAAACATGTTAATTAATCAAAAAAAATTACAGAATGAATCCAGTAATGGTTCAAATTTATATTGCTTTTTTATTTTGCCATTCAACAATAAACAAATAACTTTGATTTTTTGTGCCACATACGTTAGTGAAAGAAATAGATTAGCCAATAATACTATTGGAATAAATTTGCATTAATGTCTAATAAGTTTGTCTTTTCTGCTCTAAAAAGTTATCTAAAGGAATCATACCAATTCTGGGAACATTTAATTCATAATTTTTTAAAAAACAAAATTTCATTTTTCAAATTGTAAAAAAAAATTCTATATTTCATGTGCAGGCTGTAACCCGGTTGGTAGAGAAGTGGATTAGCAACCAGAGGGTTGCGAGTTTCAACTATTCAATCCATAGGCTCGTGTTGGTGGGGGCTGGTGCATTTTAAATTTGTCGTGCACTCGCATTGGCATGGCGTGGAAGTTTATAGAGTGGTGTGCCTGCTCAGATGTTGATCATGTTTCAAAATGACAAGGTCTTCAATAACCCTTTATGAGCTGCAGTACAATGGTAATTCAAGTACCACTTAGAATATTTTATACATTGCTGTAAAGATTTTATTTTAAATATTTAGATTTTTAATTATGGTAGGTAGGTATTTTAATTAACATCCCACTGGAGCAATACAATGGGCTATTGGCGACAGTCCGGGATCAAACCCGAAGGGAAATATTCGAGGATAACACCAAGTAAAAATTTTGACCCAGGGTCAGATGATAGTCACCTGAGCTGGCATCCCACTCTCCAAACTTCCACACCATGCTAGCATGAGGATATTTGAGGCCACGACAGATTTAACATGCATCAGCCCTCTTTGTATACGAGTCTGGATTGATTCGAACTCGCAACCCTCCAGTTGCTAATCCGTTACTCTTACCCTGGTTCTTTTAATTATACTTGCCAGTTTTTAAATATTGAATGGAATTTATCAATTCTTTTACTCTTACAATAACTAGAAAATTAATTTTCTTATGATTTCTAATTAGCTGAAGCCTTGAATGTTTTTGTGGTCTTCAATAATGTGGGAAGTAAGAAATTAATTGCAAGAATCCTGTGTCGTATAAAAATACACCAATAAATGTTTTACATAATCAGTAATACTTCATTAAATTCACTATTCTACAATGTTAATTGACAGTATTTTTTATGATTTGTAAATGTGAACTAACATTTTCTTTTTCCATAAAATAAATAATTTGATTTTGAAAGTTACATAAAAATTAGACTTTTAGACCATATTAACTATTTATTTCATTAATTTATAAGTGTTAAAAATGAATTACTAAACATAAGTTTAATTGAAATGTTACTAATTTAATACATTTTTATCATAAAAATAGGTCAGATTAAGTAAATTTGGATAAAAGCATAAAAAAATTTGACAATTCTTCCCATATCTAAAATTAGTAAAATCTTCCAAATGTTGACAATTTAATACCATTGCTATGAATGGAAAAGAATACAAAACATTTGATATATAAAGTTGTGTATGTTTCAATATAATATATTCACACAATTCAAAATCGTTGTTTATTCAACATACACTATTTGTTAATTACGATTAGTGACTTACCAGAAATGTCACAAATAGTAATTAAAATGAATGTTCATGCATTCTGGTGACATTTAGAATATTAAGTCAAGTGGGGAAAAATTAAATAGATCCATTATACCGTTAAAGTCAGTCATTGTTTTTGTAGGTAGGTATTTTAATTAACGTCACACTGGAGCAACACAACTGGCTATTGGTGACGGTCCGGGATCAATCCCAAAGGGAAAGATCCGAGGGTAACACCACGTAATTTTGAACCACGGTCAGATGACGCATTGTTTTGAAAAACTAATGAGAACGTATTTGGGTAATAATTTTAAAAAATTTAATCTGTAAATAGAGGTTCTCTAATTCTTGTCTACATGCTATCTTATGCAAAACTATGAACTGTTGTATATGTTTTGGGCCCCGGTAGCTCGGTTGAAAGAGTAACGGATTAGCAACCGGAGGGTTGTGAGTTCAAATCCAGCCAAAGATCGTCGTGTACAAAGGGGCTGGTGTACGTTGAATTTGTCGTGGCGTCCAATGTCCTCACGTTAGCGTGGTGTGGAAGTTTGGAGAGTGGGGTGCCAGCTCAGGCGTGACCTTGTCATCTGACTGATTCAAAATTACGTGGTGGATCTTTCCCTTCGGGTTTGATCCCGGACCATTGCCAATAGCCCGTTCTGTTGCTCCAGTGCGACGTTAATTAAAATACCTACTTACCACAATTACTGGAACTTGGCATAGGTTTGATAGAAGATATTGAGTACTTGTATGCCCTTTCCTGTAATTCTCCCAAGTTGACGCCGCTGATATTGAGGGGGTGGGTATTTCAATTAACGTCACACTGGAGCAACACAACGGGCTATTGGTGACGGTCCGGGATCAATCCCAAAGGGAAAGATCCGAGGACAACACCACGTAATTTTGAACCACGGTCAGATGACGAGGCAACACCTGAGCTAGCACCCCACTCTCCAAACTTCCACACCACTCCAACGTGAGGACATTTGAGGCCACGACAGATTTAACGTGCACCAGCCCCCTTTGTACACGACGGTGTTTTGGCTGGATTCGAACTCGCAACCCTTCGGTTGCAAGTCCGTTACTCTTCCAACCGGGCCCCCGCTGATATTGAACATTTAGGCTCAGAATATGTGCACGAGGTTATGACTGACTTAATCAACTTCCTTCGAATTTCCACTTACAATTTCTTTATCTAATCAAAACGGTCTCACTTCCAACACGCCTTCGGTTTGAGATAAGAGGCCTTTCGCCTGGTATAGGTAACACTTGCACTTCGAAGCAAAACGTATGTCGATTGTTTGAACGGTAAATTTCCGCATCATTTCTTTTCAATTCGAAGTATAATTCTTTGGATTAGTCGTAACCCGTGATATAAGTGCGCTTTAGAAATTGAATTGGAACTTGTCTTTTATCCTTGGAATTACATCTTGCTAAAAGCAAGTAAGTAATCTGGCTTGTGCGAATACTTCGCATTGTGTTTATTTTTATTACTCGTTATATTATGTATGGCAGGGATGCACAGACCGCGGGCCGCATGCGGCTCTCAGTTGATTTTCTGGCGGCCCGCTTCACCATGTGTTATTTTAAGGATCATTTTTCTGATTAAAAAAAAACGTTGCTAGACTTATTTAGCAACCCTTCTGCCGTTTTGCTTGAAAATGCACCCGAATGAGTACAGTTTGAACTCATCGACGTGCAAAACTATGAGAACCTGCGAAATAAATGCAATGAAAAGAATTTAAGCTTCAATTGTGTCGATGAAAACAATTGTAAATCGTTGCTAGAATAATACGATAAAATGCGCAAGCCTCTTTTGTCCACGTGTTGACCCAACTTTGGTAAAGATGTCGAATCCGGGGCATGTTTGTCGCCGAATCAAGATGCGTCCAAAGACAATATGGCTTTGGACGTCATCGTAATTTCGTTAAAAAAGAAAAAAACGCGAGCTTTCCTACGTGAAAAATCTTTCGCACAGGGTTGCCATAAAGCTGGATCAAAACACCTAGGTTACCATGTTTGGCGATAAATAGCTAGTGCCCCGGATTCGACATCTCCTCCCCAACTTTTTCTGACATGAATATTAACGGAGCCGCGCGGAAGGTTGGAAGAGTAACGGATTGGCAACCGGAAGGTTGCGAGTTCGAATCCAACCAAAGACCGTCGTGTACAAGTGGACTGGTGCACGTTAAATCTGTCGTGGCCCCAAATGTCCTCAGGTTTGCGAGGTGAGGAAGTTTGGGGAGTGGGGTGCCAGCTTAGGTGTGACCTTGTCATCCGACCGTGGTTCAAAATTATGTGATGTCTTTCCCTTCGGGTTTGATCCCGAACCGTCGCCAACAGCCCGTTGTGTTGTGCCAGTGCGACGTTAATTAAAATACCTTCCTACCCGTAGTAGTTGATTTTGCATTGTTCATATCTGTTCGATCCGTGGGTATCTCAATGACAGTTGTTCGCGCCGTCCTTAATTGGATAATAGCCCGTTGTGTTGCTCCAGTGTGACGTTAATTGAAAATACCAATACCTTAATTGGAGTAACTTTTCATGTACTTGGCGAGCGCTAATAACGTTGCCTACCTGTCAGCGCCTTATCAACGACCTTCTAATGAAACAGACAGCATGTGGGGGAGTCGAGGTCGTAAGATCTCTGAAGGGTAAATCATTAAGGCTAACGAATCGACTTAGCCGATTAGCTATCGAAGAGCAGACGAATGTTTTTGATCACGGTGGATAATCACTTTAACCGATCAATAATTCAGGATTCATGCTTTTCCCACAACTACTTGATAGATCTTCAAACCGAGCAATTGGAAGCAATAATCTTTAGCTTAGCTGTTGCCCGGTGTATTTACATTCACAGAAAAACTATCATGCGAGGGAAAAGAAATTTTATCCGCCCACTCATTGACTTCATCAGTCCTGATTCTGACCTCTTTTCTGAATCCCTCCTAAAATAAAATTCAATAGCCCGTTGTATTGCTCCAGTATGACGTTAATTAAAAAATACCTAAAATAAAATTATTTGATCTTGTAACTTTCCCTGCCCGTTTACTTTCGAAGAAATTAGTAATTATTTTTCTGCCAGAATGCGTTAGAACGAACTGTATTCGGATTTGTGGGTTACATTTAACATCTCGCAATTAATCCTGTATTCAATCTATACATATAAAGCAGAGTTGGCATCTGTCTGTCTATTCTCTATACAAATCTACACCGTTTGATCAATCTATACCAAATTTGGTACACTTATGCTTAAGAACACTACGGGTAACGTAGGCTTCATATTAACCCCCTTTCTATTTGTCGTAGGGGGCTAAAAACAATTCGAAATCCCCATAGGAATAACATTGAGTATTGCTAGGGGGCGCTCTCTCCCGGTCTGGCTGTGCTGATGACGTCAAAGTTAACATCTACAGGAGTCTTCTCAAGATGATCTTGGAGGTTTTTTAGAATCGTTCAGTATAATGCAATAGCAGTAGATAGAAAATGCGGGTTCTAAATCAGTGGTGGAGAAATCGAGTGGAGTTGAGTTGTACCGGAAGTGACGTCATAACCGGAAGTGGAGTTGAGTTGTACCGGAAGTGACGTCATAACCGGAAGTGGAGTTGAGTTGTGCCGGAAGTGACGTCATACCTAGTGGAGTTGAGTTGTTAGTTTCGTTTTCAATTTTGAGTTGAGTTTAGTTGTTTTCTTCCTGCTTCGAGTGGAGTTGAGTTGTTAGTTTCGGTTTCTCGGATTTCGTCGAATAACACGTGTTTACGTTTTGGACTTGCGAATTTCAGAGGGATTGGATTTAAATAGATTGCTCCACCACATCAATAAGTTCGATCAGTTTTTATCTGCGTTTCTGACATAGAAAGGTGAATGTGGTGGAGAATGACGTCATTCCAACGTGTTCAAACGTGGAATCAAACACGTGGTGGAGAATGTGGTGGAGAATGACGTCAATCTAACGTGTTCAAACGTGGAATCAAACATGTGGTGGAGAATGACGTCAATCTAACGTGTTCAAACGTGGAATCAAACATGTGGTGGAGAATGACGTCATTCCAACGTGTTCAAACGTGGAATCAAACACGTGGTGGAGAATGTGGTGGAGAATGACGTCAATCTAACGTGCTCAAACGTGGAATCAAACATGTGGTGGAGAATGTGGTGGAGAATGACGTCAATCTAACGTGTTCAAACGTGGAATCAAACATGTGGTGGAGAATGACGTCAATCTAACGTGTTCAAACGTGAAATCAAACACATGTGGTAGGCAATGAAGTCACTCGAGAGTAGAGTAGAGTTGAGTAGTAAGTTTACCTCCGCGTTTCTGACATGAAAACGTGAATGTGGAGAAGAAAAGTTTTAGTACCGAATCTGGCAATGGTATGTAATAAGGTTATTTGTGGACTCGCAGAATGGCAACACCTGGACCCATTCTAACAGGTCTGACCAGTAAGATTCTTTTGACTGCAAAATATCCCAGAGGAGGACGTGTCGCTGCCCTGAAATCTTGGAAGTGATATCACTTGTATCTTCAAACGTGTTCATTCCTGTTCCTTAGTGCTTTTAGTGGAAAAACATGAAGCGATCATTTCCTTTTGGATATACTTTACCCTTTACAGATCAAAAAGTGAATATGCATTCTGGGGCCGATGTACTTTCATCTCAAGTATCTGATTCATCAATGAATGAACTAGGTCCAAATAGCTTCCATTTGGGTGATACCAAATTTGCTGTTGTCTCTTGCTTCAAGGGAATTATCCGCGTGCATATTCGTCATTATTACAGAGATCAGCAGGGAGTGCTGCAGCCTTCCAGAGAGGGAGTTTCTTTGCTTCCTAAAGTCTGGAAAGCCTTCTACGAAGCAATTCCTAGCTTTCGCTCAAAGAACGCTAGCGATGTTATTATCGTTTCAAGAAGCCTTTTACTCTCCAAAGAAATTCGGGGAAACGAGAAATGTGTGAGTTTTCAAAATATGTTTCAAAAGAAAGACTGTGCTTTTCAACTAACTGCAACGCGCATTCTTCTTCTCTCTGTGAAACAATTGGATCGACTGGAAGCTGTATCGGAGGAAATTACTGAAGCCATTAATGAAGGATTTGTTAATGAATCCCTCGATTATTTTGTGAAAGAAGAATTCGTGAAACGTGGAGCAGGAACCGATGAGAAATATTACGGCGATCCTGATAGATCTGAGAAAGTGAGCGAACTTACCGACAGAGTGGCTAAACATCTAAAAGTACTCATTTCGGAAAAAATAAAGAAAATGATGAATTGTTTTGGATGTGAAAACAACTTTGAAAATCAACTTGGGCATGAATGTATGACTATGAGTTTAAGTGAACGTTACGATCGGTATTTCCTAAACGCTTGATATGAAATCGACTGGAATAGATTCGGAGAAACTTTAACTTCGGAGAATATGTTCTTGAGGTATTTATTCTTTGATTTTGACGTTCTACGTTTTGTAAATACAACAACTCTGTACGAAACAGTACGGAGGCTTTATGTTAATGATAAATCTGATAGTTTTACATGTTAAAGAATATAAATATGTTTTGTATATATATATATATGTATAATCAATAAATTCTTTGTTTATCTTTTTCAAATGTGTCTCTCTTTATTTTAAAATGTATAAGTACTTATTTTATTACTTTTCTTTTTTTTTGTATTTGTATACATACTTTTACTTACTGCAGTGTCATTTGACACATTTAGAATTGTATATTATACAGTCTGTTATTAGAACTAAAAAAATGACAAACAAGTAACATATTTCTGTAAAAGACAAGTTTATTCAAACACAGACATGTACACAAAATAAACATTCCCTTACAAGCTTCCGTGTATTTAACATTTAATAGATTGCAAGTTCACAAATTGAATAGATTTGTAACATTGACATTTTTTTCTCTTTCAAAGATTTTCTGAAAAACTTTCTAGAGATCTTTGACGCGGCTGTTTCTGTTTTGGAGAATGAATTGTAATTTTTCTTTCTCCAGGTAGATGTAATTCCATTGTATCATTACACATATTTAAAGAGTAATCATCTATGATTCCATCACTATCACAAATTGTTACATAACCTTTATCGAGTATCATTGTAAGGCCAAATATGAATGCTGAGATTCCCATGAAAATAAGAACAGAAAATGCTCTTCTCTGGATGAGTTCCATTGCTTGAAATGAGACATAGACCTTGATTATAATCAATATATACTGCTTGAAACTTGAAAGCCTCATCTACTTATGGATTTTTATAGCGGGGAAATAACTGATGATTTACAGAGGAAGCCAATTACAGACTCGTTTTGGGGTTGGGGTAGGCATCACTTCTTTCATTACCCTCACTGCCTTACCGAGTTGTTGAGGTATAGCAAATTTATTTTTTACAAAGGAACTGGGGAAGTTAATTTCCTTAAGTGCATCTTTAAACTGTTCTTGTCCATTCACGTACTTATCCATCTTTCTTTTTCGCACTAAACGGTCTATCAGGTCAACAATATTAGAACTTTTCACTATATTTTACCTTTATACACAAATTCTCCATTAGGCATCCAAGAAACAACCTCTTTATTGCGTTTTAAATAAAGAATAATATTTGTAGTTAATCCAATTAAGTTTTTGGGAACGGTCTTGAGCACCATCTCCTCCACATTTAACGTTCTTTCTTTCTCATTCGCAATATCTGTTTCCTTCTCTGGATTATCTGACAGTTCTGAATTAATTGATACATTCACGTTAATCCTCCTCTGCAATACTTGATTGTATAACTTAATTTTTTCATCATCATCCATTTTATTAACTAAAATACTTTTCATCTCACAATCTAATTCACTCAGCTGTTCGTCTGAAGGTATATGTCTTGATAATCTCTCCTCTGGAACTAAAATCATTTTCCTTGCATATTGCATGTTTTTACTTGTTAAGTAGAGTAGTCAAGACAGTGAGTGCTGCGGGTATTAAGATATTTAAAAACCCTCCTTTTTGAATAATAATTTTTCGCTTTTTAGTGAGGGTTACTTTTTTATCTGCTAGGTCTCTAAGCGTATGCTTATGACGAGAAAGTTTTTTCTTCTGTTCATCTGTTAAAGGAACATTCCCTTTTAAAGTGTTCAAACAACATTCAGCTATGCAATGGATGCTAGATTTCGGAAGATTTTTTAAAAAGGCTTTCCGACATTTTGTGGGGCATACAGTTAAAAGTCTCATCCGTTGCACGTCTCCTTCTGTTAAAGGCATGATGAACAATGAATTATTTGCAAGTTGGGAGTTTATTTATTTTAACTGATAAACACAAGTTTCTTCTCCTGGAAGGATTTTTGTACGCAGTCGCATACTCTCTTCTGTTTCAGATTTCAAATCTACAAGTAAATAGCTGAAAGGCTTTTTCGTGGCGTCCTCAAACACTTCAAGAAAAAAATGTAAATTTCGAGGGTAGAGTTGTCGACCGAGGTGTATAATTTGACTTACATCACGTCGCGATTTAAATAAAAACATGTAATGACAGTTTAATGAAATTTCTCTGAATTCTTTTCCTTTATGAAACAAATTTTGCGTTACAGTCATCACAGATAAATTCATATGATGAGATCCTTTTGTATACAAGTTTGTTATTCTTTTATCACTGCCACATTCAGAAATTAAATCGTCATATATAAAAAGTGTATTATATCCTAAATATTGCTTAAAGTTTTCGGGTATTCCTTCTACAAAGATGATATTCGGCATCTCATCGTATAACTTTTGATAGATTCCATAAAACCACACTATTTTATCAAGGGTAGGATGAATTATATCTGTGTGGCTGTTTATCAATTTTTTCAAAAAATGCGACTTGCCTGATGATGTAGGTCCACAGACAAGAGCAGTGAAAGGATGCTTTAAAGCGAATGAATTCATGGTTACAAATGACAGAAGTAAAGACTAGGGCGATTACTTATACTTTTTTTATTGAAATAAAGGTACATGTATATTCGAAATTTTTTTCACAAAGTTATACACACGTATATCATTATTTGTAGACTGTCTATCAAATAATTTAACAGTAAATTCCATAGATCTACTTCTAGATCTTTGATACAAAAAGTATACACAATATTGTCCACAAACAGCAGTTTTAACACTTTGAAGAGGTATGTCGTTGTAGACCACATGCGGAACTTTTTTGAAGTAGTCATGTATGTAGCCCAAAAAATACGAAGGTGGTTGACCGAACGAATCGAAAAACTCTACACTTGTTGGTGATTTCATATAAACAGCTAACCAATGAGTCCCTGGTTTGTGATGAGGATCGGTGTTTAAAATAAATGCAGCCGGAAAACTCTTAAAATTCTTGGGAATTCGATCACTTGGGAAAACTCCAACAAAATATAAACGTGTGTATGCATCACTTCGTAAAATGTTATTCAATTGTACCACATTCATATCGAAAAATCACACAAAATATTTCTAGACTTCGTAATTTCGATCACGTTTTGAAATTCTGCATATACCAGCACTGAAACAGTTTTCGGTAAAGCGTTTGCAAACTTTATTTCAATGCGAAGATTTCCTTGATGAATTAAATTTAAATGGTTGCCATCACCCAAGTCTGGTGTTAAGTCAAAGGCATATAGCGTGTACCCTTCGGAAAACTCATCTCTGTTAATATAGATACCTTTATTGGATGAGAGTTTTTCACTTCCTAGGAGCAAACTATTGTAAGCACGAATAAATTGGCCGTCGGCATAATTAGGATCCAAGGGTTTGTAGCTGATAGGATTTCCATCTACGTAAACGCCTATGAAATTTACATGGTTATGCTTGAGGTAAAATGGGTTTGTTGGGTAAGTGCCACTAAATGAATCATGATCGACACATGTTACAACTATCCGTTACGGGAGTTGCCCAGAAAATATGTTATCCTGTGAAAATGAGAAAGAACCTTTCGATACTGAATATAGCTTACACAAAACTCGATCCATTGGATATTTTGCAGATGATTTTTCTAAGGCTTTGGCATGTCCAATTAAAACACCTGGACTGACTTTCACTTTCCGGATGAAAAGGGATGCATGTTCAATAACAACGTCATAATTTGCTTTTTGAGGAGCAATGAGACAAAACTCCGGTTTGCTGCGTATTAACTTTAACTTTAAGTCTACCAAGTTGAGTAATAGACGATCTTGATAAAACAAGTCGCAATGTAAATTTCCAATCATATCTAAAACTTTACTCTTTTCAATCATAGAAGCCCGTTTCTTCAACCCTGCATTTTCACTTGAAGGATCGGTTTCATCAAAGTGTCCTGCTGTATCTTTGTAGAAGCATTCTGAAGTTAGGAAGCTTTTCTTATAATCAGAGCCGTAATTGAGCAAAGTCTCAATGTAAGCTCGGTAAGGGTAAGTGTTACTGGATGATGAAATTAGACGCTCATTCAAACTCACATCGACTTGGGAAAATAACGAGTGAAGAAATAAGTTACATGGAGCAACTTTTTCATTTTCTGGTAAAACTGCATTGTCCTTTACAACTTTAACTTTTACATAGAGTTGGGTTGCTGATAAATCGATGTATTCCTCACCACTACCAGATATGTTGAATTCGATAGGTCCACCATCACGAATATTAGCTATGGGATAAAATTCAGACCACTGCCCTTTTTCAATAGCTGTTTGAGTCGGTGGCATAAGAAATAAGTCCAGTTCAGATTTCACAGAGGGTAGGGAATCATTTCGTATTAAGGCCATGCTAAAGATTATGAGAATATGTCAGGTGCACACAGCTTGCGATACTTCTTTCGAATGATGCGTTTCTTATTTGTGCGTTTCCTTTTATTTCCTCCAACCATTGATTTCACTCGAGTGGATACTTTATCGGTTAAAGTTTTCGTTGCTTCTTTAGCTCGGTCTTTGATAGCTGACTTTACATCTTTACCTTGCAAGTAATCATTTGCAATATCCACCCCAGATCGAAGTGCTTGCTTTCCTAATGCTTTCGCACCTGATTTAAATAAAGGAAAAACCATCCTAAACATGCTTCGAAAAATTCCACCCAAGCCACTTCCTTTCTGCAGAGAGATGCCTTTGTAATATGACAAGCCATTACCTGCTTGCTGAGTATAATAGTCTTCAAATGTTTTGGTGCAACAACGATAAGGTTGATACATTTTGTTCTAGAGATTACAAATGTCTCAAGCGAAAATGTAGTTTCACTATCAACTTCCCGCGTTCAAATGAGACGTAACGACCAGTGTGTGTCCTTATAACGATTTCAATCGAGTCAAAATTTTTTCTGGAAACTGATAAATAATGAGGTCTCTCAAATTGTTCTTGAATCATGTCACCATCTCTTCCCTTCACTGTCAGAGTTCGTAAAAGAGGAGCTAAGACCCCACCAACAAATTCAGGCTGAATGATATCGGTGTAAACGTACAGCAAATGTAAATCAACATTAGGATCCGCAACAAAAGGACTCTCAGTGATTACTGTATCTATGCCTCCATTTCCTGGAATAATATTTTCTCCAATCACTTTATTAGGTTCAAAACCTAAGTTTTCAGCTAATCCCTTGGATAATCGCAGCTTTGCTCCGTTAGTGAGCTGCAACACCACCTTTTTTGTGTGTTTGTTATATTTCATTTGAATTTTTATGTGCTTCGGAAATGCATTTAAAATGTCAATCGGAGAATCATAAAATCCGCACGCTATTTTTCCATTCGTTTTTACTCCGTTTCCTAAATCATATTCGAAAGAATTTTCACCATCAATAATGTTATTCCACATTCTGGGATAAATTATTTCAACTAATCCAACTTCCCATTCACCTGAGAGTTCTAGACGTTTGGGGAGTTTCGTGTAGAAGTGAGACATTGTGTTGCCAGGATAAAACTCGATAGAGCTGTCGCTGGGCAGTGTGACGTAGAAACTCATTGTGGGTTATGGAAGCGAAACAAATTTAATGAGCAGACTCAATTTATCGAAAATAAGTCTTTGGAATGAATCCAGGCGTTAAATTTGCGAGGATAACCTCTAAACTTGACAAAGTATTCCAAACGTTTCTTAACTACTCTCTTCTTTAAAATTTTCTCAACATGAAAAGAATGCGATTTTTTAACTTTCTGCAGTTCTTCTGAGTAAAATGTACCAGTGATTATTTCTCCCATTAAATCTTTTATCTTATATACTGGTAGCTTTCTACGTATACAACGCTGAATCGTAAATATTTCCTCGGACCAATTATTTTCATATCCTTTCTCAAATGTTAATTTAGTCTTTGCAACCCTAACGAAGTCTCCAACCTGAAATTTGAATGGAATCTCCTTAACATTAGTTTTATTTACATCTCCATATAAGGTATTCCACACTTGTTTTTGATTTTCAACTGTTACATTAATAGGTTCTTTTTTTATGCTGCGATGGAGTGTATGATTATAACTGTGTACGAGTTGGTCTAAGACATCTATAAATCGATAGGTGTTTTTATTGGTAAAGTATTTCCACATTTTCGTTTTCAAAGTACGATTGAATCTTTCAACAACACTAGCTTTGGTTTCATTATTTGTCGTGAAAAACTTTACTTGGACAGATTTTAAATAAGATTGAAATGATTTATTTGTAAATTCAGTTCCTTGATCTGTTTGTAATTTTTTCGGTTTTCTTTCCTTGAAAATTGACTTAAATGCATTTACAATGCTAGATCCATTTTTCCGTTTCAAAGGTATGACCCATGCATATTTAGAAAAAATATCTATACATGTTAACAGATATCGATAACCATCGTTGTATTTTACAACACTTAACATGTCTACTAAATCCGATTGCCATTGAAAATCGATTCCCCCAACAATAACTCTGTTTCGCAGAAAGTTGCGACGAACGCTTTTATGTAGGGTGTATGCATTCTGACTCTCCAACCATTCTTTGATAGTCTTTTTTGGAACTTTCCCTTTCATTGCTTGATACAAGGCATTTATTCCACCAAAGCTCCCTGGTAAGCTAGGGTCTTCATAATACTGAGCTAACTCGTCTTTACCCATTCAGTCCAGTTACAGAGATGCAACTTCTGTTACTTTACTGATATTTCTACTAGAAATAGTAAAAAAACTCAAACTATACTTCCTTAATTTCATCTACTTTCTATCAAAAAATATATATAAATCTTGTCCAATGGTAGATTATATATATACATGCTTTCAAAATAGTGGTAGAGAAATCAGTTTTCTAATGCAATAACTTTTTCATAACAAATTGCAGATTGTAACCATAACATGAGAAAAATACTTGTTTGTAAGTTTAAATAAAGAGAGAAACATTTTTTTTAAAGAAAAAAAATCGTTTATTAAATAATCATAATCAGAGCATGTATGTAAACAATAATGTACCCCTCAATAGTAAACTGACCCATATGGCCAAGTCATTAATACTTCTTTTTTCTTTTTTTTATAAGCATAATTCTATGTTCCTTGACAAAAACACAATGAATTTCTGGGGTAAAGTTAGGGAAAATATTTTTAACATCTAGTATAGTAACACATAGAATTTATATATATATATATATATATATATATATATAAAATACATCTCATATTAATTTTTTTAAATCAAATACAAAAGCAATCAGTACAGCAAAATACGAAAGCATTCAGTACAGCAAAATACGAAAGCGTTCAGTATAGCACAATACGAAAGAATTTAGAGCAAATATACATATATACATTACATCAGACAAGCGAGTAATGCCCCCAAGGTAGCGTATGAATACCATCATCGAGAACGTATCGTTTGGAATCAGTGGAGGAGAGGGCAAGTTTATTTTGGGTTATTGAATACAAAGTATGATGCTTGGATTTGATTAGATTCATCTTTGCATGCTTATTTCGTTTATGTAATAGGTATTTTAGATAGTCATCAAAGTTAATGCTTTGTTCAATTGACTGTTTTTTGATGCCTTTCAGTTTCTTAACTACCTTCCTACCTTCGACTTTGTACGAGTACATTTTTGACCTTAACCCTACGAATTCGGTCATAATACTACCACTATTCTCGTCCTTCATTTTACCTACTATTTTCTTATTTAATTTGGGAATATCATATTTATTGTTTTCTGGGAAATCTGAAGTGTCATAAAGGTCCAAATTTTTTTTAATATCTTCGAAAAAATCATTTGTGCGAATATGATAAATAAAAGAGTCCGTATCAGTATATAATAGTTTTGCTTTTACGTCATATTCATTTTTTATCACATTATAGTGAAAATCAGTCATTAAAGTTTTGGATATGTCCAGTATTGACATACCAATACAGATGGGTTTGTTAAAAATTAGTTTAGTTTTTTGCATATGAATGGCTACTAAATTTTCTGAAAAAATTGTCCTGCGATTAAAATTAGGTTTAGCTATCAATTTTGAAGCGGACTTTTCGTTTGAGCATAACCGAATGTCAACTCTTCGTCGAATATTTTCGATGGTTTTTCCAAATATAGAGTTGTTCATGAGTTTAAAAAAATCTTTTTCAAAAGAGTTTTTAGCTATTGCTCTCATATTTGTATTCAGTTCTATATAAGTTTTTAACCAATCTGTTTCTATAAATTTTATAGCTCTGTTAATTTTTTTTAATTTTAGACCTAAATCCAAATAATGCAAAAGAGATTTATGATGAATAACATACCTCTCCTTGTGAGTGAGCGTTAGTAGTAAGCGATTTTCCTTATACCCAGGAGGAACGGCATTTAGGGCAGCTAATGGATAATCACTATGTAGATCATGGAGTTCCTGTGGATACTCCAAGTCCACATCTAAAATGTATCCATTTTGGTCATCATTACGCAGTGTATCTATATCAATAATGTTGCACCACTCAAATCCTTTGAGAGGTAGTTTCTGGGACATCGCCCAACCATACAAATTATTGGCGTCTAGGTAGAGAAGGTAGCTGGAGGGCTGAGAATCATCATAATTAGACATATATTTATTATTTGCTTTAGCATGTCGATGAGAACATTGAGAAACTCCTCCCCTGATTCCTTGTTCGACAAACATAAGCATGTCATAATCTGTTAAAAGTTCTATTTTCACTCCGGTACTCTTCAACATGGCATCCCAAGATAGTCCTGGAGCGGTATAATACCATGCAGGATCTAGCTTGTAGGATGCCATGCATAGTTTTCGAAAATTTTCGAAAACGTCGCAGAGCAGTAAAACATCAGTTTTAACATATAAGTCCGAATATTCTCCGAGGGTTTTAATGTTGAAAGATTTCCACACATTTTTTGCATGAGCGTAATCACTATCCGTAGTTGCTGTTTTATTTAACACATTATAAAATTTTTCTTGAGATGGAAGTTGTGTTTCGGAAAATTTATCCATGGAATCCATGTAATCATACGGGTACACACCCTTTCTTATCATAAGTTTCCAATTTGAAGGAAAATGATTCTTCGTATGGTGAAATTCATGTTGTAGGAGATTATTCGCGAGGGTATCTAAACTACTGGCCATGAATTTCATTGTGTCCAAAAACCTCAAATTAAATTTATTCCCGGTTTTTTTGCTAATCGAGATGTATCTTTCTTCTGTATTCGGAATCACGGTTATGTTTTTAGAGTCCTCCGCTAATTCCCGAATAAAAAGATGCGAGTCATAACCTGCGAGGTTATGGAGAAAAACCGGGATAAAATTTGGCAGTTTGTAGTTGAAATTACATGACGCATGTGCCGGTCCTCGGTAATTCCCAGTCACATGGTCATGATCCCTCACTTTTATGTCTCCAGCTGAGATTGGCTTCTGACAGATGAAGCACACATTTGATTCATGGAGTTTTTTCTGCGACTCATTCAATTCCTTCATCGGCACAAAGTTTGTGTACTTTGACTCGATGATCTGCGCCTCCATCTGAAGGCATTCTATGAATTTCCGCGAAGCATCTTCTCCTCTATAAACTACCGGAGGTTTGGTTTCTCCTCGACCGACTACGTAATAGCAGAAGCTTACAGGCTTGTGCTTTTCGTACACGTTAGTGTATGAGCAATCATCATCAAAAGGAGCACAGGTGGATACTTTTTCAGTCAATGTTTCAAAATCAGCATAAATAACGTAAGGCACGTATTGAGAATGCTTGAAATTATTAAAAAAAACCCACTTCTTCTCTTCAGAAGGCATCTCTATTTTGCAAGGAACATTCATTTTGCAAAGCTCAGAGTGTAAAGTTAAACTATCGTTTGAACTAAAAAAGCTTAAACATCGTCTACAAATGAAATGTCTTCGCTTTCCTTTGGTTAATTGACTTGAAACAAGACGTGAAAGACTAGTAATTGTACAATAATGAGATTTTTCTTTCTCTTTAATAAATAAAAGATCAACGTGTTTATTTTTAATTTTGGGTGTGACTACTAATGGAAAAATCATCATATCTTTACAAAAAGAGTAAACGTTAATAGAAATATCATTATTGTTTTTTTCAAATATTTTTATTTCTTCTGGTTTGGTAGGGAAACTTATCCCAGAAAAGTTAAAAGCATCCTTAAAGTTGACATAGTTTGAAACTCTGGATGTATTTTGATCTGCTGGAAATAATGCAGCTAAAATGGCCCAACGAAAACATTCATTGTCTGAATTTCTAACATTTACAACCGCACGTTTTAATTTTATTTCATTTGGTAACTCTATAAAACTAGTTCCTCGTAAAGGTAAATATTTATTACATCGTATTTCCAATTTAACAATAGATTTAAGGGCCCAACCTGAATCCTTCATTTCAAATTCTTCGCTTTCTTTTAAAATTTTTTCTGAAGCAATACTGAAAGCGTAGTCAATTTCATTTATAGATAATAATGCAACATTTTTAGTTTTAAAAGAACACTCTTTGAAAAGTGAGCCTTCCGAGAAACGTTCATAGATACATATAAGTAGAAAATTTACCTTTACTGCATTCTGCTGATGAACAATTTCTGTAATTAGTTCCACAGCTGCGCTCCTCTTTGCCTCCATAAACTCGGAGACATCTAGTATGCCTTGCGGGTTCGAAAGAGTCCAAGTAGAGAGACGATTTCCAAACGCACTCTCTTTCCGTCGCACAGTTCGAGAAGAAGCTCCACTCGTTGATGTCGATGCTTCAGGATTCACTCCACCCGCTGATGTTGATGGTCCAGGATTCACTCCACCCGTTGATGGTCCAGGATTCACATTATTACCCCCTTGAAAGTTTTCACTGCGTCTGGGCCGCTTGCTTTTCTCAGGGTTAGCCTCGCCGGGTTTCTTTCTTTTTGGAGGTTGTTGATGGAGGCTTTTTTTATGTCGCGTAAGTGCGTCAAGTCTTGAAAATGCCTTATTGCACACATCACAACGGAAATCATTGTTTTCGTGTACACTGGCTACGTGTCGCTGAAGGGTTGATTTTCTATTAAAGTTTCGCTCACATAATATGCACGGAAATGACTCCTCGTTATGCGCGGAAGAAACATGACGTTCCAAATTAAACTTGGAGCTGTAGGTGTTGCTGCAAAGTCCACAAACGTGTGTATTCATTACATATGGTATACTGGCTTGCAAAGTTCTATGAGAAAAATGAGAATGCGTCCCTCTCTCACACACACAAGTTAAGTATAAGAGGCAGGAAAATGAGAAAGCGCTACACACGCTCACAGGATAGAATGAGAATGCGAAACGACTACACGTACTATCTTGAAATACAGGTAGGGGCCAATCCCTTGGAATGCAGGACAAGTACGTACAATGCTTTGGAATGCAGGAGGGTAGATAACAAAAGGCTAGTTTCAGACATGAAAGAGGGGTGTACTCAATGCCTTGGAGTTCAGAAGGGTAGATGACAAAAGGACTGGTTTCAGGACGAATCGGCCTCAGAAAGCATATCCTCTTTTTGATCTGTAAAGGGTAAAGTATATCCAAAAGGAAATGATCGCTTCATGTTTTTCCACTAAAAGCACTAAGGAACAGGAATGAACACGTTTGAAGATACAAGTGATATCACTTCCAAGATTTCAGGGCAGCGACACGTCCTCCTCTGGGATATTTTGCAGTCAAAAGAATCTTACTGGTCAGACCTGTTAGAATGGGTCCAGGTGTTGCCATTCTGCGAGTCCACAAATAACCTTATTACATACCATTGCCAGATTCGGTACTAAAACTTTTCTTCTCCACATTCACGTTTTCATGTCAGAAACGCGGAGGTAAACTTACTACTCAACTCTACTCTACTCTCGAGTGACTTCATTGCCTACCACATGTGTTTGATTTCACGTTTGAACACGTTAGATTGACGTCATTCTCCACCACATTCTCCACCACATGTTTGATTCCACGTTTGAACACGTTAGATTGACGTCATTCTCCACCACATTCTCCACCACATGTTTGATTCCACGTTTGAACACGTTAGATTGACGTCATTCTCCACCACATTCTCCACCACGTGTTTGATTCCACGTTTGAACACGTTGGAATGACGTCATTCTCCACCACATTCGCCTTTCTATGTCAGAAACGCAGATAAAAACTGATCGAACTTATTGATGTGGTGGAGCAATCTATACTATTTTAACAGCCAATTACGCACTTAATGTATTCAGATTTAAATTGATTATATTTCGGTAAGTAACCAGGTATTCGTGGCCGAATGGTTATATTCTCATCCAACTAACACTCGACTAAGAGTACTTTTTGGTAGTCAGTTCGATCCCAGCAAAAAATATCACATCTTTTAGTTTTAAAAATATGTTTTAAAGATTTTATTATTTTTTTACTCAAAAAGTACTAATAGATGGCGCTACGAGTTACAGAAAAATCAGCTCTTAAATCCAACCGCTCTGAAATTCGCCTTAAATCCAATCCCTCTGAAATTCGCAAGTCCAAAACGTAAACACGTGTTATTCGACGAAATCCGAGAAACCGAAACTAACAACTCAACTCCACTCGAAGCAGGAAGAAAACAACTAAACTCAACTCAAAATTGAAAACGAAACTAACAACTCAACTCCACTAGGTATGACGTCACTTCCGGCATGACTCAACTCCACTTCCGGTTATGACGTCACTTCCGGTACAACTCAACTCCACTCGATTTCTCCACCTTCTCCACCACTGATTTAGAACCCGCATTTTCTATCTACTAATAGCAGATGGGTCGGTTGTGCTGAAAATCACTCAGTATATGTATATCGTTTAGGTATCCTGTCTAAAATGCGTGATGGAATTTTCGAGCATAGAGTGTAATTGCTTGAGATGTTGATCATGATATCGTATCAATGATTTGTCAGCCTTTCATAATGATGGTGGAATTCGAAATTCGCATTCCTGGTGCAAGATGCTACAGATAAAAAAATATTGATAAGAAAAAACTGACTACAATAATACGATGCGTCATTTTTTTCAGAAAATGAACTTAAAGAGCATTCACAACCATTCCAAAACTCAAAATCGACTTTTGTATAATCATCTCGGTATCAGTTTTTGTATGTTTGTCTGACCTATAGTATGTGAAATGGATCCAAAGTAAATTGTAGAAGCTATAAAAAAATCTGTTTTAAAAATTATTTTGCGCTCGCTTATTCTTTCTCTATATTTACATTTTCTATGGCAGAAAAATGATTTTTGGATCACTTTCAATCGACGTTTACCAATTAAACCCGAGCAACGCCGGGTAAATTCAGCTAGTTACTCATACCCAATTAATACTAATCACATTTCAAGACAATCGTGCAACTTAGAGACAGTGGATTTTCAAAACAAGTTTTTGTAGTTATACGATTGTTATGAAATTTGCAGTCTGTGTTTTCTAATGAAAAGCTTATATATGTTGCCGGCAATGTATGAAAAGCAGTTATTGTATAGAATGCTTAGGCAATATACAAAATGCCTGACGTTTGGAGCAAAGTATGAAATATCCGAATTATTTTAATATTATATATACTTTCCCTAGGCATTGTATGTAATACCTAGGTATTATCCAGAATGACAAATGCTATTTAGGTAAAGTATTAAAAGAGAGTCATGAAAAGGCTTTTATTGAAAAGACGTATATGAAAAGGAAAGAAATACAAAATAAAG
This sequence comes from Meta bourneti, assembly GCA_933210815.1. Taxonomy (NCBI): domain Eukaryota; kingdom Metazoa; phylum Arthropoda; class Arachnida; order Araneae; family Tetragnathidae; genus Meta; species Meta bourneti. The sequence continues at coordinate 13,731,058 of OW119930.1, forward strand.
TATAGGACTTTCTTATTGAGGAAAACAGGAGAAAATAAAATATGAACCTACTTGTTGCAACAAGGAAGTAAAGAATTTTATTTTAAATTGTACAAAATTGTCTTTCTCACAAAAAGTAAAACTTGAAAAGAGTCATGAAAAGACCTTCATTAAAAATACATAAATGAAAAGATATATTGCCTAGCATTAGGAGTATTTTATACGTTGCCGGTTTGTCTTTTGGCGTCGCATAGAATGCCTAGGAAATGTTTGAAATATTAATCGTTTCATACTTTGCCCCAAAAATGTCAGGCATTCTATATATTGCCTAGGCATTCTATACAATGCCTGCTTTGCATACTTTTCCGGTAACAAAGTTTGGTTCAAAAAGATTAAGTCACGCGGAAGTTATATAAAACGTAGAAAAAAATGTGGTAAATTAGGAAAAATGGATAGGTCCCATGCGCCATTAGTTTTCTATGTACAGTAATACCCCCACTTACACGAACTCGGAGTTACGCGGTTCTTGATTTTTTTCGTTTGGCAACACTGCCGCCCGCTATCTCCATTGGACACGTTTCGCGTGAACTCTTATGTGCACGATTACGATTCTACGATCGACGAAATTAAGATTGTTTTGTTATACGTTTTCTAAACCCCTAAAAAAACTATGCTAAAAAACTTTGCTACGTTTTCTAAACCCCTAAAAAACTAGCTACAAAGCAAGGAATAAAAAAATTATTAGCTTGCTACGAAAAAATTCTGCGTGGAAAAAAGAAGGCATTGTGTCATCAGACGAATTTGTTAGATTTTATGAAGCCATCGGCATCGAAATAACTTTTTTACGTAATTCATTTATTTTTTTCAACATTTTGTATTAATATATGAAAAGAAGTGGAATTTTATTAAATATTTTTCTTCTAAACAAGTGTTTTTGTTTGTCCTTGGTTCCAATTAAACAAAATTTATATGTATTTATATGCAAAGTTGTACCCCGACTTACGCGAATTCGACGATTTTCGTCGGACCCACCTATCGCGTAACTTCGGGGTATTTATAGTCATTAGTTTAATTCACTAATAGTTGGTATACTTATAAATCAAATCAACTCTCCCATTTGGTAAATGTATCACTCAATTGTAAAGAAAAACACAAATTGTTCTAAAAGATCTAAAATTTTGCAAAAGAGGCATAGGTTAGGCAACAGTTTAAAACAAAAATCTCAAAATTTAGAAGTATGACCAATTTCTCATTTGAATTTAGATACATACCACAGAATTTAGATACATAAGGTTCAAAAAAGTATGAAACAGACGTAAATCTCATCTAGAAATTTAAATAAAAAATTAGGGTAGGTAGAATTATTGCCGCACTTGGATCAGCACAAGCTATTGGCGACTGACCGGGAACTATCCAGAAGGGAAAGATCCGAGAACAACTCGTCATCTTGAATCAGGAGATGAGGAGGTCAACACCTGAGCTGTCACCTCAATTTCCAAACATGCATGTTCACACCATGCCAACGTGAGGTCACGACAAATTGAACGTACACCAGCCCCGTCGTACATATCACGTTACACCCCTCTGCACACCCAACACAAATAGAAAGGGGGTTAATATTTAGCCTACGTTACCCACAGGATTCCAAAGAATAAGTGTACCAAATTTGGTGTAGATTGGTCAAACGGTGTAGATTTGTTTAGGGAACAGACAGACAGATGCCAACTCTGCTTTATGCTATGTATAGATATATAACTCCGCGTGCGTAAAAAAATTATCGAAATTGCAACTCTCGTTTCGCTATAAAGAGTTTGATGTCAATTTATTTTTAACGCTAAAATTAAAAAATCTACTTTTAGGTCGATTTTGACGAGTTTGACCACGGTCCAAGAACAGCAATACTGTTTATTCGTCGAGCATATATAAATTTGGCATCTATCTATTCAATATGCATAATCTAATTAGAAATGCTGGGATCGTATTCTAATGAAGCCCCCTGAGATGTTCGTGTAATTAAGCCTCTTGCTTATCAAAATTCGTTTCGGAAGAATTCATTAAATAATTAGTGAAACAACGAAATGTGGATGCATCCACACCCAAGTTAATTATTTTGTTCCATCTAGGTAATACACGCACGCAAGAAAGTGTTTCCGATACCTTGGAGCGAGGACGAAAGTCGAAAGCTGATGCCAGCAGTAAATTGTTAATATATTACCACGTCTGTCAATTATTACATTTAATCTCAGGAAAAGAATTGTCGAACAAAATTTCTCATCGGAATTCGAAATAATTCTGAATTTCTCTTTACCTCATGTATTTGCTTGTTGTTTTTACGGACTATAAAGCTTTAGCCAAATTGTCAAACCATTTACGTATGTTGACAGATATTTAAACTCAACCTGTTATTATAATAGGTTGATGACTAACTTGATTTTAATTTAGTTTTCTTGTTAACTAGCAAAATTACCCGGCCTCACTAGGGTTGAATTAGTTAACTATAGATTGGAAGAGAACAGAATAATCACTTTCCTCTTTCATAGAAAAATGCCAAATTATTTAAGTGTCAGTAAAATACTTTTTTTAACCCCTTTTCGCCATTTTTATAATTTCTACGACCTACTTTGGACATAAATCCTATACATGCATATCCATCCATGCAATACATTTCATATATATCGCACCCCTACTAAAGGTACAAACTGACGAAAGTTGACAGACACTAAGGTAACTACTACAAAAACCGATTTTGAGGATTAAGAATTCCCTTTCTAAACTTTTCCTGTAAAATTGCTCTACTCAATTCATAAAAATTACGAATTTACGGCAAATACTATCGCACTCATAGTTTACCTACTAATATTTTTTTATTTGTGGCATTCCTGCATCAAACATGCGACATTTTCAAATTTCTCATTAAGGGATCATCATTAAGGGAAAGATGACAAACTACTTTAATAAAATATTTATCCCTGTTTTGAAAGCGAATGCGTTTTTTTTTTTTAAATTCTCAACTCAATTTCTCAAAAATTCTCAAATTGAATCTCAACAATTATTGCTCTATGTTTCAGTAATATGAATGAACAAAATTTATATGAAATGGTAAACATTTTTAAATTCAAGATTGCTGAGCACTGCAGTTACTCAGGTATACAGTAAAATAATAAATTTACAAAGATAATTAGAATGATGATACAAATACGAGATTTGTGATGAAACTAACGTTAAAAAGATTGGAGAAATAAGAAAATTGTTATGAATATCATTTTGAGGAAAAATAATTTCTCAACACAAGATCATATATTTCGAACAGCCACTATTAAAGACGTTGGAACTTATTTTTGCACTTTTTTAAACCGTAGGTTAACCTCACCTTTAAATTATGTTCTTGCATTTGTAGCGAGTCAAGATCTCATGTTCGAATGTAATATTTTTTATTTTCCTCTGAAGGGACACGGTATTTGGTTTTATCAATCACTAGCTGATTAACCCAGCATTGCTCGGGTTGAATTGTTTGTAATTCGTCGTAATATTGTTATTCCTATGGGGATTTCGAATTGTTTTTAACCCCCTCTACAGACCCAGGACAAATAGAACGGGGGTTAATATCTAGCCTATGTTTCCCGCAGGATTCTAAAGAATGGGTGTACCAAATTTGATGTGATTTGGTCTGACAGTGATCGTAAAAATACCCTTTTCCTATGGGGATTTCGAATTGTTTTTAGCCTCCTCTACAGACCCTTATTCCTATGGAGATTTCGAATTGTTTTTAGCCCCCCTACAGACCAAGGACAAATCGAACGGTTTAATATATAGCCTATGTGCCCGCATAATTCTACAGGATGAATGTACCAAATTTAGTGTGAAATTGATCGTATAAATACGCAATGTTATTCCTATGAGGATTTCGAATTGTCTTTAGCTCCCTGTACCATATCGACGATAAAAAAAGACCACTTTCTATAAAAATAATCTTATATTATCATAAAAATTTACATTCCAATAATTTACAGACGGGATACATAAACGATGTGATACTGAGCGATTTTCAGCGCAACCGCACCCATCTGCGATTGCATCATACTCTAAGATTCGAAAAAACCTCCAAGGTCATCTTGAGAGGCGACTTCTGTAGATGTTAACTCTGACGTCATCTGCACAGCCAGACCGGGAGAGAACGCCCCCTAGCAAGTGCTCTGTCCAGGATGACGGGATGTTACACCCCTCTGCACACCCAAGACGAATAGAACGGAGGTTAATATGTAGCTTACGTTTTCCGCAGGATTCCAAAGAATAAGTGTACCATATTTGGTGTGGATGGGTCAAACGGTATAGATTTGTATAGAGAACAGACAGATGCCGACTCTGTATTATATGTATAGATAGATTTCCTTATAATATTTTCAAGAATTCTATTTATCTAAAATTTTGGGATTATAAAGGCAATATTAATTTTTTTTCATAATTTTCGTCCAATTAATACCATTACTATTATAAAAAATCATGGAAACAACTTTTTAAAAAAGCATTAATCTTTTCGGTTTTCTCTGTAGAATTTTCTAGATATAAGAGACGTTAAAAAATAGAGAGAAACATGTCGAATTCTTAGCTTTTGGAATTGTAAAGAATTTTTCCCAGTTTACCTTCATTTCCATAACGTCAACTGAAAATTTTAAACTGCAAATTTAAAAACAAAAAGAACACTTCCTTATTGTGGGCGCGTTCCGAAAAGCAGCAAAGTACACATCGCGAAATACAATGGATGAAATTATCCGTGACTGCATTCTATCACGTTATATATCGTGATCACGACATAATCAGACGGAAACCCGAGATTCTATATCACAGTCGGCGATTATATTTACGCTGTCGATCGGTTTTAGAAAAGAAAAGGCGGCAATAATGCTTAACACGATAATAAAAATAAATGAAAGAAAATAACAATGTCAGTTGCTGATGTGTATTTCCATCACTGTCGCTGCTGTATCCATTGACAACCCATAAGCAGTTAGAGTCTGCTTTTATGTGTAGATGTAAATGTCATTTTTTAGTTTCTTGTTCTCGCTTCTCCAGCACTAAAATAGTCATACGCTCACGGAAGGAAGAGTTGAGTTGGTTTCCTTGTTGACAAAATCGTTTGCTTAAAAACAGTTGCTAGTAATTTTGTAGTAGATCCAAGGGAAGTAAAACCATGACTGGAACTTCAAAACGAATAACTTCCATGGAATTAGAATATATTCTTCAGTAGAAAAATAACTTTTCAGGACTTGTTTCAGGTTTTTATGAAGTTTTATTTGAAGAACGGTTCAGAGATTAGTAAAATTTATAATTGCGTTTCGCGAATTTCCGATTGCGAATCATCCGCTTGGAATTGGACTCCGTTGTCAGATGTTTCGTTTTCCGCTATGGATAATCTAAGAACCGACAAGATATGATGTAATAAATTTTCCTCTTATTCAGGTAAATACTATTTTATTACAAGTGAATTTTAAGTAATTTGTATCTTATTTGTTGCAATGAAGCAATGACGTTTTAAACACTATTTAGTGCTGCACATTGGCGAAAAAGGAATTGAAAAATATTTCCTAGTACTTGTGAATACATCCACGATTTTGCACTTCTTAAAGAATAGATTTAGGTAGGTATTTAATTAACTTCGCACTGGGAGCAACACAACGAGCTATTGGCTACGGTCCGGGATCACCACGCCAACGTGAGGATACTGGCCACGACAGATTTAACGTGCATCCGGTTGCTAGTCCTTTACTCTTTCAACCGGGCTACCGCGGTCCTCTCAAGGAACAGAACTTGCAGAGGAAAGATAACACATTATTTCCATTACGGCTAATTGGTTGATGGAAAACATCTGGCCCTTTTACTATTTAGACTTTTACTTAGTAACTAGAAGTTTCTCGCCAATCCCAGTCAGTCGATTTCCGTAAAAACTAATCTTATTCGTCTTCACAAAGCGTGCATGGTAAAATATTCTGAGTGATTTTCAGTGCAACTTTAATCCATAGCCGTAATCCATAATAAACAACCAAATGAAAAACCCAGAGTGCTTTCTGTTACCCAAATGCTCTCGCATCATACATATCGTCCTTACGAAAAATGTCTAGAATTCTATAACTATTTCTATAGAATATGGTCTATAGAATCTAGAGTTATGGCCTGTTTTTCTAAATCTATAGAAAATGTCTAGATACCTAGAATTCTATAGTAGCTCATTTCTCTTATTTCACGACTGTAATTTTCTATAGAACTGCATTTCTATACTAGACATTTACTCCTAGATTTCACTACTTTCCTCCCTATACCATTCGGAAAGACTAATCGGCCTGCGGATTTTTCGTACACATATCGCGTATGCAAGAGGGTGTTTCAGTGTGCAGCACTCGGTATCGAACCCCATTCTCTGTCCCATGGAACAAGAGAGGTCCCTGTGCATACCCGCAACTTATACCAAGACCCCTTCAATATGAGACTTTTTCTGTAAAACTGAATGTAGATGGTGCTATTGCTTTGTATAGGACATACTTCCTGTATGTATTAAGAATAATCCTCGTCTCCCTGTAGTTTGGACCGTGGTTCAAAACTATTGTACAAGGTGTCCTCAGAACTTTCCCTTCGGGATATATCCCGGGACGTCGCCAATTGCCCGTTGGGTTGCTCCAATGCGACGTTAATTAACTACCTCCCTCCCTGTGGTTTGTGGGGCCGTCATCGCTCACTGGGTATGCCCACTGTGCTATCAACTTGCGAGTTGTAAGCTGCGTAGGTTGGTTTCCTCCCTGGATGTATTTCTCTTCTGTGTCAGTAGAGCTTTCCTTGTTTGTGTATGTAATGGTAATTAATTAACGTCGCTCTAGAGCAACACATCGGGTTATTGACGACGGTCCGGGATCAATCCCTAAGCTAAAGATCCGAGGACAGCAACACGTAATTATGAACCACGGTTAGATATCGAGGCAACACCTGAGCTGGCACCCCACTCTACAAACTTCCACACTACGCCAACGTGAGGACATTTGAGGCCGCAAAAGACGTGTATCAGCCCCCTTTGTACGCGACGGTCTTTTGGTTGGATTCGTACTCGCAACCCTCCGGTTGCTAGTCAGTTACTCTACCAACCGGGCCACCGTGGCACTTTGTGTATGTCAAATGCTTGATATTGTCTATCTTGTGCCTGCCTCAGCATGGCAAATATGTTCACTACCAGCACAAATATGTTCACTTCCAGCACAAATATCTTCACTTCCAGCACAAATATGTTCACTTCCAGCACAAATATCTTCACTTCCAGCACAAATAAGTTCACTTCCAGCACAAATAACCGTAGTTCAAAATTACGTGGTGTTGTCCTCGGATCTTTCCCTTTGGGATTGATCCCGGACCGTCACCAATAGCCCATTGTGTTGCTCCAGTGTGACGTTAATTGAAATACCCCCCCCCCTTTGGGATTGATCCCGGACCGTCACCAATAGCCCGTTGTGTTGCTCCAGTGTGACGTTAATTGAAATACCCCTCCAGCACAAATAAGTTCACTTCCAGCACACAAATAAATTCACTACCAGCCGTGATTCAAAGTTACGTGTTGTCCTCAGATCTTTCCCTTCGAGTTTGATCCCGGACAGTCGCCAATAGCCAGTTGTTTTGCTCCAGTGCAACGTCAATTAACAACCTACCAACTTCGAAAATTACTCTTCATTTTATGGCTGTAACACAAACATGGTATGATATTTCAATTAATTCACTTGGAGCAGCACAACGGGCTAATGATGACGGTCCGGGATCAATCCCAAGGTTAAAGATCCGAGAGCACCACCACGTAATTTTGAACCACGGTCAGATGACGAATAACAAGCATGTGTCTGAAACGCGCTTTGGCTAGCACTGCCAGCTTGCAATTTACCAAACTTCAGAGAATGGCAACGCATTTCCGCGAATTCCTCGTCAGCATGAAAAATTCATACATATCGACTTCTGAATTAAAACTTGTTGAATATGATCGCGGCTATTTAGGAATTCTATCTGACCTATTTCCACAAAATAGAATGAAATAGAGAACTAAAAAACCAATATTATATATAGTGTATCTGAAGTGATGAGATAAAACCAGGTGCTTTTGACAAAATTCCATCTTCCAGAGTGGCTGTGATGACAAAAGGCGGTTGTTCCAATTGAAGTGGTGATGGTACGGTAGGATTTCTCCCTTTTTAGCATTATTTTTATACAAATGAGTATAAGACGTTTTTAAAACGTTTTATGATTTTTTTATGGCAAAACCTGATCGATTTTTCTCGAGCAGTTTAAGAGCTGTTAATACACTCTTTAATAAATGATGCTTTTAAGTTCTTGTATACTAGAAATACTGGACGGTCACTATCTAAAACGAATACTGTTTTTAAAATATGTATTGTAGATGGTATATCTTTTGTTTCCATAAGATTTGTATTTGAATTAGTGACATTAAGTGAAAAACAAACATCGTAGACACCCCTCTAAAACCACGATTCTGCAATTTTAAATATTTTCATTTTAATTTACTTTCGATGTTCTTTTTTATTTTGTATTTTTCAAGTAATACCATAAGTACGAGTTCTATTTGGTAAACTAAACTCAAATTTAATACTTATACTTTCACCAATCCAATTTTTTCTGTAGCATTGAATCTACATGTTTTTCTAGAAACATTAATTTTGTAGATTCGTGCTTCAAGCGTGATACCGACACTTCGTTTCAAAACGTTTATAAATAACGCATTTATATTTTAGTATATTAGTCATTTATGTTTCGAACCTTGAAAGGGGCCGCAATAGCAGTTGTTCGAGTCGCGGATTTGAAACCTGTGGGTCCCGAATTCGAAATTCAATCCAGCCAAAGACCGCCGTGTACGCGGCGGCTGGTACAAGTTGAATCTCGTAGCCTCAAATGTCCTCACGTTGACGTGGTGTGAAAGTTTGGAGTAAGGTGCCAGTTAAGGTATGACCTCGACAACTGACCGTGATTTAAAATGACGAGGGGGTTCTCGAATCTTTCCCTTCGGAATAGATCCCGGACTGTCGCCAATAGCCCATTGTGTTGACCGTTGTCCGAACCTTCCCAGTCTGATTGCCCTCGTGCAGCAAAGTTAACCCGAGAACGACTAAGTCAATTAAACACTACAAAGATTTCATAGCTTGTCTGAGTGAAAGATTGTGACGCTACTGACCAGCACTTTTACTGTTTCTGAGTCATATTTTTAGTTATCACTTTGAAAGCGAAAACTGCTCCCTAGGAAAAGATACATCACATAAAAACGGGATGCGGTAGCCCGGTTGGAAGAGTAACGGATTAGCAACCGGAGAATTGCGAGTTCGAATCCAACCAAAAACCGTCGTGTACAAAAGTGGTGTATTTTCAATCTCGTGAACTCCAATGTCCTCACGTTGGCGTGGAGTGCCAGCTCAAGGTGTGACCTCATCTGACCGTGGTTCAAAATTATGTGGTGTTGTCCTCGATCCTTCCCTTCGGGCTCGATCCCGGATCGTCGCCAATAGGCAGTTGTGTTGCTCGAGTGCGACGATAATTAAAATAACTACCTACCCACATTTAAATACATTGGCAGGGCTTTGACTTGACAACCTAACACGCAATGCTGGAAATTTACGTAAGCAATCTATGAATTGAGAATTATATTGATCCAGATCCAGATAAATGTCAAACGAATTTTTGTCGCTTTATTTTCCTGTTTTATTGAATGATTAAACTTCGGATGTGCAATTCGCTGTTCGGATTGATCAATATGGCGTGTTTAGCTGAATAAAATTACGCATGCAATGTTTACAAAATTCCGATTTCCTCCGCAATGCGGTCGTTGAACTCACGGCTTTTCGGTGTAAATGAATGCCTTCGATTTGAAACGTCAATGATTTTAATGAAAATCTTACAAAACAAGATTGATTTTTGTAACTGAGTCACATTCTATTTTTATAGAATCTGATGTATGATATATATAGGGTTTTTCAATGCAAACAGACTAGACGAATCGCGAAAATTTTACTTCCTCTACCCATTTTATCTCAGTAGTAACAACCGCAGTAGCCTGGTTGGAGGAGTAACAACCGGAGTTCGCGAGTTCGAATCGAACCAAAGGCCGTCGTGTACAAAGGGGGCTGGGGCACGTTAAATCTGCCGTGACCGCCAATGTCCTTACGTTGGCGTGGTGTGGAAGTTTAGAGAGTGGGGTGCTAACTCAGATGTTGCCTCGTCATCTCGCCGTTCAAAGCCACGAGGCGTTTAAAATGACAAGGAGAGAAATGTACCGAGGGTGGAATCGATCGCGCGACGCCTACAACTCGCAGATTGGTAGCGCACTGGGTAAACTCACTAACCTATGACCACCCTGGGGATTTACGAGTACTCAGTGAAAGGTATTTGACAGGTAAGACAAATTTAAAAATTTATTTAGGCGGGGATTTTGCAAAAAAAATCATGAAAACTTTGGCATTCTACGCAATGAAATAATAGTGTAATTTTCATTTAACTACAACAAAGTCCAATTGTGTAGTACAAAGCTGCTTTATAGGAAAAAATAAAGTATTCGTAATAGTTAAACTATGGCTACTTACCGAAGACAACACCTCGTGATTTTGAACCACGGTGAACTGACGTATCAACATCTGATTTGGCACCCCACTCTCCAAACTTCAACACCACATTTGACATTGAGGACATTGTGGCTGCGACAGATTTAACGTGCAGCAGCCCCGGCGTACACAAAGGTTGGACCGAATTTCAAACTCGTAATCCTTCCATTGCTAATCCGTTACTCTTCCAACGGGGCTACCACGGCCCAATGTGAGGCCGTCATGGCTCAGGAGTATATCCACTGCGCTAGCAACCTTCGAGTTGTAGGAGGTGCAGGTACGATTCCTGTCAGGTGCATTCCTCCCTGGGTGTATTTCTCTCTTCTGTGTCAGTATAATTTTCTTTGTGTCTATTACTTAAAATTGCATTGTGTCTGTCACAGCATAGCCAAATATGGCACTTGCGCCATAAAACCCCAACAAACCAAACCTCCCTGTGTGTATTTCTCTCTTCTGTGTCAGTAAAACTTTCATTGTATCTATAACTTAAAATTGTATTGTGTCTGGCGCAGCATAGCCAAATATGGCACTTGCGCCATAAAACCTCAACAAGCCAAACCTCCCTGGGTGTATTTCTCTCTTCTGTGTCAGTAAAACTTTCCTTGTGTGTGTCTGTTAATTGATATTGTATTGTCTGGCGCAGCATGGCCAAATATGGCACTTGCGCCATAAAACCCCAACAAACCAAACCTCCCTGTGTGTATTTCTCTCTTCTGTGTCAGTAAAACTTTCCTTGTGTGTGTCTATTACTTGATAGTGTATTGTGTCTGGCGCAGCATCGCCAAATATAGCCCTTGCACCATAAAACCCCAACAAACCAAACCTCCCTGTGTGTATTTCTCTCTTCTGTGTCAGTAAAACTTTCTTTGTGTGTGTCTTACTTGATATTGTTTTGTGTCTGGCACAGCATGACCAAATATGGCCCTTGCGCCATAAAACCCCAAAACTAACCAACCAACCGCGGCCCAATGTACACAAGGAAGACATCCCGATTCATACCCACCTGCTCAAATCCATGCACAGATCATGACAAACGACCCACCCTTGAGCAATATGTCACACAATTCAACACCACAATTCACTCCGGAATTAAACCCAATACCCAACACGAGACCTCAAAAATCGCGGAACCTCATCCCTCGATCATTCAAGGCGTGCCCACGGCGGACAGATTGGGACAATTCCCCCGACCCTCGTTCGGACGAGTTAATGGATTCGTCCTCTTTTCCGCTATCAACCCCAATGATGGGTGCCCGGCGATAACGAGGGAGCAAATTGGAACGGACGGATTCAAACAGACCCCTGGGACCGCGCTTCACCCACGATAGATAAAAAGGGGTTTATGCCCCGCCTAATAACGGTGGTTGGGGGGATGCCTAATTTTAGTCGACTCTCTTTATCCGTTTATGGGATTTCCTTTGATCTTTTTTCTCTTCGATCTGGGTGGTTTTTAAGTTTTCTTTTTCAGAACAAACAATTTTTTTTGCCATCGTTAATAGGACCGCGATAGCCTGGTTGGTTTCGGGGTTGGGATCGATCTCAAACCTCTGCAGAGGACTTGAAGTTACAGTGCCGTATGGGGTATATGAAAGTAGAAAGTTATGTTAATCTTGAGTGTATAAAAGATAGAAGAAATAATGTTACAGATGAGACGTCTTGATTTTGGATGTATGCTTGTAAATACGAGTTGGTTTCAATAAAATTAATTTTTAAATGTCTCGAAAACTTTTTAATGTCCAATTGATCAAAGCCAACAGGGGTTTTATGGCGCAAGGGCCATATTTGGCCATGCTGCGCCAGACACAATACAATATCAAGTAATAGACACACACAATGAAAGTTTTTACTGACAGAAGAGCAATACATCTGACATTAGCCCGGTTGGAAAAGTAAAGGATTAGCAACCGGAGGGTTGCGAGTTCGAATCCAACCAAAGACCGTCGTGTACATAGGGGGTTAAATCTGTCGTGGCCTCAAATGTCCTCACGTTGGCGTGGTGTGGAAGTTTGGAGAGCGGGGTATCGGTTCAGGTGTGACCTCGTCATCTGACCAGGGTTAAAAATTACGTGGTGTTGTCCTCGGAACTTTCCTTTCGGGTTTAATCCCGGACCGTCTCTGATAGCCAGTTGTATTGCTCCAGTGCGACGTTAATTAAAATACCTACCTATCGTTTGTAGGGGCCGCGGTAACCCTGTTGGAAGAGCAAGAGTAGGTAGTTAATTAACGTTGCACGTACAACGCAACGGGTTATTGGCGACGGTCCGGATCAATTCCGAAAAGAAAAACCAAAACCATTTTGAACCAAGGTTCAAATGACGAGAACACTTGAGCTGGCACCCCACTCTCCAAACTTCCACACCAAGCAAAGGATTCGAAGCCGGAAGTTTGCGAGTTCGAAACTCGGTCCAGCCAAAGACCGTCGTGTACAAAGGGGGTAAAATCTGTCGTGGCTTCAAACGTACTCATGCTGGCGTGATGCGGAAGTTTGGAGAGTGGAGTGCCAGCTCAGAGGTTGTTATCGTCATCTGACCGTAGTAAACGTGGCGTTCTCCTTAGATCTTTCCACTCCGGATTGATCCCGGACCATTTCCAATGATCCCTTCGTGTTGCTACAGTGCGACGTTAATTAATTACCTACCTACCCATCGTTAGTAGTGGTAGTGCCCGTCGTGGCCCAGTGGGTATGCCCCACTGGGCCCTAGCAACTTACGAGTTGTAGACGGCGCAGGTTCGATTCCTGTCAGATACGATGCTTCCCTATGGGTGCCCTCAGAATATCATCTCTTTTAGGTGGGTACAGGCTTCATGGGAATCGCGCTTCCGGGATACCCAAGCGATGTTTTTCGGCTTTCATCCCACTTTGTTCCCCAATTCCTTTTTTCCCCTTTCACGACATTTTTCACTTGACGTTGTCTTGTGTTTGTCAAAGCTTGGACACTGCGCCATAAAACTCCAAAACAACCGCCGGGCCGTCGGGCCTCAGTGGGTATACCCAATGCACTAGCAACCTTCGAGTTATAGACGGAGCAGGTTTGATTCCTGTCAGGTGCATTTATCTCTTCTGTGTCAGTAAAACTTTCATTGCTTGTGTGTCTATTGATGTTATGTCTTGTGTCTGGCGCAGCTTGGCCAAATATGGCCTTTGCGCCATAAACTCCCAAAACCAACCAACCAAAGACCGTCGTTCACGTGGTGGTTCGTGAGCTTTAAATCTGTCGTGACATCAAATGTCCTTACGTTGGCGAGCTGTGGAAGTTTGGGGAGTGGTGTGTCTGATTACGATTTGTGACGAATTAATCACGTGTAGCGATCGCCATACATGTTTTGACATGAATACGTCTTTAAAGTCAGATAACTGGAAAGCTGAGCGTTACGAAAACATGGGCATCGAGTTTGGTTTAATAATTTCTATGTTATCCACGCGAACCAAACCAACCTAGTATCATTCGATATCTGAGGGAACAAAGATTTGTTAGTGACATTGAGTACGCGATAAGCGGGAAGGGAGGGTAGAAATGGCGTACTGAGGACTTTCCGTTTGGGGGCCGCGCAAACTTCAAATCAGTTTAACTCGGGACTGAAGCTCAGAGACGTCGAAATGAGTCTCAAACAAAAGTTAACGTCGAGATCTGTTGATTCTCGAGTGAAATCGAATGCTGTGTTGGTTGTGAAACTGGATCTCAGTTGAAAATTTTCACAATTTTGGCATATACTAGTCGAAAAGCCAAGCAGAAATACGTCGAACGTAGTCTAAGTGGAAAAGCAACTCGTCAGCTTTCGATGAACACTGAATTGATTACCTAATTCGTCTTTTTTCGTTTACTGCACCCAAATAAATACTATGCACTAACGAGATGCATTCACATAAAACCTTACTGCCGTGCTCTTACTTAGCCCACCCCGTCATCTGACCGTGATTCAAAATTGCGTGGTGTTGTCTTCGGATTTGTCCTCCCTTCGGAATTGATCCCGGACTTTCGCCAAAAGCCCGTTGTGTTTCTCCAGCGCGACGTTAATTAAAATACCTACCGACTCAGCCCACCCGATTTTTTTGCCAATGGTAGTCCTTACGGCCACCAACTCCCTTCGAGCCTAACCACCTTCGCTCAAATAGACTCCCTCAAGGACATGTGCTATCTCGCTGGATTCGCACTAGTTTCTCTTGTGCGAAACAGTGTCTGCGAACAGCCCTGTGATGCTTCACCAAGATATCTGGATATCCAAGATATCAAAGTTTTTGGAACGAACGCAAAGATGGAGATTAAGATCGTGGACGCTGATATATGGACGCTGTTCCATAGTTTATTGTCACAAATGGATTATTTCCCCCTACATCAGCCCTGTGGATGCGTCTGACACTAATCACTGCTTGTGGTGTGTTATAAGGTGATGTACCATCCATCAGTAGCGTTGCATAACGCTTGCTTCTTGGCATACGGAGATGAATTTTAGTATGAAAGATGCGTGAATGAAGGGGCGGTTTGATTTTTTCCTCCGACTGTACATTTAGTCAGTCAAGGAAACTTCTCGAACCATGACGATGTAAATGTCAATACGGGATCTGTAACTCGACAACGAAATACACTGCTTGTGTGAGAAAATGCCACACCATAAAGATACGAATACAGTGTCATTCAAATTGCAGAGTGGATGTAGTATATGTGCAAGTTATGGTAATTGTGAGGTTCTCTGGCCAACACACGGAGAAACGTTGGCCGGAAGGAACCATTGGATCCCCGAAGGACGTTGGCATGGTATCTTTGAACGGTCATCCGGTCTAGAAGAAAGAACCCATGAAGAAGTGTCATTCTGGTAACGTATATGATAAAGAACCACAAAAACGCGTTGAAAGTGGTTACAATAATGATTAAAATTTCTGGACAATCACACGAACCGCGGCATAAGCAGACAACCAGCACGTGAAACCGTCATTCAAGAACTCGTTATTCCCACTTGTCTTTGAACATCCTATTTTTTAGGTTCAGCCTGTTTCATATCCTTGTTTGTATGTAAAAATTAAATACTTTTTTCTGATGTTTGGCTATCAATGTGAGTAGTTTGGTCTGTTTTGATCATTCCTTCATGGCGTGGAATTTCTGTCAGGTGAGCATGGATTTCATCTCAAGCGCAACAGACCTTCGGGGCACATGTTCTTTAGGAGTGTACGGGCTTCACGAATCAGTACTATGTGGGACTCTATAGCGTCAAATCCAAGATGGCCGCCGTTTGATAAGGAAACGAAGTACATAAGAGAGGGGTGAGATAACAGAAGGAACCGAGTTAAACACGTAGTCACCGATAGGATACAATCTTAAGTAAATGAGAAGCTTTTAAACGCATTGCTGTTTAGGAGAATGATGTTGTTTTTCTGATTGTGAATAAAGCAAATGAATGAAACTACATCACCCAATGAATCACATGTGACATGCTTGAACTGGAACTTTCTATAGGGGTTTTAGCTATGAAATAGTGACGAAGGGATTATCTTAATACTCTAACATTGGAACTAGGAACATAAGTAATTGAGGCCAACCGATTGTATGGGAAGGATTTTAATCGTTTGAACACTGTTAGATAGAATTTATAATACGAAAACCTTTTTTTATATTTTAATGAATTTATATACAACATGAGCTTGAAGAAAATGTGCATGCTTTAGGGTGAATGTTTTGTCGGGAAATCATTACTGCAACTCGAAGGGAGGACTCTGAGATCTGAATAGGATACAAATGCATAACGGTGTATGAAACATTACATTTTTAAGTAAATAAGAGGTAAGTAACCAGAGATTTATAGTATGCATATTATAAGCGATGGCAAGGAAACGTATAAGATTGATATTATTAGAAGCCTCTGGAACTTGGGACAATATGACTAAAGTATATGTGCGACAAATGTGGGAAATTGTTTTATCGATTAGATGCAATCTTAGGCAAATGCATTTTACCAAAGGTTTGTAATGGTAAATTATCAGATTGAAATTCTAGAAGCCTCTGGAACTTTTGAGAATACAACTAAGGATTGTTTTTGCACGTGTAAGTTAATTAAGATAAAACAGAAGGAACGGAGTTAAACACGGAGTCACAGATAACGATAGAAACGATTTGATAAATAAGAGGCTTTTTAAAGCATAGTTGAAGCATGAACTTATATGTAAATATTTTCTTGGGTCTTTGAATTGCATTGTTTCTTTTTAGGGGGTTTTCTGCCCTTTTACTGTTTTTAAATAAATCATGGATTCTAAGGACATTAGACCTATAAAGAAAATGCGTGCAGACAAAGAACTGTGTTTGCAGAAATATTGTAAAGATTCTTTATGTTATGAGTGGTAAATTGGTTTACAGATCGTGAAGGCTGGGCATATTTTCGTCGATTGGAAAACGAATTAACGTACTTAAAGAAAGAGGAAACTACTATTGAAATTTACGGTAAAAAATATACTGTGCCTCGGCAACTTATAGCATACGGAGACGTAGGAATAAGTTATACCTTTAGTGGATCTCGTATTGCAGCCAAGCCTTGGTCTCCTTTACTATTGGAAATTAAGGCAGAAGTGGAACAAATAATTGGTACAAGATTTAATTTTGTGTTGGTGAACCGTTATAAAGATGGTAAGGACTGTATAGGTGCCCATAAAGACATTGAGAAGGACTTGGATCTTAATGCACTCATAGCGTCTGTTTCATTTGGACAGAAAAGGCAATTTGTGTTTTCTAGAAAGAACTACAGTTCCTTAAAAAATGTTTTGGAAAATGGAAGCTTGCTTGTGATGAAGTATCCAACAAACCATTTTTGGTTTCACAGCTTGCCCCCTTGGGAATGCATTATGCCCTAGAATAAACTTAACGTTTCGTAAAATTATTGTATAAAGCAGCGATAAACCACTTATGTACCCCCGAACTAAAACTCAGTGACGTACACTAGACGATATTTGGCAACGTTGCAATTGATCTTTGCCTTTCTGAATAGTATTTTTATAAATGCTTATATCTTGTTTTTAAATAAATTTTTTAGCGTGTCTTACCACATATACTGTATTTAGGATTTTTTTTATTACATAGTTTTATAAATTGTCTTTTCAAATGCAAGATCTGAAATGAAATTTTTCTTTGCTATAAAGATTTATGTTTTTTAAGTTAGATGTTTTTACTCAAAAAATAATTATACATTAGATGTTATAGCACATATTTTTAATGCAGAAATTTTGTTTTAAGTATTGTACACACATAAGTAAGAGTAAACTTTTGAAACTTTACAAGACCCGTACTATGAACGTGCACATTTTGAAAAAGTTATAATTGTATTGAAATCGTTTATGCTATAAAATCTAAACCAAATGTTATTTTTTAATTAATCTTTGCTTGCCTATTTTTTTACTTTAAATAAACCTTCCTAAATTTTGGTGATTTAATTTTTATTATACAGATTTACAAACTGTTTTTGGATGAAATATAAAGATTTATATTTTTAAAAGTTGGATACTATTACACATATTTTAATACTGAAGATTTAAAAAAAAACGTTTAGCAATTGAGAAATATGTACTTTAAATATTATTATAAACATTTAAATGCAATTTGCTTTTTATTTTTAATTTTACAATTAAGACATTTTTTAAAAGTTTGATTCTTAAAGTGTTTTATGCATAGTAAAAAATATAATTATAAAAACCTGTAAGAGTAATTTTTTTGCTTTTATTTGAAACTTTACAAGACCCATACTATTAAGATGTTTCCTTGCACATTTGAAGTAGTGAAAAATAGAATTAAAAAGCCATTTGTTTTTGAAGTTCTAAACGAAACGTTCCTCTTTTAATGCTTTTTTTTGCAAACCATGCATTTTACTAAATATGAACTTCCTTTTATTTGAAACCTTATGCATATTGTGCAGTTTAAATTGCAGAGCAAAATTCCAATACTGTACGAAGCTATGAAGTATTTTACAAGATACTTCATACTGTTCTCTTAATTTACATCTAATTCATTACTACGTTAAAATGGATAGCATGTGGGGTTTCTGTTTTAAAAATAATGTGTGCACATCTGTGCTGAAAAGCAAATTAACTTTTGCCTTTTGATATTTGATGCATAATCTAATGCATAAATATTTACGCACACCGCTGATAGTTTTACACATGAGTAAAATTAAATAATAACTAAAAATTTTAAGTATTAGTGTGAATTTTAAAATGAACAAATATTATTGACATATTGGATTAAATCTGAATTCTATGTATTCTTAAAACAACTCTGCAAGAAAAAACAGACACTTAAACAGATTGAAGGAAGTCACATGGAAACAAAGTAAATTAGAACACTTTTTAATAGAAAAAAAACATTATGATTCATATATTTTACAAAACTAATACATTGTAGTAAAAAAACTTATTTTTTTTACATACTTGCATTTTTTAAGAGACATGTTTACGACGAGCCAATTATTAAATGCCATCACCTCAGCTTTGGAGCAATGCAAATTATTTTTGTGATGACCACATGGTAGTTTTTGGATCTTTTTGTTGCTACTTAGAGCACATAGTACATCGAATTTGGGACACCCATATTGTTCCAAGTTGATATTCGGAATATTCAATGCATTCAATGCACGAAGAGTCTCTCAACGTGTCCTATGTACCGAACCAATATTTTACATAAAATTAAAACGTACCATTTGTTACTAAACAGTCTATTTATTAGTACATGTAGTAGATACAATTTCAAGTGATATACTGAACACATTGGAAGAATTGTAAAAGGGTGGTTTTGAGTTGAATGTCATGAAATTAACACTTGTGCAATTTCTTGTCTTGTGCTAGACTTGTGCAACAAAGTCTAATTAGGAAGTTTAAGACTCTAAAACCCTAAGACTTTTATCAAGGACTTGTGGAAAAAATCGTGTAGGAAAGACCTTTTTACCCCTTATAAATATATTGACTATTTTTATTATTTGTTCATTACATGTTAAACTTATTTACTAAAGAGGAATTTTAAAATGCCTTAAAAAAGGAGTTACTAAATGCTTAGGAAAAATGTGTAAATGTACTTTAATGCAAGAAAAAGAAGGCTTGAATTAAATATTCATTTTGCGATTATTTTTAGTACTTGTCAATCATCTTGGTGCATTGTTTATTTTCTAAATTAAACCTTTTGTACTTTTAAATCTTAAAACAAAAAGAAAGGAAAAGTAACCATCTAGAAAAGTAAACACCAAATCAAAAAAAACCATTTTTACCTATCTTTTCTTATTAATTTTTTACCTTTGCCTTTTTTTGTTGTTGAATAAACATTGTCATACAAAATTAGTATAATTGTTGTGTAGAATACTTTTTAAAAACACTGAATTGAAGAAAAAAATAATTTATTGAAAAAAGAATCAACAGTTTATATATTTGTAACAACATATCTTACAGGTCTTTTACATACATCTCTCTAACAGTATTGAAAATATCTGTGGTATTCAAATTCTCAAACAAATTTTCCTCCATTATTATGTAATAAAAGTTTAACAGTTTATTGCTGTCTTACAAAATTAATAGCAAACTCTTTCCAGTTAACAGCACATAAAGCAAGGGCGAAAAATTCGCAAAAGCGTTCGTCAACGCTCATCGTCATACATTTGTGTACAGATTGATTGACAATTTCATTCTTACAGCCTAAACAGTCAAAAAGAATATTTATAATTTTTCACACAATATCCTTTAGGCACTTTAGAGAAGCTTTGTCTTCTCTTCAACAATCAGATTTATTGGTATCACCGCAGTAAGGTTTGTAACTTTCACCAGGAAAACATTTTTTGATTTCCAGTTTCACATAATATGGCAACAAATACGTCAAAAGCGATATCTTCAATGCATCTAACACATTGCCGTAGATTTCACAGTTTAAAATACTGATCAGAATTCATAAACACACAGTTGGGCGAGAACTGAAAAGTATAATTTCTTTTCTGAAATACACGTTGTAAAACTAAGTGCATTTCTCCCACATCAAACACTTTAGAAAGGCAGACTTCTTTTTCTATAACTTTAAAGTCGGAGGCAGTTGCAAAAGCGAAAAATTTGCTCAACTTTTGCATTAGAATGTACCATGTTTTTGGATGCAGGGAAACAGTCCTTTGTTGGTTTCAAGACATTGTTTTCATCCAAAGCAAATTTACGTATGTGAACACGTGTGGAATCGTTGGAGTTATTGATTTAGCACGAATAAATAGTCACCAAGGTGAAACACATTGTCAGGAAGTGATTGCATCGTCAAACTTAAGCTTTCCCTTGGAAACACCTGATCGTTGAAATACATTCTTTCACGCACTTTGGGTCGATTTGTAAAACGCATCATTTTCAGAACTTTGAGGTACACGTTTGCTGGGGGGGGGGGGGGGGCTTCTGGTAAACATGGAGGTCGCGATCTCAACACGGACAAGAGATTTTTCTCTTTTCTTGGGCTCGGTTGGAAGAGTAACGGATTAGCAACTGTTGGGTTGAGATTCGAATCCAATCAAAGACAGACGTATGCAAAGGGGGCTGGTGCACGTTACGTCTGTCGTGATCTTAAATGTCCTCACGTTGGCGTGGTGTAGGAGTTTGGAGAACGGGCTCAGGTGTGACCTCGTCATCTGACCGAGGCTCAAATTTACGTGGCGTTGTCCTCGGGTTTGATCCCGGACCGTCACCAATTGCCAGTTGTGTTGCTTCAGTGCGACGTCAATTAAAATACCTACCTTTCTCCTGCCCGTCATTTCTTTTCACGATTACTTGCCATTGCCTTTGTTTGGCGCAGCTTGGCCAAATATGGCCTTTGTACCATAAAGCCAATCAACCAAGCCCAGAAAACAGCACTAATTTGAAGCTGGATCCTGCTAAGGGTCTGGTGTTAATGGGTGGTGTACCGGCGAACGGGTGTCTGACGAACACAATAAATCAATCAGATACAGAAATCAGAACAGCGGCTTCATGCTATTTCTTCCGATCGGTCGGTTGGAGAGTGAGGTGCCTGCTCAGGTGTTGAACTTGTCCGACTGATTCAAAATGACGAGGTGTTGTCCTCGGATCGTTCCCTTCGGGATCGACCCCGGACTTCGCCAATAGCCCATTGTGTTGCCCTGGTACGCTGTTAATTAATTACCATTACCACCATGACTAATTAATTGCCTCACCACATCTTCGAGACAACCGTACCTCCAACAACCACAAGAGGTTTAACTCTCCAAGTGGTTTCGACGAGATATCTCGTGCATCAAGATCTGACCAATGGTAGGTACGGTTGGAAGAGTAACGGACTAGCAACTGTAGGGTTGAGATTCGAATCCAACCAAAGACAGACGTATGCAAAGGGAGCTGGTGCATGTTACATCTCAAATGTCCTCACGTTGGCGTGGTGAGGATGTTTGGAGAGTTTGAAGCTTGGATGCTGACCTCGTCATCTGACCGTGGTTCGAAATTACGATGTGTCCTATGATCTTTCCTTTTGGGATTGATCCCGGACCGTCGTCAATAGTTCGTTGTGTTGCGACGTTAATTGGACCTCGTCCATCAAGATCTGACCAATTTTTGTAAATACGATATATCATCATGAATATACGCCGATTTTATTATGACGACAAGATCAAGATCTGGTCAGTTTTACTACTGACAAGATACCAAGTCGAGACAACTACCAGGTGAGTTTGGTGTGTTGTGAGGTGAAACCAACACTACACTAGAAAAATCTCGCGACGCTTAGGATTAAAAGTGAATTGTATTAATTGTCCTTTTAGAAATTAAACAGCGACGAATCTAGTTGACATAAAGTTGTCTAAATCTAAACATGACCAGCTAAACAATCGCGTCGTCCTCAGTTTTCAATATAACCCCACTGCTACAAAAGAGGGAGTTCCGATCCGTGTTCTACGGACGACTCCAGACCCGTGCGGACAGTTCAATACTAGCATCCATCCGACACCTATTGCTAAAGAGGCACGCGTGTGATTGTTTAATGGTCCATTGTTAAATGGCGTCGTCCCATCCGATCGCATTTCGTCATCCCTGTTGTCGCGGGAAGAGGAAGGTTGTCCCGTAGGGTGTGTCCACGAAAGAACTTTTGTGACGTCACAGGGGCGGGGCGTACGGATCGATGGGGAGGAAGAAGACGACTTTTTTCCCACTCCTCGGACACCAGGTATCGGAAGACAGGTGGACGACAAAGACCTTCCGGCGAACCGGACACAGGTAATTAGCTCGTTTTTTTTTTTGCGCGACACATTGCCGCGGAAAGGATATTCTTTTTTTTTCTTTCCCATTGTAAAACGCACCTGTGGATTCAGTCATGTTCCACAACAGGATTTGGTGTTGGGAAGTATCGGAGTGAAAAGTTTATATCCCCTTTTAAAAAATGTGAAAAAGGTGAGGGGTTTATATGGGGGTCGTGTACAGAGGAAGGGCTGCAGGAGTCTCCTTTTCCTCTTTTTATGAAAAATGCCCTTTGGCAAGAATGTGGATAATGAAATTTTGTGAAGCAGTTTGAATTACAAAATGTCTAGTAACATTGTGTTTAAGGTGCACTAGAAAACACGAAAATCGACCAGAATATCAATAATTTTTCATTAATTTAAAATATTTTCCAACTTAGCTTTTAAACGATACCAAGATCTTGTGAATATTCGAAATAGTTTTCCAGTTACAAGGGTTTTCGTTAGGTAGTCGCCATATACGAGTACAAATTTGTTTCCAAAACTTTAAACTCAATTTCTGAAGAACTGTGTTTTTGCAATATGATGCTTAGTTCGAACAGTGATAACTCAACAACGAATTGATCTATTATAATTATTTTTGTGTCATTATAATCTATGTAATACAGTGGGTGTTTTGACGTTCGGTCAAAGGTTTTCGTTCAGAAATACATTTTTAGTTGAAATTTAATTGTCGAAATTGAAAAAATTCTTAATTTTTTTAGACTCGGAGAAAAAATCTAATTCAAAACCGCTGGTTCAAAAAACCCGCTAATTATATCTAAATTAGATAATCATTGATTAGTTTAATCTGAATTTTACACACTGAAATGAGTTTAAGCACAAACCAATGACCTATTATAAAAAATTGTATTTTAAAGTTAGAATTTAAAAAATCTTCTAGTGTATACGTACACCATAGAATTATTACCTGCGAGTAGTAGACGACGCAGGTTCGATTCTTCCCTGGGTGTATTTCTGTCTCTGTAAAACTTAGTGTGTGCATGTCCATTGCTGGATATCGTATTTCTTGTGTCTGGCATCGCATGGCCAAAAACTGCCCTTGCGCCATAAAAACCCAACCAACCCTACCTGGGTGTATTTCTCTTTTCTGTGTCAGTAAAACTTTCATTGTGTGTATGTCCATTACTTGATGTTGTCTGTCTTGTGTTTGGCGTAGCATGGCCAAATAGGACCATTGCGTCATAAAACCAAATCCAACCAACCATATAGAATTTTGTTCCGCCATATTCAAAAGTAAGTTGCCTACATTGTAACTGAATGGTTTGCGCTCTTAACCGCGGCTCTATAGCTCCGGAGTTCGAATCCCAGTATGAACATGTATGATAATAGTCCTCCAGAATTCACTTAAAGACGGTCCCGATCTAATGGAGGGTCCTGTCTTAGTTGGTTTACCCACTGCTCTAACTTGCGCGTTGAAGGCAGAGCAGGATCGATTCCTATAATTTACCCTGGGTGTGTATTTCTGTCAGTAAAACATTCCTCATGAGTGCATGTCCATTTACTTGACGCTGGTTTGTGTCATAAAAGAACCCAATCATTTAAAAATGAATTGCCTGTATTGTAAATGAGTGGTCTGACCTCTCGCATTGAGTTTAAATCTCAGCATGGAAGTTCTTATTTCGGAATCTACTTCAACATTTGGGTCCCGGACTAATTAGTTTTCGTGTAGCAAAGAATCAACGCAGAGCGACAAACCTAACCAAGAGTAAGTTCTTTGAAGGTTGAAACTGGAATCTTCGACAGTAAGCACTGTTCCTAACAACCTGATCTTTTCAAAGGCAACTTTTGCTTAGCATTTTCCCTGTTAATATGAGTTGTAGGCGGCTCAGGGTATATCTCTGCAAGTAAAACTTCCCTCTATGTCCATACGGTCGACGTTGTTTGGCGCAGCTTGGCGAAATATCACCCTTGCACCATGAAATCCAACCAACCATTCCTGTTAATATAGTTGCATACATTTGAGAGAATTCTTCGAAGTTCATTTTTAATTTTCGTACTACACGATTAAATGTAAGAATGGAATATGCGCACAAAGTATTTAAAGAATCTTTCGTTCTCTAAAAATAAATTCAGTTGTCTCCTTTGCACTCCCAAGTTCCAGCAAAACCTATAAAAAGCTCTGACAAACTCACAACTGTTCTATTCAGCTACAAACAAATACTTCACAAGACATTGGGGACCTTCCACTCCAATCACTCCCACTTCGTACCCTTTTCTCTCAATTTGACTCCAAGTCTACTATCCCGATACCGGAGCGATACATATATCTTGACATTTATTAAAGTTTATTAAGCAATTTAATGCATGATTTGGTTTGAATGACTCACCTGAATATTACAATTTTATGTAACAACTTAGATAATCAACCGGCAAAAATGCCCATAAGTTGATACTCGTATTAGTTTTCTCCAGGCCTTGAAGATATGGATAACCAGTCAAAAATATTTTATTGCTGTAATACTCTTCAAACGTCTAATTTCGAAACACATCAAAAGTAAATTTTGTTGGTGACGTTAATGCTTGATGATGGATATTTCGAGACATTTTAAGAAATTCTGAATACTCGCTCGAGTACTATCCTGTATATTTAATGAATTGTCTCGCAAAGACGGAAAGAAACGAAGTCAAAATTAAGGTGTCAGTCATATTTAAATTAGTGTATAAAACAGCATTTCGACAGATGTAGTATAATTTTGATTCGATCTTGAAGAAAATAAAAAAATGAGTATAGAACATGCTATAAGTTAATTTTTCTTTTAATGTATTGTTGGAAGAGTAACGGACTAGTAACCGGAGGGTTGCAAGTACAAATCCAACCAAAAATTGTCGAGTACAGGGGGGCTGTTGCACGTTAAATCTGTCGTGGCCTCAAATGTGCTCATGTTGGCGTGGTGTGGAAATTTGGAGAGTGGGGTACCAGCTCAGGTTGATCCCGGACCGTCGCCAATAACCCATTATGTTGCTCCAGTGCTACGTTAATTAAAAATACCTATCTACCATCAATAGAACTACATTATAACGTAATGAAAATAAATCTACCTTGGTAGAAAAAGGGCCAATGTTCACTTTTCAAGGTTTTGGTAACTGCTGATTTTTGTAATTATAATTTTTATTTTTAGTACGGCATACAAAAGATACTTTCCAATGCTTTGATACTTTCATAATGTATTGACAGGACGTTGATTGTTTTGGGTTTTTTTATGGCGCATGTTTGGCCATGCTGCGCAAGACGCACAATATCAAGTATTAAACATTCACACAATTAAAGTTTTATTGCCACAGAAGAGGTAGGTATTTGATTAACGTCTCACTCTGAGCAACACAACGGGCTATTGGCGACGGTCCGGTATCAATCCCCTAACGGAAAGATCCGAGGACAGCATCATGTAATTTTGAACCACGGTCGGATGACGAGGCAACACCTGAGCTGGCGTCCTAATCTCCAACCAGCGACGGTCTGTGATCAATCTCGCAGGGAGGCCACAAAAGAGGAATCGCCCCTACATTGTTAACTGAACGACATTGTCACTTTCTATTGTAATTTTCATTTCCTTGAAATTATTTGTGAACGTTACTCAAAATCAGTGAATTTGAAATTATGCCCTTTTTCTACCAAGGTACAGAAATGTAAAAATCTAGTAATTTACCACTTATTCAAACCGTTTAAAATCAGATTTTAAAGAGCTGAATTTTGAGCTGAATTTTAAAAGCTGATCTCGTTTCTTTTCCTTCTAATTTTCATTTCAAACTTATTAAACCAGGATTACACTATTGTTGCTATAATTTTTTATAAGATGACTTTTTTGAGTATACTGAGTTAAGGTTTGAATTGTGGCGTTTTTCAATTGAATATAATGAAATGAGTGAGTGAATGTGCAGTAAGCGGTTCTTCAAAGTAACATAACATCTGTGAAGTACATAAAACATACTCTGAAATAATTTGAACACATTATTTAACCATCTATCTTAAATATTTGAATTGGTCCCATAAGTCTAAGTGTTGTAGACCAGAAAAATCTAATAATACTTTTAAAACATTATCTCTGCTATATTTTGACTACACGCTATTTAATCAGGAAAAGTACTTAGTATAATGAGTTAGGGTTTGAGCCGCGTGGTTTATTCCAATTGAATAGCTGTAAGTGGTTCCTCAAAGTCAATATATTCAATTAAAATACGTCATACTATTCAATCCAGTCAATCAGTATACTCACTATACTAAGTTTAATAACACTACTAAGTTACTATAAGTACGATTGAGTATAGTGTAGACCAAATATAGCAGAAATAGGACTTAAGATTTTTCTGGGACTACACCACATAAGTAGACTTACGGAACAATTCAAATATTTAAGTTAGATAATTAAATAGTGGATCCGAATTATTTTAAAGTATGTTTTAAGTACTTCACCCAATGTTACAGTATTACATACTAAGTACTGTTTTGAGTATACTGAGGTTGTGAATCGTGTGGAGTATTTCAGTTGAATATGGTGTAGTAACACTTGAAAATGACTGAAGGAAAAATATGTAGTGAAACATTGCTCTTTAAATAAACCTGCTGTCGAAAGCAAAAAAACAGTGAAAATGCATACAATGAAGCACCCATCTTTAACTGGATGCAATTACTCTGGATGTCCATAAAAGGATGATAAACATTTATTTTATTACTTCTCTAGAAATACGAGGTTTTAATTATTTTTTCTGCAATCAGAAATAAGAACTTCGGAACATTAAAAATGACCTGATTTATTGTGTGTATTTTTATTAGTGGTCGTATGTTTTGTCTAAAAATATAACAGATGATATTTCATAAGGAGTGTTAAATTTTTCTGATCTTCAATTCCTAGGTAGAGATTTACGGACCAATTTCAAATATTTAAGTTGAATAATTAATGTGTCCGAATTATTTCAAAGTGTTTTTATGTACGGTTAACATGTTAAGTTACATACTACCATACTTAATACTTATTAGTACTTAACATACATTATTTAATTATGCAACTTCACTCAAAAATACAATAATAAGAATAAGTTGCCTATCTGAAAAATGTTTCATCGAAAAATGATTTGGATTTTAAAGATATAAAAATTGTTTTTCGAAATAATTCATGTCTTAACACTCTTGGTGATTATCTTGCAATTATTATCGAATCTTAAGGGAAGAGATATCGTCATTTGAAGAAAAACTGATCAGATCTTAATGGACGAGATATCTCGTCATTAGAAGAAAAACTTATCAGATCCTGATCTCGTCATCTAAAAATTGGCAGTATCTTGATGGACGAGATATCTCGTCATTAGAAGAAAAATTATCAGATCCTGATCTCGTCATCTAAAAATTGGCAGTATCTTGATGGACGAGATATCTCGTCATTAGAAGAAAAACTTATCAGATCCTGATCTCGTCATCTAAAAATTGGCAGTATCTTGATGGACGAGATATCTCGTCGAAATCACTTGGAGTGTTAATTAATGCCTTTGAATTATTTTTTTTATTAAGTTCAAATAAACAAACTTATGCACCTTTTTCATGATAAAACTAATGACTATTCCAAGTTTACTTTCTTGATTATTTTATCAACTACTTCAGATTGCTTCTTATTTTACTCTAAAAACTGCTATATAAATTTGAAACATTTAACTTATCACAAAATGTATTTGTTACGTTGGTTTTCAAAGTCGATCGAGTTTGCGATAGAACAAACGGGACAAAGTCTGATTAAGATTAATTCCAACAATTGTTAGCGATTCAAATTGATGCCTGGAAGCTTTCTCGAGATAATTTGTATCTTTATATTGTTTCGGCATACTTAAACTTTATCTGTCAAGTACCCGATATCTTGTTTTGTGTTCATTTTACGGATGAACATAGGAATACATAGAACAATAGGTACAATACAATAGAACATAGGAAAATATAGGACTCAGTCGTGAAATTAAAATGGCATTGTTTTAATGTAAACGTCACTGAGTATATTTTAGTTTTCAAATAAACAAGTAGTTTGGGTGTTTTCTGTATCTGATGTCATTTCTCGTCACACGTGATGTATTGCTTACAGTGAATTTCAAATTACTTCGGATACCCCATGCGATGTTGAAATGTTGGGTTCGGATTCAAATTCAGGATCTCTCGGTCATCATGCTCGTAAAAATTAAGGGAAACAACGATTTATAAAAAATCTTTCCCAACTCATGTTTAAAATACACCAATTAAAGTGACCACTCAAAAAATTTTAAATTAAAATTTAATTCAAATATTTTTAGAAAATATATAAAATGAATTAAAATGCATTGTTAGATAATAAATTATGTTATAAAATAAATTAACTCTGAGGGGTTCACAGGCATGTATCCGTACCTTTCGACTTCCCTACATGACTTCTGGCCGCGGTAGCCCAGTTGGAAGAGTAACGGATTAGCAACCAGAGGGTTACGAGTTCGAAACTAGGTCCAACCAAAGACCAGCGTCGTGTCGTATGGTGCACGTTGAATTTGTCGTGGCGTCAAATATCCTCACTTTGGCTTGGTGTGGAAGTTGGGGTGCCAGCTCTGGTATTGACCTTGTCATCTGACCGTGGTTCGAAATTACGAGGCGTTGTCCTAGGATCTTTCCCTTCCCGATGGATCCCGGAAAGTCGCCAATAACCCGTCATATTGCCCCAGTGCAACGTTAATCAACTACCAACCAACCCTGCATCACAACTAACCCATTTTGATCTACTCTAAAAATGGATCCTTTCCTATGATTCTTTCAACAAATCGATGTAATTATTTAATCATTATCTGTGTTGTGGGTTAAAAGTATTACTACCCTATTCGGAAATCTCCTGACGCCCAGATGGTTAAAACTAATTCGATAAAACATCCCAACCATTAGAAATGTTTCGTATTCTATATGAAATTAGTTTATAACAACTTAAGATTAGCTTTGCTGATCGATTTCGTTCGTTGATCTACATCACATATCAGTCCTTTATATTTCTGGGGGTTTGAATGCTGTTTAAAAATGTCATTTAGAGTGGTAAAATTGTACTTTTAAAGAGTGTCGTTTAATGATAATTAAAGAATTGAACATACTTTATCTTTGGCAGTTTATACCATTCTGTCAAGTCTTGAAAAGTATGCCTGATATGTCCTAATGTATGGATCACGAGAATTAAAGAGAATTTTAAAAAAGGAATAGAAGTATTCCATTGTGGAAATAAATATGAAAACTTTCTAGCAGAATTCTACATTTAACTTTGCATAATTTTTCAATTTTTGCTCAATTTTCTACGAGTATCTCGAACTTTATAAAACAACTATCACAATTTCTCAAGATTGTGGGCCACGGTAGCCCAGTTGGAAGAGCATCGGAAAGGCAACCGGAGGGTTGCGAGTTCGAAACTCGAGTTCCAATCCAACCAAAGACCGTCGTGTACACGGGGGCTGGTACACGTTAAATCTGTCGTGACCTCAAATGTTCTCACGTTGGCGTGCTGTGGATTTTTGGAGAGTGGGGTATCGATCTCGTCATTTGACCGTGATTAAAAATTGCTAGGTGTAGTCCTCGGGATTGAGCCTGGACCGTAGTCAACAGCCCTTTGTGTTGCTCCAGTGCGAAGTTAATTACCTTCTTACCGCAGAAGAATGTTTCTGGTTGAAAAATGATAGTACACTGAAGTTGAAATGCTTTAACTCATAAAAGCTATTTTCTTTCAAATTGTGACATTTTAAAGTTATTAATTCATACCATACCACTCTCCAACAAGTGCGTAAGTTTTAAAAATAACATCTATCCTAACAATGGATTTTCCACAAATAAATATTCATGAGTAAATCACAATGTAAATTTAAACGTCTCGCTTTCATAAAAGGTAGAAGAATAGAAAATGGCTGAAAAATGCTTCGTATCCATTTTCCCTGTTTGCGAAATCGTGATTGTTACAGTTGCCGTTTCCCCTCTAAAATGCTTACGACGATACAAAATAGGAAAAAAAAAAAAAAAACAATGTATTGTTTTGAATTTTAAGTCAGAATTGCGGCAGAAAAATCTAAACGTAGTTTCTGTAGCATTTAAGAAAATATGTTTTACTTTAAAGTTGTGTACTCGTATCCTCTTATTGTGACTGAACTTGTACTTTTAACCTCGGCATTGTGACTGAATTTGTATTTTTAATCTCAGTATTGTGACTGAAATGCTGTTTTGCGATGGTAAAAAAGAAAGCATCCATTTTTACATTATTTTGAAGTACTCAGGTTTTCCCAAATGACAACGGGGCCGCGGTGGCCCGGTTGGAAGAGTAACGGACTTGCAACCGAAGGGTTGCGAGTTCGAATCCAGCCAAACACCGTCGTATACAAAGGGGGGCTGGTGCACGTTAAATCTGTCGTGGCCTCAAATGTCCTCACGTTGGCGTGGTGTGGAAGTTTGGAGAGTGGGGTGCCAGCTCAGGTGTTGCCTCGTCATCTGACCGTGGTTCAAAATTACGTGGTGTTGTCCTCGGATCTTTCCCCTTGGGATTGATCCCGGACCGTCACCAATAGCCCATTGTGTTGCTCCAGTGTGACGTTAATTGAAATCCCCCCCCCCCAAATGACAACTTATTTATCAATACATTTTTAATCTTTTAGGTGTTAAAGATGGTAAACCTAAGCCTATTCATATTTGAATATTTTATTTCAATTTCCCGCATTACTTTAATTTCTCTTATGGGTATGTGCACGTGCTTTACACAAGGGGGGGGGCGGTAGCCCGGTTGGAAGAGTAACGTATTAGCAACCGGAGGGTTGCGAATTCAAATCCAACCAAAGACCGTCGTGTACAAGAGGGCTGATACACGTTAAATCTGTCGTGGCCTCAAATATCCTCACGTTTCCGTGGTATGGAAGTTTGGAGAGTGGGGTGCCAGCTCAGGTGTTGCCTCGTCATCTGACCGTGGTTCAAAATTACGTGGTGTTGTCCTCGGTTCTTTCCCTTTGGGATTGATCCCGGACCGTCACCAATAGCCCGTTGTGTTGCTCCAGTGCGACGTTAATTAAATACCTACCTACCTTTACACAAGGGAACTTGGATGAGGTCTGAACTCGATCCGAACGCTACTCACTAAAACGTCTTTGTCTATATGCCTAGTATGTGTACGTTAAGTCTATATACCGGCCGGCTGTTCAGACTAATGTATGGACCGTCATGGCTCAGTAGGTTTGCCCACGGCGCTAGCAACCTGTGAGTTGTAGGTGGCACAGATTCGATTCCTGTTAGGTGCGAATCGTCCCTAGGTGTATTTCTCTCCTACGTCAGTAAAACTGTACGTCCATTACTTGATATTGTAGGTCTTGTACTTGGCGCAGCATGGCCAAATATCGCCTCTGCTCCATAAAACCCAGACTAATAATGGGTAGGATGTGAGGGGTTCGCAGTTACCAATATGAACCTCGATCAAAATTGGATATGCACGTATAAAAAAAACATTCCCTTGGAGGTACTTCGCTTCAAATCATGCAATGATATATTAGATTTGTTAAATGTTAGTATATACAGATTTAACATATTATGATGATTGTATGCTTGAAAATTTTCTAAAGCCTCGTTAGTCTATAACAAATTCCTGAATCAGCGAAAAGTAAATTCATAATACCATGGTTTTAATTAAACATAAAGATGAAAATTTTCATTTTATTACAATTTAAATATTTTAAAAAATTAATGAAATAATTTTTTTCTGATATTTTTTCATTTCCATTACGCTTTGTGCAGCAAAAAATGATCGCAGATCGACAAATCAAATTTTGCTTACTTTTTAGAGAATAACCTAGAAGTTAAAATACAGAATTTTGATTATCCGAAGTATGTGAAACGAGGTCACCTCGGATAACCAAAATCTCGGATAATACGGATGTTATAGTACAAAAAAGCTTACAGAAAAAATTACGGTATTATAGTATATTGCTAGATTCAGAAAGCAAGGAAACTTCATCTCAAATTTGGCTCTGACTATACGTACACTCGGAGCTCGAATAATCAATGTTCTAGTGTATATCTAAACATATGAGTCTGGAGAAATTCAATAATTTAGGGACATAAGTGGCTTATTTTATTTTTTAATACGAATCAATAACGAATGTGGAAAGACAGACTACATACTAAACACGCAAATCTTTGAAACATTTCTCTGTAAAAGTTGTTTCACTGCATGCTAATGTACTTTGCTGTAAAGCGGGCATGTCATGTGTCAACCGAACCTGCCACTACCGTACTTGACGAGAGTTCGAGGTATCAATTTTCTTGTAAGACTAGTTCTTCTAGTTCTGGACATCGCGAACACAGTAGCTTAGCTAAGCGGGTAAAAAAAATGCAATAAAAAATGTTTCTTTGTTACGAGTATTTTTCAATCCATCATTGCTCCTCAACATTGGGTCACGGTAGCTCGGTTTGGAAGAGTATCGGATTAGCAACTGGAGGGTTGCGAGTTCGAAACTCGATCCAACCAAAGGCCGTTGTTTATAGGGGGCTGGTGCAAGTTAAATGTATCATGTCCTCGAATATCTTCATGTTGGCGTGGTGTGGAAATTCGGAGAGTGCGGTGCCAGCTCGGGTATTGACCTCGTCATCGGACCGTGGTTCAAAATGGCTAGGTTTTTACTCGGATCTTTCTCTTCGGGATTGGTCCCGGACCATCGCCAGTATCCCGTTGGGTTGCTCCAGTGCGACGTTAATTTAAGTACCTACCTCAACTTTGGTTTTATCTTACGAAATCCTGACTTTTGACTCCTTATTTGATAACGGAAAAAAATTAAGCCTAATTTACGTATTGTAACGATTACACATAAATTTGCCATTTTGAAATTTGTGGCTTGGAATATGAAATACATTTCAGAGCAATTCTAGTGTTCGTCGCAGCTTTGCCAAATATGGCCCTTTATGCCATAAAATCCAAGTCGACCGAACTTTTTAAATGTGAATGTTAATTAAATTCGATTAATTAAGATAACCGTTAAAATAAATTAACTAGGGTGAGGTGGAGTAAGTGTGTCCGTTGATTATAAAGCGTGTCTGATTAAAGTATAGGCAGTCACCTGCTGGAAATGCTTGGAGGAGTCCCTTAGATTAGTTTCACCACTTCGAATTTCGGCAGGAAAGTCGTTTAAACCTAAGAGCACGTATGAAAAGATATACTATTGCCCCATTACAAATAAGGTTACCACTGCTACTATCTTATTGGGAACTGCCATTATCCTATTGCAAACACGACAGATTGGGCCACTGCTACTATCTTATTGGGAACTGCCATTATCCTATTGCAAACAAGACAGATTGGGACACTGCTACTATCTTATTGGGCACTCCCATTATCCTATTGCAAACAAGACAGATTGGGACACTGCTGCTATCTTATTGGGCATTCCCATTATCCTATTGCAAACAAGACAGATTGGGCCACTGCTACTATCTCATGGCAAAGAAGAACAAAGGTCATGGGTTTACGCATTCATGTGGGGCAAATGGTATAATATTCAAAACGATATTTTGAAGTATCTTTCAAAATTATACCAATGTGGTAAGTTTAAATATTAGACTGAACATATTAGTAAAGAGGTATGGGAGTGTGGTAAAATATGAATTAAAGTATTAGGACAGTGGCAATTGGTTTAATATGAACTTTAAGGTTTGAGTTTGCACTTCCCATACACTATTTAAAATAACTTAACACTTATACTTTTCATAAAAATAACTACTTATTTAGTACTTTTATTATTGGACTTAATGCAAAAATGATACAAAATTTTTAGCTTTTCGGCGTCCCTTTGTGTGTTAGATGAGTTTAAAAGAAAAAACTTCAACGAAACCCTAATTTTAAGCAGCAAAATAAATTAGTAAAAGCCCTTTTCTTGTGTACATTATCGCTTTGTATTATTTTCTACGCATTGATTTCGGTTTTCTTCACGTTTCAGTTATCAATGTGGCGTGAAACACTGTTCATTGATTTTATTTATCGTTTCAACTTCAGCGTAAGAATCTTAAGATTGAATGCTGCATTGTGACATATATAAAACGAGTCTTCAACATGCCTATAGGGAAGAAAATACCTTAGTTTATTACACCGATTATATAAATGCATATATCAGCTGTTATTAGCTTTTAAATGATACAAATCAGTCACCAAAAACTTTAGGAGAGGCACTTTCTGTCGATTTAAATATAAGTGACGGTAGTATTTCTGTGCGGAACGTCGAGTTGTAGGCTACGCAGGTTCGATTATTGTCAGGTGCATTCCTCCCTTTGTGTATTTCTCTCTTCTGTGTCAGTAAATATTTCGTTGTGTGTCTATTACTTGGTATTGTATGTCTTGTCTCTGGCGCAGCATGGCCAAATATGGCCCTTGCGCCATAAAACCCCAACAAAACTAATTCTGTGCGGAAGGGTCTTCTGTAAGTATAGGTCATGTGAGTTTGGAAATCAACTTGAATCGCTTGACTATCGAAACGCAAACTATTGTTCTTCATCACACTCTTCCATTATCCGATCTGATCTTTCCATTTGGGTTTGATTCCAACCGTCGCCAACAACCCGTTGTGTTATATATTAACCTGTTCGATTTGTCTTTAGGGGGGCTAAAAACAATTCGAAATCTCCATAGGAAAAATATTGAGTAATATTACGATGAATTATAAACAATTCAACGCCGGGTAATTCAAATAGTCTGATAATAAACTAAATTTTTTTAACTTTATATTTTTCTGGTCGATGGAAATAAGAAAACTATCGAGACAAGTTTCATGTATGTATTTTCAGTTTCTATTCAACATCAGACACATTGCATGTTAAATATTTTATAAGCTAATGATTGTTTCAATTTGGTAAAAATCAATTGATTTATTTGTACGTACCTTCCGGGGTTATTGCGCTAATTTAAAAAAGGAAAAAACCTCGGACGTTGACTTACAGTTGTTTCCTAATTTTCCGATATTCTATAATTGAAATCGTGCCAAAATTTCTTCGCAAGTGCCTCGCAGATTAACAGTGCCCGATTTCCATCTTAAGACTGCAAGTCATGCTTTAGCTTAATAAAACTAGACGGAATTCATGATTTCCCCCAGATATATTGGTCCGCTTTTGGACTTCGCGTCATAAAACCCAAACATTCATCCAATCCCCAGATATATAACTCTTCAAAGCCGAGTCTCCACTCAAACTCGAATTTCTAAAGCTGTCTTCAAATAGTTGAAAAACTGTCTTCATAGCAATTTTGCGTGCTGTGAACCATTAAGGTCACACAAAAACCGTTTTGTCATTATAAAGAGTAACATTCGTGAAACTTCGATGGTGATCAATAGTTATAGTGTATAAGCTCTATATTCATAAAGGGATCGTAAAATATTTTTGGTGTGAAGTAAGCTTTGACAATAGGGGAAAGAACCGATCAATGGAGTATAGATAATTTATTTTTAGATTTCATGTTAAAGTTTTGTTTTCACTTAAGCCCTATCCACATTTTATTGAAGGGCCGCGGTAGCCCGGTTGGTAGAATAGCGGATTAAGAACCGGAGGGTAACGGGTTCGAAAATCTACCCAACTCAAGACTCGTGTACGTGGGAGCTGGCGTACGTTAGATCAGTCGTGGTCTCGCGTTTTGGCTTGGTGCGGAAGTTTGGAGAGTGGGGTGTCAGCTCAGGTGTTGACCTCGTCATCTGACAGTGATTCAAAATGAGGTGTTGTCCTCTAAAAATCCTTTTTAAATTTT
Source organism: Meta bourneti (assembly GCA_933210815.1). Classification (NCBI taxonomy): domain Eukaryota; kingdom Metazoa; phylum Arthropoda; class Arachnida; order Araneae; family Tetragnathidae; genus Meta; species Meta bourneti. Next base: position 13,767,611 of record OW119930.1, read on the forward strand.
ATAAAGAATTGGTATTCAAAATCCACTTGAAAGTTTTATCTGTCATACATTTTAAACTGCTTAGTTTCTCATCTATTTTATGGTTTTCAACAATCACCTACCATTCTTTGTGTAGAAAACATTCGATTCTTTTATTTGCTGTTTTAATCTCTAGAATTGTTAACGGTTTTATTTTCATGTTTAGACCATGATTTTTAGCATACTGTTTATTGTCACCTTGAATGTGGATTTTTAACTGTTTTTCTCGGGTAGTACGTAATCTCACCTTTGGTAGGCAGATATTTTAATTAACGTCGCAATGGAGCAACACAACGGGCTATTAGCGATGGTCCGGGATCAAACCCGAAGGGAGAGAACCGAGGAAACCACCACAAAATTTTGAACCACTGCCAGATGGCGAGAACAGCACCTGAGCTGGCACCCCACTCTCCAAACTTCCACACCACGCCAACGTGAGGACATTTGAGACCACGACAGATTGAATGTGCACCATCCCCCTTCGTACACGACGGTCTTTGGCTGGATTCGAACTCGCAACCCTCCGGTTGCTAATCCAACCGGGCTACCAATCTCACCTTTGGAGCAGCTTATCTGCTATGGGATCTTGAGCAATAAAACCTAAACCAAGCACCCTTCTGTCACTAAAAATTGTTCACTGTTTGAAAAGCGGTAGCCCAGTTGGAAGAGCAAACGATTAGCAACCAGAGGGTTAGGAGTTAGAAACTCGGTCCAGCCAGACTCGTGTATACGGAACTGGTGTCGTAGACTCAAATATCCTCACGTTGGCGTGGTGTGGATGTTTGGAGAGTAGGGTGCCAGCTCAGGCGTTCTCGTCATCTGCGTTGTCGCTTCAGTGCGACATTAATTAAATACCATTACCATTCTAATAAATATGCAAAAAATGTTATTTTTATAGGTAATACTTGATATTTTCTGTATACCTACGCCATCTTAAGTAGCATATTTTCCATTTCACTTTTTCATTGAAATTTATACTTTTATGTCTTTTCTATCTTTTAACTATCTTTTTCCTATATACACTGGCGCCAATAGCCCCTTGTGTTGCTCCAGTGCGACGTTAATTAATTAGAATACCTATACATACTGGAAAACTATTCACACCTTTTCTCTATATTTTCTAAGGCCACGGTAGCCATAGAAATAGTAACGGATTACTTATCCGGAGGGTTGTGCGTTCGAAACTCGATCCAACCAAAGACCATCGTGTGCGTGCGTGGGGTAGTGCACATAAATATGTCGTGGCCCAAAATGTCCTCAAATTGGTGTGGATGTTTAGCTAGTATGAGTAGAACTTTGGTGTTGACCTTGTTATCTGACTGGTTAGAAATGACGAGGTGTTGACCTTGTTATCTGACTGGTTAAAAATGACGAGGTGGTGACCTTGTTATCTGACTGGTTAAAAATGACGAGGTGGTGACCTTGTTATCTGACTGGTTAAAAATGACGAGGTGTTATCCTCGAATCTCCCGTTCGGGAGTGATCCAGGACCGTCGCCAATAGTCTTCTGTTGCTCCAATGCGACGTTAATTAACTACCTACTTGTTTGAAAAGCATCGTTATAAAATAGAGACTAGGCCATAGCAGAAATCGCGTTCTTCCTCCTAAGATGAAAACAGTTCTAGATTCGCGAAGAAAACTCGTTAGTTTTGAGAAGCTTGGCTTTCGCTGTCCCCATCTCAAGCAAAACGGGAGATCAAATAGTTTTGGGAATATGAGAGGATATTACCCACATTTTATGACCGACTGGGGTAAAATAGCATGAGGTGAGGCAAGCTTTTTATGGACAATTTTGCCGCATAGCAATTGATCAAAATGCCCCATCACCACGACCGCTCTGTCAATTTTGCCAATTAACTATTTCGAATCATTGTTCGTCCTGACCAGTCTCGTTTCAAGCGTTATGAATGAAATGTTTTTGCATTATCGGGGTACTTTATTAACTATCAGATAAAATCTCAATGCCATGCTTTCAATATGTGTACTAGTTTACACATGTGGCTATCGTTTGATTAACCAGAAACGTTTTAAAAATAATATTTGAGGAAATGATGACTTGTCCAATCTAAAATCGGGCCGCGGTTGTCAAGTTGGAAGAGCAACGGATTAGCAACCGGAGGATTGCGAGTTCGAAACTCGGTCCAGCCAAAGACCCTATTGTACACGAAGGCTGGTGCACGTTAAATCTCGTTGCTCGAATCACGCTGGCGTGGTGAGGAGGTACGGACAGTGGGGCGCCAGCTCAGGTGTTGACCTCGTCGTCTGATCGTGGTTCAAAATTACGTGGTGTTGTCCTCGGATGTCGAAATCCTCTTTGGGAGGGATCCCGGACCGTCACCAATAGTCCGTTGTGTTGCTCCAGTGCGATGTTAATTCAATTACCAACTATTAATCAACCCCTTTTAAGGTTATATCTAGTTACTAAAAATTCTTGGAGATTTGTGTGTAGATTTTACATAATGAAAGTATTGTACTCTTTAACCCTCAAGAGATTTCGACGAGATATCTCGTTCAACAAGACATTGTCGATTTTTTATAATGAAGAGATCGAGATCTGGTCAGTTTTTCTAAGGACGAGATACCTCGTCCATTTCTAGCTTCTTGACCAATAAAATCTTCCCCAAAGAATTCTATTCAATTCTAGAAATAAACAATAGAATATTTCCAAAGAATTCTATTTTACAGAATGGGCCAATACATTCTGTTGCTACTTCTGTTCAATAGATTCTTTTAAGATTGCTAATCCTAGCCAAAAAATGTTATGAGCTATAAGAATCTGCAAAGGATTCTATTCTAAGGAAAGGAAGAATCCATTGATTCTTTCAGACAATATAAGATGTTATTTAGTCATTAACCCTCCAAGTGGTTTGGACGAGATATCTCGTCCATCAAGATCTGACTCATTTTGCTAACGATGGGATATCGCGTCATGAAGATATTGCCGATTTTTGATGACTAGATCAAGATCTGGGGTCTGCTTTCCATTGGCGAGAAATCTCGTCCAACAAGATCTGGTCTGCTTTCTAATGGCGAGGAATCTCGTCCATCAAGATCTCGTCTGCTTTCCAATGGCGAGGAATCTCGTCCATCAAGATCTCGTCTGCTTTCCAATGGCGAGGAATCTCGTCCATCAAGATCTCGTCTGCTTTCCAATGGCGAGGAATCTCGTCCATCAAGATCTCGTCTGCTTTCTAATGGCGAGTAATCTCGTCCGTCAAGATCTGGTCTGCTTTCTAATGGCGAGATATTTCGAGACAACCACGAGGAGGGTTAAAAAGGCTAAAATCGTTACGGACTCCATTCCGTCCAGATAAGATTCCCGGTGTCTACCGTATCCAAAGAACCGAAAATGAGGTAGGGACACACTACTGTTACCGTTATTTCTGTTTGAATTCCGTTGCTACGAAATCTGTGATCCGCTTGGTTGGATAATGTTATTTATATCATTTAAACGGCACCCCCCGAGCAAGCACGTGACGCGCCACGCTCCGTTGGGCAGGGGGGCCGTGATTCAGGTGTCTGATTTACTGGCTGTGTAATTATTAAATTTGCATAACAGCCGAGACTCGTACGGTGTATATGGGGAATTACATCGTCGGTCCGTTTCCCAAACGTATGCGTAGGTCCCTGTCTAATTAGTCTGCGCAGGTGCGATGGCTCCTAGGGTGTATTTCTCTCTTCTGCTTCAGTAGGTAGGTAGTTAAATTAGCTGAAGCAACAAAACGGACTAGTGGCGACGCCTCCGGGATTAATCCCGAAGGAAAAGATCCAAGGACGACGTCTCGTAATTTTGAACCACTGTCAGGTGACGAGGTCAGCACCTGAGTTGGCACCCCACTCTCCAAACTTCCACACCACGCCAACGGGAGGACATTTGAGGCCGCGGCATATTTAACGTGCACCAGCCTCCGCATTCACGACTGTTTTCGGTTGGATCGAGTTTCCCGAACTTCTGTGTCAGTAAAACTTTCATTGCGAGTGCATGTCTATTAAATTCCGTTGTTTGACGCAGTTTGGCCAAATATGACCCTTGTCATAAAACCCAACCAAACTATCTGATTAGTGGAACAGTGGGCTTGAAACCGCGCAGTCTTCGAGTTGTAGATGGCGCAGTTTCGATCCCTGTAACGTACACTGGGTATATTTCTCTCGTATGTGTCAGTAAAAATTTTTAATTGCGTGTGCATGTCTATTCATTTGACGTTGCTTGGCCCAGCTTGGCCAAATATGGTCATTGTTCAATAAAATCCAACCTACCTAATTAGTGACCCAGTGGTTCTGCCAACTGCGCAGCCTTCGAGTTGTAGGCAACACAGGTGTTTGATTCCAAGAACTTACGCTGAATGTAGTTGCATAGACGTGGCACGATAAAAATTTATTTGAAATTACCGATAGAGTTTGGCGCAGCTTGTCCAAATAAGGGCCGCAGCTTGCCCTTGTGCCATAAAAATTCAACCAATCCATAGACGTGAAATATAGATAGGCTGAGCATTGTTATTGAGAGGGGCTTCAAAACGTGTGACCAACATGTCGACTAGTAGTCACGTGACTGCCCTGAGAAGAGTTGACTTAGTACGATGATTTCGCATGTTATCGCCTCGTTTGGCGTTAAATATCTTATGACGGTGTGAATATGTATTTGCTTTGAGTGGCTACAGAAATGGTGAAATTGCCAGTCTACTTCTATCTCGCGCGGACCAATCAGATGAATCAATGGATGGGCGTCTTCTCCCGTCCCGTAGACCAATCAAATGATGAATGCTCGTTCTGCTCGTCTGACGAAAGTAGTCTAAGGGTCACGTTACTACTAGTTTTGGTCACATGATCAAGGTACATAAAAAGTTACCATTTCTCAATCTACTTTTATATTTCCTCTATGTGTATTTCTCATGTGTCAGTAAAACTAGTTATCCCTTGTGCACGTAGGACCGCGGTAGTCCGATTGGAAGAGTAACGGCTTAGCAACCGGAGGGTTGCGAGTTTGAATCCAACCAAAGACCGTCGTGCACAGGGGCATGACTGCGTCGTGGGTTGGTGCACGTTAAATCTATCGCGGCCTAAAGTGTCTTCACATACGCGTGTTGTGGAAGTTTAAAGAGTGGGGTCCCAGCTCAGGTGTGACCTCGTCGTCTGACCGTGGTTCAAATTTACGTGGTGTTGTCCTCGATCTTTCCCTTTCGGGTTTGATCTCGGATCATCGCCAATAGCACCTTGCGTTGCTCCACTGCAACGTTAATTACAATACCTACCCATCTACCCTTGTGCATGTAGGTTCATTAATTGGCGTTGTATGTCTTGCGTTTGGCACATCTTGCCCAAATATGGCCTTGCCTTTGCGCCATAAAACCCACCCCACCCGGATCTGACTAAGTACCATTTTTATCAAATGCTGAAGTTACGGTGACTTCCGATGCTGATAACTACACTGTTTACTTTGCCATTACTCATTAGAAATATCTTAGATACACTTCAATTTTTATTGCCGAACTCGAAGGATTTAACTGATATCCTGGGATGTAGCGAAATATACGTTCATATCGCAAGTTTGAAAATTCGTTTGATATAATAGGTTTATTTTCTTTCACGTCAAGAACGTAGATTTTATCAACGGATGTTCTCCCTTAGACTAATTTTATAGATTATTTTTTCAGCGTCAATTATCACAAATAGCTCTGAAACTTGTTCCTAGCATTTTGCGATGAAATGTATTCAATAAAAGAATCTAAATTTGATTAAAATTCAATTTGAGTGAATAAAACCTTCCTTGTGTATGTACGTCCATTACTTGATATTGTCTGGCGCAGCATGGCCAAATATGGCCCTTGCGCCATAAAACCCAATCCCAAACTGGCCGTCGTGGCTCAGTGGGTATGTCCACTGCGCTAACAACCTTCGGGTTGTAGGCTGCGCAGGTTCGATTCCTGTCTGGTGCATTCTTCCCTGGGTATATTTCTCTTCTGTGTCATTAAAACTTTCATTTGTGTGTCCATTACTTGGTGTTGTATGTCTTGTGACTGGCGCAGCATGGCCAAATATGGCTCTTGCGTCATAAAACCCTAAAAACCAACCAAAGCAACCAAAACTTTCTTAAATATATATCCGGGTACTTTCTAAGGTGTTAAAATGTCGTTCTCATGGAAAGTTCAAAGAATTCACGAGTCCTAAGGGAGCATTTAGGCGGACATAGGAATTCGCTGCGAAATCCTAAACGCATCTTTATAGGAGGGATAGGAGCCACCGTGTCCCACAGAGTTTGCAAGCTGCTCTAGCAACCCGGGAGTTGTAGGTGGCATAGGCTTTATTTCTGTATGTATTTCTCTCTTCTGCACGAGTAAAAGTTTCCTTGTGTTTGACCATTACTTGGTCCTGTTGTGTTTGTCACAGCATGGCCAAATATGGCCCTTGCGCCATAAAACCCAATACAACCAACCCGATACTTTAAACTTTCCAATAGCCCGTTATGTTTCCAATATCCCGTGACGTTAATTAAAATACATACCTACCTTTAAACTTTATTAAATATACCGTATTCTAAGGTGTTCCTGTGTCGTTCTCGCGGAAAGCTCAAGAAAGTTCTTTGAAAGGATTTAAACGGACAGAAGAATCCCCTGCGAAATCCTAAACTTATAGAAGAAGGGCCGCGGTAGCCTGGTTGGAAGAGTAACGGATTGTCAACCGGAGAGTTGCGAGTTCTAATCCAATCAAATACCGTCGTGTTCAAGAGGCTGGTGTACGTTAAAACTGTCGTGGCCTCGAATGTCATTACATAGGCGTGAAGTGGAAGTTTGAAGAGGTGCCAGCTCAGGTGCGACCTCGTCATCTGACCGTGGCTCGAAATTACATGGCGTTGTCCTAGGTATTTCCCTTCGGGTTTGATCATCGCCAAATAGCCCGTTGTGTTGCTTCAGTGTGACGTTAATTAAACACCTACCTACCTTTAGGTGTGTATGGGCTTTACGGCATCCTAAAGATTTTTTATTTTCCCATGGGACTTGCTGTCTTTAGTAAACACGGGGTCGCTCTCCCTGGATACACAAGCGATCTTTTTCTGCTATCATCCCACTATATTCTCCAATCCTTATTTCCTCTATCGCGACATTTTTTACTTAACGATGGTCTGTCTTGTCTATGGCGCTACTTGGCCAAATATGTTTGTTGACGCAACAAAGAATTCTTTTATGAGAATTACTTATTGAATATAAAAAAACAATCATTCAACCCACTTGGTTAACATGATAATAAATTAAGAAAAACATGCGGTCTATCCGACCAATCTCTCGAACAGAGAGATTGGTCGTATCTTCTCTGTTCGTCTCTCGAACAGAGAGATTGGTCGTATCTTCTCTGTTCGTCTCTCGAACAGAGAGATTGGTCGTATCTTCTCTGTTCGTCTCTCGAACAGAGAGATTGGTCGTATCTTCTCTGTTCGTCTCTCGAACAGAGAGATTGGTCGTATCTTCTCTGTTCGTCTCGAACAGAAGAGATTGGTCGTATCTTCTCTGTTCGTCTCGAACAGAAGAGATTGGTCGTATCTTCTCTGTTCGTCTCTCGAACAGAAGAGATTGGTCGTATCTTCTCTGTTCGTCTCTCGAACAGAAGAGATTGGTCGTATCTTCTCTGTTCGTCTCTCGAACAGAAGAGATTGGTCGTATCTTCTCTGTTCGTCTCTCGAACAGAAGAGATTGGTCGTATCTTCTCTGTTCGTCTCTCGAACAGAAGAGATTGGTCGTATCTTCTCTGTTCGTCTCTCGAACAGAAGAGATTGGTCGTATCTTCTCTGTTCGTCTCTCGAACAGAAGAGATTGGTCGTATCTTCTCTGTTCGTCTCTCGAACAGAGAGATTGGTCGTATCTTCTCTGTTCGTCTCTCGAACAGAGAGATTGGTCGTATCTTCTCTGTTCGTCTCTCGAACAGAGAGATTGGTCGTATCTTCTCTGTTCGTCTCTCGAACAGAGAGATTGGTCGTATCTTCTCTGTTCGTCTCTCGAACAGAGAGATTGGTCGTATCTTCTCTGTTCGTCTCTCAAACAGAGAGATTGGTCGTATCTTCTCTGTTCGTCTCTCGAACAGAGAGAACACAGACAGAGAAGAACACGGACGAACAGTTAAGACAGGAAGAGAATACATATATACATGTTCACATTCGCCACAGCCAATAGGAACCGGTGGAAGAAAAACTGTCTGAAAAAGAACGACACCAGATGGCACAAACTACTGATGTATATTGGGCTGAAAAAGACCTACCCTGTTTAATAGAAACCATCAAAATAGAGCCCTTGCGCCTTAAAAAACCAAAACCAGCGCTGCGAAATTCTAGAGATCCTTAGTAGGGAATCGGTACTTCCTAGGAAACACTGATTTACTCTGCGGAATCTTAAGGAATTCCTACAGATCAATAATCGTGATCACAAGTATATGCACCTGTTACAAAGCATTGCTAATTTCAGCTGCATTGACAGTAGGTTGGAGTCGACTGGAAGCAGCGCAGTGTACTATCCACATGCAACCCTATTTCAACAAGTCGATTGAAAATTATTTGACAGGTGATCAATCGACTTGACAGCACTATCAAAGCTCATCCGGCAGCTGGTAGAATGACGGTTAGAGGACGGATATTTGATTTAGAGGTATGAAATCCATTTATGTGAGGAGCCGCGGGTGGAAGAATAGCAGATTAGCAACACATTAGGGGTGCGAGTTCGAAACTCGATCCAACCAAAGACCGTCGTGTAGGTGGGGGCTGGTGCACTGTAAATCTACCGTGGCCTCAATTGTCCTCACGTCGGCGTGGTGGGGAAGTTCGGAGAGTGGGGTGCCAGCTGAGGTGTTGACGTCGTCATCTGACCGTGGTTCAAAATGAAGAGGTGTCTTCGGATCCTTACCTTCGGGATGGATACCGGACCGTCACCAATAGACCGTTGTGTTGATCCAGTATGACGTTAATTAAAATACCTACCCACCCATTAACACAATCATATTTCAACTGAATAAAGCGTACACAAAGAGAAATTTACATAAACAATCAAGTGAGCAAATATTCAAAATGGCCTCAATCTCCCTTTAAACAAAGCAGACAATCTTTAAACAGAGCGGCATTTCGTTATCCTTAATACATTAAAATATTTTTGTTAATTTTACCTTTTTTTAATATTGAAATTAAAACGTACATGAACCCTGAAAAGCAACATAAATTTTATAAAATAGTTTTTTTGGTAAAGTAACTTTGGGCCACCCTGTATATTAACGCATAGAAGCGCATTTTTTGGTCTTGCTCCCAAAACAAAATAGGCCACGGTAGCCCGGTTGGAAGAGTAACCAATTAGCAACCGGAGGTTTGCGAGTTCGAATCCAACTAAAGACCGTCGTGTAAAAAGGGAGCTGGTGCACGTAAAATCCGCCGTGTCCTTACGTTGGCATGGTGTGGAAGCATCGAGGGTAGGGTGCCAGCTCAGGTGTTGCTTCGTCATCTGACCGTGATTCATAATGACGTGGTGTTATCCTCAGATCTTTCCATTTGGGATTAATCCTGGACCCTCACCGGATAGTCTGTTGTGTATTTCCAGTATGAGGTTAATTAAAATACCAGCCTACCCAAAACAAAACATTTTAATAAAAATACTGGAATTTTGTAACCCCACTCTTGATACGTAAGGATGGTAGGTAGTTGAATTAACGTCACACTGTAGCCACACAATGGGCTATTGGTGACGATCCGGTATAAACCCCGAAGAAAAAGATACGAGGACAACCCGTCGAGATTTTGAACCAGGATCAGTTGACCAGAAAGCATAGATAACTAGGCTAGAGTGATTCAGTTTTGTATTGCAACTCTCGATCGAAATCAACGTGGATAATCTTCTGTATCATGAATCAATTCACTTTGTTTTGTCAACTGATTAACTCAGATTTTTTAAACTTTCATATCAAGAATTCATCGTATTCAATGGACATTCAACCTTCCAAATTCCGACCTCAGATCTCCAAAAAATCCACTGTTCAAAACATTTAAATTGAAAAGTAAACTATCAATTATATTCTAAAGAATTACCCTAATTTAAGATTAAAAACATGCATAGCCCGAGAAAAATTGTTTTGAATTTTATGAATATGACATTCAATTATATTGCTATTTATCACTGATCAATTACTAAAACGTAAATGGTCACAAATCATGCTATAAGTAGTTTCAGACCAAGCAATAATCATTACAGTTCGCAAATTGAAGCTCATCAGCATAACAGTTCCCGAGGTTTTGTTTTGTGTTTATTTTCCGATCGCCACCAAGGAATTCGCTTCTCCACCCCCGAGGAATTTCTTATAGTTGTTGATTCGTCGCAATTGACTGCCCGAATTCAAAACATACAGTTGTCTTGGAGATGACCAGTACACCGCAGCGATTCGATTCGTAAATAGGTATTGAACTTCGTGCATCTAAAAATGTCATTACGGACAGAAATTTACTTTAATAACCAGGGCTTCATTAAGCTGTTGTCCAAGCTCGAAATATATGCATCCCAAAATAATGAGATTTGGGAGAAAAATATGTCGGTTCTAAATATTGAATGTCTACTAAATAAAGAAGTAGATCGTTGTCAAAAATGTGAAATTAAATATTCTAAACCGGCCATGTCTAACTCTTACGAAATATCTTAGGTGTTCAGAAGGATGTTCGTGTTTATTATATCGATACCATTATTCCATGAATATTTTTCTAAGATGAGTACATCTGTATTATATATTACGCTGTCTTCACTCGCTACTTCATGGAAATTATTTGACCCGTACTTACAAAGGGCCGTGGTAGCCCAGTTGGAATACTAACGAATTAACCGAAGGGTTGAGAGTTCGGAACTCGGTCCAACCAAAGACCGTCGTGTACAAGGGGGGGGGGCAGGTGTACGTTAGATCTGTCGTGGCCTTCAATATCCTCACGTTGGAGTGGTGTGCGCGTTTGGAGAGGGGTGCCAGATCAGGTGTTTGACCTCGTCGTTCAGAATGACGTGGATCTTTCCCTTGGGGATTGATCCTGGACCGTCACCAATAACCCGTTGTGTGTTGCTCAAGTGTGACGCTAATTAACTACCTACTTTGAGTGTTTTCAAAATGTGCTTGGGATTGTGGCCAAAAACGAACTCCGAAATTTTTGTTGGGATATGCATTTAATACCTTTAGCAAAGAAAAGTACAAATAAACATGCAAATTATCGACCTTCTAATTAAATAGACGGAGCACGTTTGCACAGCTTCATGCTACTTTCGGTCGCTCGGTTTGTAGATTTGTCACGTGGTTGTAGGAAAAAGCATGAATCCTAAATACAACATGATTGAAAACACTAGTCTGCTCTTTGAGAGTCAATCTGCACGTAAATTCGTAACCCCACGTGACTTACCCTTCTGAGATATTACGACAGCGACTTCACCAACATGCTCTCGTCATAGTTGGCCATGCTGCGCAAAACCAAAGACAGACAACATCAAGCAATCGACATACACACACAAGGAAAGTTTTACTTACGCAGAAGGGGGAATAGAACCTGACAGGGAATCGAACCTGCGTCATCTACAACTCACAGGTTGTAGCGCAGTAGGCAAGAAAGGGGAGTGAAACGCAGGAAGTAACACATGTAATACGCTACTCCTTATTCTCAAGTAGCAACCGGAGGGTTGCGAGTTTGAATACAACCAAAGACAGTTGTGTGTTTGGATAGTGGAGTGCCAGCTCAGGTGTTACCTCGTCATCTGACCGTTCAAAATTACGTGGTGTTGTGCTAGGATCTTTCCCTTTGGAGGTTGATCCCGGACCTTCGCCAATAGCCGGTCGTGTTGCTCCAGTGCGGTGTTAAGTAAAATACCTACCTACCACATGCTCTATTTCATTTGAAAGTCGAAGATGCAAGTGCACATGCTAAGTGCATTTGCATCGTCTTGTGTGAGTTGTAGCAGGCGCAGCCTCCATTCCTCCCTGGGTGTATTTCTATCTTCTGTGCTAGTAAAACTTTCCTTGTCGTAGGAAATGTATGTCCATTATGTATGTATATGAAATGTATGTATATTAAGTATGTCCAGTACTGATGTTGCCTGTATTGTGTTGTGCTCAACCCAACCAACCGAACAATGTGTATAAATATACATGAAAGCATAATTTTATCAGGTTGGCAACTGAGTTCCCGCCGTTTTTTTTTTAATTTTAACATTCCGCATGGGTCATTAAATGTTTTTGGCATAATGTTTTAAATCATACGAAATAGGATGTTCTGTTCTACCGGAATCTATGTTTTTTTGTTCGAGTTAATTTATGTTAATTTTCAGATCATTAAAATGGAATGTCAAGTTGAGAAAAATGAGCATTTTCGACACACCTCCTTTTTTGCTTTTAATCAAGGTTCTAAAGCCGCAAAAGCTGCTCGCGACATTTGTGCTGTGTATGGAGAGGGTCCCATAGCTGAAAGAACCGCTCGTGATTGGTATGCCAAGTTCAAAAATGGAAATTTTGACCTCAAAGACGCACCTCGTTCTGGCCTTCCAGTTGAGTTCGATGAAGAGCGATTAAACCTTTTGCACGAAAATTCGCTTCTATAACGACAAGGGAACTGGCAGAGAAGATGGAATGCTCCCACACTGCTATAGAGAAGCATCTTCACTCGATGGGAAAGGTTCAGAAGTGTGGAGCATGGGTTCCGCATGCTTTAAGTGACAACAACAAAAATCAACGAGCCACAATCTCCGCTGGTTTCGTCACCGCTCAACTCATGGACGCAAGCAACGATTTCTTTACCGAATCGTTACTGGCGACGAAAATTGGTGCCTGTACATTAATATGAAGCAGCGCAAGGAATGGCTTAGCCCCGGTAAACAAGCGACACCGCGCGTGAAACAAGATCTTCATCCGCGTAAAACGATGTTGTGCGTATGGTGGAACTGGAAGGGATTATCCATTACGAATTGCTTGAACGGAACCATACGGTCAACGCGGAACTCTATGTTCAACAGATGGAACGACTCAAAAAATTGTACTTTTTTGTTGTTAAAAGCTTGGAATATACGATAGTCTTGCAGGTTTATTAAATTCATTTTTAAGAATTTGTATTCTAACATTAAAATACGTTATTTTAACCGTGGTCCAAACTTACGTGGTGTTATCCTCGGATCTTTCTCTTCGGGTTTGATCCAGGACCGTCGCCAATAGACCGTTGTGGTGTTCTAGTGCGACGTTAATTAAATACCTACCTTGTCTTCAGATTCTTTTGCAAAATATTTATAAATATTTATAAAGTCATAAAGATAAATAAACAGATTTGAAACAGTTGGGTGGTACATTGAAACATGAATCAGTTACTTGTCGACCGTAAAAATTTTAAGTGGTGTGATTTCCTCGGTAAGGCTGGCGCCATAAAACCCAACCCTTAAAAGGCCTTTTCTCTGGGTTTTAATACAAATTCTTCATATACAGGGAGAGTCTAAATTGTTTTTACAAAATAAGAGGGGTGATAGTACCCATCCAGACGAGCAATAATTAGCATGGAACATAGGGTCGCATTCCACTCTGAGAGGCAGAAAAGAGTCAAATTAGAATTTCAACATGAACTTACAACAGTGTTGGGAAAGCGAATGAACGATACCAAAAGTTGCACAATCTGATTGATTGATCAGAGAAAAACTCACAGCAAGTGCTCAAAGTGGCGCGTGTCGTTGCAGTTCACACCGGCGAAGGAATGACGGGCTCTCGAAGATTCCTGGTGCTGTGTTAATTTTGTCTGCGGCAACACCGATTCTCGCTACGAGATCTTCAGCCGAATCCACAGGCGTCCGGTACCCTAAAGATTTCATGTGCCCCCAGAAGAAAAAGTCCAGTGGGTTGAGGTCCGGTGAGCGAGGAGGCCAAGCCACAGGTACGCCACGTCCAATCCACCGACCAGGCCGTCTTGCTGAGAAGATATGCTACGTAGGCAGGTACAAAACGACGTCAGAGGCGATGACTTGTTCATACTCAACGCGTTTCGACTTTACTCTTTTGTGCCTCAGAGTGGAATGCGACCCTATGTCCCATTGTAATTATTGCTCGTCTGGATGGGTACTATCACCCCTCTTATTTTGTAAAAACAACTTAGACTCACCCTGTATATAGTAAAAAATAGTGTAAATGAAAGCTGCGGGAAAAACGAAACTACATTATTTATTAACGCATCGTTTATCGCTTAACAAATTCGAAGATAACATTTGATAGAGAATAACGTTTCTATAAATCCAGATGGCACAATGAGTTATCCTCGTATCAAAATGCACATGAGCTTCATAATCCTAAAATAGCAACATTGGATTTTTACATACGAATTCAAATCCATCAAACTTTAACCTCGGTTGCCAAGTTTTCAAGACGAGATATTTCGTCATCAGCAAAATTGGTCAGATTTTGATGAACGAGATATCTCGTGAAACCACTCGGAGGGTTGAAATTCTATTGTATATGTAGGAGCCGCGGTAGCCCAGTTGGAAGAGGAACAGATTAGCTACCGGAGGGTTGCGAGTACGAAACTCGGTTCAGCCAAATACCGTCGTGTACACTGGTTTTGGTGTACGTTAAATCTGTCGGCACTTTCAATGTCCTCGCGTCGGCGTGGTGTGGAAGTTTGGAGAGTGGGGTGCCAGATCAGGTACTGACCTCGTTATCTGACCGTGGCTCAGAATGACGAGGTTCTTTGGATTTTTCCCTTCTAGATTGATCCTGGACTGGAGTCAATAGCCCGTTGTGTTGCTCCAGTGCGATGTTCATTAACTACCTAACTATATTACATATATTAGTGATATTTGTTACCATAAGAGCAAAGTGTAAAAGCATCCAATACAATATGAAAATTAGTATTTTTATGCATTTTTGAAAATGTATTAACACGCGTTAGGTAGGTATTTCAATTAACGTCACACTGGAGTAACACAACGGGCTATTGGTGACGGTCCGGGAACAATCCCAAAGGGAAAGATCCGAGGACAACACCACGTAATTCTAAACCATGGTCAGATGATGAGGTCGCACCTGAGCTGGCACCCCGCTCTCCAAACTTCAATAACACTCTAACGTGAGGACATTTGAGGCCACGATAGATTTAACGTGCATCAGCCCCCTATGTACACGACGTTCTTTGGTTGGAAACGAACTCGCAACCCTCCAGCTGCTAATACGTTACTCTGCCAACCGGGCTACTTCGGACCGTATTAACATGAGGATTTTGCTATTTGTTTTTCTTCTCATTCAAAACCAAGGGCACGTCCTGCAGAACAGTTATGTTTGAGAGATTTTATCATACAGGGTGAGTCTAAATTGTTTTTACAAAATAAGAGGGGGTGATAGTATCCATCCAGACGAGCAATAATTACCATGGAACATAGGGTCGCATTCCACTCTGAGAGGCAGAAAAGTGTAAAGCCGAAACGCGTCGAGCATGAACAAGTCATCGTCTCTGACTTCGTTTTGTACCTACCTACGTAGCATATCTTCTAAGCAAGATGGGCTGGTCATTGAATCGGACGTGGCGGACCTGTGGCTTGGACTCACCGGACCTCAACCCACTGGACTTTTTCTTCTGGGGGCACATGAAATCTTTAGTGTACCAGACGCCTGTGGACTCGGCTGAAGATCTCGTAGCGAGAATCGGTGTTGCCGCAGACAAAATTAAACAACACCAGGAATCTTCGAGAGTACGCCAGTCATTTCTTCGTCGGTGTGAACTGTGCAACGACACTTCGAGCACTTGTGAGTTTTTCTCTGATCAATCAATCAGATTGTGCAACTTTTGGTATCGTTCATTCGCTTTCCCAACACTGTTGTAAGTTCATGTCGAAATTCTAATTTGACTCTTTTCTGCCTCTCAGAGTGGAATGCGACCCTATGTTCCATGGTAATTATTGCTTGTCTGGATGGGTACTATCACCCCTCTTATTTTGTAAAAACAATTTAGACTCACCCTGTATATATTTATATATAATTTAATTGCTTGAAAATGTTTCATAAGTGTTTTTATGCCTAATATCGAACAGATTCGTAAGCCTCAGACCAATCCCCGTCCTTATCTTTGCCTCCTGATCTCATTGTCTATTAACAAAAACTTTCGCGTTTGCGCTTACAACAATGTATCAAAAGGACCATCCTTTTCCTGGTTTTCACGCGAAGAGCTTTCTCAATAGCGGACACAACGTAACAAAATAAAAGAGGCGCTGAATAGCTAGTGTGAATAGCTATCTCGAATAATAGCTTTCGTCACGCGCCTTGGCGAGATCGAAACTTCTCATTCCCAGGTCCACTTTGCATCGCTGCATCGGCGTCCCCCACGAGGTCATGTGACACGGAGGCAGTGTCCCAGTAACGGCGCAAGCCTCTAAATAATTAACGAACCTTTTGTAACCAGTATTTATCCAGACTAAAATGGCAACGCCCTTCTCTTCTCTGCATCGTCTGCGAAGGCTCCACCCTGGCACTCCGCGGCCTTCGAACTAAACTTTTCTTCCTTTGGGCAGAGGGAGAATTTTTCACCAAATGGTTTCACAGATTATGGAGGGTGTCCCACACCCTTAGTTAAGCAAAGTTTTGTTCGGTTTCTTTTCGGGGGGTTGGTTATTGTGTGCTAGGTGTGGTGCCCAATCAGAGACGAGGCACTCTTGTGTGTTTTGTTGGCTTCCACCCCCTTGTCACTTCATTAAGTTTTTAACCGGTTGATTTATTGATGGAGCTGCCCTGTTCAGAGGAGGGATTGATGAGCGATCGGAACTGCTCATTAGGATTTTAATTATACGCCTTCTCGGTCTGGAGTTATCGATGCAATGATCAATGTGAGAGAAAAAGTTGCAATGGATACTCGCCACCCACTTGAAGTAGCTTAAATTTTAGTTTATTGAACATTCGAGACATGTAGGCTATATTGGGATACATTATAGGGTGGGTCCTGCTAGTTGTAGGAGACTCAAGCTGGATTCCTATTTCTTACCATAGTCCTTTGTCAGTAAAATTTTCCTTGTGTGTAAGCTCAGGTGCTGACCTCGTCATCTGACCGTGGTTCAAAATTACGTGGTACTGTCCTCTGATATTTCCCTTCGGGATTGATCCTGGACCGTCACTAATAGCCCGTGTGTTGCTCCAATGTGACGTTAATTAGACACCTACCTACCTCTGTCAGTGTTATTTTCTTTGTGTGTGTAAGCTCAGGTGTTGACCTCGTCATATGACCGTGGTTTAAAATTACGTGTTGTCCTCGGATCTTTCCTTGGGGATGGATCCCGGAATATCCCCTATAGCCGATGTGTTCCTCTAGTGCAGGGGTGTCAAACTGGCGGCCCCCGAGGTAATTTTTTGTGGCCCACGATGCTCTGAAATAAAATGAAAACAGGACAATATGTTATGAAGAAAATAGCACTTAGGGGAGATCGAGGAAATACCGTACACAAATTTCGTCATGTTAACTGACTTTGTTTAAAAATCATCTAAAAAAACGTTTTGACTTAACGTGTTTTAATTAAGTTTGACACCCCTGCTCTAGTGCAACGTTTATTAATTACCATTACCTTGTGTGTGTATGACATTGTGTCTCGATTGTGATCACTCGACATTGTGTTGTGTTTGGCGAAGCATGGCCATATAGTCCTTTGTGCCATCAAAAAACATTCAACCTAATCTAAGCAAAGTTTAGTCTGATTTCTTTTCGGAGGGGGTTATTGCGTTCTACAGGTGGTGCCCAATCAGAGACGAGGCACTCTTGTATGTTTTGTTGGCTTCCCCCTTGTCACTTCATTAAATTTCTAACAGGTTGATTTATTGATGAAGGAAGAAGCCCTGTTATATATTGAAACCCTGCTCCGAGAACGGGTTGATGAGCGATCGGAACTGCTCATTAGTATTTGAATCATAGGATTCCCACTCTGGTCCTATACTTCAATGGTCAATGTGGGAGAAAAAGTTGCAATGCGATACATCCATCCTGCTGAAGTAGCTTAAATATTTGTTTCTTGAGCATACAAGACAGGTAGGCTATATTGGGACTCATTCTAGGACTGGTTCTGCTTGTTGTAGGAAGCTGGATTCCTATTTCTTGCCAGGGCCGTCGTGGCTCAGTGGGTATGTCCACTGCTCAAGCAACCTTCGAATTGTAAGCGGCGCAGGTTCGATTCATTTCTGTCAGGTGAATTCCTCCCTGGATTTATTTCTCTCTTGTGTGTCAGTAAAACATCGTATGTCTATTACTTGATATTGTATGTTTTGTGTCCGTCGCAGTATGGCCAAATATGGCCCTTGCACCATAAAACCCTTCAAAACAACCCACTCTAGTACTATACTTCGATGATCAACATGGGAGAAAAAGTTGCCAAACGCGATACAGCCCATCTGAAGTAGCTTAAATTTTAGTTTATCGAGTCTGCAAGAATGGTAGGATATATCGGAACACATTCTGGGGTGGGTTCTGCAAGCTCTATTCCCATTACATACCGTATTTCTCTGTCAGCAAAATTTTTCTTGTTTGTGTATGTACATTACTTAACATAGAAATATGGTTCTTGCGCCATAAAACCCATCCAACTAACTCTATCCTAGAGCCCACTGCTATACAGCAATCTGCGAGTTGTAGGAGAAGCAGGTTCTATTCCTCCTTGGGTGTATTTCTCTCTACTGCGTCTGTAAAACTTCACTTGTGTATGTCTACTACTGGACTTTGTCTTGTGTTTGGCAGAGCAGGGACAAATGTAGTCCTTGTGCCATAAAATTCAACCTAGTTAAGCAAAGTTTCGCTCGATTTCTTTTCGAGGGTTGAATTAATATATTTAATAAAAATCTAACGAAGATTTTTCACATGATTACAATCGAAAAGTAATTTTCTTGAATAAATGTTGCTAAACCATCACGTAAATTAGATTTCATGAAATGTTTTAAATTGACTTTTAATTTTAAGAATAGTCTTCCTGTCTGGCCCGGTTGGAAGAGTAACGGACTAGCAACCGGAAGGTTGCGAGTTCCAATCCAACCAAAGACCGTCGTGTATAAAAGGGGCTGGTGCACATTAAACCTGTCGTGGCTTCAAATGTCCTCACGTTGGTGTGGTGTGTAACTTTAAAGAGTGGGGTGTCAGCTCAAGTGTGACCCCTTCATCTGACCGTGGTTCAAAATTACGTGGTTTCCTCGGATCTTTCCCTTCCGGTATGATTCCGGACCGTCGCCAACAGCCCGTTGTGTTGCTCCAGTGCGACGTTAATTAAATACCTACCTCTCCTGCCTGTACCCTCGGGGGCACATCTTTAGGTATGTAGATGCTTCAAGAAACCGAGGTACCATAGAGATCTATTCTTTTCCCATGGGGTTTACTGGCTCTGGTAAATATGGAGGTCGCAATCCCAATGTTTATACCCGAGTCCAGAGTTAACAATCCTTTGCGCAACAAATCAACCAACCCCATCTGAGACCGGTAGATGGATTTTTCCCAGTATGTAACTAGGGCAGTCGTGGCTCAATGGGTATACCTTCTCAGTGGGCTAGCAACATTCGAGTTGCATGCGACGCAGGTTCGATTCCTGTCGGGTGCATTCCTCTCTGGGTATATTTCTCTCTTCTGTGTCAGTAAAACTCAATGTGTGTATGTCTATTACACTCAAACCTGTTTTTGTGCGGTGGATAGGGACCGCATAAAAGAAAACGCATAAAAAAAATCGCACAAAACTTCACGAGTAGCTATAAAAAATATTTTTTCGCAACACATTTAAAAAGTATTTTTTTTTATGCGTCCTAGTCCCTATTCACATAGGGACCGCATAAAAAAAGTCTCACGTAGAAAATAACTCAAAACCTTACGAAATAACTAGGAATTGCTTTTTTAAACGAAATCAAGACACGAGGCTTGGCAGCTACTTCGAATCTCGCCAAACCTTTTGGAATCTGATTTAGAAAATACACATGCGAACATTTTTGAATATTTTATTTACATATGTACTTATTTTACACATACAAAACTTTTCAAAATGTATAACCATTATCCTCCGGAGTCTGACAATACGCGAATTTTCTTGTGGTAAACTGGTTCAAAATTTTTTTGGTAAAAATTTACTGTACGGTCACCCTTGGCGACTTTTTCAAAATCTCGCCAAAATGGCGACTTCTTGCACGAGCTAGATCTAAAGAAAACAGGGTAGTGAAAAATGGGTAAAGATGTAGAATCCGAGACATGTTTGTCGCCATCAAGATGGCGTCCAAAGCCAGGATGTTCTTAAAAAAAACCGCGGACTTTCCTACGCGAACAACCTTTTGTATAGGGCAATAATAAACGAGGAATGCACAAATAAGCAATAATAAGTAAAAAAAAATAGAAATAACAGTCTAATTAATCCTGTAGATATTCTTAAAAAAAAACGCGGACTTTCCTACGCGAACAACCTTTTGTATAGGGCAATAATAAACGAGGAATGCACAAATAAGCAATAATAAGTAAAAAAAAAATTAAAATAACGGTCTAATTAATCCTGTGGATGTTCTTTAAAAAAACGCGGACTTTCCTACGCGAACCTTTTGTATAGGGCAATAATAAATGAGGAATGCACAAATAAGCAATAATAAGTAAAAAAAATAGAAATAACAGTCTAATTAATCCTGTGGATATTCTTAAAAAAAACGCGGACTTTCCTACGCGAACAACCTTTTGAATAGGGCAATAATAAACGAGGAATGCACAAATAAGCAATAAGTAAAAAAAAATAGAAATAACAGTCTAATTAATCCTGTGGATATTCTTAAAAAAAACGCGGACTTTCCTACGCGAACAACCTTTTGTATAGGGCAATAATAAATGAGGAATACACAAATAAGCAATAAGTAAAAATAAATAAAACTTACGGTTTAATTAATCCTGTGGATGTTCTTAAAAAAAAACCGCTGACTTTCCTACGCGAACAACCTTTTTTGAATAGGGCAATAATAAATCAATCACCTTCAAGCTCCGGTTTTGCTAATATATTCCGTTGCGACCCGGTTAAGCGGTAACCAATTACAATCCTTCTAAAAAGCTAAGACATCAACTAACACAAAAAGAATTCAAATTTTAAAACGGTAACCAATCATAGAAAGCAAAACATCGATATTTTGTTAAAAAAATGCGTTCGTTAAAAAAAAAAGAAGCGCTCTTTCCTTCCGAAAAACCAACCTTTTCCAAGGTCCAATAGGGTTGCTGCAATTCCTTGTCGGGTCGGATGGGGGTTGCCATATAAAAAATTTATCGCCAATGTGGAAAAAATCGCGCCAAGGGTGACCGTACAGTAAATCTGATCCATTTTTTTTATTGATAACTTCGTCAATTATGTTCTAATTTGATTGAAATTTTCATATACCGCACAAAAAAATCACAAAAAAAGACCGCACAAAAACAGGTTTAAGTGTACTTGATATTGTGTCTTGTGTCTGGCGCAGCATGTCAAAATATGCGCCATAAAACCCTAAATGCAAGCAACCAACCAACTGGCTATCGCTACTGTTGTCTTTGATCGATTGGAGCCAAATGACATTATTTAAAAATTAATTTTATTGAAACCAACTCTTATAGATGAGACGTTTTGATTTTGGATGTATGCTTGTAAATAACATTATTTCTTCTATCTTTCATACACTCAAGATTAACATAACTTTCTATTTTCATATACCCCATACGGCACTATAATTTCAAGTCCTCTGCAGAGTTTTGAGACCGATTCCAACATGCGGCCCCATCGGTTGTAAAACCTAAGCAGATGTATTATAATTCAACATATATACAAGTCTAAAATATTTTTAAATTTATTTAATAAAGGCTTTGTTAAAAAGTCAGCCAAATTATTTTCCGATGAAATATAATTTACATTGAATAGTTCATCTTTTATCAATTTACGAATAAATTTGTACTTGATATCAATGTGTTTCGTTTTAAAGTTTTCTTGGTTATTTTTGAAAAATAGATAGCAGATTGATTATCGCAATACACTAGGGGTCTTATGTAATCGCACAAACTTAATTCATTTATAATTCTACTAAACCAAATAACTTTAATGCAATCGGTTAGTGCAATAAATTCGGATTCCACTGAGCTAAGAGCTATGCACTTTTGTTTAGAAGATTTCCATGATATTGGAATGTTACCAAAATAAATTAAATATCCGCTGCTTGAATGTCTGAGATTACATCCCCAATTTGCATCAGAAAAAGCAACCAAATTTGAACTTTTTACATTGGAAAGATTAATTTTAAAATCCTTTGTAAGAAAACTATAGTTCATAATATCAGCAACGTAAGACTAGTGTTTGTAAGTATAACCATTACAATATTTCGACATTCTGTTAACAGCAAATGCAATATCTGGTCTGGATCTGTCCGATAAAAATGATAAACATCCTATTAAGGAACGATAGGGAAATTTTCTTATTGATTTTCGATTATTTCTTCCTCTTTAACCTTGTCGGGTAAGTTACAACCAACTTTAAAAGGTAAATTCACAAAACTTTTAGGAAGATCTTTGAATTTTGACATTAATTTTTCAATGTAGGTAATTTGATGTAAATAAACTGAATTTTCAATCTCTTGAAAGTTTACGCCTAACAAATATTTAGTTTTACCTAGGATTACAAGATCCAATTTTTTGTCCAATAATTCGATTACGTCATTTATCAAATGTTCTCTTTTTGAAAACAAAACCATATCATCTACATAAACAATTAAAATTGCGTCTTTAAATTTGTAGACACAATTACACAAATTTAATTGAGAAAACCCTAATTTAGTTAAAATACCGTCTAATTTCCAAATTCCATTCTCTGCCACTTTGATGCAGACCATATATAGCCTTTTCCAATAGACATACTTTGTTTCCGGACCCTTTCAGCACAAATCCTTTTGGCTGTCTCATATATAGTGGCTCCCAAAAGTGTTCGTACACTTACGAATTTCAAAGAAATATTGCTCTATCCATTACTAAAATTAATATTTCAGAATGGGAATTTTTTTAATAACATCTATAACTTGTTCTTAACAAAACTACACAAAATATTTTAAAAATATAGTAAAGCTTTTTTTGGAAAATCAATAATCAAAAAGTAACAAAAAACTTACCTCACAAAAGTCTTCGTACACTTTAAAAAAATTTCTACATATTAGTAAATATTGTAATATTTCGGTAAATTAGTACTTAGTAGGATATCCTATAGCATCCACAACAGCTTTTAAACGTCTGGGAATAGAGTTCACTAGTTTTTTGTAATTTCTGCATCAATGTTCCTCCATTCTTCAATCATTACTGTTTTTAGTTCGCCTTCCGTTTTAATGTCGTGTCTTCGTACCTCCAGTCTCTCCAAATGTGTTCTGTTGGGTTTAAATCCGGCGATTGAAGTGGTGTTTTCAGAACTTGTGGACAATTATAAAGACACCAGAGGCGAACGTTGAGAGCCGTGTGCTTAGGATCGTTATCTTGATAAAAACAAAGTTGTTTCCAATACCCAAATTTTGGGCTGATAATTTTAAATGATCTTTTTAAATATTTAAATAAAGAGCATGATTCATTATGCCATCAATAAATACCAAATTACCTAGTCCTGATGCTGACATGCACCCCCACACAAGGACACCTCCACCGCCATGCTTTAATGTTCCAACTAAGTTCTTGGGATTAAGTTAATCATTTTTTCTTCTCCCTACAATTATACGCCCATTGGAACCAAACATGTTAAATTTGCTTTCATCTGCAAATTAGACATGATTCCAGTACGTTTCGGGCTTATTTATCATTGATTTTGCGAAGGAAAGCCTAAGCTTTCTATTTTTCGTACTTACAAAAAATTTTCTTCGGGCAGAACGCCCATTTAATCCAGCTGATCTGAGCACTCGTCGAACAATTTCAGATGAAATTGAAGTAGAAAATATTTCAGTAAATTCTGTAGAAATTTTTACAGCACTCAAACGTGGATTTTTCACAAATTTTCTTACTATAAATCTCTGATCACGTTGAGTTAACTTTGCCGGACGACCTTTCCTTACCTTGTTTTCGATCCGATTTTCTTCTTTAAAGCGTTTTATCACATACTGCACCGTAGAATGGGATAAATTTACTAATTTAGAGATATTCCGAACTGATTTACCACTACTATGATGAAAAATAATCAATTTTCGAATGCTGTTCGTTGTTTCCTTACGACTACGAGCCATTTTTAAATAATAAATAGAATATTACGAAGTAAGCAAGCAAAGATTAAAGCCAAACGATTTTCTAAATGTCACCACAATGCAAAATAAAAAAAGCGATAAACGATAATTTTATTTATGAATTTATCCGAAAATATTTCGGTGTACGATCACTTTTGTGGCGTGTTCTTTCTCTGCCTCCTTACATTTTCATTTTTATAAAAAGAAAGTGAGTCAATATTTTTTTAAAGAATGTTAGGTTTTATTCAGAATCACATGGAGATGATATGAAAAAATATTGGACTTAATATTCGAATTCAATTCCAGGCTACAGCGCTTTTTCTACAAATTTTTAAAGTGTACGAACACTTTTGGGAGCCACTGTATGTATAGTATCCTTAAGGCGTCCATACAAATAAGCACTTTTCACGTCCACTTGACGGTGATACCAACCCAACATAGAAATCACTACTACAAACAATAATTTAACAATAGAGAAATTCACAACTGGTAAAAAAATATCTTAAAATCAATGCCGGGTGTTTGCTTGAAACCTTGAGCAACAAGACGAGCTTTATACCTTTTAGATATATTTTTCTCGTCCATTTTTAAGCTGTACACCCACTTCCAATTATGGTTGTATTTGGGGGTGCGTCCACTAATTTCCATACTTGCCTATCTTTCGTTATTTGAATCTCTTCATTGGCACCATTCCATTCGATTTTATCCTTACTTGTTTACGTTTCTTCATAACTTTTGGGGATTTCGACATTGTAACACTGATCATACATGTCGTACAGCTGCTGGTCTAAAAAGTTGGATTCATCACTAGAAGTAGATGGCACATTAGAAATATCCACATTAGGATGTTCAGTTTCTGGCTTAAAATTGAAATTTACAGGATCAAACCTAATCTTATTTTTAGTACAGTACTTTTTAATATCATTTAAAGATCTCATTCTCAAATTTTCAGGAGAATAATAGTATACATCTATCCTATTGCTTTTATTTCTAGGTTTTTCGATTCTACGCCAATTTGAAATGTTAAGACATTTTAAGTTCTCAGTTTTATCTAAATCTTTAGAATCTAAAACTTGAGTTTCACTTTCCGATTTTACTTTTATATTTTCGTTTGATTGATAAATAGGAGTATCAGAATTAAGATCAAAAGAAGCGTACTTAAAGTTTTTACCAAATAATACATCAATAGCTTTCTTACTTTCGTCGATACGAACATGGACAGTTCCAACTATTCTCTTCTCGCTAGGAATATATATTCTGTAACCTTTAGTTTTCAAACCATATCCTATCAAAATACCAAGTTTTGCTCTGGGTTGTAATTTATTTCTCTGTATTTAAGGAATATGAGCATATGCCAAAGGGCCAAAAATTCTACAATGTTTTACTGATGGTTTGAAACCAGTCCATATTTCGTTAGGTGATATACCCTCAGTTAATTTGTGTTCGCATCTATTTTTAGTATGAATAAACGCTAAAAGTGCTTCTGACCAAAATCGTGGTTGTAAACCACTGTCCTGAAGCATAGCTGACACTATCCATGGCTGTTCTGTTAAACCTTTCTGCAACGTCATTTTGTTTAGGGGGTATAAGTTGAAATTCTTTCGATTTTTATTCCAAGATCGCTTAAAAACTTTTTGAATTCTTTGTGACAAAACTCTAAACCATTGTCAGTTCGGACAAATTTTAACTTAACATTTAGCCGTCTTTCAGCTTTAACCAAGTATTTTTTGAAGTAATCAAAAACTTCATTCTTATTTCGAATAATATAAACAATTACTTTACGTGAAAAATCATCAATAATAGATAAAAAGTATTTGTTTCCACCTAGAGAGTTAACTGGAGCAGGACCCCACAAATCCATATGGATCCTTTCCAAAACATTTTTAGTTTTCCTTTCGTACATATAGTTTCTTTTTAATGATACTCTAGTGGATTTAGCAATAGTACAAATCTTACAATTTTTATCTATATTTTTACAATCAAGTTTTTCAATTCCTTTTACACAATTAATTTTACTCATTCTCAGTTAAGGGCATGTTAACATGACAAAACCTACGGTGGGCTTTTTCTAGATCTAAACGAGTTACGTATACATAATTTTTAATCTTGGGATAACCTTTCAAGATATACAATTTTCCAATTCTGGGAACAGTAAACAAATATTTATTATAACTATTATAATTATTTTGTTATTTCCCCCATTTAATTTGGTTTCCCACAAGGTCAATACGAGCACCACTAATTAAATTTCTTCTCATGTTAGGTGAATATAACATCTTTCAAAGTTATATCAAAATTTCCATTTCTATCTAAAACTGTAAATTGAATATCACCCATACCTAACACTTCCGAGGTACTGTCCTTGTCTCCGACTAGGATCTTCTTGTGGTGGTAGTTTTTTGAATGTCGTAAACATATCGCGTTCGTTACAGAAGTGAGCATTTGCAGCAGAATCAATAAGAAATTCCCTCAGTCTTTCATTTTGAAAATTTGAAACTGCATAGGCAAGTTGAGGATCAGTTCTCGGATTGTCCTCCATGTAGAATAATTCACCTCCAGGTTTCTGCTGATTGCATTTCTTAAAGCATTTCGATTCGAAATGTCCCGTCTTTTTGCAGTAGTTGCAAAATGGTCGTGGCCCCATACGACAAACTGTCGACTTTCTTGGGCTTGAATGAATTAACTTTGGGTCCAGTACGCATCTGCTGTGATCAGGAGTAGACGCCCGTGTCTCCTTGTATCTAGGTGACTTGTTTCTGGTAGCATAAGCATCGGCCACGATACTTAAGTTTGTGCCTTCATCCTTCCGCTTTAGCTCGATCCGGCTGGATTCTGTCATAAAATGTTTAGACAAATTGTCTAGCGTGAACTCATTGTCATCCATCCTGTATAGCAGTTGTACCAGATTATTGTATTCGTGAGGTAAGTGTCTTATCAATTGGAAGCAAACTAAGAGGTCTGGGATTTCGAATCCACTTTCTTTGATTTGCAAAAGTTTCTCAAGCACTCGCTTGCAGAATATTCCAATGGATTCGTCCTCCGGCTGGTAGCGGATTGAAAAGAACTCGTCCACAAGACCTGCCAATCGTGCTCTAGATGCTGGTTCAAAGTTGGTTTTCAATATATCCCAAGCTTCCTTACCATCTTCAGTAGATGAAATTAAGACTTGATATTTTCTGTCTATACCCTGGTAGATAGTTGTGTATGTCCTCTGCTTCCTATAACGAGTCTCTTTTTTCTTGTTCTGGAGCATCTTCCAATAATAGAGGTTCTGTTTTCGTGATAAATTCCCAGCAGTTACGGTCGATTAGCAATACCTTCATGTCCGTCTTCCACGTGGCATAGTTGAAGTCCGACAACTTCGGGAAGGAAAACATGAACTTTTCTTGAGTCCCCATCCTACTGGATACCGGTAGTGGCAAATTCAGATTTCAAACTTCAGCTTAACAAGTAACAGCGGGTTGCACGAAAAATTCGATTTGAAAAGGCAAAGTTTAGTTTAAGCTTAAGGTTAAGGCCCATAATCATTGTTGGCTTCGATCGATTGGAGCCAAAGGACATTAAAGTTTTCGAGACATTATTTAAAAATTAATTTTATTGAAACCAACTCGTATTTACAAGCATACATCCAAAATCAAGACGTCTCATCTATTACATTATTTCTTCTGCTATCTTTTATACACTCAAGATTTACATAACTTTCTACTTTCATATATACCTCATACGGCACTATAATTTCAAATCCTCTGCAGAGGTTTGAGACCGATTCCAACAACTACCCTTACGCGTCATGTGATATAAATGTTTTCACTTTCAACTTTTCTCTGTCAATAATAAA
The DNA here is from genome assembly GCA_933210815.1 of Meta bourneti. Lineage (NCBI taxonomy): Eukaryota > Metazoa > Arthropoda > Arachnida > Araneae > Tetragnathidae > Meta > Meta bourneti. The sequence goes on from OW119930.1 coordinate 13,795,647, forward strand.
ATGGGTTCTCCATTCAGCGCTTTGAGGCAGAAAATTGAATCTCGTGCTGTAAGAAGTGTCTGGCGCATATGACTCTTGTGTCATAAAACCCCCGAAATCAACCAATCCAGTCCGTAACCTTGCACCTACCCTGGTGTACAATAAAAATGTCTATTTACTTAACGGAAAAAAATTGCTTGTCGCAGCGTGGCCAGATCTGGCTCCTTGCGCCAGCGAAATACCAACCAAATTTACCTTTCGAAAGGCCCTCGCGTTCAGGTCTCATACGGCAACATCCCTAGATGACGCTCCAAAAATCAACCATCCAATCTATTTTTGGCTAGTGAAGTGGTTGTAGTGGATCCCCACATTATCACGTAAACATTCCCATCACTTTGTCCTCGCAGCTTGGCAGGCCGTGTTTCCGTTCCTCTAATATTTCCACTTCGTTCTGAATAAATTTATTTGTTAAGTTTCGAATCCTACAGTGATTCATACGGGATCAACGTCCACTTACTAAGTCTCGAAAGAATTCAATGAACGAAGTGCTCAGTAAGTATTATGGCAATTTGATTGTGGAGTCGAAGGTCATAGATCGTGAGACACTATAATAAATGCCCCATTGAATGTTCGGATTTACTCACACACGATAATATCGTTGTCTCACAAGTGAAACACACTGAGACCTCGCCGGCTTTCCAATATGCTGGAGAACTTCAATGGATTTTCATACCAATATACATGTATAGATTACCAACGAGAGTGACATTTCTGCATGGGATTCTTGATTAAATGATTTATTTACATTTGATTACAAATAGGTATTACAACACATCTCAGAAAGGACTCTCGCACGTTCGTACGCTTCTGCATCCGCCGGTCAGTCTCTTAGAGGAGAGATAAGGATCTTTATCTCTGCTCTATGGTCAGTCTCCCCTTTTCCCCTCCCAGTTATCCCTTTTTCTTCTCTGGACCGGACGAGGGTGGCGTGCCCTTGAACGATCGTTCAAGGGCACACTACCCTCATCCCCCTCGGGGACCCAATGGTTCCTCCCGGCCAAAGTTCCTCCACGTGTTGGACGGAGAACTTCACAAACACCTTATCAAAATATTCAAGAAATGCGTTTCTTAGCTTTTCTGAACTAGAATGTTGTAATCTTTAAACTGGTGAAGGTCGGATAAGTTTTCTTTGCATGAAGCTTGGAATTATTCTTGAGAAATACACATAGAGTGAGTAAAGCTTAGGTTAGTAAGTTCCTCGTTCACACTTTCTCAGAACTTTTGACGTAGTTTCTTTCACTTGTCAACTAACGATATTCAAATTTTTTTGACTATATAGCTGCCTATAAATGCCATAGGTGTTTTCATAACTATATCAACTTATTTTGCTCTAAAGGGTATCTTGCACGTCATATACTGATTTATTTTTCTCTTCCTATTTGTGTATTTTACACATGAGAATATAATTAATACACAAAAATGCATGTGACATTAATATTTTTAGAATTTTGAATGTAGATGTATAATTTCTATTGTTTTATGAAATTCGCTGTTCATACAGTTAACACAATTTTTTTACTTTTAATTCAAATTCTTTATTAAGCACATTTTCTGAAAATTTTTTCCCACTGGGAATCTCCAATTCTTTTCATACAGTTTTTAGATAAATTGATAATGACTGTTTAAATTCAGTTGATAATGAAATTTAAATTTGAATAATTAAATTAAAGGTAAGTAATAAAACTGGGATATACGAACAATTTATAGAATTATGTAAATTTTAAAGTGTTTCTAAATGTGTTAGTGTTCTGTTTAATAATTCAAAACACGTTAAATTGTTAATAACACTTTATGCATTTCATAAAAAATAAGGTTTTTGGTTCTACCCGATGACACTAACTTGGCTGGAATTAGCTCGATTCTGGCAAGAACAAAATATTTCAACAAGCTGTATATCCGTTTAAAACAGTCTTCGTCATTCATTTAATTTATATGTTGCTTCTCACGATCAGATAGCAAAAGTATCGGGTTGTCCGGAAAGTTCGTGCCAATTTTTGGTAGGGGGCGTAAGGACAGGTCTGAATATATCAGAACGATTGAAAACAAATGACATGCGTACATATCGTAAAAGACGGTACTTCAGGCATATTTGGAAAAAAATTTGGTTACGATACGTTAATTTTTGTCAGTTTTATACGCCTTTGAATGTGGAAGAAAACAAAGTGCATTTTAGGCATTTAATGCTTTTCTTTTACCAGAAAGGCAAAAATGCCACACAAGCGGCAAACAAGATATGTGCTGTTTATGATGAAGGTGCTGTAGCTGTGAAAGAACTGTGCGGAAGTGGTTTGCTAGGTTTAAAGCTGGTGATTTCAACCTTAAAGATCAAGAACGCCCGGGTAGGCCCTCCACCACAGATGAAGATCAGATTAAAACACCGATCGAGAATAACACACGCTATACGACACGTAAATTATCAGAAATGTTAAATATGTCAAAATCCACCATCCACGAGCATTTTGCAAAGCTTGGCTACATAAACCGTTTCGACGGAGAAAAATCTGATGGATCGCATTTCGATTTGCGACTCGCTCTATAAACGCAACGAGGAAACATCCTTTTTGAAGAAAGTAGTGACGGGGGAGGAAAATGGATCATTTATAATAATATTGAGCGAAAAAGATCTTGGGGAAAGCGGAATGAACCACCTTTAGCCACTCCAAAAGCCGGTCTTCATCCAAAGAAGGTCATGCTCTGTGTCTGGTGGGATTGGAAAGGGATCCTGTATTATGAGCTTTTACCAAACAACGAGACGATAAATTCAGAGAAGTATTGCTCCCAATTAGACGAATTAAACACAGCAATTGAAAAAAACGTCCTGAAATAGCGAATCGGAAGGGCGTCGTGTTTCATCAGGACAATGAGCGGCGTCATGTGTCTTTGATAACTCGACAAAAGTTGGAGCTCAGTTGGGATGTTTCACCCCATCCGCCATATTCACCAGACCTCGCGCCCTCTGATTTCCACCTATTTCGATCATTACAAAATTCCCTTAATGGAAAAAACTTCAACTCTTTGGTGGAGATAAAAAATCACGTAGAAAAGTTTTTCGCTGAAAAACCTGAGAGATTCTGGAAGGACGGAATTTTCAAGTTGCCTGAAAGATGGAGAAAGGTTGTAGAACGGCACCTATATAATTTAATAAATGTATACTAAAATTTAAATCGTCTGCGTTTCAATTTTCCTTCAAAATCGGCACGAACTTTCCGGACAACCCGATACAAACACTTCTCACTCGCGAGGTTGAAGAATATGATGGATATGTAGTCTCGGGAAGAAAACGAAACACCCCTTTTCATTCGAGCAATTTTAACTGTAGAGAAAGCTCAAAGATGGCGTTTGACAGGTGTTAACGTCTTCCATAAATTCAAATGCATAAATTTTGCATAAGGGGCCGTCTTCATATTAAATTGAGCACCGACTTCATAATTTCCAATGGAAACCCCCTATTTTGAACACCAATTTCAAATCTATATCAAAATTTTTAACTTCAGGTACCAAATTTCATGTCATTAGGTATTACCGTACAGAAAGATTGGAGCTCCTTATGTTAAATCAGTTTCTTAGACTTTTTTCGATATCTTCCTAAATAATATTTTCATTATCCTGATATTTTGTACCGTGTTACTGTTAAACAACCCAAACAAAATTCACCTGATATTTTATTTAAAAAATAGTTTTTAGTAGGCAATAATTATTAATTGATTGAAAAATCATGAATTGGAACCTTACTATATTTTGATAGGAATCGATTCAGGACTTCTAATATGACCATGCAAAATTTCAGCTCATTCCAATGTGCTACATTAAATTTTCCTCATTATGGCGATTTTAGGGAACAACCAAGAGTTTAAAAAATGTCTGACAAATCTCGAATCGTTTTCACTTGCATAATAAATATAATAATTCTCGGATCGTATGCACACGTTGACAAATACGATTGAAATAGTAATTAAATTTGAAAATCGGGTTGCTATGACTACAATTAATTTTGATCTACGAATAGCGATTTTCAATGTGGAGATGATCCCTGCAATTGACGTCAATTTTAACATTCAATTTTCCCGGACATAAAGATAGTAAAGTCATGAAATTTCATATATATAAACTAATTTAACAATGCAGAATCTGATTAAGGCATGAGAACATGGTGTTTCCATTGGAAATTTTGTTTATGCAAAATTTGATATGAAGACGTCCCCTTGTGCAATCTTTTTGCATTTGAAAATTTGTAGAGGACGTTATTCTCTATTGAATGGTATCTTTGAATTAGCTCTACTATGAATAATGCTCGAAATAAAGGGGGTGGTTCGTTTTTCCGCGACTACAATGCCTTGACGAATTAAGCGATTCGATGAGTCGTTTGAATCCTATTCTGAGATCTTTCCTAACTGATCGTATTTTTCCTGTTTTGTAAGCCTTAGCGGTTGAGTACGACGACAAACCAACGGCAAATGTTAGTTTCGGTCCCTTCCATATTACCTAGCGTCTTTCTCTGAAACTGCTCTTTTCAACAGAAAACAAAATATTATTTTCCGAAAATATATGCTGCTTTCTTCCCACGATAACTATTGTGGGAAGAAACTACTGCGAATTAGTTATGAATAAGCTTACGAACCAATATCAAAATAAATTATATTCCATTCAATCATTTGTAAAGAGTTTTAAATCCAATAATTTTAATAGAAGGCATGAAGTAAAACTGGCAAGACTACGTATAGGTCACACACATATTTAACTCACAGGCATTTTCTACATTCAGAACCCGTTCTGACATATCCGACGTGTGATACAATCCTATCTGCTAGACACATTTTAAATAAATGTCATGATTTTAATACTATTAGACTCAACCACTTTTGTTGAGTCTAATAGTATAGCTGTTACAGTGAAAGACCGAAATCTGGAGAATGTCGACTTTCACAGGTGAATGTCAACATTCACATAGTCGCTTGGTGTATGTCCGAAATATTTGCTAAATACCCTTATTTCTGACTTACACCGGCAAATGTCGACATTCACCATGCACTTAATGGTGAATGTTGAACATGTCGGAGATTTATATTTTCTACTCCGTATTTCAGTCGCGATAAAACGTCACAAGGGTGACGTAACTTTTTCGCCTCTCTTTCTGAGAGGAGTGACCAAGAACTTAAAACAAACAGTACATTCTAAATGAGAAAAGAAAATAATAGAAATTAAAAACTTACTTAATTATGTGATTCAAATCTTATTTATTGCAACAACTTAAACTATTATGACACTTTGAATTGCACAAGAGTCCCTTGCTTTTACAACTGCATTTATGTGTGGAACACTTCCTTTTGCAATGACAGCGTGTATAGCCTTGCCCCCCGCTTCTCGAATTAGCTGCAGCTGCTTCTCTCAGCGACATTTCTTGAAAAGAAATCTCATCTATGGAAAGTAACTTTTCTTTACAAATTACGAACTGATTACGTGTGTAAAGCTGCTTGAGGGTACCATTTTTATTTGCCAGTTTATAGAAGTCGGAGTCTTCTATTCCAACAACAACCGCTAACACATTTCGGCTATCTGTACGACCACGGTCGACATCAGGGACTTGTATTCGTACAGTATCACCAATTTGAGCAGGAGGAAATTGTTTTTGTGAGGTTCGTAACATTTCAGAAAGTATTTTAGAGTACTTTTCTTGAGAAAAATAAAAACAATTGTCTTCTCGTTTACCCGCAATTAATGCAATTAACTTTTCAAGAAAAAGATCACGATTCACTGCAGTATCCATTCAGTATAAATTAGGGTATCGGAAAAAAACCTCGGCTCCTCTCTTTTCGACCTCCACCAGAGCATATCTGTGATTGTCGACATACACCGGTGAGGGTCCGAATGTACAAGAATGTAATGAAATATTCGATCTTTCACCGACGTATTTGGTATGTGTCGACATTCACCGGTGAAAGTCGACATTCTCCAATTTCGGTCTTTCACGGTAACATAGCTACTAAACCTGTTAATGACTTATTAAGTTATCCTCCTCATCCAATTATTTTTTTTATTTATATCAAGCAGTTTTTTATAATTTTATTAAAAAATTTATTTGAAATGTGTTTTTATGCAATGTTATTTTTGTTAAATTTTGATTATTAGTTTTGGATTTACGGATTAATCATGATAAAATTTATTTAAAACTACTGTTAGTTTGGCGCACAGCTTGGCCAAACCTGTCCCTTGTGCTATAAAAATTCAATCAATGTTATGGACTAATAATGCAGTAGTCACTAGCTGACTCACTAGCCTAGCCATTAATGGACTGGTCCATCAGAAAATTCCCCTGGGGTGGTTAACTTTCACAGAAACACTAAGCTATAATTGAAATACTTCAATTACAAAGGTAGTAAATAAATAAGAATCTAAATATTATAAAATTAATGACTAAATGTTATAGTCATAAAAGAAATATGCCTATTGATAAATCTCAATTGCATAATATTAATTAAAGACGTCACAGAAAATAATTACACTGCTGGCCACCCAAATTGCAACACCAAGAAAGACAAGAGATATCACAACAAAATTTATTTTGTAGATAACATGTTGACCAAGTATCAAATGATTAAATTTATAGACTTCTGTGAAGTGTGTTTCCTGCCAAAATCAGTAGCCAGAGTAGCCGCCATTGTTGGAGATCACCGCTGCCACACGCCTCGGCATTGATTCAAAGAGACTTTGGATGTGTTCTTGGGGTACAGCAGACCAAGCAGCTTCCACACGTTGCCAAAGTTGATCTGGTGTGGCAGCTGGGGATGTATTCTGGGTCAATCGTTGAGCAACCATGGACCACATGTTTTCTATCGGCGAAAGATCCGGAGAGCGAGCTGGCCAGGGAAGCAATTCAATCTGGCGATTGACGAAGAACCCTTGGACAATGCGTGCCACGTGTGGTCGCGCATTATCCTGTTGAAATATGGCTGTGGGCAAGCCCTGAAGGTAAGGAAGGACAAATGGCTCCAACACCTCGGAGATGTAGCGCTGGCTGTTTAAAGTACCGGCAATGCGTACTAGAGGAGTGCGAGAGTGATATCCAATACCGCCCCATACCATAATACCCGGTGCAGGACCAGTGTGGCGGTGCATAACGCAGCTGTTCAGCATCCTCTCTCCACGGTGTCTCCAGACTCGAATCCGACCATCGTGGTGTTGCAGACAGAAGCGTGACTCGTCAGTAAAGACAATTTCATTCCATTCTGCCGTCCACATCCTTCTTTCATCGCACCATTGGCGGCGGAAACATCTGTGGTTCTGCGTCAAGGGTAGACGAAGCAATGGACGTCTTGCGGACAGACCACTCTGCTGTAAACGGCGTCGAATGGTACGCGCAGACACTGGATGATGCGGTACAGACTGAATGTGCTGTGCTATGGTTCATGATGTGGCTGAGCGATCCGTCACTGCCATACGCACAATATGCCTATCATCACGTGAAGTGGTGCACTGAGGTGGATGCGATCGAACACGTCGGTCCGTCGTACCCTCCTGCATCCAACGATCACATATCCGCATTACAGTTGTTTGGTTTCGTCCAACACGACTACCGATTTCCCTGAAAGATAATCCACAATCTCGGTAGGCCACTATCCTTCCTCTGTCGAACTCGGATACTTGATCAAAAGATGATCGCTGTTTTCTACGAGGCATAATTGATCGTTTTTTTGAAAAAACCACAAGAAAAACACAATTGCCGTACTTGAAATCGTCGAAATCTCCAAGCCTTAAATAGCGCTTTGAAGTGGCGCCACAGGCGCGCGTGATGTGCGTCTGCGCTGAAATTCTAATCATTTGCATATCTCACCTCCGCTAATGCATGTTGTAAATTTCATATTATTTGCATGCTTCCTTCAGGGTGTTGCATTTACGGTGGCCAGCAGTGTAATTCGATTAAAATATTATAAATTTCAAGTTTGCCTTCTGTCCAAAAATACTTTTAAGTTTATTAGACTATTATCTATCCCAATTTTGTAAAAAAAGTTATTAATAAGAAAAAGTTGCATTTTTCTAATAAAAAAGTTTAAAAAAATATATAACAACTAAAAATGATACCGCTTTTAATATATGAGAGGGTAGGTAGTTAATTAACGTCACACTGGAGCAACAACGATTATTGGCGATAGTTCGGATCAATACCGAAGGGAAAGATCCAAAATATGAGGGATTTTTCGTGTAAATAAACTAGACGAAAAGTGAATACTTTACTTCCGCTATCCAAATGGTGCCAAACGATATAGTACACTAAAGTGCCAGAAAGTAGTATGGACGAGCCTGTTCAAAATATATAGCAAAGCCACCTATTCATTTCATTGGTTGCATCTGCCAACCATCTGTGAAGGGATGTAACTTTTACTAAATTAATAGAAGACGAGAAGACATTTTAACAAGACTAAGGATAGATTACACGAGAGTGAAACTCGGCAATAGAATTCAACAAGAAATGGAGGAATGCAGTATTAAAATGTATGTGCCATAATTGCTAGCAGTGATGGCAGCGGTAGCCCAGTTTTAAAAGCAACGGGTTAACCTGAGGATTGCAACTTCGAAACTCAGTCCAGTCAAAGACCGTCGTGTACACGGGGGCTGGTTCACGGTAAATCTGTCGTGGACTCGAATGTCCTCACGCTAGCTGGTGTGGAAGTTTGGAGAGTGGGGTGCTAGCTCGAGTGTTCTCGTCATCTGACCGTGGTTCAAAACAACGAGGCGTTGTCCTTGGATTCCCTTCGGGATTGATCCCGGACCGTCGCCAATAGCCCGTTGTGTTGGTCCAGTGCGACGTTAAATAACTACCTGCCTAGCAGTGATTCCCAACTGGTATACCGCGTCGCTTTACGAAGCCGTGAGATTTTAAATAATGTTAGTAAATTATTCAAATTGAATGAAAAATTTTAGTTTTGGATAATTAATATAACCTCTGACTTAAGGTTTCTTTTACCAAGAATAAGGCAAAGAATAGCCAAACCTAAAAAAGACTTAATTCTTCTTGACTTTCTATTTGGAAAGAGCAAGTTTATCAACTATGGTGACAACAAAATTCAAAGCAAGGAAAGGACTGTTAATTCTTGGGTGTTGCTTTGACAACCACTATACCCAGTTATCATACTTTTGTACTTCGTGCATCAATCGCAAATCTCACATTTACAAAACAAAACATTTTTTTGTGGGATCTCCCATTGTGTTCCGTCTAGTACGTGATTTCCTAAGTATTGTGATTTCCAAGGCCGTTGTAAAACATGTTTCTTTTATTCCAGCCTTTGTTAACCATATCTTTAAATAAAATATAAATTCGGCGATGTGCATGTAATGCTCTGACATGCATCTACTATATATTCCTCTTCGATTTAAAATAAAAGGGTTTGGAAAACATCTATTTTAAAAATTCTGACGAGTCTTGATGTATCAAGATTCTAATCTGATACTCGAGAGTACCGTAAGCGCGAAAAGGTTAAAATCTAGCATGAAGGAAACTGATTTTATAAGAACACAAATTGTGGATACCTATGAACCTGATGAGCACCAGAAACTTTTTGGCAACAGAACAGGAAAGTGATTAAAAAAATGTTAAGATGTACATATACACTAAACTTTTTAAAATTTTAACGTCAAAAATCCAGGTTTTTTTATAATAAATCATTGGTTTATGCTTCAAATTATTTCAGTGTGAAAAAATAAGATTAAGCTAATAATTTGTTATCTAATTTAGATATAATTGTCTAATTAGCATGTGTTTTGAGTAGTGATGTCTCAAATTCTAATTTGTTCAGAAAGACAATTCCTATTGGAAATTATTCCTAATATTGTGCATGTTTCGACCCTCAATCAAGTTGGTAGAGGGAATAGTTTTTTCACCTAGGTAGTATAAAAAAAATCCAGTTTTTTTTTTCAGGAATTTTAACATTAAAAAATCAACTAAAAAACCATTTCTTAATTAAGACAAAACATCCACTGTATTATATAGATTATAATGATATCAAAATAATTAGATGAATTCATTGTTGAGTTATCACCGTCTGAACAAAGCATCATACTTCAAAAAGTTCTTCAGAAATTGAATTTGAAGTTTGTACATGTTTCCAAAACTAGAAAAATGTTCCGAATATTTACAAGATCTTGGTGTCGTTTGAAAGCTAAAGAGTTAGAAAATGTTTCGAAGTAATATTCTGGTAGATTTTCATGATTTCTAGTGCATATATATATATACATATATATATATATATATATATATATATATATATATATATATATATATATATATATATATATATATATATATATACCCCTTAATAATTTTTATCTAAACGTTATAGTGTACTATTGACAAATTCTGAGAGTTAAATGTTAATGTTACTACGAAAATTGTTATAATGTACTATTAACAATTTTCGTAGTAACATTTTTGTGGAATCAATTCATTGTTTTTATCTCATTTTCGTTGCCACATTGCAAAAGAATATCAGAGTAAAGATAAACACATAACTTTAATTATGAAACTAAAGCAATTAAATCATTAAAAATCGTTTGCAAAACTTGTATCCAATTTGTACTTTTAAATGAACAATTATCGTTTGATAGAATATAAATCAGAATTTTCACTTTTGAATAAATATCGTTTGCTAAAATATATATGCCTGGTATTTTACTTATAACATCGTACCTTTATATCGTCGGTTTTGAGCAGAAACGCACTAACACATAATTTTTTACTGTACAGTTGTTTAAAAAATTAAAACTATAAGCATTTTGATATAGTGTTATATATCTTTTAAACAAATTACAACATCGTTATTACCACACCAAAGGCACGAATCTTTGACGTTTCTACAATAACGCGTTCAAAGTTTTGATGCTTTGGGTAAAATCGAGTTAGAACTCAAAGGTTATTGTTTTTTCATGAAAATCGGCATTTCCACTAAGAATCATGTATAAAACATGAAATGGTGACTCAAAATATGCAATTTGGTAAAATCGCCGTAAATGCAGATTCGTGCCTATGGCGTGGTAAGAACAATATGATTATGTGAATGTCACCAATAGCCCGTTGTGCTGCTCCAATGTGACGACAATTAATTATAATTACCACCTATCATCATGAAAATGAGTAATTATTGCCTGCGATAAAATGTCAGTTAATATTTCTGTGTTCCAAACCAACTATACATAGTACTCATAACAGCAGCTTATAGAAAATTGAGACCTTATCTACAGATAATAATAAAATTATTTGTTTCCGATCCCACATTTAGAGAAACCCTAATAGTTAATCTAGATTAATAGTTCTCGGGACAAAAAAGCTTTAAAATTCAGAGAACACAAGATTTTAAATTCTAAAGAATAGGAGAATAATGTTCAGTAGGTGAAAAAAAAATCAATTTTTATGTTTTATGTTGATTCGTGCACACATTAGGTCGTCAATTTGTCGGTTCATATTCATTGAGATATCTCTAATAATACATTAGCAAAGATGGAAATTGATCATTCACAACACAAAAACAAAGTTCCTGTTTCTCTCGTGATGTCTGCCTTTCCTCGAAACTTCAATGGTGCTTTTTATCGCGATTGAAATCTTTAGAATCAAGACTCAAAAATGCACGTAATCCATGCGTGACGACACGTGGGGATGGACTCCATTTACATGACGTTCTATCGAATAATCGGTGCAAACTGAGCACCATTTTCATCTTGCTATTTCGTAGTTGCTGTGAATAGGATTGATTCTACAGTGGTAAAATTTGTTGAGACAGCATAGAGTGAGTGGGTGAATTTCCAGGAAATTCAGGAAAACCGATGCAGATGCGAGTGCTGATTTTCTCGTTCATAATCCCCACTCTAATTTTTTCCCTTTTTCTTTTTTTGCTTTTAAGTACCCAGGAGTGCCCATCAAACTGTTAAGTCCCTTTAAAGGACAGGCTTAGAGGCTCTCTTAGTGGTTATCTGGTTATCTGATGCCTGAGTGATTTTTAATTTCTTTTCGACAGGATGGTACTTTAATGATGACAGCTAACACCAATGGAGGGCTTTGAGTGTCGACCATGGCAAAATGTTGGAGACGCAATGAAGAACATACAGGTATTGTATTTTTTTTATTTATAGTTGTTTCTCTACAGAGAAAAAATTGATATGAAGACTTCTTTTGTGGCAACGTTTTTGGCGTGCTTTTTATGTCGCCAAGGGAGAATTTCCTAGAAAAACAACGTTTCAGGTTTAGTGGAAAATAATTAAAAAATTAACGGCGAAAAGAATTTTAAAAACAAAAAAAAACCACCAACTGATTATTCATACTACAGATAAGGTCAATATTTGCTTTTATGAAAAAATCTTTACTTTTTTTGAAAATTTGTTAAAGAATTTTGTTCAAGTTAAATTTATTAGTATTAGTTTAGTATTATTTTATTATTAGTATTTTAGTATTATTTTATGAGTACTTTATTGGTATTTTAGTATTACTTTATTGGTATTTTAGTATTACTTTATTGGTATTTTAGTATTACTTTATTGGTATTTTAGTATTATTATTGGTATTTTAGTATTATTTTATTGGTATTTTAGTATTACTTTATTAGTATTACTAAATTTTAGTATTATTTTATTAGTATTTAAGTATTATTTATTATTAGTTTATTTTATATTTATAACTAACTGACATTAAAGGCCAGTTAGTTTACCAGGCTATATAATATTAATGTTATAAAAGATCACATTAATTCTAGAAAACTAGAGTGATTTAGGTATGTAGGCATTACGTAAAATAAAAAAAGATAGTGATTTACAAATATTAATGAGATTCAAATAATCGATAAGTTGCCATAATCCTAATAATGTGTCTTTGCCTGCCACAACTCGCTGCTAAAAGCGTTGCCCCGAAAAAGTTTTTATATCGAAGCTGTACCAAAAATATCTAATTACAGAGAACACAAAATATATTATCCAAAAATACAAGAAAAAAACACAAATGCAGTTGGATAATAGATGAACAGAACACTTCATTGAAGCAGATTTATTATTGTATTGAAATCATTAAAAAACGTATCAACCTCCGAGAAAGAATTATAAAGTTTAAAAATCTATTTTATTGCTACTTATCAGGCCAGCTATATAAAAATCAAATCTCAGGACGAGACAACATTTTTTAAAGACAAGAAACGAAAACGGTACGCATTTCCAAACGGACAACAGAACGATTGCCCTCTCGCTTCTTAAAGAAACAAACGATAGCACTTTCAAACTCAACAGAAAACACGCTAGCATTTTCAAACGGGGCACATGCGCAGAAGAGAGCACGAACATGCGTCCTTGCAAACAATTGGCAACAACAATAGTTCCTCGTTCGGATTGGGGGGAGAGAAAAAAACGCTGGTGTTCTGCTACAATTTGTAATAAAATAACATTCTTTTTTCAAAGGTATAACACAAAATAATTGGAAGTTTCTGGTTATATAGTATATGGGGACGCTAAAATCAATGCGAGAAACTAAAAAGGGCAAATCAATTTTGTTATGTAGAAGGTAATTTTCTGTCAAAGCAAAAATATCACTAACTGAGCTTCAAAATAATGAAACCCAAAAGATTTCGTAATTCAGACGAATGCATGCCTAAGGATTCCTAAGTCTTAATGTAATTTTCGTAATAATACATTTTAATTATACATTTGAAACATTGTATCAGTTACGAGACCTATGGGAACGTTCGTTGAGTGACAAAACCAGATATCGCCATGAACATGGGGCTGGTACCGTGTAACTGGGGTACCTTGTTAGAGGGCAATGGCCTCGTCAAAAATGAAACATTTATGCAATGTGAAGTCCAAATTAAAATGGAATCTCCATTGTACTTATGTATAGGGCAGCGGTAGCCCGGTTGTATGAGTAGCAGATTAACAACCAAAGAAAGTCGATCCAACCAAAGACAATCGTGCACGTGGGGGCAGGTGAGCTTAAATTTGTCTTAGCCTCAAATGTCCTCACGTTGGCGTAGAGTGAAAGTCTCGAGAGTGGGGTTCCAGCTCAGGTATTGACCTCATCATCTGAGCGTGATTCAAACATCGACCTTCTAATGAAATAGACAGCATGTAAGCGGAGTCGCGGTCGTAAGATCTCTGAAGGGTAAATCACGTGGGCTTACGAATCGACTTAACCGATTGGTTATCGAAGCGCAGACTAATGTTTTGATCGCCATAATCACTTTAAGCAATCAATAATTTAGCAATCGTGCTTTTTTCCATAACCACGTGGGAGCCACCATAGTAGCCCGGTTGGGAGAGTAACGGCCTAGATTGCGAGTTCGAATCCAACCAAAGATCGTCGTGTGCAAAGGGGGCTGGTGCACTTTAAATCTATCGTAGCCTGAAATGTTCTCACGTTGGCGTGGTATGGAAGTTTGGAGAGTGGGGACCGTTGTTAATAGCCCGTTGTGTTGCTCCAGTGCGACGTTAATTCAACTACCTACGTGCCCGAGGGCTAAAGATTGAATTCCGCCTTTGGGGTCCCTTAATACTTATCTCAACAACCGAATCGTTCACGAGAACTGGGTTATCGGGTTATGTAGGACAATATCCTCTCCCCATCACTTTTCTTTGAAGTGTTGAAGAATACATTTTCACGACACAGAATAAGAAATGAGTTCAAAAAGTGCCACGTCTCTCCCTCTGGAACCGAGGTTGCCGTCGTGGCTTAATGGGTATGCCCACTGCGCTAGCAACCTTCGAGTTGAAGGCGGCGCAGATTCGATTCTTGCCAGGTTCATTCCTCCCTGGGTATATTTCTCTCTTCTGTGTCAGTAAAGCTTCAACTGTGTCAGCTACTTGATATTGCATTGTGTCTCACAGCATGGCCAAATATGGCCCTTGCGCCATAAAACCCCCAAACCAACTCTTCTGTGTCAGTAAAACTTTCATTGTGTCTGTCTATTACTTCATATTGTATGTCTTGTGTCTGGTCCAGCATGGCCAAATATAGTCCTTGAATTCATTAAACCCCTACGCCAACCAACCCTCTGGAATCGACCTCGCATGATCCCAAAACGTCAAGAAAATCATCGAAAAAATGACGATCTCGACTCAATTTTTCAAACCTAGCCCGCCTCAGATCTCGTGACTCCACAGATCCAAGATTCTCTCTCTAGACCCACCTCCCATCTACTTACCGTAAGGTAACAGACCCAAGATTAAAGTATCAAAAAAGGAATCCTTCCGCTATAGCTGATGTGCTATATCTCTTCTACGCGAGATCGAAACTCGATCCAACTGAAACCGCCGTGTATATGCACGTTAAATCTGTCGTGGGCTTAAATGTCCTCACGTTGGCGTGATGTGGAAGTTTCGAGAGTGGGGTGCCAGCTCAGGTGGCGACCTCGTCATCTGACCGCCGTTCAAAGCGACGAGGTGTTGTCCTCGGAGCTTTCCTGATCCCGGATCGTCGCCTCGTGTTGGTCATTCTAACCGTGGTTCAAAATTACGTGGTGTTGTCCTCGATCTTTCCCTACGGGTTCGATCCCGGACCTTCGGTAATAGCCCGTCGTGTTGCTCCAGTGCGACGTTAATTAAAATACATACCTACGCACCTTGTGTTGCTCCAGTGCGACGTTAATTCAACCACTTACAAACCAGCCCACCGGTGCATTCCTCTCCGGGTGTATTTCTCTCTTCTGTGTTAGTAAAAACTGTAGTTGTGCGTGTATGTCTGTTACTCGATAGTGTATGTCTTATGCCTGGGGCTGCGTGGCCAAATATGGCCCCTGCGCCATAAAACCTCAACAATCCAAACCAACATCTACCCACCCACCCTCTGTAACCGACCTCAAATGATCCCAAAACGTCAAGAAAATCATCGAAAAAATGACTATCTCGACTCAATTTTTCAAACCTACCCCTCCCGAGATCTCGTGACTCCACAGTACCCAAGATTAAAATAACAAAAAAAGGCGAGAAAACACAGCGCAGGTACATTATCCAGATAACAGGAAGGAATAGCCGGCGAAAATTCCATTTAGCCATTAGCGACCAAAGGCACAAGCCCCCTTTCCTTTTTGGTACCGATCTCGCCTAAACACGCCACACGCACGACTCAGTCACCATTTTG
Organism: Meta bourneti; assembly: GCA_933210815.1. Classification (NCBI taxonomy): domain Eukaryota; kingdom Metazoa; phylum Arthropoda; class Arachnida; order Araneae; family Tetragnathidae; genus Meta; species Meta bourneti. Next base: position 13,811,782 of record OW119930.1, read on the forward strand.
CACACGCAAGGAAGAAGATGGGGATCTCTAAGCGTCTCTTCCATACTTCACCTGAATTTGTTTGCATGCAATCTTTTGGCTCCTATCTCCGGCTCTGTTGCCTGAAAGCTCGGGCAGTGATTTCGTGACTTCTTGGAATCCTTCCGCGATAGGGTATCTATTTGCTGCGTCAGCTTTATTGATTGGTGCTGTTTATTTCTTTTTTCTTTCGTGAGTCTAGCTGTCTTTTCTGAAGGATGTACTGTGTGTGAGTGATGGGATCTGTTGATGAGTCGATCTCGTTGCCTGGCCTAATTAATGTATTACTACCTTATACACCATGTCACCGAAGGAGTCGATCTCCCGTTACCTGGTCTAATTAATGTATTACTACCTTATACACCATGTCACCGAAGGAGTCGATCTCCCGTTACCTGGTCTAATTAATGTATTACTACCTTATACACCATGTCACCGAAGGAGTCGATCTCCCGTTACCTGGTCTAATTAATGTATTACTACCTTACACACCATGTCACCGAAGGAGTCGATCTCCCGTTACCTGGTCTAATTAATGTATTACTGCCATATACACCATGTCACCGAAGGAAATGACGAGGACTATCGCCAATAGCAGGTTTTGTTACTCCAGTGCGAAGCTAATTAATTACCATTACCGCTGAGATTATTAGTTTTACCTTGTAGGGATTTGCTAGGCGGCAGTTTTGGTTGGTTTGTTGCATTGAGGTTTAGGGTGCAAGGGCCGTATTTGGCCAAGCTGCGCCAAATACGAGACAAAACGTCAAATAATGGACATACACGACTCTCCATTTTGCACACACAAGGAGGAAGATGCGGATATTTGGGCGTCTCTTCCATAATTTATCTGAATTTGTCTGCATGTAATCTTTTGACCCCTTCCACTCTCTCCAGCTCTGTTGTCTGAAAGTTAGGCAAGGATTTCATGACTTGGAATCCTTCCATCATAGGGTATCTAATTTGCTGCGTCAGCTTTATTGATTGGTGATGTTCATTTCTTTTTACTTTCGTGAGTCTGTAGCTGTCTTTTGTAAAGGATGACTGAGTGATGAGATCTGTTGATGGGTCGATCTCGATACCTGGCCTAATTAATTTATTACTACCTTATACACCATATCACCGAAGGAGTTGGTGCACTTTTTGGTACAGTTCACTGAGATGATTAACTTTTGGACCTTGCGCCATAAAACTCCAACATACAATCCACTGAAATGATTAGGGCTGCCCATTTGGAAGAGTAATGGATTAGCAATCGGAGGATTGAGAGATCGAAACTCGGACCAACCAAAGATTCATGTACGCGGGGGCACATTAAATCTGTCACGGCCTCAAATATCCTCACGTTGGCGTGGAAGTTTGAAGAGTTTGAAGCTTGGATGCTGACCTCGTCATCTGACCGTGGTTCGAAATGACGAGGCGATGTCCTTGGATCTTTCCCTTGGGGATTGATCCCGGACCGTCGCCAATAGCCCATTGTGTTGCTCCAGTGCGACGTTAACTAATTACCATTACCTCTGAGAAAATTAGTTTCACCTTGTAGGGATCTGCTGAGCGGCAGTTTGGTTGGTTAGTTGGTTTGAGTTGTATGGTGCGAGGGCCATATTCGGCCAAGCTGCGCCAAACACGAGACAGACAACGTCAAGTAATGGTAATACAAGTAGAATGTTGGGTGCTCCTTGGGTGTCTCTCTTTCTATGTTAGTAAAAATTTTCTTGTGTGCCCATTTGCTTGACGTTGTGTTTGGCTCAGCTTAGCAAAATATGGCCCTTGCGCCATAAAAGACAACCATCCCTATGGGACTTTGACAATCCTTTTCATAAACCTCATGAGTACATCTAGGTGAGTACGGGCATTACAACCTCGAGGAACCTGAGTGATCTTTCATCCCTTTCATCTTACCCTCCCTCATTGTGTTGTCTGGTTTGTGCTTGGAACTTCTGAGTGCGGGATTACGCAGCTACCGGAGAGAAATGGTGAAAGGTCATCGAACAGAACGGCATATACAAAATTGATTAAATGTAATTTTTAATAGTAAATAAAATTTTTCTTCAATTTTTGAATTTTTGTCAAAAAAATGGAATGAATTTTCGCATCAACTTAATGCAATTCCTTAGGGACACATCTCCTTTTGGTGTGTACGGACTTCACGGACTCTGTATCCTAGTAATTTTTCTTTACTATCTGGTAAACACGGGGTCTCGCTCCCGAGGTACTCAAGTGATCTTTTTCTACTTTAATCCTATGTTAAAATATTTTTACGTTGAAAAAGTCCTTATATTCCTGATTTTCTGGATTTTTATCCATTTTTACTACGTCCGTCTTTGGACCTTGCGCCATCAAATCCAAACGAACCAACTGAATACATAAAAAAAATTAGGTTTTGAATATGTGACGAGGTTGATATGCATATCTCCATTTCTACTAAAACAAATTTTATTTCATAATCACAATTTTCTTTTTCAAATAAGATTTACGTAGCGCAATTGTCGTATAAATGAAATATGTCCTGAATTCAAACGCATTATTTCTAGAAGCATGTTTCAGTTTCTGCAATCCTATTTGTTTGCAAATGTTGGTATTTGTAAACCACTATCAGAAGAGCACCAATTAACTTAGAAAGAAATACCACCGCCTATAAACAAACACCTCTTACCTTCAAGTACAGCAAGAAAAAAATTATTTTCGTTCTATTTTAATGGAATGGTCTATTGGTCTTCGTTTAACTCTTCGAGGCACACGATTTTAAAGAAAAAAAACCAAGTTGCATAGAATTGTTTTAAATATAAAAATGGGAAAAAAAGTTTATTTAAATTATTTAACAAAATATTATAATTTCAATAAATCCTTTATTGCAGAGTGAGGGTGGACACAAATAATCCCACCATGCAGCTGTTTTAAATGCAAATCATTGAAACACATCTTTTTATCAAAACAAAGTGGCACTTTGCAAACATAAGAGCACCACGAAGTGCGAACTTTTTTCATGCTGTAGAAAAAAAGGCACCGTCTCCGGGTAGTACGCTTTGGTAGATGTTTCGTATCTTTTCCTCATATTTCCATTTTAGATTTTTTTATCTGCAGTGGAAGTGCAGATGTTGATGGTGCATTTCTATCAATTAGTCTGGGCAATAAACCCTTCACCGCACCCTTGAAAAGTTTCAGCTCCATGTTTTGACCCAATTGTTTATAAACAATAAATGAATTAATAACAGCTGCATCCAAAAAAAGAATAGTATGCGGTGCCACCATTTTTTGCTACGTCAGTCAAGTTTATAATTAGCCAATAGCTGATCAAATTTATTCACTGTCATTCATGTTCGCATTATAATCAATAATTAACGAGGGACAGGCAACTGAAATTTTATCCCCATTTTTATCTTTTCTCTGTACTGTTCCCACCTGATTTGGATCATGATAATTGGATAACAGATATACAGGGTCTCCTCGACTTACGACCAAGTTCCGTTCCGACTGACAGGTCGTAAGTCGGATTTATATTTTTCAGCACTATTTTCATTCAAACGTGTTATAAAAATTGTACATAAAACACTAAAATTCAATCTATCTACGTATAATTGTGCATAATGTGAAAAATACATAATATGTACTCTATTGTATCTTTTTGACCCTACCAATGTAGTCATCTTTATTTACTATTTTTATTTATTTATTTTTGTGGTCGTAAGTCGTATAAGTCATAAGAGCCGGAGAGAAGGTGTATTTCCCTGTTATCGATCCATCACTACAGTGTCAACAACTTATTAACGCGTTTTGAAATGTGTAAATTTTTGTTTTCAGTTATTTATACATTTAGCGTCAATTCATAGCATTGCCAACTCAATGAAAAACTTTGAAATATTAAACTGTGTGACTGAGCAATTTCAACTTTTCGATGTGGGTTAAGAAATATCCCACCATGCATAAAAAGCCAAGCAAAAGGTGGGACAGTTTTTAACCCACCTAACCCCAAAGAGTTAAAAGCTGTTAAAAATGCACAAAAGAATTGAAGTTTTAAATCAAATTACTTGATGTATCTCCTTGCCACATAATTTGAGGGATGCATGGCAGAAACTGCGGAGACAATTATTGTTTGGAACTGGATTTCAAAATGGGATTCTTTTTTCATTCTAGTTCCTTAATTTTAAAATGTGTAAAAATATTTCTAAAAGGGGAATAATTTTTTAGATGTGCTCTGAAATTTCAGAAAAATAATGCATCTCAATAATAATAATACAGAAAATAATACAGTTTATTGTCTAGGGGGTCGTGTTCCCGGGATTCCCAAACGATATTTTCTTTCATCCCACTACCTCTATTCCCCAAACACTTTTCTTTCACATTTTTAACTTGACGTTATCGTGTTTGGCGCAGCTTGGCCAGGTGTGACCCCTTGCTCCACAAAACCTAAACCAACCAACCAATCAATAATAAACGAATAAGAACAATTCCTGTGCCATGTAAGTTACGGAAATTTCTTTAGATAATACAATAATTTCCTGCTCCTGTTGTGTGTTCAATCACTAATACGACGCCCAATTTTTTCTCGGTCTAACATATTTTTCTCAACTCATTTACTCAACACAAGTGGAATTCTGGACCTTGCGCCATAAACCAAACCAAAAACTGAAAGTTTCGAAAAAGATCCCTTCCATAAATAATTGACCGCAAAATAGTTTTTCTAAATTGATCTTTCGTTCAAGTTTCGCAACAATGTTTTCAAAGCTACATATAAAATCGATTTTAAATATTTGGAATGGGTTTTCCCAGATATATATCTAAAGCTGTTTTAGATCAGGAAGCATAAATTCTACTTAAAGACAAAGTAGGAAAAGTAAGAATGCTAGAAGGAATGAGTGATTTCAACGAGGTCTAGCATGACTGGTCTAGTGATAATAAATAAAACAGGAAAATTACGTAATAAACGTTGTTTTGAAGAGAAGGCATAGCCTTGAAGCACAAGGAATTTTCTAACACAAACTAAATGCATTCTATTAACTATTATATTTCTAAAGACAATTGTTGACTTGATTTCCTTAAGCAAAGGCAAAATGCAAGCTTGACTAATCTTTTGTAAGTGCCTACCATACCACGAAATATTTCCTTTCAAAGTAAATTTTGTTAATTTATAGTTAAAGGCTCAGTGCCAGCCTTGGAAATCTGAAGACGTCCTCAGATTATATTCCTTTTGCATTAAGCGACGCAGTTTCGATTCCTCCCTGGGTATATCTGTCAGTAAAACTTTCCTTGTCTGTATGTCTATTACTTGATGTTGTCTGTCTTGTGTCTGGTGCAGCATGGCCTTTGCGCCATAAGGACTGGTGCACGTTCAATTTTTCCTTTGCCTCAAATGCCCTCGCGTTTTGCGTGGTTTGAAAGTTTGCAGTGGGGTGCCAGCTCAGGTGTTGATCTCGTCATTTGACCGTGATTTAAAATGACGTGGTGTTGTCCTCGGATCTTTCCCTGCGGGTTTGATCCCGGATCGTCCCCAATAGCCCGTTGCGTTGCTCCAGTGCGACGTTAATTAACTACGTACCTATTCATGAGAGGTGATGTTTTTGGCACTGATGGCTATCAAAACTAAATAAAAATCCACCGCAAACTGTAGGAAAGATACGAATTTCAGTTTTAAAACACGTGTCCTAATTGGTGGAACTCTGATATAGAAAAATAAAAATCAGATACACGTTTCCATTGTCTTAAAAAAGAGCGTACAATTTATTTGAGTCCTTTAAAATATAATTTATAAACTGAAGATACAAGTCTAAACACTTCAAATGTAAATTATGTGGTATAATTAAATGGAAATGCTAATTTAAACATTTAATTTAATCAGAAGGTGCTTAATTTAAATAGCATATAATTTAATTAAAATGTGGGGTATTTTATACGAGATTTATGATTAGGTAAAGCGAGCAGTGGACTAAAAAGGTTTGAAAAAGCTTGGTCTAACCCTTGGAAGAATTGTGTTTGTTCCTCACAAGAGTGAATCACAATGTCATGATTATCCTTTCGAATACTTATGAAGTTCCGTCAAATGAAATTGAAAATTAAATTTCCGTTTTGACAGCATTTTTTAAACAAGCTGAATAATGCTAGGTTTATTAGTTATTACTACAACTGAGAAATTCTACATGTGTGAGATTTATTGATTTACACACATACCCATAAATACCCATAACAATTTAAAAGTAGCTTTGATTTTTTTACAATTTTAAGTCATGAGCTGATCGATGGAATGGGATTTATGCAAATAAAAACTTGATATTAACAGAAGAAACATGTTCGTTTAAATATATGTACAGTCGCGGGGAAAATTCCTCTTAATTTCGAGCGTTATTCATAGAGCAAATTCAAAGATATTGAATATTGAATAAAGTTCTCTACAAATTCAAATGCAAAAAATGTATAAGGGGAAGTCTATATCAAATTTTGCACAAAAAAACAAAATTTCTAATGGAGACACTCTGTTTTGATGCTTAATCAGATTCGGTATCGTTAAATTAGTCTAAATATGAAATTTCATGACTACTATCTTTATATCCGGACATATTCAATGTTAAAGTTGCTTCAATTTCAGGGATCATCTCCACATTGAAAATCGTTATTCGTAGATCGAGATTAATTGTAGTTATAGTTATCCGAATTTCAAATTTGAATACTATTTCAAACGTATTTGTCAGCACCTGCATACGATCCGAGAATTATTATGTTTATTATGCAAGTGAAAATGATTGGAGAATTATGAGGTTTGTCAGACGTTTTTAAACTTTTGATTACCCTAAAATCGCAATAATGAGGAAAAATTAATGTAACTCAAAAACTAACGATTGGAATGAGCTGACATTTTGCATGGTCATATTAGAAGTCCTGAATCGATTCCCATCAAAATACAGTAAAGTTCCAATTCATAATTTTTTCAAATATTAATTTAATAACTTATCGCATACTAAAAACTATTTACAAAATAAAGCATTAGGTGGATTTGGTTTGGGTTGTTTAACAGTAACATGGTATAAAATATCAGTTCAATAGAAATATTATTTAGGAAGATATCCATAAAAGTCTAAGAAACTGATTTAACATTAGGAACTCCAATCTTTCTGTACTCAACTTCGAAACGGTAAGACCTAATGACATGTAATTTGGTATCGGAAGTTAAATTTTGTTATAGATTCGAAATTGGTGTGTTGAAATAGGGGGTTTCCATTGATTGGAAATTATGAAGTTGGTCCTCAATTTAATATGAAGACGGCCCCGTATACAAAATATATGCATTTGAATTTATAGAAGACGTTAGATCCTGTCAAACGCGTTTCTGAATTTTCTCTACTGTTAAAATTGCTTGAATAAGGAGGGGGTGGTTCGTTTTTTCCACGACTGTACATATAATTCCATCGTCAGACGATTCTATTTTTTACGAGTCAAAAGAATTTACGTTCGAAAGCCTGAGAGTTATAAGCGGCGCAGGTTCAATTCCTGTAACTTATCCAGATTGTTTTTCTCTTTTGTTGCAGTAAAGCTTCGGCGCCCTTGTCTATTATTTAACTTTGTCTTGTCTATGGCGCAGCTTGGCCAAATATGACCCTTGAACTAAAACCCAAAACAACCAACTGAAAGCATAACACTACGTTTTGATCTGACACTGAAATTCCTTAATGTGGGCCGGGGTAGCCGGGTTTGAAGAGTAACGGACTAGCAACCTGAGGGTTGCGAATTCGAATCCAACCCAAGACCGGCGTGTACAAAGGGGCTGGTGCACATTAAATCCGTTGTGGCCTGTGGCCTCAAATGTCATCACGTTTGCGTGGTGTGAAAGTTTGGAGAGCCAGCTCTGGTATGACCTCGTTGTCTGACCGCGGTTCAAAATTACGTGATGTTGTCCTCGGATCTTTCCTTTCTGGGTTGATCCCGGACCGTCGCCGATAGCCCGTTGTGTTGCTCCAGTGCGACGTTAATTAACTACCTATCTATCTACTCATCGTTAGTAGTAGTCGTGACCCAGTAGGTATGCCCACTACCCTAGCAACATACGAGTTGTAGACGGCACAGGTTCGATTCCTGTCAAATGCGATTCTTCCCTAGGTGTGCCCTCAGGCTTCACGAATCCGAGGTACCTGAGCGATCTTTTCTTTTCCCATGGGGCTTACTGCCTTTAGCTAGCATGGGGCTCGTGCTTCCTGCTTGCCTACATAATGCTTGCCTGCCTTTCTTCACTTTAATGTTACAGCTTGTCTTCGAGATTTGGTGTTTAAAATGCTCACTGTTTACGAATTAATGTTTTTATGAAGCGGTCATAGTTAACAAGGGGTTATAAAAGCTTGTTTCCAGAAACCTAGAGTTCTTTTTCTCGTACCTAAAATCAATAAACGAACTATAAGCATTGCAAGCGATGCAATTCGTTTTGAATAACTCGTAAGGAAACTCAATTAAACCCGTCTATCCACAACAATTATAAACGATTTCCATTAAATCGATGCAACCTGTATGAAAGTCGCCGAACTGGTAAAATTGTTCTATATTTTTAAAAGTTATGACACGCAAAGTTCCGTTCCATCTTCAGGTGGTTTGATATACTTATCTATTGTCCTAGTATCTCAATGAATAGAGATGGTATATAAATACGACGGTCAGTTTTTATCTTTATTCGATGCTTGATACACCGTTTTTAGAATATTAGAAATAACAAACAGAATTTTGAATAGATAAATCGGAAAAAAGTCATACCACAGTGTAATGAGTCAGTCCAGTTGGGGGACGCCGTGTTTTAATGGGTTTTCCCACAGCCCTAGCAATTTGCGAGTTGCAAGAGGAATAGGTTACTTATCCGGAGTGTGACTTATCCTGAGTTCATTTCTCTCTTCAGTATCAGTAAAACTTTTCTTGTGTGCGTGGTTCCAGCTCGTGTTGACCTCGTCATCTGAACACGATTCAAAATTACAAGGTGTCCTCTGTAGGCAGTTAATTAACGTCGCACTGGAGCAACACAGCGGGCTACCGGCAACGGTCCGGGATCAATCCCAAGGGGAAAAGATCCAAAGACAACTCGTCATCTTGTATCAGATGACGAGAACAACAGAGCTTGAAACTCACTCTCCAAACTTCCACGCCAACGTGAGGACATTTGAGGCGGCCACGAGATTTAACGTGCACCAGCCCACTTTGTACACGGTCTTTGGTTGGGTTCGAACTCGCAATCCTCCGGTTGCTAATCCGTTACTCTTCCAACCGGGCTACCGCGGCCCTTTTGGTGGTGCGGAAATATTCTGTAAAAAAAAAGCCATGGTGCATCAGTACTTTGGCAACATTCAGTCCTTCCCAAAGTTGGCGCAGCTTGGCCAGATATGGCCCTTGCGCCATAGAACTCCAAACTAACCAACCTTCCCATAGGGCAATTCGGGATTCTCACCTGTTTAGGCCTGAGTAAATTGTATAAATTGCTAGTTAAAAATATTAAAGTGTACCCAGACATACATTTAATTAGAGCGATTCGTGAATATGTATTGCAAGTTACAGTAAATTCTGAATTTAAGGGATATTAATGTTTCGTCACTTTCACGCGCTGAGCATAAGGGGAAAAAATTTCGTATGGAAAATATATTCAGCGCATCCTACTGTATAGTTTTTTTGAATAAATGTGTTTTTCCTATGTCTGTATAGTTATGAATCATTTCTGTGTTGCCGTTTCATTCTCTTAGTTTGCTGAACTTATTTGCGAAGTTAAAATTGTTCACTAGATGGCGCCCCTTACACTGCGTTAAGCATTGCAAATTTCAAAATTTTTTCATTGGTTCCACAAATATGATACAACTCGGGGAAAAATTATTTTTTCACTGAAGCAGTACTTCCCTCCAACTTCACGCAAAATGAGGAAAAAGCATTTGCTTTTTTCATTTTGAAAAGAAAATGCTAAAGAGGAGGAATCAGTATATTACCTTGGACGGATTCTCAAAATGTGGTCAGTGACTTAAACTTTTAAGGAATCCATAGTTATATACCAAAAGTTCCAGGTCGCGGTGGCCCAGTTGGAAGAGCAACGGATCAGCAACCGGAGGGTTGCGAGTTCGAAACTCGGTCCAGCCGAAGAACATCGTGTATACGGGGGCTGGTACACGTTAAATCTGTCGTGGCTTCAAATGTCCTCACGTTGGGGTGGTGTGGAAGTTTGGAGAGTGGAGTGCCAGCTCAGGTGTTGACCTCGTCATCTGAACGCGGTTCAGAATTACGAGGTGCTGTCCTCGGATCTTTCACTTCGGGACAGATGCATGACCATCGCCAGTAGCCCGTTGCTCCAGTGCGACGTTAATTCAACTACCTACACGCCAGAATTACCGTCGTGGCTCAGTGGGTTTGCCCACTGCTTTAGCAGGCTGCGAGTTGGCGGCGCAGGTTCGATTCCTCCTTGGGTGTATTTCTCTCTTCTGTGTCAGTAGCTTTTTTTGTAAGTCCATTACTTGACGTTATCTGGTTTGGCACAAAATGGCCAAATGTGGCTCTTGAGCCATAAAAACCAATCAACCGTATTTATTGTAGGATTGTCACAATAAATACATTCTGAGAAACACGTCCTTATAGATTGGTGTTAATGCTAACTTTATTAATTTTCTCGTACATTGGAGATTAATAAAGTACCCGCTAACTTTATTAATCTACATGGTTTTAATTTTCTCTGTATTTCGGTTTGGCTGTCTTGAGTTTTTTTAAATCTGGTTTAAGGGGACACGGTACCCTAAAAATGACTAAAAAGTCTAATTTTTTTATTATCTTACATTAATTATACTACCTTTAAGAATATGTGTGCAAAATTTTATAACTGTAGCTGCAATATTTAGCGAGTTATGAATTTTTATAAGTTAATTCTTTCATTTATTTAACTGCCATTTGAAACTTTAAAGTGCTTTTTCTCATCTTTTTATTTTTCATAACTACAGTGTATTTAAAATGCTATGACTTTTTTTTCTAATTGATGTAGAGTTTTGAAACTTTTTGTGGTTGTTTATTATGATATATTTAATAACTTTGTGCATGGAATAAGGATTTGGAAGAATAGTTATTTTTTCAAAAATTGATGAAATCAACTATGACTGTTTTTTGCTGTTCTTCAGTGTTTGTTACAAAAATATCTGTAAAAAAGTAAATAACAGTGATACCCATCATCCCATGCACGAAATTGTAGGGGTAGGAAGGTTCATTCATGGAAGGTAAGTAAATAAAAATATTTAAAAAAAAATTTAAATTTGAAGACGGAGTAGGAATTTTAAAATATTGAAATATTTTTATAAAAATTTAATTTTTAAGTTATTGTAAATGTAAAAATGTTTTTTTTCTTTTGCAATGTACATTTAATGTGTATTGGAACAAGGTACACCAAACCATTTTGTTGTGAATATGAAAACAAAAAAAATGTCCAAAGGGTACTGTATCCCCTTAAGGTATATGTACACCTTTAAGACGCCATTTCCACCAAATTTTAAGTTTTCAAATTTTACATATTGTGCTTACAACTCTTCAAATCACTTCGGATATTACTTCTGCGATCATTAGGACTGGAGATATGAAAATTTTAAAAGTATTGCCATTGATATTTGACATGGGGGTTTATATTGTTTTTAGCTTTTTCTCGAAATGCAATTTTCGCTAGGCGTTACTCCGCAAAACACAATATCTCAGAATGCACCAATTTAATTCGTTTGAAAATTTTTTATACGTGTTTTCTGAAGATTATAAAGCAGGGTTTGAACTATTATTAAAAAATATACAGTTAAAAAAATTGAGCAGGATGTAAACCTGGATATTTTTTACATTTTGCTTTTTCCATGATTCTTTTCAGGGACGACGGACGTTAAAGTCCATACAATTAATTTAAATATACAATATAGTAATTATGGTAGTTCAATTCCTGAATCAATGTTTTTGGAATATAATTCACTCTTTACAAACTGGAAAAATGTTAAATATGTTTTAAGATACAACGTTTTGCGTGAATTATATTTTTGGCAGTTTTATACACTTTTTACTTCATTTCTATAAAAAATTAATTTTAAACACAATATTTTCTGCCATAAAATGCTTTTTCTAGTAGAAATCGATAACGAAATCAAGAACATCTAAGTTCCGTGAAAATTTCAATAAATTGCCTCCGAAAGTATATTGCAGTGGTAACCCTGTCGGATGAGTAACGTATTAGCAACCGGAGGGTTGCGAGATCGAAACTTGGTCTGGCGAAAGACCGTCGTGTACGTGGGGGCTAATGCACGTTGAATCTGTCATGACCTCAAATGCACTCACGTAGGCGTGGAGTGGAAGTTTGGAGAGTGGGGTGGCAGCTTAGGTGTTATCATCTGACCGTGGTTCGAAATTACGAGGCATTGTCCTTGACCTTTCCCATCAGGATTGATCCCGGACCGTCGCCAATAGCCTGTTTCTCCAGTGCGACGTTAATTTACTACCTATAGTCCGAAGGTATTCTGATACCTTAAGTAATATAAGTTTCTGGTGATCTGTGGCTCAGTGGGTATGTCCACTGCGCTAGCAACCTTCGAGTTGGCGGCGCAGGTTCGATTCCTGTCAGATGCATTCCTCCCTGGGTGTATTTCTCTCTTCTATGTCAGTAAAACTTTCATTGTGTGTGTTTATTAAGTGATATTGTATGTCTCGCGACTGGCTCAGCATGTCATATATGGCCTTTGCGCCATAAAACCCCAACAAACCGGTGACTTCGGTCCACGTTTCCTCGTTAGGTAGGTATTTAATTAACGTCGCACTGGAGCACAACACAATGAGCCATTGGCGACGGTCCGGGATCCGACCCGAGGACAACACCACGTAATTTTGAACCACGTTCAGATGACGAGAACACCTTAGCTTGCACCCTCTCCAAACTTCCATACCACGTCAACGTGAGGACATTTGAGGTCACGACGGATTCAACGTTCCCCAGCCCATGTGTACACACAGGTGGATTCGAACTCGTACCCCTCCTGTTTTTAATCCGTTACTCTTCCAACCGGGCTACCGCGGCCTCACATTTCCTCGGATAATCAAAGTTTTATCGTAGATTTGAGAACAGAGCCAAAACGCTTGAGCACTAAATCAATTAAAAACATGACGTAACTGGGTTGACGGCACAGGACAGCAATTATGGAGGAAAGTCCAATTGCCGCTCCATAAAGCAACAAAGTTCTCAAAACCAAGATCGCTCCAATTTCAAGCGTCTCATTCTGTGGTTTATCATCACACGGTTCTGAGCACTGGAGCTCCTGTGGAAGTTATGAGCTGTAGATTTCCATAAAGCCTGTTGAATCGTTTTTCTCCGAAAGTTTCCTGCGAATAACTTGATTCCCTTTCGATTGTGAGCGGGCCGCAAGGAAGAGAATCATGGACCGGGGTCTTGTTAACGAGCTGGGTGTCTCATTAGACGTGACGCATCGACCGCATGACGTCATCGCGACGCCTGATGGACAGGCGACATATCACCGGATTCTCTTCAAATATTGACCTCTCACCGTCTTCATTTCACTTCCTCCGCCCTCTTCCCCTCCGCGCTCAACCCTTTCTTCTCTTCTCGGTGTTTGGGAAGTTGGCCGGGCTATGTTCTTGGGGGGGTTTTGGTGTTTTCCCTCCTGGTGGTTCTATCTCGACGAGATATCTCGTAGTTCATTAGATTTGGTCAAAACTGACCAGGTCTTCACGGACGAGATTTGTCGTCATCGGAAGAAAACTGACCAGATCGGAATCTCGCCATCATAACAAAATCGGCAATATCCTGATGACGAGATATCTCGTCATTAGCGAAATTGGTCGGATCTTGATCGACGAGATAACTCGTGGAGACCACTTTGAGGGTTAAGGAAAGTTGGTTTGGTTGGTTTTTTGGCGCAAGGTTCAGATCTGGTCAAGCTGCGCCAAAGATGTTCGGAGTAGTTAGGTTCACGGTTATTCTTTTCATTGCGGGCCGCCGAAGCCCGATTGGAAGAGTAACGGATTAGCAACCGGACGGTTTCGTGTTCGAAACTCGATCCAACCAAAAGACCGTCTTGTTATGCGTCGGCTGATGCAAGTTAAATCTGTCGTTGCCTCAAATGTCCTGACGTTGGCTTGGTGTAGAAGTTTGGAGAGTGGAAGAGAAAGTGGGTGTCTACCTCCTCATCGGACCGTGTTTCAAAGCGACGAGGTGTTGTGTGTCCTCGGTCTTTCCCTTCGGAATTGATCCCGGACAGTTGCCAATAGCCCATTGTGTTGCTCCAGTGCGACGTTAATTAACTACGTACCTGTTTTCATTGCATAACATTGAAAACAAGTCACCGTACTTTTTTCAAAACCGATACGATTTCAGAAGATTAACAATTAAAAAAATTATGCCTGTATAAAACGAATACTTTAGTATAATCTATGATGCTGGTAGAACAAATTGAGAAAGTTTTACTCACCATTTTAAAGTATCTTATAGAGACGGTTCCTCGAAGTTAGACAATGTGCATTTTGAAAAAGTTTAGTTTAAAATAAAAAAAAAATTAGCTCACTTAAGTGAGTTTATTGTTTGTTTACTTATAATTTTAAAACTGCTAATAAGAGTGGGAATAAAAATGAAGCATTGGAAATAGTATAAAAAACCTAATCTGAAAATCGATACTTTTGAAAATTTGGTTTCCAATTATCCTTAAAAGTTTTGTAGGATGGGATTCTTACAGATTTATATATACATATATAAACTAATATAACTATTCAGCTGTAAATACGGACCCCAGTTGCAATATCACAGCTAGAGAAAATTAAATTTCTAGTTTAAAAGGTATGTTAACCGTTGAGATGGTGTGTAAGAATCCAAGTGCCCTATATGTTTATAAAGTGGGCTGTATTTATTTATGACCCACGCCCTACCCGGCTCACCACAAGGTTTCGAGCCCAGGCAAGGGAAGGGCGGGGAAAGGTTTCTACCCCTAGCACTAGAGGCAACGGGCCACAGCCCCACCGGGCAGGGGAGACGCACGCCAACCCCCGACACAAACCCCCGTTGTTAAATTGAGACAAAACAATACAAAGTTTAACATAGTGCAGGCGACAAGTGCGGTACGATTGAACATCATTAAAACAAACACAAACAACAAATACATAAAACCACATCAATAAAAGCACCAAGGCAAGCTGCAAATACAGTCCACTGCAAATAAGAAATCGACTCCAACAAGGCCCCCGCAATTGCAAGAGCAAATGGTCGTTGTCGTGTGCAGCAGTTCTCGGTGAATAAGATGGGACGTGGCGTAAAACATGAAAACAAATAAAATGCAAGTTACAAAAAAGAAAATATTACAATTAAAGTATAAAATGGATAAACAACGTCAACAAAAAGTGACAAGAGTCAAACTCAAGGATAAGAACAGTAAATACAATAAATACAGTAAAAATAACAATAAATACATAATAGAACAAAAGGAAGAAAAGGGTCGACCAACCCGGACCCACAAAGAGATGAAATTGTAACCCAATAATCTAAGAGGGGAAATAAATAATCAAATATCAAACATAAAATTACGAGAAGGAGGGAAGGCGGTCCGTGGGCTGTATTGGAAATTGCGCTTGTAGGAGCTACACTGGAATTCAAGACTACTTTAAAAACAAGACATTTATTAGAACTGCACATTTACTCGACGCCGACCGTTGAACTCTTCTGGAAACTAATTTTATCGTTCACCCAAATCAGAATTCCAATTCCGGGTAGATAAAAATTAAAATATCGGAAAAAATGTGCTCGGGAAAAGTTGCTCGCTCATTAAATATTAACGTTGAAAGAAAAAGAAAAGAAAAATTGAAACATCGCGCGCTCGAACTCACACGCTCCAAAAATGTAGAATGACTAAATACATGCTTTTCCACCCTTCGGGGCCACATCTTTAGGTGTGCACGGGCTTCACGAACCTGGTAAACATGGGGGTTTAAATCCCAGGAAGCCCAGGGGTATTTCTCTTTTTATCTCCATTTCTTTTCACAATTACTTGACATTGCCTTAGAGCCATGGTAGTGCCTCCCATGCAACGTAAATTCAACTACCTACCTCCAGATCCGTGTCTGCAAGTATGTCTGAAAATGCATTCACATTCATTAAAACTACTTTTTGTCCATTTTCAGAGACGGAGAGGCGGGTTCGTGCCAACGATCCTGACTTCAATGCGCAGTTCAAGTACGCCGTGAGTACCTTTTTCTCTTATGTATGTCATGATAACTGAAATTATAAAAGCCTGCAGTCGTGGCGGGATTGGTATAAGACTATCGGAGAGGAATCCACGGGTGTGTGTGCTGAGTGTAATGTTGGTTCCACAAATGGAGATGCAGAAAAATTCCATAACTATTACTTCAACAGACAAGTAGTAACATGATGCGTAGAGGTGTTGGTGTTTGAAACGGCTTTAAGCTCCTTATTGAAAGGGGCTCGCGAAAGAATGAATAGTTTACAATGAACTCGCTAGGGGATAAGGATTAAGAGTAAGATTATTGAATCAGGGGATCTATCAAGAAAGTTCACTGGTAGAAAGTCTGCCAACCACGAAGTTGATTTTGAGCCGGAGATTTGAAAGGAAGAGACAGACATTTCGAGTGATCGTGTCCGTCGGAAGTCGAGGTCAGTGAGATGACCGGAGTTCAAAGGTACGAGTGAAAGGTAAGTATGTAGGGGTATTCTAATTAACGTCGCACTGGAGCAACACAACGGGCTATTCAAAGGGGTGGCAAGATATATTGACCGCAGAGCTAGCAAAGTGGAAAAGAGAAAAAGGGAACGTTAAGGAACTTATCTGTGGTGAGAATTGTATTTAGGGGGTTAGTTTTAGATACCGTTTCATATACAAGGTGAGTCTAAATTGTTTTTACAAAATAAGAGGGGTGATAGTACCCATCCAGACGAACAATAATTACCGTGGAACATAGGGTCGCATTCCACTCTGAGAGGCTGAAAAGAGTAAAATTAGAATTTCAACATGAACTTACAACAGTGTTGGGAAAGCGAATGAACGATACCAAAAGTTGCACAATCTGATTGATTGATCAGAGAAAAACTCACAGCAAGTGTTCAAAGTGGCGCGTGTCGTTGCACAGTTCACACCGGCGAAGGAATGACTGGCTCTCGAAGATTCCTGGTGTTGTGTTAATTTTGTCTGCGGCGACACCGATTCTCGCTACGAGATCTTCAGCCGAGTCCACAGGCGTCTGGTACACTAAAGATTTCATGTGCCCCAAGAAGAAAAAATCCAGTGGGTTGAGGTCCGGTGAGCGAGGAGGCCAAGCCACAGGTCCGCCAGTGCGCTACCGACCAGACCATCTTGCTTAGGAGATAAGCTACGTAGGCAGGTACAAAACGACGTCAGAGGCGATGACTTGTTCATGATCGACGCGTTTCGACTTTACTCTTTTCTGCCTCTCAAAGTGGAATGCGACCCTATGTTTCATGCTAATTATTGCTCGTCTGGGTGGGTACTATCACCCCTCTTATTTTGTAAAAACAATTTAGACTCACCCTGTATATTCAAGTAAGAAAGAATCACGATGAGATTTCGGTTGTCCACCTTAAAATGATATTGAAGTGGTAAAGTAATCGGCTACTCAATAGAAAACAGGCATGGTCAGCCCAAATCGTTCGGGGTCTCTTTGGCGAGATCCGATTTCACCCACGGGCTACATATAATAAAATTATACAATTTTATTTATTCATCCTGCATTGTGTATAAATTTATCAATGAGGTTTGATTTTCTAATTTTAAATCTCGTTAAATAATAATCGCTGAGAATATTTTATCATAAACTTGTTCCTTAATTCATTTTTAAAGTAAAAAAGAAGTTCCTGAGGAATTTAGATAATTAAATTTTATAGCCGAAAAGAGACATGTTCTGGCGTACTTCAAGCGGTAGGTACCGGTCTAATTAGCCCTCCCGCAACCATAAACCACATACCCCCATGGATTTTCAACGGTATACATGGCTATACGAATCCTTAATTTGCCGTTGAAAATCCGAGCGGGGAATGTGGTCATCTGACTGGTTCAAAATTACGTGGTATTGTCATCGGATCTTTCCTTTCGGAATGATCCCGGACCAATAGTCCGTTGTGTTGCTCCAGTGTGACGTTAATTAAAATACCTACCTACCGGGAATGACATCTTACGTCACAACCGATGGTATGGACTGACCTAAACAGCGCCCATATCACCTAAACGCGGCATTTCCGGACACACAATCTTTGGCAAACAATGTTTATTTTAAAATGTTTACATTAATCCTGTGGTTCTCCGGCCAACAGAGGGATGTTGGCCGGAATGAAGCATTGGATCCCGAGGGACATTGACGGGGGTGTCCTTGTACGATCATCCGGGTAAGGAGAACGGGAGGGGTGAAGAAGAGACTCGACTAGTTGAGACAGGAGGACGGACGTGCAAGGGTCCTTTCACTGGCATAGTGCAATGTATTGAACTGTAAATAGACTCATGTATGATACCCTAGAAATGTAAATAAACGTACAGTAAATTTACCCATGAAGAAGCGTCACTCTGCTAGATGGATAAGAAAAGAACCAACAAACACACGGTATAATGTTACAAATCCTATCACAATTTGACCAGATACTTTCGAAGCACCCTGTATCGGCAGTGGCTGAGTACTTTCCGTACAGACTTCGTATGTTTGGTGATTTAGTAGTGCTGCTATGTATTTCTACAGTTTTTGCTTTCAGTTCTTTTTATATTTTTTCTCCGGCTTCTTATGTATGTCTTGGCGGACCGCAAAATGAGATATGCCGCACCTCGACAAGGCCAACCTCAACCACAAAAAATAATGCCCAGAATTGCCTAAAAATCGAGAAATCTCGTTTCCCGTCCGCGGTGGGTGAAGAGCGGAAGCAAATGAAACAAATTTCCTTCACTTCACAGGGTCGTCGTGGTTCAGAGTTTTCCCTCTGCTCTAGCAACCTGCGAAATGTAGGCGGCTCAGGCTCGATTCCGTTCAGGATCGTTGTAGCCCTGTTGGAAGAGTAACGAATTAGCAACCGGAGGATTGCAAGTTCGAAATTCGATACAATAAAAAACCATCGTATAAGGGTGCTGGTGTCGCAACCTGACCAGACTTTTTGCTGAGAAGCCTTTCGGAGTTGATACTACATCGTTGCCAGTGGACTGTGTTTATATTATTCGGCGCCGGCGAGGCGCATAAATCTGCTGCGCTTCGAGATGTATATACTTTCTTCGGGAGGCGAAAGCAGACGCTCGTGTGATCGGTTCAAGTGTAGAACAATTAAAACCTTTTGTGGACTATCTATGCTTTTTCGTTTGACATGTCGGGAGCCATATGTAAGTTTCTATTATTAAATTATTTTTGATATAATTAACTATAAACTTTACTCTCTCCAAAAAGTAACTAGGAAACAAATTCCAAGTATTAAAAAGCAGATAAAAAAGAATGGTAGTTTTTTAACGTTGACGATCTGCTATAGCTGGTTTGGTGTGGAAGTTTGGAGAGTGAGGTTCACAAAACTACTCGGTGTTGTCGTTGGGTCTTTCCCTTGGGGATAGATCGCCAATTGTGTTGCTCCAGTGAGACGATAATTAAGTACCTACCTATCGAATGTTTGATGTTTTTGTACAGTGCTTCTCGTAACATTTCTATGTATTTTATTTTCAGTTCAATTTATATTTTTTCTCGGCTTTCTATGTGTGTCTTAGGCGGACGACGGCAAAATGTTATATTTCGGACCTCTGTAAGGTCAACCACCAAAAAAATAATCCTCGAAATTCCCGTCAGCGGTGTGTGAAAAGCGGATGCAAATGAAACACATTTCCCCCTCCTCACGCCAAAATCCGCTCACAAAGTAAACGACAATGAGCTATTCAGTGTCGTCATCCCATCCGACGTGCATATTTCCCCTCCTCTTCAGCGACAGCTCTTGTCGGTATTGACTCCAAGAGGTCAAAGTCGATGCCACGCCAGCAAAAACAAAAGCTCTCCAACAATGCGATCCCCTGTCCTTGAAAGGCCAAACAGCGAGTTGGAACTCGGGAAACGGCGAGAACCGGTCTTGCGTCTCTTCCAGTTTTTTCGTTTCCAGGCATAACTGAGGAGAGCGGGAATGCGAGGTATTTCCTACGCACACAAATACGTGCGTCGAGGGGCAAGGAAAGAAATCTTGACCAATTTAAATGGCCAGACGCTGGGTAATCGAGTCTGGGGGCGGCGGACACGTAACCGCTTTGGAGACCAAATCCTGCTTTTCTAGTTACAAGCTTCTAAACAGGTGCTTAGGGTGATTGGATTGGAGTGGAATCTGTGTTCCGTTTTTGTGACCGTTCTCTATTGTGAACATTTTGTTTCTTCTGTTTCTCGCGTGAACCTTATTTGAAGCGGAATTGGGTCTTAGTTCCTGGGTTTGCAAATTTTCTGCTTCGATTTGTGTTAGATATGCAACATCAGTTTCTCTGAGAAAGTTTTTTTTCTGTCAGTACTAATAAATGCTTTCTTCAAAAGGAGAAACTAACCCCCTACCAATTAAAAGGACAAAATGTGAATAAGTCAAATGGGTAAAGTCCTTAAGATGTTGTTCTGGTGTCGATGTGACTCTTGGTATGACCACTGCGCTAGCAATTTTCGAGTTGTAAGCGGCGCTCCATTCTTGTCGGATTCCATGGGTGTATTTCTCTCTTCTGAGTGTAGAAACTCCTTATTGTGTGTTTGTCTATTACTTGACGTTGTCTGTATTGTCTTTGGAGCAGCATGGTCCTAGTGCCATAAAACCCAACCAACAAACCCTCTTCCCTGGAGACAGCTGTGGCCTAGTGGGATTGTCCACTGCACTATAGCAACCTAGGAGTTGCAAACGGCGCAGACTCGATTCCTATAACTCGCCCTGAGTGTATCTCCGTCTCTTGGGTCAGTAAAACTTTCCTTGTGAGTCCCTTGTGAAACTTTGTGAGTCCATGTCCATTTACTTGATGTTGTCTGTCTTGCGTATGGCGTAGCTTGGCTAAAGTGTGCCATAAAACCCAACCAACTCTTAGAGATCTAATAAATTACCAGGAAATGCATTTTAAATGTATCAATATGTCGTATTCTACCATTTATATCTCCAATCCATACCGTTATACCAACATATTCCGTTTCGTTGGTGTTACCGGACTGCGGTAGCCCGGTTGGGAGAGTAGGTATTATTAAGTAGGTATTATTTTAATTAACGTCACACAGGAGCAACACAACGGGCTATTGGTGACGGTCGGGGATCAATCCCGAAGGGAAAGATCCGAAGTAATTTTGAACCACGGTCAGAAGGCGAGGCAACACCTAAGCTGGCACCCCACTCCAAACTTCCACACCACGCCAACGTGAGGACATTTGGGGCCACGACAGATTTAAAGTGCACCAGCCCCCTTAGTACACGACGGTCCTTTTGGTTGGATTCTAATTCGCAACCCTCCGGTTGCTAATCCGTTACTCTTCCAACAGACCACCGCGGCCTGTAGCTGATTAGCAACAAGATGGTTGCGAGATCGAAACTCGATCAAACCAAAGACTCGTGTATGTGGGGGCCGGTGCACGTTATATCTGTCGTGGCCCCAAATGTCTTCACGTTGACTTGGTGTGGAAGTTTGAAAAGTGCGGTGCCAACTCAGGGGCATTGACCTCGTCATCTGAACCGTGGCTCCAAATGACAAGGTTCTCGGATCTTTCCTTTATGGATTGATCCCGAACCCGCTGCCAATAGCTTTGGTGTTTCTCCAGTAAGAAGTTAATTCAACTACCAACACATCTGGGTGTGTTGGTAGTTGAATGAACGTCTTATATTTATGTAATAACTAAATTTCACTAGCCTTCAGCTGTCGGCGGCATATTTACACGAAAATTTTCCAAATATCGGCAATCTTACTAAAACTAAACTCCGTCGCGCTACAATCCTCATGAACCATCCCGCTTACGAGACCATGGAAGCCCGGGGTGCCGAGTGGCATTTTTTGTCCCTGTCAGGTGGTCGGCCTGACTAGCGGAGAACACCCCATTGTTTCTTCTTCTTCTAGACCCTCCTCCTCCCAACTCACCGATAAGTTTTGAGTTTTTATATGGGAGGAGGGGGAGGACTTTAATCATGGGCACGCCGGGAAAACCAGCCCCCCCCCCACACACAGAGAGGGTACACCCAGACTCCGGCGCGTCCGCACCGAAGTCCAGGGCACCACCATTTATTTTTTCTTTAAAAATACACACACAAAAAAAGGACCAACAGGGTCCAAAAACAACAACTAAGTATCGACGACCGGCACACTGCCGGTTTACAAGGACGATATCGGCGCCACATAGGCCATCCTGTAGCACCTGAAACTTAACCACAGATTTATAACTTTTAATTTTTTTTTTAATTCATTAACTGCAGCCCACATTACTGCCAATGGGTAGTTTAAAGTAGGCGCTACAAATAGGTGGTAAATAGTAGTATATAAGAGGATGGCTCATATGAGGCGCCAATATAAGAACAAAAAGAGATTTATGATATGATATTTTACAATGAGATTTACACAATTATGATGATATTTAAAATTACTATATTCTCAAAACCCCAAATTTCTAAAAATTTTAAGAAAAGTAAAACCACAGGATCTAAAACAATGAAGTTTAAAATTGAGCCGGACCTAGTCCTTGACTCACTAATTACCGAGGGAAACAGGGCAGAGTGTCAGGGGGAAGAACCATATGCAATTCAAGATTTTGGGATTTTTAAACTTAGGGGAGGGCGTCCGCGGCCACCCCTCCGGCCGCCATTGTTTAGTTCCGAAACACGATTGGTACTCATTTTATTGACCCTCAAAGGAATGAAAGCTGAGTCGACCTTGCCCAGTCCGAGTATCGAACGCCGGACCTGTCGGACCTCAATTTACTAGTCACACTTTTATCTAGTTTCCTACCAGCACACTTAGGGTTTGATCCCGGACCGTTTCCAATAGCCCGTTGTGTATTTCCAGTGTGACGTTAGTTGAAATACCCTAAATACCTACCGGCAAAATTAAACAAAGTAACAAACGCGCCAGGACAAGGAAGAAATCCGAGCAATTAATGCCGTCAGGGGAAAGTTGAAAAGAAACGAAAAGAAAACAGTGAATCTTCTTTCCTAACCCTCCCATAGAAGGCTTACTTTCGGATTGTTCTTTGTGTGAAGAACGGCACACGCGTGTCAGTTCTGTCGCATTCATAAAAAAGGGCCCTTTGCCGCCTCGCTGGATATCGAGTTCGCGTCGTTATAGTAACATCCACGCACCGCGGGTTCCGCAAAGGCCACAAACACTCTCTAACGAGCCCCGTCCTTTTTATGGCTGTCTCGGATGGGATGGAGGACAGTGATTATTAACCGTACGTCTGCCTATTCTCTTGTAACAATAACAACACTTGTGGTAAACATCGCAGACTGTACGGAGAAAGCAGAGGAAGTCGCCTTTGTAGTAACAGTAGGGCAGTCTGATCCGTTTCTACTGGATCGACGTAAGAATTGCCGTGAAAGTTTTTAGGTTTTAAAATGAAAGTGTATCCTTAACCCTCCAGGACCTTCGTGGCTCAGTGGGTATGCCTACTGCGCTATCAACCTGTGGGAGGTGAAGGTTCGATTACTGTCAGATTAGATTCCTCCCTGGGTGTATTTCTCTATTCTACAGAGTGTATTCAAAAAGTTCCAGGACTGATCGCACACAGCGATAGCGCCATCTGTACTTCTTTTACGAGGGGGAGTCCTGGAACTTTTTGAATACAATGTATGTCAGTAAAACTTTCCTTTGTGTCCATTACTTTCATTTTGTCTGTCTTGTGTTTGGCACTGCATGGCCAAATAGGCCATGCGCCATAAAAAGTATCCAACCAATCTACCAACCATAACCCTCCTGGTGGTTTATCTTCGCGTCAAAAATCACCCTGTAGTGGTGTCTCTGATGCAGAAGCCGGCTCCTAACTGTCAACAGTTCTAGGCAAGGGTCGATTTGTTTTTCTATTTGGATCTTCATACTCTCAGCGCTGCTGTAGCCATGTTCGAAACTCGATCCAACCAGACTCGTGTAGATGGGGTCTGATGCAGATTAAATCTGACGTGACCTCAAATGTCCTCACGTTGGCGTGGTGTGGAAATTTGGAGAGCGGTGTGCCAGCATTAGTGTTGTCCTTGGATCTTTCCTTTCCGGATGGATCCTGGACCGTCACCAATATCCCGTTGTGTTGCTCCAGTGCAACATAAATTATACTACCTACCTCTCGTTTAGAGAGCTCGCTCCCTTTAAAAGTTAATGAGGCCAAAATTCTATTACATACCTCTCGTTTAGAGAGCTCGCTCCCTTTAAAAGTTAATGGGGGCAAAATTCTACTACCTACCTCTCGTTTAGAGAGCTCGCTCCCTTTTAAAGTTAATGAGGCCAAAATTCTACTACCTACCTCTCGTTTATAGAGCTCATTCACTTTAAAAGTTAATGGGGGGCAAAATTCTACTACCTACCTCTCGTTTACAGAGCTCGTTCCCTTTAAAAGTTAATGGGGGCAAAATTCTACTACCTACCTCTCGTTTAGAGAGCTCGTTCGCTTTAAAAGTTAATGGGAGCAAAATTCTACTACCTACCTCTCGTTTAGAGAGCTCGTTCGCTTTAAAAGTTAATGGGAGCAAAATTCTACTACCTACCTCTCGTTTAGAGAGCTCGTTCGCTTTAAAAGTTAATGCGGGCAAAATTCTACTATCTACCTCTCGTTTAGAGAGCTCGTTCCCTTTAAAAGTTAATGGGGGCAAAATTCTACTACCTACCTCTCGTTTAGAGAGCTCATTCACTTTAAAAGAATGCGGGCAAAATTCTACTACCTACCTCTCGTTTAGAGAGCTCATTCACTTTAAAAGAATGCGGGCAAAATTCTACTACCTACCTCTCGTTTAGAGAGCTCGTTCTCTTTAAAAGTTAATGCGGGCGAAATTCTACTACCTACCTCTCGTCTATAGAGCTCGTTCCCTTTAAAAGTTAATGGGGGCAAAATTCTACTACCTACCTCTCGTTTAGAGAGCTCATTCACTTTAAAAGTTAATGGGGGCAAAATTCTACTACCTACCTCTCGTTTAGAGAGCTCGTTCGCTTTAAAAGTTAATGCGGGCAAAATTCTACTATCTACCTCTCGTTTAGAGAGCTCGTTCCCTTTAAAAGTTAATGGGGGCAAAATTCTACTACCTACCTCTCGTTTAGAGAGCTCGTTCTCTTTAAAAGTTAATGCGGGCGAAATTCTACTACCTACCTCTCGTCTATAGAGCTCGTTCCCTTTAAAAGTTAATGGGGGCAAAATTCTACTACCTACCTCTCGTTTAGAGAGCTCATTCACTTTAAAAGTTAATGGGGGCAAAATTCTACTACCTACCTCTCGTTTAGAGAGCTCGTTCTCTTTAAAAGTTAATGAGGCCAAAATTCTACTACCTACCTCTCGTTTAGAGAGCTCGTTCTCTTTAAAAGTTAATGAGGCCAAAATTCTACTACCTACTTCTCGTTTAGAGAGCTCGTTCGCTTTAAAAGTTAATGAGGCCACCGTTTCTCAGTGGTTTTGACCATTGTAATGACCTGCAACCCTTGACCTGCGAGTTGTATGCGGTTCAGGCTCTATTCCTGTAACTTACACCTTGGGTGTATTTCTCTCTCCTTCGTCAGTAAAACTTTCCATGTGTGAGTTACTTGGCATTGTCTGCCTTGTGTTTGGCGCACCTTGGCTAAGCAGAGCCCTTGTGCCATGAAACTCAATCCGACCGACCATAGATATTGGATTTCCATGCGATGTCCATTCAGTTGATTTGCTAGTTTTAAGCAGCGCCTGGTGTATTTCTCTTTTATGTGTCAGTAAAATTGTCTTTTGTGCATGTCCATTTACTTCACTTAGTTTGGCGAGGCTTGGTCCTTGCGCCATAAAACCCAACAAACCATTACTTCATGTACCAAGGTGTTGAACATTTTTACCGACACTTTAATACTTAACCAGTTTTATCGGGTCACCCTCCATATGCATCGCTCTTTGCCGTCTTCCATCGCTGCGGCATTTATCATTGTTATAATTCATCATTTTTAATTACATTACTTATCACAATTTCTTCATTTATATTTTTAGCATTCATAATTTGCTTTTACCTATGGTGACCTACATACATTATATCCTCTATCCTGTACATTTTATATCATCGTATATAAGGTTCTCATACGGTTTGACACCTTTGCGTCCGTTTTGTATATTTATTAACTTGGTTATTTATTATATCTCTAAAGCTCCAGACTCATAGGAGGGCCATAGTAGCCCTGTTCGAAGAGCATCGAATTAGCAACTGGAGGGTTGCGAGTTCGAAACTCGGTCCAACCAAAGACCATCGTGTACAGGGGGCTGGTGCAAGCCGAATCTGTCGTGGCCTCAAATGTCCTCTCGTTAGCGTGGCGTTGAAGTTTGGAGAGTAGGGTGACAGCTCAGGTGTTCTCGTCATCTGACCGACGCTTCGCCAATAGCCCGGTGTGTTGCTCCAGTGCGACGTTAATTAAATACTTACCTATCAGACGGATGGGCTCCTTTATTTCCGTCTTGAATGGTTTATTACATCCGGTGGGATGAATTATACATCGTCTGGTTTTATTTCTGAAATGTTATTGGTCGAAAAGAGTCAGGTAATGTGTTCAAAAAAGAAAAGATTGGTAGTGAGATAAAAAGATGATTTTTCGTAAATACACTACTTTTGTGAAAATTGCAACACATGAGGGAATCATGCAAATTAAACGAAACTTGCAGGAAATGCAAAACAGGTTAGGATATGCAAATGATTAGAATTACAAAGCGATCACGCATGTGTGGGCCGAGAAACACCCTCTAAACTTCCAAGTGAACCGTGTATAAAAAGCACTGTAAAGGTGCGTTAAAATGTGTGTATCGTCGATTGACTGCTGTAAATGATTGATTAGAAGTCAATATGCCTCACCAAAAACACAGTGCCATACGAGCAACTAACGGAGTTCGAATGGACCGCATGATCGGCCTCCGTGAGGGTGGACTTTCGTATCGTGAAATCGCCACTCGCACGGGGCGTAATGCCACAACAGTGATGCGTGTGTGGAAGAGATTGACCATGGAGAACCGGACAAGTCAAAACCCCGGCAGTGGGCCACGCAATATGACGTCACCACGGGACGACAGACACCTCATCCGCATGGCGGTGAAGGACCGTACAGCGTCCTCTCGTGCGTTGGCACAACATTGGAGCACGTCTACAGGTGTGTTATTGTCTGCCCCCACGGTTCGTCGACGTCTCCTGCGCCATGGGCTAAGTGCAAGGATTCCCCTGCGCAGGATTCCTTTGACACGGAACCACCGACGCCTCCTGCTACATTGGGCTCACCAACACAGCCGATGGCGTGCCGATTGGCGACAAGTTGTCTCTTCAGGGAAGTCCCACTACAATCTGGATTCTAACGATGGACGCGTACTCATCAGACGCTACAGAAGTTAACGCCTTCTCCCGGAGTGTCTTATTCAGCGTCATACTGAACGAACGCGTTATGGTCTGGGGCGCTATTGGATATCATGGGCGATCCAACCTACTCTAAATTGTGGGGACCCTGAACAGCGGTCCCTACATCAGGGAAGTTGTGGAGCCCCAGGTCCTACCCCTTCTGCAACGTATTCCCGGAGCTGTATTTCAGCAAGGTAATGCCCGTCCACACATATTGCTCGGAATGTACAAGCCTTCTTCAGTGCACGACAGGTTCTGCTTCTTCCATGGCCTGCACGTTCCCCGGATATGCCGCACATTGGGAACGTCTGGGATTACATCGGACCGCTCGTCGGGCAGAGCGTACGGCTGAACTTTGGCATCAGGTAGAGGACATCTGGAATGCAATTCATAAGCATGACATTCAGAATTTGTATGATTCGATGCCACGACGTGTACAGGCTCTCATCGCTGCGCGTGGATGCTGCACAAGATATTGATTTTCGGCATTATTTTGTTTTATTGCTCTGTAATTTTGATCGTTTATTTAAACCACTATATGTAATACGTGGAATAAATTTCACTTATTTCTGATGATTCTTTCATAGTGTTGCAATTTTCACAAACAGCAGTGTAGTATATAAAGTGAGATCTGTTTATAAAGTTGTTTTTTTACATAGTTCTCTGCGGCCTGTTAATTTCTATTACCTAGCAGAATGTTATGTATGTTAGAGGAGAACCTTAACTATCATTTAACCCACAAATCACACACATCTGCACAATAAATAAATTTTAAATTATACTTTTTGTTGATTAAACTACTTTAACCTCTTTAATTTTACTGGTTTACATCATCTTGCGTTTGGCGCGGCTTGTTCATTTTGGATCTTGCCACAAAACCCAAACCAACAAACCATTCGTCACTGCAGAACCCCAGTAGCCATTACAAAGGTCATACGGACGGGATCCTTAAATCGTATTACTTATCGCCTTCATTGTTCGAAGTTACTTAGCATGCCGCACGATGCGTTCGGGACGGATCTATCGTATTTAAACGCACTAATAAAAGACGGTTCGATAATTCCCCGTCGGATACTGAGTCACGGAGGGTTAATGCGCGTCCAGTTCATCGTAGGGCTTGTGGTCAACTGCCCGTGCAATGACTTCGGACGTGTCTGTCTGCTCGACACTGCGCAGTGTGCCAAAACAAATCCCGATCCATCTGCGTGAATAGGCGGATGTGTCTTCTGTGAGCTTCAAAACGCATGAGTGATCAGCGACAAGATTATATTTCGACATAGTATATCCTTTTACATATTGCAGGGGTATTTTCATCCCATGTGACGCTTAATGAATTTTCTACACCAGTGGTTCCCAACCTGTTCTCGGGGCCTCTGTAGCCCGGTTGGAAGAGTACCTGATTAGCAACAGGAGGGTTGCGAGTTCGGATCCAACCAAAGGCCCTTTATTTTGTCTAGAGTTTTTATCTTGTGTCTGGCGTAGCTTGGCCATATGTGGCCCTTGCGCCATAAAAACCCAATCAACCAACTCAACCAAAGGCCCTTTATTTTGTCTAGAGTTTTTGTCTTGTGTCTGGCGCAGCTTGGCCATGTGTGGCCCTTGCGCCATAAAAGCCCAATCAACCAACTCAACCAAAGGCCCTTTATTTTGTCTAGAGTTTTTGTCTTGTGTCTGGCGCAGCTTGGCCATATGTGGCCCTTGCGCCATAAAAACCCAATCAACCAACTCAACCAAAGGCCCTTTATTTTGTCTAGAGTTTTTGTCTTTTGTCTGGCGCAGCTTGGCCATATGTGGCCCTTGCGCCATAAAAACCCAACCAACCAACTCAACCAAAGGCCCTTTATTTTGTCTAGAGTTTTTGTCTTGTGTCTGGCGCAGCTTGGCCATATGTGGCCCTTGCGCCATAAAAACCCAACCAACCAACTAAGGGCCCTTTATTTTGTCTAGAGTTTTTGTCTTGTGTCTGGCGCAGCTTGGTCATGTGTGGCCCTTGCGCCATAAAAACCCAACCAACTCAACCAAAGGCCCTTTATTTTGTCTAGAGTTTTTGTCTTGTGTCCGGCGCAGCTTGGCCATATGGCCCTTGCGCCATAAAAACCCAATCAACCAACTCAACCAAAGACCGTCGTGTACAAGGGGAGCTGGTGCACGTTAAATCTATCGTCGCCTTAAATGTCCTAACGTTGGCGTGTTGTAGACGTTTAGAGAGTGGGGTGCCAGCTCAGGTGTGACCTCGTTGTCTG
Organism: Meta bourneti; assembly: GCA_933210815.1. Lineage (NCBI taxonomy): Eukaryota > Metazoa > Arthropoda > Arachnida > Araneae > Tetragnathidae > Meta > Meta bourneti. Next base: position 13,841,539 of record OW119930.1, read on the forward strand.
ACCGTGGTTCAAAATTACATGGTGTTGTCCTCGCCTCTTTCCCTTCGGGGCATATCCTGGACCGTCGACAATAGCCTGTTGTGTTGCTCCAGTGCGACGTTAATTAAATACCTACCTACCCATCATAAGCTTTGAGGGAACGCATATTTGCCCTTTTGGTTTATATTTTATGAAATATTGATTTATCTCGATTATTGAGGATTAACCCACCAAGTGGTTATTAGGGGCACGGTTGTCTGGACGAGATATCTCGTCATTAGCAAAATTTGAAAGGTCTTTATGGACGAGATATATCGTCGAAACCTCTTGGAGGGTTGAGTTAGTTAACAAAACTATTTGATTAATTATTCAGATCCTAGAAGAGTGTCTTAATTACTCTTAGATACTACTCTAGCCTATTCTTAACATCGACCTTCTAGTGAAATAGACGGACCATGTGGACGGAGTCGCTGTCGTAAGATCTCTGAGGGGTAAATCACAAATCGACTTAGCCATTGGCTATGGAAGCGCAAACTAGTGTTTTTGATGACGGTAGATAACCACTTTAACCAATCAATAATTTAGGATTCACGCTTTCACCAACAACCACGTTACAGATCTTTAAATCGAGCTACGGGAAGAAATAACATGAAACTGCGGGCACATGCTCCGTTTGTTTTTAAAATAACAATTTTTCTCCAAAGTATTATAAAATTCGTATTCATTTTGCTTTGAAAGAATTAAGGTTCCATGAGTCGAAATGGATAAGTAGTTATACGAAAATATTTCATGGATTATCCTAGTTTCCACATGAGTCAATATTAAAAAATGAGTACATTAGTTCCCAGCTTCATTCTGATTGGTGCATGCACATACAGGGACCACTTAGGACTACAATAAAAGAAAATATCATATTTTCTTTATTTAGTGTGTGTGTGTGCGTGTGCGTGTGCGCGTGCGCGTGTGCGTGTACTCGGAAATTGTTTTGCAAGTGTAGCACACTTAAACATGTGCACTATGCACTTCTCATCATTTGAATAATTTATTTCAATGTAGCACATTATTTTTCTGTATATTTATCCTCAACTCTAAGGCACACGATTTAAAAAAAACAAGTCGCAAAGAATTGATTATTCACTTATTCAGCTTCAAAATTAGTATAAAAATCAAATAACATGTTTTTTTTAATTATTTAAAATGATTTATTCACTCGTAATAAATTTTTACGAAAAACAAAACGTTTACCGTATGAAAGACAAAAATTCACTGCACCACACAATTCGCAAACCTTAATCCCAACAGTCAACAGCTTACTAATGCGTTTTGACATGTGTAAATTTTTGTTTTCAGTTATTTAGCGTTAGCTCACAGCATTTACAACTTAATGAAAAACTTTAAATAAAATATTAAACCGTATGACTGAGTAATTTCAACTTTTTGAGGTGGGTTAAAAAATATCCCACCATGCATAAAAACCTTTTTAACCCACCAAACCCCTAAGATTTAAAGGTGTTTTGGAACTCAATATAAAGTATTTGTACTTTTTTTCAGAATAATTTCATCAAAACATCCAAGTACAGCCTGGTTACTTTTGTGCCTCAAAATCTGTTCGAACAGTTCCAACGGCTGGCCAATTTCTATTTCCTCTGTCTCCTCGTGCTCCAGGTAACATGATCCGGGAAACTTTCCAACTTTTATTTCATAAAATATTTTTTTCAAATGTTCCGTATCTTTATTGTTTTACGAAATATTGAAAACTCCTATTTTCATAGCTGATACCTCAAATTTCATCACTGACAGCAGTAACTACAGCAGTGCCTCTAGCGGTCGTGTTAACGGTGACAGCCCTCAAAGATGCTATAGATGACTTTGTAAGTTGAATTTGTTGTTGCTAATCTCCACGTCCAGCTCCAGCTAGACCAAATCCACAAGTCCATTCACCCGCACGAAGTCATACACCAAAAGAAGTTGAGAGAACAGGTCTCGGGGGACAACTCCAGGCACTCGAGAATGTGTGTCAGATTGGCATTTAAGGCAAACAGGATGAATCTTGAGACCACAACAAAATGTGAATCCTCAGATGGCCATTGTCTGTCGCGATTGAGAGCAAGGCACCTTCCAGGGCATTACTAAGAGGGTTGTTGAATTTACCTTATGGGGACCGGTGCAGTCCTATCTCAGTAATGTTAAAATGGTCATATTTTAAGGAACATTTTCTCAGAATCTTTTATATGTATTGACTTGAATTTTTTTATACAGGTTATGAAGACACTTTTAAACACTTTAACACAGGGATTTTTAAAAAACTTAAAATTTGAAATTTTGAGATTTTTTTTTTCTTCGACTCCAATTTTTTTTTTGGAAAATGACCAATTTTCATCCTTTTTAACACTCAAAATAAACTTTTCTGAGCAGATAGAAAAAAATGCCTGTGTTAAAATATGTTATAGGGTATGATACACTTGTAAACCAATTTTTTTTATATTTGCTTGAATAGATTTTGAAAAAATGTTCCTTTTATGGGAAAAATACACATTTTGAGATATTGAAGTTTAAAGCATAAAATTGACCATACTTCAAAATTTTCCAGCTCCATAATCTGGATCATCACATATATTATTCATAGAACTCTTATGAGCACTTTTGCATCTTTTTGCAATTGTACTTAAGGTACGAAAGCTTCTTTCGGCATACATAAGTCGTTCATTGTCACCTTGCTTCATTGCACGACGCATGTTCACTCCAGGTTCAATACCCAGTTTTTCTAAAACTTTACACCGACTGATGTTCCCTTCATTAAACGTGCACACAGCATCATATACACCAAATTTTAGGCATGTGATTCCAACAAATACATTTTTTGGAACTCTCGACCAAACAACAGAGTTAAAACTCTCATTACAATTTTGTGTCTTGCCATGAAGACAGCGTTCCAAAAGTTGAGGATCAGATAGATCTCTGTATATTGGTTTAATGTATTCCATTATTGGAGCAGGTAAACTATTTTTGTGTGAATAGGTTTTGCCTTCAGCTTGTGCCTTGTTAAATTTGCACCATGTATTCTCACCTGACGGGCAGAGTCCATGTTGTGGTATATTATCAGTGGACATTTTGTGAAACCAGGTTGCCCATATAGAACGTCTCATTTCTTCGACCGACTGCTTTCCTCTAATTGCCATACTATAATAAGACTGCAGATTATTAATTTCATTATCCGTTAGTCTGTTTTTACCACCTAATGTCTTGCCATCTGAAAGTTTCTTTGAACGTGAGGTTTCTTTCAACCGGCGCAACCTGCTGCCCATTCTTATTTACTTGTGCAACACACTTTAACTTTTCAACAACTAGTTCATCACCATAAGGTTTTGCGTCAGTGATAGCTTTGTAACCTTTTGAGTCCCCATCACCTAAGTAATGGCTGTACCTAACGCCTTTAGCTTTGGAACGTTCAAAGATATTCAAGACACCCTGAACTTCCATGCCACCACTTGTTCCACTATAATTTGAAGAACAATCTGGTAAATGTGCATCTTTGTTTGGGCATTTGCAGTACTTTGTGCACACTTCTACATCAATCACCTTACTAGACTCGACACTGAGACAGCTGACTATTCCATTCAAAGATTTGAAACCTCTTTTCTGCCACGAACCATCCAATGCAACAGGGATATTTGCAGCACCATCATTTTTCAAAACGGCTTCTGCAGTAGCACTGGTCATCGAGTCTTCAGCAACTTTTTGTACGGCATCAGCTAATATATCATTATGTTTGAAATAACGAAATGATGGAGACGGCAGATTCATTATTCCGTTGAACACTTTTGCGGACGTCTTGCCTTTTCCAATGCAACGAAACGCATAGGTAAGTCGAGCGTTCACTTCATGTAATTTGAAATTCCCTTCGATATTTGTTGTGCACTCCTTGGAATTACAAAATTCAACACTAAATTCACAGTTTGTGCAAAACAGTATAATTATTGATGCTAAACCATGAAGAGTTTTGCTTTTGATTGATAAGCCAACACCACCACAATTTCTACAGCAAACACTTTCACAAAGAACTTTTGAGAGCAATTCTAAATTAATTATTTCATTAGTATGAGTTTCTTGAGAACAAACAGATACTTCTGAATGCGCTGATATATTTAATTTCTTCGCTGACGACGACTGATCATTATGACAAGAGTTAGTTGTCGAATCTCTAGTTACATCAGTATTACTAGAAGTTACAACATTCGCTTTGCCAACACTTCTACGCTTTTTAAACACCTTATTAGTGAAACGTGGCATATTTCTCGAAATAAACTGTTTAAATTACTTCAAAATAGACAAATGTAGACGGAAATTATACACAGCTAGACAGATTTAGATTATTTGCAAAAGATCAAGAACACCTGCAAACGAGTTTGGATTTCAAATTCAAACAACAAACATTATTCACAAACACAGTCACAGTTATCATTACTGTTGCCAAAGTAGCAAAATAGATACAAAATAAAATAGATAAATTAAATAGTGTGGCTTGGTAAATAAAGTTTTCTAATGGGCTTCTCGTTTTGGGCGTTTGTTCAAGACATGTAAACAAAGATGGAAGCCCTTTAAATGACAAAAACGGACGTACAAGTATTTTTCAAAAAATTATTTAAAATACTTCTACTCAACGTATTTCCATAAATCATGTATCATTTTAAGCAGAAATGTATAAACATTCATTTAAATTGAAAAAAATAAAATCGAAAATTTGAAAGATTTTTGTGCACTGGTCCCCTTATGGAGGAGAACGTGGATATTCTTATATCCGTATGAGTATCCATATCGACAGTATAGTTTGCAGGCGCTGATATTTCAGGATTTCAATCTGAGAACTTGGTACGAATGGTTAATATACAGGAACAATTGTAAAGCAGAAACAAACTGGAAATTGAGGCGCGTCATGCATCTGCGATGATTCGTAGTTATTTTCCAAAGTCAAGTTTAATGTTCTGTTAAGTTCTGATATGAAATGAAAATTCATAAGTTCAATTTGTTAACAAGATAGCAGAACCTAATGAAATTCAATCAATCAAACGAATTTCGGATGAAAACACAGTATATTTCCTTGTAAACAAATCAAAACCATAATCCAATAGATTTTCTATATTTACACGTTCACAAAAGGATGAAAAACGAAACACGTCTAGTGAATATTAGTTCTGACAATACCATGTTTTCTTACATAAATCGACATTGCCAGAGTACGAAACTAAATAATACAAATTCAATGTGTTGCCAAACTCACACAACAACCAGAGAATATATTCAATATGTATGTAAAGCAAGAGAAGGAAAAGCCTTTCCCCATTCTTAGATCACTCAATCGCTTTCGCATTCCGAGAACGATCTTCTAATTGGTTGGAGTTTCGTGTCTTCTGGTCACGACGGAAACGCTCAAAGCAGAAAGGGAAAATAATTAATTCTAACTGAAGAACATCAGAATTTCGCATGTAGTGGGCAGACCATGTTGGTTATCAATTTTGTATATTCCATCTGTTATATATTTCATCTCATCATCGTTACTAAATAGTTTTTGAAATGCGAAATTAAGATGTTCTCCAGTTAGAATTAATTATTTTCCCGCTCTGCTTTAAGCGTTTCCACCGTGACCAGAACATAAGGAACTCCAACCAATTAGAACATAGTAACCAGAAAGCATGGAACTCCAACCAATTAGAAGATCGTTCTCGGAATGCGAATCTAAGAAGAATGGGGAAAGGCTTTTGCTTCTCTTGCCTCGCATGTATTCATGCCATGGATTCTTTTGTCTGACTTTGATATGTGTTTCAGCAACGCCACCGCAGCGACAGCCAGGTGAACAACCGTTCGTCTAAGGTGCTCCGTGAGGGTCATCTGATAGATGAACGATGGTACAAGGTCCAGGTGGGGGACATCGTCCGTATGGAGAATGACCAGTTCGTAGCTGTGAGTCCATTCCGGTTACTACTTTTAGTCTTAAATCCCATCCAGACTAACAAGCGGCAGACACTATACCGTCTGCGTACTACGAGAACTGATCCTCACATATCTACCCCTCTGTGTTGCAGCAAAAGCATGCCTTACCCCATTTCCCATTGGGGATACTTGAAGAATTGTGTTCAAGTTTGTCACATTGGCTCATTTAACCCCGAGTATTTCCGACGAGCTATCTCGTCCATCAAGATCTGATCAATTTTGCTAGTGACGAGGGTGCTTTTCCGTTATAGCCGTGCCAATAAATTTCGGCGCCAATTGGCGCATTTTTGCTTATTTCTTGGCACTATTTGGGGAAGAATCCATTGGGGAAAGTTCACGGGATGAGTGAAATTTTTTTCTTTTTGTAAATAAAGTGTCAATTTCAACAATTTTATGACTTCCATCTATTTTAACGTTAGGACGAGATAACAAAGAATTGGCACATACTTCTCGCACGTAATTATTCCAATCTATAGTTGTGTTGTGATTCATTTGAAGCTGTAGTTCACAGAATACGATAGACGTTAACTCCTGACACCATAAATAAATTAATCGTACGGTAGTAACAAAAGGAATGCGTGATCCAGTAAACCACATTTATGTTCGGACACCTTTTTCTTCCCGGCATGAACGAAGGCCATTTCGATTTCGAGTCACATTTTATTTTCATTAGGTGGTTATTCGAACACAATCTTTGAAGAATATTTCCTTCTTGAAGAAATAGTATTGCCGGCTTGTGGCAAATCCCAAATCATGAAATCCATTGTACTAACTCCCTGGCACTACAGTCCATGTTAAACCTTGGCAATCCCTAACAATACGACTCCAAAGCGCCCTGTCTTGGGTCTTAGTCCACCAATTTTTTATTTTCATGTTTTTGAGGTCTTTTTCGACCTCCTCACGCCATCTTTTCCTCGGCCTTCCCGGTTTTCTCAGGCCTTGACACTGATTCTTAAATATCTTTTTTGTGCCTCGGTTGTTATCCATTCTCTCCATGTGTCCCAACCATTGGATTCTTTCTGTTTTTATCAAATTTATATCTTTTTCTCTCTATAATTTTCGGATTTCATGATTGTATCTCCTCCATACATCGCCTTCTTTGATTGGTTCAAATATACCTTTCAAGATCTTTCTTTCCCAAGTTATCAACATTTTTTCATGTTTTTGAGTCTAAGTCCATGTCTCCGATCCATATATTACTGTTAGTTTAATGATAGTTTTATACAATATTAACTTTTTTTCTTCGCAATTGCTTAGATCTTATTATTTTTTGTAGCGCGAAAAAGCTCCAATTTCCTGCACTAAGCCTGTTTTATTTCAGGTATAATGTCATGATTTTCTGTAACAATTGAGCCTAGATACCTACATTTAACTCTTTCAAACTTTACCGTATCATTTATCCTAAGTTTAGTATCTTCCTCACCTCCCTTGCAATCCATCACCGTGTATTTAGTCTTTTCTAAATTAATTTATAATCCGAAGACTTAGGCTTATTACTAGTTTCTCAAATAATTCAGTCAACGCATTTTTACTCCTAGCTATCAAAATGACATCATCAGCTAATGCCAAAGTTTGTAGATTTATTGAAAATTGTACCATTTCTATTTGATGCCTTTGTCGACACAAGAGTCATTTTTACCCGTCCAATCAGTTTTTTGGAACATTAAATTCACACAAAGCCCTGAGCATTTCTTCTCTGTTTATCGAGCCATAAGCCTGCTTAAAATCAATATGCAACTGATATATGTTTATATTCTTTTTACCACATTTTCCAAGATATTTCTTATGCAAAATATCTGGAAAAATCCATTGCACTAACAAAGGAAAAAGCTAAAATGACATAAAACAAACAAAAAGCTGATGTGGAAACAAATCACGCCAAGAAATAAGCAAAAATGCGCCAAATTGGCGCCGAAGTTTATTGGTATTAAAGTAGTGACGAGATTTAGTAATCAAGAAATTGCCTGGTTTTTTTAACGAGATCAAGATCTGGTCAGTTTTCTCATAATGACGAGATATCTCATCCATCAAGATTAGGTCAAATTTTCTAATGACGAGATTCCTTGTCAAGACAACCACCAGGAGGGTTAATGACGATTCGGAAATATATTTGTTAAAAAGTTTTCTTGCCGCCACGATGATTTATATACGTTAACTACCTTGTGCGCCTGCAGAATTTGTGACAAACAATAAAATTACGTTTCCCCGAGTCAAAATGAACGAATCCTGTTTCTATAGCAACTGCCACCCAGACATCGGGAGTAGTTCTCGTGGTACAGACAACTACTTGGGAGACTTTCCATTTTAAAAGCAAATTTTCAAGTCGCAAATGGCTGAAGTGGTTTTTTTCGATGTCGCTGCGTGCTCTTCCATTCGTTTCTGTCTAATGTTTTCATATACTAATATAAGGTGAAGGCCGCGGTAGCCCGGTTGGCAGAGAAACGGATTAGCAACCGGAGGGTTGCGAGTTCGAATCCAACCAAAGACCATCGTGTACAAAGGGGTTAAATCTCGTGGCCTCAAATGTCCTCACGTTGGCATGGTGTGGAAGTTTGGAGAGTGGGGTGCCAGCTCAGGTATTGACCTCGTCATCTGACCGTGGTTCAAAATTACGTGGTGTGGTCCTATGTTCTTTCCCTAAGGGATTGATCCCGGACCGTCGCCAATAGACCGGTGTGTTGCTCAAGTGTGACGTTAATTAAAATACCTACCTACCTGAAATTTCTACAGGAAATTTTAAAGCACTGCATATAGTATTATTGATGCTTGGGGCTCTGTCTAATGGCTCTTTTCGCAGGCAGATCTCATTCTACTGTCAACGAGTGAACCCAACGGACTCTGTTACATCGAAACTGCAGAACTGGATGGGTGAGTTTAATCTGATCTCTTTTAACATTAAATTCTGTTCATTTTGGCAATATATTTGCAAAGTACGGGCCTTTTGCTCCTGTCTACAAGATCCTATTTTTAACATTAAACTTTCACCAACCACATGTGTTTTATGGCAAGAGTCGTGGAACCTGCAAGGGATCTGGGACCGTCACCAATAGTCCATTGTGTTGCTCCAGTGCGACGTTAATTCAATTACCAACCCGTCTTAAGGGTATTTCTATCTAGTTACTGAAAATTCTGGAGATTTGTGTGTAGATTTTACATAATGAAAAGTAACGTACTTTTTGACCTTCCAAATGGGTCTCAGAGATATCTCGTCCATCAAGATCTAGTCAGTTTTCTAATGACGAGATATCTCGTCTATCAAGTCTCAAACAAATTGCATTGTATCAGTGGCCAGTGTCTCCAGTGCTGAGGACGGATGTCAAACTGACCCGCCTTTGCATTGGACACACGTTTCATCCATCGCCATCTTTTATCAGGAGAGCGCACCCATTTTCAACTCATGCTCTACTCCATTTTCTGTCTATCACTTCTTAATTGTCCTGTTCTTAATCATCAACGGATCAGGTATTTTAAAACTAAAACTACAATTTTAAATCTGCGAGATTTGATTGGGGAAATCCCCATTCGAACCTTTTAGCGTTTTTGCGTACAGTTGATTGTTTAAATCTCATCTAATTTTGTGCCATCTTTTGAATTTTGAATTGCCAAAATTTTATACATTTGTAAATTAAATTACTAATCATTAGTTCTGCAGACGATGACCTTGTTTTAATATCTGATTATTTGAATATTTTGATTCTCATCCATACATTTTACATGTTTTAAATCTCTTTTATCTTTGACTTAATTCTTAAATATTTTATACCTTTATTGGGTTGTATTCTGTCTTGTGTTTGGCGCAGCTTGTCCGCGTTTGGACCTTGCGTCATAAAACACCAACGTCCAATCCATATCAAATTGAGTTGTCATTCTTATCTTGATGGTGTGATGATAATAGGAAATATCTCGCATTCCTGAAGTGCAAGACTTCGCCGCAGATTCGTGATTTTCGGGATTTGAGTTACAGTAATTTCAAAGGCCAACGAATTCTGGTCATTGACAAATGTAAAATTCTGGAAAACGAATGATCTGAGCAAGCGTGTCGAATTTCGACGTCATGAGAATATTTTGAAATAGAGATATTCGAAAAAGACTTGAAAAATATTGATAGACAATGAATTATTTACAAAAAGAACACAAATTTACAAAACTTAGAAATGCTCAAATATGACCGCAACATTTCTGTCTTAACTCAAATACACAAACACGGAATTCTAAATCTAATTTATAAAATAAAACATTAATTCTGGCTTTGCCAGATACCGTATTGCAAAATTACGCTTTAATCATCAATGATTTTTTTTTTGTTTTGGCTTTTCGGGGTGTTCCTTTACAAAATGCAAATTGTGTAAAAGTAAGTATATTAACTATCCGTTTTTCATCATTCAAATATTCCTAAATTTTTTATATTGTGGAAAGAAATAAAAAATCAGTTCAAACATAATTGGAATTTTAAATTGTTTAAATATAACGTTTCGGAAAAAATTGTTTTTCGAGCAATACTGGTAAAACAATTTTATTAGAAAATTTGATTCTCTATCGATACTGGTAAAACAAACTGAGTTGCGTACCGCAATCGTTTTATGCTCAATGTTTTTCCTATGGCAATTTCGAATTGATTTAGCCCCCTCTGTACACCTAGGTTAAAGAGAACGTGGGTTAATAATAGCTTGCGTTACCCGTAGGGTTCCAAAGTATAAGTGTACCAAATGTAGTGTGGATTGGTCAAACTGTAGATTTGTATGGAGAACATACAGATGCCAACTCTGCTTTATATGTATAGATTGAGTTGTGTGTGTATTCAGTCTTGTGTTTGGCGCAGGTTGTCCGCTTTTGGACCTTGCGCCATAAAACCGTAGCATCCAATCCAACCACGTGTGTTGCGTTATATATAATTTTTCTTTTATATTTACTTTCAGGGAAACTAACTTAAAGTGCCGACAAGCTCTTCCGGAAACTGCAGAAATGGGAGAAGACCATGCTCTATTCGGGAAATTCTCCGGTAAGTACTGCTTCCTGAAACTAAGTATACTTTATGTCAGGGGTGTCACACTCAATTAAAACACGGGCCATTTAATGCAACTGGTAAGATTCACACGGGCCACATCACATTTACAAATTTTCTTAAAATTATATTTTGAAGTGGGGATTCAGGAATATGGATAGGATAATTAAAACACATTATGTAATTAAGTGAATTTAGGGTAATAATTTATAACATTGCTATATAATTGAACGTTTATTTAATTTAATGTATTTATAAAATTAAAATTATTTTTTTTACCGGAAACTTGTCAGCGCTTTCCTCCTACTAGTTTTCCAATATCTGGATTCAAAGACTGAGAACATACAATCTTCATTTGGCAGATAGATGTTTAGCAGTTAATCTTCATCTGTAGGCCGTTTTATTTGATTTCATGGACGAAAATAGTTGCTCACACATTTTTAACATGACGAAATTGTGTGTATGGTATTGCCTCGATCTCCCCTAAGTGCTATTTTCTTCGTAACATATTGTCCTGTTTTCATTTTATTCAGAGCATCGTGGGCCACAAAGAATTACCTCGGGGGCCACATGCGGCCCGCGGGCCGCCAATTTGGCACCCCTGCTTTATGTCATCAACATATTTAACCCTCCAAGTGGTTACGATGAGATATCTCGTCCGTCACGATCTAACCGATTTTACTAATGACGAGACATCTCATCATCAAGACATTCCTGATTTTTTATAACAAGATCTGGTCAGTTTTTTACTAATGACGAGATAATTCGTTCATGATCTGGTGAGATGCTAATGAGACGAGATACCTCGTCAAGACAATCAAGGAGGGTTAACTGTTGGAGCCAGGACCCCCAGAGGGGATAATTATGGGTACCGGGCAGGGACATATCTAGGGGGCAGACGGGAAACGTGCCCCGGGCGTCGAATTGGGGGCGGGGGGGCGCTAAACTGGCCGAGTATCTTTTTACTAGATATTTTTACGTATGATAAAAAATGAAGGGAGGGGGTGCCAAGGCGAGTTCTTGCCCCGGGTGGAAACTAGCCTAGCTACGTCCCTGGTCCCGGGAGCTTTAGGGACTCAAGAAATACGAACATTTTGCTTTATAATGAGAAGTCTGTTTCTAGATTTAAAAAGTTACAAATCTATACATAGTTTGTATTTGTAAAATATATAACACGTGTTCACAAAGGGGAAGATAAATTTATACATTTCCAAGTTAAACATTGAGTATTTGGGGCGTATTTATTTTTATATCGTGAGGGGCCCGACATCTAAGATGAAAGTGGAAACTCTGGCGGTGGTTGAACTCAAAGTGTACACGTAAAGTGCTGATTAGAAAGAAACCGTAGAATGAGACCTAAAGGTAAGCGCAGTTCGAATCGCACGAATCGGATTTTAGAATTATATACATTGTTTTAAATGTGACTGCGCTTACCCATCATTATCAGACGAAAGCAATACCGACTAAGATTCCTGAGAATAAAATCCGTTTCGTCCGTATTAATGTGGGTGACTCATCCTTACCTTATACACTGTATGAATCTTTCTTGAGGTCCTACTGACTCCCTGAATGATGCGTTCTCTCTATTTGAATATGGGGCCACGATAGCTCAGTTGGAAGAGCAACGGATTAGCAACCGGAGGGTAGAGAATTCGATACTCGATCCAGCCAAAGACAGTCGTGTACACAGGGGCTGGTGAAAATTAAAACTAGTGGCCTCATGTCCTCACGTTGGTGTGGTGTGGAAGTTTGAAGAGGGGGTGCCAGCTCAGGTATGACCTCGTCATCTGACCGTGGTTCAAATTTACGTGACGTCCTCGGATCTTTCTCTTCGGGTTTGATCCTGGATCGTCACCAATAGCCCATTGTGTAGCTCCAGTGTGACGCTAATTAAAATATCTACCTACCATACCTATCTTTGTCAGTAAAAACTTTCATTGAGTGTCTATTATTTGATATTGTGTCTTGTGTTTGGCGCAGCATGCCCAAATATGGCCCCTGCGCCTTAAAACCCCCAAAACAACCGATCCGTGCAATGCGTACAGTCCGTGCAATGCGTACAGTCCGTGCAATGCGGACTTGTGTGCGCTTACCTTAAGTAGGCCTCCGAACAAGCAACCTTGTGATGATTCAACCTACTGAAATAATATTACATGAGACTTGGAAATTCCAGAGGGTAAAATGTTCGTTGTTGCAGGCGACCTGACCTGCGAACCGCCCAACAACAACCTGAGCAGGTTCGAGGGCACGCTTCGGTGGGAGGGCGAGACGTACTCCCTGGACAACGAAAAGGTGCTGTACCGGGGGTGCGTGCTGCGGAACACCCGCTGGTGCTACGGCATCGTCATCTTCGCCGGGCGAGACACCAAGCTCATGCAGAACAGCGGCAAGACCATCTTTAAGCGCACCAGCCTCGACAGGTTACTCAACATTATCATCATCGGAGTGAGTATACTTTCAACCTTTTTTTCGGGGGGTAGTCTACCTGGGAAGTCACGGATTAGTAACCAGAGCTACGAGTTCGAAAATCTATCCAAAAAAATAACGTCGTGTACCTGATGACACGTTAATCTTCCATGTGGTTCCAAGGAGATATCTCGTCCATCAAGATATGACCAATCTTGTTAATGATAAGATGTCTCGCCATCAAGATATTGCCGATTTTGTTATGATGACGAGATCAAGATCTGGTCAGTTTTTCTTGTAATGACGAGACATTTCGTCCATCAAGATCTGGTCAGTTTTTCTTGTAATGACGAGACATTTCGTCCATCAAGATCTGGTCAGTTTTTCTTATGACGAGATGTTTCGTCCATCAAGATCTGGTCAGTTTTTCTGCTAATGACGAGACATTTCGTCCATCAAGATCTGGTCAGTTTTTGTTCTATGACGAGATATTTCGTCCATCAAGATCTGGTCAGTTTTTCTTATGACGAGACATTTCGTCCATCAAGATCTGGTCAGTTTTTCTTCTAATGGCGAGACATTTTGTCCATCAAGATCTGGTCAGTTTTTCTTCTAATGGCGAGACATTTTGTCCATCAAATCTGGTCAGTTTTTCTTCTCGTGACGAGACATTTCGTCCATCAAGATCTGATCAGTTTTGTTAATAACGTTTATGCCTCGTCGAGACAACCACCAGGAGGGTCAAATCTCGTGGCCTCGAATGTCCTTGCGTTGACGTAATGTGGAAGCTAGGCGGTGCCATCTCAGGTGTTTATCACGTCATTTGACCGTGGTACAACAAATTTAATTAATCAGAATTGGTTGATACCGATAAATAAAATTATAGTTTTTTCTAGCAAATATTCCAAAACTTTTATATGTAAATAATGGGGTTCTTTTCCTGTATCCCTATTCTATCTTAAATTGTATATTGCATCAAGTTTATACAGAGTGTCCTAAAAGTTCCCGTACTGAAGATTCGTGAATTTATTATACAAAAACAACAAACTTCAAAACAATTATTTTTATGCTAATGGTGAAAAGACTTTTAACATAACGTAGGAAAAAAATTTGAACTCACATTTACAATAAATGTTCAAAATGTCCGCCCCTTTCTTGGAGGCAAAGCTGAAGTCGTTTGCGCATATTTTTAGAAACGCGTTTCAAGATGCTGGGAGTGATTTCTTGTATCCTTTGAGCAATGGCAATTTTCAGATCATCTATTGTTTGGGGATTATCTTCATAAACTTTGTGCTTTAAATATCTCCACAGAAAAAAGTCAGGGATGCTCAGATCAGGGGAACGAGGTGGCCAAAGATTTCTTGAGATCAGTCTATCGACAAAAAAAAATCTTGAAGCATGCCCATGGTTCCATAACTTGTATGGCAGTTTGCACCGTCTTGTTGGAACCAAGAATCTCGTTCATTCACTTCTAATAATGCAACAAATTGTTGGATAAGATCTCTGTATACAGTGCCATCAATAGTTGACTCGAAAAACAGAGGCCCAATAATCCTTTTGCGTGATGCGGCACACCAAACGCCAATTTTTTGAGAATGTAAAGGTTTTTGCATTAATGAATGGGGATTTGTCGTCGCCCAAATGCGGGAGTTTTGCGCGTTCACATAACCGCCTAAATGAAACCATGCCTCATCGGAGAAAAATGTTTTGTCCAAAATGTTGATGTTGCGAATAAATCTCCGGAACCATCGGCAATAATAAAGCCACTTCTCATAGTCCGGTGGTTTTAGCTCCTGTAACATTTTTGCACGATAAGCACGAAAATGCAAAGCTTTTAAAGCGTTATGTGTCGATCCACGTGATGTGCCCATTTGTTGCGACAAACGCCTCACGGATTGATGAGGATATTGCAATATTCTTCGTTGAGTTTCTTGCCCAAAGTCTGGTGTAACGACTTTCGTTCTTCCACTCCTGTGTTTATCTTCCACCGAACCTGTCTCACGAAATCGCCGAACGAGTTGATATAGCGTATCTTTACTCGGTATTACATCATCTGGATATTTATATCGCCAAAATTCTTTACATCTTTCATGATTTATATTCAAAGTAAGCCTCAAGCAGCGAAATTCTCTGAATGCGTGATAAACTCATTTTGCAATGAAGAACAAAATGACATGGAACTTTATTATCGCACAACTTGAGCGAGAAGAAAACCAAACGATAAAAATTAAAGAATCCATAAAATTATAAGCAGACGATAAAATTCAATAATTAAAAAAATACACGCGCAAATGATTTTTTAAAGTTGGAGTACGGGAACTTTTAGGACACTGTACTTTTACTTTTTCCTATTTGGGGTTTAGCTATCTTTTTCCTATACGCAATTGTGAACTATTTGCATCTCTTCTACAAATTTTGTCCTCAGGGACACATCTCCAACGGGCTTCACGGACCCGGGGTACCCTTGTGTTCTTTTCTTTTCCCATGGAGTTTACTGTCTTTAGTAAGCGTGAGGACCGCTCTTCAGGGATATCCAAGCGATCTTTTTCTGCTTTCACCATTACCTCTATATTCCTCGACTCCTTTTTTTCCTTTCCAGAATTTTTTTGCTTGACGTTGTTTTGTGTTTAACGCAGCATGGCCAAATATAGCCCAAGCGCCGTAAAACCTAAATACAACTCATATACAAATTTTGTTCTGTGATAGGTTTCCTGGCTGTGCAATTTATCCCTTTAAACCATTTTAAAATTTATAGGCTGGTAACACAAATGGTTATTAATTACATAATAAAATCATTTACTCATTCCTTCTATGAAATTGTAAATTAAATACGGTGATCTAAAAGTGCTGTAGGTCTTCAAACACAGTGGGAGTATATTATGGGATACCAACATTACAACAAACTTATCAATGAATAACGTGTGGAGGTGTCAATATATGTATAGAAACGGATACGTTGGACATAGAATAAATACTAGAATCCATGGATTGATAACAAATTTTTGTTTTTGATCGAAGCAATACAAACCTTTGAAGTGTTTGAAACAGTGTGGCCAGTCAAATAAAACAAACGAAAGAATCTTCTAATTCAGTATTTAGCTTTCCATCTGGATCCCCAAATGCAGCTCAACTTCTGAAATGAAGATATCTTTGAATCAACACGAGATAAAGTACGCTTATTCATTTGTAAAACAGCTTTGTGGTAAAGAGGTTTCACTAAAAGGTTACAAAATTAATAGTCGAAACCAGAAGATCCGTACCATCATACTCTTTGCAGATCTCCTAGCCTTCACACCCTACCTGAAGATTCCTTTTACCACAGGACGCAAGGTTCTTGGCTCAGTCAGGCTTCTCGTGCATGCGTGAAAAGATGCAACACCTCGTAATTTATGATAAAGTATGGTGAATTAAACAAATCAAGACTTTAAAGTATCTTTAAAAATTAATCTGGTGCTTTCCATCTCGATCTTAAGATGCAGCTCAACTTCTGAAATGAAGATATTTCTAAATCAATATAATATATAGTCGCTCTTATATTCATTTGAAAAGCAACCTTAAGAATGTATTACTAAAGGGTTAAAAACCAATAATAAAGCTTTCTAAAATGAAGAGATTTTTGAATCAACACAAGATAAGGTCGCACTTATCCATTTGGGTTAAAAGCTTTTTATAAGAGGTTATAAGAATAATTTTAGATTAACACTAGATTTACCACACCAGTCAAAATGACTGGTTTTACAATTTTATTTTAAAATTCTTACTTCACCTTAATTTTTTTTTTTGAAACGATTGTCATGACATTTGTAGCGATAATTAAATGAATATTATTAGGCGGTTTGCTTTATATTTTTATTCAAAATCAAAAAGCTTTTGAATATCATCGGTACTTATACCAAACCAGTCAAAATGACTGGTGCATTTTTCTATGTGGTGGAATGAGTTTTGCGCAGTTATGATAAATTATAAATACTGCGTAATTGTAGCACGATACAAAAAAAAATGTCATGCGGGTGATAATTACAGAATTCGTGATAAATTTTCAGTCGTTGATTGAATTTTGAGGGGTGTTGGCTGTGGACCTTTGTTTAGAAAACTGGAAAGAAACATTTCTTTGGATACTGAAATATTGTATATTCTTTGGTAAGAAAACTAAATACAGAAAGAAATATTATCCTATTATTAGTTTCAAATTATTTTTATAATTATCGCTAGGCCCCAAAAATGACAACACGAAAGAAATCTTCCGTGTTTTTGGAAAATATCACCGACATACCTATGGAATGTTCGGATGTTGAAAATGATGAGCTTTATGATAGCGAAGGCGAATTATTAGATAACCAAAGTGATCCACACGGCAGGAACAATAAACGTGTTGATATCGAGAGTAGTGATAGCGATATTTCTGATAAGAGCAATGAAGCGACAGTGAATACGAAAACATTTCAAACATACGTAAACGAAGATGTTTACCATTGCCGTCCAGTTCCAGTGACGAAGATGAAAGTGAAACAGAAATTTCTGCAGACGGAACTATTTGGAGAAATAAAAGAAGGGGGCGTTGGTGGAAGATTATCAGTTCACAGAATTTTCAAGGATACTCCCGGGCCTACATCATATGCAAAAAGAAATATTATGAAGGAGTAAATAAGTAGCGCATTTTTATTAGTAATTGACCATTTTATTTTAGAACATATAAGAAGTACTTATACGAATTTTTTATTTTTATTTATGTTTCAATTAACTAATGAATGAATTTATAATTAATTTAATATATTACAATTAACCTAATTGAAGTAATTTATCATTTATAAAAAATATATAAAGACTGGAAACCCCACCAACCATTTTTCTAAGACCAGTCATTTTGACTGGTGTCGGTAGAAAAAGCATAGTCAAATTGTCGGTATATCTAGTGTTAACGATTGTCAGAAGATCTTTACCATCATGCTATTTCCAGATCTTTGCCCACCGCCCTTCTTTTTTCTACACGAAGCCTGACTCCTGAATCAATCGAACTTCTCCTCCAAGCAATTCCTCTGAAGTTTATGATACAATACGGTCAATTGAACAAAGGAGGCCCCTTAACCCTCTGGATACGGGGACCGGCCCAACTGGCCAAAAGTTCCGAGTCCCCTCGTTACGAATGGTTTGAATTCATTCAGACCTCAAACTGCTGAAGAAACGCCGCAGCCCATTACGATTTCCATCCCCTCTTTTCTGTGCTACAAAGAGACCGCGCGTGAATAGTCATCTCCTCGTTGACAAAGATGTTAGGGTTATCGATGGGGAGCATTAAAAATTGTTCATCCTGGAGCATCTAGTCTGTGAGAGGTTGAGTAAATGAAAAGAGATACACTGAAAAAGTCGCCGCCGCCCTTTCAGTTTACTCAGGAAGATTCTGTCCCTTCTAGGCATACCCAGACACGACAATAGAAACCGGCACATTAGGTGATAATGGGGCGACACATATTCCCTCTCCTCCTGGGGGAAAGCATTGTTAAGGCCGTTTCGGCCGGTTTCAGTAAGTTGTCTGTAAAGCCGTTGGGCCGGCAGCCGTAACCAAAGAAGGAAACTATATTCTGCCCCGTCGTATGCGGAGGGTTAAACTATCTTTTAAAAAATGCAACCTGGTAGCTTTCCACCTTGATGTGAAGATGCAGCTCAACTTCTGAAATAAAGATATTTTTTAAACGAACACAAGATGACGTCGCTTTTATTCATTTAAAAGCGACTTTCAGTTAAACAGTTATTTCTAAAGGGTTTCAAAACTAATTTTAGATTAAAGATAATCAGAAGATATTTACCATCAGGCTCTTTCCAGATCTCCGTTCCCTCCACCCTCCCTTTTTCCACTGGATGCCTTAACTCTACTCAGTCGGACTCCTCTTCCATACTGAAAAGGAATCAATTCTTAATACTTCATGGATTAACAGTTTGCACTGAAAGTAATACTAATCAGTAATTCCATTCAAATGCAAAATGAAGAGGTCACTTACTATTGGATGACCGACAAGGAGTTACACATGTCGTACATTTCCAACAGGGATGGAAGAGGTCCAGCTAAGTAGGAGTACGTTCTCCCAAATCCATCCAAGAGGCTGGGCCCGAAGTATCGGCCTACACGCCATGCGCCATCAGCATGTGATGGCGCATTCCTTTGGTAGTCCTGCAGGCTTTATCGCACTGCTCGCATCCTCCTGCAACTAAATCTTCAACGACATCGAAATGGTTATGAATACGCTTAACAAGTTTGCATTGATTGTTAATTGAGATTGAAATGCCATTTTCAAAATACACTTTTTTACAATTAGAAGTGAAAAACACAAAGTTGACCGTTTTCTGATTTAATAGATGTACTTTGAGACTACTTTATGTGAAAATCATCTATCTTGGTGACAGTTGTCTGTCCTAGTACTTGAATGATGAAAGCATTTCGCATTTCTGGTTGTGTCTTGCCCAAATAAAGTCAGCAATATTATTTTAATCAATAATTTGCACTCTTTCCGACACATAACTGAAAAGACAAACAATAAAAAGAAAAAATGTTTATTACCAAAAAGTGGAGGCAGTCAAATCGATGGTATTTTTCTGCTCATTCAATCCACAGCAGCTCACATGCTTGGTCCTAAGATATAGACATACGTAATTACACATTCAAGTTTATTCCTGCAAGGAAACTCATTATTATAATTTCTAATCATATACATGATTAATATTTGAAAAATTATATTGCAAGTAAGAATGATAAGTTAAAAGTGAGTAGTATAATTACGATAAGAGCCAGTTTCAAAATTTTATAATTTATAATACATGACTAATAGTTACCACTTCTCAAATTTCGAAACCACATCCTCGCTCCAGAAGCAAGAAAATCCGTCCAAAAATATAACGTGAAGAACTAATAAATAGCAATATAATCGCAGTGTAAAATATTTGAAGCTCACACGAGCGAAAAGTTATAACGAATGAAAGCAATTGATATTTTCCTCAGTTGTATACAACAATCAAATATTTTTGACAGAATTTAATTTGTTTTAAACAACATTACTTTTTTTTATCATGCATTGTTATCTTGCTAGACCACTTTGTCGTATTGCAACAGAACTACAACAATGCAACCCCTGTGCTAATAATGTTTAGTTTCTCCCTCCATGATTTCGAATTTAAATTTGGATATGAAAAAGTATGTTTGGTATTTTGGAGCACTTTTATAAAACATTTTTATAGGCCCTGTTAATTAAAAGAAATGTTTGCCGCTCGTTCAAAATAAAGTATACAATAATCGCAATCAGACTTACTCTATTCAGAGTTATCTGCAACTTAAACCCAGGGGCCCCTAAACCTATTATAACATTATATATACCAAGGTGTATTTTACCTGTGTGATCAAGGGGCCGCGGTATCCCGGTTGGAAGAGTAGCGGATCAGCAATCGGAGGGTTGCGAGTTCGAAATTTGTTCCAGACAAAGACCGTCATATATATCGGGCTGGTGTACGTTAAATCTGTCGTGACCTCAAACGTCATCACTTGGTTGTGGTGTGTAAGTGAGGGAATCGTAGTGCCAGCTCAGGTGTTGACCTCGTCATCTGACCGCGGTACAAAATGGCGAGAGGTGTTGTCCTTGATCTTTCCCTTCGGGATTGATTCTTGACCGCCGCGAATAGCTCGTTGTGTTGCTTCAGTGTGACGTAAATTCAACTACCTACCTATGTGATAAACGAAACACTTTGATTAAATGAGCTTCTGAACATTTTTGGTGAGGGCTCGAACTCTGGTCACTTTCTCTGAATACGTCACCTAAGTCTAGGCGAATAGACAAGAGATTTTTCCCGTCTTGTCCAATCCCTTCCCATTCAACCACCTAGCAAATAAGTGGATTCCTCGCTTGCTGTAGAGACCAATCTAATTTCTATAATACTAACCGAGCATTTTGTTTACGAGTACCGTGTTTGTACTTTTTTCATCCCTGTCAACCATTTTTCTACGTGTGGACTGAACAAAACTTCGATTTGCATCGATTAACCCTCTGTGTCGTCACGAGATTTCCAAGTGATATTGCCAACAACACGTATAATGACTAAATAACCACTCTCATTGGTTCAGAAAATTCCAGGAAAGATTCCATTGGTCAAAAAATTCAAAATTGGTAAGGAGTCAGGTAGGGAGGATTGCAGGTTGCATACTTGCGTGAACTTCTCAGGGAGTTAAACTAATTTCAGCATTAATTTTTGTTTCATCGAGAATCCTCCTCCCTTCTGAATATGGGCATCGTGGCTCAGTGGGTATGCCCACTACAACCTTCGAGTTGAGGCGGCGCAGGTTCGATTCCTGTCAGGTGCATTCCTCCCTTGCGTATTTCTCTCTTCTGTATCAGTGGAACATTTATTGTGTGTGGGCCTAGTACTTGATATTGTCGTGTCTGGCCCAGCATGGCCAAATATGGCCCTTCAGCCATAAAACCCCCAAAACCAACCCTTCTGAATATGTCCTTGGAATTTACTATTTTAACCCTGGAGGCTGTCCCGATGATGTATCTCGGTATCGTCATTAGCAAAACTGACCAGATCCTGATGGACGAGATATCTCGTCATTAGAAAAAAACTGACCAGATCTTGTTACAAAAGAAATCGGCGATATCTTAATGATGAGATATCTCGTCATTAGTAAAACTGACCAGATCTTGATGGACGAGATATCTCGTCATTTAATGAAAAACTGACCCGATCTTGGACGAGATATCTCATCATTAGAAAAAACTGACCAGATCTTGTTACAAAAGAAATCGGCAATATCTTAATGATGAGATATCTCGTCATTAGTAAAACTGACCAGATCTTGGTGAAAGAGATATTTCGTCATTAGAAAAAACTGACAAGATCTTGATCTCTTTATCATAAAAAAAATCGGCAATATCTTAGTGATGAGATACCTCGTTATTTGCAAAAACTGACCAGATCCTGGTGGACGAGATATCTCGTCATTTGAAGAAAAACTGACCCGATCTTGGACGAGATATCTCATCATTAGAAAAACTGACCAGATCTTGTTATAAAAGAAATCGGCAATATCTTAGTGATGAGATACCTCGTCATTAGCAAAATTGACCAGATCTTGATGGACGAGATATCTCACTTGGAAGGTTAAAATGTCTAATGATGTGATCCTCTTCCGCAGATTGTGTTCTTCCTTCTTAGCCTGTGCTTGCTTTGTACTGTGGCGTGTGGGGTCTGGGAGACCGTCACAGGCCAGCACTTCCGTCTCTACCTGCCTTGGGACGCCCTAGCGCCTAAAAGCACCACTGGTGGCGCTGTCGTCACCGCCGTCCTCGTCTTCTTCTCTTACGGCATCGTCATGAATACCGTTGTGCCTATATCGCTTTACGTCAGGTGAGATCGCCTTTTTATGTATTACTCTTACACGGTCTTTGTGTTGGCCGATCTGAACACCTATGCGTTATTCCAAATAGATTCTCCGACCAGAAGCCGAGGAATGTTGGCTGGATGGTACCATTTGATCCTCGAGGGGGGACGTAGGTGGGGTTGACCTTGGACTGGCATCCGGGTCCTATGAAGGAAAAAGGTTGCACTGAGATGGAAGGACACTTCATACGTCCTTCCTCCTCGGTGTCCCCTTTTTCTTCTCCAACCCGGATGACTGTCCAGGGTCACCGAGGGACGTAGGCGGAGGTGACCGTTGACGGTCATCCACGTCCTATAAAGGAGAAATAAGGGGAACTCTGACGGTTGGACCCTAGAGTGTTCGACAAGGATCCTTCAAACATCCTTCTCGGTGTCAAACACTCGATTTCCCTTTTTGCTTTCTCCTTCATAGGACCCGGATGACCCACCAACCACCTCGGGTGGTTGTGTTCGACAAGGTCACTAACAAAACTGACCAGATTTTGATGGACGATATATCTTGCCATTAGAAGGAAACTGACGAGGTCCTGATCTCGTCATCAAAAAATCGGCACCATCTTGATGACGAGATATCTTCCGCTATCTAAATTGGTCAGATCTTGATGGACGAGATATCTCGTCCAAACCACATGGAGGGTTAGAGAGACGTTTTTAAAAAATATAAGCAATGTTCTAACGATGCATTTAATTTTGCCGACCTCTAACTGTTTGGTGTTCTAGATTTGTAGGTTTGCTTTCAGCTCACCTGCTGTTAAATAAAAATAGAAGTAATATAATAATACGTCACTCGGCACAACACGTGAAGTTCAATTTATGAGTACTACCTCTCAAACGGTGTTTCCGTAACATAATAATACAAGAGGAGATGCTTCAGATTGTATTGGAAATGAGTTGCTGGATTTAACCCTCCTGGTGGTTAATCTTCGCGACGAAAACCACTCTAGTGAACAGTCTCTAATGCAAAAACATGTTCCAAACTGTCACCCGGGCAAGGACAGCTTGTTTTTCCTACTTGGATCTTCATATCCCCTTTGAGTAATCGGGCAGTTTTGTCCTGTCATTGGCAAAATTGGCCAGATCTTGGACGAGATATCTCGTCGAAACCCTTTAGAGGGTTAAGGAGTGCATTGCTTGTATTCATCGTAGTATTATGTATGTAGAACTTTTATTTCTTGTAAAAGGGATGAAAAGAAGGGTTCGTAAAAATTAAAGGTGTGTATTCACAATGGATAGGGTGGAAATTGTATTCAAGGGTTCATCGTTATATCGGTCCTGACCGTATGCTACCTCTTCTGGAGACTTTCTCCGTGTCTCTTTGTGGAATCTCTGCGAACTGCTTATGTCGCCTGTCGATCTCGTCATCTTGGCGCTTGATCACTTCTTTCTTATCCCAGTGTAAAAAAATACACTGTCATTGAGTCTGCAAAAAAAGTTTTGGGGCAATGACAGATGGGTCCTTAAAATGTCTTCATGTATGGCTCCAATGCAATTCAGGATGTGAGGGAGAGGCTGGTAATAAGCCGCACGTTGTACAAGTGGGAAAGGATTTCTGACCATCAATGAATATCATCTTTTTCAAATGGCCAGATCGGAGCCTGGCAAGCGTAGAGAGAGTTTTCCGGGGCAAATTGAAGGCAGGCATCTCCCCGTACCAGTGTGATGAAAGGGTACTGGAGATGATCTGAGTAATTTCTTTTTAAGTACGGACAGGTGATCGTCCTCTGAGAGCAGGACGGTACTTTCTCTTGTGCCAGATTGTTTATTTGCTCCAGCTTTTGCCAATTAGCCAGCTTTCTCATTGTGCCCGGATGGCCAACATGTGATGGGATGCATTTAAAATTTATTTTTGAATTTTTATTACTTCCTGGATCACAGGAAATGGCAGGTGTTGTCATTCTTTATACCCAGATACCCACATGTATATTCACTAAACTTTCTTCGAAAATTCAGTAGAAAAAGTCCTGTGTCGTCGGACTGGACTGCCTCCCGATGTAACGATGGCCCATTGTAAATGATGTTGAAATTCGAGCTGCTGTAACGAAACGTCTCGTTCTCTTTGCAGCGTGGAGGTGATCCGCTTCTTCCACAGCCTGCTTATCAACTGGGACGAGAAGATGTACTACGCCCACAACGACACCCCCGCTAAAGCCCGCACCACCACCCTCAACGAGGAGCTGGGACAGATCGAATACGTCTTCTCCGACAAGACCGGCACCCTCACGCAGAACATCATGACCTTCAACAAGTGCTCCATCAATGGGAAGATGTACGGGGACCTCATAGACGAGGCCACGGGCGAGCCCGTCGTCATCACGGAGGTCAGTTTTAGATTTCGCTGTCATTAATCATCCCGAAGGCTTAATTTTTAATTTTGGTTTTCAAGGGGCCTTAATATTGGATGAAAGTCCTTAAAAAGTTTTTGAAGCCTCCATTTTTTTACAATATATTTTATTTCCAACTGTATTCGAAAACCATATTTATTGGTAATCATAGCTGGTTGGATTGTATGTACCAGTTATGTTGTGGGTGAGTATGCCCATTACTTGATGTCTGTCTTGTGTCTGGCTCAGCATGGCCAAATATGGCCCCATGCGCCATAAAACCTAACTAGCCCAACCCCATGTACCAGTTATGATTCGCTATCATCTTGTTCGCTAGTGAGTAGTAGACTTGTAATTTTGAAGTCGACATTACTGTATCCATTGATATAGAACCTTCAAGATACGGACATGGATAGTTGGAAGAGTAGTGAATTAACAATCGTAAACCAAAGATCGCCTTGTACGTGGGGGTTGGTGCAAATTAAATCTGTCGTGGCCTCAAATGTCCTCACGTTGGCGTGGTGTGGAAGTTTGGAGAGTGGGATGCCAGCTCAGGTGTGATCTCTTTATCTGACCATGGTTCAAAAATACGTGGTGTGGTCCTTCGGGTTTGAACCCGGACCGTCGCCAATAGCCCTTCGTGTTGCTCAAGTGCGACGTTGATTAAAATATCCTACCTACCTAAAAAAAAATTTTAATCCTTAATTTTTTACAAGAACGGATCACTGCTCTTTTGTCTCAACTACATTCAAAAACTGTATCTGTTTCTTATCATAGCTGGTTGCATTGTATGCTACATTTCACTAGTGTGGGTAGTAACCGGCTTATAATTTTAAGTCGGTATTACTATATTCATTGCTATAAAACTCCAGGATATGATGTTTACAACACGACCCTGGTGGGGCCGATTGTAGCCGGCGCAGGTTCGATTCCTCCCTGGATTACTTTCCCTCTTCTGTGACAGTAAAAATTTCCTCGTTGTACGTCTATTTACTTTTTTTGTTTGGCACAGCATGACCAAATACGGTCCTTGCGCCATAAACCCACCCATCTTTAATTAATAAACTCATAATAAAATTTTATTGAAAGTATCAAACGTAATTTTTAATAATTCTAAAACATGCCAAGAATTACGTACAAGGATGTAAGTACTAAAAACGTAAAATTGTGAAAATATCTGACCGTAAAGTTTTAACAAACAAGTTCCATATCTTATGTTGATAAATTCGTTTTTATCCTCCTTAAGCAACAAAATCTAACAGAATATATCATTTCAAATCCAGACTTCGGTGTTTTTGTGAGTGGGTATATTTTTCCAAGATAGGGCCTAAAGCCTGTTGTGTTTCTCTTTTGCGACGTGAATTTAACTACCTACCTTACCATTGATGTTGTCTTGTGTTTAGCTCAGTTTGGTCAAATATGACTCTTGCACCGTAGAACCCAGCCAACTTGGTGGAGCCGAAGATGAAACACTGCTCGGGGTCGAAGTCGCTTGAGAACATGTTTTCTTAATTTTCGTAATAAAGCAGGTAGACCAATAATCTAAAAGTGTAACAGGTGGGTGAGTGGAGCTCAGTTGAGTAAGCATCTCGGGGTTAAAATTAGCACAATGTATTTACAATGGTACAAATTATGAGAAAACATTTAGCGCCTGGAAAGAACCGACAGAACTCCTTTTACGAGGAAGAAAAGGGTTGTCGGTTTGATGACGCAATTGGCAACGTGCCAAGAAAGGGTGGAAAGTTTGATGGCGTGGCTAACAATGTGTCAATAGTTTAGGTGGCCGTCAACACACCATTAAGTTCAATTAGTTTTCTACACGCTAATAGTTCTATTTGATGAAAAGTAGTAAAGTAAGACTATAATTTACTGAGGTAATGCTCAGAAGGATAATCCCTATGGTTAAGATGAGATCATCCTCATACTCTAAGTTACTTCGATTCTCGTTATATGGTGAGACTTCTGTTTAAACATATTACAGGGTGAGTCTAAATTGTTTTTACAAAATAAGAGGGGTGATAGTACCCATCCAGACAAGCAATAATTACCATGGAACATAAGGTCGCATTCCACTCTGAGAGGCAAAAAAAGTAAAATTAGAATTTCAACATGAACTTACAACAGTGTTGGGAAAGCGAATGAACGATATCAAAAGTTGCACAATCTGATTGATTGATCAGAGAAAAACTCACAGCAAGTGCTCAAAGTGGCGCGTGTCGTTGCACAATTCACACCGGCGAAGGAATGACTGGCGCACCCTCTCGAAGATTCCTGGTGTTGTGTTAATTTTGTCTGCGGCAACACCGATTCTCGCTACGAGATCTTCAGTCCACAGGCGTCTCGTACACTAAAGATTTCATGTGCCCCCAGAAGAAAAAGTCCAGTGGGTTGAGGTCCGGTGAGCGAGGAGGCCAAGCCACAGGTCCGCCACTTTGAGCACTTGCTGTGAGTTTTTCTCTGATCAATCAATCAGATTGTGCAACTTTTGGTATCGTTCATTCGCTTTCCCAATACTGTTGTAAGTTCATGTTGAAATTCTAATTTGACTCTTTTCTGCCTCTCAGAGTGGAATGCGACCCTATGTTCCATGGCAATTATTGCTCGTCTGGATGGGTACTATCACCCCTCTTATTTTGTAGAAACAATTTAGACTCACCCTGTATATTAGCAACGTTTTCGAATGTAGTCCATGGTTAGATTCTATTAGGACCTTTATAGCAAGCTGAGCTGTAATGAATTAATGTCCTGGGCTTAAGAATAAGAGTACTCTTTAGTAGATATTGGGTAAAGTACTTCTGGACAATATTTAAGCTGCATTCCTCCTATTAAATTAAGGATATGTGTGATGTGTATTACGAGGAAAAGTCAAAAGTTATCCGCACTTATTTTTTTTAATCTATTTATACAAATGTCGGGGTTGAACAAGTTCGTCATTATTTTAGTCTCCTTCCTTTTCGATGCACTTGGTCCAGCGGTCCATAAGCTTGCGTATTCTCTCCAAGAAGGTTTTCGGTTGGTCACCCAACCATTTATGCACCGCTTTCCCCACTTTGTCCGTCTAATTTGCAGAGAATTCGCTACATTTTCGATGGTAACTCGCCGGTTTGCCAGTACCATTTCTCAAGCTTGCTCAATCTTCTCGTCAGTGGTGGAGGTTGATGGGTGTCCAGCTCCTTCTGCATCACGCTTGTCCGGCCTCTTTCAAGCTTCTTGATCCACTCACTTCTACGTGGTAGAACACTGTCCTCGTATTGTGTTGCAAACCTCCAATGAATTTCAACCCCTGGCACACCTTCCGACCATAGAAATCGGATCACTGCTCTTTTTTCCTAATTGGTGCATACTAATAGCGGAGCGGCCATGTTTATACTGCAGCAGAAGCAAGAAAAATGACGTTATCAAGGTCAAACTACGGTAACGTGATAACAGTAGTATCAACTCTAAGCATGCATACGCAGAAGGCAATGTGATAAACCTAAAGATGTGTTATTTAGAGAAAGTGCGGATAATTTTTGACTTACCCTCGTATATTTCTCATTAAAATGATTACGATGAAGCCTCATCAAATCGAATTATGGAGTAAAACTGCGGTGCAACGTTCTGGAACTACAATAAGTTTGTTGCCTGTAAGCAACAACATTTAGAGATAGTTTATATTTATGAATAAATGTTGCAATTTTGTCGTCTTTCAGGACACTAAATCTGTGGACTTGTCTTTCAATCCTTTGCACGAGGCCAAATTCAGATTCTACGACAAAACTTTGCTGGAAGACATTCGGAATGGAGACCCTAACGTCTTCGAGTTTTTCAGGCTGTTGGCTCTGTGTCACACTGTCATGTCCGAAGAGAAACAAGGTATGATTAATATTTTCACGGATGAAAGTGCATTAGATTGGGAAGAGCTTTAATTAATTGTAATGATCAAGACCCTTAACTTTAAATTAATTTTAACTTCTGGGGCAAAGGAATTCTATAAGTTCATAAAATATTTAAGAGGGATACCGTAGAAAAGTCACAGTACGATTTTTTCATTTATTGGATATCGCTATTTTTAGAAAGACGATTTTACACAACGATTTACAGAACCGAGAACTTAAAATATTACCTTTGCGATGCTGTATTTCCTTTCAGCCTTTCCGGTGTTTGCTCAAAATAACATTTTCGAAATCAAACATAAAATTCTAATCTTGTTTGTCTTATATTGGACATCAGTCTTCTCCTTTTACAAAAGTTTATCAGAACAACATATAACTAACATTGAATGTACGTCATTATATATATTTATTAAGAAAATTAGAGCTTTTAATTGGGTGCGCTTATAGTTAAGTTTCTGAACAGCGATGGAATATGTTTAAATGAATACGAGTCGGTATTTAACATGATTATAACATTGATTCCCAGATAAAAGAGGCTACTTAACCCCATTCTAATTTTTCTGAATGCTTTATGTGAGTAATTGTTTGCAGGGGGTGTTTTGGAATATCAGGCGCAATCTCCAGATGAAGAAGCGCTTACATCAGCAGCTAGGAATTTTGGATTTGTTTTCCGAGTAAGTTCTATTTTGTAAACTTTTTTCTATTACCTTCACTATAACAACCCTCTGACCATCTCGAGAGTTCTGAAAAGCGTTGTTAACCTACATCGCATTTAATGACAAATAATCACCTCTATTGGTTGAAAGAATCGTATGAAACATCCTATTGGTCAAAACTGGTTGGAAATCATGTAGAGAAGATTGCTGATCTGCGTGTATATGCGTGTAAGCCCCTCAGGGTTAACTGCTAATGACTTTTATTGCAAAACTTTCTTTTAACCCTCTTGGTGGTTTATCTTCGCGTCAAATAGAGCCTCGGTAGCCCGGTTGGAAGTGTAGCGGATTAGCAACTGGAAGGTTGCAAGTCCGAAACTCAATCCAATCAAAAGACCGTCGTGTATGTGAGGCTGGTGCTCGTTAAATCTTTCGTGGTCTCAAATGTCCTCACGTTGTCATGGTATGGGCGTTTGGAGTGGAGTGCCAGCTCAGGTGTTGACCTCGTCATCTGACTGTGCTTCAAAATGACGAGATGTTGTCCACGGATCTTTGCCTTCGGGATTAATCCTGGACCGTCGCCAATAGCCTGCTGTGTTGCTCCAGTGTAACGTTAATTCAACTACCTACCTACATAACCTGTTATCTTCTACACAAATTTTAGGCATGTTTTAGCGATGAGTTTTATTCCTTTAAACCCTTCCAAAGTAGAAAGCTTCAAGTATTTTAATTCTATTTGTAAACTAAATAACGACCGATGTTGATGTTCAAGAGCATGATTTCCTTTCAGAACCGCACACCATCTTCAGTGGTGATTGAAGTGATGGGTCATAAGGAAGTGTACGACCTCTACTGCATCCTCGACTTCAACAACGTACGGAAAAGAATGTCTGTAAGTTGACACAAAACACGTTTCTAACATTCACCAGAGCAACTGTAATTTTCCAGCAGTTTAAACCAGGAACGCACAGATCCGTTGATTTGCTGGCGGCTCGCCTCATCATGCGTTATTTTAACTTTAACAAGTCAATCGATCGGTAATTTTTAAAAATTTCTCATGCGCACAACACAACAAAGTAGGTTGTAACATCTATCGTTGTGTCGATAAAAAAACAATCGTAAAACGCTGCTAGATAATGCGTTAGAATGCGCAAGCCTCATTGGGTCAACATTTTTCGGTGGTGAATATTGACAAATCGAAAGTAGGAACCGCTTGACTGACGAAAATTTACAATCATCAAAAATCTCAACCAAGTATTAAAACAACTATAAAATCAATGCAATGTCGCGCATCAAATTGAATTATTTATTTCCTTTTGCTATCTTTCTTTTCAATAATATATAATGAATATAAATAACATGATAGATAACTTTCATGCTGTTTGACGAAACAACCCTCCCGTAAGTCGCAATGAATTTATATGGCCCTTGGTCGTAACAAGTCTGCATCCCTGGTTTAAAAGTTTCTTTGTTCGTGTTCGTATATCGCAAATACCGAATAACTCCAGAACATTGAAAAAGAACAACTCAAGTTTATTACGAACACATAGCATACATACAACCCGATCGGGATATCCGATGCTCAGATCTAAACTTTTAAAATGAAGAAATTTGCATGTATTAGCGTCTTCGCTAACTAGAAACAAACTTAAATCTCCTCCCTTACGGTACAAAATAATACAGAATGCGATACCGATTGATTTACCTGAAGTCCAACAATAAAGTCAGTCAAAGAATTCTTGATACGAACAGTTCTGAATAACAAGAACACAAATTCTGAAGTCCAACAATAAAGTCAGTCAAATAATTCTTGATACGAAACAGTTCTGAATAACAAGAACTCAAATTCGGAAGTCCAACAATCGGCCCCATCGATCACATCGCAAAATACACAGTACTACTTAAAATACAACATGTAGCAAAAATCATTGGCAATACAGATTTTCTTCATCGTATCTAAGCTTATTAATCAATAAAGGCTTTGTTAAACAATCTGTAATATTGTCCTTCGAACTAATATGAAATATTTTTACACTATTTTCTTTTACCAAATTACGAATGAAATGATTTTTAAAGGTGATACTTCGAAAAGATGGAGTCCTTAAGCTGTACTGTAAAGGGGCAGACTCCGTGATCTTTGAGAGACTGGATGAACGATGCGCTGAACTGAAGTTCAAGACTTTGGAACATCTTAACGTGAGTTGGACATGATATACCAATATGATTCTCCAGCAGCATATGGTGGCGATGAAAGTTTTGTTACAATGTATCGCTATTTTGTTGTCTCTAGAAATATGCGGGAGAAGGACTCAGAACTCTATGCCTGGCAGTTAAAGAACTGGATGAAGATGTCTTTGAAGAATGGAAGGAAAAGTTCCATGCTGCAGCGTACGTCATTCTAGTTTTTCTTTCACTTTTAGGTATGGGGGCCGCCGTGACTTAGTGGGTTTGTTCACACACTGTGCTAGCAACCTGTGATCTATAGGTGGTGTGTGATCGGTTCCTCCCTGAGTGTATTTCTCTGATTTGTGTCAGTAAAGCTTTCCTTTTTGTGTCCATCACTTGATATTGTCCGTCTCGTATCTGGCACAGCATGGCCAAGTAAGGCCCTTGCGCCATAAAAATCCAAAACCAACCGAACCCTATAGCGTTCGATTCCTCCCTGGGTATATTTCTCTCTTCTGTGTCAGTAAAACTTTCTTTGTGTTAATCGATTACTTGACGTTGTCTTCTGTTTGGCACAGCTTGGCTCTTGCATCATAAAACTCAAAGAAACCAACTATCTTGTTAGGTTCGATTCCTTCCTGAATGCATTTCTCTTCTGTGTAAGTAAAACTTGTGTGTGTCCATTACTTGATATTGTCTGTCTTGTATCTGGAGAAGCATGGCCAAAGGCCTTGCGCTTTAAAAAACCGACCCAAGACTCAGGTTCGACTCCTCCCTGGGTATACTATTCTCTTCTGTGTCAGTAAAACTTTCATTGCATGTTTGTCCATTACTTGGAGTAGTATTTCTTGTGTTTGGCACAGCTTGATCAAATATGGCCCTTGCGCTATAAAACTCAATGCAACCAAATAATCCTGTCGGATCCGATTCATTCCCTGGGTGTATTTCTCTCTTCAGTGTCAGTAAAACTTTCATTATATGCGTTTATCCATTACTTGACGTTAGTCTTGAGTGGCGCAGATTGGCCAAATATGGTCCTATGGCCATAAAAAAACTCAATGCAACCATCCAACCACTTTTTATAACTTGATGCTCCTTTGATAGGAATTTTTTCATGCTATTTTTGTATTGACTTAAGTCGCGCCTTTGTTTTATCTTTTCATTGGGCGTCGATCTTGTGTTTGGCGCATTTTGAACGTGTTTTGGACCTCGTGCCATAAAAAACCTTATGGCAAGTATTTAACAGACGAGGAACGATTATATTGGGTCAGTGAGAATGAAATGTCCGATGAGAAATAGCTTTGGGAATGACTCCTATACAGCTAAAAGTAATTACCTACAAACTTCCGGCATCTTATGTCACAGAGCTACTATAAATAGCTATCACGCGTGTGAAATACAAGTTCCAGATTTAATTTGTTTGGGCATAAGGTGCTTTCAAATTCGACATGGAAAACTAGGATTTGATAGTCATCTTTCTTTACGAATTTAAATTGAGACATTCTGCTGCAGTTGCTTCTCGAAACTTTAACACAGCATTCAGGAAGAATGAAACCAATGAACGAACCGCGTGGTCACCGAGAAGCTGCAGTTTCCAACGATGTTATGCTAAGTGTGGCTGAAGCTGAACAGCGGAAAACGTGTGAGATAGCGGCCAAGCTAGGTGTCCATCGCACTACAATTGTTCGCCATCTGGCAGCACTGGATAAGGTCAAAAAGATGGATTCTTGGATGCCTCATGAATTGACAAT
The DNA here is from genome assembly GCA_933210815.1 of Meta bourneti. Classification (NCBI taxonomy): domain Eukaryota; kingdom Metazoa; phylum Arthropoda; class Arachnida; order Araneae; family Tetragnathidae; genus Meta; species Meta bourneti. The sequence continues at coordinate 13,875,100 of OW119930.1, forward strand.
TGACAACAGGATGATACGTTTGGAAGTCTGCATCGCTCCTTTCCAGGAATGAAAAGAACCTCTACTGCAGCGAATAGTTACCTCCGACGAGAAATGAGTCCTTTATGACAATCGATCTGCACAATAGATTGAGAAAAAAAAGCACAGCCTCCTGGACGTCATCCCAAGTCGCCCTTACATCCCAGGAAGGTTATGCTTCTTGTATGGTGGTCTACAGCTGGAATAATTCATCGCAGTTTCCAGCCAAGTGTCCAAACCATCACTTCAGAACGATATTGTGATGAATTACGACAGATGTACCGGAAATTGATGGTGAAACAACCGGCTTTGGTAAACAGGAATGGCGTTTTCTTGCAAGAAAAAGCCCGTCTTCATGTTACACAACGGACGATGCTGACACTACGTGAGTTGGGCTATGAAGCAATGCTTCATCCCCCTATTCCTCTGTCTTATCGCCTACAGATTTTCATCTGTTTCGTCACCTGGATCTCTTTCTGTCTGGCAAATGGTTCACCCAAGATACGGAGGTTCACCGTGCAGTTGATGATTTCTTCGCATCCCAGCGACAAGACTTTTTCGTTCTGGGATCATGGCCTTGTCAGACAAGTGGCAACAGTGTCAATTCAGAGGGAGATTATTTCGAGTAGGTCACGTACTGTATTTTTCAGTTATCACCATCGAAGTGTGATGGTTATTTTCCGGATATTTCATTCACACCAACCCAATAGTAAAACATTGAGTCTTTTTAGTCCTTTTGGTGGTTTATCTTTGTGTCCAAGACTTCCCTGTATTGTTCAGACTTCCCTGTGTCCAGTATAGGTGCAGAAACCTATTCCAACTCACCAGTGCTGGGCAAGGGACAATTTGTTTTTCCTATTTGTATATTCATTCCCTTGGAGTAATAGGGCAGTTTTGTCTCGACGAGATATCTCGTCCTTAGCAATAATGACCAAATCTTGTACGAGATATCTCGTCCAAGATCCTGTCATTGATTAGCGGCCAAGATCTGAACAAGGCATCGTCGAAACACTTGGAGTGTTAAAACTCAAAAAGCGCGGTTTTAACTCGTTTGACTCAATGTACACAAACTTGATAGAATCATGTAACATCACGAATAAAGGCTCGACTTGATACAAAAATTGATAATCCCACAGACAAGTTGATTGTTAATGTATTTCTATAGGATCCCGTGGCGTGTTAACTCAATAAGTCGTATAACTCAATAAGACAGTCAAAGCTCCATCCAACATCTATCTAATTGGCTCCATCCAACATCTATCTAATTGGCTCCATCCAACATCTATCTAATTGGCTCCATCCAACATCTATCTAATTGGCTCCATCCAACATCTATCTAATTGGCTCCATCCAACATCTATCTAATTGGCTCCATCCAACATCTATCTAATTGGCTCCATCCAACATCTATCTAATTGGCTCCATCCAACATCTATCTAATTGGCTCCATCCAACATCTATCTAATTGGCTCCATCCAACATCTATCTAATTGGCTCAATGTGGGAGATAGAACTGACAGCTATCCTTAACAAACTCAAGCATGTCTCATACTTCTGTGAGGGGCACCAACAGTGGATCATTTCACACGTGGACCTGACCTCAGGGGAAACGAAGTAGCGGAGGAGGGTGTCGATGAACCATTGTCCGATACCCACTCATTGATGTTTCTGGAGCTTTACTCTATTAGAAAGAATCTTTATAAGAAGGCATGGATCGTTCCCCCGGTACACTCTTGGTATAGCCCCGGAAGATCTCTTGCTCTCAATCGCGACAGACATTCAGACAGCGCTCTCACGCTTTTTCAGTAGCCATCTGAGGAGTCTCACATTTTGCTGTGGTCGCAAGATTCATCCTGATTGCCTTAAATGCCAATCTAACCAGGCCTAGGCCTGGTTAGATTGGCATTTAAGGCAATTCTCGAGTGCCTGGGATTGTCCCGAGACGACCTGTTTTCCGAACCTCTTTTGGTGTATGTGCGGGTGAATGGACTTATGGATTTGGTCTAGCTGGATTTGCTAGTGGTGATTAGCAACAACTCAATGAGTGAGAAATGGAGCATTTGGTAGGCTTAGTGATCTGAAAGCAATGAACAAATATTAGTTGACTGTAAGCAGAAACTTCAAAGTACTTTTTTAAAGAAGCAACCAATGAATTCAATGCGGACTTTTTGTTGATTTTTTTCGGTCGGAGGGGCTTAAGCCCCCATGGCCACCTCCGTAGGAGCACCCCTGTATGTTGTTTTTCACAATCCATATCAATTCTGCCATATTTCTTATAATATAGTAGTTTTTTACTCTATCTGGAATGTGCTTTGATTCAATAGTACCTCTATGGAAGACCGAGAAGAAAAGGTGAATGCCGTCTATGAGGACATCGAGAAGAACCTGATGTTGTTGGGAGCCACGGCCATCGAGGACAAACTGCAAGATGGTGTTCCAGACGCAATCGCCAACCTCGCCATGGCTGACATCAAGTTGTGGGTCCTCACTGGTGACAAACAAGGTAACTTTATAGCCTCTAATATAGGTTTCTAACCCTCCTGGTGGTTGTCTCGACTAGGTATCTCGTCATTAGCAAATCTGACCTGATCTTGATGGATTATATATTTCGTTGAAACAACTTGGAGGGTTCACATGAAAGGCAGACCTTTTAGTTGCTATTGTTCGAGTTCCATCTTTTTTGAAGGATCGTCCCACTGAGCTAGCAATCTGCAAGTGGTAGACGGCGCAGTTTACCTCTTGGTGGTTGACGAGGTATTTCGTCATTAGCGAAATTGATCAGATCGTGGTGGACGAGATATCTCGTAGAAACTACTTGGAGGGTTGACATAACATCGTGGCGCATTGGATATATCAACAGCTCTAGCATCCTTCGAGTTGTAGGCGGTGCAGGTTCGATTGCTGTCAGGTGCATCCTCCCTGGGTGTATTTCTCTTCTGTGTCAGTAAAGCTTTCATTGTATGTGTATGTTTATTTGATATTGTATGTCTTGTGTCTGGCGCAGCATGACCAAATATGGCCCATGCGCCACAAAACCCCAAAACAATCAATCCATTATTTTTACATCCATGCGCCTTAGTTTATTCCCCTATATTAGAATTTTTGTTATGAATTTTAGTACAAAGTTTAGTTAAAATTCGCTACTCCTTTTCCTTTGACACTGATCCTCAATGAGGGTAGTTGTAGGACCAAAGTGCTTGAGTTATGTAGAAAATCGTGTAATTATGCATTTGATAGTAAAATTGTATGAAGTTAAAACCTCTGAGCGTTGCTAGATTTCCACGGAGTGTAGTGTTGCTTTTACCTCATAACACACTTTATGATTAAATAACCACATCTCTCTTAAGAATCCATTTATTCTTTCAAGCTTTAGAAATATTCTATTGGTCCTTTCCTTAGAATCATTCCAAAGGATTTTATTCTATTGGTCCTTTCCTTATAATGGAATCTTTGGAACGATTCTATTGGTCCTTTTCTTGAAGTAAAATCCTTTTGAACAATTCTATTGGTCCTTACCTTAGAATAGAAACCTTCGAAAAGACTTGCTAATTTCCTTAGAATACAATCCTTCTTAAAGATCCCCATAAGAATAACTCATTTCGTCAGAATTGAATCCTGTGGAAATATTCTATTGGTCCAAGATCAAAACAGTTTAAAAGTTATGCATGGAGGACTGCAGTTGCAAGATGGAATTATGCTTCTGAACCCCTCAAAGTGTTAACAGACAAAACACAATAAGTATTTCATCAGCGAAACCTCGAGGAGAGTGACTGCTTTGAAAGAGTTCAATGTTTATACTTGCAGAAACTGCGATTAACATCGGCTACTCGTGTCGGTTGCTGTCAGACGAAATGGTGGACATCTTTATCGTGGACGCCGACGATTACACCGAGGTGGCCAACCAGCTGCGGCGCTTCAGGGAAGCCATAGCCAATGTCCTGGCCCACAGCCAGGGGACGCCAGCCGTCAACGTGATCCGGTTCGAGAACGACTTCAATGCCGCGGAGACGCCGGTCGATCCCTCTGGAGGATTCGCCCTGGTGGTCAACGGTCACAGCCTGGTAATATTCCAAGACCTCTTTGATCGAAATTTGTTAATTTTTCTTATACAGCCTAACAGGATGCAAAAAAATGCTCACTGGCTAATTGTAGTATACGTGTGAACCGTCTGACAGGGTTAAATCTTCAAGTTTCCAAAAGATCTAATAGAAAATATTAGTGTTTTTATCTGCATTTTAGTTAGTTTTGCGAATTAAAGCAAGGGTTGCGAGTAACTCACTTTGTGGGAGGAGGTAGTTAAAATGACGTAGCACTGGAGCAACTCAATGGGATATTGGCGACGATTCGGGATCCATCCTGAAGAGAAAGATCCGAGGACAACACCTCGTCACTCTGTACCACGGTCAGGGCAACACCTCAGCCGGCACCCCAAACTTCCACACCACAGCAATGTGAGATCATTTGAGGCTGCGACAGATGGATTAGCCCGCGAACACAACGGTCTTGGATCGAGTTTCGAACTCCCAGCCCTCCTGATGCTAATCAATAGACAGTTGTGTTGCTCCAGTGCGACGTTAATTCAATTACCTACCTGTTGCTAATCCATAACTCTTATCAATTGGGTTACAGGTGCCCACTAACTCACTTTGTATCTGATAGTTTATCCAAACTAAAATAGCTTGAAAAATAATTGGTCCAGAGAAAACAACTGTGAATGCGCCTTCAACGGGTGTTTTGGTACATTTGTCATTTATATATACGTTAACAGTGACGCTTCTTCATGGGTGCTTGATTAACGTTAATAAGTATATTTACATAACGTTAATAAGTATAATTACAGCTCAACATTTGCATAACGTTAATAAGTATATTTACATAACGTTAATAAGTATATTTACATAACGTTAATAAGTATATTTACATAACGTTAATAAGTATAATTACAGCTCAACATTTGCATAACGTTAATAAGTATATTTACAGCTCAATATCTTGCACTATGCCAGTGAAAGGACTCACACGTCCGTCCTTTGTCTTCGCTAGTCCACTCTCTTCCCCTTACAGTTCTACCATTTCTTTCGCCTATCCCGGATGACCGTTCAAGGACCCCCCCGCCAAGTCAGGGATCCAATGGTTCCTTCCGATCAACATTCTTCAGTGTGTTGGCCGGAGAACTTCACAGCAGCCATCCATCTTGTCAAAACTGGATTAATTGCATGCACATACTAGTTATGTTATTTTTATCTGCCAGCCCATAATGTTCCGAATTCTTTCAGGTATTCGCCTTGGATCCCAGCATGGAACTCCTCTTCTTGGAGGTGGCCTGTCAGTGCAAAGCCGTCATCTGTTGCCGAGTGACTCCCCTCCAGAAAGCTCTAGTGGTGGACTTGGTGAAGCGCCACAAAGGAGCCGTGACTCTTGCCATTGGAGACGGCGCCAATGATGTCTCTATGATCAAAAGTCAGTACTACTTATTCATCTTACTACGAATAATCATCAAATATCTAATCTGATTTCAGAAACTGTTTGTAGTTTTGAGCGTTATTTCCAAGCGGGTTAGTTACAGCTGTACTATGCGCCTCGTTTGGTGGCAACGCTTGTGACACGTTTTTGGCGCCCTTTTAGTAGCGAATTATGGCAGGTGAAGGTAACCCATCTTTATTGTCGTTATTCCGGTTTTTATGGCAACCTCGACAAGCGGAAAGTTTACATTTTTGTTTGGCTATTTGTTTGAAAATTCATGTGAAGATTTAAAAATTGATCTTTAACAAGCTCTTAGAAATTGATAGATATTTAGATTAGGAGTTTAAAACAGTTTAAAAAATAAAAGATATTTTAATCGCTATTTTCCAACTATTTCTGCTAATTATTTTCGATAAAAAAACGTTTCTTCAAAGTTTTCTATATTTCCCGTTAATTACTTTCCGCTAAAGCTTATTATTTTCAGCTTAAGAAAACGATTTTTTTTCTAAGAATTCTTTCCTTGGCGACATAAAAAGTGCGCCAAAAAACGCGCCAAGAGTGTTGCCACCAATACAGCTGTACCGTGGGTTACAACGGTGCTGTTTTTATGAGTTGAAAACTCATTTTCAAAGGAATTTGTCTTTTTAATTTAACGCCTAAGGGAAATATCACACGAACATTCATGAAGGCCAAGTGAGTACGTGGGTGGATGTTTCTGAAGCACCTGGGCCGAAGGCCCTCCGTCTCCAGGTGATTATACTTTCCTTTCTGAACTGTTATAGATTCCAGAATTTTAGCAGGTTGAATTTGGGGACGGCCAAATGCAAACTGAATTAAAATAACACCGGCCGTTGAACACCGTTCTGATTCGACACTGATTCTTGTTTTTCCAAAGTTCTAATTAAAGAATCACGTGGATTAAATTATGATCAGTCCTTGGAATCGAACTTCACATTAAACGGTATGAGGGATTTTCAGTGTTAGCAAACCAGACGGAAGGCGGATTTTACTTCCTTTCACCCAAATGCTCTCGCATGATACCTATCGAAGTTACCTTAAAATGTTGGCGATTGTTAGTCTTTAACGTTTCTAGTGATTTATCATTGCGTCGAAAACTGTAGCGGTCAGCCTCTCCCTATCACCAGTTCTGGGTAAGGGGCAGTTTGTTTTTTCTACTTGGATCTTCATTTCCCCTTGGAGTAATAGGGCAGTTTTGTCTCGACGAGGTATCTCATCCTAAGCAAAAATCTTAGACGAGATATCTCGTCGAACCACATGGAGGGTTGAGACTACCTTGGGGAGTATTTCTTAAAAATATCGTTTCTCAAACTAAATGCGGCACTCAGTGAGTATCCCTTGTTAACATTTACACTACGGCGCTTTTATTCCGCTATCTGAATTTGGGATGACTGTTGTCCTGCCCGTAGTCAAAAGGTTAATGTAATTTACGAGGTTTGTAAATAACTTGTGAAGTCTCGGAAACAACACTCAACAGTCCCATTACAATATCAACTTTAATAGGAAGTGTGCAGTGACCTACTTACAGTAATGATTACATAACAGAAAAGTCTCGTTTGGATGGTTAATCAAACGATTTCCTTGGCTTGCCTTAGTCCTTAAAGACTGGTTTCTCTAAAGCAAGGCTAAAAATATTCTATCAGAACAACGGATACCTCGAATCCTAAAAATGGGGCGAAAGAATCTGCTCTCGGGGTCTACTGCCAACGGGGCTAGTCTACTGCCAACGGGGCTAGTCTAATGCCAACGGGGCTCAGTAGACTAGCCCCGTTGGAAGAGTAACGGACTAGGAATCGGAGGCTTGCGAGTTCAAATCCAGTCAAAGACCGTCGTGTAGAAAGGGGGCTGGTGCACGTTAAACCTGTCGCGGCCTCAAATGTCCTCATGTTGGCGTGGTGTGGATGTTTGGAGAGTGGGGTACCAGCTCAGGTGTTCTCGTCATCTGACCGTGGTTCAAAATTACATGATGTCCCTTTGGGATTGATCCCGGACCGTCGCCAATAGCCCGTTGTGATGCTCCAGTGTGACGTTAATTAAATACCTACCTATCCCAAGAATTATGGATACAGATGGCTTCTCTGGACACGATGGAAGGGGTGACCATGCACGTCGGTATAATATTGGTAAACTATTCCCTCTACCTGAGCGCCTTTAGAGCTGAAGTAAGTTCCTTATCACCATCGACCTTCTAATGAAATAGACGGAGCTTGTGTAATAGTCGCTGTCGTAAGATCTCAGGATTAGGTCATGTGGACTTGGGCCGATTGGCTAACGAAGTGCAAACAGTGTTTTTATCGCACTCGTCCATATTCGGAATCGTGCTTTCTCCCAATAAATGAGGTACACAAATTCAAAATGAATTTTATTTCATACATTCATCTGTAAAGCGCTTTAAATTCAATTTTAACAGAAGAGTTTATGTGAAACTGATGATACTTAATACAGGTCACACATATTTAACCCCACAGGCATTTGCTACGTTCAGAACCAGCTCTGGCATGTCCGACGTGTGATACAATCCTATCTGTCAGACACGTTTTAGTGAATGTCTTGATTTGGATATTATTAGACTCAACCATTTTGGTGCTACTAATCTTACTGTTACTGATTTATTGAGTGATCCTCCTTATCCAAATCTTTTTTATCTATCAGATATAGGTTGATATAATTTTTAAATTTGATTTGAAATGTGTTTTAGTTCTATTTTATCTCATTGTTAAATTTTGATGGTTAGTTTTAAATTCTTGGCGCAGATTGACCAAATCTGGACCTTGCGCCATAAAAAAAATCAATCATGATCGTGCTTTTAACACCGCATGACCTTCATCCTCAAACCGAGCGTGGCGCAGCTTGTCCAGTTTCGGACCTGCGCCATAAAACCGCAACATCTAATCAAGTCCTCAAACCGAGCGATCGGGAGTAATAACACGAAACTGAGCGCGAATGCTCCTTCTATTTCATTAACCAGATCGATACCTACAACCCTCGTACAAGTGTCCACTTTTTACAACCCTCGTACAAGTTTCAATTGAATCTATCTCACTGCCCATGACATGTCCCACAGCTGCCCATATCGGCGTTGGGATCAGCGGGCAAGAAGGCATGCAGGCTGTGCTGGCCAGCGACTTCTCAGTGGCTCAGTTCCGGTACCTGGAACGACTGCTGTTGGTCCATGGGCGTTGGTCCTACTTCAGGATGAGCAAGTTCCTCCGTTACTTCTTCTACAAAAACTTCGCCTTCACCCTCTGTCACTTCTGGTTTGGCTTCTTTTGCGGGTTTTCCGCCCAGGTAAGAATTTACCCTAGTAACTATTTTGTAGAGAGCTAGTCTTAAATTTAAATTTACCTTTATTCGTAATAAATATGCTTGTCTTTGTTAAGTTCACCTGATGTTTGACTTTGCAGACCGTGTACGATCCCAACTTCATCTCATGTTACAATGTATTCTACACGTCGTTGCCCGTTTTGGCGTTAGGAATTTTCGACCAGGTATTTTTTGCTCACTGATTTCTTTATTACAACTTCAAAATAAAACGTAAAACTATGTACACTGATGTTCAAAATTAAGAGAATTTGCTTATTTTGTCGAATTTCTCGTAAAGTACCGAACGAAAGGTAAAACTATGGCTTCCAAACAAATATGGGGGTTGCAAATCTTTAATGTCGAATACGTAAGCGTGCACGTGCGTGCGGGAGGTGCATTTAGAGGAAAAGGATTTCTAAGCGTACGTGACAATTTCCGCGCTTTGTTCGCTCGCACACCTCGCCGAATTTCGTGGAGTTTTGTTTGCAACATTTGGTGAAATTCAAAAGCAAACACTTAAAATGAGTAACCACCAATGTCTTTGGATGATGGAATGAGGTGTCGAATCGACTGGAAGCAGGGCAGTCTCAAGTGCAGATTGCTAGAGACTTGAATGTGAAACCCAGCATCGTTACGCCCCCTATGTTCGCCTTTTCAAGGGTGCAGATTTCATTTTTATGGACGGCAACGCTCGTCCACATAGGGCTCATCTGGTTGACGAATATCTAGAAAGCGAGAATATTCGCCAGATGGATTGGCCAGTCAGATCTCCAGATCTAAACCCTATAGAGCATATCTGGGACGCTCTTGGGGGAGGGAAATTGCAACTCACCTTCCTCCTCCCAGAATCATTCACTGAAAGAACGTTGCTGGATGAGTGGTACAGACTGCCACATGGACTCGTAAACTGCCTCGTTTCCAGTATGAATTCACGTTGTGAGAGCTGTATAACTAAGATGGGACCATACTACCTATTAACTAATTTTTTGTGTCGATATTGTAACCTGTGTTTTAGACCTTCCTACGCTGATGAGTCTTACGCACGTTCATGCGTGTGTACCATAAGTGCTGTATAGTTATTTTTTGTATTATTTCAACCTATGTGCATAACTAATTTCATTAAAATATGTCCAGTAGTTCTGGAGATAATCGCCCAAAAGTGAAAATTCTCTTAATTTTGAACGCCAGTGTATACGATTAGCGTATGATGGTTCATCGTTAAATCAACTGAAAAGGAAGATTTCGTTTCTATATTTGTATTGAGATGCATTATATATAAGCAGAGATTATGAACATTCCCTCCTTCAAAAATTATCGAATGGCAACAACGAATGTGAACAATTCATTCGCCAATTTTTCCGCTTAGTTTATATATGCTTGATTTGAGCTAAAGAACTGCATGATATTGCTAAAACTGTACGAAAGAGTTCGCCACTCTAATGAAATTCTTCAGCAATATGATGTCAGAAAGCAATGGAAAATCTGGAAGACGTAAATCAGCGCAGATAAGAAAATAGGAGCGAAAATAGGTTGTCAAAAATTGCCGAATTGCATTTAAAAAATGCAATAAAACGTAATTGGCATTGTTACAACGCTTCTATGCGTGTTGGTTCTTTTCTCATTTGTGTATATATATATATATATATATATATATATATATATATATATATATATATATTACCAGAGAGGGTGACGCTTCTTATATTTCTATATTTCTTCTAATATTTCTTCTAATTATTTAACGTTAGTATCCAAATAAAGTATTTACAGCTCAATATCTCACACTATGCCAGTGAAAGGACCCTCGCACGTCCGTCCTACTCTGTCTCCGCTAGTCGAGTCTCCTTTTTTTTTCTTCGCCCCTCCCGTTCTCCTTACCCGGATGACTGTCCAAGGACACCCCCGTCAACGTCCCTCGGGGGTCCAATGGTTCCTTCCGACCAATATTCGTAGCCGTCATGGCTCAGTGTGTATGCCTACTAGCAACCTGCGAGTAGTAGGCGTCACAGGCTTCTTTCCTCCCTGGGTGTATTTCTCTTTGCTATGTCAGTAAAAACTTCCATCGTGTGTATGTCCATTACTTGATATTGTCGGGCGCACATGACCAAATATAGCCCGTGCACCAAAAAACCAACCAACCCACTGCCAAATTCACTTCGTGGCTCAGTGGATATGCCCACTGCGCTAGCAACCTTCGAGTTGTAAGCGGCGCAGGTTCGATTCGTGTCAGATGTATTTCTCTTTTCCGTGTCAGTAAAACTTTCATTGGGTGTATTTCTCCCTTCCGTGTCAGTAAAACTTTCATTGGGTGTATTTCTCTCTTCCGTGACAGTAAAACTTTCATTGTGTGTTACTGTCTATTACTTGATATTGTATGTCTTGTACCTGGTGCAGCATGCCAAATATGGCCCTTGCGCCATAAAACCCCAAAACCAACCATCCGATCAACATTTCTCAGAGTGTTGGCTGGAGAACCTCACAGGCATAACAGTCGAGTCACATTGTTATAACCACCTGCTAACATCCAGAATAACCGCCGTGTGCAGCACGAACAGCAGCTAGACCGCGTGGTAGTGAGTCGATGAAATTCCGGAAAGTTGGAAAGGGTATCTTCATCGACCTAATAAAATAGACAGCATGTACGCGCAGCTTCATGTTATTTCTTCCGGTTGCTCTGTTTGGAGATCTGCCACGGACGGTTGTGGGGATAACACTAAAGTGATTATCCACTGTGATAAAAAATACTAGTCTGCTTCCATAGACCAGAACAGGTTTTTGTAACAGGCTGGTCCCATACGGCAGTTTTTGACACATAGGGCAGTTATGAACCACCAGGAAGCAACAGTATAAAGTACCAAGGAGTTACCATCAAACTGATAAATCTCACAAAAGTTTTAAAAAGGAGACTTAATTTTCGTTGACCTTTGGTAAATTAAACAAAATTCGCCAATTTTTCTTTCAAAAATCGCCAATCTAGCAACCAGATTCCGATGTGTTTCTTTTCATCGACCCTATAATGAAATAGACGGAGCATGTGCCCGCAGCTTCATGTCCAGTTGCTCGGTTTGAGGATCTGTCACGTGGTTGTGGTAAAAGCATGGATCCTAAATTATTGATTGGTTAAAGTGACTATCCAACGTGATCAAAAACACTAGTCTGAGCTTGCATAGCCAATCGGCTAAGTCTTGTGATTTGCCCTTCAGAGATCTTACGACAGCGATTCCGCCCACATGATCCGTCTATCTCATTAGAAGGTCGATGGGTGTCTGACAATGACGCGAAGACGTTTCCCAAACCATAACGCTTCTGCCGCTAGCTTGTGTTCTTCCAGTAATGGCTGCAGAATGCTTGTCCTCGGAGGTTTCTCGCCTGACACACCGACGTCCGTCCACTGAATGGAGCAGAAATCGCGACTCATCAGGGAAGGGGCAACCCTTTGCCAATCGAAAGAGGTCCAATTTTGGTATAGTCGTGCAAATTACAGCCGTTTCTGGTGATGAACCTTCGTCAGCATGGGTGCAGTGACCAATCGTTTGCTGCGGAGCCCCATACGCTACAGGATTCGCTGTACTATCGTTTCCCTCTTTTGCCCCATCATAGTTCTCCGTTTTCTCCTCACCCGGATGATTGTCCAAGAACACCCCCGTCAAGATCCCTCGGGGATCTAATTGTTCCTTCAGGCCAACACATTGAGGAATGTTGACCGGAGAACCTCACATCAATAAAAATTTCTCCAATTTGGATTCCGATCCTTGAGTAGAACCATTTTTATACAAAGTATCAAAACAGGATTATTATTCCTTGTTTCCTATCGAATTTTGGCATTCCCATTTATCAATGTCACGCTACACTACTGGAAAAGAAAGTTTCTAATACTATCAGACTACCGTGTCGTGAAACACTAAGCAAGTTCAAATAAGTGTTGGGATGAATAGAGCAAGCTACCGAGGTGGCATGTCTATCCAGAAAGTTAGAGCATATTACTTCTATACATTATTTCATCTATACAGTAATTACATCTATATCATCATAGTAGGTTACACTATATATACAACATGCAAGAAAACAAAAAGTAGGTTTTTTAATCTCTTGTGATAATCAAGTCCTGATGATTCTCAACGAATCTTAACATGTTAATTTTTACTCTGGAGCCCTTGGTATTAGTTATGTTCCTGAGCCAAGCGATTTTAGCGTGGTCGGCAGGTGTCCTCGTATGCCATGATTCTGTAAGGGGTCAGACTGATGTAATGTAGAGGTGTACCAATTTCACCACAGTAGCAATTTTCTGAATTTATTTTTAAGTTAACATGAAACTAATTCCTCTATCTTTCTAGGACGTGAACGACAGGAACTCCCTGCACTATCCTCAACTCTACACACCGGGGCACAAGAACCTGTTGTTCAACAAGAAGGAGTTCTTGAAGTCTCTGGCCCACGGAGTGTGTACCTCCTTCACCCTCTTCTTCATCCCCTACGGATCTTTCAACCAGAACATTGACTCCAACGGATTTAACATGGACGGACATCAACTCTTCGGAACCATTGTATCCACTCTTTTGGTGCTAGTGGTGACCGCCCAGGTACTATAACAATCATAAATATTTGTCTTTTCGGGATCACAAAATCAATCCATACGCTCTGTCTAATGGTATATGGGTCATTCCATGTGAAACCGCACAGAAAAGGGTCATTTTCAACCCGACCCCCCTCCGATTTTTTTTTTAAATTTGACTAATCTCTTTCCCAGCCATGTATAAGAAATTCTGGAAATTTTAGCTTTCAACTTCCAATGTTTCATGTACTTTAGTTTTAAGTTTGAAAAATTGGGCAGTTTTTCATGATTTTAGATTCACTAAATCTTCTGTACCTATTTGTCCAGTCATACTGAATGAGAGCTTATTTTGTAGAAAAATGTACAACCTATTTAATGACGTATTATATGACCTTTTTAATTTCAAGGTCACTCGATTTGTCCTTTGACCTACAGTTAAAAAGAGTATTTTTTATTTTTTACTAAAAAATATTCGTTAAAGGCTGTTTATCTTTGCTTTCTGAAAGGGGACACGCATGGGTTCATAGTTATAAAATATTCGAAGTAAAAAGAAGTATGCAATCTGTACCCATAAACACCCGTATCTTTTGACCTGTTTGTCCAACCGAGATGAAAGAGGGCTTATTTTATAGAAAAATATAACCTTTCTGATGATATATTGCATAATACCATGAAAGACCTTTCTGATTTTAAGGTCACTCGATTTGTCCTTAGACCTACAATTACAAAAAAGTGTATTTTTTTATATTTTTTTAGAAAAAAATGTAAAATGCACTTTTTTGTAATTGTATGTCTAAAGACAAATTGGGGTTGATCTTCGGCAGTAACTCATTGTGTTGTTCCAGTGCGACTTTGATTAAAATACCTACCCACTCTAATTAAGGACTTCGCTATATTGCTCGAGGCAATACTAGCTTGTATTAATTGCAAAAGTCTAACGTAGACTAGGTTTAATACATAAGTAATGGTACATTAAGATTTCAGATCTGATGGGTGGAGCTTGCTTTTGGGACTGTCTTCATTGTGTGAGGGATCCAGCCAATGCCCTTGGCTCTATCCTCAATTAAGGTGGAGTCTGTTTTTCCTAATTATCGGGAGGCTGCGGTAACCCAGTTGGAAGAACAACGGATTAACAACCGGAGGGGTGCGGTTTCGAAATTCAGTCCAGCCGAAGACAGTCGTGTGCACGGAGGCTGGTGTCCGTTAAAAGACATCTGACCGTAGTTCAAAATTACGAGGCGTTGTCCTTTGGATCTTTCCCTTAGGGTTAATACCGTACCGTCGCCAATGCGCCTTTGTGTTGCTCCAGTACGACGTTAATTAACTACCTACCAGTCTAATTAGCCCCTCGTGTCGCAAAACCTTACCTACAGTGACGAAACGCCTATCTGTTGCTCTACATTCTTAACAGCACAAGGCACCAACTCCTAGGGGGCACCATGGACCAGGTTGTCCGTTTTTGAACCTTGCGCCGTAAAACCCAAACATCCAATCCTAGGGGGCCCCAAGCCCCTTTACCCCCAAACGGGAGGCGTAAATTTTGAAATTTACAATTTAAGTTGCTTTAACAAAATACTCAACTGGGGACGCCAAGTCCTAGGGGCCGACCTTACATTTTTATTTTTAGGGCCCGGGACCCCCATACCCGAGGAATAAATATTACAAATATACAGATGGATAACCAAATATGTAGTGTGGTTTGATTCGTTTATTCGATCATTTGACTGTTTTACCTGGGTAGGTATCTTAACGTCGCACTGGAGCAACATAATGAGCTATTTTGACGATGGTCCGGGATCAAATCCGAAGAGAAAGATTCGAGGTCAACGCGTAATTTTGAACCACGATCAGATGACGAGGTCAATACCTGAGCTGGCACCCCTCTCTCCGAACTTCCACACCATGCCAACGTGAGATCATTTGAGGCCCACGATGGATTTAAGGTTTAACTTATCCCTTTGTACACAACGGTCTTTGGTTGGATTCGAACTCTCAACCCTCCGATTGTTAATCCGTTACTCCACTAACCGGATTACCGCGGCCTCCACTTTACTAGGAGACAGTGTTTCCAAGTTCTAGCATCACGAACACCTTGTAGCACGATGTTTTTAAAGTTGGTGAACTTGAACCCCTGAACTTGAGGAATAAGTATTAAATTTTCCTATAATATTGGAGAGTGGGGGTGCCAGCTCAGGTGTTGCCTCGTCATCTGACCGTGATTCGCCCCCAGGGGCATTCCTTCTTTAGGTTTGTACGGGCTTCACAACCCCGGGGTACCTGAGTGATCTTTTTCTTTCCCAGGGGTTTGCTGTCTTTGGTGAACACGGGGGTCGCGCTCCCGGGATACCTAAGCGATCTTTCTCTACCTTCATCCCACTACTCTATTCCCCACCCCTCCTTTTTCTCCATTTCACGTCTTGCGATTCGGAAACCATTAAAATTTCTTTATATTGAAAAACACCTTAAATTCACTCTTTTGTTATTTAAAAAATATGTTAATCACCTATGTTATTACGTATCATAAATTACCTTTTTAGTTGTGTTAAGTTCTATTTGCTTCTAAATTATCATTTATTCCTTTTTATGATTCCTTTAAAAGACGTCAGTACGTTTTTCTGACCCGCATGTTTGCCGTGTGCGGCGTCCCGTATCGGGGGAAAGTGGAGTCCTGGGGTACCTGATGCGTGCCCTTTGGTCCATGCTTCTGCGTAGACGGGTGGCTGGAGTGAGCCCGCTCTGGTCAATCGGCTCACCTAATTTCTCTGGGGTTCACCACGTCAGAGCGCTTGGTCCCTCTGTCGTGTTGGACTCCAATGATATTGGGTATTTAGGGTTAGTGCTGTAGCTAGGGATGCCCTGGGCGAACTGGCGGATCCACATTCCGACACTACGGCACTATATTCTGTTTGTGACTCCTGAAGCGGTTCCGAGATCTGTTGCTGGACAACTGCCGGATACTGCTTCCCCTGGTTGGGCTCCATGGTGGGCGGGGGCACACCAGGATGAACTTTTTTTCTAATATTCATGGAACCTAAAACTTTTTCTTGCCCTGACGGAGGCTTAGATCCGTCAAACGCCACTAACAAAGTAAATGAAAATTATATTAATGAATCATGTAAAGTAACGGTTACACCTGTCATTTCCGCAATTCCTGAAACAAAAAAATCTGTTCCTAAATTTCTTATTGTACACAACGAATCCGGTAAATTAACAAAAATGTCACCATTTCTAATCGAAAAATACATTAAAAATGCAGCTGATGAAGTAAAAAATGTTAAAAAATTGAAATCTGGAGACCTATTGATAGAATCCAAATCAGAAACACAATCAATAAAACTATTAAACATTAAAAACTTTGGGGACGTCGAAATTCAAGTCTTTCCGCACAAAACCCTTAACTATACCCGAGGAGTTATCTCATCCCAAGAACTCGCAATGGTGTCCGACGAAGAATTTGTCGCTGAACTAAAAGACCAAAAAGTTATAGCAGCCAAAAGAATCATGATGAGGCGAGATTCTAATTTCATTCCATCAAGAAATGTTGTTCTGACCTTCGATTCTCCTGTTATGCCAGCAAAAATAAAAGCCGGTTACTTGTGCTGCGAAGTGAGGCCTTTCGTTCCGAGTCCCCTTCGATGCTTTTTGTGTCAGAGATTTGGACATGCCAAAACAGCATGTCGCGCATCTATACCAACCTGTGCACGTTGCGCAAAGCCCGGTCACGACAGTTCTACGTGCTCCGAAATCGAACATTGTGTTAATTGCCAGGGAAATCATGCTGCGTATTCAAAAACTTGCCCTCGTTGGATACAGGAAAAAGAAATACAATCAATAAGAGTAACCAAAAATCTATCTTTCCCCGAAGCAAGAAAACTAGTGGAATCTCGTACACCTCGTCCTAATTCCTCATATGCATCCGTTATTAAAACTAGCAAAACAATAAGCACCCAAACATATAATTCAGATTTTTCATCTAATACAGTAAATGCAGAAACGCAAATAAACTCTACTTATAAATATCAATCAACCAAATCAAATAATCAATCCCATAGCGTAAGCCCAAAATCAATTGACAAAGCTACAAGTAAACCCTCAAACCTGCCGCAACAGAGAACCACACCAGCAACAAAAATCTTCAAGCCGAACCCAACAACGTCAATAGAACAAAATAAAAAAAAGCAAAGTAAGAAAGACAAACCTCCCCGGAACTCTAAAGACCCCTCAAAATTACCGGATACCGAAATAGATTTACACCCTTCCACAGACTCAGACATGGAGTTTGGAGATGACAGTATTGAAGAAAACGCTGCATTTTTTAGAAAAGGTTCTAGATTTTATAAAAAACCTTCCAAATAAAACCACCCAACCTTTATTTCAGAAGAGATTGAAAAGGGCTCTAAATTTTTAAAGAATAAATGACTATTAATCTCTTAACTTGGAACTGTCATGGTTTTCGTACACATATCGACGATATCAAATCTCTAATAAATAATTTTAACCCTGTTTGCCTAGCCCTTCAAGAAACATACTTAACGCCTACTAACACAATGAATGTTAAAAATTATAATTTAATAAGAAATGATTACATCCACGGTGCACGCGCTTCGGGCGGCGTGGCTCTGATGACTTTGCAGAATTTTCCATCAAGAAGAATTTCTTTAAATACGAGCATTCAAGCAATAGCCATTCAACTTCATATTAAATTTTTACTAACAATCTGCTGCATATATCTACCCCCAAATGAAAGCGTTAGTCAGCAGGAACTAAATGATTTAATAACTCAACTTCCGTCTCCATACTTCATCATAGGGGATTTTAACGGACACAACCCTCTTTGGGGAAGTAATGATTTTAACACAAAAGGACAACAAATTGAAAAATTGATGGATGATCATTGTCTCTGCCTTTTAAATGATTCCAGTCATACATACTTCCATACTCCGACCCAAACCTTTCACACCCTGGACCTTGCAATATGCTCCCCTACTTTGCTTTCATTTTGGGACTTTAAAATTGACAATGATCTGCACAATAGCGATCACTTTCCAATCATTTTAACATATAACTGCAATGACGTTTTACTACCCAGACGACCTGTGCGATATATATTTGAGAAAGCGGATTGGACTCGATATCAGGTGGAATCAAACATTTCCGACAACATGGTTATGATGCCTAGCATAAATGATGCCGTTGAAATGATAACGAACACCTTGATTAAGGCGGCAGATGTGGCTATCCCCAAAACATCGGGTAAAATGCCTAAATTATGGAAGCCTTGGTGGAATGAAGCATGCTCTCAAGCCCATAAATTCCAAAAAAAAGCATGGAACACCTTCAGACGTTATCCCACCACTTCGAATTTGATAGTTTTCAAGCGGGCTAAAGCAGAAGCTCGAAAATTAAGGAGACAGCGACAAAAAGAATCCTGGCAAGAATACGTAAATACAATCGAATGTCGAATATCATCAAAACAGCTATGGGGAAAAATTCGAAAAATTACCGGCAAATATCGTAATCCAAATATATCATTTTTACTTCAAAATGGACAAGTCGTTTCAGACGTTAAGACAATTGCTGATACCTTGGGAGAATCTTTTTCTAAGGTATCTCATGAGAGCTCTTACCCCCAAGATTTTATTAATTATAAGCGACGTGAAGAACGCAAGACGTTAAACTTTCAACCATCCGCTCATAAAACTTACAATCGTAATTTTACCATATTCGAACTGAAAAATGCATTAAGAAAATCACACCCGACTTCACCGGGCCCCGATCATATTCATCTAGACATGTTGACCCATCTCAATGAAGACTCATTACAAAATGTTTTACTTCTCTATAATAGAATTTGGACAGAGCAAGATTTTCCGACAACCTGGCACAGAGCTATTATTATTCCAATACCGAAACCTGGGAAGGATCCTCAAGACCCTAATAACTATCGACCCATTGCCTTGACAAGCTGTATCTGCAAAGTCATGGAAAGAATGGTGAATGCTCGGTTGATACATGTCCTTGAGTCTGAAAAACATCTATCGGAGTTTCAAAGCGGATTCCGTTTTGGACGAAGCACCTACGACAATGCCTTAATGCTGGAATCCTCTATCAGAGATACATTCGTCACAAAGAAGCATTTGGTAGCTGTCTTCTTCGATATGGAGAAAGCTTACGATAGGACATGGCGATATGGCATAATGCGAGACTTATACGAGATGGGCTTTCTGGGAAATCTCCCAATATTTATTCAAAACTTTTTATTGGCAAGGACCTTTAGCGTTCGCATTAATAATATTTTATCAGATGACTTTTCACAGGACGAGGGTGTTCCCCAAGGAAGCGTTCTAAGCGTGATACTTTTTATAATTAAAATCAACGGTATTATTAAACAACTTCCTCCATATGTGCACGGAACGCTTTTTGTAGACGATTTCCAAATATTCTGTTCTGGAATCAATGTACCTTTTATTGAAAGACAACTCCAAACGGCTATTAGAATTGTAAGTAAGTGGGCAAACGAAAATGGTTTTGTTTTTTCTTCGCAAAAGACTGTATGTGTACATTTTACTAGAAGACGCGGACTTTTTCCTGATCCAGAACTTTTACTCGACGGAACTGTTATTCCAGTAGTTCCAGAAATAAAATTTTTGAGTATTATTTTTGACTCGAAGTTATCTTTTCGATCTCATATCAAAGTATTGAAACGAAAATGCAACCAATCATTGAATATTTTAAAGGTTTTATGTAACACAACTTGGGGAGCTGATTTTATTTCAATTTTAAAAATTTACAAAGCTGTTGTCCGATCGAAACTCGATTATGGGAGTGTAATATATGGATCTTCTGCTAAGTCTGTTCTTCAAGCCCTGGATACTATTCATCACCAAGGCCTCCGATTATCCCTCGGAGCTTTCCGCACTTCGCCAGTCCAGAGTTTATATATAATGACAGGCGAGCCGGATTTAAGACATCGACGTGAGAAACTTACCCTAAAATACTATTTTAAGATTAAAGCCAACCCTTCTCACCCATTGCATAATAGAGTAACTAACCCTAAATTTGGAAGTCATTACTCATTAAAACCTTCATTCATTCCATCACTTGGTTTTAGAGTCCGTACCATAATGAATTCATTAAATGTTGACAATCTGGGAATATTTCCTAGAGAAAACGAACCTCCACCTTGGAATGATAAAAATCTACTTACCATCAATGACTTTTCACATTTCAACAAATCATCAACCCCCGATACCATTTATTTACAATTATTCCATTCCCATAGAAACAAATATTCATCTTTTAAAACAGTTTTTACTGACGGATCTAAGAACGGGACAAATGTTGGTGCCGCGGCCGTTTTTGATAATACAACCATTGCTAGAAAATTGCATGGGTGCTGCAGTGTCTTCACTTCAGAGATGTACGCAATAATTTTAGCCTTAAAAACGATTTCTACACACAGTAATAAAAACTGGATCTTGTATACCGACTCTAAAAGTAGTATCGAATCCCTATTAAACTATACACATAAAAGTCATTCCTTGGTTTTAAAAGCAATGAATTTGCTCCTAACATTAACAGAAAATGATTTTCGGATATTCTTTTGTTGGATTCCTGGGCATGTGGGAATCCGGGGCAATGAGAAAGCGGATTTGGCAGCCAAAAACGCAACACTGATTATAAACTCCAATGTCCCGATTCACGACATTAATAGTGTTTTAACCCAAGCCATAAATTCATCCTGGCAATCCGCTTGGGATTTGGAAAACCATAACAAACTTCATGATATTCAACCATCTATAAAGGGATTCAGCAAAACAAACTTAAATAGAAGTCATCACGTAAAACTGACAAGGCTCCGAATCGGACATTCCTTTTTTACCCACAGACATTTACTGCTGGGAGAACCAGCTCCTTTATGCTCATCATGCAATAGTATTTTTTCCATAAAGCACATATTGACGGAATGCCGGAATTTTAATCGTCATAGACTAAACCGATTTGGTATCTCCCCTATTACCTTAACAGACTTGTTGATGGACCCACATCATAAAAACTTATTTTTATTCCTTACTGACATTGGTTTCGTAAACTTTATTTAGATTTTATAATCGACTGCAACATACACAACTGTACTGAATTTTATTACGTGGCTTTCTGACTCGCTCTAATTAAATACCAGTTATGAACTAGCTATTGTTTGGCGCAGCATGGCCAAATCTGGCCCTTGTGCCATAAAAAACCAACCAACCAACCTGACCGTGATTCAAAATTACGTGGTGTTATCCTCGGATCTTTCCCTTTGGGATTGATCCCGGACCGTCACCAATAGCTCGTTGTGTTGCTCCAGTGTGACGTTAATTGAAAATACCAATACCTATAATATTGGAAACATCTGTAAGTAAATTAAAGAATTCTGGAAACACATGAAGGCTAATAACCAGAGAATTGTAGGCGGCATAGATTCTATTCCTATAACCTATATTTCTCTCTTCTGTATCAGTAAAACTTAATATATTAACCGATCCATTACTTGACTTTGTCAAGGTCGCGGTAGCCCAGTTGGAAGAGTAACGGACTAGCAACCGGAGGGTTGCGAGTTCGAATCCAACCAAAGACCGTCGTGTACAAAGGAGGCGGGGGTGCACGTTCTGGCCCGAAATGTCTTCACGTCGGAGAGGTGTGGAAGTTTGGAGAGTGGGTTGCCAGTTCAAGTGTGACCTCGTCATCTGACCATGGTTCAAATTTACTGGTGTTGTTCTCTGTTGGTATTTTAATTAACGTCGCACTGAAGCAACACAATGGGCTATTGGTGTTGTCCTCGATCCTTCCCTTAGGGATGGATCCCGGACCGTCGCCAATAGCCCATGTGTTGCTCCAGTGCGACGTTAATTAACTACCTGTCTACCTACCTTATCACCTAAATGTTTTACATTGCTGCCAATGTACCGTGGTCTAGTCCTCGGATCTTTCCCTTCGGGGATGATCCCGGACGGTCGCCTATAGCCCGGGTTTTTTTTGCTCCAGTGCGACGTTAATTATATTGGAAATAATAATATTGGAAACATCTGTAAACAAAATAAAAATTCTGAACCCACATGAAGGCTAATACCTATTGACACGCTAATAACCTGAGAATTCTAGGTGGCATAGATTCTGTTGTTGTAACCAGGGTGTATTTTCTGTCTTCTGTATAGTAAAACTTACCTTGTGTGTATGTTCATTATTTGACTTCGTCTTGTGTTTCGCACAGCTCGATCACATATCGCCCTTGCGCCATAAAACCCAACCAACCGAGGCGAATCTCTCAACATTCCACTAAGATGGCGCTACTGCTTCTGTACATCCTTAAACCCCCTTATGGTTGTCTCAACGAGGTATCTCGTTAGAACTGGTCATTAGCAAAATTTACCGATCTTGATGGACGAGATATCTCGTGATTCAATGAAAACACTGATCTCGATCTCGTCAAAAATCGGCAATACCTAAATGGCGAGATATCTCGTCATTAACAAAATTGGTCAGAACTTGATGGACGAGATATCGCGTCGAAACTACTTGGAGTGTTAGAGAAGTACAGAAGTAGTAGCTGGATTGGTTTAAAATTGAGTTTTTGGACTGGACTGGGCATATCACTTTCGGAGACCCCCGCTGCAAAGCAGCTTATCTCCGCATCATAAAAAGAGAAAAAATTTAAAATAATTACTAATAACATAAGAGTGGGTGAATTAATAAAAATGTCGATCAAGGGGGCAGAATGTGCTAATGTGAAACCTTAGGCTTAACTTCGGTGATCGTACGAGAACCGAACCGGTGTGTTCACCATGGTATGGCCGTTGGTAAATTGAGTTTTTAAGTTCTATTTCTGTTTGTAGGTGGCGCTGGACACCTCCTACTGGACGGTCTTCAACCACATCGTGATCTTCGGCAGCGTGGCCTGGTTCTTCACTCTGACCATCTTCATCAACAGCGACCTCATTGCCAGCAGGTACATCGGGGCCTTCCGTATGACTCTCAGCTCCCCGACCTTCTGGATTACCACCCTGCTCATCCTGGCCGTCCTCCTCATCCCAGTCATCAGCGTCCGCTTCTACTACGTCCACATCCACCCCACGCTGTCCGACCGAGTCAGACTCAAGCAGAGGAGGATCCGCATCCAGGCCGAGCCGTCCGAGCCGCAGATCCTGCTGCCACAGCTCATGAGGCGGCCGAGCAGGCGCAAGTCCATGCGGTCAGGGTACGCCTTCGCCCACCAGGAAGGCTTCGGCAGGCTGATCATGAGCGGCAAGATCATGAAGAAGTCCAAATCCAGCTCCATCGGCAACAACATGCTGCCGCCGCTGTTGCCGGGCAATATCACTGGCTTCCGACCCACCATCCGGGTTTGAGGCCTGGATGACGGATAGCATGCTGCCAGAGAACATTGGAAAACTTTTGAATTACGGCCAACTGATATTTCGTAATCAGACTTGATCTGCGAGCTGTGAAATCTATTCGATTATTTAAAAAGGGCAAAATATGTAACGACACTAGAAAAACAAATGGTACTACAAACACAGAAAAGAACATTTGATGGAAAACATTGTTCCGTCAAATGTTCAATTGTTCCGTCAAATGAAGAATGGAAGGTACTTCTCTCAAACAGAAAAAGCTTAATGGTATATTTCACTGAAAAGAAAATGGTGTACATTTTGGTTTAAAATACTTCAAACGGAAAATGGAACATTAGTTCGTATAGATTGTCGAAGAATGGAAGATACTTCAAATGAAAAAAAGGCTTGGTTAACTCGCTTAAGAGTAAATAGTACAAGATGGAATAGAATATATCATACATTTAGTTTTGGAAATGGTAAAGAACATTTGATGGTATTCATTGCTGAAGAATGAAATATACTTCAAATTGAAAAAAGGATAATGGTACATTTCACTAAAGAAAATGGTACATATTTGGTTTAAAATACTTCAAACGCAATGGAACATTTGTTGGCATAGAATGCCGAAGAATGAAAGATACTTCAAATAGAAGGGCTTGATGGTTAATTCTCGTAAGAGTTAATGGTACAAAATGGAATCGAATATCTCACATTTTGTGTTTGAAACGGTAAAGAAAATTTGATGGTATACATTGCTGAAGAATAAAAGATGAATGGGGGGAGAGAGATTTCAAACAGAAAAGAAAGCTTAATGGCATAATTCTCTTAATAGTATATGGTGAATGTTTAGTGTAAAATATGTACCTTAAGTGTTTGAAACGGAATGAGATATTTGTTGGTATAGATGGCCCGAAGAATAAGATACTTCAAATAGAAAAAGGGCTTGATGGTATACTTCACTTAAGAGTAAATGGTACAAAGTGGAATAGAATACTTGAAGTACATTTAGTATTTGAAATGGTAAAGAACATTTGGTAGAAAACATTGCTGAAGAATGAAAGATACTTAAAATAGAAATGAGGGCTTAATTGTAAATTTCACTAAAAAGTAAATGGCGCATGTTCGGCTTAGAATACTTCAAACGAAATGAACATTTGCTGGGAGGGTTGCCAAAGAATGAAGGATACTTCAAATAGAAAAGGGGATTGGTGGTATATTTCACTTTAAAAAGCAAATAGTGCATGATTGGTACAAAATACTTCAAGTACCCAAAGAGTTTGAAACGGAAAGGAACATTTGATGATCTAGATTGACGGAAAATGAAAGATATTTTAAACAGGAAAGTGGGCTCTCTTGATGGTATATTTCACTTGAAGAGTAAATGGTATACGGTGGTATAGAAAATTTCAAGTTTCATAGTTTGAAACGAAATCACAAAGGATGGGACTGGAGACTTCAAACACCAAATCATACTCGAAGAAGTGTTAAAATGAATGCCTCCTATCCGTCTGAATAAGAATTTGTTTAATTTTAAAAAAATTCTCAGCCAACAGGGGCCACTTTTTAATGTTATTGAAGCAAATTTGAAAAAAATTAAGAATTGGTATGAGCAATTTTGTAGATTGTCCTATTTGTCTCGGATTCGTCTTTGCCTTCCTCGCACAATGTTTAAGAAAATCTCAAACTGGAGAAATTCAGACTTCAAATATTGAAAACCATCAATGCGAACATTTTCTGCTCGGCTGTGTCACGCTATATATCGTACAAACTGGTGAAATCATTTGCATAATCAGCTCCAGAAATATCAAAAACAATCTGACACATTGAAATGTCGGTGTATCAAGATATGAACTTGAATTATTGAAGACAATATTTTAATCTCGATATTATAATACAGTGCTTCCTTATAAATTGTGTCAGGAAAAACTTGTAGATTTAAGTTTGAAAGAAAATAGATTTTCGATTTTAAGATTATTGATATTTTAGTGTGATCATCTAAGGAGAGATATAGGGACTACAATTCGTTTAAAATTTAATGTCCTCAAATGGGACAATTCATTGCTTGTCGCGTTTTCCAAGAATTTCTATTTTTCATTAGTATCCAACGTTTCTTATTTCAAATGTAACCCTTAATGATTACAGAATTTTATAACAGGGCAGTACAATGTTTAAAAAACAAAATAGCTATCTATAGAAAGTTGAGAAACTTCCGGAATTCGGAACTTATTCCGAACTTCATAAATTGCACCATAAAAATTATTCGTACAAAATATTGTAACTTTCAATCCTTTGCCAAAAAGAATCATAAATAACTCCAGTAGTAATTTAGGTTGCCATAATTTTCTTACTTTTTACTTCGGGGAACTCCTATAGCTCTAAATTCTTCACTCTGAAACGGTATTTTCATTTTCTTTTAAAATTGCTATTACAGATTGTTCCGATATTTATTTCTGTAATATCTTGCATCTGAATTCGTACATTTGCTTTTCTCATGCTTAGGGTAGAATTGTTTTTAATTCTGAAATCGAATTGTGATTTTTTTCTACATGCTTTAGAAACGAAGTTGAGGCAAGTTTTCATTCAAATTAGTTTTGGATAGCTAGGTAATTCAAGAATCGCTGACGAATGTTAAAACTTCAATGACTTAGGCATGATAGAGATGTGATCATAAAAATGCATAGGCACGCATTGTAGCAGCGAATTGATACTCGCATATTTGATATCCGTAATCGATTACACAGTAACAAGTAGACTGTAAACTGCTATCGAAAATGTTATCGTATAATCCAGCTAACCTACATTCAAGAATACTTAAGTTATTTTTCTTTTGGAATTTTCAGGATTGCTGACTGGTTTAAAGAATTTTTAGTTTAACTATGTTGTGTCGTGATAAGGGACAGGAACAAGTTCACATAGGATAAGGCTTGCAACAGTGTATAACAAAAATATTTTAAACAAAAATTATTGCCCTGGTTTACTAAAAAGTACATCTTATGAAATCGCAGAAAGAATTTGGTTTAGAGACAATAAATCGATCGCGAAACTAGGAAAATCAAGTTTTTAAAAAAATTTCGAGTTATACTTGGCGGAAATGTTCCTTAATCCGGCCTTATTAATTTTTCAAGTGTGAACTTGAAACCGGGCAAAAAAATTTTCAAATAGACATGCTACAAAAGAAATGCAAAATTAAAAGTATTTGGTATTAAGACCTAAAACTGAGACGGGCAGGACTTTCAGGAAAATATAGGAATGAGGTTTCGAGATGAAGAAAGGGTAATTTTTAAAGGATCAATTCGACGTGAATAAAAAAATATCAATCTTTAACAAAAGTGTGAGAAGTCTATGAAAGATCTTTTGTTTCAAATGCAGCACGTTACACTTCTCTAAATGGATAAAAATTTTGTTTATTTAAGTTCGTATTTTTTAATTTAAAAATCTCAAAGGAATATAACAATCCAGATTAAACGTAGATATTTATATAGAAGCAGCAGGATCTACCCGCAAATCGAGATTGACTGTGATTGGAAAAAACTTTTTAACTTAGATTTTAAAACATATTTGCTCGCTATATGCCTTGCAATTTCCTTGCATACCTAGATTTTCTCTGCCCTTCAAAATAAAAACAAACGTCCAAAGAAATCAATACGATTATTTGCAAAGTGGCCTATAAGAACCTAGTGAACTTTTATTTGGGGACCAATATATCATAGAGAAGAAAAGTATTTTTCCATAAATATTCAGCAAATATTTGAATAGTATACTATATATTCTATGAAGATTCAAATATCGTGTACTTAATCTAGGAACTGATGTGATCTCAGGCTTACAGTATTATGTACAGTATCATAATATGTGTCTATTCGTCAATCTTTAATAATACTGTCTTTTAGTGTCTTACTAAAATTATTAGAAAAAGAAAAAAAAGCCCAAATCAAAAAAAATTCTGTATATTTGTTTGTAAAAAAACTCGAAAGTGTAGTGAACGCTTTCTGAAACTTTTTGTATGAATGAAATAAAGTTTGTAGTTGTCTTGTACAAAATTGTTATGATAGTATAATAAAAAATTATTGTATGTTGCTTGAAAAAAGTAGTAACATTCTGTTATTTTTCTCAAGCTCGTTGGTACAAACATATTTTTATTTCTATAGATTTAAATATAATTTTCGTTTTTGAGATGGTCATTATTCTCTTAACCAATAACAGCAATTCAATTTCTTTGATAAATTCGTACGCTTCAGCTGTAAAAGTTTATTTGCTAAAGGCCAAAATTAATTGTTAATATTAACAGAAAAATGTATGGATTCTAAGACTTCGGACAAAGTAATAAGCCATTTTTCATGTTTTTCCTGCTAATAACTTTCAAGTTTTATTCATGATATTCATTGATGGCCAGAAAACTTTTCCCACCTGTATAAAGTGCTGTTTATTACCAGCCTCTCCCTCACACTTCCTGAATTGCTTTCGAGCCATACATAAAGACATTTTTAAGGACCCATCTGCCATTGCCCAAAATCTATTTTGCAGACTCATGACTCAGTGTAAATTGTTTTTTTACACGGGATTAAGAAAGAAGTTTTATTTCCAAAAGTATAATGGTTTATCCACCATTCAAAAAAGAGACGTTATTTCAAATTTCAAGTATTGAGATGTTTCCTTCGAACAATCAAATTCTTTTGATACTATTGAATATTTTGTTTCTAATTGTTTTCACTACGTAAGTTTTATTCTGTGGTATATCAAAGTACCCTGAGGAGATAAGTTCTGTAGGTCTATTCAACCCTCGGAGGGGCCCACACGAATATATCCGTTCTGCAACCTGCAGTCTCCCCTGAACGACTTCGAGCCGGTTTTGACCTTGACCAATAGAATGCTTCCTAGGATTCTTTCAACCAATAGATGTGGTTATTTAGTCGATAGGTGCAATGTGGATAAAAGCGCAATACTGCACTACTCGAAAATCTTGTGACGCTCAGAGTTAAGTAAATGCGCCTTTGTATAATTTCTAGATCCAAAGACCGTCGCGTACAAAGGAAGCTGGTGCACGTTAAATCTGTCATGACTTCAAATGTCATCTCGTTGGAGTGGTGGAGGTTTGGAGAGTGGGATGCCAGCTCAGATGTGACCTCTTCATCTCACTGGTGACCCCCACTCAGGAAATATAAAAATAGAGTACTGGTAACATTTTTATGTGCCCGGAGTCGACCAAAATTAGTAACTGACCCTTAGACTATAGTCCACCAGGTGGAAACGAACATCCATCATCTGATTGGTCCACGGGATGGAAGACGACCATCCATTTACTCCACCCTCCAAACTTCCATTCCAACGTGAGTGTGTGAGCCGGATTATATAGTTGATAAGTCGATACCAATTAGGTTAAATGCCAAACTGCGATAATCTACATTTTAAGGTAATCTCGATACGTACGTGGCCTACGAAAATAAGTTTTCAGTTTTCGTTGGCCACGATTTCAGCGCGTCAACAAAAATTCCAGAATGAATTTCAAATTGATATACGATAATTGATTGGTCTACACAAATTAGATTAAAAGCCAGACGTCTCCAAAATGTGGATAAATTACATTTTAAGGTAACCCCGATATATATCATACCAGAACATTTGGACAGCGGATGTAAAATTTTCCCAGACCGTTTGGTTTGGTTCTTTCCACTGAAAATCCTCATAACGGGATTACTTGATATTGTGTCTTGCGCAGCATGGCCAAATATGACCCTTGCGCCATAAAGCCCCCAAACCAACCAACCATATCGGGGGATGGTGCACGTTAAGT
Source organism: Meta bourneti (assembly GCA_933210815.1). Classification (NCBI taxonomy): domain Eukaryota; kingdom Metazoa; phylum Arthropoda; class Arachnida; order Araneae; family Tetragnathidae; genus Meta; species Meta bourneti. The sequence goes on from OW119930.1 coordinate 13,904,618, forward strand.
CTCGTGGTCGCAAATACCCTTACGTTGGCGTGATGTGGAAGTTTGGAGAGCGGGGTGCCAGGTGTTATCTCGTCATCTGACCGTAGTTGAAAATTACCTCGGATTTTTCCCTTGGAGATTAATCCCGGACCGTCGCAATAGCCCGTTGTGTTGCTCCAGTGCGATGTTAATTACCATTACCGCGCGCGAGGACAACTCATTTTAAAATACGGTCAGATGACAAGCTCAAATCTGCGCTGGCATCTCACTATCCAAACTTCCACAACAAGCTAATGTGAGAACATTTGAGGCCACGGAAGATTTAACGCGCACCAGCCTCCACGTACAGGACGGTTTCTGGATGGAGTTTCGAACTCGAAACCCTCACTTCTCTACCAACAGGGCTACCGCTGCCCGAAAACCTCATCGCAACTCTCAAGAAACAATTTAAAAACTTCCAAGATTGAAGAAACTTCTACCCATATTTAATATCTGCCAAGAAAAGTTAGGTAGGTATTTTAATTAACGTCGCTCTGAAGCAACAGAACGGGTTATTGGCAATGGTCTGGGATCAAACCCGAAGGGGAAGATCTGAGGACAAAACCATGTAATTTTGAACAGTGGTCAGATGACGAGGCCACACCTGAGCTGACACCCTTCTTCAAACTTCCGCGAGCCGCGGTGGCCCGGTTGGAGGAGTAACGGACTAGCAACCGAAGGGTTTCGAGTTCGAATCCAGCCAAACACCGTCGTGTACAAAGGGGGCTGGTGCACGTCAAATCTGTCGTGGCCTCAAATGTCCTCACGTTTGGCGTGGTGTGGAAGTTTGGAGAGTGGGGTGCCAGCTCAGGTGTTGCCTCGTCATCTGACCGTGGTTCAAAATTATGTGGTGTTGTCCTTGATCTTTCCCTTTGGGATTGATCCCGGACCGTCACCAATAGCCCGTTGTGTTGCTCTAGTGTGACGTTAATTGAAATACACCCAAACTTCCACACAACGCCAACGTGAGGACATTTGAGGTCATAACAGTTTTAACGTACATCAGTCCCCTTTGTGCACGACGGTCTTTGGTTGAATTTGAACTCGCAACCCTCCGTTACTCTTCTAACCGGGCTACCACGGTCCCTAAATAACCTTGGAGAGAGGGGTGCCATCTCAGATCTGACGTCATCTGACCGTGGTTCAAAATTACGTGGTCCTCGGTTCATACCCTTTGAGGGTTTATCCTGGACCGTCGTCCGTGGTTCAAAATTACGTGGTGTTGTCCTCGGATCTTTCCCTTTGGGATTGATCCCGGACCGTCACCAATAGCCCGTGTGTTGCCCCAGTGTGACGTTAATTGAAATACCCCCCCCCCCCTGGACCGTCGTCAATAGCCAGTTGTGTTGCTCCAGTGCGACGTTAATTGAACACCTATCTTCTTTTAAATAGCAGCGTTATAAGCACGCATGACTGACATAAGTTACCTTACTTAATAGACCTTTATTTTAAAACAATGGACGTTAATTAACTACCTACCAAACCATATTTCGGTATCGGTTTTTGTAGAAATAAAAGTGGCAACTGCGCATAATTGGAAAGGGGGAGAGAAGGGGGATAATTGATTGATACGAATGAGAGGTGACAAGACTGGGCAAGAGTTAAATACCGCTATGTTGTGGTATTGACACTGAAAAGCTGTTATCACAGAACTCCACTTTTTGATCCACGCTCCTCCATACGGCTGTGAATATTGGCGATCATCCATGCTTTGTTCCCAGAAGACCACCATAATGTGTTCTCATTGACCACTAGCTTATCAAAAAATGTGATCAATGTCAAAATCCGGAAGTTTGTTTTTTTGTTTTAGTTCAATTAGAATGTAATTTCGGACAATGGCTTGTTGTGCCGACAGGTGCATACTTTTAGCAATATGCATTATACAGCTGGTAAGTTTTGGGTGTATTTTACTTGTTCATTAATCCTTCATTGCCTCTGATTATGAATTTAATAAATTGAAGCAATTGTGTCTTTCCAAATTACTAATTTTGAGGGGGAAAGTTGCCAATTCTTAGTGATGGTCAGCTTAAAGCTGACTTCATCTGCCGAGTCATATTTTCAAAATTGGTTTCATTTTTTCTTGTGTATTTAAGTTATGTGTCCTGATTGACGTGAATTATCTTTTTGATGTGTTCTTTCGGTGAGAAACTTATATCTATGAATAACTGATATTTCCTAGCCTTATAGTTTTAAAGAATGCTTATGATTGAAAATTTGCCTTGCAATATTTGCAGTTTTCCCCCAAACTATTTAGTTAATGAATAAATAACATTTAAAAAGTTCTGTAAGTTCGTAAACTCAATTCCTTTCCCCCATTTATTGATCAAAGTTGTGTTTGCATTTAACATTGGTACAATTAGCACTAGTAAAATTAAGGTATAAGATTATGTTACTGACAATTCTTATCAGATACAATTTATGAGACAAAGAGTTTTAATAGTGAATGACAACAAAACACACAACATGAATTCAAACTCGGTTTTAAAGAATGTGTATGTTTGAAAATTTTCCTTACAGTATATTTATGGACAAAGTTTTTTTAACTTTATATTTCATGAATAACACTTAAAAAGTTCTGTAATTTTGTAAACTCAATATCTTTCCCCCTATTTATTGATGACGGTTAATATTGGTACAGTTAGCATTAGTAAAATTAAGGTGTAAGATTACGTAACTGAAAATTCTTATTTCGTAATTTGTTCCCTATTTTGAACAATTTAAGAGAAAAATTCGTTGAATAGTGTCAAAAAATATGCTAAATGAATTCAGACTCGTAGTTTTAAAAATTTAAAATTTTCCTAGCAATATATGTGAACAAAGTTTTTTCCTAATGTTTTATTTAATGAATGACACTTAACCTCTTAACAGTTTCTTTTTTCTGCCATATTGTGTCCAAAAATAAGCACATTTTTGATAAACAATTTTGTATTCAAATCGATTTTATAAATTCAAATTGGCAATCAAAACTGTTACAAGTTTTGAATTGCATAATTTATGATAATTTTTAATTATAGCGAAAAATTGGCATTTTTGCTTAAAGTTGGCTTTTCCGAACAAGAACTTTTAAGAACATTTGACAGAAATGGATGTGAGAAAAGAGCATGCATTTAATACTTACATTTTTATTTAATTTCAAAACTCAGCTTTTGTATGATAAATTTTAAAACATGGAGATAAGCAGTCCTATATCACAATCGGGACAAAATTATCTGGTTCCTTTTCTCGTCCGTTTTCCACTATCGTTCCTTTTTGAGCAACACACAAAGCACTGCCTCATCGGTCTCGGTTTCTTTTCGGTGGGTGGAATCACTTCTAAAAAGTGACTTAGTCAATCGTATGGGATTCTGCAAAATTCCTGGTCGTCCTTTTTTCTCATTCACTGTTCCATGCCTTTTGAACAGGCGATCAACTAAGTCAAGTCTAAAATTTAAATGAGAGTATTTTCCTCCAAGCTTCTGGTACAAAATAAAAGCATTCCATAGTGATAAATCAAAGAGGTGAAAGAATATTTTTTTTATAATATTTTTTCCCTATCTCTTTTATGACGGGATAATTGGTAAGATGTTGATCCATTTTATCAACACCTCCCATAGTATTATTGTACTGCATTACTACTTTTGGTTTCTATTTGACTTCATCGTTGTGAGACGACACTTCAATCATTTCGGAATTGTGTGTAGTAGATAACAGAGTTACAACCTTCTTATCCATCCATTTGATGATGCATACCTTTCCTCTTTGGTAAGCACAGATTTCGCCTTTTTTGAGTTTCTTTGACTGCAATTCCTTTGGAACGTCTTTTCTGCTAAGTTTGAGTGTTCCATACATATCTGTTTGCTTGCTGAGAAGGATGTCTGCCAGTTCTGGAGATGTGTAAAAATTATCTGTTAGGCAATATACTTTATTGAATAGTGGCTGCATAAGAGTCATTACGGTAAAGATGTAGAATCCTAGACATGTTTGTCGCCAAGCAATTTTTATTGCCAAATCAAGATGGCGTCCTAAGCCAGCATGTTCGTTAAAAAACAAAAACGTTGACTTTCCTACGCGAAACACCCTTTGTATAGAATTGCCATAAAGCTGGATTAAAACACCAAGGTTACCATGTTTGGCGATAAATCGCCACTGTCTCGGATTCGACATCTCCACCGTCATTACCACTTGAGATGACTTGCAAAGATGTTGGTAATTGTCATCAAAAAGTGTATCTTTTCCTGTGTGTACAATGAGTTGATATACATAACCAGTCTTTGATTCACATAGCATAAAAGTTTTTATACAGAATCGTGATCGCTTCAGCGGTATATATTGTTTCCAGTGTAATCGCCCTTTGAATAGCATCAAGCTCTTGTCGATTGTTACATCTCTTTCAAGTGTGATAATTTCTCGAAAACGAGTATTCAAATGCTTGATTATAGGCCAGAGTTTTTGTAACTTTGGACACTCATGTGTTTCAGCATCAAATTTAGCATCATCAGAAAAATGTAAATACCGGTGAATGAGGTGAAAACGACTATAAGACATGATTTTTGAAAAAATGGCGTTAATGTTGATTGTCTCTTACTCCAATATTGCTCAATATCTGGCTTTTAAACTCAATATCTGGCCTTGTAAAATATTCAAAACGAGAAACACTTGAATTTCGTTTATCAACGTTGGTTCCCATTTTCTTGCTCTGCTATTTCTTCGTAGAATACTGCTTAGAATACTTCTATCTGCATATTTATTAGTTTCAGAAACTATTATTTCAAGGAGGTTACAATCAAAGAAAATATCAGGAAACTGTAAAGTTCCACTACTTACATCAATATTCGAAGGAACAGCAGGATTCGCTGTGAAAGGAAATCACGGCGGTGCTGGAGGAGGATTACTAATCAATTTCACAAAAGTTCCACACCTGAGTTAGATCATCGGAACTTTCCGTTTCCTCATCACTAGAAAAGTCCGATAATGAACTTTCACAACTTCCAGAAACATTAAGAGAAATTTCCGATTCATTATCTGATCCAATATCAGAATTATATTCTGTTATGAGCTGCTCACTGTCACTCATTCCCATTTATTTTAGCACAAAATTCAAAATAAATAGTATTCGCAACGTGTGATACACTACACAAGTGAAAACAAAATTCAATCCTCCCACATAAACGAAAAGCAGTAAAACCTGATATTAAAACCGGTGTACGCATGTTTTGCATTTCAATCTTTACTGGACTACTAGAGCTATCTATTAGAAACATTACAAATGGAAAAAAGTTAAAAAACTGGGCAAATCATTAGATTGGCATAGAAAAATAAGATGCCCGAGCGGCGTACGGGCAATTCAGAAAAGTGACCTTTTGCAGCACCCGAGCAGTGTTCGGGTAAAACTGTTAAGGGGTTAAAAAGTTCTGTAATTTCATAAATTCAATGCCTTTCCTCCTATTTATTGATCACAGTTGTTTTTGCATTTAACATGGATACAATTAGCATCAGTAAAATTGTGGTGTTAGATTACGTAAGGAAAGTTGACATTTCATAACTTTTTCCCAATTTGAACAATTTATGAGAAAGTCTGCACAGTGTCAACAAAGTATATAAAATTAATTCAAAGATGATTTTGTATGAAAAACAGTAGACTCTTCACCTTTCAGCTAGCTCACTATAAGTTTCTAAGCTTCTTGTTGTCTGCCATGTTTTAAAAAGATATTCTACAAATAGAATTATTAAAAGGGTTGAAATAAGTGTAAAGTCTCATTCCACTTGAAGCTTGTTAATAAGTTTCTAGATCCCCTTTCTTATAAAGAATATTTGATTGTTCCAATATGTTGCTATACTTAATTTTTTTATAATCAGGACAATTACATTTCTATCCCTATCATTTGTTCTGTTGTCCTTGTGGGTAGTTGGAAAATTCAAAATTTTTCATAAAAACAATTGCTTAAATGTTGTGTTTTTGCAGGTGGCAACCATACAAAGACAAGTCCTGGACTTTCTAGGATACATGTGGACTCCCATAATAGTTAATTTCATTCACATCATTGTGACAATACTCGGAATTTTCGGTGCATATCAATATAAAACAAAGTATTTAATTTGTGTAAGTATGGGAATGAAATTATTTGACACTATTAATTTTTTTCTTATTTTATATTTATATATCAATATTATATTTGAATGTATCTACAAAGAATAATATTTTGAAATGTTTTTTATGTAGTTTGTGGTCTGGACTGCATTCTGGCTGGGATGGAACATATTTGTTATTTGTATCTATTTTGAAGCTGGTGTTTTAACAAGGGTATGCAATTGTTTCAATTTTGTCCCTTTCGGTGAATTTTTGTGTTGATTTTCATTTTTTCCAGTGGAATGTTCTGTCAAATGTGAATAACAAGACCCAGATTCTATTTACAATCCCATTTTTCAGGAGATTGTGATTTATCGATTGCAGAAATGAACTTAAAGCATATTTTATGTATTGTGTACAGTATATGTCAACAGAAATTATAAGCCTTCAGTCGTGGCAAGAATGGTATAAGGCAACCGGAGAGAATGATCCATTGGCACTGATTATAATGTTAGTTCCACAAATGGAGAGTCAGAAAGTTCCATGTCAATACTTTAGTCAAGAGACAAGTAGTAACAATGCATGGAGGTGTTGGGTGTTTGGGTCAACTCTGAGAGCTCCTTATTTAAGAGGTTCGTGAAAGAATGAATAGTTTAGAATGAACTCGCTAGGAGGATAAGGATTAAGAGAAAGATTATTGGACCAGAGGATATATCAAGAGAGAGTTCATTGGTAGAAGTCGGTGGTTTAACGAAGGAGTAATGATCTTGCGCAGGCAATCTGAAAGGAAGAAGGTCCATGGGAAGTCAAGGTTAATGAGATGACTTGAGTTCAAAGGTGAAAGGTGGCAAGATATATTGACCACATAACCAGGGAGACAGACTGGGAGAAAAGGGGAACTTAAACATGTCTATAGTAAGAATTGTACTTATAGCTAAATTTTAGGTATCATTTCATGTATAAGCACTGTTTTATGAAATTATTTATAATTGTTAATTTTTGTTGAAAACTATGATACATTTTTTTGTTATATTACTGACAACACTGCTGCCACGATGAAGTCTAGAGATAAGCAACACATGTTGCCATATTTCTTCAAATAGTTGTGCAGTGCACACATAAAACTAATTGGTTGGGGATGTATTAAAAACAAATTCTTCTAGTGAACTCAAAAATAACTAATATATTCAAAGAAAAATAATTCACAATTTGAGCAAAATTGTTGAAAAGAGCAAAGTACAAATATAATTGAAATGTTTCCTTTTTTCTTTATTTTTAATGTTAGCCATAGAAGTACTACATCTTTGTTTTGTTTTTCATTTATGTGTTTGTCAAGGCTCATGCAAAAATACAAACTAACTCTATTTACATTGAGTCAAATTGCAGTACTATTCTAAGTACACAAAAAGTTGTGCTATCCTAAATACTCAAAGAATGGGTCCTGGAACAGAATGCTGGAGATATCAACTTATTGTGTCAAGAGATCAGGCACAAACTGAGAAGTTGTAAACGTTCTTGGCGCTTGCCAAGTACATGAAAAGTTACTCCAATTAAAGAAATGGGCCAACAACTGTCAAAGAGATATGCATGTCGAGTATTCATTGATTAAAAATCATCATGTATATTATTTTTGTTATGCTTTTCAAAGAAAATGTTTGATTATTCTCCAAAAGATTGTATAGCTTAGAAAATAACATCTCTACAAGTTGGTATTGATAAAAATCATGAATTAGCTTTTTTCATTTATTTTACTTTCGCTTACAGGACACCAAAGTGCTCAATATGGGCACTGGAAGTCGTAGTTGGTGGTTGGTGAATGGAGCGGGTTGCAATCCAACTTATAATGCCACTCCCCATGAAGATCCCTACGTGTTCCCTACGCCTTCCTCTGTTGAAGGATGTGTGGTAGAATATTTTTATATTGAAGCAGTGCAAGCTGCCGTTCAGTGTCTCCTAGCTGTGAGTATTTTATCATTGACTTCCATAATTCTTTTCAATGTCCATAGTTACTTTTCAACGCTTTGAGTAGGTTACTATTAAAAGGTTTATGTCTGCCATTTTTTGCATATATATTTTGCACTTAACAAAGTGGTAGTTTGTTTTGTGTTTTCAAGGGTTGTAGGACCTCTTATGCCTCAGTACCCTTGTATAAAGCTCTCCTAGATATCAGACTATGAAATGAGAAAATATGTACTGCATCTACCACAAGAATTGTTCCTGCCACAAAGTCTGGGTGGTGACAGTCACTATAGGAACAGGGCTTGTTCATTTTGAGTAGGGGTGATGTCTTAATTTTATTTTGGGCAAATATCGGCACAGGAAAGTGGTATTTTTCTAGCATGTCTTAAGTGTGAGAAGGTGAATACATTTCTTCATGCATCCCCTAAGAAAAATGGATAATGTCTGTTTCTATGGCAACAGACTGGCGAGAGCAGTTCTCGGTTTAAACAGACTACCCTAACAACCAAAATATACCTAGAAAATCAATACTGTTTACAGCGAGAACTACTCCCATCATTGAGTCTAAAGCTGACTGTTGCCGTAGAAATGGTTTGTATCCCATTTTCCTTGCCCCACGAAATATGGCCATTGCACCATGAAACTCCAAAACCAACCAACCTAACCCCAGGGGCACATCTTTAAGTGTGTACAAGCTTCGTGATCCTAAGGTACCCTAGTGATCTTTTCTTTTCCCATGGGGTTTACTCCCCCTGCTAAACATGTGGTTGTGACCCCAGGATGCCCTAGCAATCTTTTTCTCTGTCCTTTCTTTTCACAATTACTTGGCATTGTCTGTCTTATGATTAGTGGAGCTTGACCATGTATGGCCCTTGTGCTATAAAACCTAACCATCCAACCTACACATACTAGCTTCTTTCAGTTTTTCAAGTTGTAGGTGCTAACTTCAACACTGGACTCTTTTTTTTTTCTATTCAAGTTTCCAGCACTTTCCCTTTTATTTTTTTGCTGCTGTTGCTTACCCAAGTATTGATATGATTAAGCCAGAGTTAAATGATCGCAGAAAACCAAATTATGCATCCACACAATAAATTTCCGTTTCTAGAAGAGGAGAGTTTCAGCTTGTCCGATTGGCACATTGAATGATAAATTAGAAGTATGTTATAATTTTTTACTTGTTTCCTAGAAGAAGTGTACAAGCAAATTGCCTCTTTTGCTACTTTTAAAAGTCACACTGAGCGCATCGGCTTACAGCAATCCTCTCCAACTTTTCTCTGATACTTAGGTATCTATACCTTTGGAGGCAATTTTTTTAAATTATCACTAATGTTTTTTATAGATTTTGTTATTTCTTCTAGATGGCAGAAAATACTGTATTTAAAATATATTTTTTATAAAAATGGAGTACAAAGTGTAAAAAATAGCGAAAAATATACCATTTGTACCAAACGTCATATTTTAAAAAATAATTAACATTTTTCCAGTTTGTAAAGTGAATTATCTTCTAAAAACATTGAATCAGGTATTAAACTACAATTATTGCTATACTTAAATTAATTGTGAACTTTAACGTCAGTCATCCCTGAAAAAAGTAAAATGCAAAAAATATTCAGGTTTACATCCTGCTCAATTTTTTACTGCATATTTATTAATAATATTAGTTCAAATCCTGCTTTATAATCTTTAGAACTTTTATAAAAATTTCTAAAGAATTTAATCGATGCTTTCTGAGGTATTGCGTTTTGAGGAGAGTAACCCTTAGCGAAAATTGCATTTCCAGATAAAGCTAAAAACAATATAACCCCCCATGTCAAATATAGATGTCAATACTTTTTTAAATTTTATATCTCCAGTTCTAATGGTCGTAGAAGCAAAATACGAAGTGATTTGAAGAGCTAGAGTTGTAGTATAATAATTTGAAAATTTTGGTGAAAATGGCATTTTAAATGTAAAACTGCAACATATTAAATCCCTTTTCATGTAGTCTAAACCACAAAGAGAATAAAGTTTAAGGTAGTAAATTAAATGAAGTCCATAAAGGGTAGATTGTAGTGTAAAATTAAGTTGGTTAGCATTTCATCCTCATTGAAACAAGGGCCACGGTAGCCTGGTTGGAAGGGTAACGGATTAGCAAGAGGGTTGCGAGTTCGAATCCAACCAATGACTGTCGTGTACAAAGGGGGCTGGTGCATGTTAAATCGGTTATAACCTCAAATGTCCTCACTTTGGCATGGTGTGGAAGTTTGAAGCGTGGGGTGCCAGTTCAGGTGTGACCTCATCATCTGACCGTGGTTCAAAATTATGTGGTGTTCTCGACTCTTCCTTCGGGACTGATCCCGGACTGTCGCCAATAGCCCTCTGCATTGCTCTGGTGCGATGTTAATTAACTGCCTACCTACTTATACATTGTTGGCTTGGGGCAGAAACTCGTTAACTGGCATTTTCAGACATTAGATGCTTATTTTCACAAGGATGAGCAATACATTGTAATCCGTTTAAAAATTTCATTACACTAAAAATGCTTATAATTTTTATTCTTGAGCCAAAAATGAATAGTTACTCTTTAAACAGCTATATATTTATTCATTATAAATATGATTTTAGAATGTATGCAACTTGAAATACGTGTTTTAAAAACAATGCTACATATTGAGCCAAAAAATTGATGCACCATAATGTGTAAATTTAACCTTCATTAAAGTGTAAATATGCTAAAAATTAATGTTTGCGAAATGCAAGCAAAAATCTCAAAAAATGTTATTTTTCTTAGTTACATCCCTTTTTATTTTAATGAAATGGAATCAAATGCTACAAATAAAGTAATTTTCAATGATAATTAAAATATGTGGTTTTATTAAAATTGGAGTGGTTATCAATTTCTAATCATTTCTTGTCCACAGGTTCTGGGAATAATTTCAGCATGTAGTACTATCTACACTTTCAGTCAAGAAGATGATTCCTGTAAGTGAAGCATATTTTAAAATCTGTCATTATAGATATCTATTAATTTAGTTTTTCATAATTTATTCTGTTTTTATAGTATCATTATATAGATTATTATTTTGAAACATTCAGGTCAATATTTGTTTGAATCCAATATTCCTTCATCTAAAATTTGTTTCCCCCTAAAATTCGAGTTCAGAAAAAATATTTTTTGGAAAACTTAATCCTTATCTTACTTTTTGTTAACTTTTGTTTACATTTAAAGTTTTAGTAGAGAAATTAATTTATTATAAGAATATGAGATGCATTTTCTGTCAAGCTAAATGTAGGTGGTAGTGTTTCTGCAACAAGACATATTTCCTGTACAGGATCCCAACATGGTGTTTGGGCCACGTTAGCCCGGTTGAGAGAGTAATGGATTAGCAACCAGAGGGTTGCGAGTTCGAATCCATTGTGTACAAAGGGGTTGGTGCACGTTAAATCTGTTGTGGCATCAACTGTCCTCACATTGGCATGTCATGGAAGTTGGGAGAGTGGGGTGCCAGCTCTGGTGTGACCTCATCATCTGACCATGATTCAAAATTACTTGGTGTTTTTCTTGTGTCTTTCCCTTCGGGTTTGATTCTGGACCTTTGCCAATGGCCCATTGTGTTGCTCCAGTGTGATGTTAATTAAAATACCTATCTATCCAATGTGGTGTCACTTAGCTTGTTTGCGAGTTCGAAACTCAATCCAAAGGCCATTGTGTATGTGGGGCTGGTGTGCATTAAATCTGTCATAACCACAAATGTCCTCACATTGTCGTAGTGTGAGAATAGGGTGCCAGCTCAGGTATTGAGCTCATCGTCTGACCGTGGTTCAAAATTACAAGGTGTTGTCCTTGGACTTTTCCCTTCGGGATGGATCCTATATCTTCACTAATAGCCCGTTGTGTTGCCCCAGTGTGACGTTAATTCAATTACTTACCTACCAAAGAATAAATTCTGACTTAACATACGATAGTTGATTAGTCAACACCAATTAGATTAAAGGCAAAACGTCTATAAACTACACTTTAAGGTAGTCCCTATATGTATTATGCGAGAACATTTGGACAGCAGTAGTAAAATCTTTGCAGACTGTTTAGATAATTTGCTTGCACTGAAAATCTCATAGTATGAACACGTTTGTGTTGAATATAATTCTCAACTTTATTGTTTTTAACACTTCCACGAAACGTTCTGAAAGGTTTAGCTCAGACAAATTGAAATATAATTTTATTTTAATGAAGTAGTGTAAAAATATCTAATCTGTACAATAAGCTATAAAATCAATCACCAGTCGTAATTGTTCCTTCTCATATTTAACTCAACCCTAAAGTCATTTATTTTTCTGTATCAAATGTTTTCAGTCTTGTAAAAATAAAATGTTTTACTTTTCTTTAAAACTTTATAACATATTTAAAAAAAATTTTTATTTTAAAAATTTTATGTTACATTGGGTGATCATATCATTAGAGCTACCTCTATAAATAAGCAATTTATATTTCAACCAATTATTATTTTTAAACTATGTGGTTACATTGAATATTTATATATCATACTTGCATTAACAAATTTTTAATAAATAGTTGGTAATACTGTTAGCTTCACAGCTTTACAAATATACACCATCTATTTTTACCCAAAACTCTGAAAAATACTTTTTTCCACTGTGGCTCTAGTAATTTGATCACCCACTGTATATTTTGTGCTCTTCAAACTTGCACCTAAAGCTTTAAAAAAATATCACATTTAAATTCATTTATGTTTCTTCTGTTATTTTCAATCAATCTAAAATGGAATGCTATAATTTCTTATCACATTGTTTACTATAGCTTAATCATAGTATTTGCATCCTATTGCACTTGTGCAAAGTTCCAAGAATATTGTTTAAGCATGGACATGGGGATTTTGTGGTATCTTAACTGCATGTTTTCAGTACAGCTACTTGCATCACTGATGGAAGTATCTTTAACACCCTCAGTCAGATGTGAACTATAAAGTTTTGCACTGCTCACTTTTGCGACAATTCACATGTATCCTCTTAAAACTTTGATTTGCTCTTATCAGAGTTCACATGGACTTTAACCCCCATGGTTGCACATCTTTAGGTGTGTAGGGGCTTCACGAACCTGAGATAACCGTAATGATCTATTCTTTTCCCATGGGGCTTGCTGCCTCTGGTAAACATGAGAGCTGTGACCCCAGGATGTTCAAGTGATTTTTCTCTTCTTCGCTCCATCCTTTCTTTTCACTATTACTGTCTTTTCTGTGTTTGGTGCAACTTGGCCAAATATGGCCCTTGTGCCTTAAACCCAAAGTCATCCAATCCATGGGGTTTACTGTCTAGTAAACATGGGGTTATGCTCCCGGGATACCTAAACTATCTTTCCTTGCTTTCATCCCACTACTCTGTTCCCAATCCCTCTTTTTCCCCTTTCACGACATTTTTTACTTGACATTGTCTTGTGTTTGGCGCAGCTTGGCCAAATATGGCCCTTGCGCCATGAAACCTCAAGACAACCAATCACATATAGACCTTAAAAAGCTTCAATATTTGCTGCAAGTCCTTAAAAAAGGTTTTGAAAACCTTATTTTTTTACAAGAATATTGCATATTTTATCTCGCCTGCATTTGAAAACTAAGATCAATGGTACTTGTTCATGGCCCAGTTTCATCAAAAATCTTGGGCGTTATATTTATAGGTTTGCTTAAAATTGGGTTTATAAAACTGGTTTATGAAACCCAAACCCAGTACTCGTGAAAGTTTCTTCCCCAATGCATTCACAGGTTAATCTATTGTGATATATGTGGAATGCAACCCTAAATTTTTTTGCTGGAAAGGGTCGGTAGTTGAATTAATGACTCACTTTTAAAACACAACTGATTATTGGCGATGGTCTTGGATCATTCCCAAAGGGAAAGATCCAATGACAACACCTTGTAACTTTGATCCACTGTCAGATGTCCAGGTCAACGCCTGAGCTGGCACCCCACTCTCCAAACTTCCATGCCAACGTGAAGACATTGGAGATTAATTATTCGACAGATTTGAAGTGCACAAATCTCCACCTCCACGAGTCTTTGGTTTGATTGAGTTTCGAACTCGCAACCCTCCGGTTGCTAATCCCCTACTCTTCCAACCAGTTTACCATGGCACTCTTGAAGAAAAAGAACCCTGTGGAAATACTATCTGCTTGATGTGATTTGTACTAAATTTTAATGGCACATTTGATCAAACAGGTAGATCTGCCTTGTCTAAACCTGTACTTCATGCCAAACTATCCATTTCAAAGATTAGCAACAAGGAGGGTTGCGAGTTCGAATCCAACCAAAGACCGTCGTGTACAAAGTAGGCTGGTGAACATTAAATCTGTCGTGGCCTCAAATGTCCTCACGGTGGCATAGTGTGTAAGTTAGGAGAGGATGCCAGTGGTGACCTCATCATCTAACCGTGGTTCAAAATTACGTGGTGGTGTTCTCTGTTCTTTCCCTTTGGGTTTGATTCTGTACCGTTGCCAATAGCCCTTTGTGTTGCTCCAGTGCGACGCTCTGCTGAAACTAGAGAAATCCTGTACTATTCCAGAAATCAGTAAGGAAACTTTGAAAATTGCAACTTTTTAAAGTCTCGGGTACAAAACCCATCTTATTAGTTTAAACCAAAGCACAGTTTTAGTTATATATCGGTGAAGTTATCTGGTGCGGCTTGGCCAAATGTGGTCTTTGCGCCATAAAACTGAATCCAACCAATCTTGAAGTTATCACTGGAACGTAACACATTTATATTCAGTAGTAAGACTTTCTCAGGAACCTCTTTGTTAAGTTATTTTTTTTTTATCTAAATTAGTTTTTATCATTTAAATCAATCAGATGTTTTCCGTATCCTGTTTAGTGTAATCGTTTAGCCATTAAATACACTCTTGGGTGAAAGAGCATTTACTTACCTAACTACCTCTCAGAAAGTTTAATTTAAAAAATTAATTTCCATGACAGTCGCATAGAAAGAAACATGATATTTTTTCATGGATCAAACGAAAGCAAATCTACTTATCCATATTATGGTTTGTTGAATGAACACGAACTTAAATTAAAGTCTTGAAAGAAAAATAAACAAGGTACCTAATTTTATAAACTAATTTTGTTATTGAAACATTAATTGGTTCGCTGGCTGCCTGACAGTCAATGTTTGCATGCCAGTCCATAACCTGACATGTTGGTCACTGCAAAACATGGCATGATGCTAATAGCACCCTCTCTGTTTCAGTTGATTTTATTGGTGGCTTTGACTCATTGTCTACCTACCACTCGCCTGCAAAAGCCTCCCAAATGTGTCTGCAGCAAATCTAGGTAATTGTCACTCGGCTTTAGCCGACAAAATGGCTTTATTTCAATTGAGGGTGAGCTGGGAAATGTGTCCACCATTTTGATTGGCTGCTGAACGTTTTGAAAGAAGGATTAAGATTCCTTTTTTATGCTGGATGTTTGTTTTTTATTTTGAAAGGGCAATTAAAATATTTTCCCTTACAGCAGCCTTTAATATGATCACGTAATTTCGTCATCATTTAAATCTCTTAAATAATTTCACTCTGGATATTTCTGTTAAAGTGATGAGTCTTTATGGTACTATAGTAGAATCTTGATTATCTGAAATAATGTGGACACTTTGGATAACCAGAAACTCGAATAATATGGACTTGGTTACGCAAAACAGCCTATACAAAATACAGAAAATGGTTATGTACCTGTTACTACTGAAAACTTTGTGAACCTAAGATTAAGAATGATCAGCTAGGATTTGTGTCACAATATGTATTTATTGTGATAATTTTATAATAAATCTGGACTTGAGTTATGTACCTTTTAAACTCTTCGAAAAAGTCCTTAATGGTCTTCAGTTTTACTGCACTTTCTCACCTCTTTGGACAAAGTCCGCATTCAAGTATCAAATTCGATAAGTATAAATTAGTTGAAACTTGGATAGTCAAGGTTCTACTGTATATTAGTTAAGTATAATCTAAGCATTTCTCTTTAAATGATGGGGAAATGACAATGAACTGGAGCAGTGTTTTTGAAAGTACAAAATGTGTTAAAAGTATCCTGATCCATAATTTAATTCCTTTTAATTCTTCAACGAAAAGGCCTATATTGAAAGCCTGACCCTACATATCTTATTAAAATCCCAAATAAATGTTTTTGAAGTTAGGAATATTACTTACAACTAAGCTATAGGAATTTCTTTGCAATTTAAAATTTATTTTTGTGGTTAAATCTGCTTGTGAATTCTATTCATATGTAAGCATCTAAATTGAGGTGATTTGTTTTGTTAGCAGACAGTCAAAATGGGACCTTTTCTGAGTTTCACCCTGAATTAACTGCACTTTTCTCATAACTTACTAATTTTAACCAATTTTTCATGCTGTTTCATTTTTGACTAAAGCACTAATTTTCAATGAATTCTTAATACTGCATGTTTTGTTTTATGAATTTGCATGTTATGTTTATATTACTTACTTATTGGTAACTTTAATTATTTCATTCTTTGTATCTTTTGTGCATGAACTGTACATATCTTAGTTTTTAACTGGTATAAATGCTTCATTATTGTGAGATTGAAAAGTGTATTTATAAATTTATGCAATTTATTGTTGCTTTATTCTATTTTAGTTTTTAATATTTATGTTGTATACTTTTAGAAACATTATTTGTGTATTCAAGTACCTGTTAAAATCCATTGAAAGTGTTATGAGGTTTACATGGATGATGATGAGGTTTACAAAAAACAAGCTTCTCTAGCAATTTTATTTATTAAAAAATTATGACATGATATTTAGTTAAGCATTTAATTTTAAAGTACTCTAGTTTTAAACTGCAAAATTTTATTTGGCATACATTTATTCCAAGATAATTTTGTAGTGTATCAAGAACTATATCTTAGTGTGGTATACTAATCCACTTTGAAACAGAAATGTATATTGCACCCCGGCTGCAATACCGCCATGTCAAAAATGTATAATTTTACACGAGAGCTTGTGAAAGTTTTAACCTGACATTGAAAAGCCTAAATCAGGAATCTCTCATCATTATTTCAATGAAATTTCTTTTTAACTTAGAGTTATGGCAGTTTTGCAGCCTGGTCGCTATCCTGATGATGTTTCTTGTTATCAGCAAAACTGACCAGATTCTGATGGACGAGATATCTTGTCATTTGAAGAAGACTGACCAGATCTTGATCTCGTTATAAAAAAAATCGGAAATATCTTAATGATGAGATATCTCGTCATTATATCATTGTTCGATTCCTGTTTGGTTGTAATCCTCCCAGAGTGTATTTATTTCTCTTCTGTGTCAGTAGAACTTTCATTGTGGGTCTATAACTCGATATTGTATGTCTTATGTCTGGCTCAGCATAGCTAAATATAGCTCTTACGCCATAAAAAAACTCCAATCAATCAACTGACTATGGCAGAAGAGTGTATCACCGATCATTTCCATTCCAGGTTCCGTGAAACAGATCAGGAACTTGCCATACAGCATCGAGTTCCACAACAACACCGCAGCCCCTGATCTCAACTCCAGCCAGCGTCCCATGACGCCCCGGAAAGTGAAACAACGCTCAACCCGCTCGAAGCGAGGCTCGAGACGGCGGTACTACCAGAATCCCGTCACGAAACTGATCAACGCCTCGAACCAGAACAATTACAACGCAGACTTTTACCCGGCACAGACGAACCCGTCGTTCTCGATGTCCGAGCCTCCTTCGGAGGCGGGTTCCCGGCCGACGTCCATCCTCTTCCTGAACGGAAGGCCTAGTCCCATATACATGAACGAGGTGGACACGGTGATTTGATGAACCACGTTGACGTCCAGACGGGAATTTATGCTCAGGGAAATTTATATTTCCGAAAGACTACTTTTTAAATTTTATATGGTTCGTTGATAACCGACTTCGGGTCTTGAGATTGGATCGAAAAGGCTTCAACAAGTTGTTGACAGACTTGCTGCCAGTTTTTATGTGTGTATCAGCTGCTATGAAATTTCCATAGTGCTGACAATTTCTGGAAGTCTGTTGCTAAAGTTACAGGTTGTGAACACTTTACAGCCATATTCGCAAGTCTTGAGTCGATCTGTAGGTCAAAGGTAACCCGTCAATTATCAACTAACCCTATTCACAAGCCATGAGTTAAAGTGTATTATGCTAGAATATTTTTTGAATTTTAAAAATCCAGCTTTTTTTCCAACAAGTCATTGGCTTCTGCTTAAAATCATTTCAGTAAGAAAAAATCAGATTAAGCTAATTATTAATTATCTATTAGGTCGAGTCATAAGTAACTTCCGTTTTTTTATCAGACATTTATTATGTATTCACCACTATTATATATGACCTTCTCCCATCTTTCTGGCAGCTTATCAATTCCTTCCTTGTAAAATGTGGTTGGTTTGGACCGGAAGAAATTTTCGACAGCCTGACTGTCTTGCTCTTCAGAATTGAAGGTTTTTCCATTCAAAAAGTTTTGCAAGGAACAGATGTGATAATTTGTTGGGGCAAGGTCCGGGGAGTAAGGTGGGTGTAGTAAAACTGACCATCCAAGTTCAAGAATTTTTTCTTGAGTCGCACTTGCTGTATGTGGTCACGCAAAGAATGATGTTTTTGCGATTGACGAGTGCAAGACGCTTTTCATAGTTTTTCTTTCACTCTTTGCAGCTGCTGAATGTATGTATCTGCAGTAATCGTTAAATTTGACTTCGAAAACTCGTGATAAATTTTCCTCGACAATCCCACCATACACACAATAAAATTTTTTTTTCCATGGATGTTTGTTTTCGTAGGGGTGGTTGATCCTTATCAACCACTCCTACCAGATACGATATTGTTATAGGTAACCCATTTTTCATTAGCTGTTATAATCCTGTCTAGGCTAGATTTTTACCCGTGATAGCAGACTTGTGGTGATTGACATGCGATCTTTATTCCATTCACTGAGATTGTGAGGTACCCATACTCCTAACTTGCTGACTTTCCCTAATTTCTCCAGGAGGCGGCAAACAGTTGATTGGGATGTATTCAACCTTCCTGCTATATCTCTTATAGATTGACGTGGATTTTGCTCCAATATTGCCTTTAAAAGGTTATCGTCAAGGTCATGAGGATGTCCCGCCCTCGGTTCATCCTTTAAAGTTTTATCTCCAGAACGGAATTTGGCAAACCAATTTCTAACTGCCCGATCGCTTATTAGACCTTCACTGTATATACTGCATATTTTTTCAGCTGTCGCCTTAGCACTATTGCCTTGTTTAAATTCCCAAAGCATCACATGACAAATATGCACTTTTTCACTCTCCATTTTAGGGGTTATGAACAGCAGTTTAATGAAACGTGCACCACACAAACCAGTTGTCAGAAAACTAACTGAACCCTTATCTATTTAGTGAAAGCAAAACTTGTTTGTCCCGGTGACTTATAGTGGGTAGATACGAACATAGATTCTACCTAGCTGCATTGGAAGTTATTTATGACTCGACCTAATAGTTTAGATATAATCAGTTGATTAGCATGTTTTTTGAACAGTGATATCTCAAATTCTAATGTGTTAAGACAATTCCTGTTGATAATTGTTCCAGATATTCTTCGTGTTTTGACCCTCCATCAAGATGCTAGATGGAATAGCCTATTTTTGCAATTGTTTTCACCAATGAAGTCTAAAAATCAAGATGTTTACAAGAATTTTAACATTTAAAAATCAACTAGAAATTAATTTCTTAACTAAAAACTCTGCTTGAGATTCAGAACATGCACTGTATTATATAGATTATAATAATACAAAAATAATTATAATAGATAAGTTCATTGTTGATCTATCACTGTTTGAAGAAAGTATCGTATTGCAAAAATAGTTCTCCAGAAATTGAGTTTAAAGTTTTGGAAACATGTTTGTAGATCTTGATGTATGAGACATCTTGTCATTAAAAAAAAGGGACCAGGTCTTGATCTCGCTGTCATAAAAAAACATCAATATCTTGAGTTATCACATTAGCAAAATTGATCAGATCTTAATGGATGGGATATCTCATCAAACCATTTGGACACCAATGATTGGATACTATCATTTCCTCTGGATCACATGATATTGTATGCATTTCTTACGATGCTTGAATAACAAATCACATTCCATTCTCACCAAATGATTATGACAGAATTTATTCCAAATTTTGATTTTAATAATATCCATACGAGATATTTTCAATTCTCATTCAATCAATTTTAATTCAGGGTACAAAATAGAAGATAGTGTTATGTGAAGGTATTTGATTCTATATTAGAAGTTAAACCAAGAAAAGTGAAAGAATTATACTCAATCCCTTGATAAATCTATAAGTTCAGATTGCTTTTATGCTGGTCAGTACTGATGTATTGGTGCAAAGTAAAGTAATATACATCTTCACTTTTCTTTTGTATTTAATAAATTGACAAAACCATTTTTATCATTCGTGAAGTTGAAAAAAAGGAATCTCAATTCCAGAATTTTAAAAACAGAATAGTTTTAGTCTACGACTTTGAGAAAGTCTGAATTTATCTGCAAATGCCAACTGAAAGAAATCATTGTTATTGAAAATTAAGTTAAAGTTTAATTTCAGTGATTAATTAAATTGCATACATAAATAATCCATTACATTAATATTTACGATTCCAAGACAGACTTGCAGCTGCCATGGCCACAGCAGTTACTCGTTTAAGTTGCTATCAACTTTTCAGTTGGTGATTCCAAAAGCTTATAGCATCTGCAAAGTTTCATCACACAAATAAATTTTATAAATTTGGTGTCAATCTCAGCTACCATATCTATCATTTGAGAATTCCTAGTTATAACACTAGTTTAACATAGAATGAAGTATGTCGTCCATTTTGTTTGTTGACGATCTGCTTTCCATCATAAATATCTAATACTGCACATGCATTTACACTCAACTACTGATTAATTGCCCATTGTGTTGCTCCAGTGCTATGTTAATTAAATACCTACCTATCTCCACTACTGATTAACTTGCCCACATCGAAGGGATTTTCCCTATAACAGGATTAAATCTCAGATCTGGCTTTGTGAATAGTTTCTTCAATAATCAGGGAAACAGCATTGGATCTGTGAAGTCAAGACTTGTGAATATGGCCAGTAATGCAAATATTGATTTTTTTTAACCATTACAATTTTATTAGTTTTACCTTTTACATTTCTTTTTCATACTGTTGAATAAGTTATTTATTTACATTGCAGATTGCATTTTTCCTTTTTTATATACAAATTTTTCTTCCATTGTAATTTGGAGAATTGTTACTACATAGTTTTTATCACATTCCCAAAAGGATGTTTTAGACTCATTGAAAAATATTTGCAAAAGAAATTAATCTTTTAATAAGTATTGAGAAGTGATGCTTTTATAATGTTATACAGTGGCTCAACTACAATTCGATAACACTTACACAATTCAAATAATTTATGAAAAATTATTTGAATTGTGAATTATATATATATAATTTGAGAAATTTTTTGAATTGTGAATTATAATTTATGAGAAATTATTTAAATTGTGAATTGTATAATTTATGAGAAATTATTTAAATTGTGAATTATATATATATAATTGATGAAAAATTATTTGAAGGAAGCGATACAAGACAAGTAATTATAAACTATTTTAAACTTATCTATGTGTAAATGCTAATAGCACAGGGAATACGAAGTTTTGTATGTGTCATGTATACGAGGTATAAGTATCCCAATTATTTACAAGGCAGTATTGGCAGCTTATGTCAAAAAATGTTACAACTTGTCGTGGTTTTTGTCAAAGCTTGATTCAGTTTGAGAGGAACTGAAAAGGCCATGTTAGTTATAGAACATTTATTCAGTTATTTTATTAAAATCACTCCTATTTATCAACCAAGCACCAATGCAGGAGCTCAAAGGTATTTGTTAGATGTTTGTTGTGAGAAAGTGTGCCTGATTTTTTGTAAAATTAGCTTATGTGTCAATATCACCACGGTGAGATATGTGGCTTATACGCTCTAGATGTGTGATTTATACTTTAATACAATTGAATTTCCCGTATAAATATTTAATTTGGATTTGCAGTCTCAAGTTTGTTTCAGTTCAAAATATCTTGAATTGAGAAAAATGTGAGTGAAATGTTTATACTGCAGTCCCAAAACTAATAGTTAATCTATACATAACAGAATAAGCAAAAAATTGATTTTTTTTACTGAATATTTTTATTTGGTTAGACAATTTTTAATCTAAGCTAATATTCGGTTAAGAAATCAATGAAATTTTATGTCCAAATTCAAGAAATCGGGAAATGCGACTAAACTGTTAGTTTTAAGTAAATTTTCAATTTGTTTTGAAGTTTGTTTTAGGGACACCTTTTCCTTTCTAGTTCATTGTAACTCATTTTAAAATTGTTCCAAGGTTTTATTTTTATTAATTTTTTAATGAAATAGGTTTCAATTGTAAATATAATGCATTTATAAACAAAATTTAATTTTTTTAATATTTGTAAAGTTTTTATACTTTAATAATGAATTCACTAAAATATTTTTTGACTCATAAATTTTAAAAACAGGTGGTAATTTTACATATGGCTTCTGTATTTATCTTATTTTGCTGTTGTTTCAAATCTGATTTTTTGTGAATTTGTACATTTTTAATTTTGAATATTTATTTTTTTATATGTGTACATGTGTTTTGCCAAATGTATTTTGTCATTTTAGTTGATTTTGTGCATTTTTGGTACCATTTGCGATGTACTGGGTTTCATGCTGTTTTGTGATCATCGAAATCTCTTCTACTTTTTAATCTCTATTTACATTTTATTTATTCCTTCTGTGCTAGAATTTCAAAATTGTTACAATCACGCATTTGTTAATTGTTCAAAACCTTACTTCAAATCTAACTGAATTTCTAATTTTCAACGTATTTATTGACTAGATATCACTGATAACTTTGTGCAATCATTTGCAAACATGAATATCTTTTAATACATTGAATTATTCCAATTTCTATGATGCATTTGGAATGATAAATAGCTGTAGAAAAATAAAAATTAGTCACAATGAGATAAAAAATAATAATTATACCTCTTTTAGCAAATCCTCATAGAAAAACTAATTCCGTCCTATTATACACATTTCTACAACTGTTTTGCTACATGTTTTTAAAAAATCATCTAGATGTTGAGCCATGTCAATAGGACTAGTGTTTTGGGACCAAATGATTTGTAAACTACAAAGACATGAATTGAAAACAATATTTATATACATAAATACCATGTTTAAATTGCAGCATTGTGCAGATATGCCATTTTGTGTTTGAATCAACACAATATCTAGCTGTTATTGATCCTTGTTTCTAATACTTGCTAATTAATATTCAAACGTATCAAATATATTTTTCGGACATCTTAACTCGGTCTCCAGTGAAAATATACTTTATATTTTCCATTCCTTTATATTTTTGTCTCAAACTTTACTATGTTCATGACATAAATTAATACCTACTGCTACCTTTTGTTGTAACCCTCTTAAAGTCATTCTCAAACTTTTATCTTGTGTAAGCACTGTTCAAAAGACTCAATTATTTTCCATTTCTTAGATCCATCTTAGAATTTCAATGATAGAATTAAGAAACAATGTTTTAAATTGTGCAACCTTTCCATCATGACTTAGATATTGTATTTTGATATTTTTGTCCTGAAACTTTACTAAGTTCAAGACAAAAATTAGAGTCCACTGCTACTCTTTGTTGTAACCCTCTTTACTCAAACTTTTATCTTGCATAAGCACTGTTCAAAACTCAAACTTCTTTATTTCTTAGATCCATATCTTAGAATTTCAATGAAAGAATTAAGAAACAATGTTTTAAAATGTGCAACCTTTTATCAGGACTTAAATATAGTAAGTTTCATCTTTTTAAGTGTTATTAGAACTAACTGAATAATTATAACACTGTTTTTACTCAGTAATCAAAGAAAAATGCAGCTAGGACTGGAAATTCTAAAATATGCCTAACAAGAGACAAAATAATTCTATTAATCTAACATTAACTCAAACTATTTACTCATTTATCTTACTCAAGTGCCAAGTAGAGCGAACCCGTTCTTTTGCTAAAGCCTCATTATTGCACTAATGTATTTATTCCTATCTGTGTTTTGCTATTGATGTAAATAGGTGAACAGTTAGGTGTAACGAATGAGTTTAAATGCCATTTTTGAAATATCAAATTTGCCAAAGAATATTTTGGAATGTATTTTTGTATAGAATTGTGATATATATGCTGATGTGAATATGATAAGTTTATCTGCATACTGTAGAGCCATGTTGAAAAACAAATGTGTGTCCAGTGCATGTTTACAAAAATAAATCTTATGTTCATTTAGCATTCTTATTCTAATTACAATACCTTTAACACAATGATGTATCAACCACTTTACTTTTGTTTCTTTCAAAGGGTTATATAGGATCCTTAAAGAAACAAATTTGTTTATCATTAAGTAAATTTCTGTATTCCCAACATAGCCTGGTAGGAAGAGGAGCAGATTAGCAAACAGGGTTGCAAGTTCGAAACTCTATCCAACCAAAGACTGTCGAGTACATAGAGGCTGGTACATGTTGTGACTTCAAATGTCCTCACATCGACATGGGATGCCAGCTCAGGTGTTGATCTTGTCATCTGACATCGGTTCAAAATTATAAGGCATTGTCCTTGGATCTTTCCCTTAGGGATTGATCCTGGACCATCACAAACAGCCGTTGTGTTGCTCTAGTGCAATATTAACTACCTACCTTAAATCAAATCAACAGATTTGAAAACAAGTACGAAGATACATAATTTGTAATCGGTTTTGAAAATTTTTCAATCTCATCGACGAGTAAGCATTTGTTCTCTGATAATTTTATCCTCACAGATTTGCTTTTGTTAGTGGATAATTTTTCTAATATTGTTTAAAATATTTTTATAAAACATTCAAATTGTATTGACAACACTCGGGAAAACTAATTTGAAATGGGTTAATATTTAAAAAAAGAAACATCACTTCAAAAATTATTTTTATTCTTAGCTCAATAAACAGGAAACATGACAAATACAACTGAAAACAGTTATAATATGAATATTAAACATTTGCGACACCCAACATCAAGTATATAAATTCCATTTTTTAATATATTCATAATTGTTAATTAGATAAAAATAAGTATATAATCCCCTTGTATCATCAAGAGGCCGGTACCAACTGCAAAATCTTGTTCACACTTTCTAACATTTGCTCATTGTTGTCATTAAATACTTGAAAGTTCCAGTTAGTGTAGTTATCTAGGCCACACTCTGATTCGCAGTCATCTACACCTGAAATAAAAATTTAACTTGTAAATTTCATGCCATAACATTACAGGGCTGCTACAGATGACCTTGCTACTATTTTTCAACCTTGGCGACAAGGGTTATCTTTAGAGAAAAACTATAAATCTCCTAATTTTAAAATTTTGGTGACTTTTTGATAATTTACCAATGGTCATCGAAAATTTAGCCCCTTTTTTAACTATAATTTTTTAAAAAAGAAAAACTGAAAATTTTCCAAGGGATGCCAATATTTTCTTAATGAAATGCAAATTTTCACCTCTTACAGAATTAGCATTTCTAGCAAATACATACACCATTGTTGACAAATAGCAGTATTCATGTTGAAATATTTTAATTATGCCAAAATAAGCCATTTATTTATGAACTTATTGTATCTTTGTAAAAAGTTAATTATAGTTTTCGATTCCACTAAATTTTAAGGCATGTTATTGTTATGTATGAATGACTTAATTTTCATTCACCTTTAATGAATTTTTAAAAAATAGTCATCAAAATTTTCGAAAAATTGCCAAAAATTTAAAAATAGCTTTTTAGATGACTTGCTTAAAAAAGACACCACTACTTGAGATGGATAGAAAAACATAATTAATTACATGTTTATGAATTAGCTTTGTACCTGAAATCTCTTACACAATTACTTTACTAAAAGTACCATATGACAGCTATTTTAAACTAAAATATGTTTTCAAAGTACATAAAAGACTGATCTGATTCACAATTTTCCAATAAAAGCACCAGTAATCATTAATATTTTCTAAAAGTAAAAGAAACTTATTGCCAACCTCTTGTATATATCCATCCCCTTTCTTTACGAACATTTTCCGAAGCATTAATTCTTACAGTATAAGTAACTTTCGGATATTTGCATAAGAAGTATTGCACATCTGTTGTTCTTCTGGCATCACTTATGATCCATATTTTCTTTGATTCCGCTTGTGACTGATGGATGGCATGATGGCAAAAGTAACCGGGATCCTGGTTACGGATCTCTTCACCCCACTTGATCATTTTTTGCCGGAATATTTCCTTGTATTCGGATGCTTCGAGGAGTTTCTCGTAGTCCAAATTGTTTTCCTGTTTGGAGGTGAGTCAAATTAATTTCATTGCTCTTATTCAAACATGAAGCCTGCAAAAATAAGAGCAGTCTTATGCAGTAAGTGTCCTGTGCAATGTAGTAGGTTCAAATAAATGGACTATAATTAAAACTTATCCATTTACAAAATTCTATTTACAATAACAGGCTGTTCCTTAAGAAAAAATTTTAGGGTTCCATAGATTTCTATAGAGAAACAAAATTTTTCGTCTAAGGAGAAAAATTTTTTAGTGAAAACAAGCCACTACTTTTCCTATAGTCCACTTACTTTTCTATAGGAATGCATTTCTATAGAAAAGTAAAATCATGAAACAAAAGAAATGAGCATTTGTAGAATTCTGTAAAGGTTTCTAGACATCCTATATGGGTTACTTTATAGAGCTTATAGAAAAAGTAAGGGCCATAATTTTTAGACCACATTCTATAGAAATTTTTCGTAAGGGGTGGCTCAAAAATTGATTTCATCCATACCATGTGGAGCATTTCCATGCATTCGTACAAAATTTGCACTAAAGCATAAAGGAAAAGATCAGCATGCAGATAACTGAAGAATTCTAAGAATAAAACAAACAGCTGTAATGATAACAGGAACACAAATTCTAAAGATATCTTTTTAAATGTTGCCACAACTAGTGTCTAAAGAATAAAACAAAAATTAAAAACTGCAAATGATTCTTAATTCTTCTCCAGCATAGATATCAATACGTGCATGCAAACAATAACTATCCAAAATGTGCACACAAACACTAAGTGAAGCTACAATTTTGGTTCTTATCAAAATGACAAATAGCTTTGAATTCTAAATCTCGAAATTACATTTTAAAAAGTCAGTAAAACAACTTTTAGCTTTCTAGTGTTATAAAAGTATGATTAAATTATTTTGATGAGAAAATGTGTTTTGATTTGATTTTATTCCAATTTGAAAGAAAATGAAAAATTCAGAGAAATTTTTTTAAGATTAAAACACCTTTCAAAAATTCAAGCTTCCATAGTATAGAACTAATAGCATAAGATAATTTCTTTTAATTACTGATTATTTTGAGTTATTTAAAATGTGTAGAACACATCTTTCAGTTTAAATGTAAAGAAAATCAAATTGTGAATCATGGAATCGATTTCTTTAGGCAAATATTGTTAAGTAGAAATTAACTAAAAACACATTTCATGTTTATAGGATTTAAAATGAATTTTTATAGACAAGAAACAAATGTTGTTACATTTGTTTCTTATCTCTTGAGTTTTTAAGAGATTTCTTAAGTTTTATTTATACTTCAGTTACATTTTTGATATTGGATTAGTTATCAATATCATTTAATATACTCTATAGCTGTAAATGTGTTATTCTTGGAAACACTGGAAAAATCCTGAGTCTAATTATAACAAATTCAAGAATCTTAGCATAAAAATAAGAGTTACATAATATTAAAAATAGGAATGTATGAAATGCAAGACAAACTATAAAATTTGAAAGCATTTAGAAATCTATAAATGATTAAAAATTGCATGTAGTTTATCAATGTAATATTTAAATTTGCTGATTTCAATCATTTTCATGAGGATTATTGATTCATTAACAAGAAAGTATAGGTTGTGTGGATAGTAGGATTTTACGGTGCAAGAGCCATGCTATACCAACACAAGACAGACAACATCAAGTAATGGACATACACACATAAGGAAAGTTTTGTTAACACAAAAGAGAGAAATAGACCCAGAGAGGAATCGAACCTGCCCTGCCACAACTCGCAGTTTGTTAGCACAGTGGGCATACCCACCGAACCACAATTGCTCTAGGTTGTCTGTGGGGGGCTCATATATAAAGAACTATCAAGTAATAATATATGGTTTTAAAGTAGTTAAAATGTACTTAAGTATTTTAGACCTAAATAAATCAAACATTCTTAAATATCTTAATTCACACAATTATTTTTAAAATAATATATCCTTTTAAAATTAGTTAGCTATATTTATAACAAAATGTATAACAGTTTGAATAACTAGAATTTCCTTTGAGTGAAAACATAAGATTGAATTATACTCTTTTTTTATTAAAAAATTAAACCTTACCAAAGCATATCTTTCCTTCAGAGGACCAGATAGTCGGATAATGACAGATTGATCACTCCCAAATCTAAGAGAAATAAAAAAATATGGAATTAGTATACATTGAAAGGTTTTTTTCGTTAAACTTCTCCCAGTTAATAGTTTCACAATCCAAATTAGAGCTCTAATCCAGTGTACATTTTAATATAAGATTAACTTGGAGGGATTAGTGTATATATCCATTCTGAAACCTGCATGACTTCTAACTAATTTTGACTTTCTAAACCAATATAATCTTTCATAGGATACTTTAAAACAATATATGTGGTTAGTTTGTTTGGATTGTGAGGGAAAAACAATACTACACTACTTGAAAATCTCAATACTCAGAGGGTTAAAAAATTATATGCATATTCTAAAAAATTTGATGTTAATAAAAGTACCTAAGTAAAAACCCTAAAAGTACCTAAGTAATTTTCAGGGTTAGGTTCATCTTATAGGTATTTTCATACACAAATTCTGAAGCTATACAACATTGCAGAAAACTTTAAAAATTTTGCACTGTGAAAAAAAATTAGGTCGTATTAGGGATGAGCAGAATTTCGACTAGGTGAATCTAAACCCATTGCTTTTTAATTTAAAAATGGAAAAATAACTAAATTCATACTGTAGCAGAACACCAGTGTTTTTCTTTTCTCCTCCCCGAATGGAACGAGGAACTGTTTATCAGCTGTTTCCGAGATGTATGATCGTGCTCTCTTCTGCACATGTGCCTCGTTTGAAAGTGCTAGCATCTGTTTCTGTTAAGCAAGAGGGCAATCCTTCTGTTGTCCATTTAGGGATGTGTACTGCTTTCATTTCAAAATTCTAAAGAATCAGAATAAGATTTCCTCTTCTTATTTAACTCATCGGAGGACAAGTAAATATATATATCTATCAAGGGTACCATATTTCAAAACATAAAATTGAATTGAATAGTATTCAAAGTATATTAAGCCTGAAATTTGTGCTGACCATAGTTACAGATGAAAAGCATATTCACAACAGTAAAGTCATAACCTAGTGTTGGTTGGAGACTAAGAAATTCTCTGAAGGACTAGAAATTTGCAATCGTACTGACTGAAAATATTTTTCTACCCAATACTTGTTCCACGCTTTTATTCATTTTTAACAGTGAAGATGTACATGCCGGTGTAGCGGTGGCTACATCACAAAACATTATTTTCCTTAAAAAGCATCAACATTATTTTAAAGGAATATTGAATTTTTTGTTCTCAAACTCCAATTTGCATAATTCGAATAGTTCTGTTTCGATTTTCATGCGCTTTCCGGAACTTTTACATGCTCCATTGTATTCTTTGTATCGTAGCCTTGTGTGTGTATTTTGTTTCTTACATCACATACCTGCTTATAATTGTAACATGTATCAAAATCATTTTCTAAAAGAACATGCATGCTTGTACACAGAAAAACACTCAAACCTTTCTAATAAAATATTAGCAATGTAGTCTTTCCCGCTTTTCCTTTTGCCGGACAGAAGAATTAGAATATTTGGCATATAACTTTCAGAACTCTGAAGAGGCATATCAAACACCAGCGTTTGTTTTTATAAACACCTTGTTAAGAAAAGAAAATATGTTTTGTTCGAAAAGGGCAGTTAAATAAAAAAATACTTTTGTCAACAATGATTTGTGTCCTTGATGAAAGAGTTTTGAATTGATTTCTCTAGCTTCAAATTCTGTTTCAAATTTTGACGTTTTCGTTTCGTACTTTTTGTTTTTACATTTTTATCCATTCCACATGTACAAAACTGAGGTTTATGCTACAGCTGATGTATTTTTTATAGCATTATTCGTCATCAGCTGCACCTGTTAACTGTTAACCGCCAAACTGTCACGGGTTGAGAAAGTTTAGATTTGGGAGTAAAATTTCAGAGAAGGTCCTCTTTTGCTATCTAAGTGGAGTTTTAAACCCAAACCTTTAGAAAAATGGTCTCCTTAAGATTTTGTGGACCTAAACTGTCTATATGCTGCTCAATTTTGAGCGTGTGGGGCATAATAATGCTTGTTCTATTAGGTATATTTCTCGGTGTAAACAGCGTAGCTTTTGCAGAAGATCTTGGAATCGATGAGTTGGTAAAAGAAAAAGATTTCGTCACGCAAATGAACAGGGTATATACCCAAGCTTCATACAATTGCCTGATAGCTGCTTGTTTGTATGTCTTGAGTCTTTGTCTTTCTGTTTGGCAGTACTATCTAAATCGCCGTGCTAGCTCGACGACCTAAATATTGGATTATGAAAGGTAAGTGTATATTTAACTGTTAATATTTCTTTCTGCAGCACACATGTGTCTTAACTTTAGTCAAAATGTAACGAAATCCTCTGCCCGCATTTTAAAATTCCTTGAAAATCATCATGGTTACAAGTGATATCTTTCTCTTGTCAGCGAAGTTTAGATTTATACTACATGAAATTGTTTGCTTTTTTAACGTCTGCTTTGATAGTTAAGAAAGCATTATCGAGGTTTGCCTAGGGTTTTTAACTTTAAGATTATATTTGGAATGTATAGAATATGCATTTTTGTATTTAGAAAACATTAAACAAGTGTGAAATGTTTCATATGGGCACTAAAGCACGTATGATACTAATGTCCACAACAGTTTGAACCAGGTAAAAGTTGTGGTTGGGTTTCAAGACTTGAGCCATATTTGGCCAGCTGTGCCAAACAACATTCAAGTAAATGATACACACTAGCTTTACTACGAAAGAGAAATACACTCAGGAAGAAATGGAAACACATCGACCCCCGGAAATTGGTGGATGCTTAAAATAAATGACTTACTGTCTTTCTGTGATCAAATAATCCATTTTTTATGAACGAATTAATCTAAGATTCTCTTCCATTTATTCCACACCGTACTATTCTAAATAGCATTGTTTACATCTATTTAGTCCAACTATAGCTTGGCCAAACCTGACCCTTGCACCAAAGAAATTCAATCAATCATTTGGTCAAACTAGCTAATTTTATCCTATTCTACATGAAGATTTTTCAGTGGATATTTCACTATTTAATGACGTTTATTTAGAGATTTTTCCATCTGTCTCTTCAGACTGCTGTAGCTCAGTTGGAAGAGACAAATTCGACTAGCAACCAGAGGGTTGCAAGTTCGAATCCAACCCAACCGTCGTGTACAAAGGGGGCTGATGCACTTTAAATCTGTTGTGGCCTCAAATGTCCTCACGTTGGCATGTTGTGGAATATTAGAGTGGGGTGCAAGTTCAGGTGTGACCTCGTCATCTGATCATTGTTCAAAATTACGTGCTGTTGTCTTTGGATCTTTCTCTTCAGGGGTTGATTCAGGACTGTCGCCAATAGCCCATTGTGGTTGCTGCAGTGCAACGCTAATTGAATACCTACCTACCCATACATGAAAATATGAATTGTGATCACCGTGGTGCATCACCTCAACTCATTATCACTGCTATCGCTTTCAACACTGAATAATAAAATTAGAACCGGAATCCGCACTAAAAACGCCACATGTGGAAGTGCTTTTGTTTACATTTAAACTTATCACTTAATTTAAACAATAGACTAATTCAAAACCACATGATTCAACTGCCTTCACATGGCAACATGACTAGAAGACTCGTTCAAAACCATATGACAACTGCCAACTCGTATTAGCTTGATTCTTCAGCATTTTGGCAGTGATGCAGTTATTACATTGATCGAACTCTGGTTTGAGCTTCTTTTGAACAGCTTGTGGTTACATGTGTTAAATAACATGAACTTTTATTCCTTGCTTACAGAAATCTTGATTTACTAAATCTATGATTTTGCATATTGCATTGGGTGACTGAATACTTTTAGTGTCCACATAGCTTTTTATATTATATGTTTTTAGCAAAACCTTTCGTGATTATTTGAGTGTTTTGATTGTTAACTAACCTATGGAGGCATAATTTATGGGGCAAATATCATCTTTTTTTATTTACGCCTTTATTAAAAATATGAAAATTGTTAGATATTTGAGGAGGACAAATACTTTTGCAGATAACTTGGTTTTCAGATTTCATGATACTGAATATTTTAATTAATCACTTATTGAAATCTTAAATAATGTCCAATGTAGTGAATTCCACTTAGGGATTATAAGGGTTTCAATTCTAATCATGTTCAGTTGTATACTGTTGAGAACAAGCAACTTCGTTCTACGAAAAGTATTCCATGGAGATACATTGCTCAGCCTTATACATTACTGGATTGTAATTTAGGTTTATAAAGGTTGGTACATTCCTCACAAAGTAAATGCAGTACAGTTTTGATATACACATACTTTGGTGGCAATGGTTTTGGCATGTTTTTTGGCACACTTTTTATGTCGCCAAGGAAGAAATTCGTAGAAAAAAAGTTTTTCTTTATGGAAAATAATTAGCCTTATTATAATGAACACTTCTACAAATCCAAGTGTAAAATTGATAGTTAATTTTTTGCAGCAAACTTCATTGAAACATTGCATTTATCGCACAATTGATTTAATTAATTCTGATTCCGTAAGGAAATAAAAAAAGCTGCTTGTCCTGACATAAATGTATACAAAGTAAACGATTAACCACTTCTTAAAGTTGCCCTATCACCCAAAACATTAAATTTCAAATTTCGTGAAAGAACATCCTGAAACTTTTCTACAACACTAAATACAGAAGGCATGTTCAAATAGAAAAGATGATTTTCAAAAATAGAAAAATAGCAAGAAACAATACAACCTGATGCAACTGCACTGGGCCGTGACTAAAATCAAACTGAATGTTTTAATACTTCCCAATTATTTTCCGTTTCATGTAAATTTGAAAAAATATTTTTAAAGAATGAGATCAAAGGACAATTTAACGGATATGAAAAGAACAGTCTCGAATATTCTAAATGAAAATTTAAACTTTCCGCTTGCTGAGGTTGCCATGAAAGCGGGAATAATCCTAATAAAAAATGGGTTTCCTTCACCTGCTATAACTCAGTACAGAAAGTGCACCAAAAGCGTTGCCACGAAAGTATGCACATATCAAAGCTGCACCATAAATGCTAATGAAATCCCCTTACTAATAACCCTATTCACCAAACTATATCAAATATTTTAATGTTTTTATTGCATCTGTCTTATTTTGATATTCTTAATTGGCATGTTTTGCATAACCGGATATTTGTGCTGATAATCCAGTACTTAGGAAACTCTTTGTCCTGAACATCTTGAACCATTTAGTTTAAATTAGCTTAAATGAATTTATCTCTAGTGAAATAAAAGCAGGTACTGTCTGTATTATGAGAACTGCTCCTGCCACTAAGTCTGTACAGTGGCAGTCATTACAGAAACAGGGTTTCTACTTTTTGAATGGTGGAAACAAGTAATGTCTAAAAAGGCGGCATTTAAAAAAAATTAAGTCAGTTTTTTTTCTTGAAAATGTGTTTTGCAAAAAAGGGTTTCATTATTCTTTGCAAGAAATGAACCTTGTCCCGAAGTATTTTCATGCAATCCATCATAAGAAAGCAATATTTCAAACCTTAAGCTGATCTTCCTGTCAAGTAGCCCCTACAATCATGTATTTTCTTTTCTTATAAATGCCTGGAGAGCACTCAACAAAACATAGGCCAATACTAGCAGGAAGACTGCTATAAAAATGTTGAAGGCAACCCATTTTTGAAATTCAATCTCTAAGAAAGAATTCAAAGAAAATCCGTTTTCTTTGTCTGTTTTGGTGGGAGTTTGATTCTTCCCATTTCAAATAACAATTCCATTTATTCATCTCTGGATGCTATCCTCATTTAATTTTGTGGATATCACTAATGCAAAGAGTTAGTTTAAACATAGCCTTTTATGAGTTCGTTTTGTTTTGTTGAAGGATTATTAAGTATAATTTATTGTAATGTTCTTTTCTTCCTTTTATGCTTTTTTATTTCAAATACATAACTTTTTGAGGAACACAGTATCATTTGCTGCCAGTTCCAAAAAAGCAATCTACGCCTCTGTTTATAATTGCTTTGAACAGATCTTTGAAAGTTGAAGTTTCATAAATGAATTGTAATAGACATCCTGGAATATTTTATGCAAAAATAATAAAAATATACTACCAAGTTGTTGCTAAGTGCTCCTATGTGAAACTTGTATTCTTCGAGAATCCCCTTTGGGAAAATGGGTTGTCTCGTTTCTACAGCAACAGACAGATGCAAACTTAGTGGCAGGAACAGTTCTCGTGTTACAGTATATGCTTAAATAATATATCAAAATCCAGGTACCTTCTGAAAGCTTATGTACTTAATTTTTCAATATTGGTGAGTTTTTGAGCAGTTCAAATATTTATAAAATGAATGGAAAAATCAGTTTTAATGCTTGATGTTTGAACAGGTAAAAATTGGGCAATTCAAGTTTGTCTTTAATATTTCATTCAACTTTTTCATAATGCTGTTTCCAAATACTATTGTATATTTCCACTTTTTTAAACAAAAATATTTCAAACATTGTGAAGAGCATAAATCTGCCTAGTCTTAAAATCCAACTTGGAATAAATTCTGTAATATCTTGCTATCATTAAATCAATAGATTGGCAACAAAAACCTTTTTCTCAAAATGATAAAAAAATTGTTGTTTCCTTGAATTAATGTTGCTGAAATCATTGCAAAACTTCTATTGCTTCAAATCGTTTTTAAATGAAATTGAAACAATTCAGTCTCCCACCCGACTAAGACTGGCAAAGAACTTCTTTCAGGTAGTACAGTGGTATACAGTGGGTATGCCCACTGTATACCACTGTATAACATGCGAGTTGTAGGCAGTGCAGGTGCAATTCCTGCCTGGGTATTTCTTCTGTGTTAGTAAAACTTTCTTTGAGTGTGTATGTCCATTACTTGATGTTTGTCTTGTGTTTGGCACAGCATGGCTAAATATGGCCCTTGTGCCATAAAAGCCAACTAAACCATAACTGTAAAATTTTAATTTAGGTTAAAAAATGTAATGAAATTGAATAAATATTGATCAGGCCATTGTAGCCTGTTTGGAAGGGTAACGGATTAGCAACCGGAGGATTGAGAGTTCGAATCCAACCAAAGACCATCATGTACAAAGGGGGTTGATGCACGTTAAATCTGTCATGGCTTCAAATGTTCTCACGTTGGCATGATGTGGAAGTTTGGAGAGTGGTGTTCAGGTGTGACCTTGTCATCTGACTGGTTCAAAATTACGTGGTGGTGTTCTCAGCTCCTTTTTCCTTCGGGTTTAGTCCAGGTGTGTCGCCAATACCCTTTTTTGTTGTTCCAGTGTGAGGTTAATTAAAATACCTGTCATTACTTGATGTTTGTCTTATGTTTGGCACAGCATGACCAAAAATATGACCTTTGTGCTATAAAAGCCAACTAACCAACCATAACTTTAAAATTTTAATTTAGACTAAAATATGTAAGGTAATTGCATAAGTTTGTCAGTTGATTATATTGATCATATTTTTTACTTTTCAATGTGTGTTTTAATTTCATATACTTAGCTGCCAAATGGCTGTATCACATGATAATTGATGCTTATTTTAAATTTCAGATGCTCTGGTGTTAATACAACTGCCTTGGTGGTATCGAGAATAGGAAAGTCTAGATGCAGATCATATTGTGTTGTAAATATCTACATTCCATTTTGAGTAAAACGTTGGCTTTGACTCCACAACAAAGACTCCCTTTCAAAAAAATTAACTACATTATGTACTGTAAAAATATAAGACATTTATAGTATAAGTAACAGCTGTGCCATTTGTTCTTGAGTTGATTCTTGTTAATTTAATGTGGATA
This sequence comes from Meta bourneti, assembly GCA_933210815.1. NCBI lineage: Eukaryota > Metazoa > Arthropoda > Arachnida > Araneae > Tetragnathidae > Meta > Meta bourneti. Next base: position 13,940,976 of record OW119930.1, read on the forward strand.
AATCTAAATTGTTAAATTATAGTTGATATACAAGAAAATATTGTGCAGTTTGTTATAAATACTTTTCAGTATATTAAACTATAAGTGTTATTGAGTGTTAACTCATTTGAAAATGTATATTTCCACATTATTTATAGAAGAGGTTTTGTTTTTATCTAATCCAAAGTGCATGTAAATTCGGGTTGACCAAATATCACTTCAATATTTATTGAATTAATTTTTTGTGACAGGTTATAAAATACTCTCCGATTGTGTACTTAGTGCAGTAACTTCATAGACTGCATCCTAGAAATTTTTTTCTAAGTGTTAGCATTATACATGTTTGTAAAGGTCTATTTTTAACTAAAAATGTTTGCTTTTTACAAAATTAAGACACAAAATTCATATTAGCAAAAGGTTAATCTAATTGCTTTATGAAACTCAATATTGAAGTTTTAATTTATGTTGAAAAGTATTGAGAATCATATTTTATCAAATAAAAAAAATCAGTGTCTTCTAGGAAACATTAGCCTTGTATATATGCACTGTTTAATGAATTTTTATTATAAATTTTGAAATATTTTGACCATATTTTAATCAGTGTACAACTCATTTCAATGATCAATACTTAGGGCACTTCTCATAACGTGTAAGAAACTGCCTTATCAAGTTCATATTTCTAGTCGTGAATTTAGTGTGTGCTTGTTTGAATTATATGATGTAAAATGAATACATCTGAATCTATCATATATTGTTGAATGCTAACATCTATTTTTAAAGTTGAAATTATGGATTTTTTAATCTTAATCATGACTTATTTATTTCTAGATTCAGTATTTTTAAATGCACTTTCTTAAATGAGATGCATAGGTTTCTGGTAAAGAGCAATATATGAATATAGAATTAATTTATGTTGGAAAATAATTACTTTCTGTAAGTACATTTTTATTGTATTTCAGCATTCCTTCTAAATTCTGATGAATTTGTAATACTCGATGTTTTTGTTTATTTCCGTATTTTTATTTTTGGAAATCACTCCTTTATTTAGAGCCACAACTGCTCTAAATAAAGGAGTGATTGCTGTAAAACGTTTTTGTAATGTTAAAATTTTTTGTGATTGTTATAATTAATATCCAATTGTACATTTAATTTCGGATCTTTCCCTTCTGGGTTGATCCCTGACCGTCACCTACAGTTGTGTTACTGCAGTGCTACGTTAATTCAGCCACCTACCTGAACATTAAGTTGGCTTGCTTAGAAAATTTATTTGTTGGTAATTAGTGTATTTATGCAGTAGAATTATATTGATTGATTTGTACTCAACAGAAAAGCAATACTTTATTTCAAAGTATGTTTCGATTACACATTCAGTTATCCTTAATTATAGGTATAGATTCCTTATCTTAAGAGGGTACATAAATTAAATTTATGGAAATCTAATCTACCAACTGTAATCTAATTAAATTCAAAAGACCATTTTTCCTACCGAAAAGGTATCAGAAACTTTTGCGTTTATTTATAATCAAAATTTATTTTTGGTAAATTGTAAAATTTTGTAATTGGTGAGTGGTTAGATTTTAATAATTGTCAAGTTTGCAAAAATATTGACTGTCCTGAAAAGGAGGAAATATTTGAAGTGGCATTTTCCTTTCATGCAAATGAATTTATAAGCTAGTGAAAGGAATTTTAAACAAGAAATTTCACAGCTTTAAGATGAATAAATATCAAAATGTTGGAAAGTTTATTGCTTTTCTGAATCAAATTTGTAAGTCTTGTTTGTGAGGTGAAGATTATTTGACATTAAGTTACATACTAACAAAGTTTTGCAGTTGTGGCTCCATGTGAATCATCCGTGTCTTGCTTAGAGGTTTCGTATTTATCTTTTCCACAGAAGAGCTGCCTAAAATTGCATGTATTAATACTTGTGTAGATGAAATCATGTGTCACTTGAATGTGTTTGGTGTTTTAAACAAAGATTCTATTATATATATAGAAGGTAATTCTGGGTTCAAGTATGAATTTGCTTAGGTCAATTTAGCTTATCCAAGAATTGTATTTATTTGTTAATTACATTAAAAGTTTTTGAAACTAATTGTGATTATGTACATTTTGAACATTTGAATGTTACACACATATAGTACAACAGACAAAAACCCAGTCAGGTTTACCTGCCTGCTCAATTTTTCATTATAATCATCTTGTTAATGTATTTATTTGCTCATTTCAGTTTTATTTACATAATAATACCTTAAGCCATATTGTCGACGTGGAGCAGAAACTCGTTAACCAATATTTTTAGGAAAGGTATTTTTTGACACTAAATGATTATTTTCATGATGAGAAATAAATTGTCATTGTATTCGGTTTGAAATAAAATATAAGCATGACCAAAATGGTTATAAATTTTATCTTTGACCTATAAACTAATAGTTAGACTTTAATTTTAATTGGCTATGCTATAAAATTCAATTTTCTGTCAGGTAAGGATTTTCTGCTTTAAACCAACTATATTATGAAATCTTATGGCAGAATCCTTAAATTCGATAAATTACTTGTTAACAATTGTACTTATAATTCATTTGATTGGAACAAAAAGTGCAATAATAAAATAAAAATTTAGGGATAAGTACATAGTTTTAGTTTTATAAAGGGAATTAATTGAATTAGTCTCTTTTATTGATGGTTTGCATGGGTAAAACTAAATTATTCAACTTCATTTGGACTACTAATTCCAGTTTCAGGGGTCATTAAATTTAGAAATTTATGTATGCATTTTCCAAATCTGCCCTGAAATACCACTATTTCAGGGCAACTTTTTGCTACTATTTTTCAACTTTGCTGACTAGGCAACCTTTAAGCAAAATCATCTAAAAAGCTCCTAATTTCAAAATTGTATTGACTTTTGAAAATTCACCAAAGGTCTAATAAATGTAGTCCGTTTTTAACTAAAAGCAGACGGGAAAAGTATTTTACTGATTTTTCTTTAGGGAGAAAATTTAACTAATGATGCCAATTTCTAAGTTTTGGCACCAAGAGTGGCAACCATAAAACAAAAACATTGAAATTATGTAAACCTAATTAAGAAAATATTTAATTTTAAAATTTAAACTTGTCAAGATCAACATTTGTTTCTTACTTAATTAGCACATTTTGTACTTTAGCCGATTCTTTTTGTATCTGAACAACTGGGGCTGCGGTAGCCCTGTTGGAATAGTAACAGACTAACAACCGGAGGGTTTCGAGTTCAAATCCAACCAAAGACTCGTGTAAAAAGGGGGTTGGTGCACGTTAAATCCGTCGTGGTCTCGAATGTCCTCACGTTTTCATGTGGGGAAGTTTGGAAAGTGGCATGCCAGCTCAGGTGTGACATCTAACCGTGGTTCAAAATTGGGTGATGTCCTTGGATCTTTCCTATCGGAGTTGATCTCGGACTGTCACCATTAGCCCGTTCTGTTGCTCCAGTGCAACATTAATTAAAATATCTACCTTTAAGACATACCTACTACTAAGGATACTGTTTTGGTACTGTTTTTAAACATTTATGCTTCTAATGCTACTATTTCACAAGTGTCTAATTTTTGGCCGAAGAGCTGCAGATACTGTTTGAAGTGTAGCCAGTATGTTTTTGATTTCACCAAGTTTCTTTACAGCCAAGATCTAATTTCGGGTGACAGTGACTGAGTTTGCCCACTGTGCCAGCAACCTGCGATTTGAACTTATACAAGGGAGGAATTGAACCTGCATTATCTTTTTTGTGTCAGCTTTCTGTGTGTATTGTGGGCTAATGCATGAGAATTTAGATTTTGAAATATCAAGCATGATAGCGCAAGTAGGATTTTATTTCATAGGATGCCCAAAGTTAGAAACAATTATATCGTGAATCTAAATCCCCACTAAAGCCCATTGTCCCACCATTAAAACAGCATTGGCTTTTGGTAAAAAATTTGTTTCGTTTCTAGGCCATGAATGTAGATTAGTTTAAGCATAGTATAAAAAGTTATCTCATTTCATCTCTACGTGGAAGTGTCTTTGCAAAGATAATTTGCATGTGTTCATAAGAATACTAAATAACAGTCAAATATTCAACTTTTGTTTCATGAATCTCACTTTGGATGTGATGTAGGTAACTAAATGTATATGTCTGCAGAAAGAACAAAAATTCATCATTATTTTCATATTCCATGATGAATAATTAATTTAATAAAGTAATCACATAAAAGAGTTCCCTGCATATATGGTATTTTGAGATTTTTAAAAACACCTTTTGACAAATGTACATATTGCCTAATTAATCTAAGGAAACCTTTTCTTGATTTACTTGACAGAAAGAACGTAAATTTAACTTCTATTCTGGATGCTAAGAATTAGACGTGGCATTCTGGTAGATATTAGCGTCAAAAGTTTTATGATGTCAGTCATTCAAAATTTCAGCATTATAAACAATCTTGATTTCCTAGGGCCATTTGGAAGAGTAACCAACCAGAGGGTTGCGACTTCGAATCCAACCAAAGACCGTCGTGTACAAAGGGGGCTGGTGCATGTTAAATCTGTCGTGGCCTCAAATGTCCACGTTGGCGTGGTGTGGAAGTTCGGAGAGTGGTATCAGCTCAGGTGTGACCTCGTCATCTGACCGTGGTTCAAAATTACGTGGTGTTGTCTTCGAATCTTTTCCTTCGGGGGTTGGGGACCGTCGTGGCTCAGTGAGTATGCCCACTGCGCTAGCAAGCTTCAAGTTGTAGGTGGCGCAGGTTCGATTCCCGTCAGGTGCATTCATCGCTGAGTGTATTTCTTTGTCCGCAAAACTTTCATTGTGTGTATTACTTGATATTGTACGTCTTGTGTCTGGCGCAGCATGGCCAAATATGGCCGTTGCGCCATAAAACCCCAAAGCCAATCGACCCTTCGGGGGTTGATCTCGGACCTTCGCTAATAGCCCTTTGTGTTGCTCCAGTGCGACGTTAATTAAATACCTATCTCGTGAGCTGGGTAGGTAGGTTATTAAATTCATGTCACACTAGAACAATACAACGGACTATTGGTGATGGTCCGGAATCAATCCCGAAGGCAAAGACCTCGTCATCTGACTAGTTCAAAAGACGAGGTGTAATCCTCTTGAATCTTTACCTTTGGGGTGGATCTAGGACCGTCACCAATAGTTGTGTTCTAAGTGAGTTCGACTACCTACCTCGTCCACGCCCATAAATAGTGGACTCAAGAACTAAATCGTCCCTTAATGATTGAGAATTCTTGTGATTGAGACTTGGATGTGAGACGCGTTTAGTCGATTTCATACCAACATGTCATCGTTAAAGAGGGTATTTCAATTAACGTCACACTGGAGCAACAATGGGCTATTGGTGATGGTCCGGGATCAATCCCAAAGGGAAAGATCCGAGGACAACACCACGTAATTTTGAACCACGGTCATATGACGAGGCAACACCTGATCTGGCACCCCACTCTCCAAACTTCCACACCACGCCAACGTGAGGACATTTGAGGCCACGACAGATTTTAACGTGCACCAGCCCCCTTTGCACACGACGGTGTTTGGCTGGATTCGAACTCGCAACCCTTCGGTTGCTAGTCCGTTACTCTTCCAACCGGGCCACCGCGGCCCTTTTTTTTAAAGGAAAATGCTTGTTTTTAGCACTTTCAACAAGTAACTTCGCTGCTTAAGGAATAGCTTCGATGCGTAAAGTAGAATGGTAGAATTTACGTCGCGCTGAAGTAACACAACGGACTATTGGCGACAGTCCGGGATCAATGCCGAAGGGAATCCGACGATGCGTAAAATACGTCAGTTTTGAATATTCAGTTCCTAGAATACTTTGACATTAATATTCTTTTAAGATCAGCAAAGTTCAGTTGGCATGGTGTGGAAGTTTGGAGAGGCTCAGGTGTGACCACGTCATCTGACCGTGGTTTAAAATTACGTGTTGTCCTGATCTTTCCCTTCGGATTTGATCCGGATCGTCACCAATAGTCCGTTGTGTTGCTCCAAGTGCGACGTTAATTCAACTACAACTAGTAAACTGTTTCTTTTAAGATCCGTTTCTGAATTGTGTGGGCTGCAGTAGCCTGGTTGGAAGAGTAACCGGATGGTTGCGAGTTCGAATCCAACCAAAGACCGTCATGTACAAAGGGAGCTGGTACATGTTAAATCACGTCTTATATTAATGGTGCACGTCAAAAGTGTGGCGAGCAATTATCAATTTTTTTTGCACTGCAAACAAGTGAAATTCCTAAAAATTTTAGAGCTTATTCTGGGCCTTTACTGTTTGCATACAAAGGATATTCCAATAAGACTAAGGACTTATAATACGCGGGCCATTTTGTTAAAATTATAGTAATAAATATAACTTCAATGGCCTGAACTTTCCCACAATGTACTCACTGTATGTAGATGAGTGCGAAAAAGAAAAAATTAAACCAGAGAAAAAGTGGGTTTATTCCAAAGATTTCAACTTGTCTTTCCATTCAGCAGATAATGACACTTGTGATATTTGCGGCAAACTAGAAAAAAATTGCGCAATTAAAAATGACGAAAAACTCAATGAGAACTTAAATTAGTACAAAAGAAAACCACCTGGAAGAAGCTGCACGTAAGTATGAATTAAAAAGGGAAGATAAACTGAAAGGCCGTGCTAATCAAGGTTTGAGAGTCGTTGTCTGATCTCAAAAATGTCTTCCAACGCCAGATTTGAAGAACTCCCAAAGTTTTTACTCAAGTAAATTCTGGACATTAAATAGTACAATTTATGACAAAACTTGGTGTATGATCTGGGTTGAAGTTACAGCTGGTCGAGGAGGAAATAGCATGTTTGTTCACATGGGCGAATGAAGAGTTCCGAAATCCTGATGAGTTCCGAAATCTGAAGAGTTTCGAAAACCTACTGAAAACTTAAGTGTGGACAGATAATTGCAGTGACCAAAACATGAATATTAATATGATTTTGATGTCCCTATGGCTGTTGGAAAAAATTTCTACTCTAAAAGAAGTCAACCATAAGTTCCTACTTCCTGGACACACCCACATGGAAGTAGATGGCAAGCATAGTGTGATAGAGAGCGAAAAAGCAAAAACCACACTATTTTTACCACAAACGATTGGGCCAATTGTATTGCTTCATGTTCAAAAAGAACCCCTTTGTTGTGAGAAGGATGTGCCTTGAAAACTTTCTTGATTTTCTCTACTTGAAGAGCAAAGAAGCTCCATTTGTTTCCAAGGAAGAAAAACACAAAAGAACCATTTTTGATATCCAATGTAGTGTGGTTGTAGCTTCGCAAAGGAGACAGCAAGTTGTACGAAAAGACCAGTTTTGCAGATGATACCTTTAAAACTGTTGAATTTAAAAGAAATCAGAGAGAACAAAGGGTTATGCCAGTGACGATCCCAGAATTGAGAGTAACCAAAACAAGATAAGTAATGAGAAGTACAGAGACATCATGAATTTAATGCAGTGGGTCCCTGAAGAGTATAGACCCTTTGAAAACCTTCCACATGGAGAGAAGGAAGGAAACTTTCCTGATTTTGACTCAACCGCCCTAGAGTAATGTTTTTGCTTAATCTGTAGCTTTTAAGCCATTTACAACATTACAACACTCAATCAGTATAATATAAAGTATTTTTAATACAATATTATATTTTATACGATATTAATTTTTTGTATTTTCTGTTTTTAATAGTATTAAAGAGATTGCTACTATGATTGCTCGTGTAGTTTACTTGAAACACCTTTTTAAAGTGCTAAGTCCTATATAAAACAGGTTTTTGATGTAGAACCACAATAACGTATGTCCAGTCCTGTCTTGATAAGCTTACAAAATTACATAAAAATTAACCGACAATGGACATAGCATGTATATTTTTATTGTTAACAATCAATTTTTGCAGGCTAATTCAAATACCAGCTTTGTAGCCAGGCAACGAGATCCTTCTTTTCAGTTTTTATGCTCTCCTGAAAAGTTGGAATATGACTTACGTTCGTCTGGTTCTGAGGTACAGATTTGAGGCCATGACAGATTTAACGTGCACCAGCCCCCCCCCCTGATATAGGCGGCGCAGGTTTGATTCCTGTCAGCATTCCTCCCTGATTGTAATAGCCCGTTGTGTTGCTCCAGAGTGTGACGTTAATTGAAAATACCAATACCAATCCTACCTGATTGTATTTCTCTTGTGTCAGTAAAACTTTCATTGTGTGTATGTCTATTACTTGATATTGTACGTCTTGTGCCTGGCTCAGCATGGCCATATATGGCTCTTGCGCCCCAACCCTCTTGCAACTGGGCTACTGCGGACTCGGTAGGTAGTAGAATTTACGTCGCACTGGAGCAAAACAGGCTATTGAGGCTCCGGAATCAATGCCATAGACAAAGTAATAAAAAGTAGTGAGCATTGTTATTGAGGTAGGTATTTTAATTAACGTCACACTGGAGCAACACAACGGGCTATTGGTGACGGTCCGGGATCAATCCCAAAGGGAAAGATACGTAATTTTGAACCAAGGTCAGATGACCGGGCAACCATTTAATCCCGCGAAGGAAAACTCCGAAAACAAAAACCTTTTACCTAGATGCGTCTGTCCTGAAATTTTCATTTCCTTTCGCTTGTTTTCGCCCCCAGCAACATTTTGCTTTTATAATTTACTCTTGAGTTAAAAATTATTTGGTATTTCATTTTTGATTTGACGTTTCGTTGAATTTCATTTCACTGTTGTCATTCGAAACGCATAAGCATAGCAAATAGAATAATTTTTGATTGGTGATTATAACAATCGCCAGTAATTGCTTGGAATATCGTAACCCGTTGGCCAATCCAAATAGTAATTTGGGGTCGTCGTAGTATGTCCACTGTGCTTGCAAGTTTTGAGTTGTAGGCGGCGCAGGTTCGATTTCTGTCAGGTGTATTTCTCTTCTGTGTCAGTAAAACTTTCATTGAATGTCTCTTACTTGATATTGTGTCTTGTGTCTGGCGCAGCATGGCCAAATATGGCCCTTGCGCCATAAAACTCCAAAACCAACCAAATAGTAATTTGGTGATGAAACATTCAATCGTCAATTGGACGATGTGCTTATGTATTTTGTGTTGCTTTAAGCCTCAAAAGGCAATTTTAATAGTAGCCCGTTGTGTTGCTCCAGTGTGACGTTAATTAAAATACAATACCTATCATACCAAAAGGCAATCGTGAATTTATTTTACCCCAAGGCATGTTAAACTATTCCTCTAAAACATCATTTTCGTCAGAGCTTTCCTCCTGCATTTGGTCCTCGGATCTTTCCCTTTGGGATTGATCCCGGACCGTCACCAATAGCCCATTGTGTTGCTCCAGTGTGACGTTAATTGAAATACCCCACCCCCCACCCCAACCCTCCTGCATTTGATTTTGTTTGGCTATTTAGGTGAAAATCTTAAATTGTTATTTTCCTTTCCAATTTCAAAGGTAGGTTGTTAATTAACGTCGCACTTGAGTAACACAACGGGCTTCCGGGATGAATACTACACTGCTGGCCACCGTAAATGCAACACCCTGAAGGAAGCATGCAAATAATATGAAATTTACAACATGCATTAGCGGAGGTGAGATATGCAAATGATTAGAATTTCAGCGCAGACGCACATCACGCGCGCCTGTGGCGCCACTTCAAAGCGCTATTTAAGGCTTGGTTATTGTTATTTTGTTATTGTTATTTCAATTAACGTCACACTGGAGCAACACAACGGGCTATTGGTGACGGTCCGGGATCAATCCCAAAGGGAAAGATCCGAGGACAACACCACGTAATTTTGAACCACGGTCAGATGACGAGGCAACACCTGAGCTGGCACCCCACTCTCCAAACTTCCACACCACGCCAACGTGAGGACATTTGAGGCCACGACAGATTTAACGTGCACCAGCCCCCTTTGTACACGACGGTGTTTGGCTGGATTCGAACTCGCAACCCTTCGGTTGCTAGTCCGTTACTCTTCCAACCGGGCCACCGCGGCCCTATTTAAGGCTTGGAGATTTCGACGATTTCAAGTACGGCAATTGTGTTTTTCTTGTGGTTTTTTTCAAAAAAAAAAAAACGATCAATTATGCCTCGTAGAAAACAGCGATCATCTTTTGATCAAGTATCCGAGTTCGACAGAGGAAGGATAGTGGCCTACCGAGATTGTGGATTATCTTTCAGGGAAATCGGTAGTCGTGTTGGACGAAACCAAACAACTGTAATGAGGATATGTGATCGTTGGATGCAGGAGGGTACGACGGACCGACGTGTTCGATCGCATCCACCTCAGTGCACCACTTCACGTGATGACAGGCATATTGTGCGTATGGCAGTGACGGATCGCTCAGCCACATCACGAACCATAGCACAGCACATTCAGTCTGTACCGCATCATCCAGTGTCTGCGCGTACCATTCGACGCCGTTTACAGCAGAGTGGTCTGTCCGCAAGACGTCCATTGCTTCGTCTACCCTTGACGCAGAACCACAGACGTTTCCGCCGCCAATGGTGCGATGAAAGAAGGATGTGGACGGCAGAATGGAATGAAATTGTCTTTACTGACGAGTCACGCTTCTGTCTGCAACACCACGATGGTCGGATTCGAGTCTGGAGACACCGTGGAGAGAGGATGCTGAACAGCTGCGTTATGCACCGCCACACTGGTCCTGCACCGGGTATTATGGTATGGGGCGGTATTGGATATCACTCTCGCACTCCTCTAGTACGCATTGCCGGTACTTTAAACAGCCAGCGCTACATCTCCGAGGTGTTGGAGCCAGTTGTCCTTCCTTACCTTCAGGGCTTGCCCACAGCCATATTTCAACAGGATAATGCGCGACCACACGTGGCACGCATTGTCCAAGGGTTCTTCGTCAATCGCCAGATTGAATTGCTTCCCTGGCCAGCTCGCTCTCCGGATCTTTCGCCGATAGAAAACATGTGGTCCATGGTTGCTCAACGATTGACCCAGAATACATCCCCAGCTGCCACACCAGATCAACTTTGGCAACGTATGGAAGCTGCTTGGTCTGCTGTACCCCAAGAACACATCCAAAGTCTCTTTGAATCAATGCCGAGGCGTGTGGCAGCGGTGATCTCCAACAATGGCGTCTACTCTGGCTACTGATTTTGGCAGGAACCACACTTCACAGAAGTCTATAAATTTAATCACTTGATACTTGGTCAACATGTTATCTACAAAATAAATTTTGTTGTGATATCTCTTGTCTTTCTTGGTGTTGCAATTTGGGTGGCCAGCAGCGTATTTTGAAGGTGAAAGAAATAAGTCGACTTTTATTCCAAACTTTCAGTAATAATTTTTTATCAAACCTAGCCACTGTGGTACGAATTTCAAAGTTGCCTTTAAATTCCTTTAGCCCACAGGTAGATAGGTAAGTAACATCGCTCTGGAGCAACACAACGGGCTATTGGCGACGGTCCGGGATCAATCCCGAAAGATCCGAGAATACCTCGTAATTTTGAAAATTTTTTTGGTTAACACCCGAGCTGGCACCACTCTCCAAACTTCCACACCATACCAAGGTGAGGACATTTAAGGCCACGACGCCCCCCGCACCTAAACGACGGTCTTTGGTTGTATCGAGTTTCGAACTCGCCGGTTGCTAATGTACTACTCTCCCCACTGGATAACCAAGGACCCGTGGTTGGTATTTTTTGTTTTATGGCACAAGGTTCATAATTGGCCATGTTGCGCCGTGGTTGTGGGGAAAAGCACTAATCCTAAAGTGGGGCAAATTATTCATTGGTTAAAAAATGATCATTAAGCGTAATTAAAAACACTGCTTCGACAGTCAGTCGGTCCAAGTTGATTCGTAAGCCCACGTGACTAGCCCTTCTGAGATCTTTAGACAGCGACACTTCCCACGTGCTCCGTTTCATTAGAAGATCGATGGAATATAAACCTGAAGATTCATAATACAGTTGTACCTTGAGATACGAGTGCCCCAACATACCGAGTTTTTTTAGATACGAGCCGTCACTAGGTCGATTTTTTGCCTTGAGTTACGAGCCAGAATTTGAGATACGAGCCTGCTTCGATGACGTCACCAACCACCACTCAGCTCAGATTCCCGTCTTGCGCGTCGTTCAGTTCACATGGTTACCTTCACCTGATGACAGTTAACGTCTGTCACAAAAATCAATCAATTTCTTAATTCGGTTTCACATTTATTGTCAACTGAAACCGTGAGGCCCGAGTCCCTTATTTTATTTTTCATATCTCCGACCAGATGCGTCAATTCTTAAAACGGAAAAACGGGGTGATGTAGTTATTTAGCTAATATTTTTCGTATAACCATGAGTCCAAAGGTGAGTGTACAGAACAGTGGTTGGAAAAGGTAATATCTATGGAATTAAAGAGTTTAGAGCTGACTCCAATGACTAATGCAAGAATTGGCCAAAAGAGCAATTTTAATTAACACTAAGCACAAGACAAAACAATTACAAGAATAAACAAACATAAAAAGTAACATCTCGGGGGACAAAACCTCAGCGCGTCAGTCCTACGCTGGCCTTGGGAAACAACTAAAGAAAAATTGTTCATTTGCTTTCGCGGAGTGTCACGTGGTCCGCCATCACCAATCAAGGCGCATATCGCTGAGACACGTTAAGGGGCTGATGCGTTATAAGAGTGAGATAATAGACAAACATGAGCAAGGCGTAAGGGTAATAGACTTGGCAACGCAGTACGATCACAATACTTCTACGATATGAACTATTCTAAAGCTGGACTCGATAAAGGCTATAATTCCAGTTACAATATTTGTTCATTATAAATATATTATAAAAATATTGGAGTGGTTTTTCGGTGGCTGGTGAGAATTAATCTCATTTCAATGAGGAAAATTGATTTGAGATACGAGCATTTTGACTTACGAGCTCGGTCATGGGATGAATTAAACACGTATACCAAGGTACCACTATACAGGGTGTCCCAAAAAGGTTGTTCCGCGATTTATCTTTTTACCATATGGAGATAAGTATGCAATGTAAATTGCAAAAGTGTACCAAATAAGGTAAGTAATTAAGATATGTGAATAAAATTATCACGTGATAACAATTTAAGCAGATAGTTTTTAATTTGTACACCACCCCTAAAAAAAAATCAGAGATAGCGAAAATGTTCCTTACCTGTATCCCTATCGTTAGTAAAAAATATATTTCTGTAGGTTGAATAGTAACGGAGATACCAAGAGTTTCTATTTTAAGGGGGCCGTATCTAATCTAGAACGGAAACTGACCCATGGCCAAGAATGAAGAGCTAAGTTCTGCATAGCTGCAGATAGAAAAATTTCCTTTTATTTAAACCATTTTTTCTACAATATTTTTATTAAAGATTACATTGTCTACTATTATTCATTGCGATTTTAATCTGCAGTTGCAATACTACATTACTTTGCACAATGTTGCACTTTCTGACCGAAAAAAAAAATGCTTTTTAGCATTGTGTATGCGGTCCCTAATCTGACTGCTTGAACAGCTGTGCACAAGCGGTATAAGTCAACTCTTTTGCGTCCTTATGCCTCCGTTACTGTTCAACCTACAGAAATGCAGTTTTCTACTAACGATAGGGATGCAGGTAAGGAACATTTCTGCTATCTCGGATTTTTATCTAGATGGGTTGTATAAAAATTAAACTGTATCCGCTTAAATTGTTATCACGTGATAATTTTATTCACATATCTTAATTACTTGCCTTATTTGGTGCACTTTTGCAATTTACATTGCCTATCTCCAAATGGTAAAAAGATAAATTGCGGAACAACCTTTTTGGGACACCATATATAAAAGACAGCTTGGCAAAAGAAAAAGTAGTCAGTTTTTAGGCGAAGAGTTTGGCATTTATTTTAAACACATAAAATACATTATGCATCATCTTAGAAACATTGACAAAACGAATATAAAACTTTTACACACAAGCAACAGAACATTTATTCATGGATCTCACCACCTGTAACAGGTAGCATGCATTACACAAATGGCACTTGTCATTATGCATTAAAAATTAGCAGATAGAAAGATTCAGATCGTGAGAAATACGTCGTCTTAGCAGAGTTGATCTCGCTTTCCAACAAACTTTCAAACTGAGAATGCATACTGTAAATGTATGAGGCAAGGTCAATTGTTGAAATTATACAGGATATTTCTTTTTTATATTGCAAAAAGGAGAAACAAATACCGTTTTTGATCAACTATTTTATAAATCCACTGTTTTTTAACCTTTCCCTCAATCCTATATGAATTGTAAAAAAAGCATCAAAGTTTTACATAAATTAAAATTTTGTTCAGAGTAAAGTTGGGTAATGTTTTTTTAATTAATATAATTACTATTTGGATCCTTTTAGCTTAAATTACAAATAATCATTAACAGGTGGCAAATTCTCAACAAAAAATCTAAACCTTTCTATCTTTACAAAACGAACTTCAAACATAAGACAGAAAGATTAAATTCACACTATTCTAAAACATGAATGTGATGAATTTATACACAATGAGCTATAGTGCACAATGTAAATGTTCTTTCATGTCATACATTTACACTCCATAGATTACATTTGTACAGTATATTTTCCTAAAAGAAAACCTAGACGACTTCGTTCCTGGGAGTTCTATTAAATACATCTGTTTCATGTAAAATATGAATTCTAAAAGATGTCTGTACATATTTGTACTGTGAAAAAAAGGCTTATGAAATAAAAAGTATACATTCGACAAAATTTAAAGTTCTGGGATCAAGCCCTGCCAAAACAATAATCGAAATTCATTAGTTTTTATAAATACGAAAAGGAAGGAAAATCTGTTCTGAAAGAACGTTCTGAAAATGTAACAGCAAAAGAGAACTTGCTTCACAATAATGATCATAAAATAAAGGGAAAATGATTCAAAAAATCAAAACATACAATTTTCAAACATTTTTGAAAAAAATATGAATTTTGAAGATTTCAGATGCATTTAATTTAGGAAATGCATCTGAATGCCTAACAAATTTTTGTCAAAATGTTTTGGCTAATTGATCACAAAATAATGGGAAAATAATTCAAAAAACAAAACGCAATTTTCAAACATTAAAACATTTTTGAAAAAAAAAGAATTTTAAAGATTTCATATGCATTTAGCAAATCACCCCCTCCAACAAATAAAAATCTTAATGTAAAAAATAATAAATAAACTATAGCTTAAATGTGAAATAAATAAACATTGGCTAAATCAAAATGGTTAGTTATACATAAGGGATAAATATAGTTATCAGTACTTTATATTAAAATAACAAATTTAGAATCAAATGAGAATATAAATAAATGTACAATCAAGACCGGTTTAATTTTTGTTTATGTATGTTCACTTGAATTTATGAACGATACATGAACAAGTATTAAATGTGTTATCAAACCTAAGCATTGAATATTTATGAATTACATTTTATGGACAACCATTGCAAAAAGGGTAGGATCATCTGTACATCAGCAACAGGAATTGGAACATACCCGTAGACATCAGGTTTCGACCACATTTCTTTGAGATAATAGCAGGGCATTGGGGTTGCATGAAACAATATTCTGTATCAATGAAAACTAAGATAATATTTTTTACGGAAACATATTCTTAAGAGACAAAACCTATTAAAAAATTTAGGTAGACATAGAGTGGACTACTTTGCACACAAGTACCTTGACTATTTCTCCATAAAATAATCTTAGGCAGCAAGTTTCGGTCTTTCAAACTTTGACATGAGGAGAAATTTTCCTCGCTCCATGTGAACAAATTTTGTCTTAAAACCAACATAGCTCTCATGGTCTACATTTAATTTGAGATTATAAGTCATGAAAAACAATTTATAATTAATCAATATTAATGTGCATTTAAAGTTTTCATTCAAGACAGGACAAAATTGACATTTTTATTACACTTAATTTGTTATTATAGGTCATGTAAAATAAATAATTGACCAATATTAATGTGCATGTTTTTATTAAAATCAGGACAAACTTGACATTTTTATTTACTCACACTTCTTAATTTGTGATTATAGGTCATGAAAAATATATTATAATTGATCAATATTAATGTGTGTATAAAGTTTTGGCAAGCTGTTGTGAGTGCAACTTTGTTTACCAAAAAGTACTTCAAGGTGGAGTTGGGTTATGCTGCTATATATACTATTGTATCGTAAGTTAATTTTTGAAGTGGTAGCTAGGTTTGCCACAATACTCCACTCCAGAATTTAGCGGTAGCTGAATTTGATAGATGCCACCACTATAGTTGAGTGATTGCCAATTTGCGTGGGACCTGTCTTAAACTAAAATCCGTTCCTATGTGACAATGGAATGTCCTATACCAGATCCATGTAAGCATATTATTGCAGGTGTCCAGTGACAAAAGGTCATATTGTGTATGTTCAATTCATAAATATTCAGTTTATAGGTTCAAATTATACTTTTAAATAAATTTTGATACAATAAACTACAATTGACTAAACATTGTAAAATATTGACTGGCATGCGAAAATTGAGGAACAGTAAGGTTTTCAGCTATTTAGCAGTGAAGAGACTTGGATGTGGAAAAATGATACGAAAGGTACGAACCAAAGAGTCAAAGCAAAATGATAATAACAGAAGCAAACAATTAAAAAAACCTTTGAACTGAAGTGCTGGTACTGACGGGGTTTTATGAAACAGAAGGTAACTGAAAACTTAAAGGTCTGTAGTCCACAGTATGGAAGGTTGGTTGCATTGTTTTATGGCCAAACTTGATCGAGCTGAGCCAAACAAAAGACAGACAATGTCAAGTGATGGACAAACATACGATGAAAGTTTTACTGATACGCAAGAGAGAAATAAACCCAGGCAGGAATCGAACCTGCACCACCTATAACTCACAAATTGCTAGCATAGTAGACAAACAACAATATGGAAGGTTGATTTGGGTTTAATGGTGCAAGATCCAAAAGTGCACAAGCTGCGCCAAACACAAGACAGAATATAGCCCAATAAAAGCATTGAACATTTAAAAATGAAGTTTAAGACGAAGATAAAAGGTAAATTTAAAACATGTAAAATGTGTAGATGAGAATAAAAATATTTAAAGTCAGATAATAAAAACAAAATAATCTGAAGCATAACTAATGAGACTGAAGAATTTAATTTACGTATGTACAAAATAAAAATGCATAAATTTTTGAAAGTATGAAATTTAAATAGCCGAAGATGGACAATCAGACAAGTCAGAAGCGCTACACCATTAGCACGATTGTATTTTAAATTATCTCTTCTTACGATATATCTTCCCATTTTTATGCATACTCTGGTGTCAAAAAAAGTTTCCTGCAGACCAAGACACAGGATTGCCAACAATCAATCAGTCTTCACATTCTCAACATGGTTACGGCAGCCTTTGCAATTTCAAAATATTATTTTAACCATAATGATAATCTTTCAGATTTTTTGCGTTTGTGCCTACTCTTTTTATTTTTGTCTATTTGCATTTTCTCATCAGATGAGTCATAAAAAGAATAGGTCTCCCAGTATTTTTCATCGATTCTATTACATTTTGTAGCATCTAATTTCATTTGTGATTTTGTTTTAGAAGTGTTTAAGATCAGGACCAGATGGTTTGGGAAAACAATATGTAAGGAAACTCGCTGAATGTTTGTCAGGATCGAACTCGGAAATTAGAAAATTGCTAAACTTCTGTTTTTATTGTTTATTTGCTATGACATCTCGATTCCAAAATGTGAACATGCACCAGCTTTCCACTGAATATTGTCAGTTAGACAAATCTCTAGAGGATCTAGCTGAATTTTAAGGTTGTAACCTATAAAACTAGAATTATTCCTCAAGTTTTGCATGCCAGTGTATATTGAGTTCATTTTTATCACATAATTCAGAATCTTCCCCATTTTCATTTTAGAATGCAAGTAAAAACTGGGATTTGATTTGTATCTCAGTCAGAAATGGATTATGAATACAAATCTATATAAATTGCTAGATTAAAAAAATTCTTTTGAGAAGAAAAATATCGATCAAACCTTGTTAGCATGTCATCCGATTTATAATGCACCATTCACTTTTAGATAACCAGGATTCACAAGTCACTAAATTCATCAAGTGTTCTTTTAATAAGGTCAGGTTATAGTCTAGTGATTAAGCAACAAACTTAACCTAAAACGTAAATTCCCAACCAATCACTAATGCAGATAGATCTGTTCAGTTACTATTAGCATAATCAAGTCACAATTTTGATTATTTCTACTTATTCTTTCAGTTAACTTCATTTAATCAGCTAAAATGAGTCTAAGTATTTGTTCATTGAATAAGAGCTTTTAGTTTTTAAATGTTAAGACTGAAAGAAATAACAAAATATGGATAAAATCAGTGGTTCCCGAAGTTTTCAGCAAACAGATCTCTGAAAATTAAAAAATTTCATGGACCTTTGAGATTATGAAATTAAATAGGGCATGTATAGATGTCATTGAAAGAATTCTAGTGAAGATTCTATTGATCAAGATCAAAACTGGTTAGAATTTACAGAGGGTAAAATAGTAGCATAAATTTAAAAAAAAAAACAGTAGCTAGTCTTCTCTTAAACCTATTTTAGTAACTCAGACTCAAAATGAATCTGCTAAAACACAAAATGTGGTGATTCAGACTTTGAAAATCTCGCCAATAAATTTAAATTGGAGAATTAAAAACTAAATATTTTCTTAAGACTTTTTCATGACAATCGAGCTACCAGATTGCTATGGTTTTCTATCGTGGTTGCCAAAACTTGGCGACCTTTGAAAAATTCTTTTGAAAGAAAAATCCTGAAAATATTTTTCCATCCTCTATTAGTTAAAAATGAGGACGAAATTTTCGTCGAATTTTAGTGAATTAAAAGAAAGCTCGCTAAAACCTTCGAAAAGTTGCCAAAATCTTTTAAATGAGTACCTTTAAAGACAATTTTGCTTAAAAAGATATCCTAGTTGCCAAAATAGTAGCAGTCACTTGTGGTAGTAGTCCTGAGAATGAAAAATTTTTTTACGAGTTCTCTATTTCGGTTAGTAAAATATTGAAACCAGGTGTTCCTGGACCATACTTTGGGAACCACTGGATAAACCGATACGAAATTACTTTGAATCTTTCAGGATCTGATGAATTTGTGTAGAACATAGCACCATTCAGGAAATAATGTCATTTTGATGCTATTCCAAAGTGGACATGGTATCGAGGTTCGATTGATTAAAACTTCACAAATAATGAATGTGGATTTCTAGTTTTGCAGGTTGCTTGTGGAATTTAGAAAAAGGCAGTACTCCAAATGCAAACTTGAAATAAAAACTTTTGGATACTACTTCCCATCACGAAACTGAAACTTCAAATACTTGTAATCTCTCGAACCGAATGTACTCGATAACATATTTGAGGTTTCAAAAATATAATTGTTCCTAATCTCCATACCTTTCAAAGTTCAACATTTCCCTTATATTCCCCTGTGCGATAAGGTACTGTACAAATGGTATGATGATGAAACAATTACATGAAAGGAGGGAATATAACGTCTTCCACAAGTCCAAACGAAACACTAAAAAGTGGGTTTGTTTCCGTCACTCCCCGAACGTAAACCCTTTCGAGTTTCCAACACAGCATGCCAACAACGATTGCACTGGTAGGAAAGGAGCGACAGGTCTCTGGTTAGAGTCCCCACCTCAAAATGAGGCCATCCTTTCTCTCATACAAGTTCGAAAGAGGAATTTGATTGAAAAATAACTTGAGCAATGTTTTCCGAATCTTTTATGTTAGGGACTTTAACATAAACATTTGGCACTGGATGATTAGGTTGGGGTTCGTTCTCCAGTAAATCTTCAGAGAAGTCCTTGCCAGCTGGCACATCATTCAGCTGCTCAATGCCGTTCTCCCCTGCTTGATCGCAACTTTCCTGCTCTGCGCAGTTCAGTTCGGTTTGATCGATGCCGCTGACATTGCCGCCCGTGAAGAGGGTGCTGTTTTCGGCTGCATCGGGCTTCGAAGCGGGCAGGACCAGTTCAGGTAGGCAGCCATTGTCCAAACACCTCAGCAGCTCATCCACATTGGAGCAGGCCTTCCTGAAAGCATAGTTCTCGAGTTTGGCATTGGGCTTCGGCAACTCAAAATCCGAAACAGCTTCCGGCATTGCATTCTCGTCACAGACTGGTGCCGTTTCGAATCCGTATCCTCCCGTCAGAGCCTTGTTGATAAAGTCATCCGTGAATTGCACTCTCGTAGGATCCGGCACATCCTCTTCTTCAGAACTTTGGCCATTGGGATGAGCTTTGTGACTAGGACTTAACGCTCTCATCGGGTTTTGTAGAAAGTCTGTGGATTCTGAAGGGGAGAAGCACAGTTCGGGATAAGCAACATATTCAGATGGTGCAGGAGAGTCGTTGGCAGTGGGTAGGCTGAGATACATGTCATCCCCCTCCGAATTCCATCCTTTACCGTCCGATGGCAGGCTGCAATACGGATTGTCTAGACGTGCAGGTTTCTGTCCACACTCCACAGACTTCACTTTGTTGTCCGGGAAACCGAAGCGATTATCATGGTTGAGATTCCCGAATCCAGAAGCCAGATTGGCGTCTGGAGGACTGTTGATTGCACAATTGATGGAATCCACCTCCACTACGCCAAACTTCGAATAAGCATCAGAAGCGTATTCCGGTGCGATGGCTCTTCCGTTCAGCAAGGCTTCTTCTTTCTTCTTGAAAGACGGGCTGTAGATGTAGGGGAAGCCGCCCGACGTTGCAGCAGGGAACACTTGCTGGTCACGAGGGCCGAACTGTTGGCAGTTCTTCAAAGGCCTGTAGACGATCCCAAATTTGCAATATCCTGCGAGAGGCTGTGACAAGTTGATGCCGTTGCTGGCACTCCTGGCAAGGCCGAATTTCGAGTACGGCTGCATGACGGGATTGACCAAAGGCTCGGTGCCATCGCCCACATCGAAGTCTGCCACAGACGGCTCGCTGTTGGACAGAGAGAGGCAATCCACCAGATTCTGTTCCCTGCGCTGCACATACGGTGGCATGTTGGACACTCCCGGAAGAGCAAACATGCTGTAGGCATTCATGTGCACATCATTCGGCCTCTTGACATACCACATGTTCTTGCCGGTAAGGTTTGGGTTGGGGGCAACACGGGCAGAACCTTCTTTCTCCAGACCTGAATCTTTGCTGGTCAGTGGGTTGATTTCGTTCACGATATCCAACCCGGGCTTGAAGGCTCGAGGGGTGGTGTTGGCGGACCCAGAATCAGAGCAGAAGCTGTCAGGAGAGGGTGGAGATTCAATTTCGGTACCCGAGTCGATGGAATTGTGCGTTTTCGTGGTGTTGGCTGACGAAACGCTGTCGTGGCCCTTGCCTGAGAAGTTGCTTTCACCACTGAGATTTCGGCCAGTCGTGCCACGCTTGGAAAGCTAAGAATTAAAGAATCAGATAAGATACACTAGAATAAATCGATAATTAATACAAAAACATGTTTTGTATTTGATAGTGTTCATAAGTAGTAAGATCCAAAAGATTCCAGCCCAAGGGTATTAAAAAGTAATAGAATAAAGCAATTATTTTTCAATGATACTCTAGTACTATTGATGATAGAGTTGAAAAATATTTGGTCAAGCTTCGCCAAACACGGGATATAGTCGAGTAAAGTGTTGTGGGAGGGAAAAAGAGGGATTGGGTTACAGAGTAGTGGGATGATTAAATAGTAAAGTTGGTTGGTTTTGGGTTTTAAGGCGCAAGGGCCATTTCGCCAAACACAAGACAGACAATGTCATGTAATTGTGAAAAGAAAGGATAGAAGAATCTTGACCAACACTAGCCTAAAGCAGGAAGACCAATTGTCCAAGTGTGTTAATGCAACAAACTTGAATGCTTCAAGATTATTTTTTTCAAAAATAAGCCATCTTATTTCTATAGCGACAGATTGAGACTCTGTGTCTAGAGCAATTCTTGTAAAAGACAAGCAGTACTTCATTTCACTTTTTCATGCAACATTGTCATTTGATCACATATTAATACAAGGAACACAATTTCAACCCAAAAAAGCTTGGGAAACTGTTCTAAGACACTGAATCTCAAGAAATAAGATTCCATTCGATAACAGAAGTCAGACAAAAATGTTAGTTGGCAACCATAAGATAAAAGCTATTGTAACAAAAAATCAGCCATATTCCCTTCATTTAATTCGATGCAATAATAAGACAAATGAAATCTTACCACTTCCGTATTCTTTATATCATTTTGTGACGCGGGTGAGAAAAACCTTTCATATCCTCTTTCATAGGGAATTACAGAGTCATGGTTGTTTTGAAGACCATTCTTAAACTTGTCGTAGGTGTTTAAAGGATACTGCAGGGAAAAAAATTCATTCCAATTATTGAAATGTCATCAAATCATAACCCAATTATCACTAGATTGGGCAGAATTGAGTGTTTTTAATGATCTGATTGGGATAAAATGCAATACGAAAATATTTGTTCAGAAACATCAAGTTTTCAAAAAACTGAAGAGTATGCGATTAATTTTTTTAATACCTTAATTCTGGCAAAATAGAGCAATGAGAAAGATCTTAAAAGTTACCCTTTTTAAATTTCAATAAATCATATTAATGTAGCAGTGGTGCAATGCAATGGGCTATTGGCAACAGTCCGGGACCCATCCCGAAGGGAAAGATCCGAGGACACCTCGTCATTTTGAACCAGGTCAACACCTAAGTAGGCATCCTACTCTCCAAATTTCCAGACCACACCTTGAGAACATACACCAGCCCCCACATACAAGAATTTTCTTACTTATCCCATTTAGGTCTAGTCTGAAACGCATCAGGTCCTAAAGACTGTTAACCTCGAGTTCATTGAGTCAGTAACAGGCATTTCAAGAAATCCTCTTAGAAACCTTGACAGTAGGTTCGTATTTTAATTAACGTCGCACTGGAGCTACACAACGGACTATTGGCGACAATCTGAGATCAAATCCAAAGGGAAAGATCCGAGAACAATACCACATTATTTTGAATCACGGCAACTCTGATGGAGGAAAGAAATTGGTCAGGTGAAACAGAATAGCTGTACACTTGGTGCAAATTGAACAATCTTTTCTCTCAGACTTCTCAATATTTTTAAATAAAATTATCTTCTATGTTTTCTTAGTGACAGTAATGAAGACAGGTATCTTGTGCAGACTATAAGTATTGGAGCTTTGTTTAATAAATAATTATGAAAATTTAATTTTCAAGTATTTTAAACAATTTATTCATCAAGTAAAACCATGTATTGTAAACTTTCAACAAAAAGTTTCAACCTTAGAAAACATTGAAAAGCTAGGATGGGGTCAATTCTGACATTGTCAGCGGCTTTAGGTAATCAAAATTTCTATTGCTTCTAAAGAGAATTTATAAAATTTTTAAATTGTCAAAAAATAATTTCACATTCTGTGTTGACTGAAGGAAATGTCTTCACAACAGAAATCAATTTCTGATTTTTCATAAACATTTTCATGAACACATTTTAATAGATCCAAAGCTTGATCTTAAAAAGATAAAATATAAACAACATTAGACACTTACATCTAGTGCAGATTCAAGCCCCTGTGGTAACTGAACTTTAGTACGCTTTGCAGCCATAATGTTGTATTTCGCCCTAAAAATAAAATTCCATGAAAATTTCAAAAACATCTTGACAAATATTTTGAGAAATTTCCTCCCTACTGAATACAACAATGAAATCCATTTTCACACAAATTTATCTTGATGCCCCGAATTCAGTACATAGAAACGAACTGTTAACACATTTTTACGATTTGGGATATCCTGAATAAAATATATAAATTTTAAGGTACCTTAAAATATCTAATATGAGGTTTAAGACCTATAAAATCTTAAAACGGTAGTACCTAAAAAATTTTAATGACTTTTGAAACCTACGAACCTTTGAGATATTTTGATTTCAAATGCATTGAGTACGATTTGATTCACGATTAAATGGGGCAAAATATGATTTCGAACAGCAAAATGTAGTTTTGTGAAAGCACGCATAAAACTATATTTTAAGGATCGAAGACGTCTAATGCAAAAACCTGTTTGAGGGTAGCAAAATGTGTTGATTTGGGAGTTTCTCTGCATTTGATTGCAAGTGAATACATAAAATAAAATTTTGCACCCTTTAAATTAAACATGGTAAAAAGGAATTTAACTTTTTGCCATTTCAGAGGAACAGTGTTGGAGAATTCAAATCTGTCTTCTGCCAATTCTACAGGTTTGACCCAAATTTTTACTTACTTAAAAAAGCCCCACTGATATTTGTCAAATTTTGCACATACCAAAACAAATAAATTACTATCTAAAAATATGGAACCAATTTTTTTGATGTAGCACTGGAGCAATGCAACAGGCTACTGGCGACAGTAGTATTTCTTTAGTAACTCATGACTTAACTAAAGAATCTTTAGAATGGTGAATGATCCCTACATAAACACAATAGTAATAATCTACTAAAATTGAAATAAGTAGGTAGTTAATCATCATGGCACTGGAGCAATGTGCACCAGCCCCATGTACTTTGGCTGGACACTTTTGAATGCGCAACCCTGTTTGCTAATACGTTGCTCTTCTAACTGGGTTACCGCGTCCCTAGGTAGGCATTTCAATTAACGTCACACTGGAGCAACGCAACAGGCTATTGGTGACAGTCCGGGATCAATCCCAAAGGCAAAGACCGAGAACACCACGTAATTGGAACCAGTCAGATGACGAGGCAACAAACACCTGAGGTGGCAACCCTCTCCAAACTAATGCGGCTCTAAAAAATCGACGTCATCTACACAAAATAAAAAGGTACAGAATAGTTCTCACCATCTAACACCCAAGAATATACCAATGACAGCAATGAGAAGTATGAGTGCTATGGCTACAGCTAGACCCAAATAGAGCAACAGAGAGCCACCTGTAAAAGGGAGAAAGAATTTATTTCACATAAATAAACTTAGATTCTTCAGCATATTACAAATTAGCTTTAGGACATTCACGCATAGGACAACATGCTTTACACAATGTAAAATTCAAGTAAGTAGTTAATTAACGTTGCACTGGAGAAGATCTGGGGATAAAACCGAGGACATCTCGTCATTTGGAATCAGTCAGATGACGAGGTCCACACCTGAACTGGCATCCCAATCTCCCACTATGCCAAAGCAAGGACATTTGAGGCCATGACAGATTGAAAGTGCACCAGCCCCCCACGTACACAATGGTCTTTGGTTGGGTCAAGTTTCGAACTTGCAACAATCTGGTTGCTAATCCACTACTCTTCCAACAGGGCTACTGCAGCAGGAACTCGGAATGGAAAGTCAATAAAATTTAACAAATTAATTTAATGATGTTGGTCTCGGGAAACTACAAGATTTCATTAGTCCTGATTGATAACTAATTGAAACATAATTTTATATTTGCCATTTGCCATGGACATAAGTGTACTTAATACCCTTTATAATAATGCCATCAATAGTACTCGAGCAAGTTTAAAGTATGAATTTAAAAAATTTAGGAAGGTATTTATGATGAATGAGTTGGTTCGTTTGGGTTTTATGGCACAAGATCCAAAAATGGATAACCTGCACCGAATGCAAGACAAGTTAAGCTTGAATAAAAATAAGTTTTGCAGTATAATCACCAGAACCACATTAAAAGCATGGGGTCATTCCATGTCAAATCAGCACATTTCCAACTTGACCTTTTCCAATTTCAATGAAATTTAGTATACATGTAACCTCATATCAGAAATGAAATTGTGTGCAATGAGATGGAATTCAAAAAATAATTTAGATATGCATGTCATTGAAAACTTGAAAGGGCAAAACGACACATAACAGATTTAGCGTGCACCAGCCCCAAGTACACATCTCTCTGGTTGGATTTGAATTCACTTATGTTAGAAAGCTGAACTTGGGCTTGAACTTCACTCATAAAATGATCTAATGGATATGCTACAACCATGACATTTTATAAAGAAAAAGATTTAAAGATTTAATTGGATTTATAAAAAATAAATTAAATTTTTTTTGATATATTAAAATAAATTCCTATAAATTCTCAACATCTGCTATAAATTTGGTGTTTGAACTCTTTCTAGATTAAATGATACATATCCTAGTTTGTTAGCCAAATCTTTGTTTATTCAGCCAGAACCATAAAATATTAATAGCTAAAAATCTAGTTAAGAGTTCCAATTCCAAATTTACAACAGATGTTGAGCATCATAGGCCTAATGTTTTTTAAAAATTTTTAAATGTAGGTTTTTTAAATCCAAAGTCAAAAAATGCATGGCTTGACTTTGAAACTTTTTTCTATAAAGTCATAGTAATATCATATTAATTAGAAGATTATTTTACAGGCATTCAATTCCAACTTAGCTTTCTAACATATAAGTGGAATTTGAATTACCTAATGCGACCCAAATTTTGTCATTTTCCCAAGTTTTCAATTAATATTTTTAAATGTTTGTGTTTTTAACTTAAAACTTATGAGTACAGGTAGCCCTCCTAAAAATGGTTTCGCTCTAACACGATAGGATAAATTGTGGGAACCCTCTTATAGCACTGCAACCTATAACATGGTTTTGCTCTAACACGATAAGAAAATTGTGAAAACTTTGTACAACACTGTATTTCTAAGGTACTGGATAACATGATTTTTGTTTAACATTTGTATAATGACGGGAAGGAATAATGAACTATAGTGCCTTTACATGAAAATATATAAATAAATTATAATTTACTAATTTATAACTATTCCGATGTTATAGCGGAAAAGGTCAAGCACAGTTTACTCGTCATCCGCGACGAGACTTGCCATCTCAGAGATACAGTATTGTGGAAGGTCCTGCCATATCTAAAAGGATAAAGTGCAATGCGACATCGTCGTATTGTATCGATCTATTGTGAAATGCGATCGCAGCCGAGGGCCCGTGAATGGCAGGCCCTTTTTTGTTTCTTTTTATTTCCGAGGAGTATAGACAAAGTGTCTTAAGTGGCTGGTCGGCAGTCTGCGTCGAGCCACGAAATGTTAATGAGTGACTTTCGTCTTTAAGGCTAAATTTTTGGAAAATCAAGTTTCAGTCCCAAGCCATGTCTGATAAAGATTAAAAAAAAACATTTAAGAGGAAATTTATTTCTTTAGAAGTAAAGATACAAATCTTGGATCATCTTTTAAAAGGAGAAAAAGTCTGGACTATTAAGAAAAATGAAAAAGAAATAAGAGGTGCGGTTGCTGCAGGATCTTCGATATCCGCAAAATATGCAGCTCGTCCCTGGGCGCCAATTGAGAAAATGGAAAAGGCACTCAGCATTTGGATTGATGATAGCTATCAAAAAAGAATTCCATTGGATGGTAACATCATTAAGCAAAAAGCACTTAAAATTTACAAATACCTTAAAGAACATGGAGAATCTTCTGTCAACCCAGATTTTGTAGCAAGTAAAGGTTGGGTCAAATAATTCAAAAAGCGCTTTGCAATTCATAATGTAAAAATTCAAGGAGAAACTGTCAGCTGATCATGAAGCTGCCAGGACGTATCCAGAAAAATTCAAAACATTATAGAAGAGCAAGGATACACAGCACATCAAGTTTTCAATGCCAACGAAACTGGGCTTTGGTGGAAAAAAATGCCCAGTAGAAACTTTATATCGAAAAAAGAAAAAAACTGCACCCACATTGAATGTGTCTAAAGATTGTATAACGCAACTTTTGTGCAGTAATGCGTCGGGGACTTTATGACAAAACCCTTGCTAGTTTATACATCTTTAAATCCCTGTGCACTTAAAGGCGTAAATAAAAACACCTTACCTGTATATTGGAAAGCAAATCCAATATAGCTTGGGTGACTGGAAATTTATTTAACCCTCTGCATACGACGCGGCAGAATATCGTTTCCTTCTTTGGTTACGGCAGCCGGCCCAAACAGCTTTACAAGCAAATTACTGAAACTGGCCGAAAAAGCCCTTTACAGTGCTTTTCCCAGGAGGAGAGGGAATGCGCATCTTCTCATTATCACCTAATGTGCTGGTTTCTTT
Source organism: Meta bourneti (assembly GCA_933210815.1). Classification (NCBI taxonomy): domain Eukaryota; kingdom Metazoa; phylum Arthropoda; class Arachnida; order Araneae; family Tetragnathidae; genus Meta; species Meta bourneti. The sequence goes on from OW119930.1 coordinate 13,969,042, forward strand.
TGTCAGGTGGTGGGTATGCCTAGAAGGGACAGGATCTTCCCGGGTATATTGAAAGGCATCTGTGATTTCAGTTCATATGGTCAATATCACTCGAAGGACCCATAAGTTGTCTTTGGTGTCGTTTTTATGAGCACAGATCGTGATAAAAAAAGGTTTCTTACGAGTATTCTTTTTACGCTAACATACCTCTCTTGTACCATGAAGGTACCATTTCAAGACTACTTTCTTTAGTTTACTGTATAAAAATCTTTACGCGTGATGCCTCGTCCGAAAAAATCTTTAACACAGGCAGAAATTAATGTCATTCTGTTTGAAGATACCGATGAATCGGATTTTGTTGAATCAGATGAAGATGGATATTCAAATACTGCAGATGAAGAAATTGCTGATTTGGATACCAGTATTTGCCAAGAGAATAGTAGAAGAGAAGATGGTGATAATGCTGCCGAAGGTAATGAGGATTCCTTACTTAACTTTATTGAGTGGACAGAGGAAGTAAAAAATGAAAAAATTCAACATTCGACTTTTCCTTATGCATCGGGGCCCGTGCATGATTTGCCAACTGGCTCCTCTGCACTGGATTACTTGAAAGAATTGATTCCTGATCAAGTAATTCAAGTGTCTAAGGGTAATACTAACAAATATGCATCTCGTTGTGCTCGAGTCAAAGAGTCAGAGGATTCACGATGGCAGCCGATTTCAAACATTGCTGAAGTTTGGAATTTTATTGGAGTTTTGTTTGTAATGAGCATTAACCATTTACCTAGGCTAACCGATTACTGGTCCCAAAATCCCATATTGGGGAATAGGATAGTTAAACAACTGATGCCTAGGGACCGATTTTTTAAAATTTTACATTATCTGCATGTCTCAAACAAAGAGATGGAAGTGACTCACGAACATCTGGAATACTCGTATGTTCAGAAGGTAGAACCATTTTCTCCTTGCTAAAAACAAATTGTTTGAAGCATTTTAATGCAGACAAGGAAGTCTGCATTGACGAGGCAATTCTACAGTTCAAAGGTAGAGTTGGCATTGTCCAGTACATGCCTTTGAAGCCTGTGAAACGGGGCTTGAAAATGTGGCTTCTTTGCTCGTCAAATTCCGGATGTCCTAAATTTTGAATTATACGCAGGAAAGAAAAGCACCATCCAAAAATCTGGAAGCGGACTTGGTTTTGATGTTGTGAGTCATTTGGCGAAAAGTCTACAAAAAAAGGGACATGAAATTTATTTCGATAGGTTTTTTACAGGTATTCCACTCATGCTGGAATTATTGAAAATGGGGCAATACAGTTGTGGTACTTTAAACACAAATAGGAAGTACTTACCAGATGTCAAAGCTGTAAAACTTACAGAGGAAAATAACAAAGTTTTGTAAATGCAAAAATAATTATAATCTTTTATGCACGGCTTGGAAAGACAAAAAAAAACATATTCATGTTATCAACAAATACAAAAAATGAAACGGGACTAATTCAAAAAAGACAAGGTTCAGTAAAAAGAGACGTTGTCTGTCCACTCTCCTTCATGAAATACAATAAGTATATGGGCGGAGTTGATTTGGCAGATCAAAGAAGGAAATATTATTCCAATTCGAGGAAATCTTCGAAGTGGTGGAAATGCTTGTTCTCCTTTCTTCTAGACACAGCTGTAAACAATGCTTACATTTTACAGCTATTAACGAACAGGCCTGCTCCAAAAAAATATAAATCACTATGACTTCAAACTAGAGTTGATCTCTGACATTCATCAAAAGTATTCTAATAAGAGAGTTAGTATTTCGCACCCATCAACCTCTAAGCACAATCACAAAAGAAGGAACATCGATGGTCGGAAACGAACATGTGTAAAATGCAGAGAAAATGGCGTAAAAACATCGACTCATCGTAGAGTGGAAAATTCATGGGAGTGTGAGTTATGTCACATTTGTCTTTGCAAAACTTGCTTCGAAGGGTAAATATAAATAATTATCTGCCCCTTTCCCTATATAATTCTAAGTAGGTAAAAAAAATTAAAGGAAATATGCCTCCCGGGGAATCAGTCTTGCTGATTGCAAAAGGGGTAATGCATCAATGAACCATACCTCCAAGGTGATGTGGAAATTGGTTTGATACAAATGCTATATTACTGATGCGTCTTTCTACTGATCCGTCTATAAAATTCTCATAAATTTTAGATGATATTGCAAGAATTGTATTATAGCCCTTAGCTTTCTAAACTCCAGCTAACCGAATCCAAGTTCTATTTTTTTGTATGGCATTAGAAATTAATTTCTTATGGCTTTATTCACATATACAAACTTAGAATAATATAAATATTCATTATTTTTAAAGTAAAAAGTATATTCTTCATTTTGAAATTAATCTCAGAAATGAAAATATGATAAACTGCATTAAACATGATAAAAAAGAAACATTTCTTTGATTACTCTTCCAAAGTGGAAAGAATAAGAAAAATGTTAAAAAATAAATTTCACCTAAAAATAAAATGGTTGTTAATAGGTTGAAAAGTTTCCTGATATACACCTTATCTGTCCAATCGATGTCATACTGTATAAAAGGTTCTTCAAGTTCAGGAAAGACCATTAAAATCCTACAAATTTTAAGTTTATATGATTACTGTTTATAAAGTGCTCGCAAAGGTTTGAGGGTGCAAACCTAATTTTAATAAAATCGGTAAAATCTTTGTTTTTATTTTTAATTTGAAAAAAAGCAATATAAACATATACATATATGTATGCTTTAATTTCCATCTATCAACAAGTTAAATTCATAATATAGCAAATATAATTACCTTTCTATACCTTTATGCCCCTAAAATTAGAGCCCTTTCAGTCAATAAATTATTACTGTTAATTTTTAATTTATTCATGTTGTAAGATTTTTAAATTTCCAATTTTATATTGCAATATGCTATTGACTATTTTTCTATTGATATCTGATTTCTGGATATTGTATTACCTAAAGGAATCTTATAAAAAACTGCAAAGAAATTCTGTTATGTCTTAAGTATATTACGAAATAATCTACTGATTTCACAATTCACTCCAGGACAAGAAATGCTTTTTTTGCGTGTTCTAAACTAATCTTGATTTTTTAAGTGTATCACTTTTCATTTACTCAACCTTTCACAGACTCTAGATACTCGAGGATAAACGAATTACGAGGCTCCCCGTCGATAACCCTGACATCTTTGTCGACGGGGAGAATAGGCTATTCACGCGCGGGTCTCTTTATTGAAAAGAAAAGAGGGGACGGAAATCGAAATGAGCTTCAACCGTTCCTTCAGGAGTTTGAGATCAGAAAGAATCCGAACCTTTCATAACAAGAGGACTGGAAACTTTTGGGCGGTTCGGCAGCTCCACGTATCCAGAGGGTTAAAGATCGGTTTTTAAATTGTTTTGTGCCAAACGTTGAAAATTATTTAAAATGGAAAAATTTGAGCCTCAAGGCGCTATTACTATTAGATAATGCTCCATGTCACCCACAAGATTTGAGTCATCCCAATGTCAAAATAGCGTTCCTACCACCTAACACTACTTCGTTGCTCCAACCATTGGATCAAGGTATTATTTATACCTTTAAACTTATTACATAAGAGCATTACAGTGGATTTTAGACGTAACCAATTCGAAATCAATTAATGTAATGGAAGCAATTTTCAATTAAGCACTGCATCGACATATCTTTGTCGCAGAAAGAACTAAAAATATCAACGTTAAATGCATGTTGGAAGGAGATAAAGCCATCTTCAGTTCAAATAGAAATCGTGCTTGGATAGTCAGAAAATGAAATTGGTGTCATATTAGAACTTGCTAAATCCATCGGAGGCAAGGCTTTGTGGATATGGCTATTGAGGACATTCAAGACTTATTAGCAGAAGTTGACAAAGCGGATTTGATGGAAATGGCATCTGAAGTTGGAAACCAAATTGATTCTGAGGACAATAGCACTGATGAAGATTGTGAGGTTAATTTAACATTAAAAAAATTAGAAGGCCTAAGCATAGCTGAAAATCTTGAATAATTTTTCTTGAATGCAGACCCTTCCGTTGAAAGAAGCCGACAAATTCAAAAGGGAGCTGCAAAATTGTCTATCTTCATACCATGAAATCTACAAGGACCTTATAAGAACCAGCAAACAAACCAAAATTACAGATTTTTTAAAGAGGATAGAAGATGCAAAAAATCTAAACGAAGATTCAAAAAGTGAAGGTGATATCGTTCAACCAAAAAAACGTTCTCGTTTGATTGTACTGAGTAGTGATGAGGAAGAAATTTATTAAATTAGGTTACATTAAATGAAAATATATATTTTTTTTTCGTTGTGTTATATACATACATTTATATTTTTAATAAAAATTAAGTTACTTTGGAATTTTTAAAAATTTTTTTTGTTTTTGATAGGTTTTCGGAACGTAACCCCCTTTTTGCACTGGCTCTGGGTCTCATATAACATGGTTTCACGCAACACAGCATTTTCTAGGAACCTATCTACTGTGTTATAGGAGGGTTACCTGTATTCAGATCAGCATGAATTCAGTTTTTCCAAAGTAGGTTTTTAAAACATTAAATATTTAATTTTTTACATCTAATTTCTTTTAATTTTTGAGAAAACATTCGGCTGTTTCATAAAATGATAGAACCTAGTTTAAATAAAACCTTTCATTTGACACCCAAAACATCCTTGTAAAATAGATATATCGCAGGAAAATAAAAGCAGATTGTTGCAAAAGTTTAAAAAATACACGTAAATTCAAATTTTCAATGTTACTTTTAAATGAAGCAAATGATTGTTTAAAAACTCTTATTTTTAGTTTAAGACCAAAAGTACCTTCTCGCCAATGTTTGTTGAAATTGGAGATTCAAGATAGTTGTGAAAGATTGAGTGCTGTTTGAATTGACATAAAATGATAAAACATAAGCAAAAAATATGAGGACAAGATAAAAATTTCAAAAGTATGAAAAAGGTAAATACATACCTGCCGACATTTAAATTTTGGACACAGTACCATTTTTACAAGATCATGACATGCAAGACACGTGAAATGCACAATGCAAGAGGGATTTTCAGTGCTAAGAAACAAACCAGTCTGTCTATGAAGACTTTTCTGTTCAAATGCTCTCGCATGATGCATATCGGGATACCTTAAAATGCAGCTTATTGCTGTTTGGGCATTGATCTAATTGGTGTGAACCAATCAATGATCATAAATTAATTCAGAATTTATTCCTTTGAATTTTTATTGGGGAAATTCTGAAATCCTATTTGAAATAAAATCCAACTGACATCAGTTTAGGAAACATGTATCATAGAAAAACACAACTGACACCTTCATTTAGATTGACAGAAAAGGCCTCTCATAGTACAGATTGTGTCCCAGCAGGTAGGTAGGCAATTAATATCGCATTGGAGCAACACCACAGGCTATTGGCAGAAGTTCGGGATAAAAACATGAAATGAAAGATCTGAGAACACCACCATATAATCTTAAGCCAGTCAGATGAAAAGATCAAAACCTGAACTGGCACCCCACACTACGGCAACATGAGGACATTTGAGGCTATGACAGATTAATGCACACCAACCCTGCATACAAAACGATCTTGGGTTGGACTGAATTTCGAACTCGTAACCCTCCTGTTGCTAATCTGTTCCGCTTCCAATTGGACTACCACAACCCTATCCCAGTAGAAACCATAGTACTGTAGGCGCTCTTTAATCCGGCATGTTCGGGACTATGGCCATGAGGGATTACAGAATGTCAATATAGTTTTAACGAGAATACCAAAGAAAAATGAATACAGTACAATGATATTTAAAACAAGTTGTAATAAACTGCTCTATGACAAGAAAAAATACACATGTTATTGTTTTGTGTTACATGTTATTGTTTTAAATAATCTGCTGTCACGTTGCATTAGCGATTCGGATCTCTTCTTCAAAAAATCATTACGTATTATACACAAATTTATGAGTTCTGCAGAGTTATAGCTTTTGTTGGATTCGCAAATTTTATAAATGTATTTAATGCATCAGAAGTCTGTTTCCACGAGACTTTAGCTTCATCTGCCATGACTCCTTCATCCAATTCCACCTGAACAGGCTTCTTGTGGGTTCACAACACTTTGTATCTGTTCGTCACTCAGTTCTTCGACCACTGGTATACTTTTGTCGATTTCAATCCAGTCGATAACTTTCTCACAGGGTGCATCTGTGAAAGGGTTGTTTGGCACAGTTTCTACGAAATCTTCCACCATATTTTGACCATTACTGGTAAAGTTTGGATCTTGATCTGTATCTTCATCATTAGGCCAAAGCTTGCACCAGCACCGCTGTAGTTACTTCTTTACCTGATTCCACGCTAAGGCAATTGTGAAAATTGCATCTTTGACATTAAACTGTTTTTGGAAGTCTTTTACATCACATCATAGTGGCGCGACTTGGTAGTCGAGGTCAACAAACCCCTGAATCCACCCGAAAAAATCCGAATGTGAGCGGCTCGATCGGTGCCGGATTACAGAATGTACCGAACCGAAGAATACCGGATTAAACAGCGCTGACTGAGTAGGTATATTTGTAAACACAAATGGGATCTCCTTACGAAAACAAATTTATTATTTGCAAATGTCAAGAATAGTATAATCTTTTTTTACTGTATGCCTGTATAACCAAACAATTCAGCCAAAATGCATACATTGTGTGCTCAAACCAAAAGTAGGTATTTAAATAACGTCGCAGCACTGGAGCAACACAATGCGCTATTGGAGACAATCCAGGATCAAACCAGAAGGGAAAGATTCAAGGACAACACCACATAATTTTGAATCACGGTCAGATGCTGAGGTACCACCTGACCTGGCACCCCATTCTCCAAACTTCCACACCACTCCAACATGAGGACATTTGAGGTCATGACAGATTGAACGTGCACCAGCCCCTTTGTACAACACGGTTTTTGATTGAATTCAAACTTGCAACTCCCTCCTGTTACTAATCCGTTACTCTTCCAACAGCTACTGCGGCCCATTGTGAGGAAAGGAGAAAAGATCGTTTGGGTATCGCAAGAGCTACGTGTTTACCAAAGACAGTAAACTCTATGAGAAAAGAACACACGGATCACTATGTTACCACATTGGGGGTTAGGTTTTGTAGTGCAAGGGCCATATTTGTCCATGCTGCACCAAACACAAGACGGACAATATTACGTAATGGAGATATACAAACACAAGGAAACTTAAGGAAACAGTAGAAACACAAGGAAACTTACAGAAATACACCAAAGGAGGAATCGAACCTGCGACTCCTACAACTCGCAGGTTGCTAACACAGGTGGACCATGTATAGGAACACTTGCATTGGGAAAATAGTGGAATTCATAAAATTGAGATTCAACTGCACAAAAAAATTTAAAAACCTCACCTTCAGAACAGATCAATGTCTGTAGGGGGCTGCTGTAATCCCCATAAAATGGTATCCCGTCCTTGATATTAATGGCTCGAACTTTAAACTCGTAGGTGCTGTGGTCAGCGTCCTTTGTTTCACAACTCCGCTCTAGCGACAGGAAGTTCTGACCACTCACGTTGTAGATATGCTCTACTTTGGATTCGTTGCTCGACATCAGGACCTGGAAGTAATCCAAAGGTCCGTTCGGCAACACTGGAGAATCCCAGGAAACGTTGACGTCGGATTCTCTCAGTTCCACACGAGGCAGGTTGACAATCCCAGGTTCTGAGCAGGAAGGGGTTGGTGTTAGACAAGTTGAAGAAACGATACAAAATATCAGATTAGATTCAAGGTCAGAATACTTAATTACAAATAAAATTATCCCCCAAAAAGTTATTTATTGGTCTCAACTTGAGACATTTAATATAACTAGTCCAAACCTACTAATGAACTCCCAGTTAACGGATAATTTTGAAATCCCAGTCCCTTGAAATAGGACAACAGTGAATTCGGGGCTGCCAAAGCACTTGTGAAATAGCATACATTTTTTTAAAGAAAAGTCTCCTTAAACCTTATTTTAGCAGCAATTTTGGTTGCTCAGATAGAGATCTGACCAAAAAATCAAATTTAAAATACAAATATTTTCCCAGTAAGGTTACCATGTCAATCTAGCAAGATTCCAAAGTTTTACTTTATGGTTGGTGCCCAAATTTCAAAATTCGTGTCTCCGAAAATTTTCTCCCTAAAGAAAAATCCGAAAAATATTTTCCTATCTGGTAGTTAAGGGATTAAATTTTTCCTTGACCTTGTGGAATTTTCAAAAATTCAGTTTCAGAACACATTTAAAAATGAAAACTTTTCACGATTCCCCTTGAGGGAAGTTATACTGGATTTTAAGTTTACTCTCACTGCGGAAAGTCCTCCAAACTCGCCCCCTAACCACTTACCGCATGCAAACTCAAAGTCACTAATAATTCTTTATTCCCTCAACTATTGAATGCTGCTTGGCTAGTTTGGTTTCATTTGATAACATAAAATTATTAAACCAAATTTGTAAAATTATTAAACCAAATTTGATGTCCATTTTTTGTAACGCTCAATTTTCCATACTGGTCTAATTTTATAGACGTATTCACATCAAAAGGTTCAAACAATCGGATTCAAACCAATAAATACTGAGATGATCCGATTCTGAAGGCGCACTTCTACACTTATAGTGCTATATGTCGAGTGATTCAATATTTGTTAAAAGATCGAATGTGGATAAAGAGTTTCCTGATCAAATCGCCTTGAAATCGAACCACTATTAGATCAGAACAACTTGGTATTGGTCTAGCATTTCCTTGGTAGGTAAGTAATTAACGTATAACTGGAGCAACACAACGGGCTATTGGCAACGGTCCAGGAGAAATCCTGAAGGAGAAAGGTCCAAGGACTCGTAATTTTGAATCACGGTCAAATGACGAGAACACCAGAGCTGGCATCCCACTCTCCAAACTTCCACACCACGCCAACGTGAGGCCATGACATATTTAACATGCACCAGCCCCCCTGTACACAATAGTCTTTGGTTGGACCGTGTTTCGAACTCGCAACCTTGTGGTTGCTTTTCAAACTGGGCTATCGTGGCCCCAGCGTCTTAGGAAAAGTTCCAGGTGAGTCCGACCTGATTTCCATTGTTTCGTTACGTTGAACTTTCTGTACTGGCCACCCAGTGCTGGTCTGAATTTAAAGAGAGCCATATTCACATAAAAAAACTTTAACTCTGAAACTTGGCTTATCAAAGTTTGGCTGCTAACTTCTTGCAGTAATATATTGACCATTATCAACAAGACACAACTTACTTGATATGCCGGTGTACAGGAAAATTGGCTCAGATACAGGTGAGCAGGCTTGGCCAACACAAGCAGACACTTCGAACGAGTAGTTTGTGTGATAGGAGATCTTTTCCAAGACGGTGGATGTTCCTTTGCCGTCTTGAACACGCACTTCTTTGTCCTTGCCGTCACCACTTGATGAAGTGTTGTTGTAGTATACGATGTAACGGGAAATAACGCCATTGGGCGTGTTGGGAGGCTCGAAAGAAACTCGAATCGATGCTCTCATGGAATCCTGAACAGCTTGGATCTCAGCATAGACATCAGATGGAGGATCACTTGGGGCTAAAAGTAAAAACACATTTACAATTGGTAGGTAGGTATTTTAATTAACGTAACACTGGCTATTGGCGACAGTCCGGGATCCATCACGAAAGGTAAGATCGAGGACAACACCACGTAATTTCGAACCAGTCGGATGACGAGGTCAACACCTGAGCTGTCACCCCACTCTCCAAACTGCCACACCAAGGTGAGGACATTTGAGGCTACAACAGATTGAATGTGCACCAGCCCCCTTTGTACATGATGGTCTTTGGTTGGATTTGAACTCGCAGCCCTCTGCATTTTGGGAATGGAGTTCGCATTTTATAAAGCAACTCTTAAAATGGTTGCAAGATTATTAACGAATTGACTGGAAGTGATTTGGAGTCAACTTATCTCAGATGCTAATATAGGACTGCTATAGCCAAGGTAGGTAGTTAATTAAAGTCACACTGGAGCAACACAGCAGGTTATTGGCGATGGTCCAGGATCAATCCAAAAGGGAAAGATTCAAGTACCCCTTGCCATTTTGAATCACGGTCAGATGACGAGAGCACTTGAGCTGGCATCCCATTCTCCAAATGTCCACACACCATGCCTACACACCATGCACAAATTTAACGTGCAGCAGCCCCCGTGTACACAAGGGTCTTTGGCTGGACCAAGTTTCGAACTCACAACCCTCCAGTTGCTTATCTGTTGCTCTTGCAACTTGGGCTACCGCGATCTGCTGCTACAGTCAAAGTATTTAAGTAAAAGCAGCATACATTTTTAAAATAGCAGTTTCCTCTTTAAATCATATTTTAGTAGTAATTTTACTTGCACAGGGACAAAATGAATCGGGTAAAGCCCAAAACATGCTAATTAAGTATGAAACGGACATTGATGATATCACCAAGAAATTGAAATTACAAAATTAAAAAGAAAATATTTGCTTAAGGTTTTAATGACAACCAAACAATCCAATATTTTTCTTTTATGGTTGCCACAGCTTCAAAATTGGCATCCCTTGCATAATTCTCCCAAAAGAAAAATCTGAAAAATATCTTCCATCCGCTCAAAATGGGATTCAAATTTTGTTGTCCTTTGGTGAATTTTCAATAAAAGTTACCAAAATTTTTGAAAAAAAATGCTAAATAGCTTGACATGATTTTGCTTTGAAAAATAGCTAGTCACCAAGGAAATACAAGGTTTGAAAAATAGTAGAAAAAAGAAGCCAACTGGCAGGGCTGGCCTAGACTCTAAAAGAAATACAATTGAGGAGAACATTATTTATAGCTTATTCCACCCGCAGATAAAAGCCTACTTGACCAAAACGTGTAGAGTAAACACAAAATGACAAATGTCGCGAATAATGCTATTGTTGTCCTATAGATCCAGATTTCAGCTGTATGTGAAAAATTGTTTCACGCTGTATCACCAATAAACATTAGTTACACGAGGTACAACTTATTTTCTTAAAACACAATTGTATACTGTTTTAAGGTGTACATCTATACTAGATTTTTTTTAAATTTTGACTTTAAAAATCCAATTTTTTTACAATAGGTCATTGGTTTGTACCTAGACTCATTTTAGTTTCAAAAATTCAGAATAATCTAATCATTAATTATCTAATTTAGATATAATTAGCTAATTACCATGTTCTTTGAGCAGTGATATCTCAAATTCTGTGTTCAGAAAGACAATTCTTATTGTAAATTATTCCTAATATTATTCTACATGTTTTGACCCCCCATCAAGTTGCTAAGGAGAATAGACTTTTTGTGTATCATTTTTTTTCAACAAGAAAGCATAAAAAAAATCAAGATTTTTTCAAGAATTTGGCATTTAAAAATAAACTAAAAATTCATTTCTTAACCAATAATATTGACTGAGAGTCAAAACTTCCCCTATATTATACAGATTATGATACAATATAATTAGAATCGATCAATTCATTATAGAGTTATCACTGTCTGAACAAAGCATCCTATTACAAAAACACAGTTCTTCAGAAATCGAGTTTAAAGTTTTGGAAACGTATTTATACATGGTGACAGTACCTAATAAAAACCCTTGTAACTAGAAAACTATTTTGAATATTTGCAAGATCTTGGTATCGTTTGAAAGCCAAGGAGTTGGAAAATATATTTTGAATTAATAAAAGAAAAGTATCGCTAATCTGGTCAATTTTTATGATTTCTAGCACATACATGCAACTTAAGTCAAGTTCTATAAAGCCATGGTGCAGGTAAAATCTACAAATACACTCATACTTGGCATCAGTGGAAAGATTCCAGTTTACGAGATAATGCGTAATAGGCATCCTAGGAAAAACAATTACGAGTTGGCAGTCAACATGTAAAATGCCTATTGCGACAAATGTTCGAACATCAATGAAAGCTCACCTGATGGCATAGTGGACTCACAGCCGAAATGGGAGTAAGTCCCCCAACCTGCATCAGTGCGAACTCGAAGGACAGCGTAATACTGGGTAAATGGACGCAGGCGACCCACGATGAATTCCGTTACAGATGAATTTGTGATTCGGTGCGTAGGCCAACCACCAATCCCAAGATCTGGAATGTTTTAAAAATTTAAAATTTGCATGTTGAAACCAGAAACAAATCTAGCATTACGTATCAGTTTTTATTAAACCTATTAGGGACATGGCTTCCTAAACATAAATCTTAGGAACTCGTATATCTTTGATGGGTGGAATAACAGTACAAGTCAGTTGTGATGTGCACAATTTTCTTGGTACGAACAGTACAGTAACTTAATTTTGTCACAAGGCCAAATCCAAAATTTCTCTTTAATTTCCCCTTTAAAGTTGTCAGACTTAAGGTGCAGAACTGATTTTAAAAATTTTATTCATTCACAATATGGAATATTAAATGATTTTTTTTGTTCTCCCAAAAAATGTCATTTTTTGACTTGTACTATTACACCTGCCCATCAAAGATATATAAAGGTAACTCGTATATATAATTTCATAAACCTCATTTTTATCAAACGTAAATATTTGATCTAACTTTTTAATTTTCATTTCAATGAACTTATAATACATTTTATAATATTTTTATATTGTTTGCGAGTTTTATAGTGCAAAGACCATATTTGGCCAAGATGCACCAAACACAAGACAATGTCAAGTAATTGTGAAAAGAAAGGATCAAGAGAAGAAAGTAGAGAAAGGTAGGTAGTTAATTAATGTCACACTGGAGCAATGCAATGGGCTATTGGTGACTGTCCAGGACCAATCCCCAAAGGAAAGATTCGAGAACACCACTATGTAATTTTGAACCACGGTCAAGTGACGAGGTCACATCTGAGCTGGCACCCCACTCTCCACACCATGCCAAAGTGAGCACATTTCTGATCACAATAGATTTAATGTGCACCAGTCATCACATACATGATTGTTTTTGGCTGGACCAATTTGCAAACTGACAACCCTCCGGTTGCTAATTCGTTGCTCTTCTAATCGGGCTATCGTGGCCAGAACACAGAAGAGGTACACCGAGGGAGGAATCTGACAGAAATATAACTTGCACTGACTACAACTAGCAGAATGCTAGCGCAGTGGAGATATCTACTGAGCCACGATTGCCCAGTCAGGGAAAGGAATAAAATGAGATTGGAGAATAAATAGTTATGGGATGAAAGCTGAAAAAGATCGCTTGGGTAACCCGGGAACACGACCTACAAGAGACAGTAAACCCCATCGGTAAAGAAAAGATTACTGGTGCACCTCGGGTCTGTGAAGCTCTTACAACCTAAAGGAGATGTGCCTTTGAGGGCACAGAAACTGGAAAAAGTAAGATTTTGTAGCGACTTGGATGAACTTGTAAATGAATCAATCCAACCACTCTTTCCTCTTCTAGTTCAGCGGGATGCCACAGGAGCGAACAGCGCTGCGGTCACCCTCAACGCGTCCAATGAGGCGGAAGCGAACCGTGACGTTTCGCTGAAGTATAAAATCTCTCGCTCACGTGGAAAGAGGTAGGAGTGTAGTCCAGAGTGACGAGAATGTCTTTTGCCTGTTCTGATGTGTTCCCCATTAAAGCTTAATAAATTTTGTTTCTGTTATGTCAGTATTATTCAACACGCACCAACATCTCCTACAAACTTCACAATGTTATTAACGTATGATAGTATGATGCATAGCATCATGGAACACCGATACGGTCATCTCCTATAACACAGGTTATAAAAGTAATCAAAACTGACCAGAGATCGCAGCTGCTACACAATTTTAAAACCTGATATACATGAGTCTGAAATTAATGATTGAAGCATGAAAATGAATTTCCATGAGTAAAACTAACAGAAAATTTCATTCTAAAGACCAAATACATTGGTAGGAAAACCATTGTTTCTAAATAATACTTTAACTTGTATTGAATTATTTGCTATGTGCGTTAATTATCTGACATGCTAACAGACGTGGGGAGTATTTGATGTCTTGTGCAGTTATGATTCTATTTAAACAAAAAATACAAACTCTTACCATTAACACTGCACAGCTCAAAGTTCCGAACAGAGCAGGTTTCCTGAGACGGACACATGGCTATTTCTATTTCCCGAATGACTTGAGTCACAGCGGGGCAGAGATATGACCATGACAACCTGAGACTTGTGGAAGTCTTGGGCATCATCTGAACAGTCTTCACTCCGTAAACAACTGAAATAAGAAACGACAATGAAATTCATATTCTTAAAATGAAATAAAATTGAAAATAAGGGAACAATCAGAAAAATAGAAGAAAAGTTTTAACAGGTAGGTATTCAATTAATGTCGCACTGAAGCAACAAAAGGAGGTATTGGCGACGGTCCGGGATCAACACCAAAGGGAAAGATCAGAGAACACCACGTAATTTCAAACCACGATCAGATAACGAGGTCACACCTGAGGTGGCATCCCACTCTCCGAACTTCTAAACCACGCCAAGGTGAGGACATTTGAGGCCATGATAGATTTAAAGTGCAGTACGCGGTTATTGGTTGGATTCGAACTCGTAACCCTCCGGTTGCTAATCCGTTACTCTTCCAACTGGGCTACTGTGGCCCCGACAGATTGAATAGAGTAATGCGATGAAAGCAGAAAAAGATCAATTGGGTATCCTGGGAGTTCGACCCATGTTTACTAAAGACAGTAAACCCAATGCGAAAAGAAAATATCTCTAGAGTACCTTGGGTCCACAAAGTTCTTACACACCTAAAGGAGATGTATCCCTAGAATTCAAGGATCATTGGATGTTCTACATAAAGAAAATTAAAAACCAGACTTGCCTCCATATGCAACAATACAATTAGCCCAATGCAATCCGGAAGTTCTTTCCTCAGCAGTCGCGGCGACTGCGAATTGGTAGTTGGTCTTAGCGTTCAGGTGGGAGAACTTGTGATGGGTTCTGTTCTTAACCATCACAAAAGAGATGGGACCTTCGCACTTGGCTGGACGTGACTTTAAGGTCTCGCAAGTTGCAACAGTGAAGGTGGTCAGTTGGGGGTCTGCCGATTTCCAGGATATGTCATAGTGCCCTTGATTGTACAGCACCACTGTTATGTCTTTGGGACCTGGCAGAACTAAAATAAATATACCATAAATGTTTTTGTTCCTTGGATAAATAGATATACCCTAAATAAAGATACAACTGTAACATTCACACCAATTATACATTTTAAATGATGCAATATAGAAGATTAAACACAGGTAGTTAAATAACATCACACTGGAGCAACACAACGGGTCATTGACCACAGTCGGGGAGCAATCTATGCAGGTGTAGTACTGCCAAATTTCAAATTTCAGGACAGCATTTTTAGTAAATTTCAGGACAATAAATTACGAAAACTGAGTTAACGCAATGACCTCTTTTGTTATTTAAGCTTAAATAGGGTCAAGTGGGGTAAAATGACCATAAAATTGGCTTTTTTCAACTTTGCTAAGCTACACTCCTAAAATTATATAAAATATTTACTTTTGACACATATTTTACTTTATACTATCTGAGAGTTGCTACAATTTTTATTTGCTTTTTTAAACAATAAAGCTGTTTAACTATTACTTTTTTAGGCTTATTAATATGATCATTTTACTCCACCTGATCTGATTTTTTTTAAAAATCCAAGTTTTAAAGAAAAATAATATTGCATGTAGGACTGATGACAGTCAGAATACAATGTATTATTATACAAATACACATAATTCAACTTAAATTTGCTAGGGAAAAAAAATCAAATGTAAATTTTCATATTTTTAAAATAATTTATCTTTTACTTATTTAAGTTTATACACTGCCCAAGAATTCATCACCACAATAAAGAAACCCCCAAATTTGGCTATAATCTGTAAATTTGCAAGGTTCCTGGTGATAAATCAGGGGTATCACAAAACCGATTCTGCCTCAATTTTACATATTTTTTTGTGTATAACGGTAGAAAAATATTTACACGAAATTTCAAAACAAAAATTGCAATGTCATTAATTAAAAAATAATAAAAATAAGGAAGAATTTTGGAACTCGTGTTATGGTGGTTAAAAGTAGAAACAATGTTCTTTAGAACAAAATAAAAATTTATTATAGTTTCTTTTTAATTTCTGCAAATTTTTGTCTAATAGCTGCTAGCTTTTGTGATACTAATTTTATTTTTCATTAGCAGCTTCCAACATTATCTGGGCAACTTTTACTGCTTGAATTCCAAGAATTCAATGAGATGTAGAAAATCCGATATTTGCAACGCTGAACAATTCTTATCATACTTTGCAAAATCCGCCAAACTTGTCTTCCGAACATCCTCGGCACCAGCTACTGATTAAATCGCCGTTTGTATCTGTTCTTTAAGCAGAAATCCAAGTTTCTGAAAATTTTGTATTACGAGGCATTTTTAAAAACAACGGGAGGAGTTTGACTAGACTTAAATTGGAATAACCTTATATAAACTTATCGCACGGTACGCCGGGCTACTAATGTAAACAACACTTTCAATGATGCCAGATCCCTCACTTGTTTAAGATTCTTTATTCGAAAATTGCAGAGGTACAGTCGGATGGGGAGACGCTAACACATCATTGGTTGTGGAAGAAGCAGCGTATGACGTTATGGCGAACTTGGGTGTTTTTCATTCGTCCGTCATAGATAGGCATAGGCCTTCCGTAAGGAGATGAGTAAAAGAGGGAAAATGGATGCTTTAACGGGTAAACATTGAATGTTGGAGAAAATTTCAGGAATTTCAGGACAAAACACAAAAATTAAGGACATTTCAGGACGTATTTTGTTTTTTCAGGAATATCAGGACAAGTACGGCCCCTGCAGAATGGAAAGATCCAAAGATAACACCTCGTAATTTTGAACCACGGTCAGATGACGAGGTCAACACCTGTGAGCTGGCATCCCACTCTAGTAACTTCCACACCACGACAAAATGAGAACATTTGAGGCCATGACCGATTTAACACACCACACCCTGCATGTACTATGATCTTCGGTTGAACCGAGTTTCGAACTCGCCACCCTGATACTCTTCCAACTGATTATTGTGGCCCCAAGATTAAACACAAGATTAGCCTTATAGTTTATCTGCATTTTTAGGTGCATGATCAAAATTTCATATACAAATATACAAACAAAACTTTCTACTCTTCGTTGCCTTTAAGAAACTGACATATAATTTAAAACAAACAGATAAAATTTTGAATAAGGTGGAATATAACCAAAGCTTTTTACGAGTAAAAAAACACTAATAGAGCAACATTTGCATGTGTTTTATGAAATACTAAAGCCATCAATAAATGTAAAATTGTTGTGATTTTTGTAAGCATTTAAAAAAACTGAGGTCTCCTCTTAATCAAACCTCGTACATAGAAAAGGTAAGTAGTTAATTAACGTCTCACTGGAGCAACACAATAGGCTATTGCCAACGGTCCAGGATCAATCCCGAAGGGAAAGAATCCAAGGACAATGCCTTGTCATTCTGACCCACAGTCAGATGAGAACATCACCTGAACTGGCATGCCACTATCCAAACTTCCACACCACGGAGTTCCATTTGAGGCCACGACAGTTTTAATGTTCACCAGACCTCAACGGTCTTTGGTTGGACTGAGTTTTGAACTCTCAACCCTCAGGTCGCTAATCAGTTGCTCTTCCAACTGGGCTACCATTGCCCTCATACATAGAAAAAAACCAAGATGTTAAAATCGACACCATACATACGTTTCTTTGCTTTGTCAACGACGATAACAGCAGATTGGTTAAAGGAATGCCCAACATCATTTGCTGCAACAATTGTGAATATGTATGCAGTATCCTTATCCAGATCTTTAAAGGTATGGGTTGTGCTATTCTCCAACTTGATCAAGGAACCCAGTTCTCGCTTGGACCGTCTTTTGAAACGGGTTGGAACGTAGTGTTCATGGTACTTGATGAAATAATGAAACTTCTCCCCGTTTTCGAATTCAGATGGAACTGCCTGCAATGCAATAGATGAATCAGTATTTCAAACAGAACTCATACATGTTAAGACAACTCCAGTAAAGGGTTTTCTGTAAAGCCAAATATAGATGGCACCAGCAGTGACAGCATTAGAACATTTTCTAGGTGGTGTAAGATCTCCTAGTTGCAACCCCACACCATAAATTTCAGAGCACCTTCTATGCAGTCGGTTAACCAATTAATTAAGCAACACATAGGCTACATTTTGTTTATTAGTAGGAATTATGATAAGTGTTTTGGTTAAAAAACAACCTTTAATCAATAAGTAGATTTTTATTAAACAGCAGATCTCAATTACATAAAAAAATTCAACATACTCTATGGGCACCTTTCTCGATTTAGCACTGGCAAATTTATGTATTAATTCGGAATAATTTATACTTTATGCAATATCATTTTCAATGGATATAATTGCATGATCCAAAAGCCTTTCCCAAGTCGATTGTCTCACAACTGGCACCCCACTCTCCAAACTTCCACACCACGCCAACGTGAGGACATTTGAGGCCACGACAGATTTAACGTGCACCAGCCCTCCAATAGCGGTCTTTAGTTGGATTCGAACTTGCAACCCTCTGGCTGTTAATCCATTACTCTTCCAACTGTGCCCAAAATACATCAAGGATATTCAAAAGTATCTACTTTTCACAATTTATTTATATTGCTTCATTTATTCATAAACTTTCTGTTCTAGACTTTGAGAAACAAATTCTTCAGCCATAAATAGATATTCTATTCTAAGTTTACCTGTTTTGCTTAAATATAGGATCTTCCAAATAGATTGCACATAAATCGATATATGGGAAAAGGTCGTTGATGTCAAGTTTAAAGTCAAAAAATCATAATTGTTGTTCAGTTTCCCATTTCTTACTCAAAACATCAACTGGAAAATATTTTTCGAAACCAGCTAAATCGTCCATTACAAACAAGTAAAATATAGTAAAAAGGGACAGAAAATTTGAGAGAGATCGATAAGTTGCAGTGCTTTAAAATGCATATTATCAATTTGTGAGCCTGAGTTTCTAAAAATTGTAAGATTTCCAAAACTGACTTGTCGGCAGATGTGATATATAAAAGGAATATATATTAGAAAGGGGGATATTTTTTGAAATATTAATTCTTAAATATCATTTACTTACTTTCCAATAGAGTGTGATGATTGCATTATTATCAACTAACTGAAGATCAAATGCAGAAGCATCTATTTCTGGAGCCATGTAAGGAACTGTAAGAAAATTGATGAATTGAGTCGTTTTCTTTTCTCATGCAGTAACACTCACCAAATAAAATAAACACTGGATAAATGTAACAGTAAAACTTCATTAACATAACATTAAAAGTGAATTACTTATAACCTTTGTACTGTGTCATTGTAGGTAGTTCAACTAACGTCACATTGGAGCAATAGAATGGCCTATTGGCAACAGTCAGGAACCGAAGGAAAAGATCCCGAGACAACTACGATCACCCCACTCCAAACTTCCACACCATGTCAATGTGGGGACATTTCAGGCCATGTGCACCAGCTCCCACATACATGAAGGTCTTTGGTTGGATCAAGTTTCAAACTTGAACCCCTATGGTTATTAATCTGCTTACTCTTCCAATCAAGATACTACCGTGTTATTTTAGAACTACATCAAAAGTAACATATCAGGGCATATAGTAACATATAGTTACATATCAGAAGGTAAATGCATGAATTTTAAAGGTGTAGGTAGGTATTTTATTTAACGTCGCACTGGTGCAACACAACGGGCTATTGGAGATCCTGGATCAATCCAAGAGAAAGATCCGAGGACAACACCGTGTAATTTTAAATTTTGAACCTGTCAGATGATGAGGTCAACACCTGAGCTGGCTACCCACTCTCCAAACTTCCACACCAACCTGAGGATATTTGAGGCCATGACAGATTTAACATACACCAGCCCCCAAGAACACGATGGTCTGGTTGGATTCGAACTCCCAACCCTCCGGTTGCCAATTTGCTACTCTGCCGCCTGGGCTACCACGGCCTTTAAAGGTACGAGTTAATCTGATTGGACGTTGGGGGTTTTATGGAGCAAGGTCCAGAATTAATCTAAGAAGTGTGAGAGTCAATATTTGACTAAGTTAGTGAAATTTCGACAAATAAACAAATGCAACTGGGATGAAATGTTTAAAAAAGGAAGAGATAATAAATTACCATCAGATCTGGTAATCTCATTGACATTAACTTCATCACTCATATAATAGTGATCACCAGTGATATTCAGATGACACCGCACATCAAACTTGTACTGCGTATGAGGAACTAAGTCTTTAATTTCCAGTTGAGCATTGGTCTTATTCTGAACTGTTGCCACCTGGAAATCAGAAATGAGAAATATATCTTTTAGGAATCATGGGATATGGAGAAAAATTGATCATTACGAGCACATAAATTGAATTGTACAGCTAAACATGCAGGAATTTTATGATGGTACTTTCAAAGGAAATAGTTTTTCTAAATACAGGGATAATTTTAAAGGATTGAATTCCTATTATCTCTATAAATATCACTCCAATTAATAGTGAAACAGCAAATTTATTCATTAAAAATTATACTAATAAATATAAATTAATTTTGAATGAAAAATATTAACTTTCTATAAAAAAATTGGGAATAGTTTACAATTCAAATATATTTAAATAATCACTCTAAGTATAACAGAACATTAAAATTTGATTGAATTGGTATTTTAAGGTAACTGATACTTGATACTTTTAGCAGTGGGTCCTACTAACTTAATAGCAACAGGATTCACACATTATTCAAGTACTAAATTAAGAGTAAGATTTCTTCAGACTTAAAATTTTGCTTATACATGTAAACAGGTGCTTTGAAGTCTGTTATCAAACACAATGCAAACTCAAACTTGAATATGGAAAACCCTACCTATTTTTTAAAAATCAATGCAATTCCAAACAAAAGGAGCTTTAAGATTAAGAAACCATAGTTAAAGAAAGAGAAAATTACAATGTCTGGACTGCCACAGCTAAAGTACTTGTGAAATAATAGTATACATTTTAAAAAATAGCAACAAAAGCCTCCCCTTAAATACTATTTTGGTAGCAATTTTAGTTGCTCAAATACAAAATGAATCGACTACAACACAAAATGTGCGAATTAAGTATACAAGATATTGAAGATCCGGCCAAAAAATATAAATTTTAATATTAAAAAATTAAATATTCTCTTAAAAAGGTTTTCATGAGTCTATAGGAACCACAGATTAATGTTTTTCTTTCATGGTTGCAATGGCTTGGCATCAAAACTTTAAAAATGGCTTCCTTTAAAACTTTTCTCCCTAAAATTTTTTAAATTATTTTTTGTCTGCTATAAGTTTTAAAAAGAGGACTAAATTTCTGTCAATCTTCGAATTTTCAAAAAGTTGCCAAAATTTTTAAAATTAGATAGATATTTAATTAACATTGCACCGGGCTAGTGGTGGTGGTCTGGCATCAAACCCTGAGGGAAAGATTGAGGACAACACAAAGTAATTTTAAACCAGTCAGATGACGAGGCAACATCTGAGCTGGCACCCCACTCTCCAAACTTCCACACCATGCCAACGTGAGGACATTTGAGGCCACGACAGATTGAATGTGCACTAGCCCCTTTGTACACGACAGATGCTTAAAAAGATACCCATCATCAAGATTGAAAAAAGTAACAAAGAGTTGTCTGGCAGCCCAGAACTTCTCGCAAAGCTTATTTTAGAAGCAGTTTTAGTTGCCCCATCGCAAACTACATCCTTGGTGCAAGATCTCCCAAAACATTATGGAGAAGTATTTGGTAAGTTAACAGTTCACACTTTTAACAATACTATACGCTGCTACACATACGTTGAAGTGATCAGAATGTTTACCTTTACCGAACATTTTTGATACCAGTGGAGTGTAAGAGTTGAAACATTCCCAATAATGAAGCAAAAGGCTTGAAATCGGAACTGAATAATTGCTTAACACATTGACTGCTGATCCCGCGCCAGCGCGTGATTTGGCGTTACCGGTGAAGGGCCAATCACGCGCAGGCGCGTTGTGTGGGGTGATGTCTCAGGTGCCAGTCACGCTCGGGCGCGTGAAAAGCTACGCTTCATTGTTTGTTCTCCAGTTCAATCGGCATTACGTTTTGGGTATGTATGCTGGTATTGGCGTGGAGTGAAGGTTGGAAACTAGTTGTAAAGGTGTATGGTTTCTGATTTATTGTTTTGTAATAGAATCTTGTAACATGAGTTGTACAGATGATAGTTCTGCAGGGCCTTCACGTGCAAAGAAAAGAAAGTTGCAAAATAATAAGCTAACAGCTGATGAAATTGCAAATTTATTGGCTGAGCTATCGGACGAGTACCCGAGTGAATTTAGTTATGACAGTGACAAGGAATTCTTTCCTCCCAAAGATGCCCAGGTGTCGGATTCAGAAGATTTCATGACAATGCCGGTCCACACACGGCCAATCGAACTCAAGAGCTGATCGGATCATTTGGCTGGGAACAACTTGATCACCCTCCGTACAGCCCTGATCTAGCGCCCAGTGACTACCACGTGTTCCTGCATTTGAAGAGGCATCTGGGTGGTCAGCGCCTCAACGACGATGTCAAAACGACCGTGTTGCAGTGGTTGTCTAATCATGCGGCAGATTTCTACGAGGATGGTATTCAAAAGCTGGTTGTACGATACGATAAGTGCCTTAATATTGGTGGGAATTATGCAGAAAAGTAGATTAAAGTACAGGCTTTCATGTAAAAATAGAATTGTTAAGAAAAGTGTACTTGTTTTATTTTTATCTCAAAACAGTACTTAAAAACACGCCTCGTATAAAAAAAACGTAATTCCTCCTTCAGTAATTTCCTCCAGATCGCGTTTTTAGGGAACGGGCGCGAGCGAGCAGGGGCGGAGCCCCCTAGTATACATATATGTTTGTTTGTGATAGTTTCATATAAAAATAATGCATATTGTTACTTATTTTGATTTATTTTTACATGTCACGCGCCAGCGCGTAATGTGGCATTTGGGAAATAATTTTACCTCTAGTGCCAATCACGGCTGGCGCGTAGTGATAAAATTTTATAATTAAAGGCTTACATAATGCTTAGCTATCAGTGTGATACACATAACCATCTTTTATTACCGCTTTTAAATCATATTTCTTATAATAAGTAAGTTGGCATATGGGTAAAACCTTGCTTCAATGTTATGGCAATAACTTTTAACAGAACCTCGCGTGTAATGTGTTAAAAGGATGACTTCAACCTCCTAGCGGTATGCCCATGTACAGTATGGTGAGATTTCATCGTAGTGGATGGTATACCCAAAATACTTTGAGGAACGAGATGTCTGGGGTCCGTACAACATATACAAATATTTCGCATCTGCCACTTTGCCGTGTGGGAATTTTTTGGAGCTGTATTCTAACTGAATTTTCCAAGCATATTCGGGCATGGAGGTTTAAAATCACCAAATTTACAAAAGTCGGCAAAACGTTTGAAAATAAGAGCTTTCGAAATGATTTCACTTAAAAGATATTCTGTCATCAAGGTTGAAATAGAGAAAAAAGTTGTCTTTTAGTTGCCTGTCACAGCTTTACACTGTTCAAAAGTAATGACATAGCTTAACTCTTTCGATCCCACGGATAGGAAAGACGTGGTGTCCAAAATGCCCAGGTCAGGGCGGATGGAGGAAAAAACGAAATGGACTCGTCCTTCTCTTGCGAGTGCGTGTGTTCGTTTAGCCTCCCCTCTTTTTCCAAGGAGAACCCTCAGTAGCTGTTCATCAATGTCAAGAAATCCCCTACAGGGTAGGGGAACGCATGCCGTCTTTTGGTTGTCCACGGGACTCTCTTTTACTGTTTATAATTCTTATTTCTTGAGAAATTCACGATTAGGAAAGCTAAGTTTTACGCAATATGAACGTTTTTAGTATGAAATTCCTATAATTATCGAATTTAAATAGATCTTCAATCAACCAATGTTTTAAAAACTACAAATATTTCGAATGTAATGAACATATTTATCAATAATCCCAAATCCAAGCAGTTCCGAATAGATCGTTAAGTGTCAACATATTTTGGAACATTTTCAAACATAAAAATAAAAAATATAATCTTATTTTAAAAATTTATACAGCTTGTTATTTACACTCAAGTACGCGAGGAATTAAAAAATTAATGATCCAGTGATTAATGCTATTATTCAAATTATTGATAATTATAGAAATATAATTTTATGAGTTGTTTACAGTATTTCCGGTACTTTATTGTACGTCGATATTAACCCTACGACTACCAAGAAAAAGAAATGTGCAAAAAATTACCACACGGTTCCAATGGACCTAGGTGGTATTAAAAATTTTAAAACAATTCTGGAAAATTCCGAACGAAATTTTAATTCCAACTGCATATAGAGCTTAAAAGTGTAGGAAAAGTCACGGAATGACATAGTTCTGATCCTATATTTTCAAACAAAACGCTTGCATCAAATATTGCTGTCGGGTCCAATGAACCCGTCTGGTAGTCGGAAGGTTTATCGAACTAGGTATTGTGATCACTGATCAGAAGTTATATTCTAAAGTACCTTTTAATCTATAATAGTTGAATTTTTTCTAATTTTAATATTTAGTTCATATATTTCACAAAGTTAAAGCTTTTCATTACCAATAAGATTTCTAAAAAAACTCAAGAACAAATACTTAATTTCAATAATTATTTATGATAGACATGGAAATACTTCTGAAAAATATACAATTATTTTCATTCTCTGGAAAATAAATTTGAAAACCTCGAGAAAGGCAATTTAATTATCTTTTGTAGTACATAAAAAACTATGACTTCAACGTTCCTGAAATAAATATCAATAATAATTTTACAAAATGTTCAAATATTTCAAATTATACAAATGAATAAAAAATAGTACGATAAGTTACTTTAAAGTTTATTTGAATGGCAGGTTTTAGTGTTCTGATTTTTAAGTATTTTTCTCATTAAAAAATCAAAATATCTGAAATATCAAATCAGAAATATGTGACAAAATTATGCGATGTTTTCAGTCATCCGTAGATACTAAAACCCTAAAGAATTTATACAAAATTATGAAATAACATTACTATTGAAATTATTTCACATTATTGTTTTAACATTGATATATATATATATAGATATTCGCAGTTCCTAAGAGAAATTATTTAATTGCTTAAGAAATCTCTACATAAAGAAAAGCATTGATGATTATGTGGCTTATGCGGATAAACTACTTCATTTTATTTTGCATAATTGGGAAAAAAATATAAAGAGAAATGTGACAGTAACTACTCTTTCCTTCCAAGTTCTTCATGACCTGGAGTCATTTCTTACCGTGAGAACATGTGGTTCCCACATCCAATCTCCACAATCGCAGTTTGTGTTCTAGGAATTACAAAGCAAACACTGCATAAAAGAACATCAGCTGGAGGAAACACAATTCCTTCAGCCTTTCAGAAAGTGCACACCTTTCAATGTACTTCTTGAAGGACCAACATGACTCAAACGATTTATTATCTTTCTCTCCTATCTTACTGAAAGCATCACAGGTACCGATGCCAATGATGATTTAGTATCAAGGTGTCTGCTATTATAGGTTAGAACATTTTAAACTCTTGAATACACAAATGGTCTTGAATGGTCAAAGGGCGACAGTCGCCTTAGAATGCGAAGAAAAGGCCATTTCACAGGGCTAGGTAAGTGAAACTACCATTGACAACACGCATTCAGCCACATACAAAGAAAAAAGAGTATCATTGAGAATTGTATATCCTTTTGATTTCTCTCGTCAATGTTCTCCGATACTGAACCAATTACGAATTTCAAGCCAGTAAAATTCTCCATTCAAAAATCAAACAAGAATATCCAATTTGAACACAAACTGAAGAAACGAACGCACGTTGAAATCGACTCCCTATCAGCAAATTCTCAGTAAGCATTCCTTCGGGTGACAAGTGGGACAGACGAGTAGGCTTTGTTATGAGGGGATGACATTGAACTTTCAATGTCATCTGCTATTCGTTTTTCTAGGCGTTAACAGATACTGCTAACCCATACTTCAAGTCACAAGACCGCATAGCCCGAGGATAACAATTAGCGCGGTTCCCCGGTCCGGACCCTTTATTCCCTGTCTTCTTAGAGGAGCCTGTCATCCAAAGAGGGCTATATACACGGAGATCTTTTTGTTGCTTGAAAAAGTGGGGTAGGAAACCGGCCGTCTGTTCAGAGTTAGTGATATACAAGAATCAGAGGCTCCCGTAACGAAGGGATGTGAAAATCTCGGCCGTCTACCATAACCAGAGCGTTAAAATATATCTGTACCTTGGAACAAAAAGCCAATGTCCAAAGCTTTCAAATTTGAGTTTCAAAATTTCACAAAAATGTAAAAGAAATCTAAATAAATTTGACACTAGAATGTAATAAAAAACCATGACTAAATTGAAAGGTAAAACTGAAAAATAATGATACACAAACCGTTAGTAAATATCTGTAAAAATCCTTAAACTGAAACTTATGTTCACTGACATTTGGCTAAAATGGACATGGCCCCTTTTGTTCCAAGGTACAGATATATAATCACATATTAGTGTCAGAAAACTATTAAAACTATTAACTGACTTATGCAAAACCCACGAAAAAAGAGATGGTAAAATAAATTAAGCAAACTATTATCTTACTTGATTCTCGGTATGATAAGCACCAAAGCAGGATACGCAGACACACTTGACATATACGAACTTTGGATATGATAATTTCCGGCAGTTCGTCGTTTCAATTTCCTACACCTTTTGCACACACGTTTTCGTCCTTTTATCTTAACTCTTTCATGGATTCTTTCCATAAAATTGACCGATGTTGATGGGGTAGAGGTGAGAGACGGATTTCTTAACACTTGTCGCAAAATCTCGTCGATTATCTCTAACTTAAAATCTAAGAGTTTTTTTGGATTTCGGGTATGAGGCATGTTTGTACAAGAGTACAAAATATAAGAGTTGTTCATACAAGAATCAAAAATGAACCAAAACAAATAACGCCACCATTTACAAGATCTTCTGGTACTACAATAATATTTTCTCATTTGATCAGAACGATCCACTCCTCCCATAAATGTATTGTACTTGGCAATCATTGAAGGACATTTCACAAATGTAATTTGTGCGCCTTGCCTTCTTTTTACGTCAACTAATTCTCCTGATGAATTAGTGGAAATAGCACACAGCTGTTTTTTATCACACCAAGCACTACATAATAGGTCCGGATGTCGAATACACTGATATTGTTTTGTGTCTCCAGAGTTCTTTAATTTTAGTGATTTGAGTGCATTTGGTAAATACTTTCTATCCACTTTAATGGTATCGCATGCACGGTGCCCCAACGTCATAAGTTCAACCATAATTGGAACACTGGAAAAAATTCTGTCAAAATAGACATGACCCTTGGATTTTATAGGAACTAGAAGGTGACTTACTACGTCATGCCCAAGTCCCATTTTGGTTTTAACGATTTTGTCCTTTTTTCCCGAGTATAAGTCAAAATTTAATACATATCCGTTGGCAGATGACAGCATCCAAATTTTCAGTCCTCTTTTTGCGGGCTTGAGAGGCATGTACTGGACAATTCCTAAGCGACCTTTATATTTTAGGAGTGCCTCATCAATTGAAAGTTCTCTTGAAGGCATAATGTCGCAAAAATCTGTTTTACATCATCAACAAATGGCTGGACCTTTTGCATGAAATGAAATTTTTCATCATCCTTTGAAACTTCATCTTCCCTGTTGGACACATGAAAGTACTGTAGAATTTTTTGAAATCGGTTTCGGCTCATTATCTTTTTTACCGTACTGTTTCCCAGTACTTCATTGGTAGACCAATTGTCCCTTAACTTTGGAAGCCAAACAATTCCGAAAATAAGTATAATGCAAAGAAATCCCCAAATTTCGAGAATATTTTCGATCGGTCTCCATTTCGTATCTATCGTATTTTTTCTGCGCTGTTCAAACTCTGCATAGTTGTTTGTATGTGTTTTAATTATTTCGGAAAATGAGTCTGTAAAGAATAATTTAAAATACGAAAGTGCTGAAGACCCGACACATAAATTATGTACTGGTCCAACTGCTGAATTAAATTCTCCACATGGAGTCAATAACTCATTGTCTACGTGATCAGTCCACGTAATGTCCTCAAAATTTTCAGGATCACTCTCAGCTTCATCTTCAAAAATTTCTTGTTGGGGAATTTCTTCTTCAACATCCATATAACTATCCCCGTCATCATTCTCGCTTTCAGACGAATCCAAATCACTTTCGCCGCTGCTAATAGTCAATAATAAATGCTCAATTTCGGCTTGAGTAAGAGGTCTTCGACGACGAACCATTATAATTGTAAAATATTTACAAAATATGATAAATTTCAAAAATACGAGTTATTAAAAATTTCCGTACGCGTCAGAAACACGCCCAGCACTGAGATATGCAAACAAATCTGAAAACTACAGTATGATCAACAATTTATAAGCAGGACAGTGACGGCAACATTGGAGAGCAAAGCGAACTAAAAGTGATTTACAACTGTGTAAAAGTTTACCCCACCCCTCAGCAGTTAAGTGACACTTCTCATTCAACGGTACACAAAGAAGCTACACTCCCCTCTAAATGCTAGAGGCATTGCTCACAAAACATACCCTCTACCCCGAATCCGACCGGAGGACGGTCGGATTGGGCATTTTCCAACAGGGCGACTTTGGTCATCTTGGGATCGAAAGAGTTAAACACAAATCAAAAAACGATCAGCACTCATCTGTAATTACTCACCTTAACGACATTCAATTTGGTTGATATGGAATAGTACATGATGTCGTATATCAAACCATTTGAAAATTCGCCGTAATCCAGTCCTTTTGGAGCCAATATTTCAATAACCATGCTATCTTTAGACACATCCCTGAGGCTGACTTTAGAGGGTTTACCTGGTTTGACTGAAAGAAAAGACGAAACTTTAATTTCATGAAAGATAGTTTATTTTTAAATGTTTCCAGTCAATATTATTTGATAAATGTTTTACTCCTAGTGGATAGAATTACACACAACCCAAAACAGGCAAAGTTGGTTTGAGTTTTATGGCGTAAGGTCCAAAAAAGGACAAGCTATGCCAAACACGAAACATAACTCAAACCAAAGAAAATAAAGATAAAATAATGTAACCTACTGTGAAAAGATTTAAAAAAAAACCTAGCCGAATTACCCGGCATTGCTCGAGTTGAATTGTTTGCAATTCATCATAATATTACTCAATACTATTTCTATGGTATTTCGAATTGTTTTCAGATCCCCTGCAGACCAGGACAAATCGAATGTGGTTAATATATAGCCTATGTGTCCTGCAGAATTCTTCAGGATGAATGTACCAAATATAGAGTGAATTGGTCTGACATTGATCATACGAATAGGCAATGTTATTCCTATGAGGATTTCGAATTGTCTTTAACCCCTGTACCATATCGACAATAAGACCACTTTCTATAAATATAATCATATTATCATAACAATTTACATGCCAATATTAAAGCTACAGTTTAAGAATTTAGACAGGATACATAAAAGATTGATACTGAGCGATTTTCAGCACAACCGCACCCATCTGCCGATTGTACCATACTCAGATTCTAAAAAACCTTCAAGGTCATCTTGAGAGGCGACTCCTGTAGACGTTAACTCTGATATCATCGGCACAGCCAGATCGGGAGAGAGCACCCCTATCAAGTGCTCGGTCCAGGATGACGGGACATTACACCCCTCTGCACACCCAAGACAAATAGAACAGAGGTTAATATGTAGCTTACTTTACCCGCAGGCTTCCAAAGAATAAGTATACCAAACCTGGTGTAGATTGGTCAAATGGTGTAGATTTGTATTGACGACAGATAGATGATAACTCTATATATAGCAGATGTGTTTATAGAAAAGATGATATGGGATGTGATTTAAGTGACATAAGGGGTGTATGTTAAAAGATTAGATATAAAAACAAGTAGGTCATCCATGGAACAATTTATGGAGGCTAAAAAAAGACAAGTTAATTTATACGTGAAAACGGAAAATATGAAAAACATTAATTCATTTTAAACCCAGAGTTAAATACATAAAGTTATTCTGGCAACAGATTTTGAGGCAACTTACCTATTTCAAAGTGTTTAATCGAAAAATACTGATATCTGATTCCTAAAGAATTTTCGCCCACCAGAATAAAGTTCAAAGTCGCTTGGTTTCTTAAGTATGGGGGTTTGGTATCCACACCAAACTGGCAGCTGGAATCCTTTAGGTTTGGAAGGGGGCACCTACGAGTCATCCTGAAAGAAAAAAAAATCACATAAATAAGAATAATTGCATAAAAAGGATAAAAGGCATTTGTTTTAATATCTGATTGCTCAAATTGGTATTGAAATTGAAATACAACACATACTGGTTGTGTTCTTAATTTTCACTCAACTAAAATATAAATGTGAGTAACATGAAACAATCCATTTTTATATTTCACACGCGTACATGTCAGAGAAATCAGTGTTATGTAGGTAGATATTTAAGGAGGTAGGCACTGGAGCAACACAAAGGGCCTATTGCTGACGGTCCAGGATTAATCCTGATGGAAAAGACCCGAGGATAGCACCTCGCCATTTTGAACCATGGTCAGATGACGAGGTCAAAACTTGAGCTTGCACTACACTCTCCAAAGTTCCACACCATGCCAACATGAGGACATTTGAGGTCACGACAGATTTAACGAGCATCAGCCCCATATACTCAACGGTCTTTGGTTGGATCAAATTTCGAACTCGTAACCCTCAGCTTGATAATCTGCTACTCTTCCAACTGGCTATTGTTGCCCACTTTATTATAATAACAGTAACGGATAATAATAACGGATATAAGAATTATCAGTACTTTTATGTTAACCAGTCATAATTGTGTGCCAAAGCGCCAAATGTGGTAACCTTGCCACCATCTAGATTCCTACTTTATTGAATTCATGTGATACCAATTACACGAAAAGATGTAAATGTTTTTGGCAATATTAAAGGTAGGTATTTTAATTAACGTCACATTGGAGCAACACAATGGGCTATTTACGATGGTCTGGTATCAGACCCAAAGGGAAAGATTCGAGGGCATCTTCATTGTCAGATGATGAGGTCACACCTGAGCTGGCACCCCACTCACCAAAGCCGATGTTAAAGGATATCAGCAGCTTTATGCCTCCTGTGTAATCTGAAATTGCGATAAAATTCATTTTGTATTTGTTATTTGTGAATTTTTGTATTTATTTTTTGATCTTTTAAAAAATAATCATTATTTTCATGAAGCTGTATACATTGTTAGGGTTACCATTCCTATCATTCTTATCTCTAGCTAAATTTTGCACCCACATTTGGCACAGAATCATGACTGGCACCCTGTTAACTGAAAAGTACCGAATGAACAAGATCGGAATTGAAACATGTAAACAAAATGACGTTTTATATTTCTTGACTAACTTTACTTCATTTGGATGCATTGGATGTGAATGGTAGATATTAAGCAATTGAGGAATTTTGTGAAGATGCTATGCATTGGATTTCTAGTTGTTTATTTTGCAGAATGAACGGGACTCGAGCACTTACCTTGGATTATTGTTAAGATAGTCCCTCAACTCGTATGTTGTAGCAATATTGTTGGGAGGAGGTATCCAGGAACAACTCAAATTCCTAAAACTAGATCCGATGCACGTGAAATTGGATACTTCTTGTGGCTTAGCTGGAAGAAACAAATAAATTGAAAATAAAGCACAAAAAATTTGCATAATACAACTTTAAAGCAATTTCCATCTTAATTTTTTGACCAGCAGGTGTAGAGGAATTATGTGTTTTTCTACTATTACAAAATAATTTTAAATGCAATTTATGGAATACTAGCTGAATTACCAGGCGTTGCTCGGGTTGAATTGTTTACAATTCATCGTAATATAACTCAATATTATTCCTATGGAGATTTCGAATCGTTTTTAGCCTCTGCAACCCAGGACAAATCGAGTGCGGTTAATATATAGACTGTCCCGCAGAATTCTACAGGATGAATGTACCAAATTTAGTGTGAATCGATCTGACATCGATCATATAAATACACAATGTTATTCCTATGAGGATTTCGAATTGTTTTTAGCTCCCTGTTCCATATAGACGATAAAAAAGACCACTTTCTATAAATATAATCTTATATTATCATACAAATTTACATTCCAATAATAAAGCTACAGTTTAAGGATTTACAGACGAGATACATAAACGATTGATAAGGAGCGATTTTCAGCACAACCGCACCCATCTGCTGATTGCACTATACTCAGATTCTAAAAAACCTTCAAGGTCATCTTGAGAGGCAACTCCTGTAGATGTTAACTCTGACGTCATCTGCATGGCCAGACCGGGAGAGAGCACCCCCTATCAAGTGCGTCCAGGATGACGGGACGTTACACCCCTCTGGACACCCAAGACAAATAGAACGGGGGCTAATACGGGAGCTACCTGCTTTGGAACCCTGCGGGGTACTACGTTTCCCGCAGGGTTCCAAAGAATAAGTGTACCAAATTCGGTGTGGATTGGTCAAACGGTATAGATTTGTATAGAGAACAGATAGATGCCAAGTCTGCTTTATATGTATAGATATCAATGCGTTTCCATATCAATGCATTTCCATAGTTATCAAATCAATTTATCTTTATCATATAAGTATGTCCACAAAAATTGTTTGAGAAATTGTAGTCAGTTGGTTGATTGGTTGGTTTTGGGGTTTTATGGCTCAAAGGGCCACATTTGGGCAAACTGGGCCAAACAAAAGACAACGTCAAGTAAAAAAGATGCAGACCTGATGGAGACGGGATATCTCCATCTTTGATGATAAAATTTCATGGAATTCAATTTAAATCTTATAAATATGCTTAAAGTGTTTTGTTGGACCCTGAAGTACACAACATCAATTCTGATAATTCGTTCCCTCACTAAATAGCGTCTCTTAATTCTGATCACCAATAACTAGGGAAATTGACATGTGATAGGACCTCTAATTATATCACTTTGTAAGTAAATTCTCTCCTCAAAATCTTAAATTTTGTTAAAACTTTTTACTTCTACCTCCTCTCCTATAAACTCCCCCTCTAAAGCTCTTAAGAACAAACACCAATACAGGGGATAAGTCCTCAGCCACAACTGATCACCCCAAACCTAAGCACTCGCATTCAGTGACAACAAGGGTAGGTAGTTAATTAACGTCACACTGAATCAACACAACAGGCTATTGGTGCCGGTCTGGGAGGAATCCCCAAGGGAAAGATCTGAGAACACCTCATAATTTTTAACCACGGCTAGACGACGAGGTCAACACCCACGCTGGCACCCCACTCTTCAAACTTCCACACCATGCCAACGTGAGGACATTTGAGGTCACATTCAATGTACACCAGCAGCCATGTATACGACGGTCTTTGGCTGGACCGAGTTTTAAATTTGTAACCCTCCGGGTACTAATCTGGCAATCTTCCAACTGGACTACAGCTGCCCCCTCGGTGGAAGGATTAAAGGACATTTAAGGCCACAACAGATTTAACATGCACCAGCCCCTGTATAGGACGGTTTTCAGATGGATCAAGTTTGGAACTCACAACCCTACGGTTGCTAATCCATTGCTCTTCCAACTGCCCAGCCGCTGCGAGGAAGGTTTGTTGGGGTTTAATGGCACAAGAGCCATATTTAGCCATGCTGCACCAGACACGAGACATACAATATCATGTAATAGACATACACACACAACCTGGGAGGAAGGATTGAACCTTTCAAGGGGCCCAATTTAGAAAACAATTCTCAGTAATCTTCAGACCCCAAATGAAATGCAGACTAGAGAATATAATTTGAACTCACTTCCCACATATATGGTAGAGGCGCACACCAGCTGGGGTTGGTCAAAATCTGGAGTGGGAACGAAACACTGGTAAAACCCACTGTTGTCCATGCTGGATCTTTCCACTTCATACTCAATAGTGTAGTTGTCCACTATACGAGTATGAGGCAGTACAGTTTTGCCAACTTTCAGGGTCAGGTCTTTGGAGGTGACGCCATAATTCTCAACCGTCTCAGGGAAAAGAGTGCACTGGAACGTTAGGAGAGAGCCCACTTCTATCTCCTGGTCATCAGAGACATCTGAAATACAAAACAGAGACGTGTGGAATAGGGAGTTTTGATTTGGAGAGGACGCAACAAAATGGCACTGAAAACTTATGTTGTCGAAATATGCTAGTTTGATTATTTAATAAACCGTCCTGAAGAAAATAAAATGGTCTTAAATAGGTAATGGTAATTAACAGTGGTCGCCAAAGCGGTCGATATCGATATTTTATTTAAAAACAGGACAAAATTGACATTTTTATTTACATTTATTTTTTCTTAATTAATTTGTGATTATAGGTCATGAAAAATAATTTATAATTGACCAATATTAGTGCGCATGTTTATAGTTTTTTAATGGGACAAAATCAACATTTTTATTAAATAGCAGGAAAAATAAAAACAGTATGTATGGTCAGATACAGTGGCTCCCAAAAATGTTCGTACACTTACGAATTTCAATGAAATACTGCTCTATCCATTAATAAAAATTAATATTTCAGAATGGGAATTTTTTAATAACATCTTTAACTTGTTCTTAACAAAACCTACATAAAATATTTTTAAACTATAGTAAAACTTTTCTTTTGGAAAATCAATAATCGAAAAGTAACCCCAAAAATGTTACCTCACAAAAATCTTCGTACACTTTAAAAAATCTATATATTAGTAAATATTGTAATATTTTGGTAAATTAGTACTTAGTAGGATATCTATAGCATCCACAACAGCTTTTAAATGTCTGGTAATAGAGTTCACTAGTTTTTTGGTAATTTCTGCATCAATGTTCCTCCAGTCTTCAATCATTACTGTTTTTAGTTCGCTTTTTATTTTAATGTCGTGTCTTCGTACTCTAACCTCCAGTTCTCTCCAAATGTGTTCTATTGGGTTTAAATCCAGCGACTGAGGTGGTGTTTTCAGAACTTGTGGACAATTATAGATACCAGAGGAGAATGTTGAGAGCCGTGTGCTTAGGATTGTTATCTTGATAAAAAACAAAGCTGTTTCCAATAGTTTCCAATACCCAAATTTTGGGCTGATAATTTTAAATTGTCTTTTAAAGTATTTAAATAAAGAGCATGATTCATTATGCCATCAATAAATACCAAATTACCTAGTCCTGATGCTGACATGCACCCACACACAAGGACACCTCTACTGCCATACTTTACTGTTCCAACTAAGTTCTTGGGATTAAGTTCCTCGTTTTTTTTCTCCATACAATTATACGCCCATCTCCATACAATTATACGCCCCATGGGGCATCTCAATGTGTCCAGGGATGGAAAAATAGGGATTTTTGATTAATATATAGTATAACATAGAATAAAAGATAATCCATATATATCTTCCACACCACGCCAATGTGAGAAAATTTGAGGCCAGGACAAATTTCACATGCACCAATCCCAGTGTTTGGCTGGACTGAGTTTCAAACTCGCAACCCTCAGGTAGTCAATTACAATTCCTCTACCAACTGGGTTACCAATGCACTTCAAATTTCTAGTGGACTGTATAATGAATGAATGGTTCCTTGAGAAAGTTATGCTAGAATCCGAATGCCATTTATAAAACATTTGTTGATATCAAATCTAAAAAAAGCAAGACATTTATTCAACAGCATATCTACATCGAGATGCCAACCACTGAACTGTGTATCAGTTCTAATCACTCATGAGCTTGAAGCACAGCTCATGGCACTACACATGATTCAAATAACATGTTTCGTCTTTTTCGTTGCATACAATTTACATTGGCTTAGAGCAGAAACTCATTAAATGACATTTTTTCGGAGACACTAAATGCTTATTTTTATAATAAATACATCATTGTATTATAATCTATTTAAAAATATACAACTCTCAAAACGCTTACAATTTTTATTTTGTGACCTTAAAACTAATAAGATTATCTCTAAACAACTGTAAACTAACAAAATTGTTTTGATGTTCAACG
Organism: Meta bourneti; assembly: GCA_933210815.1. NCBI lineage: Eukaryota > Metazoa > Arthropoda > Arachnida > Araneae > Tetragnathidae > Meta > Meta bourneti. The sequence continues at coordinate 14,005,289 of OW119930.1, forward strand.
ACTTTTTCTGTTCTAAGCTGACAATATATATTTACAACTACAGGTAAACTATGCATAGTTCTGTGGCTATTGCGTGATTTCATGTCCATATAAGTATTCACCAATTGAATACTGAAGAGTCACGTTTCCGTTTACAAGATTGAGTGAAGTCCAAAACACAGCCGACTTGACGTTATTTTTACAGGACAGTTAGTGTCGGAAGGACAACTGGAGATATTGCCACTTATAAAAGTCAACAAACACAAACATGTTACTAGTAATGCAGGTGGCGACCATCATTATGCAACCATCGACAAATTGGAAGTAGGTTTAAATACAATTTGGGCAGACTACTTCAAAAATTGCCCATCCCTATCTAGAACATTAAATAGGGGACGACTCCAGCACATTGCAAAAACATGGAAAAGGTTTGAAACAACAAATAAAACACTAGAAAAACTTGAATTTTAAAAATGTTTTAAATAAAGGGATACAAAAATTATTATGTGGCAATGTTTACATTACCCAAAAACTGAAAGATACAGTAACCCCTCATTACACTGCACCTCGATAATATCGAGCATTTAGCTATTTTACTCTTTCTTGGAGAATTTAAAGTTTGTAAACATAGGAAATCTAAATGTCTTTCTTCAGAATTGGAAATTCAATGGTGACTTGTTTTCAGCAGTCATCCTAAATTGAATCAGTATAAAGGCATCTCAAATGTGTGGATGAAAAAAATATCTTTCAAAACCATTCTATGTTTAATATTGGTTAAAAGATTGGCCCTATGGTCATTTATAGCAAGACAAGGATTTAGTTTTTAACTTGTAGTTTATATAATTTTAAATATTAAATACGAAATCCATTGTATAATTTGTGGTTCTTTACCGCTGATAAACAGTCTGTTTTTTCACCCTCAGTATATCAAGCTTTTCTCTTAGCCCAAGAAGCACTGCGATAGCATTACATAAAATTTAGTTATGGGGAGTGGGACCCTGACAGAAGCAGCTTCGATTGGTTGGATTTGGATTTTATGGCACAAGGGCCATATTGGGCCCACCTGCACCATTCAAAAGACAATGCCAAGTGAAAAAAAGATGGAGAAGACAAGAGAGATCGCTTGGACATCTTGGGGTCACAACCCCATGTTTACCAGCTGCAGTAAGCCCCATGGGCAGGTAGTTAATTAAAGTCATACTGGAGCAACGACAGGCTATTGGCAAAGGTCCAGGATCAATCCCAAAGAGATAGACTGAGAACAACGCCTCATCATTTTGAACCAAGGTCAGATGGAGAGAACACCAGAACTGGCACACCGCTCTTCAAACTTCCACACCATGCCAAAGTGAGGACATTTGAGAACACGACAGATTTAACACATACCAGCGCTCATGTACTAACCCCCATGGAAAAATAATACTAGAGTATCTTAGGTCTGAGAAGCCGGTTATACACCTAAAAGTGTGCCCCTGGGGGGCAGAAACATTTTTGAAACAAACACATGTATCAAATTCAATTTACAGTGTTTATTACATTAAATGATTTAAAACAGAATTCAAGAATAAAAGAAACTCAAAAAAAGGGTTCCAGTCCCAGTTCCATCAGAGCAGACGAGATCTGTGTCATTCTCTACAAAACCTTAAGTAGGTCTCCCTGGCAAAGATCAGGAATCTAGATCACCGCCTCTTTGGTCACTTGTTAACTAAGAGGATAATGGTAATTAATTAATGTCGCACTGGAGCAACACAACGAGCTATTGGCGATGGTCCAGGATCAATTCCCAAGGTAAAGATAGGAGGACAACACCACATAATTATGAACCACGGTCAGATAACGAGGTCAATACCTGAGGTGACACCCCACTCTCAAAACTTCCACACCATGCCAACGTGAGGAGATTTGAGGCCACGACAGATTTAATATGCACCAGCCCCAGCATACAAGGCTTTTGGCTGGAGTTTCAAGTTCGCACCACTCTGGTTGCTAATCCGTTGCTCTTCCAACTGGGCTACAACTTCCCCTATTAACTAAGAGGGATGGTACCTCGAAGGGGTGCCAGACACCCCTTAATCCCATCCGGCAGAAACCCTAGGGACACACCTACTCAGGAATAGAAAACGGGCAGTCAATTCATATTAGGGTGGAATTTCAGGCACCCAAAGTCGGAAAACCACGAGATGCTACAACACGTTATAATGAAAGGTTACTGTAATGCTTAAAACATCCAAAAGGAAGCAAAATATGAGGGACAGTACTCACTTCCAAATTGTACTTCAAACAAAGTACAGCATGTGGTTAAATGGATACAACAGAGGCAAATAACGAGGCCTATTAAGAAATTTTGCAATATGCCCATCTTCAAGGTATAAGCTCGGCCATTGCGAAAAACTGCTTCCATCCAGCAGGAATGATACACCAGCTTCCAATGAGCCTAAAAAGTAAGAAAAACATAAAAACAAAATTATGATAAGTTAAATTAAAAGACATTCAAATAAATGGTGCTACACAAGTAAAAAGAAACCAAATGTATTAAGAGCTGGATTAAAGTTATGTTAAAATCAGTCTTTTGTTACACAACACGCCATTCATATAATGAGCAATGCAAATGTTCATTACGACAAAAGTACCCATATATCTAGCACATTAGCTTTGAACACACAATGACATTTTTTTGCTTTGACTTCATATCTGCCTATGTTGTACAGTTTAGACACTCATGTCATTAAAGTTTTAAAAATATGCATACGAATCCATTCTCCAAGAACCAATAACTCAACGAAGTGGGTAGGTAGTTGAATTAACCACCTTTACACTGGAGCAACACAAGCTATTGGCGATGGTTCGGGATCATTCCCAAAGGGAAAGATCGAGGACAACACCTTGTCATTTTGAACCATGGCCAGATAATGAGGTCAACACCTAAGCTGGCATCCCACCACTTTCAAACTTCCACACCATGCTAACACGAGGACATTTGACGCCATGACAGATTTAATGAGCACTAGCTTTCACATACATGATGGTCTTTGGTTGAATCGAGTTTCGAACCAGTAACCCTCTGGTTGCTAATCTGCCAACTGGGCTTCCACGGCCCAACTCAACAAAGCAAAGTTTGGAATAAATATCATATGTTGCAAAACATTCAGTGTGATGATGAGACCAAACTACCCAAAACAAGTTTTTAAGTTACCCAACTTTTCGTAAACGGTACATTGAATTAGAGACGAGATTTGACTATCAGTTCATGATTGAACAGTTACAAACCCATATTTTCAGTAGTTACTGTACAGTTCTTAGTATCAACTCGGGTTGGTTGGATTGGGACAAGGGCTATATTTGGCCATGCTGCGCCAAACACAAGACAGACAACATCAAGTAATGGACATACACAAACAAGTAAAAGTTTTACTAACACAGAAAGAAACACCTGGGGAGTAATCAAATATGTACTGCCTACAACTCACTTTGTTGCTAGTGCAGTGGGCCACTGAGCCACGACAGCCCCAGTTCCAACTCTTGAAATTAGTAGGTTGGATGGATGAGTTTTTATGGCACAAGGGCCTGCTTAGGCCAAACTACACTGAGCAAATTCCATATTATATATTATTAAAATTGCTAAGCATCAAATCAAAAAGGAGGTTGGAAGTCAAGTTAGTCCAAAATTATCTTATGGATTTTCCTTTATACCCATAAATTTTTGCTTTTTTAGGGGTAGGTATTTAATTAACATTGCACTGGAGCAACACAACGGGCTGTTGGCAATGGTCCATGATGCAACCCGAGGGGTAAGATACAAGGACAACACTATGAATTTTGAATCACTGTCAGATGATTTGCTTTTAGGATAGCAAATTTGTGTCCCAAATATTTGTTGCCACCGCTAATTGTAATAATAATGACAGCAAATGACTTACAAAGAAAGATTAAATATAGATGTTGAAAGGAAACTGAATAATTTTATCCAGAAATAAAATAAATTATGAGAAAAAAAATGGTAGAAATACAATTTCAAACCATACTTTGAAAAACATTAAAACATGTATGCTAAAATGATTCAAATGCTTAGTTATAAGTTGATGAGTAGAACGTTGATGAGTAGAAGAACATACAAGTATTTAATATATCACATTAAATTTCTAATGGTTTCGAAATCAGTTGTCGTTAGCATAATTGGCAGCTATAAATTTAGTTTCGACAATTGTGTTTTTGGATCCAGTTGTCATTTCAGATGCCTAACTTTCCATACGTAAAAAAAAACTGTCCCTTATTTGAGAAAAATATCTCCATAAGTTTAAATATTACATTTTCTTTCAAAATTAAGTAAATTCAAACTTTAAGTCACAAAACAAAATTTCATCTTTTCTTCATAAAATGCACTGTAAAGCCTCAAAGACTCCTGAAAATCACTTCCTAAAATGAGCCATTTTTACTATCTTGTTTTATCTTTCGCGTTTTGATAATTTGAAAGCAAAATTCATATCAGCTTAGAGCAGAAATTTGTAAATTGAAAAAATTTCTTTTACTGCACAGCTGTTTAAAGACTATTGGTTTTTAGTTCAAGAATAAAATTTATAAGCATTTTGATAGTGCGACAGATAGCTTAAAAGATTACAATTTGATTTTTCATCTTCTCATTATCATGAAAATAAATATTCCGTACCTCAGAAGAAATGTCAGGAGATGTTTTTACTTAAGAAATGATAGAAAATGTATAACAATGACCCCCTAATAAAAAAATGCCTTTAAAAAGAGAAAGAAAACCCAAAATTACAAATGGATCAAAATCTAGGCCCTAGTCTCATTACAACATGTTTATCAAGATCCAAAGTAAATTTGAAATTGCCTCTAACCACAACATTTTGGCAACTGAGGGAAAATTTGTTAGATGCTATTGAAGCCTGATCCTAATCTCTAACCCTAATAAAATAACAGTGCCAGAAATGTATACTTAAAATGCCCTGATATTTTCTAAATTCAGAAAAGTAATGTTGAGATCTCGAGACCTTTCCCAAAATGAAAAATATATCACTTTCATCATAAATAACATATCAGAAATATTTTTTCCAATAAGCAAAATCTGGTATTTATAACTTTCATCATGCATAAATATTTCTAAATTGCTTTTCAGAACCTCACCTATTATTTACAATATGCTACTCATTTCAATTTTGTAGTCCAAATTGTTTTATATATTTCTAAGATTAAAGAAAGAATATGGTATCAAGAATTCTAAAAAAAGCAAGTCAACTCAAAACATAAAAAAACTCATTTAAATTGAACTCTTTGATACCAAAACCTCTTAAATCTGGATTCTAAGACAGTTATGTTATGCTATTACTGTTCCTATTTTGACTGTTAGTCAAAACAAATATTTAGAAATGTTACGGACTAGAAAAAGGAAGGGAAAGCAATTTATATTCAAAGTATTTTCTTTCATGGTTGATTTCCTTTCAGCAGTAAAATTACCATTTCAAATTTGCATAAACTTGTGTTCATGATAGAAATACATTACAAAATCATCTTTCCTTCAAAAAGCAGCTTGGGTAACTCCTTTCTGCATTTTTTATTAGGGAAAATTTTCTTCAATTTATACAAGTAATTTTGTTCAAAAATAACTTTACATTCATAGGTCTGAAGATTATAAAATATATTTTAAGACAACCTGGAATATTTAAAAACATATTTCAGGATGAATAAATAAATATTTTGGCCACTTTTGGAAAATACCATCACACTTTTTTTCATGCTTGGAATACAGAACAGTTTATATGGAATGGATTTGAAGAACATTTAATATGAATCAAAACACTTAAAAAATTGATTTAGTCTTATAAAGTTTATGTATTTATATTATAGGTAAACAAATTCCCAAATCACTATCAAGTAAACTAACATCTGCTAATAGAACTATTGCAAATAAGTGTCTTTGGCAAAAACCTTAATTACTCAAACAATTCAGAACACACAAAACGTGTAAAATTCAAAAAAAAATTACAGGGGAAATTTAATATACATCACTCATTTGAAGTCTATTGAAAACGAACCTTCGGCATTCCAAAATGTAGAACAGTAGCTTTTGTAAATTAAGGTGTATATCAGGGTTTTTTGCTTGCTTGAAGTTAGACAGAAAGGGTGATCTCTTTAATTTTCAGATGTTTTATAAGTAAGGTGTGAATCCTTAAAGGAATTTGAAAGCAGATTGAGTTCCGACATTTTTGCAGCACTGAACATGACTATCTAATGAATCTCTATCCCACAATAGTCACATTTACATTGTGATAAGCACATAGCAGTACTAACAGAAAAATTATTTGGGGCCCAAGTCCCAGATTGTATTAAATATACAATGAACTCACTTTTTTACAGTTTGACAAGAAAAGGCACAATATATGGAGGAGACTATTATAGTGAGTGACGAGAAATGCTGTGTACCATGAGAACTGCTCCTGGCAAAGTCTGGATGTGATAGTTACTAGGAACAGGGCTCGTTCATTTTGAGTAGGGGCGTTCAGGTGTATGACTTTTATTGGGGCGAATGTTGGGAATGGAAAGAGGAGTAGGCTAGCATTGATGTTGTGAGCAATAAGTAAATATCATAGAAAAAATATATTTCCAATTTATCATTAAAAGTATCCATCTGACTCAAATGCATTTTTTCAACCATCCCCAGTAGGAAATGGAATAAGGCCTTTTGAGGAGGCTTTTCCAAATGACACATTGCCTACAGAGAGAATCTATTAATTCCTGCCAGCCAGTTATGCCAAGTTTAAAAAAGAATTATTGTAGACTAAATCAAAGAAATTACCACATGTCTCAGGTGTGCAAAAAATGCCCAAGACTTTATTTTAAGTGGTCACTCAAATGTTTTTCTTAAACTTTCATTGGAAAAAAAACTATTGTAAACTCAAAACAAGACGACAGGATCCCAAACCTTAGTTGTCAAAACAAAATGCATAGGAGCAAAATACAATTAGCTATCACTAATTTTGGATGGTTGTTTTCTGGTTTTATGATACAAGGGCCATATTTGGCCCAGCTGCGCCAATCACAAGACAGACAATGCAATGAGAGAAAGCAAAAAGTAGAAGGGTAGGTGAGGTTAAAAATGAAGAGAGAAAAGATCACTCGGGTACCCCAGGGTTGTGATTCCCATACACACCTAAACATTTAGTCTCATGAAGTGATTTCCATTTCAAATAAACTTCCTAACTTAAAAATACTTTTTCATTGTTAATACAAACTTAAATTCCTGCTCTATTTGTTTTCCCCTTTTCATAATAGGAATTATAACTATTAATTGCAAGCAATTAGCTAACATTAGGGCAAACAATTACAATTTATAGAAATGGGCATGTTAACCTCAAGTGTTGTGATGCCCGAAAAAACAAACTTTTATTAAACATTAATTCAAGGTAATCTTAAGACAACTTCCCATTAAGTTTAATTATAAGTGATGATCTGTGCCCCACTTGATATTTTGATTCTTCCCAGTAAGAGGCAGGAATAGGACAGTTTCTCGAGTTACAACTCTGAATGATGGGTTGAAAAGTTCTCGGGAAACCTAGTTGCATACTTGCCAACTTTACCATGCTACATTTCCTCCTCACACTGTCAGTGACTGATTTCAAAATCTGCATTTTTCCAAGTACAAAATACAATTGGAGTTTTCCTTCAGTAAAAATGTAGTTGATATTTGTGATAATTATTTTTTCATTGATGAGTACATCACAGAAAACAAAAATGCTTCTTGGGGATGATGAAAAAATTTATGATTCATACTTTATCCACTGCTACAGGATGTGCAGACTGAAAAAAATAGTCTACATTTTTCAGCAGTTCCCACAAAAAAAAATATGGTTTACAAAAATATTTCTATAGGAAGCTAGTTTTTTGACAAGTGATATAAACTGCCCTATTAAAATACACACAAGGAATTATTTGATGAGCCTAGCTTACTTCAGTTTCTGGATCAATGATACTGATCACAATCCAACTTTATATCACTCCCATTTAACAATATTGCCTTTCACTTGTTCCACAATGAATTTTAGATTTGCAAACAGCTGAAAAATCTAAATATTCCTTGACAATCAGAAGCTCAGAGGCATTAGTTTCAAGTAAGGTGAACCAGCCAGTAATTTACCATTAGTGCTCATTTCTCATGAAAAAATTTGCTTCACAGGTAATTTGCACAATTGTACTTTCCAGATATTTTGAACATAGTATCTTCTAAAGATGGTAGTTAAAATGAGCTTATAGTACAATTTTAAATATTTGATAGCTTTTTAGAAGTCTTATCTCAAAGTTCAGTGATTGGGCCAGTAATTGACCACTACACATCCAGTTCATTGTAATTAATCATTACCCATCAGTAATTGTTCACTATTTCTTTTTTTCAAATAAAATTCAGATTGAAACATTTTTGCGGATATTTTAGCGATCAACTAATTTGTTGGAAATAGAATGTCAAAAATGCTTAACCTAAGTAAAACTTATTAAAAGAAAACTATAGAATATTAAACAGGCAAACAGATAATAATGGTTGGCATTAATATTAAAGTTTAAACTTGTTAAAATATATAGCAAACTAATATTAAGCAGGTAAATAAATGTTGCAATAATGAAGAATTCTGTCATTAATAAAACAGTAACCAAAATCCGTCATTGTACATTCCATCAGTTTCTACATAACATGACAAACAAAATCGACATCTTCATCAGACAAAAATCATCCTATCCCAATTGCAAATTATGTTTCTTTGGAATGAATTTGGTATGTTTCGCAGCAACTATTACATTTGCAGCATGTGCTTTTAGACTGTTTTGCCCCAGTTACCTTCGCATTTTTTAAACTCATCACCTTCATCAAGTCTTTGGAAGTACTCATTTCCTTTAGCAGTTAGAAATTATTTTCTCCTTTGATTTCAAGTAACCTAGCTTCATTCCTTTTAACTTTATCCCATTTTATCTCACAATATAACCACATTTTAGACGCAACTGCATGGGACAATCATTTTGAACCTTTTTTTGAGATATAGAATGCAGGACTAACAGAGGGTTTAGTGTAAATTGAGGACTAGTCTTTCCTTACTAAAAAATTCATTGTCACTACATTTATCCTCATTGCTTGATCACCACTTCCAATAATTAACCATATGGTCAAATACTATAGATACAGGTTCCTTTTTTATATTTAATTTACCCTAAACCATTGCAAACTCTTAGTAATCATGAAATATTTAATTTTAAAATCAAAGTTTGCCCCAAAATCCAATAAGACCAGTTTGGTTGGTCGATTTTGGGGTTCTATGGCGCAAGGGCCATACTTGGCCATGCTGCACCAGACACAAGATATACAATATCAAGTAATAGACACGCAATGAAAGTTTTACTGACATGCCACCTAACTGGTATAGTGGTCATAGCACTTGTTTGCCATCCAGTAGGTCACGGGTTCGAATCCCGGTTTGTAAGCGCATGGATGCTAGTGACTGTCCTTGTTAGGAGTAACAAAGGCTGAGGTCAGTGGTTGGGCTTGGAGAAAAAAGTTTTACTGACATAGAAGAGAGAAATGCACCCAGGGTGGTGGAATACACATGACAGGAATCGAACCTGCACTGCCTACAACTCGAAGGTTGCTAGTGCAGTGGGCATACCCACTGAGTGTGAAGCCCATACCCATCTAAAGGATGTGTCCATGATTTTCTTCACATCCTTTCATGGGAAAATAAATGAACCCAACTCAGAATATCCTTTTATACACATGGTTATTCCCTAGGACAGTGAAAGTTATTTATTGTGTTGAAATTTCACTGAATGAAAACTTGTCTATACTTTTGCTGCTCAATTTCGTGTGCAAGGCGAGACGAACATAATTTTTATGTTTGAGTATATTGGAGATTCGTTAGATTTGAAGAGATTATTCTAAACGTAATTCCAACTGCCTATACAATTTTCAGACAGCTCTTCATTATTGATAATTTCAAATACCAATATTCAGATTTGGGTAAATATTTGGAAGCTTTTGCCACTAGGGCCACTTTTGACAACATAACACAGTAGCAAAAGAACTAACAATTTGGTGGCAAAAATTTAGCATCGATTCTTGTTTGTTGGGGGCACAAGGACCATATTTGGCCATGCTGCTCCTAACACAAGACAACTTCAGTAAAGGACATACACACAAACGAAGTTTTACTGATACAAGAGAGAAATACATCCAGGAAGAAATCAAACCTGAATCGCCTACAACTCGCAGGTTGCTAGAGTGAGAGATCCATGACAGTACCATCAATTGTGGTTGGTTCTTTTTAAGTTTTACAGTGCAAGGACCATATTTGGTCGAGCTGTGCCAAACCCAAGACAGGCCAACATCAAGTAAAAAATATCACGAAAGGGGAAAAAAGAGGAATCGGGAATTAGAGTAGTGGGATGAGAGTAGAAAAGATCGCTTGGGTATTCTGGGTATGTTTACTGCAGACAGTAAAACCCATGGGAAAGGAAAGATCACAAGAGTACTCTAGGTCCCCAACATTTACGGCTCTGTTGAAGTGATTAAAGTAGTGAATAGTATAAAACCCAAGGCTTTAGGTGAAAAATTATTTTCATAACAAATACTAAACGATCATGGAAGCTGTCTTGAGCATAACTGTGCCTGATCTGATCAGGACTTTTTCAAATTCCTTGAATCAATGTAAAAAAATCAATGACCCAAAAGTTTAAGTATCCTTACACATAAACAATTAACTCCCTTTACTATTCGCTGAATTTTCAACTTGTCTATTTTAGGTATAAAATAGACAAGTGTCCAGATAATATTTTCAGAGGACACAACTTTCTCCCTAAGTATAAGATTCCAATCCAAAGGTCCTAATATTAAATGATTGTCGATTTTACGACCATTTCAGATACATCTCCTTGATTTTACCTGTGTGATAAATGAAATCCATTCACTGATTAAATAAGTTTCAGTGAGTACTTATGATGTATTTTGAATTTTAAGACAATGTGGGCCTCATTTGTCTCATGCTTTCATTCTGACAGTCACCTAGGCAAATAGGATTATTCACTTACTGTAGCATCTGAATTTAAAACGAGCATTTCATTTACAAACATATCTGACTTTTTTAGACCTGTCCATGATTTCTCTACTTATGATTTTAATTAAGCTGATTTCCCTTATGAAAAATTTCTATAGAATCTTATAGAAATATGGTCCCTTTCTCTATAAGCTCGATAAAGTAATCTCTACAGAAAATGACTAGAATTCTATAGAAGCTCATTCCTTTTGTTTCACGACTTTACTTTTCTATAGAACTTGTCTGTAGTATCAGCTCGTTATCTCAATAGAATTCTATAGAATTTTTTTATACACAAATGAAATTTTGCTTCTCTAGAGAAATCTCTAGAATTCTTTTGAACTCTAAAACTTTTTCGTGTTACATGAATTAATGTTATAAAAATAAATGCTAAAGAAAGCTTAAGAACATTTTGGGTTGTTCATGAGCCCCCTCTCTAAATTTCCCTGGTCTTGGAGTAATTTTAAACCAGAAAAGTGGTACTTAATAAAAAGATTGTGGCAATGACAAGCTAAGATGGGACTCTTGATTTTCATGCCTAAAATGTTGCTTTTCTTGATTTTTTAAATCTTTTTCTTCTGTAGTTTTGCCATTTAGAAGCATCCAGATAAGATTTGCAATTTCCTTTGTTCGCCTTAATAAATTTTCCAATTTCAAACCTAAACTTAAATCTGATTGATTGGTCAAGCAAAAAGGTAGGTAGATAGTTAATTAATGTCACACTGGAGCAATACAATGGGCTATTGGTCAGGGAAAAAGTACTTCTTACTTTCATCTAGAAAGTTTCAGCCTAATTTTGATCCAGGATACATTTTCCCATAGACACTCGCTCAAAATGCTGTGAGTACGAAGTAGGACAGGAGTTTATCAAATGAAGTTTCTTACTAAATATGATTTCAAAACAAAGAAAGAAATGCAATTCCAAGTCAGAATTTTGACACAGGAATGAAACAATTCCTAATTTTTGCATGCCTAATTTGCAGAAATTTTCAGGTGTACCTTTCATTCCAAAAATACATATGCAATCGGGTCTCGATTCTCAGTCCGCAAAAATTTGCATTTCGAACTTTAAAGCCCCCTCCAAAGTGAAATCCTGGCAACACTTCAGGACTTTCCAAGTTTGCGTGATAACCAACGAATAGTCAACATCACAACACTGTCGCCTTATTCGTGAAAATTAGTTATTCCAAGCAAGTTAATTTGTATTGCTTCAGTGTATTGCTCCATTAAAATACCTACCTATCCAAACAAGTGGAACTAAATTTGGGTAAGTTAGCTAAAGTTATGACTGCATGTAAACTTAGTGTCAATAAAAACAAACCTCGTAATCCAATCAGATATGGTAATCCACACGCACTACGGACGGCAAAATCCGCTATCCGTCATTAATCCACAAGCACACTGATTCACTAAGGTTATCACAAAACCATCTCAACTTTTCACGACGATCCGAGAACCGCGCAGAACACACACAACTGCCGAACTTCTGACGAGTACACGCACCAAATAAGTCGGGTTCTACACACTCGCAATAGAAGACCCTCCTTTCGAGCAGGGCTGTAATTCGCGTCACAGTTCTGGTATCTCAAAATAATGAGTTTCCCATCTAAAACCGAGATTCGCGGAAGGTATCATCGAACTTCTCAAACTTCCACACCGACGAGCAGCAGCAGTGTTAAGCAAGGTCTGAACGCCACCACTCGAATGCGGGAAGAGCCATACAGCGGAGAGCAGGATTCAGAAAGGGGAGGAGCTACGAAGAGCCAGCGCGGTCGGGATTTGACGACGGGAATTCGGTATCGCTGCGTTTAGACTAGTATAGCCTGCATCCATTTTTATTTCGTTCCTCGCTCCCAATATAATAAAAAAAAAAAAAACGAGCAATTTATTCTCTCCTCTCTCAGCTCTCATCTTATCTGAAAAAATAACAGCACAGAACTCGTTTATATGATAAGTTGGACGGCTCATTTCGTGGATCGTATTTCGAGCTCTTTCGTAGAAATGTAAAAAGCGAAAGATAAACATGCGCTAATGGGATTAACGGAGACGGGTGTCGTTTTATATCTTTCGACGTCATTTCGATAATTCCGTATTCTCGAACAATGTATCGTGAAAATAAAAGGTTGGTAGGTTGTTGGATTTACGTCGAACTGGAGCAACGCGACGGTCATGAAAGGTAAGATCCTCGTAATTTTGAACCACGGTCAGATGACCAACTGAGTCTGAACCAACCACTCTACAAAGGTCCACATTACGCCAACGTGAGGATATTTGAGGCCACAACAGACTTAGCGAGCAGACCCCCACGTACTAGACGGTTCGATCGAGTCTCGAACTCGCAACCCTTTGGTTGCTAATCCGCGGCTCTGCCAACTGGGCTACCGTGGCCAACCAAAAAATAAAAGATTGAAAATTGTTATATAATAAATGGCCGGCGGTAGTCCGGTTTGAAGAGAAGCGGAGTAGCAACCGGATGGTGGCGTGTTCGAAACTCGAGCCTAACAAAGACCGTCGTGTAAGTTGGGGGCTGGTAAACGTTAAATCTGTCGTGACGGCCCGGGATCAATCCCGATGGAAAAGATCCGTGGATTTGGAACTACGGTCAGATGACGAGGGCAACACCTGTGTGAGCTGGCACCCCACTCTAGTAACTTCCACACCACGACAACATGAGAACATTTGAGGCCATGACCGATTTAACATGCACCACACCCTGCATGCACTATGATCTTCGGTTGAACTGAGTTTCGGAATCGTAACCCTCCGGTTGCTAATCCACTACTCTTCCAACTGGATTATTTGGCCCCAAGATTAAACACAAAATTAGCCTTATAGTTTATCTGCATTTTTAGGTGCATGATCAAAATTTCACATACAAATATACAAACAACTTTTTACTCTTCGTTGCCTTTAAGAAACTGACATAATTTAAAACAAACAGATAAAATTTTGAATAAGGTGGAGTATAACCAAAGCTTTTTACGAGTAAAAAACACTAATAGAGTAACATTTGCATGTGTTTTGTGAAATACTAAAGCCATCAATAAATGTAAAATTGTTATGATTTTGTAAGCGTTTAAAAAACTGAGGTCTCTTTTTTTTATTTTACACACAGATTAACGTGCACCAGCAACCACGTAACGACGGTCTTTGGCTGGATAGAGTTTGGAACTCGTAACTCTTCGGTTGCAATTCCGCTACACTTCCAACCGTGCTAGAAGGTTCCTTTGCCACGAATTTAATGCTTTCTTGGAAAAACAAGGTATTAAAGCAGAGTACGAACGAATACACACCTGGAAAAAGGATGTTTCAGGAAGATTTAATCTTACCGATCTTGTGACGGTATTAAAGTGCTATTATATGAAAGTGGATTAAGTGATAAATTTTGGGTCGAAGCTTTATTTTCTTTTACTTATGTACGAAATAGAATACGTCTACAAGGTAAAAGTTCCTCATTTATAGTTGCAATGAAAGAACGGAAATGTTCAGAAATTTGTACCTGAGAAAACTAAGGAGCAGTCGTGGCTCAGTGGGTATGCCCTCTGCGCTAGCAACCTTCGAATTGTAGGCGGCGCAGGTTTGATTCCTGTCAGGTGCATTCCTCCCTTGGTGTATTTCTCTCTTCTGTCAGCAAAAACTTTCGTTGTGTGTGTATGTCTATTACTTGATATTGTATGTCTTGCGTCGGGCGCAGCATGGCCAAATATGGCCCTTGCGCCATAAAACCCCAAATCAACTTGAAAAAACTAAAGTTTTAAGTAGGTAGATAGGTATTTTGATTAGCGTCGCACTGGAGCATCACACGGGCTATTGTCGACAGTCCGGGATCAAACCCGAAGGGAAAAGATCCGAGGACAACACCACGTAATTTTGAACCACGGTCAGATGACAACTAAAGTTTGGGGAAATCGAGGGATTTATATTAAGAGACGAAAAGGTGAGATTTCCCGATTCGAAGCTCGGTTGGTATAGCAACAAGGTTACCATTAATACTTAAAAAATAGCCTGTTTGTAAATTTTTCCAACTTATTCTTTACAATTTGTTAATTTAATTCGTTATGCAGTCAATTAGATGGTCAAATGTGCATATTTGCGTGTATGGCTCAGTCAAAAGATATTTATGTAGCAATCACTCGGTTATGTGGATTAAAGTAAACCAGACTTAGTATGTCTTTTCTAAAAGTAGCTATATATGGTCTACTCCTAAGTTGTCTTGAATGGTATTTGGAATTTGATGTTATACCAGGACTGCCATAGGCGAATCTTGGCTACTATTTTCAACCTGGCGACAAAAGGTATCTTATAAACAAAATCTTCTCAAAAATCTCTCTACTTTCAATATTTTGACGGCTTTTTTTGAAAATTCACCAAAGGTCAATGAAAATTTAGTCCTTTTTTAACTACTAGCGGAAGGAAGAAATATTTTTTCGATTCTTTAGTGAGGGAGAAAATTTTCCTAGGGACGCCAATTTCTAAGATTGGCGCTAAGCCGTGGCAACCCTGAAAGAAACAAATTGGAATCTGCGCGGTTGTTAAATTGTCATAAGACTTATTAAGCAAATAACTAAATTTCTAATTTTGTGTGAAAGTATTTGGTAAAAGCCCAATGACCGATTGTTATAATTTCATGGCATCGCGCTCGTCATCTGACCGTGGTTCAAAATTACGTGGTGTTGTCCTCGGATCTTTCCCTTTGGGATTGATCCCGGACCGTCACCAATAGCCCATTGTGTTGCTCCAGTGTGACGTTAATTGAAATGCCCCCCCCCCATGGCATCGCGATGAGTATTCGTTATAGAAATTTGTAACTTACTGACATTATTCATGTTGAAGTATCAAATGTACTTTCTGCATTGAATCTTTCCTCTCCTTTATCTCCAATCTTAAAATTAAGTTTAAAACCCTTACAAAAATTTCTATAGAATAGTCTACAGAATCCTATAGAAATATATGGCCCACTTTTCTATATAAGCTCTAAAGAATTCTATCGCTCATTTCTTTTGTTTCACGACTTTACTTTTCTATAGAACTTCTACATAGAATTCTATAGCAATTCATTTATTTAGAATCAGGTCGTTTTCTCTAAAGATTTCTATGGAACTTTTTTCTATAGAAACGAAATTTCGCTTCTCTATAGAATTTTAGAGTCCATGGAACTCTTTTTTTCGTAAGGAAATGGCTTCGCGAAGAATATTCTCTACATAATTCTATATCAGCTCGTTTTCTCTATAGAATTCTAGATTGTTTTCAATAGAAACAAAATTTCGTATCTCTAAGAAATGGGAAATATATATGGAACTCTAAAAAATTTTTAGTGAGGGAATAGCTTCGCCTCTCCATGAGAATCTGTACGAAAAATAAATTATAAATTGATAGAATATAGAACAGTGACGTATGAAAATGGAGGAATCGGCCCCTGGTTGAATGTCAAGGAATATCTTTCTACCAGAATGTAAAATACAGAACTAATAACAAATGGCGTACAATCCAGCTTTGTGTTCCGATTGTCTAGTACCCGCTTCCACGCCCTCATCAACTAATCAGATTAATAAGATTAATCAGAATAAATTCACTTCACGAAATGAGAGCACTTCTTAATTCCTCTTTCTGTGAAGTTAAGCTCTATTTTCCACAATAACTAATGCGGGGTAAAAGCATCTACGACGATGTGGATTTCAAGAATGAGTTAAGAGAACAAAACACTAGGTTTGGAAGTAATACTTTCCTAACCATTGCTTTAGGTTTATTAGAGCTTAACACGGGTACATATTTCAGTGATGGTAATTGCGACAAAGTGTTTTGGAGCAGATCTTGGAGAAGGTAAATTAACATTTTGGAGCAGCCAGACTGTCTTTTGGAGCAGCACATCAAAGGAGCAGTGGAAGATATTTTAATAATGAAACTAATAAAATTCAGGTTTTTAAACTTTAAACATATGACTGTATGAATGATAAACAATTAACATAACTGTAAACTATTACAAAATTCATTTTAAATACTTACTAAAATTGATGAAATATATATAATGAATAAGAAAAACATACATAAAAACTTACCAAGTGTTTTCCATTTCCATAAAGTTATGTGCAAGGTAAGAAATAACTTTGACATTAACATGACTAATAAACATTTTATTAAACAAAAAAATATTATTTTCTTTTCTTATGTTTGTTACATTCCAACTGCGCCTTTCTGTTTTCTTCTAAGTCACATATCGTTTTGGACATTCTATCTTTACCTTCTTTAAAAAGAATCTGTCCGTTTTCAACAGCATTCATATCTTTGTCTGCAATACCTTATGAAATCTTGCTTTCAGCATGATTTAATAGTTTTTGAGAAAGTTCCTTTTACAATTCAATTTGTTTCGACTTTAATTTTAAATCTTCCTCATTATGGCAAATATTTTCTATTTTTCTCTTTTTTTGTTCTGATGCTAACAGCAATCTGTCATGGTACCGCCTCCAGGAATTTCGAACTGATTTAATCAAAGCCGTAGTAACTTGAAAGTTCTTTATGCTTTCTGTATTAGTAAAATGCGACTTAATTTGCCTTATACCATTTATACTGTAGTCAGATTACTCCTATTTTCCAACATGCGATTGTTCTCACTGAAGCCTCTTTCTACATCAGTTTCCATGCGATAACTTAAGAGACTTGACAAAAATAGGCAAAATCTCAAACTTAAACTTGCCAGATGATTCTCTTTTATTAAATATATTTATTCCTCCAATAATGGTCTATACGACTACATGTTGAAACTTCTGGAAAATGAAAGCTATCAATAGTTTCACATTGATATTTTATCCATTCATATGATAGAGCAGATCCTTCACTTGGTTTTACAATAAATGGAAAAGATGCTGCTAAAAACTTCAAAGAGCTAAAAGATTTTTCTTCAGTTCGCTTCATGGGATGAAGGCAAGAAAGTAATTCTTATAGCGGGGGAAAAGACCTCAAGAGTGAATTTTATTACTCGAACACGATTTGGAGCAGCTCTGGCGCAATCTTAGCAAAAACGGGCGTTTTGGAGCAGTCTGGAGCAGACAATACGCTATGGCGCATGCTGGCGCAATTGGAGCAGCATTACCATCACTGATATTTGATGTACTTTTTTGTGGCGGCGCTTTTGGCGTGGTATTTTGTCGCCAAGGAAGAATTCCTCAGAAGAAAACACCGTCCTAGTCTTAACGGAAAATAATTAAAAAATTATCGAAAAGAATTTTTAAACAGAAAAAAATCCACAAAACTGATTATTTTTCTACTACTTGTTAAGTATTTACTTTTATGAAAAGATCATTACTTAAAAACACGGGTACATTTGTTATATAAAGACGTTTTCGTGGCAACGCTTTTGGTGTGCTTTTTATGTCGCCAAGGGAGAATTTCTTAGAAAAAACAGTCTTAGGCTTAGCGGAAAAAAATTTTAAAATTATCAAACAGTATTTTAAAAATAGAAAAAAAATCACAAAACTGATTATTCTTTCTACTTGTTAAGTATTTACTTTGGTGAAAAAAATCATTGCTTTTTCTAAAATATTGTTACAGAAATTTGTTCAAAGAAAATAATTTATTAGTTTTAAATCTAATGGAACCAGGGTATATAATATGAATGTTATAAAAGATCACATTAATTCTAGTAAATTAGAGTTATTTAGGTATGGTAAAATCAAAAAAGATAATGATTTGCAAAAATTAATAAAAGCGATTACAATAATCACGAGGTTACCATAATCCTAATAAAGACGGGTTACCTTTGTCTTGTAAAACAATATTCGGGTCTATTGCAAACCCGGACCATTGCAACTACGAATGGAGTACCTTTTTTAATCATTATACATGCCTCTGATTTTGACTAATTGTGCCACTCATTATATGAGTCTATAACGAATTAATGCAAGTAGGTAGTTAACTAACGTCGCACTGGAGCAACACAACGGGCTATTGGCAACGGTCCGGGATCAATCCATAGAGGAGATATAAAAGGGTTTATAATATACGGGCTTATATTTCACGTCTTGGATCAATCCCGAAGGGTAAGAGCAGAAACAAATTAATGCACCGAAGAGAAAACAAAATTCCACTTACAATTAAAAATTAGTATTACATTTTTAAACTAGTTAAAATACAGATTGCTGTTCTATGTTTTAAAACTATTACACAAAATGAAAAATTCACTTACAGAAAATCAACCTTCAGCAGAAAATATCAGGCTTCGAAATGACTGGAGGTTTGAACTGTCCGGTCGGTTTTTAAAGGCTTCATAGGTAAGAAAATTCCCGGAATTCCAACCGGATATTCCCGATTCCTCAGAAAAGAATTATTTAATAGAATTTATGTAACCTCTGCTGTACCTGCAACATTAGAAGCAACATCCTTTCCCGAACAAAATGGTCGCACAACTGAAGAAAAACAAATTAATCGAACTTCTGCCCCTTACGAAAAATTTCTATAAAATGTGGTCTATACAATCCTATAGAATTAAGGCCTGTTTTCCTATAAGGTCTATAATATAATCTCTATAGAATGCCTATAGAAATCTGTATAAAATATGTAGAAAATTCTATAGAATCTCATTTATTTTGTATCACGACTTTACTTTTCTTTTGAACTTCTCTATAGAATTCTTTAGAAATGTATTTCTCGTTCTCTCAGACCTCGTTTTCTCTATAGAAATATCTATAGAATTATATAAAATTTTTCTCAAATAGAAACTAAATTTCGTTTCTCTGTAGCAGGGATGGACAGACTTGTTAAGACTGAGAGCCATTTTGATTCGCTGTGATTTATGGAAGAGCCGCCAAAAAACCATGAAAGTTATCTACCATATATTATTTATTTTATTTATATTTATTATTTATTTTATTTATATTTATGATTTATTTTATTTGTATTTATCACTTATTTAATTTGTATTTATCACTTATTTTATTTATATTTATTTTATATTTTATACTTATTTTTTATTTATGTTTATTGATATTTATTATTCACATTGTATTTTTTAAAAAGGAAAAAATAAAAAGTGAATAAATAATTCAATTTCATGCTTGGCATTGCATTGATTTGACAGTTGCTTTCATATCGGGTTCGATTTTTGTAGTAGCCAAGCGCAAAATTGATTCCAAATTTTCATTCGTCAAGCGCTTCCTATTTCTCGCTTTGTTAGTATTCATGACTGAAAAAGTTTGTTCACAGAGATATATTGGCCAACAGAGACTCGCGCATTTTAATGCCATTACCTGCAAGTTTTAACCTAAATTACATATCGTGTGACTTGCTAAAGTTAAAATAACACATGTTGGAGCTGGCCGCCGGCAAATCAACGGAGGGCCACATGAGGCCCGCTGTCAGTGCATCCCTGCTCTATAGAATTCTATGGAACTCTAAAAAATTTTTCGTAAAAGTGATGACAAACTCGTTTGAACGAATCATTGTACATTTTCTTTAGCTTCAAAAACAGGCACATAACTTTTGTAAACAAAATTTGCTTTTATAAGTTTCCTTCCAGGAAGTCCAAATCTTTCATTCTAGAATTCTGCTTTCTAGAAGCAACCAGACACGGCTATGTAGATGCTTTTAAAATTCTACATTTTAAAATGCATTTTAAGTTTATAATTATGTCACATTGATACTGAAAAACGAAATTTAAGAAACCAAATTAGAAATAGTATTCATTTATGAAAAATTAAATTATTGTTACATTAATAAATTGAAAATAAAACTTACATTTCACTGACATTTATTGCAGAGAACATTGCTATGTTCTCCACATACATTTTTTCCACACTTAGCACAGCAAATTTGTGATTTCCTGTCCTTTGAACTGGGGCATACATGGCACCTTTTTCTTGAAGAATTCTTTTGTCTTTTTGTCGGGGGTGCTTCACAATATTCACTCTGGCTACAGTTTAGTTTTTCTCGCATTTCACGTGGAAGCATTGATTGCAAACTTCTTTCTTGTAGGTGGTCCTTCAAAAGTTCTAACGAAGTTCTTTGATAAACAAACTTCGTTTTCTGTATTGAATCGCCGGTGTTTTAGTTGACAATAGCAGTACTCGGGCATTTATTGTTGCAATATTTAATATACTGAAAAATACAACCATGGGCCATCTTTTGCTTATTCTAGCAGTAGAATATGTAGATGACATTTCATCCACTACATCTACAGCACCCTTTGTTAGATTATAAAATGTTATAATCTCTGGTTTCTTGGCCTCTTCTGTCGATTTATCAATGGCACTATCATTATGCATTGTAGATAACAGGACGACGCATTTGTTTTTCTTTGGCACATAGGAAACCAAAGTCATGTTTTTTTGAAATCCAAATAATGATGAATGCACTTCTCGATTCTTTCCACAAATAAATTCTTTTGGTAGCTCTTTTTTATTTTTTCTAACTGTTCCAACAAGTGTAATTTTCTTCTCTAAGAGATCCTTTGACAAACTGTAACTGGTATACCAGTTGTCAACAGTAAGGTTTCGCCCTGAATTGAAGATGGGTTTCACTAATCTCTTGACAATTTTATCGGGACCATTTTCTGTCCTGTACGGACCTGTAAGTTGAGCTCCTGCATAAATTTCAAGGTTCCAAGTATAAAATGTTCTTGCATCCACTAGAGCAAAAATTTTGAGTCCATATTTTGCAGGTTTACTAGGGATATACTGACGAAACGAGCATCTTCCTCGAAATGGCTCTAACTTTTCATCAATTGTTACATATTCGCCAAGACTATACAGTTTTTTGCAATTTTCAAGAAATCTTTCGAAAATATTTCTGATGGGAGCAAGTTTATCCAATTCTCTTCTAGAAGAACGGTTTCTAACATCATCAAATCTCAAACACCTCATTAGAAATAAAAAACGTTTACATGACATAGTTCTGTGAAAAATGTCAAACCCAGTACCATCAGTAGCCCAAAGATCACGAACATTTACATGACAAGCTTTGTAGAGTCCTCCAAAATAAAGAAGTCCGATGAATGCCATTACTTCTGAGGTACTTGTGGGGCGAGCATCTCTTTCCCGTTCAAAATTACCAGCAATCGATTGAATATAAATATTCGTACACTCCACAATAGTTGATATTATTGTTTCGTCGATAAGCAATTGCCAAGAATTTACAGGCGAGGATACAGCTTTCGCTTCTCCAACATTTCCGGGCAATTTTGTCATGTTGTGAGCCAGAGTTCTCACATTTTTTCTTGGATCTTTTTTTTATTCCATTTTGTCAATTTATCTTTACCAAGATAGTGATCCATAGATTCAAAAATATCTGATTCATTGCTTGAATCAATATCTTCTTCCGAATTTGACTGATGATCACTAAACTCCTCTTCATCAACAATTTCTTCATCTTCTTCATTAATGGATTCTTCATCAGTTGACACTTCAGCTAATAGCGTCCGCAATCTCTTCATTTCATCATCATAGCTCAAATAGCGAGACATTTTCAATCCGTCTGTGCTCCTTCGCGATCTTAACGAAAACGCCAGCGCGCGCGCCGGGCCTCAAAGGCCCGAACACCGTTTTTCTGAGAAAACAGGTGGGGGAAAATTCTTGAAATGCCTGTGGTTGTGACCTACATGACCTTGAATGCAGTTACTGTGAAACTGGATTTATTCCATTGAGGGGCTGATTTTCTGTGCCAAGTTTTTGTAATGCTCGGGCCTGATAGGCCCGGCGCGCGTCTTCGCGGGTTAAAAATGACAGGTAGGTAGGTACTTGAATTACCATCGCAGAAAAAGAAAAGAATTTTAAAAACAAACTCCATACATTTGATTATTCTTACTACTGCTAGGAAGAACGTATTTACTTTTATGGTAGTGGTATTTTTTAATTAACGTCGCACCGGAGAAACACAGCGGGCTATTGGCGACGGTTCGGGATCAAATACGATAGATTCGAGGACAACTTCACGTAGTTTTGAACCACGGTCAGATGACGAGGTCACGCCTGAGCTGGCACCCCACTCTCCAAACTTCCACACCACGCCAACGTGAGGACGTTTGAAGCCATGATAGATTGAACGTACATCAGCCCCTCTGTGTACACGACGGTCTTTGGTTGGATTCGAATTCGCAACCCTCCGGTTGCTAATCCGTTGCTCTTCCAATTGGGAAATACTTTTATGGGAAAAAAATCTTACTTTTTTTAAATATTGTTGGTTGTAAGGCCAGTTAGTGCACTAGGCTATATAATATGAATGGTAAACTATCATATCTAGGTAGGTAGTTAATTAACGTCGCACTGGAGCAAAACAACGAGCTATTAGCGATCAATTCCGAAGGGAACGTTGCAAGGACACCTCGTAATTTTGAACTACGGTCAGGATGACGAGAACAACACCTGAGTTGGAACCCCACTCTCCAAACTTTCACACAACGCTAACGTGAAGACATTTGAAGCCACGACAGATTTAAAGTGATCCAGCCCCCCCATGTACACGATGGTTTTTTGGCTGGACTGCATCGACTCTAGCAAACTAGTTATTTAAGTATGATAAAATAAAAAAAGTGATTTATAAAAATTAATAAGATATTCAAATATTAGCGAGTTAGCCACAATCCAAGTAAAGCGAGATTGCCTTTGCCAGTCACAACTCGCTACAAAAAGTACGCCAAAAAACGCGCCAAAAGCGTTGCCACGAAAAAAGTCTTTAAATCAAAGCTGTACCATTATACAAGTCAGATACCCAACAAAGCGCAATTTGCAAGTTTTCCGTTACGCAGATTTTCATTATTGTTTTCGACACAATAAAAAGGTACAATATATTAACTTCTATTTATTTAAAATATTTTTAATATACCTTTTAAATTAATCTTTTCACGAACATGACAAAAGAAAAAGACGAGACAGTTAAAAGGAAGCAGATTATTTACCTTACATTACAAACTTATTTTTATTTAAGTATTATTACTGCAAACTTATTTATATAAGTATTATTACTACAAACTTATTTTATTTAAGTATTATTACTAGTTATTTTTTACCTTACACTACAAACTTTTTTTATTTAAGTATTATCACTACAAACGTATTTTATTTTAGCATTATTACTACAAACTTATTTTATTTAAGTATTATTACTAGTTATTTTTTACCTTACACTACAAACTTTTTTTTATTTAAGTATTATTACTATAAACGTATTTTACCTTACACTACAAACTTATATTATTTTATTACTTTAATTAAGAACAAAATATTCCCGTGACTGAAAAAAGTTATTGAACTTGCAGTTCAATAACTTTTACGTATATAGCATGAAGTTTTTAAGCGAAGTTCCGATATAATTATCTTACCTCAGGATGCGAGAAACTTTATTTCCATTTTCTTTAAGGTTCTTCATAAAACTCTGTTTTAGATTTCCTTTTTAATTAATAAGTCATTTAATTTAATGCGCTTTCCATTTTCGCAATCCCATCAGAAAGGATGCCTATAAACTGTTTTTTATAACTGTTGTTACGAATTAGCAATAACAGTTAACATTGCTACCGTGAAATAACAGTTTTGCCTGTTTCTAGTTTCAATAAAATGGCAAGGTTCTTCCAGAATGATCAGAGATGGGAGGATCCATTCAAACTTTCGGGGAAGTTGGCGAGCATGACCTTGTGAAGGTTATTCGAGCAGTGAAGATAAATTCGAAGGGTGGTCTGGACAATGGTCGGAGTGTCCCTCCAGGCAGGAACGTCGAAAACTGCTGCTTTTTCAGGGTCCACATGGATGCCTCCAAGAAAAATTCTACGAATTTTCAACAGAATTCTATAGAACGTGGTCTAAAATCCTATAGAATTATGGCCCGTTTTTCTATAAGCTCTATAGAGTAGAGATTATGGTAGAGTATATCTATAAAGACCTCTAGAGAAACCTTTATAGAAGCTTATCTCTTTTGTTTCACGATTTTACTTTTCTATAGAACCCTTCTCTACAGAAATACATTTCTATAGAATCAGCGCTCGTTTTCTCTACAGAAATCTCAATAGAATTTATAAAATTGTTTCTATAGAAACGAAATTTCCTATGGAGAGTTTCATAGAACTCTTCAGAAATCTCTAGAGTTCTATGGAACTCTAAGCCCTCAGAGAGGTCCATCTTTGCGTGTGTGCGGGCATCACAATCCTGAGTGATTCGTCCTCTCTTCTGTTTTATCCTCACCTACCCTTCTTTTTTGCTTTTTTTCCTCCCTCGTTGTAGCGTTTGGACAAACATGGCCCTTTCTCCATAAAACCCAAAGCCAACCAACTATGGAACTCTAAAAAATTTCCGTACGGATTGGAAGTGATACCGTATTGGTGTATTGGTTGTCAACTGCTGTCAGTGCTGTATTGGTGGTCAAACTTTGGATCGCAGTGCGAAAATTTTAAAAATTTCACAAACTCGTCGAAAAGCGAAGCAGAAATGCATCGAATGTAGTCTACGCAGAAGAGCAACTCGCCAGCTTTCGACAAACACTGAATTGACAGCTGAATTTGTCTCTTTCTTTTATTTACTACACCCAAATAAACACTATACGCAGTGAGATGTATTCACGTAAAACCTTGCGGCCATGCTCCGACAGTCTACGGGCCGGCTGGTGCACGTTAAATCTGCCAGGGCCTCAAATGTTCTCACGTTGGCTTGGTGTGGAAGCTTAGAGAATGGAGTGCCAGCTCAGGTGTGACCTAGTCATCTGATCGTGGTTCACAATTACATGGTGTTTTCGGATCTTTCCCTTGGAATTGATCCCGGACTGTCGCCTATAGCCCGTTGTGTTGCTTCAGTGCGACGTTAATTAAAATACCTACCTACCCCAGTCTACCGATTTTTTACGCTATTTGTAACCCTTTGTTTCGGTAGTCAACCCATTGTTCCCGATAGTCTGCTCCGATACCCACCAATAATATATCGATCCACACTGCGGGTCAATCCAATATATGGAGTATCGCAACTTCAAGTATCGATACAGTATCGCCCAGCTCTAATCTGAAGACCAAATGGGCAGCATGCATGAGATTTTAAGATATAGGCCGCTCAAAAATTCCTCACAAGTTCAGGTAGGTAATTGAATTAACGTCGCACTTGAGCAAGACAACGGGCTATTGCGAATGTCCGGCATCAATCCCAATTCAGAAAAACTAAGTGAAACGAAAATAAAAGAACGTCACTCAGCAAACCCCGTTAAGAAAACGAAATGCCAAAATACAAAAACTTAAATCTATCATTACCTCCACCCCCTCAAAACACATACGTCACTCAAAACCTTTCCTCAGATCGCCCGCATCATAAAATCTACCCATAGCGGTAACAAGTCTGATTCTATTCCAGATTAAAACGTCCCACTCCTGCTCTCGGTCCTATGGAAAACGGAAATGCAAAAATCGTTTGGGAGAGGCGAACTCGAGTCCTGACCCCAGCTGAGAAAATAAGCAAGCTCTCTCCACAACCCTTCTCTTGGCCTCAGATATTCCAAGAACGCCCTAGCAGAGTTCAAGGAATTATTCCGAAGGAAAAACGGCGGCAATCGGAAAATAGAACACCGTCGCATTTCGAACAGAAACTGATCTCGAAAAGGGCTGATGAAAAGGAAACACAAATATTTATCCGAAGCATAGATAGTGGCTGCTGCTTATCGTCTCAACTCTTGACTGTGTGGCGAAGAGGTCGATTTTCGAACATCATGCGGGTTCAACTTTCTTTTTTCGGTTCGAATGTTTTGTAAAAACTTGTTTTGGCGTTACGTTGCACTTGATTACGAATCGTTTTGCAGAAAGGTTTCCATATTAATAAATATCTTCAGATTGGAATTAATAACAAGTCTGCTCCGAAATATTCGTTTCGTCATCTGACCGTGGTTCAAAATTACTCGGTCTTTCCCTTCGGGTTTGATCCCGGACCGTCGCCAATAGCCCGTTGTGTTGTTCCAGTGTTACGTTAATTAAAATTCCGACCTACCTCTCTTCTGTGTTAGTAAAAACTTTCATTGTTTCTGACTATTACTTGATATTGTATGTCTTGTGTCTGGCGCAGCATGGCCAAAATGGCTTGCGCCATAAAACCCCAATAAACCAACCATCCACTAATAGTTACAAAAAGGGACTATACTTTCGTTTAGCGAATTAAAAGAAAAAGTTTACAAATTTTTAAAATTTGTTGCTTTTGAGGTAGGTATTTTATGGTATGTATTTTTAATTAACGTCACACTGGAGCAACACAACGGGGTTGTTGCTTTTGAGAAAATTTTGCTTAAAAAGATACCCCTAGTCGCCAGGTTGAAAAATAGTAGCAAAGAATCGCTTATGGTAGACCTGAATTGAAAATTTTCTATGGCACGTTCTAATTAAGCTCGTTCAAAAGTTAATTGGGAAGAAAAACGACACTATTTTAAAAAACGACTTGAAGTTCTAGGGATAGATTACATATTTTATATCCTCGTCAAATCCTAAAAAAAGATCAAACATAACTACGAACTAAATAACTTCGGTGGGATTACTGCTAATTGAGAACTCGAAACCAAAATTCATTCTGTCATTTTTATAAAAATAAGTCACATAAGAGAGCAAATATATCCCATTTGTAAAAAAATTTAAAAAAATGCTATTTTAATATTTTTCTTAGATAAAAACTCGGGCCGAGATAGACCGGTTGGAAGAGTAACGGATTAGCATCCGGAAGGTGTTGCTAGTTCGAACCCAACCAAAAATTGTCGTATATAACGGGGCTGGTGCACTTTAAATCTCAAATGCCCTCATGTTGGCGTGGTGTGGAAGTTTGGAGAGCGTGGTGCCAGCTCAGGTGTTGACCTCGTCATCTGACAGTGGTTCAAAATTAAGTGGTGTTGTCCTCGGATCTATCATCCCGGACCGTCATCAATAGCCCGTTGTTTTACTCCCAGTGTGACATTAATTGAAATACCTACGTACCAGATAAAAACCCGAGCGCGAAGTATTTTAAAATCTTCAGTTCCTTCAATATGTTCAGGCTCTCCACATCTCAACTCCAGCACCAGTTTAGATGACGTAAGTAGATATTTTTAATTAACGTCTCACTGGAGCAGCACATCGGCCTATTGGCGACTGTCCGGGTAGTCAGGAAATTAGGGTTTTATGGCGCAAGGTCCAAAAGAGGACAAGCTGCGGCAGGCGACGGTCCGGGATCAAACCCGAATGGAAGTATCCGAGGACAACACCAGGTAATTTGGAACCACGGTCAGATGACGAGGTCACACCTGAGCCGGCACCACGCTCTCCAACCACGCCAACGTGAGGACATTTGAGATTTAAAGTGCACCAGCCCCCCTTTGTTCACAACGGTCTTTGGTTAGATTCGAATTCGCAACCCTCCGGTTGCTTATCCGTTACTCTTCCAACCGGGCTACCGCGACACTAAACATTAAACGGTTTTCGTTTTGATAATCACGTTGAGAAGGCAAGGACAAGTGTGTCTTTTATCTTGGACGTTTTCCAGCGTCTCCACCGGAATACGCAATACGGTCAATATACCCAAATAAGGAAACTCCGTTGAAAATGAATGGGTCAAGTCCGATGAAAGCCAACACTGACAGTATCCAAAGACCAAATAAAGCATCACACGTAAACCTGGAAATCCTTTTTCAGCAAAGAAAAGAAGCCTTTGAATAAATACATTTTATTATTCCACCACTTTCAAGAAATCAGGTAGAAGGGAAGGAAACATCCGATCGTTAAAGACTATCCTCTTATCCATTACGAAAGGAGTGGTTTCAACTTTTGCAACGAAAGCTAAGAGCTTCCTTGCAAAAGTCGGAAAAGGCTTCCTTTTATTTTCGAAGATAAATATCGTTTGCTTCTCAAATAAATCACGAACATCTGTAAGTAGAAGAGAATATATTTCTTGTAGAATGAAATAGAAATCGTGATTCTCTCTTTTCGAGCTTTTGGCTAAACTTCAAGAATCCGATTATTTCTCTTCTGAAAAAAATTAGGAGAAACATAAAAATAGTTTTATAAATGTGTTTTCGTTTATGGTATTTGAATTTTTTAATACAAAATTTAAACATCAGTCAGTTTGAATGTTTGAAAAATTTCTAGACTCGCCAAAAGAATCCTATAGAATTATGCCCCGTTTTTCTATAAGCTCTATGCAGTGACCTCTATAAAAATGTCTGTTGGAACCTCTTTAAAATACGTTTGTAAAAACCTCTAAAAATCTGTAGAAAATGTCCGTAGAAATTTCTATTGATGGTAGATAGTTGAAGTTAATTAACGTCGCGATGGAGCAACATAACGGGCTATTGGTGACGTTCCGGGTTGGTTGGTTTGGGGGTTTTATGGCGCAAGGACCATATTTAGCCATGCTGCTCCAGACACAAGACATACAATACCAAGTAATAGACCCACACACAATGAAAATTTTACTGATACAAGAGAGAGAAATACACCCAGGGAGGAATGCACCTGACAAGAATCGAACCTGCGCCGCCTACAACTTTAAGGTTGCTAGGGCAGTGGGCATACCCACTGAGATACTCATCGTAGTTTTGAACCACGATTAGATGTGAGAACAAGACCTGTGAGACGGTACCCTACTCTCCAAACTTCCACACCACGCCTACGTGAAGACATTTGAGGCCCGACAGATTTAACGCGCACTAGGCCCCGTGTACACGACGTCTTTGGCTCGACTGAGTTTCGAACTCGCGACCCGCCGGTTGCTAATCCGTTACTCTGCCAACAGGGCTACCGCGGCCCCAGAATTCTCTTTCGTAAGTAAATGATCACAGAAGAACTCCACACCAGGAATGAACAGACCGTTGCCCGCGGGCCACATGCGGCCCTCCGTTGACGTGAAGGCGGCCAGCCTCACTATGTGTTATTTTAACTTTTACAAGTCACACACTATATGTGATTTTTCTTTGATGGGCGGCAATAACAGTACAAGTCACTTAATTCTCAGAGCCGCATCCAAAATTTCTCTTATTTTCCCCTTTAAAGTTGTCAGGCATAAGGTGCAAAACTGATTTTATAAATTTTATTCATTTACAATAATGTTAAGTGGTTTTTTGTTCTAAAAAATGTCATTTTTTGACTTGTACTGTTTTTCTCGACCATCAAAGTTTCAAGAACTGCACATGCGCACAACAAAGTAGCCGTGGCACATATATCTGTGAACAAACTTTCTCAGTCACGATTAACAAACGTAAAATAGGAACCGCCTGATGAATGAAAATTTAGAATCCATTTTGCATTTGCCTGCTGCAAAAATCGAACCAAACACTAAAACAATTCTTAAACCAATGCTATGTCATGCATGAAATTGAATTTTTATTTACTTTTCTATCTCTGGAACAATATATGATAAATATAAATAAAATAAATAACACATGAAAGTAAACTTTCATGTTTTTTTGGCCGCCCTCCCAAAGTCACAGTTAAGCTATATAGCCCCTGGTCGTCTGCATCCCTGTTCTACACAAAGGCTCTAGAAGTCCTCCAAATTTGATATGAGCTTGTTTTTTACACAGGGTGCATTCGAAACGAAAGATTTTTCTCGTTCTTTGGTAAATAACAGGCTAAAAAAGAAAAGCTTGAAGATAATACGCAGAGCAGTTCATTTTTCAATTCGCAGTTCTTAACTAACACGAGCTGCCTTTCCTCTGTTGAGGACAGCGTACTGAGGTTCCCAGCCGTAGACTAAACACAATTCGAAATCGCTCAGCGTGGTTTTACATTTCATAAATTCTTTCAAAAATATCAGCTGCACATGTATGGACGTTACGATTGGAGGGTGAAGAGGTATGAAATGACCTCCCGGCAATGACGTCACACTGGCAGTTATTCTGATAGTTTTTTCCAGCGTTGAAGCCTACTTGCGAGAACGGAATGGTGTTTATCGTTTCCAGAACGTCGCGAACATGCGCTTAAAGCAGGGATGCACAGACCGCGGGCCACATGCAGCCTGCTTCACCATGTTGTTTTAATATTAACAAGTCACTCGATGGGTAATTTCTAAGTTCGATGTTAACTTCAAAACTATATGTTGAAAAGATTGATAATTTCAACCGATAACCTGTTGGAAGAGTAATGGATTAGCAATCGGAGGGTTGCGAGTTCGAAACTCAGTCCAGCCAAAGACCGTGGTGTACGTTTAACCTGTTGTGGCCTCAAATGTCTTCACGTTGGCGTGGTGTGGAAGTTTGGGGAGTGGGGTGCTGGCACAGGTGTTTACTCGTCATCTGACCGTGGTTCAAAATTACGTGGTGTTGCCCTCTTTCCCTTCGGGCTTGATCCCGGACCGTCGCCAATAGCCCGTTGTATTGATCCTGTGCGACGTTAATTAAAATACCTACTTAATAAATTTTCATTTCACGGTTGGTTTAAACTGTCCGTTTATATCAATTTCTAACAGTTGGTAACCACAAAATTTGGTTACCAATTGTTAGCCGCAGTTGCTAATTGATAAATAAATTGTTAATATCAACAGTAAAAATTTACTTATTACAAATTAGAAATAACAGTTAATACGGTTATCAAAAAATAACTGTTTTGCCCTTCTCTAAGTATGCTTCCATTCTTTTGCTATTCATGTTTACGTTTTTTGCTGAATTCATTATTCTAACATTGTTTAAAATATTCTTTAAACCTCAAAATATTTTCTCACTAGATTTTTTGGAGATAAAAAGGTAATGCACTTCGTTTTATCTTAAAAATTTGTCTGTTCATATAAAAATGAAATGGATGCCAAAAATTTATGATTTTTATTCTACCGGAAAGAAAAATTAACTTTTATTTCTATGAAAAAAAATCCAGGAACGGATGATGAAACTTTCGCGGCTTCGCTTTGAGAACGCATCCACGCGAAAAAGTAATAGACGATTTGAGAAGATTACTTTTTAACATGGTCTCGTAAAAAACGAGAAGAGAATTGAAACTTTCCAAAATATCAGCCATTTTTTACGAGAAAAGTCGGTTAATGATTTAGTAACGAAAGTGGAAACATTTACATATTTTAAATGAGAAAATGTTTTTCTTTAACAAACCAGAATTCTTTTAAACAGAAATTTTCAAAACTGGAAAAATCCTCAAGGAAATTAAAAAATGCCTCCGGGGAAAAAGTGTAATTTTCGTACTTCTCGGATGCAACTCAAAGAAAATTGTTTCTTACACTAGGGTTAATTAGATTCGTACTTTTCGGAAAATTAGTGTAAATATGCAACGCGCTGTTTACGACAGGATAGGGTAATACATTATGATAATGCAATATTATATGATCTGGAAAAGTGTTTCACTTTTTCCAAAATCAAGGAATTAAGACTCATTTTGTCAACGACGTTGATGGAACAGGCCTAAATTGGAAGGACTTCAAACTCCTGAAGACCGTAAGGAGGAACTGCGGAAGAATAACGGATTAGCAACCAGAGGGTTGCGAGTTCGTATCTAACCAAAGACCGTCGTAAACAAAGGGGGCTGCTGAACGTTAAATCTGTCGTGGTCTCAGAGGTCCTCACGTTGGTGTGATGTGGAAGTTTGGAGAGTGGGGTGCAGCTGAGGTGTTGCCTCGTCATCTGACCGTCACTCTCCTTTACGAGGTGTTGTCCTTCGGTATTGATCCCGGACTGTCGTGTTGCTCCAGTGCGACGTTAATTAACTACCTACCTACAAATCACGTTAATAAGTATTTAGTATTCAACAGAACAACTCAATAGTTCCAATGTTCTGCCTGACTTGTACTTTCAATCAGCCCAGATATGCGATCAATAAACATGAGGTAAAAAATATTAAAAATATGAGACTTTTTCTGCCAAGCTAGATTTAGGTGGCGCTAGCGTTTCTGCCGAGCAACGTGTTTCCTGTGCGTATTCCGAACATGACGTCACTTGGCTTTCGGGTTTCATAGATGTTTATTTTTAGGGCACCTAAATTTATTTTACTTAGTTTTAATCAAAGGGTGGGTAGAATTAACGTCGCATTGGAGCTACACAACGGGCTATTGGCGGCGGTCCGTGATCATCCCCGAAGAGACTGATCCGAGGACAACACCTGAGATGGAACCCAACACTCCAAACTCTTACACCACGCCAACGTGTGTACATTTGAGGCCACGACAGAATTAACGCACACAGGCCGCCACGACGGTCTTTGGTTGGATCTAGTCACGAGAAAAGTTTTACACGAAATATTGGATTGGCAACTAAGTTCCCGCCGTTTTGAGTCGTTCCATCTGTTGAACGTTTGGTTCCGTTCAAGCAATTCGTAATGGATAATCCCTTCCCAGTCCAACCATACGCACAACATCGTTTTACGCGGATGAAGATCTTGTTTCACGCGCGGTGTCGCTTGTTTACCGGGGCTAAGCCATTCCTTGCGCTGCTTCATATTAATGTACAGGCACCAATTTTCGTCGCCAGTAACGATTCGGTAAAGAAATCGTTGCTTGCGTCCATGAGTTGAGCGGTGACGAAACCAGCGGAGATTGTGGCTCGTTGATTTTTGTTGTTGTCACTTAAAGCATGCGGAACCCATGCTCCACACTTCTGAACCTTTCCCATCGAGTGAAGATGCTTCTCTATAGCAGTGTGGGAGCATTCCATCTTCTCTGCCAGTTCCCTTGTCGTTATAGAAGCGAATTTTCGTGCAAAAGGTTTAATCGCTCTTCATCGAACTCAACTGGAAGGCCAGAACGAGGTGCGTCTTTGAGGTCAAAATTTCCATTTTTGAACTTGGCATACCAATCACGAGCGGTTCTTTCAGCTATGGGACCCTCTCCATACACAGCACAAATGTCGCGAGCAGCTTTTGCGGCCTTAGAACCTTGATTAAAAGCAAAAAAGGAGGTGTGTCGAAAATGCTCATTTTTCTCAACTTGACATTCCATTTTAATGATCTGAAAATTAACATAAATTAACTCGAACAAAAAAACATAGATTCCGGTAGAACAAAACATCCTCTTTTGAATGATTTAAAACATTATGCCAAAAACGTTTAATGACATGTGGAATGTTAAAATTAAAAAAAAAAAAACGACGGGAACTTAGTTGCCAACCTGATACTATACGAGGAAAGTTTTGCTGACATAGAGAAAAATACGTCCATGGTAAGGTAGAGGAATCGGACCTGCGCCGACACAAACTCGCAAGTTGCTAACTCAGTGGGCAATCGAACTGAGCCACGACGATTTCTCGGCTCTTTCCCTTTGGGATTGAACCCGGACCGCCACCAACAGCCCGTTGTGTTGCTCCAGTGTAACGTTAATTAAAATACCTACCTGAGCCACGACGACACCACTGACTCCAATCCCTTTCCGCCTTCAAAATCATGCGATACAAATAGTATGGGCAGTACAATGAATAAACAGATTAAACCATTCCGAAAACTAGCCCCCTCCCCATCTGACTCCGGTCCTAAGACTAGGCCCCTAATGGCAAACAAATATGTATCCAAAGTACTCATTGTTTAACTGGCCCAAATGTATTTTTCTCTATCCGTAGTTTTTCAGGTGTTGCCTCGTCATCTGACCGTGGTTCAAAATTACGTGGTGTCGTCCTCGGATCTTTCCCTTTGAGATCCATCCCGGACCGTCCCAAATAGCCCTTAGTGTTGCTCCGAAGTTAATTAAAATAGCTACCTACCTATCCGCAGTTTTACAAAACGAGGATTTTACTTTGAGAACTTGGGAAAACAGACTCCACAAGAGCAAATATTTTCGCAACTGCAGAACAAATATTTACCTCATTTCCTGATCCAGCCTTCAGGACCGTTCCCGAGGCATCAGTGCGGTTCGAAATTAGGTGTGGTCCTCGGATCTTTCCCCTCCGGATTGATCCCGGACCTTCGACAATAGCCCATTGTGTTGCTCCAGTGCGACGTTTGTTTACTAGCTCCCTGAGGCGTCATCCGCACACGTTGGAACCTCAATAAATCGCGCATTTCTCCTCAAAATTAATTCTTTAAAGAAAACGTTCTTTATAATTCCTTTTCGAATATTCCTATGTAAGTTCGACAGTGGCAGCCAAGTTGGAAGGGATTGGCAACCGGAGGGTTGCGAGTTCGAATCCAACCGAAGACCGTCCTGTACAAAGGGGCTGCTGCATGTTAAATATGTCGTGGCCTCATATGTCCTGGTGTGGAAGGGGGCCGTCGTGGCTCAGTGGGTATGCCTACTGTGCTAGCAAACTTCGAATTATAGGTTGGGCAAGTTCGATTCCTGTCAGGTGCATTCCTCCCTGTGTGTATTTCTTTGTCAGTAAAACTTTCATTGTGTGTCTGTCTATAACTTGATATTGTGTCTTGCGCTTGGCGCAGTATGGCCCTTGCGCCTTAAAACCCCAACAAACCAACTTGGAAGTTTGGAGATTGAGGTACAAGCTGTTTTGTCATCTGACCGTGGTTCAAAATTACCTGGTGTTGTCCTTGGATCTTTTCCTCGGGGATTGATCCCGGACAGCAGCCAATAGCCCGCTGCGTTGTTGCAGTGCGACGTTAACTTACCTACCTTAAAATCTCAAAATGAACCAAAGCATACACGTGTCCGTATTTTGGCCGCTTGTTCTGACTACATGAAAATGCACATCCCAACACACTACAGCTCAGGTGTTGCCCCGTCATCTGACCGTGGTTCAAAATTACGTGGTGTTGTCCTCGGATCTTTCCCTTTGGGATTGATCCCGGACCGTCACCAATAGCCCGTTGTGTTGCTCTAGTGTGACGTTAATTGAAATACCCCCAACACACTACTCAGGTAGGTATTTAATTAACGTCGCACTTAGGGCTATTCGCAACGGTCCGGGATCAAACCCGAGGACAACACCATGTAATTTCGAACCACGGTCAGATGACGAGGTCAACACCCGAGCTGGGATCCCACTCGCCGAATTTCCACACCACACCAACGTGGACATTTGAGGCCACGATATATTGCACCAGCTCCCGTGTAAACGACGGTCTTTGGCTGAACAGTTTCAAACCTGCAACCCTCCGGTTGCCAATCCGTGGTTCAAAATTACGTGGTATTATCCTCGGTTCTTTCCCTTTGGGATTGATCCTGGACCGTCACCAATAGTACTACTACTACTACTACTATTCAATTAACGTCACACTGGAGCAACACAATGGGCTATTGGTGACGGTCCGGGATCAATCCCAAAGGGAAAGATCCGAGGACAACACCACGTAATTTTGAACCACGGTCAGATGACGAGGCAACACCTGAGCTGGCACCCCACTCTCCAAACTTCCACACCACGCCAACGTGAGGACATTTGAGGCCACGACAGATTTAACGTGCACCAGCCCCCTTTGTACATGACGGTGTTTGGCTGGATTCGAACTCGCAACCCTCCGGTTGCTAGTCCGTTGCTCTTCCAACCGGGCCACCGCGGCCCCCGTCACCAATAGCCCGTGTGTTGCTCCAGTGTGACGTTAATTAAAATACCTACCTACTGGTTGCCAATCCGTTGCTTTTCGAACTAGGCTATCATGGCCCTAGGTAGGTAGTTAATTAAAGTCACTGGAGCAACACAATGGGCTATCAGCGTCTGTCCTGATCAATCCCGAGGACAACACCACTTAATTTTGACGGCGAGGTCCACACCTGAGCCGGCACCTCACTCTCCAAACTTCCCCACCACGCCAGGACACTCGAGGCCGGACAGATTTAACGTGCACCAGGTCCGGAGACCCACCGTACATTGCACCGGCATCCTCGTCATCTTTCTTCACCTACTCGTTCCGATAAAGATCTCATTTCGAAACGCAGCAGGCCAAAAAACAAACAGATAACCAGATAATCGCGGCCGCCAAAAGCAGAAGACAAAAGACGGCCCGTTTCGCATCGATCTCGCATCCATCACGCGGTTCAGATAAGAGCCCCCAAAATAGAATCGACACACAACAAGAGCACCAACAAATGGACCTTTCCCTTGAAAGGGTCTCCACGAAGCCATCGACCAATTTGTCTGAAGAAATTGAAGCATAATTACAGTAACGACCCCATCTTCGCTGCTGAGCCCCAACTATCATAAGATGACTATTTTTCGGGAGAATTTTAGGGCAATTTCAAGGAAATGAGAATTCATTTGAGAAGACTCGATTTATACCTCAGCAAATAGCGACGTAAAGAGCCTATTAGTGATTTAGGAGATTATAATATATCTCTATATTCCACGACGTTAGTAAACTTTTATAAATTAAGCTTGAAAGTTAGCGACCATGTTTTAAGTTAGGTGTTTATATATTTGAACTGTCGTGCGTAATGTTTGTCTTTGCTTTCGATTTTAGGTCTGGTTGGATTCGAACTCGAACTAATCCGTTACTCTTTCAACCGAGCTAATAGCCCGTTGTGTTGCTCCAGTGTGACGTTAGTTAAAGTACCTATCTAAATACCGTCCAACCGAGCTACCGTGGGCAACGTTTTTGCAGGAAATCTATGGTTTAGATCAGGGGTCGCAAAACTTCTTTGATCGTCAACCCCCTTGAAGAGTTTCTTCACTTTTTAACGACACTCTCTATTTTAGTATTACGAAATTATACGACAAGCAAAAAAGACGCTTGAGTTTTTAGATTATTTATTTTATAGTTAGTGTTTATTGTATGAATAATATAGCATATATTATATTGGCGTAGTCAAAGGGATATGTTTTTGTTTTTGACGTCCTTCTTAACATTACATATTGGATTGGAATATTGGATAGGACGAATAAATATATAAAATATAATTTAGATAACAAAATAACAATAATACAATCTTTCTTATATACAGGGTGAGTCTAAATTGTTTTTACAAAATAAGAGGGGTGATGGTACCCATCCAGACGAGCAATAATTACCATGGAACATAGGGTCGCATTCCACTCTGAGAGGGAGAAAAGAGTCAAATTAGAATTTCAACATGAACTTGCAACAGTGTTGGGAAAGCGAATGAACGATACCAAAAGTTGCACAATCTGATTGATTAATCAGAGAAAACTCACAGCAAGTGCTCAAAGTGTCGTTGCACAGTTCACACCGGCGAAGGAATGACTGGCTCTCGAAGATTCCTGGTGGTGTGTTAATTTTGTCTGCGGCAACACCGATTCTCGCTACGAGATCTTCAGCCGAGTCCACAGGTACACTAAAGATTTCATGTGCCTCTAGAAGAAAAAGTCCAGTGGGTTGAGGTCCGGTGAGCGAGGAGGCCAAGCCACAGGACTGGACGCCAGTGCGCTACCGACTAGGCCATCTTGCTTAGGAGATATGCTACGTAGGCAGGTACAAAACGACGTCAGAGGCGATGACTTGTTGATGCTCGACGAGTTTCGACTTTACTCTTTTCTGCCTCTCAGAGTGGAATGCGACCCTATGTTCCATGGTAATTATTGCTCGATGGGATGATGATTGTTGATATCTGGATGGGTACTATCTCCCCTCTTAATTTGTAAAAACAATTTAGACTCACCCTGTTATATGAAAATACGATTTTTATTAACTTAGTATACCAGCTCAGGTGCGACCTCATCATCTGACCGTGGTTCAAAATTACGTAGTGTTGTCCTCGGATCTTTCCCCTGGGTTCTTTCCCGGACCGTCGTCACTAGCCCGTTTTGTTGCTCCAGTGCGACGTTAATTAAAATACCTACCCGGTCTGATTTTAAAAACGTAGGTAAGTAGGTATTTTAATCAACGTCACACTGGAGAAATACAGCGGGCTATTAACGACAGTCCGGAATCTAACCCGACAAAGAACCGAGAACACCATATAATTCCGAACCACGGTCAGATGATGGTGAAAAGTGAGTAGCCACACACACCCAGATGAGGCTGGTGTGTTATCCTCCACGCAAAGGATTCGAATTAAGGATGTGTGTTAATGAATGCGTGCCAGGGGTTCGATGTAATCGGTTGATATCGATCTGGTTCTCCTTTTGAGAGGTCTGGCCCCTAACAATAGCCATAATCCAATTTTTGTAGGCAGACCGCCTAACAATAGGTCAAGTGTAAATAGTTAATGTTGAATAAATACAAAGACATATACGAATCAGAAGTTTGGTTTCTGCTTCTTAACATTTGGTGTATCAGCCGGGAATCAAATCCGGGCCGCTCGTATGGGAGGCGAGTATTCTACAACTGAACCACCGATCCCCGAAAAAAAGGAAATCCCCTCTTATGGCACTAAACCGAAAACCAAACGTTAGAAACGTCATCTTCCACCAACAATGCCATTCTCAGGGCCGCGAGGGAAAACGGAACACGAAGAAACCACTGCCGTAAATCCCGATTCTTGGAAAATGCCGTCCCGAAGGCCGAAAAGGAGGCAGTTAAAGTCAGCCGGGGATAATTTCTATCGCGGCACAAGCACGTAGGCATCCGCATTGATTAAAACACCGCTGGAAATTTACGATCGGTTCTCGGCTTCCATGTCGCAAGGGGTATCGGGAAAAAGAAAGTACGGGCGCATCCCAACAGACGGCTCCGACTTCATTACCATAATTTCCAAATGCCGCAGATAAGGGTTGTTACAAAACGGGCACAGAGTGGTGATCGTTGGACATATCTAGAAAGGGAGTTCGGATCGGTAACGTGGTGGATGTAGGTTGGTAAACTGGTAAGTGCTCAAAGGGGAAGACTTGTTTGGGATGAGGGAGGTATTTCAATTAACGTCACACTGGAGCAACACAACGGGCTATTGGTGACGGTCCGGTATCAATCCCAAAGGGAAAGATGCGAGGACAACACCACGTAATTTCGAACCACGGTCAGATGACGAGGCAACACCTGAGCTGGCACCCCACTCTCCAAACTTCCACACCGGGCCAACGTGAGGACATTTGAGGCCACGACAGATTTAACATGCACCAGCCCCCTTTGTACACGACGG
The DNA here is from genome assembly GCA_933210815.1 of Meta bourneti. Taxonomy (NCBI): domain Eukaryota; kingdom Metazoa; phylum Arthropoda; class Arachnida; order Araneae; family Tetragnathidae; genus Meta; species Meta bourneti. The sequence continues at coordinate 14,045,154 of OW119930.1, forward strand.
TGTTTGGCTGGATTCGAACTCGCAACACTTCGGTTGCAAGTCCGTTACTCTTCCAACCGGGCCACCGCGGCCCTGTTTGGGATGAGGAAGTGAAGGGAATCGGTCGTCAGTAAAGGTAGGTAGTTAATTAACGTCGCACTGGGGCAACAGAACAGGCTATTGGCGACGATCCGGGATCGATCCCTCAAGGTAGGGGTATCAAACTGGCGGCCCGAGGGCCGCATGTGGCCCCCGAGGTAATTTTTTGTGGCCCACAATGTTCTGAAATAAAATGAAAAGAGAACAATGTTATGAAGAAAATAGCACTTAGGGGAGATCGAGGCAATACCGTACACACAATTTGGTCATGTTAAAAATGTGTGAGCAACTATTTTCGTCCATGAAATTAAATAAAACGGCCTACAGATGAAGATTAACTGATAAACATCTATCTGCCATAATGAAGATTGTCTGTTCTCAGTCTTTGAATCCAGATATTGGAAAACTAGTAGGAGGAAATCGCAGGCAAGCTTCCGGTAAAAAATTCTTCAGTTTTATAAATAAATTAAATTAACGTTTAAATAAAAGCAATTATATAGCAATGTTATAAATTATTACCCTAAATTCACTTAATTACATAATGTGTTTTAATTATCCTATCCATATTCTCCTGTGTGTGTGTGGGGGGGGAATCCTCATTTCAAAATATAATTTTAAGAAAATTTGTAAATGTGATGTGGCCCGCGTGAATCTTACCAGTTGCATTTAAATGGCCCATGTTTTAATTGAGTTTGACACCCCTGCCCCAAGGGAAAGATCCAACATCGTCTGTACAGAGAAGAGCTGATTGGTTGCGTTCAGTTTTAAGGCGCTCGTCATCTGACCGTGGTTCAAAATTACGTGGTGTTGTCCTCGGTCTTTCCCTTCGGGTTTGATCCCGAACCGACGCCAATAGCCCGTTCTGTTGCTTCGGTGCGACGTTAATTAAAATTCCTACCGACCCAGTTTTAAGGCGCAAGGACCATAGTTTGGTCAAGATGCGGCAATCACGAGACAACGTTAAGTAATGGTAGGTTGTTTTGGCGTTTTAAAGCTCAAGGAGTCATATTTGGCCAAGCTGAGCCAAACACAACACAACGTCAAGGAAAAAAAATGTCCCAAAAGGTAAAAAACAGGGATTGGGTAGTGAGGTATTTTAATTAACGTCGCAATGGAGCAATGCAACGGGCTATTGGGAACGGTCCGGTATCAATCCCGAAGGGAAAGATCGAGGACAACACCACGTCATTTTGAATCACGGTCAGATGACGAGGTCAACACCTGAGCTGGCACCCCACTCTCCAAACTTCCACACCACGCTGACGTGAGGACATTTGAGGTCCCGACCGATTCAACGTGCACCAGCCCCCTTTGTACACGACGGTCTTTGGTTATTTAAACATAAAAATAATTTTTATCGCATTCACTTTTTAACAGAATTCGATAAAAATGTTAGCAGATTAGTCAGGAAAATTTTAATTTGACATCTTTAACGTAAAATCAAAGGTATGTTTTAGATACTTAAGAGACCCGCACTCTTAAGTATCTAAAACATACCTTGAAATCCCAATTGGTACGTTAGGAAGATATGCCACGCGCATGCGCATTCAAAACAGCGCTGATACGCAGATTTCTTGATTAAAAACAAAGAAAACGAAAGCAATATGCCAAAGAAAATAATTAAGCAAGAATTCTTTCGAATCCTGAGCTTATTCGAAACGTTTCAGGATACATAATTGCAGAGCCATAGATAACTGAATAAATCAGAAGTAAAATATGAGATACGTAGTGCACACGCACTGTCAATATAAAATAATTACTTCTGATATTGGTACTTATTTCTTTTATCCTTTGTGCAGCATTATTTCATTGCGAACATTTAAGAAAATGCATTTTCCTCTGAAATAAAATTACATAACTAAGCTCGTTTAAGCGGACTTAAAGAGAAAATTATTTTTAATCACGTTGCTAGAGTAATGAAGCTTATTCGAACCAATTTCTCATCTCATTAAAAATATACGAAATTTTAATGACAGGGGAATTAAAATTCGTGCTTATTGAAAAGAGAAATAAAAATGTCTCATCTTCCATTAAATAACGATGTAAGTAATTCTGCTCTGAATATAAAATGGATTTTAATTAATAATAACTTAATTCTATATTCTGCAATAAGATAAGTAATTCACTTCAATTCCTTACGATTGCTGAATGCAAACGATAATTTAGAAGCGCAGAATTTTATTATAAAGATAACGGAAGGAAAAATTGAAAAAAAATCGAATATGCACCTTTTTCTGGAGGATGTAAATGATGAACGCTTCTCTGATAAAATATTAAACTTTTTTCTATGTTATTTAAGAATTAATATTCTAAACCTTTCGAGTTCGAAATACGAAACAAGATAAATATATTCTGTTCCTAGTAATCCATTTAAATTAACGAACTGAGGTATTCGACGAAAAAATGTGGGAATCTGAATATGAAATTTTTAATTTCACCTACCACAGACGTTAGATTAGACACAATACTATAAAGTTCTGTTTTACAGAGTGATTTATAAGCAAGCGTCTAACACAAATAGCAGCCGATATTAATTCCAACCGTGAGAACTTTCGTTGCAGAAACACTTGGCTATATTATTACTAGGCGAAAACCTTCAGTTTGTAAAAATATGCAACTTACATATGCGAGTTTGCTAGAGCGCAAAAAATGAATGAATTTATGAAAATACTGCGAGTAATTAAATTCCGCACTCCTCTAAGCATTCAGTATGTTTTTACCCATTTATAGAATTCTAAACAAATATCTTTGACAAGCCTTTTTCAATATCCAGGACCTTTATATTAAAAGCGTTGGTGCACGTTGTAACAACCGCTTTTAATGCGAGTGTTTGTGGTTCTTTATCGTCTACATATACGTTACCAGAGGGTGACACTTCCAACCGAACTGCTGCGGCCCCTTTCAAATAGGCGTTACTAGCTGAATTACCCGGCGTTGAATAGTTTATAATTCATCATATTACTCAATATTATTCCTATGGAGATTTCGAATTTATAGTTGCCCCTTCAGACCCAGGACAAATCGAACGGGGTTAATAATACAGGGTGAGTCTAAATTGTTTTTACAAAATAAGAGCGGTGATAGTACCCATCCAGACGAGCAATAATTACCATGGGACATAGGGTCGCATTCCACTCTGAGAGGCAGAAAAGAGTCAAATTAGAATTTCAACATGAACTTACAACAGTGTTGGGAAAGCGAATGAACGATACCAAAAGTTGCACAATCTGATTGATTGATCAGGGAAAAACTCACAGCAAGTGCTCAAATTGTCGTTGCACAGTTCACACCGGCGAAGGAATGACTGGTTCTCGAAGATTCCTGGTGTTGTGTTAATTTTGTCTGTGGCAACACCGATTCTCGCTACGAGATCTTCACCCGAGTCCACAGGCGGCTGGTACACTAAAGATTTCATGTGCCCCCAGAAGAAAAAGTTCAGTGGGTTGAGGTCCGGTGAGCGAGACCAAGCCACAGGTCCGCCACGTCCGATCCATCGTGCGGGATTTGTGGCATTCAAGAAGTGCTACGTAGGCAGGTACAAAACGACGTCAGAGGCGATGACTTGTTCACGCTCGAGTTTCGACTTTACTCTTTTCTGCCTCTCAGAGTGGAATGCGACCATATGTTCCATGGTAATTATTGCTCGTCTGATGAGTACTATCACCCCTCTTATTTTGTAAAAACAATTTAGACTCACCCTGTATATAGCCTATGTGTCCCGCAGAATTCTACAGGATGGATGTACCAGATTTAGAGTGAATTGGTCAAACATTGATCGTATAAATACGCAATGTTATTTCAATGAGCCCCTGTACCATATCGACGATAAAGAAAAGACCACTTTCTATAAAAATAATCTTATATTATGATACAAATTTACATTCCAATAATAAAGCCAAAGTTTAAGATTTTACAGAAGTGATACATAAATGATATGATACTGAGCGATTTTCAGCGCGATCATCTGCGATTGCACCATACTCTAAGATTCTAAAAAACTCCAAGGTTATCTTGAGAGGCGACTCCTGTAGATGTTAACTCTGACGTCATCTGCACAGCCAGACCGGGAGAGAGCGCCCCCTAGCAAGTGCTCTGTCCAGGATGACGGGCCGTTACACCCCTCTGATTACCCAGAACGGGTTAATATGTAGCCTACGTTACCCGCAGGGTTCCAAAGATTAAGTACCGAATTTGGTGTAGATTGGTCAAACGGTGTAGATTTATGTGGATTATATTTAAAAGATCAGCAATCCATCTGCCATTCCCTGTGTGTAATACGGGAAATGAAGAAGCGCCGCCAAGTCTAGACGAACTGGCTTAGGACGATTTTCCAAGAGAGTCCAGAGACAGTTCCAGAACGATGACGCGAGAACAGGATGGCGTACGGCCATGTCTAACTATACTCGATGAAATGAATTTGTTAACTATTCTTAATCTGTAAATATTCCCCTTTTATTTGTAAATAAACTCTTTAATTGTTAATTATGTCGCTTTTATCTCTTTTGCTAAAGTAGAGATTCATCCTAAAGTGGTTAGAGTATCCTACATTTATATAGAGGACAGACAGACAGGTGCCAACTATGCTTTATATGTATGGATGTTCTTTAGTTGATACTCTTAATCTATACCAGGGATGTCAAACTGGCGGCCCCGAGGTAATTTTTTGTGGCACACGATGCTCTGAAATAAAATGAAAACAGGACAATATGTTATGAAGAAAATAGCACTTAGGGGAGATCGAAGCAATACCGTACACACAATTTCGTCATGTTAAAAATGTGTGAGCAACTATTTTCGTCCATGAAATTAAATAAAACGGCCTACAGATCAAGCTTAACTGATAAACATCTATCTGCCATAATGAAGATTGTCTGTTCTCAGTCTTTGAATCCAGATATTGGAAAACTAGTAGGAGGAAAGCGCTGGCAAGTTTCCGGTAAAAAAAATTTATTTTAGTTTTATAAATACATTAAATTAAATAAACGTTTAAACAAAAGCAATTATATAACAATATTATAAATTATTACCCTAAATTCACTTAATTACAGAATGTGTTTTAATTATCCTATCCATATTCCTGAATCCTCACTTCAAAATATAATTCTAAGAAAATTTGTAAATGTGATGTGGCCCGCGTGAATCTTACCAGCTGCATTAAATGACCCGTGTTTTAATTGAGTTTGACACCCCTGCTCTATACCTATCCTAAACACATTAAATACGTATATTTTCAGCAATCACTGACTCAACAAGTGGGGAAGGCCTGACATCGTACTCTTTGATAATCCCCAGTGAATCCAAGGCAATAAGTTGAGAAGATAACTTATCAAATGCGACTAATCCGAATTAATGCGAACAAGTGACTATTCACGAGTATGCATTGATTAAGAATTCGTGGTTCAAAATTACGTGGTGCTGTCCCCGGATCTTTCCCTTTGGGATCGATCCCGGACCGTCTGCAATTGCCCGTTGTGTTGTTCCAGTGTGACGTTAAGTAAAAATACTTATTCCTATACCGATTAAGAATTCTTCACCATACCTGGATTTCGACAATTCAATTGCCATTTGGCAATTCTTCGACGGCGAAAATCCTATTTATTTGTGAGCTGGGGAATTGATAACTTCATTGATGAACATAAATATTCAAATTTTTCTTTTGTTAAAGTTTTATCGGCGTGAATCTTTTCAAACCGGCAACAGAAACCAACGTTGCGTCTATTTTAAGAGTTTAAGTCGCATCTATTTTAATTCCATCTTGAATAGCAAGTCTGAAGATTTAGTTTCAATGCTTTGAAGTTTCGATATTTTCCCCTTTATTTTTAAAACCCGATAATCGTGCCGTTGCATTTCGAAATTTCGCCTTCAAGAACTTATTTGTTAGTTTCTTTTAAAAGTACGAAACAAATGCCAGATGCTTGACTTTACGTCATTCTCTTTCGAAAGATACTGTAGAACAATTTTATTCAGTTGCCTTAGTTTATCTTTAGAAATAAGTTACAAAACTGGCATTAATCTGGCTTTGCTTTTCAACAACTTTCCTTAAGACTTTGGTAAAAAAGAGTTCTCACAACTTTCCTCTCCTGACGTCAATTCAATTAACAATTTATTCTAAATCATCGAAAGCAAAAACCTTGTTGTCCCGAATTAAGAAAGGGCAGCGGCAGCCAGGTTGGAAGAGTAACGGACTAGCAATCGAAGGGTTGTGAGCTCCAATCCAACCAAAGACCATCGTGTACAAAGGGGCTGGTGCACGTTAAATCCGTTGTGACCTTGAATGCCCTCACGTTGGCGTTCAATTACTATTACCATAACCAGCTCCATAAAGAAATCGGCTAACGGAAAGTTTCTCTAGAAATCTATTTTAACCTTTGTAAACTTACGAATTCAAAGACGGGGGGAGGGAGGGGGGGAATTTCAATTAACGTCACACTGGAGCAACACAATGGGCTATTGGTGACGGTCCGGGATCGGACCCGAAGGGAAAGATCCGAGGACAATACCGCGCAATTTTGAACCACGGTTAGATGAGAGGCCCACACCTGAGCTGGCACCCCACCCTCCAAACTTCGACACCAACGTGAGGAGATTTGATGCCACGACGGATTTAACGTGCACCAGCTCCGCGTACACTTCTGTTGGACCGATAGCTATAAATAAATTAGCGTGAACGGGGAGGAAAAAAATCGCAAAGCCATTCGCTAACGTTTTAAATTTAACTAAGCAATCAGCTAGCTGCTATAACATTAATTTTAAAATTATTCTAGAGAAAAAAAGGAGTTTTATAACTCATTAAAAGGCAGCAAAGAACGCGAATGTTCTCAAAAATTATTTTTTTTTTTAATCAGAGTTATTTCTTAAATCAGCAGTTACTAATCCAATAACTTTGCATACAAGATATTCGATTACTATAAATAAATTTGAAATTGAATTTTAAAAATGCATGGGTTGACTAGATACATACTTGCGACCTTTAGAATTTAAAGACCATGTCTTACTTTTTCTTAATGAGTTGCTGTTAAAGTTGTCAAAAGTTTGAGCTTCTGATATTAATTATTTTCCCTTATTAAATGACATAATACCAGTTTTTTTAAACTTTTATGGAAAAAAAAACCTTTTTCGGGGTATTTACCCTAAAGGTTGGAACAATGGTACTATTGTTTAATAAACTTTTACTCCGTTTTTTTAATTCCTCCTTTTGAGAGAATAATATACCTCTTCCCATGCTGCGATTAATATCCACAAAAAAAGTAACAAAACGTTTAAGAATTTGTTTTAAGTAAAGAAATAATCTGAACGGGTTGTATTGATTAAAGAGTCTATGTATTGATTAAAGACAACAATAAAAATCACAATTTATATAAAGTATAATTTTATATTTGAAATGTAATTGTAAAAAATATTTATACTGATAAGTATAATAAGAAAGCAAAAATAAATATTCAAATGCTGTGCTTCGAAATTAACTTTTATTTTTCTGTCACTTTTGAGGCATTGATATTTCACACCACGACAACGTGCACCAGCCCCCACGTGCATGACGGTCTTTGGTAGGATCTAGTTTTGAATTCGCAACTCTCCAATTGCTAATCCGTTACTCTACAAACTGGGCTACCGCGACCCCCCAACATTTTCGGGGTTGGTAGATTGGGTTGGTTTTATAAGGCAAGGGCCATATTTGGCCAAGCAACATTTTTGCGAGTTTGCCCCATAGAGAAAATATAAAAGTAGAGTAAGCAATGGCAACCTTTATTGTGCCCATATCATATGACCAAACTTCATCTTAGACTACTTTCGTCTTTTGGTTGGGGGGGGGGGGTATTTCAATTAACGTCACACTGGAGCAACACAACGGGCTATTGGTGACGGTCCGGGATCAAACCCGAAGGGGAAAGATCCGAGGACAACACCACGTAATTTTGAACCACGGTCAGATGACGAGGCAACACCTGAGCTGGCACCCCACTCTCCAAACTTCCACACCACGCCAACGTGAGGACATTTGAGGCCACGACAGATTTAACGTGCACCAGCCCCCTTTGTACACGACGGTGTTTAGCTGGATTCGAACTCGCAACCCTTCGGTTGCTAGTCCGTTACTCTTCCAACCGGGCCACCGCGGCCCTCGTCTTTTGGTTGGAAACGAACATTCATTGATTGGTGCACGAGACGGGAGAACACGCCCATCCATAGATTCATTACCTAATTGGTCGGCTCGAAACAGTAGTAAACTTTGACGATTTCACCATATTTGTAGGTGGAGATATATATATACACCTCTTATAGGAAGGAGCATTCACACATCTACCCTGTCAAAAGATGTGTTGCCAAACGAGGCTATAACATGTCAAATCGGCTAGCCACGTACATTTTTAACAAGAGCAATCACATGACTACTAGTCGATATATTGATCACATTTTTTGAAACTCCTTTCAACAGCAATGCTCAGTCTACTTGTATTTCAGGTCTATGGTCTGCTCCTCCCTCTTGTCTACTCTACTGGTAGGTAGGTAGCTATTTTGATTAAGGTCGCACTGGAGCAACACAACGGGCCATTTGCGACGGCCCGGAATCAATATCCGAGACGAACGTCTTTGGTTGGATTCAAACTCGTAACCCTCCGATTAGCTAAACCAGTAGTGTCAAACTCAATTAAAACACGGGCCATTTAATGCAACTGGTAAGATTCACGCGGGCCACATCACATCTACAAATTTTCTTAAAATTATATTTTGAAGTGAGGATTCGGAAATATGGATAGGATAATTAAAACACATTATGTAATTAAGAGAATTTAGGGTACTAATTTATAATATCGCTATATAATTGCTTTTGTTTAAACGTTTATTTAATTTAATGTATTTATAAAACTAAAATTAACTTCTTTTACCGGAAACTTGCCAACGCTTTCCATCCTATTAGTTTTCCAATATCTGGATTCAAAGACTGAGAACAGACAATCTTCATTATGGCAGATGGATGTCTATCAGTTAATCTTGATCTGTAGGCCGTTTTATTTAATTTCATGGACGAAAATAGTTGCTCACACATTTTTAACATGACGAAATTGTGTGTACGGTATTGCCTCGATCTCCCCTAAGTGCTATTTTCTTCATAACATTGTCCTCTTTTCATTTTATTTCAGAACATTGTGGGCCACAAAAAATTACCTCGGGGGCCACATGCGGCCCTCGGGCCGCCAGTTTGATACCCCTGAGCTAAACCGTTGCTCCTCCTGAGGCACCCCTAATATTTCCTAATGCACACAATTTTCATTTTGATTGTGAAGAAAATCGAGTCCAAGGCCGCGTGTTTCCGAATCCGCGCTCGATGGCCGGCCTATCGGCTAATTGCACCTTTTCGGAGGTTCAACGCCCATCCTAATCCGACATCCCATTGGTCGTTATCATCCAATTAAAGCCATTACGCAACGCCTCTAATCAGCAAAGCCCGGAAGCCGGGTTCAAAGGCTTAATGGTTTCCGCCAGCGCACTCAAAAGGTGAAATGCGGAAGTTCGTACTCGCAAAACCCTCCACTTTCGGAGGCAAATATCTTGCTGAATTACGAGAGTTCTCGGGAAAGTGAGTGCGATAGCACCCTTCCCTGCTAACACGAAAAAAGATAAGAGACAGTTGCGACAGTTGTTTCTGCAACTTCGAGGCGTAAGTTATTGTGTCTAGAAAACGGAACTAGATATAGGTCTTGCAGTAGCGAAACGTGACACTGATAACTGGAGTTGCCGAGATTTCATCGTCCGCGGTGGCCCGGTTGGAAGAGTAACGGATTAGCAACAGAGGGTTGCGAGTTCGAACCCAACCAAAGACCGTCTTGTACGAAGTAGGCTGATGCACGTTAAATCGGCCTCAAATGCCCTCCCGTTGGCGTGGAAGTTTGGAGAGTGGGATGCCAGCTCAGGTGTTAACCTTGTCGTGGTTCAGAATTACGAGGTGTTGTCCTCGGATATTTCCCTTCGATCCTGGACCGTCGCCAACAGCCCGTTGTTCCATCGCGACGTTAATTCCAAATTCCTCGGGCCTGATGTTGGTTCGGATCTTTCCCTTTGGGATTGATCCCGGACCGTCACCAATAGCCCGTTGTGTTGCTCCAGTGTGACGTTAATTGAAATACCCCCTGATGTTGGTGGGTAGATAGTTAATTAACGTCGCGCTGGAGCAACACAACGGGTTATGGACGTCGGGATCAATCCCGACAGGAAAGATCGAGGACAACGCCTCGTCATTTTGAACTACGGTCAGATAACGAGGTCACACGCCTGAGCTGGCACCCCACTCTCCAAACTTCCACACTAACGTGAGGACATTTGAGGCCACGACAGACTTACATCCACCAGCCCCCACGTACACGACGGTCTTTGGTTGAATTCGAATGCTAGTCAAAGGTAAATTCCATAGTTAACACTTGACAGTGCACGAACTGTTTTGCCTCTGGTAACAGCTTAGAATCAAGTATGATTTCCCATTAGCGTAGCATGCATCACATGACACGTGATCACTTCCGTTTCATCAACCCATTGATAATGAATTTCTATTTAGACTCCTCCCCCAGTAGCGAGGAACAAATTAAAATCAGATTCCGTGTCTGAAAGAACTTTTCCCGATGCATTCAATGCCACATACCGATTAGATATTATCGGAGAATCAGGAAAGAACAATTACTTTTTTAAAAACACAAGACACAAAAAAACTCTTTTATGTATCCAAACCGCACAAAATGAGAGAAAAATAAAGAGCACAACATCCGTCTTCGAAAGCACGAATAAAAAAACGTCCTTCGTAGAAAGGAAACGCCATTTTTTTCTCAAGTTAGCAATTAATAATGTAAGAGATCCCCTGCGTTCATTAGTAACTTCTCAAAACTGAAAAGAAACCGCTCGGCTATAATAACCCATACAATTCGCTTTCCACAAATAAATTATGTATTAGTATATTCGTTCAATGCGCGGCGAAGTCTCGTTCCTTTTTCATTCTTCAAAGGAATTAGCTAAGAAAACGGTTCAACTTTGCAAACGAACGGCCTTCAATGAATTCGTTTCCATCCGTTGGCAACGGCGTTAATTCAGAAACCAGAAATAGACGAACGGAATAAAATCTTCCCAGAAATCCTCTGCAGGAATAAACGAGCAAGAACAAACTTATTTACCAATATAAATATTTATAAGGATTAATGTTTGAACAGATGCAAAAACAAACGAGTCATCTGCGGCTTTTGATCGCGGCATTAATGATGTTTAGAACGAAACACGCTTCTGTGCATGCGGTCATGATGGAAATTTCCGAGGAAAAATGGTGCGCTGATAATGGCTGAATAAATATCGAAAACGAACCAGAGTTCAAATTGCGGATACTAGAAATTCCCTAGTGTACGCAAAATGTACTGGAATTTCATTCTTCAGTCGAGACAGAATTTTAAAATGTATGACCGAGAACGAATTTTCCCCCATTCGATGGAACAAATTTAAATCGAGGCTTAACACTTTCTAAAATTTCACACAACTTTAATTTTAAACTATACCCAATTGCTCGGATTTTTACGAATTCGAATATTTTTTATCGGTAGGAAGGTATTTAAATGAACATCGCACTGGAGCAACGCAACGATCTATTGGCGACGGTCCGGATCAACTCCCGAAGGGAAAGATTGAGGCCAACACGTAATTTTGAACCACGGTCAGATGACGAGGTCACACCTGATCTGGCACCCCACTCTCCAAACTTCCACACCACGCCAACGTGAGGAGATTTGAGGCCACGACAGATTTAACGTGCACCACACCGATGTACAAAAGATGTTGGATGGACCGAATTTCGAAATCGCTACCTTTCGGTTGCTAATCCGCTACTCTTCCAACTGGGCTACCGCGAACCCTACGATATTTATGAAACTTAAACTTAAAGGATTCAGCTATCATAAGCGATAGCGTATTTTTTTTTTTATTCATCACATAAGAAATTATTAGGGGCCATGGTAGACGGGTTGGAAGAGCAGCGAATTAGCAACCGGAGGGTTGCGAATTCGAATCCAACCAAAGACCGTCGTGTACACAGGGGCTAGTGCACGTTAAATCTGTGGTGGCCTCAAATGTCCTCACGTTGGCGTGGAAGCTTGGAGGTACCAGGTCAAAATGACGTGATGTTGTCCTCGGATCTCTTTCGGGTTTGATCCCGGACCGTCGCTAATAGCATGTTGTATTGTGCTTCAGTGCGACGCTAATTAAAATACCTACCTATGAAAATTATTAAATTGAAGAGACATAATTATTTAGTCGTCAAAGCATATTCATCATTACACCACAAAAAACCAACTTTAACTATTCAGATATTAATATCCATATCATATTTTCACTAAGGATTTTAATTGTATTATACAAGTCACAAAATCCACCTCCATTCGGCTGCAGAAAAATTACTTTTTTTTCATTTCCCTCGACTCGGATGCCACCAAAATAAAAGTAAAACCAAACCTCCCCAATTCACAATCCGAAACTCCATCTTCCTTTTCATTATATTAATTGCAACTGTCCGTTTAAAAAAGCCCACAGCTGTAAAACATTAATGAGAGAAATAAAAAATTAATGGATTCTGGAGGATTGCTTAGGGGAACATCAAACGATTTATAAAGCGAATGCACAAAAAAATAATTTATTCGACGGATTCAAACGATAATGTCAAGCTTCATTTGTTGCGTGTAATCGTTATTCGCTCGCCTATTTCGAACAATAGAAACCGTTCTGTCGCCATCTTCGAATTTTTGTGCTTCGCTCCTTCATTCGTAATCCCTTTGTTTTGAACAAATTGCCTTTGATATGATATTAAATTCTCATTAAAATATTTAATTCTGATCAAAAGCTTTAGGGCTTCGCCGTTTCCACGGTTCTGGTTCATTAACAATGAAGTGGAAAACAACCATTAAAAATATGGAAAATTCCGAAAGCGACAACATTTTTTAGGTTCGAATTTTTAAAAAGAGAGTCATGCATTTATTATTTCCCATAAATTATTCAAATCGACACGCCAAAGGGCAATTCTCAATCGGCTCTCTGATTCTTTTTTAAAAATTAGTGGAAAAGCTTGAAGCGGGAAAAAAATCAAAGAGCTCAATTTTTTTTGCCAAGTGTCGTTTGAGTCATTTTTCTTTTACTTATTTATATTTTTCGACCTTTGACCTTAAACTCTTGAAAGAGTGTCTTTAATCTTCCTATTCTATTACTCATTTAAATATTCTTATTACATTAAACTACCCAGAATTCGATAGGCGTTATCTGATTAAATATAGGTAGCGGTAGTTTCTGTGGCGATACGTGTTTCCTGCACATATTCCGAACGTGACGTCACTTGGCTTGCTTTTCGAATATGATTTCAGCATTTCGCCAAAAAAAATTCCAATGAATAAATTCCGAATTGATATATGATTAAATTAATTAAACTACCCAGAATTCGATAGGCGTTATCTGTCTGGTTAAATATAGGTAGAGGTAGAGTTTCTGTGGCGATACGTGTTTCCTGCACGTATTCCGAACGTGACGTCACGGCTTGGTTTTCGAATACGATTTCGGAACTTCGCCAAAAAATTCCAATGAATAAATTCCGAATTGATATATGATTTGGTCAACGCCCATTAGACTTTACTTTGACTTAATTATATTTTTCGACCTTTGACCTTAAACTCTCAAAAACGTATGCCTTGAATTTATTCTAAGCGATTTTACTCATTTAAATATTCTTAATTCACTGACGGTCCAGTCAAAGACCGTCGTGTTACACGTGGACTGGTACACGTTCAATCTGTCCTGGCCTCCAATGTTGTCCTCACGTTGGTGTGTTCTGGAAGTTTAGAGAGTGGGGTGCCAGTTCAGATGTTTATCTCGTCATCTGACCGTGGTTGAAAATTACGAGGTGTTGTTCTCGGATCTTCGAACACGCATCCCTTCGGGATGGAATACGGAAGGTAACCAATAGCCCGTTGTGTTGCTACAGTGTGACGTTAATTAAGTACATACCTATCAGCAGGTTGGTTGGTTTGTTGGGGTTTTATGGCGGAAGGGCCATGTTTGGCCATGCTGCGCCAGACACAAGACACAATATCAAGTAACAGACAAACACACACAATGAAAGTTTTACTGAGAGAAATACACCCAGGGAGGAATGCCCCTGACAGGAATCGAACTTGCGCCGCCAAGAACTCGAAGGTTGCTAGCGCAGTGGGCATACCCACGGAGCCACGACTGCCTCTATCTACCAGCAGGTACGTTGTGGTGTGACGTTAAGGGAAAGATCCGATAAAACACCACGTAATTTTCAACCACGGTCAGATGACGAGGTCACGCCTGAGTTGGCACCCCACTCTCCAAACTTCCACATCACGCCAACGTGAGGACATTTGAAGCCACGGCAGATTTAACCTGTCCCTTCCTTGTACACAACGGTCTGCGGAATCGAAAGGAATAATATTTTGAGATAACTCTTGACACACAATACCGATATCTCTTAATTCAAGTGCATAGAATTTCTGTCTGAAAATAAAATATCTATATCCGTTCTGGAATTATCAATAGTAGCTCTAACATTTATGTTTTAAATTCATTTGTTTGTATTTATCTTTGAATATTGACTGTAAAAGAGAAATACCCACTTCATTTCGAAACAAATATCAGTTCCAAAATAATATTTTAAAAGGTTTTGATTCTTTCTATTTTAAATAGAAGTGAACGATATATCAAATATCTCCGGCGAGATATAGTTTTTTTTGATGCATAGTTCAAAGGGAATTGCAGCCCTTACCAGAGTGTTTATGTTATTGCGTATATTGAATTGGGTGTAAGGTATTTCTACTTCCGCGTTTTCCGCTAAGCTCCTTTCCAAACATCGCTTGCACTTAGATGGTAAAAATTCGTATTCCCTTTCTAATCAAACTTTCGCTAGCTGCAGAATTATTTGTAAACCCTTTCCAAATACGTAGAATACGAAATATTTGAAAATGATTGATAAATTTTTTAAGGCTTTTGCTAACATAACATTTGTTTAGATCTAGTAACAGAACATTTTTGTTCAAAGTTTGACATAAAACTAGAAGTAAACATAATGCTACCCAAATATTATTTTATAATTTTAGGGCATTATTATATATATTCGTGAGGGCATTTGAGGCCACGACAGATTTAACGTGCACCAGCCTCCTCGCACACGACTGTCTTTGGTTAGATTCAAACTCGCACTCTTACACGTTACTCTTATCACCGCGGCCAACAAAAAAAGGAGGTATAATAATGCTAACAAATATTATTTTATTATGATTTACAGGAGGTAGGTATTTAAATTAACGTCGCATTGGAGCAACACAACGGGCTATTGGCGACGGTTCGAGATCAATCCCGAATGGAAAGATCCGAGGACAACACCACGTAATTTTCAACCACGGTCAGATGACGAGGATTCCTGAGATGGCACCGGGACAGCGGTAGCTCGGTTGGAAGAGGATCGGATTAGTAATCGGAAGGTTGCGAGTTCGAATCCAACCAAAGATCGTCGTGAACAAAGGGGCCTGCTGCACGTTAAATTCGTCGTGGCCTCAAATGTCCTCGCATTGACGTAGAGTGGAAGTTTGGAGAGTGGAGTGCCAGCTCAGGTGTGATCTCGTCATCTGACCGTGGTTCAAAATTACGTATTGTTGTCCTCGGATTTTTTCCTTTCCTCCTGGACCGTCACCAATTGCCTGTTACGTTCTTCCAGTGTGACGCTAATTAAAATGCCTACCTACACACCTGAGATGGCACCCCACTCTCCAAACTTCGAACCACGCCAACATGAGGACATTTGAGGTCACGGCAGATTTAACGTGCACCCGACCCTTTGAACTCGACGGTCTTTGATTGGATTCTAACTCACAACCCTCCGGTTGTTAATCCGTTGCTCTTGGCCGACGTCCTCGGATCTTTCCTTTCGGGATGGATCCCGGACCTAGCCAATGGCTCGTTGTGTTGTTCCAGTGGGACGTAAATTAACGTAATTAACTAACGTAAATTAACCTATCTTTATTTTGCATACTTATATTCCCCCCACTACATTGAGATTGACAGATAAAGCTTCTCGCAGGGATTTCTGTCAATGCAAAAGTTATTGTACATTTCTGATTTTTTTTATACAAAAAGTCGTATTTTGATAACAATAAAGATATCAAATTATTCTTCCAATAGTTTCCCACAAATACGTAACGTTGCATAACTCTTCACGAATGGAAACAAAGAAAAAAATCGGATTTCCAAACGATTTTTAAAATATCGAGTTTATATTTGAGCGATAGAAAACCCTTATTGGAACACGAATTATGCCTCTGAAATTACGCTAGGCAGAAAATGGAGACCCGCTGTTCTTGTTCGTTTTCAGTAAACGAGAATACGATGTGTTATTAAATTCGCAGACGGATAAATTATCGTTTTTTTTTCACACAACCAGAACGTTATTTCCAAACTAAAAGTGCCTACTTGCTGTTAAGCCATTATGCAAATCAGCATAGCAGACGATCCATTCTAACCCCGAGTCTGAATTAATCAGACTGTTTTGACGAGTGTAATGTGTGTTCGAGGTTCCAGACAGTTGCCAAATTGGGTGCAAACGTGAATTTTGTTTACTACTATTTAACTTATTAAGGCCCCGTTCATATGAGGCGTTTTCCAACGCCTCATATGAACGGGTTTTGTTTTACGTCAAAACAAAACGCGGGTAACCAAAGTACACAGTTCTACTGGCGTGTTCACATGCAGAAATCGCGAAAATCCACGCGCTAGATAGCTTAGGCTTCAACAATCTGTGACAATACTTCCTCTTATGCTTAGTATAAAAGGAATATCTGCAAAAAGAATGACAAAAATATAATTTTTTCAAAGAAAATCATGTTTTCGGTATCAATTTGACGTAAAATTTCACGCTGTTTTAAAATCCGTTGAAATTTCGATTCTATCTTTAACCATTCAAAAGATAGAAACTTGGATTAGGGGAATAAAAAACACAATTTAATGCGTAACAGAAATTGACCTCGAAAAGCGCCCAAGTGGTTCACATGGTAACGCGCGTTGAAAAGTCCATGCGAACGGGGCCTAAGCACTGATATTTTGCTTCATGGGCCTTTTTAGGCTAAAAAGATCTGCTATATTGCATCAACATTTAATTGAGCAAAAAATTATCCTTTACATTAAGAGGCCACGGTAGCCCGGTTGGAAGAGTAACGGATTAGCAACGGGAGATTTGTTAGTTCGAATCCAACCAAAGACCGTCGTGTACAAGGGGATCTTGTACGTTAAATCTGTCGTGGTCTCAAGTCCACATTGGCGTGGTATGGAAGTTTGGAGAGTGGAGTGCCAGCTCAGGTGTGACCTCGTCATCAGACCGTGGTTCAAAATTACTTGGTGTTGTACTCGGATCTCTCTCCCTTCGGGTTTCATCCCGGACCGTCGTCAATAGCCCGTTACGTTGCTCCAGTGCGACGTTAATTAAATACCTACCTCTACAAGCTCTATAAAGTAACCGATATAAAGTCTAGAAATCTATAGAAAAAATGTCTATAGAAAATGTCTATAAAAAATCTGTAGAAAATCGACATAGATCCAAGGACAACGCCTCGTCATTCTGAACCACGGTCAGATGACCAAGACAACACCTGAGCTGGCACTCCACTCTCCACACCATGTCAAAGTTAGGACATTTGAAGCCACGACAGATTTAACGTGCAGCAACCCCTTTCTACACGACGGTCTTTAGTTGAATTCGAACTCGAAGCCCTCCGGTTGCTAATTCGTTACTCTTCCAACCGGGCTGCCGCGGCCCCATATCTCTCATGGAGTTCACACATGTATGATTTGTTTAGTTTTTCGTTTCCCTGAGAATATAGTCAATACACGTGTTGCAAATGCTCCTTGAATCTATCTAAATGTTCTACACTAATAATTTAGTGTCCGAGTAAATTGACGCCAACATCGCCAAAGCGGCGGAAAATCAAATTCGTTCTTCGCCGGAATTATTAATTCGTCTCGCAGTGGCTTGTTTATGTTTACTATTTTTAAGCGATTCTAAAGACGAAATTGGGAGTTTCCTTCTTTAAATCTGGCAAGGCTGAAATCGCAGCTTGTCAACACACGTGTTGCAAATGCTCCTTGAAATCTATCCAAATGTTCCACACTCATAATTTAGTGTCCGAGTAAATTGACGCCAACATCGCCAAAGCGGCGGAAAGTCAAATTCGTTCTTCGCCGGAATTATTAATTCGTCTCCCAGTGGCTTGTTTATGTTTACTATTTTTAGGCGATTCTAAAGACGGAATTAGTTGTAGGCGGCGCAGGTTCGATTCCTGCCAGGTGCATTCCTCCCTGGGTGTATTTCTCTCTTCTGTATCAGTAAAAGCTTGCACTGTATGTGTCAATTACTTGTTATTGTATGCCCTGTGTCGTTCATTGGATATTGTAATTAGGAAGAATGGAGACAAAAGCCTGATTCTGCAGCTATAAGTCTCTAGGAAATCAACCAACCAAACCAAAAGACGAAATTGGGAGTTTCCTTCTTTAAATCTGGCAAGGCTGAAATCGCAGCGTTGACAAAAGTAAACGCTTCGGAGGCTCATATATCCCAAGAGCCTAATGGAAAAACATTTTATGCTTGGATTGGCAGCACTGATGAACATGCAACAAATTGATGGTTCAGTATTTTGGGAGCAATTACTTTTCTATAAAAAAAGATAAAAACCTCTTTATCTTAACGAGTTTCTGTTTTTTCTTACTTTCAATCCAAACATCTTTTTGAAATATAATCGATGTAAACAAAGGTAAAAAAAATGCCCAGCAGGATTTTCTGGATAAATTATTTTCTTTAAACCTATCTTATAGTTGGCGATGAAACTTGTTTCCAAACGAAATCCTCGTTTAAAAATCGGTTGGTAAAGCAAGCAACCCCCGAATGTGCAAGGTATCTAACGGTATCTAGGTAGGTAGTTGCGTTATTGTCACACTGAGATAACACAACGGGCTATTGGGGGCGGTCCAGGGTCTATTCCGAAGGAAGAAATCGAGAACACCAAGTAATTTTGAACCACGGTTAGATGACTAGTTGACACCTGAACTGGCACTCCGCTCTCCAAATTTTCACACGACGCCAACGTGAGGACATTGGAGGCCTCGACAGATTGAACGTGACCCAGCCCCCACATACACGACGGTCTTTGGCTGGATCGAGTTTCGAACTCGCAACCCTCCGTTTGCTAATCAGCTACTCTTCCAACAGCCCCCGTCAAGTAATGGACAACACAAGAACAATTTTACTGACACCAAGAGAGAAATATACCCAAGGGGAATAGAACCTGTACCATCCATAACTCGCAGGTTGCTAACGCAGTGGGCAAACCCACTTGATTGGAATACGAATCCAGAAGAGAAGGTAGAGCCCCTTCTGAACTTATTTCCAGAATACGGACCCTGCCATCACTTCCAAAGATGTTCCAGTCGCCAATTATATTCAAATCATAGCAAATCAATCCAACAAAAACAGGACTTACCCAATATTTGTAGGTAGGGATGTCGGGAAGAGGCAACGCAATAATTGGGCCTCAGAATCCCGGCCTCATTAATCGACACTGAGCGCGTATCTGCCCATAAACATGAATGGCACGGCATCTAAAACTACCTGTGCAAACACGGGTGGAATCTCAAACAGAACTAGCCGCGTGAGTATTCGATTATGAAAATACTCGCGCAATCGATTCTTGAACGTATTCGTTGCACTCGATTCTTTTTCGTTGTGTTCTAATACAGCAGTATTTAACCAAAGTATTCGTTGCATTTGATTCTTTCTCTCATATTTTAAAAGAGTTATACTCAAAGTATTCGTTGCATTCGGTTCTCGTATTTTAATATAGTATAACTTATATGAAAGTTTGGACAGTGGGGTGCCAGCTCAGGTGTTGCCTCGTCATATGACCGTGGTTCAAAATTGTGTTGACCTCGGTCTTTCCCTTTGGGACTGATCCCGGACTGCCTCCAATAGCCCGTTGTGTTGCGCCGGTGTGACGTTAATTAAAAATACCAATACTATTTCCATGAAGTATTGTTGGTATTCGATTCTTTCTCGTGTACTAATATAGTACTTACCCAAAGTATTCATTGTATTAGAATACAGCAGTATTTAAACAAGGTATTCGTTGCTTTCGATTCTTTCTCGTATTCTTATACAGTAATATTCACCCAAAGTATTCGTTGCATTCGATTCTCTCGTATTCTAATACAGTAGTATTTAACCAAAGTATTCGTTGCACTTGATTCTTTCTAGTGTTCGAATACAGAATATTCATGAAGTATTCGTTGCATTCTATTCGTTCTTGCATTCGAATACAGTAGTATTCATTTAAAGTATTCGAATATCAATATTCAGATACAAAAGTATTCATGGCCAGTGTCCGCCATTGTTTCTACGTAACGACCCAAGTGTTCTAGAAATTTCTAAAGTGGACTGTATTGCGAAAGTTGAAGCATAGAAGCTGCACAGAATTCAAAACTACTAAAAAAAGACATTTATTAAAACCACATATTTACACACCGGCCGTTGAACTCGATACTAAAACTAATTTTATCGTTCTTCGAGAATCAGAATTCCGGTTAAAGCTAAAATAAAAATTCGAAAAACATGAGCGAACAATGGTAATGGTAATTAATTAACGTCGCACTAGAACAACACAACGGGCTATTGACGACTTTAAACCAGTCAGATGACGAGGTCACACCTGAACTGACACCCTACTCTCCAAACTTTCCACCATTCCAACGCGAGGACATTTGAATCCACGACAGATTTAAAGTGCACCAGCAGCCCCCGTATACACACCGGTCTTCGGTTGGATCGAGTTTCGAGCTAGAAACCTTCCGGTTGCTCTTCCAACCGGGCTACCGCAGCCTGAAATATTAACGAAGTAGATATGTATTTTTAATTAACGTCGCACTGGAGCAAACACAACGGGCTATTTCGAAATATTAACGAAGAAAATTAAATTGAAACATCAATCGCTCGACTCGCACGTTCCAACAGCCTTAAAACGCAGCTGGCCGATTCTTCAAATCGATTTGTGGTTTCCTGAACATGCATTCGCATCCTGATTCGATACTTGAAAGTACTCGAATACCAAGTCTTCGATTCTCAAAATACCACGTATTCGATTCTTAAAAGTAGTCGGATATCAAGTGCTCGATTCTTAAAAAGTGCTCGAATACCAAGTGCTCGATTCTTAAAAAGTGCTCGAATACAAAGTACTAGAATACCAAGTCCTCGATTCTAAAAAAAGTGCTCGATTCTTAAAAAGTGCTCGAAAACCATGTACTTGAATGCCAAGTGCTCGATTCTTAAAAAGTGCTCGAATGCCAAGTGCTCGAATATCAAGTGCTCGAATATCAAGTACTCGAATGCCAAGTGCTCGAATACCAAGTGCTCGATTCTTTTAAGTACACAATTCTATCCATCTAAACAGAACTTTACGTTAAAAAATGGAATAGCCTGTTGTGTTCCTCCAGTGCGACATTAATTAAAAATACCAATACGCTAAAAGTGGAGACTAGGTTGCACACACCAGTTTCCTGTTCCCGGTGTTTTAAGAATCGAATACCAAGTATTCTTAAAAGTACTCGAACACCAAGTATTCGATCCTTGAAAGTACTCGATTCTGCCGATCTCCAAACAGAACAACTTTACGCTAAAAGTGGAGAGGCTTTTGGTTGCCCACACACCAGCTTCCTGCTCCTCCACCAGATGAGCAAACAGAAATTAGAGGAAACATAAGTCATAAAGCCCGCACACGAGCGCCGTGTGGGCAACGGCAGCTGAGGTTAAGGTTTGTTCCAAAAAATGCCACTTTGTTTTTACCCTGTTTTTCTCAAAAATCTGTTGTTCGGGGTAATGAGAGGCCATTCGTCTGATGACACAAGTGTTTGTCCAGTTATCGGGAAAATAATTCCTTCAATTAGGGCCGTCCAATTAGGCGGGAAATGGAGATCTTCCTTTTCGAATAAATATCCCTGTTAGTAGCTCTACCAGCCAATTGACTGTCGTAATTAGGAAGAACATCGAATACGAGGTCTTTTATTGAAGGAGGGGATTGTTCTACGACAGAAGTGGTGGAGAGGTTAATGGCCCGTTGGGTTAGGGGAGGTGCGGGTTAATGGTTCGAAGAGGTGTTCTGGGGGTTCGCGTTTTAACATTACCACGTTTTGGCTTTCGGGTTGCGATAGTCCACTTAATATGATCGTGCGTGTTTGTGCCAGAAAGTGGATTTTCTCCAAAAAATATTGTTCTTGAGACATTTCAAATTAATGAATGCCGATTAAATTTGGGCCACGGTGGCCCAGTTGGAAGAGTAACGGATTAGCAACCGGAAGGTTGCGAGTTCGAACCCAACCAAAGACCATCGTGTACAAAGGGGGCTGGTGCACGTTGAATCCGTCGTGGCCTCAAATGTCCTCACGTTGCCGTGGTGTGGAAGTTTGGAGAGTGGGGTGCCAGCTCAGGTGTGACCTCGTCATCTGACCGCGGTTGAAAATTACGTGGTGTTGTCCTCGGATATTTCTCTTCAGGTTTGATCCAAGACCGACGTCAATAGCCCGTTCTGTTGTTCTAGTGCGACGTTCATTAAAATACCAAATACCGGACACTCGAGGCCATGACACATTAAACATACACCAGCAGTAGATAGAAAATGCGGGTTCTAAATCAGTGGTGGAGAAGGTGGAGAAATCGAGTGGAGTTGAGTTGTACCGGAAGTGACGTCATAACCGGAAGTGGAGTTGAGTTGTACCGGAAGTGACGTCATACCTAGTGGAGGTGAGTTGTTAGTTTCGTTTTCAATTTTGAGTTGAGTTTAGTTGTTTTCTTCCTGCTTCGAGTGGAGTTGAGTTGTTAGTTTCGGTTTCTCGGATTTCGTCGAATAACACGTGTTTACGTTTTGGACTTGCGAATTTCAGAGGGATTGGATTTAAGGCGAATTTCAGAGCGGTTGGATTTAAGAGCTGATTTTTCTGTAACTTGTAGCGCCATCTATTAGTACTTTTTGAGTAAAAAAATAATAAAATCTTTAAAACATATTTTTAAAACTAAAAGATGTGATATTTTTTGCTGGGATCGAACTGACTACCAAAAAGTACTCGTAGTCGAGTGTTAGTTGGATGAGAATATAACCATTCGGCCACGAATACCTGGTTACTTACCGAAATATAATCAATTTAAATCTGAATACATTAAGTGCGTAATTGGCTGTTAAAATAGTATAGATTGCTCCACCACATCAATAAGTTCGATCAGTTTTTATCTGCGTTTCTGACATAGAAAGGTGAATGTGGTGGAGAATGACGTCATTCCAACGTGTTCAAACGTGGAATCAAACAAGTGGTGGAGAATGTGGTGGAGAATGACGTCAATCTAACGTGTTCAAACGTGGAATCAAACATGTGGTGGAGAATGTGGTGGAGAATGACGTCAATCTAACGTGTTCAAACGTGGAATCAAACATGTGGTGGAGAATGACGTCAATCTAACGTGTTCAAACGTGAAATCAAACACATGTGGTAGGCAATGAAGTCACTCGAGAGTAGAGTAGAGTTGAGTAGTAAGTTTACCTCCGCGTTTCTGACATGAAAACGTGAATGTGGAGAAGAAAAGTTTTAGTACCGAATCTGGCAATGGTATGTAATAAGGTTATTTGTGGACTCGCAGAATGGCAACACCTGGACCCATTCTAACAGGTCTGACCAGTAAGATTCTTTTGACTGCAAAATATCCCAGAGGAGGACGTGTCGCTGCCCTGAAATCTTGGAAGTGATATCACTTGTATCTTCAAACGTGTTCATTCCTGTTCCTTAGTGCTTTTAGTGGAAAAACATGAAGCGATCATTTCCTTTTGGATATACTTTACCCTTTACAGATCAAAAAGAGGATATGCTTTCTGAGGCCGATTCGTCCTGAAACCAGTCCTTTTGTCATCTACCCTTCTGAACTCCAAGGCATTGAGTACACCCCTCTTTCATGTCTGAAACTAGCCTTTTGTTATCTACCCTCCTGCATTCCAAAGCATTGTACGTACTTGTCCTGCATTCCAAGGGATTGGCCCCTACCTGTATTTCAAGATAGTACGTGTAGTCGTTTCGCATTCTCATTCTATCCTGTGAGCGTGTGTAGCGCTTTCTCATTTTCCTGCCTCTTATACTTAACTTGTGTGTGTGAGAGAGGGACGCATTCTCATTTTTCTCATAGAACTTTGCAAGCCAGTATACCATATGTAATGAATACACACGTTTGTGGACTTTGCAGCAACACCTACAGCTCCAAGTTTAATTTGGAACGTCATGTTTCTTCCGCGCATAACGAGGAGTCATTTCCGTGCATATTATGTGAGCGAAACTTTAATAGAAAATCAACCCTTCAGCGACACGTAGCCAGTGTACACGAAAACAATGATTTCCGTTGTGATGTGTGCAATAAGGCATTTTCAAGACTTGACGCACTTACGCGACATAAAAAAAGCCTCCATCAACAACCTCCAAAAAGAAAAAAACCCGGCGAGGCTAACCCTGAGAAAAGCAAGCGGCCCAGACGCAGTGAAAACTTTCAAGGGGGTAATAATGTGAATCCTGGACCATCAACGGGTGGAGTGAATCCTGGACCATCAACATCAGCGGGTGGAGTGAATCCTGAAGCATCGACATCAACGAGTGGAGCTTCTTCTCGAACTGTGCGACGGAAAGAGAGTGCGTTTGGAAATCGTCTCTCTACTTGGACTCTTTCGAACCCGCAAGGCATACTAGATGTCTCCGAGTTTATGGAGGCAAAGAGGAGCGCAGCTGTGGAACTAATTACAGAAATTGTTCATCAGCAGAATGCAGTAAAGGTAAATTTTCTACTTATATGTATCTATGAACGTTTCTCGGAAGGCTCACTTTTCAAAGAGTGTTCTTTTAAAACTAAAAATGTTGCATTATTATCTATAAATGAAATTGACTACGCTTTCAGTATTGCTTCAGAAAAAATTTTAAAAGAAAGCGAAGAATTTGAAATGAAGGATTCAGGTTGGGCCCTTAAATCTATTGTTAAATTGGAAATACGATGTAATAAATATTTACCTTTACGAGGAACTAGTTTTATAGAGTTACCAAATGAAATAAAATTAAAACGTGCGGTTGTAAATGTTAGAAATTCAGACAATGAATGTTTTCGTTGGGCCATTTTAGCTGCATTATTTCCAGCAGATCAAAATACATCCAGAGTTTCAAACTATGTCAACTTTAAGGATGCTTTTAACTTTTCTGGGATAAGTTTCCCTACCAAACCAGAAGAAATAAAAATATTTGAAAAAAACAATAATGATATTTCTATTAACGTTTACTCTTTTTGTAAAGATATGATGATTTTTCCATTAGTAGTCACACCCAAAATTAAAAATAAACACGTTGATCTTTTATTTATTAAAGAGAAAGAAAAATCTCATTATTGTACAATTACTAGTCTTGTTTCAAGTCAATTAACCAAAGGAAAGCGAAGACATTTCATTTGTAGACGATGTTTAAGCTTTTTTAGTTCAAACGATAGTTTAACTTTACACTCTGAGCTTTGCAAAATGAATGTTCCTTGCAAAATAGAGATGCCTTCTGAAGAGAAGAAGTGGGTTTTTTTTAATAATTTCAAGCATTCTCAATACGTGCCTTACGTTATTTATGCTGATTTTGAAACATTGACTGAAAAAGTATCCACCTGTGCTCCTTTTGATGATGATTGCTCATACACTAACGTGTACGAAAAGCACAAGCCTGTAAGCTTCTGCTATTACGTAGTCGGTCGAGGAGAAACCAAACCTCCGGTAGTTTATAGAGGAGAAGATGCTTCGCGGAAATTCATAGAATGCCTTCAGATGGAGGCGCAGATCATCGAATCAAAGTACACAAACTTTGTGCCGATGAAGGAATTGAATGAGTCGCAGAAAAAACTCCATGAATCAAATGTGTGCTTCATCTGTCAGAAGCCAATCTCAGCTGGAGACATAAAAGTGAGGGATCATGACCATGTGACTGGGAATTACCGAGGACCGGCACATGCGTCATGTAATTTCAACTACAAACTGCCAAATTTTATCCCGGTTTTTCTCCATAACCTCGCAGGTTATGACTCGCATCTTTTTATTCGGGAATTAGCGGAGGACTCTAAAAACATAACCGTGATTCCGAATACAGAAGAAAGATACATCTCGATTAGCAAAAAAACCGGGAATAAATTTAATTTGAGGTTTTTGGACACAATGAAATTCATGGCCAGTAGTTTAGATACCCTCGCGAATAATCTCCTACAACATGAATTTCACCATACGAAGAATCATTTTCCTTCAAATTGGAAACTTATGATAAGAAAGGGTGTGTACCCGTATGATTACATGGATTCCATGGATAAATTTTCCGAAACACAACTTCCATCTCAAGAAAAATTTTATAATGTGTTAAATAAAACAGCAACTACGGATAGTGATTACGCTCATGCAAAAAATGTGTGGAAATCTTTCAACATTAAAACCCTCGGAGAATATTCGGACTTATATGTTAAAACTGATGTTTTACTGCTCTGCGACGTTTTCGAAAATTTTCGAAAACTATGCATGGCATCCTACAAGCTAGATCCTGCATGGTATTATACCGCTCCAGGACTATCTTGGGATGCCATGTTGAAGAGTACCGGAGTGAAAATAGAACTTTTAACAGATTATGACATGCTTATGTTTGTCGAACAAGGAATCAGGGGAGGAGTTTCTCAATGTTCTCATCGACATGCTAAAGCAAATAATAAATATATGTCTAATTATGATGATTCTCAGCCCTCCAGCTACCTTCTCTACCTAGACGCCAATAATTTGTATGGTTGGGCGATGTCCCAGAAACTACCTCTCAAAGGATTTGAGTGGTGCAACATTATTGATATAGATACACTGCGTAATGATGACCAAAATGGATACATTTTAGATGTGGACTTGGAGTATCCACAGGAACTCCATGATCTACATAGTGATTATCCATTAGCTGCCCTAAATGCCGTTCCTCCTGGGTATAAGGAAAATCGCTTACTACTAACGCTCACTCACAAGGAGAGGTATGTTATTCATCATAAATCTCTTTTGCATTATTTGGATTTAGGTCTAAAATTAAAAAAAATTAACAGAGCTATAAAATTTATAGAAACAGATTGGTTAAAAACTTATATAGAACTGAATACAAATATGAGAGCAATAGCTAAAAACTCTTTTGAAAAAGATTTTTTTAAACTCATGAACAACTCTATATTTGGAAAAACCATCGAAAATATTCGACGAAGAGTTGACATTCGGTTATGCTCAAACGAAAAGTCCGCTTCAAAATTGATAGCTAAACCTAATTTTAATCGCAGGACAATTTTTTCAGAAAATTTAGTAGCCATTCATATGCAAAAAACTAAACTAATTTTTAACAAACCCATCTGTATTGGTATGTCAATACTGGACATATACAAAACTTTAATGACTGATTTTCACTATAATGTGATAAAAAATGAATATGACGTAAAAGCAAAACTATTATATACTGATACGGACTCTTTTATTTATGATATTCGCACAAATGATTTTTTCGAAGATATTTCCCAGAAAACAATAAATATGATATTCCCAAATTAAATAAGAAAATAGTAGGTAAAATGAAGGACGAGAATAGTGGTAGTATTATGACCGAATTCGTAGGGTTAAGGTCAAAAATGTACTCGTACAAAGTCGAAGGTAGGAAGGTAGTTAAGAAACTGAAAGGCATCAAAAAACAGTCAATTGAACAAAGCATTAACTTTGATGACTATCTAAAATGCCTATTACATAAACGAAATAAGCATGCAAAGATGAATCTAATCAAATCCAAGCATCATACTTTGTATTCAATAACCCAAAATAAACTTGCCCTCTCCTCCACTGATTCCAAACGATACGTTCTCGATGATGGTATTCATACGCTACCTTGGGGGCATTACTCGCTTGTCTGATGTAATGTATATATGTATATTTGCTCTAAATTCTTTCGTATTGTGCTATACTGAACGCTTTCGTATTTTGCTGTACTGAATGCTTTCGTATTTTGCTGTACTGATTGCTTTTGTATTTGATTTAAAAAAATTAATATGAGATGTATTATATATATATATATATATATATATATATATATAAATTCTATGTGTTACTATACTAGATGTTAAAAATATTTTCCCTAACTTTACCCCAGAAATTCATTGTGTTTTGTCAAGGAACATGGAATTATGCTTATAAAAAAAAAGAAAAAAGAAGTATTAATGACTTGGCCATATGGGTCAGTTTACTATTGAGGGGTACATTATTGTTTACATACATGCTCTGATTATGATTATTTAATAAACGATTTTTTTTTCTTTAAAAAAAATGTTTCTCTCTTTATTTAAACTTACAAACGAGTATTTTTCTCATGTTATGGTTACAATCTGCAATTTGTTATGAAAAAGTTATTGCATTAGAAAACTGATTTCTCTACCACTATTTTGAAAGCATGTATATATATAATCTACCATTGGACAAGATTTATATATATTTTTTGATAGAAAGTAGATGAAATTAAGGAAGTATAGTTTGAGTTTTTTTACTATTTCTAGTAGAAATATCAGTAAAGTAACAGAAGTTGCATCTCTGTAACTGGACTGAATGGGTAAAGACGAGTTAGCTCAGTATTATGAAGACCCTAGCTTACCAGGGAGCTTTGGTGGAATAAATGCCTTGTATCAAGCAATGAAAGGGAAAGTTCCAAAAAAGACTATCAAAGAATGGTTGGAGAGTCAGAATGCATACACCCTACATAAAAGCGTTCGTCGCAACTTTCTGCGAAACAGAGTTATTGTTGGGGGAATCGATTTTCAATGGCAATCGGATTTAGTAGACATGTTAAGTGTTGTAAAATACAACGATGGTTATCGATATCTGTTAACATGTATAGATATTTTTTCTAAATATGCATGGGTCATACCTTTGAAACGGAAAAATGGATCTAGCATTGTAAATGCATTTAAGTCAATTTTCAAGGAAAGAAAACAGAAAAATTACAAACAGATCAAGGAACTGAATTTACAAATAAATCATTTCAATCTTATTTAAAATCTGTCCAAGTAAAGTTTTTCACGACAAATAATGAAACCAAAGCTAGTGTTGTTGAAAGATTCAATCGTACTTTGAAAACGAAAATGTGGAAATACTTTACCAATAAAAACACCTATCGATTTATAGATGTCTTAGACCAACTCGTACACAGTTATAATCATACACTCCATCGCAGCATAAAAAAAAGAACCTATTAATGTAACAGTTGAAAATCAAAAACAAGTGTGGAATACCTTATATGGAGATGTAAATAAAACTAATGTTAAGGAGATTCCATTCAAATTTCAGGTTGGAGACTTCGTTAGGGTTGCAAAGACTAAATTAACATTTGAGAAAGGATATGAAAATAATTGGTCCGAGGAAATATTTACGATTCAGCGTTGTATACGTAGAAAGCTACCAGTATATAAGATAAAAGATTTAATGGGAGAAATAATCACTGGTACATTTTACTCAGAAGAACTGCAGAAAGTTAAAAAATCGCATTCTTTTCATGTTGAGAAAATTTTAAAGAAGAGAGTAGTTAAGAAACGTTTGGAATACTTTGTCAAGTTTAGAGGTTATCCTCGCAAATTTAACGCCTGGATTCATTCCAAAGACTTATTTTCGATAAATTGAGTCTGCTCATTAAATTTGTTTCGCTTCCATAACCCACAATGAGTTTCTACGTCACACTGCCCAGCGACAGCTCTATCGAGTTTTATCCTGGCAACACAATGTCTCACTTCTACACGAAACTCCCCAAACGTCTAGAACTCTCAGGTGAATGGGAAGTTGGATTAGTTGAAATAATTTATCCCAGAATGTGGAATAACATTATTGATGGTGAAAATTCTTTCGAATATGATTTAGGAAACGGAGTAAAAACGAATGGAAAAATAGCGTGCGGATTTTATGATTCTCCGATTGACATTTTAAATGCATTTCCGAAGCACATAAAAATTCAAATGAAATATAACAAACACACAAAAAAGGTGGTGTTGCAGCTCACTAACGGAGCAAAGCTGCGATTATCCAAGGGATTAGCTGAAAACTTAGGTTTTGAACCTAATAAAGTGATTGGAGAAAATATTATTCCAGGAAATGGAGGCATAGATACAGTAATCACTGAGAGTCCTTTTGTTGCGGATCCTAATGTTGATTTACATTTGCTGTACGTTTACACCGATATCATTCAGCCTGAATTTGTTGGTGGGGTCTTAGCTCCTCTTTTACGAACTCTGACAGTGAAGGGAAGAGATGGTGACATGATTCAAGAACAATTTGAGAGACCTCATTATTTATCAGTTTCCAGAAAAAATTTTGACTCGATTGAAATCGTTATAAGGACACACACTGGTCGTTACGTCTCATTTGAACGCGGGAAGTTGATAGTGAAACTACATTTTCGCTTGAGACATTTGTAATCTCTAGAACAAAATGTATCAACCTTATCGTTGTTGCACCAAAACATTTGAAGACTATTATACTCAGCAAGCAGGTAATGGCTTGTCATATTACAAAGGCATCTCTCTGCAGAAAGGAAGTGGCTTGGGTGGAATTTTTCGAAGCATGTTTAGGATGGTTTTTCCTTTATTTAAATCAGGTGCGAAAGCATTGGGAAAGCAAGCACTTCGATCTGGGGTGGATATTGCAAATGATTACTTGCAAGGTAAAGATGTAAAGTCAGCTATCAAAGACCGAGCTAAAGAAGCAACGAAAACTTTAACCGATAAAGTATCCACTCGAGTGAAATCAATGGTTGGAGGAAATAAAAGGAAACGCACAAATAAGAAACGCATCATTCGAAAGAAGTATCGCAAGCTGTGTGCACCTGACATATTCTCATAATCTTTAGCATGGCCTTAATACGAAATGATTCCCTACCCTCTGTGAAATCTGAACTGGACTTATTTCTTATGCCACCGACTCAAACAGCTATTGAAAAAGGGCAGTGGTCTGAATTTTATCCCATAGCTAATATTCGTGATGGTGGACCTATCGAATTCAACATATCTGGTAGTGGTGAGGAATACATCGATTTATCAGCAACCCAACTCTATGTAAAAGTTAAAGTTGTAAAGGACAATGCAGTTTTACCAGAAAATGAAAAAGTTGCTCCATGTAACTTATTTCTTCACTCGTTATTTTCCCAAGTCGATGTGAGTTTGAATGAGCGTCTAATTTCATCATCCAGTAACACTTACACTTACATTGAGACTTTGCTCAATTACGGCTCTGATTATAAGAAAAGCTTCCTAACTTCAGAATGCTTCTACAAAGATACAGCAGGACACTTTGATGAAACCGATCCTTCAAGTGAAAATGCAGGGTTGAAGAAACGGGCTTCTATGATTGAAAAGAGTAAAGTTTTAGATATGATTGGAAATTTACATTGCGACTTGTTTTATCAAGATCGTCTATTACTCAACTTGGTAGACTTAAAGTTAAAGTTAATACGCAGCAAACCGGAGTTTTGTCTCATTGCTCCTCAGAAAGCAAATTATGACGTTGTTATTGAACATGCATCCCTTTTCATCCGGAAAGTGAAAGTCAGTCCAGGTGTTTTAATTGGACATGCCAAAGCCTTAGAAAAATCATCTGCAAAATATCCAATGGATCGAGTTTTGTGTAAGCTATATTCAGTATCGAAAGGTTCTTTCTCATTTTCACAGGATAACATATTTTCTGGGCAACTCCCGAAACGGATAGTTGTAACATGTGTCGATCATGATTCATTTAGTGGCACTTACCCAACAAACCCATTTTACCTCAAGCATAACCATGTAAATTTCATAGGCGTTTACGTAGATGGAAATCCTATCAGCTACAAACCCTTGGATCCTAATTATGCCGACGGCCAATTTATTCGTGCTTACAATAGTTTGCTCCTAGGAAGTGAAAAACTCTCATCCAATAAAGGTATCTATATTAACAGAGATGAGTTTTCCGAAGGGTACACGCTATATGCCTTTGACTTAACACCAGACTTGGGTGATGGCAACCATTTAAATTTAATTCATCAAGGAAATCTTCGCATTGAAATAAAGTTTGCAAACGCTTTACCGAAAACTGTTTCAGTGCTGGTATATGCAGAATTTCAAAACGTGATCGAAATTACGAAGTCTAGAAATATTTTGTGTGATTTTTCGATATGAATGTGGTACAATTGAATAACATTTTACGAAGTGATGCATACACACGTTTATATTTTGTTGGAGTTTTTCCAAGTGATCGAATTCCCAAGAATTTTAAGAGTTTTCCGGCTGCATTTATTTTAAACACCGATCCTCATCACAAACCAGGGACTCATTGGTTAGCTGTTTATATGAAATCACCAACAAGTGTAGAGTTTTTCGATTCGTTCGGTCAACCACCTTCGTATTTTTTGGGCTACATACATGACTACTTCAAAAAAGTTCCGCATGTGGTCTACAACGACATACCTCTTCAAAGTGTTAAAACTGCTGTTTGTGGACAATATTGTGTATACTTTTTGTATCAAAGATCTAGAAGTAGATCTATGGAATTTACTGTTAAATTATTTGATAGACAGTCTACAAATAATGATATACGTGTGTATAACTTTGTGAAAAAAATTTCGAATATACATGTACCTTTATTTCAATAAAAAAAGTATAAGTAATCGCCCTAGTCTTTACTTCTGTCATTTGTAACCATGAATTCATTCGCTTTAAAGCATCCTTTCACTGCTCTTGTCTGTGGACCTACATCATCAGGCAAGTCGCATTTTTTGAAAAAATTGATAAACAGCCACACAGATATAATTCATCCTACCCTTGATAAAATAGTGTGGCTTTATGGAATCTATCAAAAGTTATACGATGAGATGCCGAATATCATCTTTGTAGAAGGAATACCCGAAAACTTTAAGCAATATTTAGGATATAATACACTTTTTATATATGACGATTTAATTTCTGAATGTGGCAGTGATAAAAGAATAACAAACTTGTATACAAAAGGATCTCATCATATGAATTTATCTGTGATGACTGTAACGCAAAATTTGTTTCATAAAGGAAAAGAATTCAGAGAAATTTCATTAAACTGTCATTACATGTTTTTATTTAAATCGCGACGTGATGTAAGTCAAATTATACACCTCGGTCGACAACTCTACCCTCGAAATTTACATTTTTTTCTTGAAGTGTTTGAGGACGCCACGAAAAAGCCTTTCAGCTATTTACTTGTAGATTTGAAATCTGAAACAGAAGAGAGTATGCGACTGCGTACAAAAATCCTTCCAGGAGAAGAAACTTGTGTTTATCAGTTAAAATAAATAAACTCCCAACTTGCAAATAATTCATTGTTCATCATGCCTTTAACAGAAGGAGACGTGCAACGGATGAGACTTTTAACTGTATGCCCCACAAAATGTCGGAAAGCCTTTTTAAAAAATCTTCCGAAATCTAGCATCCATTTCATAGCTGAATGTTGTTTGAACACTTTAAAAGGGAATGTTCCTTTAACAGATGAACAGAAGAAAAAACTTTCTCGTCATAAGCATACGCTTAGAGACCTAGCAGATAAAAAAGTAACCCTCACTAAAAAGCGAAAAATTATTATTCAAAAAGGAGGGTTTTTAAATATCTTAATACCCGCAGCACTCACTGTCTTGACTACTCTACTTAACAAGTAAAAACATGCAATATGCAAGGAAAATGATTTTAGTTCCAGAGGAGAGATTATCAAGACATATACCTTCAGACGAACAGCTGAGTGAATTAGATTGTGAGATGAAAAGTATTTTAGTTAATAAAATGGATGATGATGAAAAAATTAAGTTATACAATCAAGTATTGCAGAGGAGGATTAACGTGAATGTATTGAATCCACCATCTGTATCAATTAATTCAGAACTGTCAGATAATCCAGAGAAGGAAACAGATATTGCGAATGAGAAAGAAAGAACGTTAAATGTGGAGGAGATGGTGCTCAAGACCGTTCCCAAAAACTTAATTGGATTAACTACAAATATTATTCTTTATTTAAAACGCAATAAAGAGGTTGTTTCTTGGATGCCTAATGGAGAATTTGTGTATAAAGGTAAAATATAGTGAAAAGTTCTAATATTGTTGACCTGATAGACCGTTTAGTGCGAAAAAGAAAGATGGATAAGTACGTGAATGGACAAGAACAGTTTAAAGATGCACTTAAGGAAATTAACTTCCCCAGTTCCTTTGTAAAAAATAAATTTGCTATACCTCAACAACTCGGTAAGGCAGTGAGGGTAATGAAAGAAGTGATGCCTACCCCAACCCCAAAACGAGTCTGTAATTGGCTTCCTCTGTAAATCATCAGTTATTTCCCCGCTATAAAAATCCATAAGTAGATGAGGCTTTCAAGTTTCAAGCAGTATATATTGATTATAATCAAGGTCTATGTCTCATTTCAAGCAATGGAACTCATCCAGAGAAGAGCATTTTCTGTTCTTATTTTCATGGGAATCTCAGCATTCATATTTGGCCTTACAATGATACTCGATAAAGGTTATGTAACAATTTGTGATAGTGATGGAATCATAGATGATTACTCTTTAAATATGTGTAATGATACAATGGAATTACATCTACCTGGAGAAAGAAAAATTACAATTCATTCTCCAAAACAGAAACAGCCGCGTCAAAGATCTCTAGAAAGTTTTTCAGAAAATCTTTGAAAGAGAAAAAAATGTCAATGTTACAAATCTATTCAATTTGTGAACTTGCAATCTATTAAATGTTAAATACACGGAAGCTTGTAAGGGAATGTTTATTTTGTGTACATGTCTGTGTTTGAATAAACTTGTCTTTTACAGAAATATGTTACTTGTTTGTCATTTTTTTAGTTCTAATAACAGACTGTATAATATACAATTCTAAATGTGTCAAATGACACTGCAGTAAGTAAAAGTATGTATACAAATACAAAAAAAAAAGAAAAGTAATAAAATAAGTACTTATACATTTTAAAATAAAGAGAGACACATTTGAAAAAGATAAACAAAGAATTTATTGATTATACATATATATATATACAAAACATATTTATATTCTTTAACATGTAAAACTATCAGATTTATCATTAACATAAAGCCTCCGTACTGTTTCGTACAGAGTTGTTGTATTTACAAAACGTAGAACGTCAAAATCAAAGAATAAATACCTCAAGAACATATTCTCCGAAGTTAAAGTTTCTCCGAATCTATTCCAGTCGATTTCATATCAAGCGTTTAGGAAATACCGATCGTAACGTTCACTTAAACTCATAGTCATACATTCATGCCCAAGTTGATTTTCAAAGTTGTTTTCACATCCAAAACAATTCATCATTTTCTTTATTTTTTCCGAAATGAGTACTTTTAGATGTTTAGCCACTCTGTCGGTAAGTTCGCTCACTTTCTCAGATCTATCAGGATCGCCGTAATATTTCTCATCGGTTCCTGCTCCACGTTTCACGAATTCTTCTTTCACAAAATAATCGAGGGATTCATTAACAAATCCTTCATTAATGGCTTCAGTAATTTCCTCCGATACAGCTTCCAGTCGATCCAATTGTTTCACAGAGAGAAGAAGAATGCGCGTTGCAGTTAGTTGAAAAGCACAGTCTTTCTTTTGAAACATATTTTGAAAACTCACACATTTCTCGTTTCCCCGAATTTCTTTGGAGAGTAAAAGGCTTCTTGAAACGATAATAACATCGCTAGCGTTCTTTGAGCGAAAGCTAGGAATTGCTTCGTAGAAGGCTTTCCAGACTTTAGGAAGCAAAGAAACTCCCTCTCTGGAAGGCTGCAGCACTCCCTGCTGATCTCTGTAATAATGACGAATATGCACGCGGATAATTCCCTTGAAGCAAGAGACAACAGCAAATTTGGTATCACCCAAATGGAAGCTATTTGGACCTAGTTCATTCATTGATGAATCAGATACTTGAGATGAAAGTACATCGGCCCCAGAATGCATATTCACTTTTTGATCTGTAAAGGGTAAAGTATATCCAAAAGGAAATGATAGCTTCATGTTTTTCCACTAAAAGCACTAAGGAACAGGAATGAACACGTTTGAAGATACAAGTGATATCACTTCCAAGATTTCAGGGCAGCGACACGTCCTCCTCTGGGATATTTTGCAGTCAAAAGAATCTTACTGGTCAGACATGTTAGAATGGGTCCAGGTGTTGCCATTCTGCGAGTCCACAAATAACCTTATTACATACCATTGCCAGATTCGGTACTAAAACTTTTCTTCTCCACATTCACGTTTTCAAGTCAGAAACGCGGAGGTAAACTTACTACTCAACTCTACTCTACTCTCGAGTGACTTCATTGCCTACCACATGTGTTTGATTTCACGTTTGAACACGTTAGATTGACGTCATTCTCCACCACATGTTTGATTCCACGTTTGAACACGTTAGATTGACGTCATTCTCCACCACATTCTCCACCACGTGTTTGATTCCACGTTTGAACACGTTGGAATGACGTCATTCTCCACCACATGTTTGATTCCACGTTTGAACACGTTAGATTGACGTCATTCTCCACCACTGATTTAGAACCCGCATTTTCTATCTACTACCAGCCCCCACGCACACGATGGTCTTTCGCTTGGATCGAGTTTCGAAGTCGACACCCTCCGTTTGCTACTCTTCCAACACCAGGCTACCGCGGCCCTTTGTCATCATAAAAGAAATTTCGATGCATCGGGTAGGTAGGTATTTTAATTAACGTCACACTGGAGCGTCACAACGGGCTATCGTCGACGGTCCGGGACCAAACTCAAAGGGAAAGACTCGAGAACAACACCACGTAATTTTAAATCACGGTCTTCGATGCAGATTTCGCCTTTAACTCCTATAAGTTTGCGGTTACGCACTGATTAAACCCGTCTATTAATTACACTCGGGATGAATTAATTCCCGGAAATCTGCACCCTTTAACTCTTCTACAGAGATTAAATCCTATGGGGCATTACAATCTTATATAATTGGTACCATCATCGGCTCTTGTTAACGTACCTATGACGCGAGCTTTGTTGACTCCCGATGCTGGAAATTGATACATCTACTCATCTGAGGTAGGAAGTAATTTCTCGAAATTATAGACACGATCCCTAGATTAAATAATTTCCTGTGTTCCAAGTAATGTTATACCTCCTTTACTACAAATTAAAAAGGCGGAAGGTAGTTAATCGTTGTAATGTGGCGAAGAATCTTTTAAGTGCGACGAGTGATTAAATCCCATCCAAATATGCCGTAAGCCCTGGGACGCGTCGTATTGTTTCGCTTTATACTTTGATTAGCAATTAGTTAAGTGCTGTTCTAAAGATGCATTGTATTTCCCTTCAATTTAATTTTGATTATGTAGTGCAGCGTTCGTTTTTAAAAATTTCTATTTGATTTACTCCAACCAAAGACCTTCGCGTATAAAGGGGCTGGTACACGTTCGTGGCCCCAGATGTCCTCACGTTGGTGTGGAAGTTTAGTGAGTAAGGTGCCAGTTTAGGTGTGACCTAGTCATCTGCCCGGGGTTCGAAATTACGGTCCGGATCTTTCCCTTCGGAGGGGATCCGGATCGTCAATAGCCCGTTGTGTTCCTTCAATGCGACGTTAGTTAACTACCTACCTACCTATATGCTAAAAAGTTCTGAGAATAATAGAGGCTGTTCGGACATTTTTTTGAACGATTTTGATGAGCTGTAAAAATATTGTACGCTACGAAAGAATTTAATTTCGCAGCCAGTTAAATAGTTAAAGTATAACTTATCGTCTGCTAACTCAGTTTTGTTTACTTTCAAAATGGCGCTTTTATATAAGCAATGGATGGAAGGCTGTTTCCTCTCTTTCCGAAGAGAATTATGCTTCTTCAATTATTCAAAAACGCTGTATGTCAGGGTTTTCCGATATCTAAAGGTAGTAGTAATATTAATGAGAACGGAAAACATGTAAAGTGGAAAAATACTTACAAATACGTATCAAAAGAGAAAATAATTTCTGAGAATATTTGTATGGTAAGATCTTTAATTTTAAATGAGAATCCGTTAAGTCAAAGGACTATTACAAAGTCATTAAAATATTCAGTTTCAACTGTAAATAAAACAATTAACAGTGATTTGAATCTTATAGAGGCTAAAAAATACAATTTTCTTCGTCTATCTCCACGACATATTGCAGAACGCAGAACTCGCTGCAGAATTCTGTATGAGAAGCATTTAGCTGGAGAAAGATGGGAAAATGTTGTGACAATAGACGAAGCGTGGGTGTATTTAAAGGACTGCAATAAAAAACGAATTTATTATCATAAAAGAGGAGAAAAAAAATCTTAAAACGTGGTTCAAAGAATCTAAACAAACTTTCTAAGGGATTTATGATTGTTGCCGGATTTGCATATAATGGAAAATTAAAAGTAAAAAGAGTGGGGAAAATTAAAATCAACTCCCACATACTATCAAAACTATATTTTATCCCGAATATTCAAAAAAGAAATACCATATCTTTACCCACAGTGCCAACAATCAGTAGAGCTGCATCAGGATAAAGCAAGCAACCAACACATCCAAATCCACTATTAAATTCTTGGAATAATGGAACAAGAAACTGGTAGCAAGTCAATACCCTATACTGATATTCCTGCTGAATCTCCAGATGTCTCACCCATGGACTTTTGTACTTTTAAAAAGAGTATTATCGAAACATCGACCGAAAACCATTCGACTTTGGAAAACTGGAACAAGAATGAGACAAAATACCTCTGTCGATATTACAAAAGTCATTATCATGGAAGTTAAGGTGTAGAAAGATAGTTAATAATAAGGGCTATAAATAGAACATTAAAAGAAATTCATGTCAAAAATTGATCTTCAGCCCACATTAAAATCATTGAAAAAATGTCCGAACAGCCTCTGTATAAATATTTTCTTTTAATTTTCGTCTACATTTTACCCATTATAATTTTTCAATATAATCTCCGTCAACTTCCCTAGGCGAAACTAGTTTTTTAGTAACTTTTGGCAGTAGGCGTGCCCATTGAGCCAAAACAGCTAAAGGGGGCTTTCGTGGCTCAGCGGGTATGCCCACTGCGCTAGCAACCACAGCGAGTTGTAGGCGGCGCGGGTTCAATTCCCCCTGGGTAGGTATTTAATTAACGTCGCACTGGAGCAACGGACTACTGGCGACGGTCCGAGATCAAACCCGAAAGAAAAGATACGAGGACAACACATAATTTTGAACCACGATCAGATGACGAGGTCACGCTTGAGCTGGCACCCCACTCTCCAAACTTCCACACCACGCCAATGTGATTCCTCCCTGAGTGTATTGCTCTCTTCTGTGTCAGTAAAACTTTCTTTGTGTGTGTATGTTTGTTCCTTGACATTGTCTGTCTTGTGTCTGCCGCAGTAGGACCAAATGTCCCTTGCGCCATAAAACCCGACGGCTAAATCGCAATGATGGGCAATTAACTATCATCGTTGGTGAAACCGGACAGAGAGGATTTGTCTGCACCTCAAAGCAATAGTCACTACTCAACCGGATCGATATTCCCAGAGCTTTTCGATAACACCTCCTCTCACACTATCAATAAAATAAACACTACTTGGGCAAAAGTATGATCGATGACCATGGTTTGGGTTATCACTCAGCGGTCATTTTCTGCTACACGAGCCATGAACATGAGAAGAATGAACACAAAACAACGAAATTTTACAGTAGAATGAAAGGGCTATTTGTGAATTCCTAGATCCATGTGGCTCAGTGGATATACCCACTGCGCTAGCAACCTTCGAGTTGTAGGTGGCGCAGATTCGATTCCTGTCAGATGCAATCCTCCCTGGGGTATTTCTCTCCCCCGTGTCAGGTCATCTGACCGTTCAAAATTACGTGTTGTCCTCGGATCTTTCCCATCTGGTTCGATTCCGGACCGTCGCCAATAGCCGTCGTGTTGTTCCAGTGCGACGTTAATTAAAAATACCTATAAAAACCTTTCATTTGCGACACCCAAATAAATACTATACCCTGACGATACGCATTCACGTAAAACCTTACGCCAGTGCTCCTACATAGTCCACCGGATTTTTTTAACCCTCCTGATGGTTGTCTCGAAGAGGTATCTCGTCTTTATCAAAAACTGACCAGACTCTGATGGACGAGATATCTCGTCTTTATCAAAAACTGAGCAGACTGATGGACGAGATATCTCGTCTTTATCAAAAACTGAACAGACTCTGATGGACGAGATATTTCGTCTTTATCAAAAACTGACCAGACTCTGATGGACGAGATATTTCGTCTTTATCAAAAACTAACCAGACTCTGATGGACGAGATACCTCGTCTTTATCAAAAACTGACCAGACTCTGATGGACGAAATATCTCGTCTTTATCAAAAACTGAGCAGATCTTAATATCGTGGACATAAAAAAGCGGGTAGGCACAGTCCCCACTGTACCGTAAGGTTTGGTTCGTGAATGCTTGTCGCCGCGTACTCGCGCCTGCTCCTTCTTGCGTCTTCGGTAAGCTCTAGATCTCCGCAATTGTCATAGGTTTAGACTTCCTGGTATCATTTCGTTCGTCTTGAACTGCTCTTTCAACCTGTTCGTTTCCTATGCCGCAATTGGAATTTAGTGATATTTTGGCTTCATAGTGAAATCTGCGACACATCGTCCCTTTCCACTGCGCACAATTTTCACACAAATGGTTTAAACTGTCAACTAGTCCAATGGAATTGTACCACTCGCTGTTCTCTTCAATTTAAGCACGCACTCGCCACGATCCGTCGATTAGAACTGAAATTACAGCGGTTAAACAGGCCGGCGTATGCCCGAAATGTGACACATTTCCCCGAACCACGCGGTACAACTTCAGAGGGGAGTGGTCGACCTGGTCGACGCCCGGCCTACCTTCCTCTACACGATAGTAGTCATTTATCCCCATAGGCTGATTCCACCTGGAGTTATGGGGATTTGAGATATCAGCACTTTTCGTGACGCTTGAGTTTCTACAGATGAACCTATGCGTTCGCCTTAGACCCCGATCCGATTTTAAAGATGTATTCACGTCAAAAAATCGGCAATATGGTGATGACGGCAAAATTGTTCAGATCTTGATGGACGAGATATCTCGTCGAAACCACTTGGAGGGTTAATCACGGGATATCGAGCTCCCCGGCTCACATAGACTCTACGCCACTGGCTTAATTTTGTTGCCCAAGACCACTCATCACTTCACGCAATTCCTTCCACTCCCAAAACCAAACGGAAGAAAGTGGAATCTTGCCAAAAGGATTCTTTGGAACGTTGCTCACCAAGAAAACGAAGAAACGAACGTAGAAGGAACGCGAAAATTAAGCATGGATCCTAATTAGAGCTTCGTTTTTCCAACAGAAAAGGCTCCAGCAATATTTTTGTCTAAGTAATTCCAAAGAAAGCGAGAAGAATTAGTCGAGAACGGATCTCTTAAACTTAAAAGGGTCTTGGAAAGGAAGATGACCAGTTTCCCGCAAAAGGGATAAAAAAAACTTAATACAAACTTGAATGACTCAACCTCGCTTTTGGAATCAAGTAAGTTTTCAGGAAAAGAATGGACTATAACTTCTATGGTTAATGAGCACCCTGATTATGAATAATACAGACCAACGACGGGTATCGTGAAAAAAGGATTACTTAGAAAAGCTCATAGAGCTGAGAATCTCACGCTTAGTGTAATGCATAGCTAAATTAGATCTGAATTGCCCACAGAATGAGGATTTATAAAAATGAGTTTCGGCAAGTCATAGATTACTAGAAAGAGTCTAGGTTTTGGTCTAATGACCGAAGTTAGGAAGTGTTAAAAGTGACTCGGAATTCTGCTGAATAGTATGTGTTTGAATTAACATCCCATTGGAAGCAGTACAACGGGCTATTAGCGACGTCCGGAATCAACCCCAAAGGGGAAGGATAGCACCTCGTCATTTTGAACCACGGTCAGATGACGAGGACAACACCATGAGCTGGCACCTCACTCGCCAAACTTCCACACCACGTCAACGTGAGGAGATTTGAGGCCACGAGGGATTTAACGTGCACTGGTCTCCTTTGCACACAACGGTCATGAGTTAACGGTTGCTAGTCCGTTACTCCTCCAACCGGGCTACCGCGGCTCCGAAAGCATCTCAGCAAGTAGATAAATAAATGAAAAACCATTGTCAAATTGGTAGTAAAAATGATAATACAAACCAATGACATTCGTTGTTATGAAGGTTTTTCATATTTTACAACCTATTTGACTACGGCGTTCTTTTGTTCATCTACTTGCTACTACCTCATGTTTTGCTGTCTTTATTCACACTTATTTCAGTGTTTGTTTAGTGAGTTTTTCCCGTTATCTGGTTAAGCGTGCGCTGCCTGCCTCTACATTTTTATCCGTCGTGCGGTCATTGATCAACAGATCCAGCAAGTTAAGAAACAAGAGGGTTAAGACATCTGAATCACCTTCGCTTTTTGCTGGACTGCAAACGTTTAAGATTTTACCGGATTCCATCAAGATTTCCGGTAACCTATCGTCTTCACCCCCCATAGGATCTCGAAAGCTATATTTCAAACCTTCCATGTCCATACTTCGACCTTATGTGCAAGACTTGAATAAGATCACCTCAAATATAGAAACTGAACTAAAATACATTCGTTGTTTTGAAGGTTTTCAGCATGTTTACAATTTAGGAAGTTTCAAAAACTGCTCCCGGAATTCTGGGGCCGCGTTAGCCTTGTTGGAAGACTAAAAGGGTACTTACGTATTAAACGCATGCCATTGGCGAATATCAGCCAAGTTTTGTTTGCCATTGGCGAATATCAGCCAAGTTTGTTTCGGGCGGAAAATGTTTAGCAATTGCCCTTAGGATGGCATCAAACATATTATCATTATAAATTCTGCGAGGTAGGGACTCGAGGTGGTGGCAAGATGTTCCTCGATGTTTTTATTTCGCCATTTTTCACTTCCCAAGATGCGTTCTATATTCTGTGTGTGAGTGCCAGTTTCAGAATCAATGAAATTGTATTTGTGGTTCACTTAGCAGTGAATATAACCATATTGTTCCAGTTCTTCCGTCTTATACCCCTTCCAATAGTCGGAAAAAATGGTCGATCCATCTTTAATGTGTTTTTTTTTTATTTCGTTCATGTTTCGCGACAAATGCCCCCAAATATGCATTGGGATGGGAATATTCTTCCAGCATTATTATTGTGTTGCTCCAGTGTGACGTTAATTGAAATACCCAAATATCCAGCATTATTACGTAACGATCAAGCGTTACGTAAAAATTTACTTCGACGTAAAAACAGAAAATAAAACACGAATATCTAATGCAACTACGCACTGAACTGTGGTTCTAAAAAAGTTTTGCGAAACAATCAGAATCAATGAAATTGTATTTGTGGTTCACTTG
The DNA here is from genome assembly GCA_933210815.1 of Meta bourneti. Lineage (NCBI taxonomy): Eukaryota > Metazoa > Arthropoda > Arachnida > Araneae > Tetragnathidae > Meta > Meta bourneti. The sequence goes on from OW119930.1 coordinate 14,088,834, forward strand.
GCAGTGAATATAACCAGATTGTTCCAGTTCTTCCGTCTTATACCCCTTCCAACAGATTTGGCGATTAATCATTGGCATGCGGTTAATACGTAAGTACCACTAAAAGATTAGCAACCAGAGGGTTGCGAGTCCGAAACTCGGTCCAGAGACCTTCGAGTACGCGGGGCTGATGCACGTCAAATCTGTCGTGGCCCCAAATCCCCTCACCTACCTAATGTATTCATCCTAAGTAGGTGTGTTCCGTATTGATAGGCAGATTCGAGAACTTTCAAGAATCGAAACCGGTATTAGATAGTTGGTATTAGAGTACGTTTCTTGGTATGAAAAACGAATAATCCAAAGTAGGAATCAGGTAGGTATGTATCTTAATTAACGCCGCAATGGAGCCACACAACGGGCTATGGGTAACGGTCCGGGATCAATCCCAAATAGTAAGAATCAGACAACTGCGATATAAGTCTGCAATGGCGTCTGATTCTTCTATCGATTAATCATTACCCATATGTATTCGAATACTAAAAGTACTGCAATACCAAATATTTGACTTCCGGTTTGATTCCGGACCGTCGCCAATAGCCCGTTGTGCTGCTCCAGTGCGACGTTAATTAGGATCACACCTACCAAATGTTTGGTGTCGTGGCTCAGTGGGTATGCCCACTGCGCTAGCAACCTTCGAGTTGTAGGCGGCGCAAGTTCGATTCCTGTCAGGTGCATTCCTCCCTGGGTGTATTTCTCTCTTCCGTGTCAGTAAAACTTTCGTTTGTGTCTGTTACTTGATATCGTGTGTCTTGTATGGCGAAATATGGCCCTTGCGCCATAAAACCCCCAAACCAACCAAATATTTTATTTTTAAAAGTAGTCGATTCTGCCCATCACTGAATAGCCCGTTGTGTTGCTCCAGTGCGACGTTAATTAATTACCATTACCTGTCCATCACTACTTTATTGTGAATCTTAGCGGCTAGCAGTGCGAAAAAAATATTTAAATAGCTGCATTTTAATTCATTGTATTAAGATATTTGGATTTTAACTTTTAAGATTACTTTTCTATGAGCTAACAATAAACGTACCCCGTTCTAAAATCGATGGGTAGGACCATCGACTTTAGAAAAGCCATAAGTCTATTTTTAACATCATCGGTCTCGCCAGATGGGTCAGCCGACTTCGACCTTCCTGTGACATTCTTCCTCTGGACAGGGGGGTGGGTTTCCCTTTCCTCTGGACTCCTCACTGTTTCTTCGTCCAATTATAATTCTCCCCGTCCCATAGCAACGGAAGAACGTTCGAAGTCACCAAGGCCACCTCTCTACAGAGAAGCGTAGGTCATGTCATCTTGGAACACCAGCCGAAACCGAAACCTCATGCGATTGGACGAACCCAAGGTGGCGAGATTCGTTGAAGGGGTTGAGGCAGAAGCATTCCCCTCTCTAGGCGCTCCTTTCTACCCTGCTTTCTTCGACTACATGGCATCACCCCCTTATGGGAGTTGGAGCTCAAACCTAGGGGTGTGAAGGTTAGCTGACCACAGGAGGGGGGTGATCTGGTTGTGATCTGTTGTGGCGCTGCATCCCCAATAAGCCAACAGGTGGGGGAGAGTGAAAAGAAAATTTGCAAGTGCAAGAATTTTGCGGAGCGAGAATTTCGAGTCAGGTTTCCAGAGGGATAGATACACCACCCCTGTGCTTGATGCCATACAGGTGGTTAGCTATCTCAGCAACATTAACGGGCCGTATTCACAAGTCCGGAGTTCATCCGTGGATCAACAAATCCGCCAGAGTTAAGCCGGGGATTATTCAAGAACCGTATTCACAAAGCACGAATTAAGTGACCCACAGATTAGAGCGAGGATAGCGGTAGCTCAGATGGAAGAGCAAAGGATTTAGCAACCGGAGGGTTGCGAGTTCGAAGCTCGGTATAGCCAAAGACAGTCGTGTACGCGGTACTGGGTGTACTTTAAATCTGTCTCTGTACTTTTCTCCTCACGTTAGCGTGGAAATTTGGAGAGTGCGTCCTCTGACTTCGGTTCAAAATGGCGAGGTGTTGTCCTGGAATCGTTCCCTTCGGGATCGATTCCGGACCGTCGCCTATAGCCCGCTGTGTTGCCTGCAGTGGGATATAAATTCAACTACCTACTTCCTTTAACCCTGCCGGTTGTTGCCTCGACGAGGTATCTCGTCATTAAAAGAAAACTGACCAGGTCTTCATCCCTAAATCGACGATATCTTGATGTCATCGCGTCACTAGCACAATTGGTCAGATGGCAATGGTCATTAATTAACATCGCACTGAAGCAACACAGCGGGCTATTGGCAACATTCCGGAATCAATCCCAAAGGGAAAGACCGAGGACAACACCACGTAATTTTGAACCACGGTCAGATGTGGGGGGTGGGGGGTATTTCAATTAACGTCACACTGGAGCAACACAATGGGCTATTGGTGACGGTCCGGGATCAATCCCAAAGGGAAAGATCCGAGGACAACACCACGTAATTTTGAACCACGGTCAGATGACGAACCACGGTCAGATGACGAGGCAACACCTGAGCTGGCACCCCACTCTCCAAACTTCCATACTACTCTAACGTGAGCACATACGAGCCGCGACATATTTAAAGTACACCAGTACCGCGTACACGACGGTCTTTGGCTGGACCGAATATCAAACTTCTCGTGGTGGTAATGGTCATTAATTAACGTCGCACTAGAGCAACACAACGGGCTATTGATGACGGTCCGGGATCAATCCCGAAGGGAAAGGCCCAGACAACTCCACGTAATTTTGAACCACGGTCAGATGACGAGGTCACACCTGAGCTGGCAACCCCACTCCACAAACTCCCACCAAGCCAACGTGAGGACATTAGAGCCCACGACTGATTTAACGCGCACCAGCCCACAGTACACGACGGTTTTTGGTTGGGTTCGAACTCGCAACCTTCCGGTTGCCAGTCCGTTACTCTTCCAACCGGGCCACCGCGGCCCTCTCGTGGTGGGTGTGCACAGTATCGGGGATTTCCTACAAAAATAAACGCCCGCCATCTCCAAAGGGGCCATTAAACAACCTTAAGAACACGTCATCCGTTGGCCATCGAACTGAAAACCGAAGTCGTTATCCCGAGTGTTTTTCCAAGTTCCATTCTCCCAAATTAATCGGAAAATAAATCGATAAAGGAGCGGGGTTCGTAAAAGTAACATGCGAGTTATTTCCTCGACATTCCCGCACCCGAAGGTTTGTTTGATGGCCATATAAAACTGGTTATTTCGATAAATGCGGTTTATTGCACTGCGTAATGGGATTGTGTGGCATTACCACTTGCGTAAAAACACAAAAACGGTCGATTTAGAAATACACTATATAAAAACCAGGAATATTAGAGCCGGTTCGAAGAGTTGGAGATTCGCAATTGGAAGGCTGCGGATTCGAAACTAGGTCCACACAAAGATCGCATTGTACGTGGGGACTGGTGCAAGTTAAATCTGTCGTGGCCACAAATGTCCTCATGTTGGCTTGGTGTGGAAGTTTGAAGATGCCAGCTTATATGTAACCTCAACGTTTGACCGTGCTTTGAAATTACGTGGTGTGTCCTTGGATCTTTCCGTTTGTTCTCGGACCGTCGCCAATAGCCCGTTGTGTTGCTCCCAGTGCGACGCTAATTAAAATACCTACCTACTTCAGCCGTTTCATATGCGTCATTATTTTCCTTAGGTGGACTCAGGTTTTCCTTAGATACCTATCATTATTTTCCTTAGGTAGACTCACGTTTTCCTTAGATACCTATCACTATTTTCCTTAAGTAGGTAGGTACTTACCTAAGGAAAATAATGGTGCATATGAGACTGTTGAGGTAGGTAGGTTGTTAATTGACGTCGCACTGGTGCAACTCAACGGGCTACTGACGAAGGTGCGAGATCAAAACTCGAAGGGAAAGATTCAAGAATAACACTGCGTAAATTTGAACCACGGTCAGATGACGAGGCAACATCTGAGCCGGCACCCTACTCTCCAAACTTCCACCCCCGCGAACGTGAGGACATTTGATGTCACGACAGATTCAACTTGCACCAGCTCCCTTTGTACACGACGGTCTTTGGTTGGATTCGAACTCGCAACCCTCCGCTTGCTAATCCGTTACTCTTCCAACCAGACTACAGCGACAAAGGCCCCACCAAAGGATTGGGAAAAGAAGCATTTATTATTAAATAATTTTCATCCTGAAATACTTAGCGATCATTTTCAACATTAAAAATATTTTATACTGCCAACTACTCGATTCACTTCATTTCGAGAAGGGCGATTGAAAAAATTATTTTCCTTTTCGGCGTTTTCTGGGGCCCCTTTGAGATTGATCGAAATGGGCCCTGCACTACTCCTTGAACAGAAACCTTTTTCTTCCATCCTGCAAACCTCCAAACTCACATTTCAGGCGTCTACAAGACGACCCGACGGCAAAAGAAATTCCAGGGGAAATCCGAAGCCCCAAGTGCATCCCCAAACCCCCCATCTACCCCTAAAGTGCCAGAATCCTTGACCTCGTCGCAGGTGGCTTCAACACTCCCTCGCAGTGGGTGGCTGTTTCAACCCCTCAGAAACCTCCTCCAAACGGGATGGTAGCAGGAAAAGCCAGAACCCCCTTGCATAATGGAAATGGATCTGATCCGTATTCAGACCTCAGGGAAAGATTCGGCAATTCCAAAGTTGTGGGTGGGGGGGGGGGGGGTTCAAGATGGGCAAAACTCTTATTTTACGTTAACGGTTATTGTTAATTTGTGATAGGTTATTGACTGTCAACCCTCCAGGTGGTTTTGACGAGATATCTCGTAAAGATCTGGTCAGTTTTGCTAATGACGAGGGGGTCGGTATTTGAATTAACGTCGCACTGGACCCGAGGACAACACCAGGTAATTTTGAACCACGGTCAGATGACAGCCAGGTCAACACCAGATCTGGCACTCTCCAAACTTCCACACCACGCCAACGTGAGGACATTTGGGGCCACGACGGATTTAACGTGCTCCAGTCCCCACATACACAACGGTCTTTGTTTGGATCGAGTTTCAAACTTGCAACACTCCGGTTACAAATCCTCTTCGAACCGGCCAGCCAAAGACCGTCGTGTAGCTGATGTACCCATCTGTCGTGGCCGTGTTGTTCTCGTCATCTGACCGTGGTTCAAAATTATGTGGTGTTGTCCTCGATCCTTCCCTTCGAGATTGATCCTGGACCGTTCTGTTGCTCCAGTGCGACGTTAACAAAATGTGTCACTTTTACGAGCTTCGTGGAAACCTCACTATCTATAACTTTACAATAGAAAACAGATAAAATGGAATTCTTAAAGACGAAAACTCCCATGAGAATTTCTGAATAGATGTTTCTATTTATGCAAACCTTTCACATCGTGAATTAGTCTGGGAAATCGAACTTTTTCACAAAAGTTGTTCTGCAATACGCACTTTTCTTTTCCTTGTTCCGATGTGTAAATTGTAGATTGGAACAGGTTCTTTCTAAATAAAGGCGCCCGTTAACTTTGATGTATCTACATAAAAGAACGCGAACTTAAGAAATGAGACTTCGCAAACATCGCATGCGATCTGATAGAATGTTTTAAATATATACGTTATAATAACCGTACGAACGTAAGTTATAAATATACGTTCTTACAACACTAGATATTTATAAATGATTTTCCTTTTCGTCTGGGTATCGGAGTCAATATTTGACTTCCAGACAGTTTGAATACAGAAAGCCCACGTTATATCGATCCTAGATATATCACTCCTTTTTCTAGTGACGATGAATTTTAATTTTGCGAACGGTAGAGGAAATTCCGATGTTTCTTTGAAATTAGGTAGCGATGGGAATATTCGAACAGAAAAGTACTCGTACTAGATGATTGGGGGGGGGGGGGTATTTCAATTAACGTCACACTGGAGCAACACAACGGGCTATTGGTGACGGTTCGGGATCAATCCCAAGGGGAAAGATCCGAGCTAGATGATTGAGTATTTGTTTTCGTATTTAAATTGAGTATTTTAAATATCGTGGCCCCAAACGTCTCCGCTGAGAGTGAGGTGCCACACATTTCAGGTGTTGACCTCGTCATCTGACCGTGGCTCAAAATTACGTGTAGTTCTCGGATCTTTCACGGACCCATGCCGATAGCCCGGTGTGTTGCTCGTGCGACGTCAATTAGCTACCGACCTACCTACCGAAACGAAGGTGACGTTAACCGAAGGCGCATATGAGGGACGGTAGGTATTTTAATTAACGTCGCACTGAAACAACACAACGTGCTATTGACGGTGCGGGATCAAATCCGAAGACAAATACGGGAGAGGACGAGAAGAAAAGAGTGAAACAAAAAGCTCTTTTGCTAGTATCGAATATCGATATTTTTTTCGGATGTATTGATACCACGTGCTTCGAAACGCGAATCAATCCAGAATAATACCTCGATCAAAATCCACCTTTCTTTAGTTATTGGAAGATCTCAACTGTCTTCAATTACAGAAAGGCCATTGACACAATCCTATTTCATACCACAAGAGGTCGGTGAACGAAAATTAAATTAGTATCCAATTCAGCTTTAAGAAATTCCTCTCGCAATGCATTTCCTAAATGTCGCTGTCCAAGTGAAAGGAGGCTAATAACGATTAATGGGTCTGGTCCCCAACTAATAGCTTTGGTTGAGCCATCACATTCTAGTTCGTTAATAAATGTAGCTGATATGCTGAACTCCTCGCTTCATCCTAGTCTACATTTCAGGAAACTTCGTCTTTCCTCGTTCTAAAGGATATGGAGAAAAGGTCAGTTCTGGAGACTAATGCATTCATTGGTGAGCCGCGGTAGCACGGTTGGTAGAGTAGCTGATTAGCAATAGGAGGGTTGCGCGTTCGAAACACGGTCCAACCAAAGACCGTCGTGTATGTAAAAGGCTGTTGCGCGTTAAATCTGTCGTGGCCTCAAAACTCCACGTTGGCGTGGAAGTTTGGAGAGAGATGAGAGCTCAGCTGTTGACCTCATTATCTGACCGTGGTTCAAAATTACTGGGTGTTGTCATAGAATCTTTCAATTAGGGATTAATCCCGAAACGTCGCCCAATAGTCCGTTAAATTGTTCCAGTGCGATGCTAATTAAATACCTACCAACCAATGAGTTGGTGGGGCTTCCGACAGTTACTTAGGTGGGTAGGTATTTCAATTAACGTCACACTGAAGCAACACTACGGACTATTGGTGATGGCCCGGGATCAATCGGGAAGGGAAAGATCCCAGGTAATTTTGAGCCACGGTCAGATGACGAGGTCAATACCTGAGCTGACACCCTATTCCCCAAACTTCCAGACCACGCCAACGTGAGGAGGTTTGAGGCCACGACAGATTTAACGCGCACCAGCCTTTTACATACATGACGGTCTTTGGTTGGATCGAGTTTCGAACGCGCAACACTGATTGCTAATCCGCTTCTCTTCCAACCTTCTCGTTGGCGTGGTGTGGAAGTTTGGAGAGGGTGCCACACACACAGCTCAGGTATTGACCTCGTCATCTGACCGTGGTTCAAAATTACGTGGTATTGTCCTCGGTTCTTTCCCTTCCGGTTTGATCCCGGACCATCGCCAATAGCCAGTTGTTTTGGCTCTAGTGCGACGTTAATTACATACCTACCTATCTTCCAACCTGGCTACTGCGGCCACCTCGCACGCACGGAAAGTTTTACCGGCACAGAAAAAAAATCTTAGGGTATTTGGGTATTTCAATTAACGTCACACTGGAGCAACACAATGGGCTATTGGTGACGGTCCGGGATCAATCCCAAAGGGAAAGATCCGAGGACAACACCACGTAATTTTGAACCACGGTCAGATGACGAGGCAACACCTGAGCTGGCACCCCACTCTCCAAACTTCCACACCACGCCAACGTGAGGACATTTGAGGCCACGACAGATTTAACGTGCACCAGCCCCCTTTGTACACGACGGTGTTTGGCTGGATTCGAACTCGCAACCCTTCGGTTGCTAGTCCGTTACTCTTCCAACCGGGCCACCGCGGCCCCTGATACAAATGTATTCAGTCTTTTTTCGCATTTGGCTAATTCTTACTTTCGATTAATCGTTTTTGGTATTTGTATTCGAATACTCACTTGAAAGAACTCGAATACAAAGTATTCGATTCTCAAAAAATAATCGATTCTGCCCATCTAGCAAACAGATATAGGGTGGTAGAGGATGAACTTTAACGAGACAGAAACGTCGCCCAAAGTGAAATCGCATACGCTCCAAGGACACTGATCTCTACAAGAATCGTTCTCAACACTATGTTTAGCACCGCAATGAAAAGATGTCACCCGAGGGCGCTGGCAACCGTCCACCCCTCCACACAAAAAAGGGCGACCCAACCGCCCCCGGGCGAGCGGGGCCGCCCACTGGAATTAAAGCGGCTTCCAATTAGGGAAATTCCGGCCACGGGCGAAAGAGATTGCCTGGTGCGGCGACCTGTTCTTCGGCCACACAGAGAGAAGTGTGGCTTTGAACCGCCGTTCTGAGAAAGCGAATCAAAGATCATCGGAGCTGTCAGCGCCTAGGTTCCCGCACCCACCTGTTGCCCCACGCCGGGGGTGTTCGAGAGGAGCGACAGATAAGGATGGAGGAAACTTTGTTTAGATTCATGGACAGATGATAATAAATGTTTAGAGGGTGATAAGATACTGTTACAGTCGCTGAAAGAGCAAAAATTGGTAGATATGGGCACAACTGCGATTTCGTGATAATAGTATTAACTGTTATTGTTAATTTGCGATAACAGATGTAACTGTTAATATTCAGTTGGACGGAGGTTTTGGGGTTTTATGGCGCAAGGGCCATAATGGCCATATAAATTTGGCCATTCTGCGCGAGACACAAAACGCACAATATAGAAATAGACACAACAATGAAAGTTTTACTGACACAAGGAGAAAAATACACCCATGGAGGAATGCACCTGACAGGAATCCAACCTGCGCCGCCTACAACTCGAAGGTTGCTAGCGCAGTGGGCATATCCACGGCCCCATTAATATTAGGTATGTATCTTTTAAAATTAACGTCGCACTGGAGCAACACAACGGGCTATTGACGACGGTCCGGGATCAAACGCGAAGGTGAATATCCGAGGACAACACCACGTAATTTTGAACCACGGTCAGATGACGAGGTCACACCTGAGCTGGCACCCCACTCTCAAACTTCTACGCCACGCCAACGTGAGAACATTTGAGGCGAGGACAGATTTAACATGCACCAAACCCCTTCGAACTCGAGTCTTTGGTTGGACTTGAACTCGCAACCCTCCGGTTGCTAATCCGTTGCTCTTCCATCCGGGTTACCGCGGCCCAAGTTAATATCAGGAAGGTACGTCGCACTTGAGCAACACAATGGGTCATTGGCGACGGGATTCATCCCCTAGGTAAGGATCCGAGGACAACACCTCATTACTTTGAATCTGATGGTATCCTCGGGCCTTCTCTTTCGGGATGGATCCCGAACTGTCGCCAAAAGTCCGTTTCGTTGCTCCATTGGAACCTAAGTTCAACACTACGCGTTCGCCTGTGTTTTGACTTGAGCTGGCACCCCACTTTCTAAACTACCACGCCAACGTGAGGACATTTGGGACTACGATAGATTTAACGTGCACCAGCCCCCACGCACAAGACGGTCTTTAGGTTGGATCGAATTTCAAATCCACAACTTTTCCAATAGGACCAACGCAGTCCTCGCTTCTGTGCCCAAAGCGGTGCAAATTTTATTTGTCACGGTTCCTAGTTGCCCGTGTAAGGTCGGTACTCACCAAAGGACCCTTAGTGGGATGTCGTCCCATCCCACTAAGGGTTCCCTCTGCGAATGATTGATAGCCGTCTCTTGTTCAGTTTCATAAGGGATTTGGTGTTCTCCCGTTTCATGCCCGAGCAACGAGAGTTTTTCCGTTTTACCCTCTGGGGTCAACTGTCCGCTAGAGCAGTGCTTCCCAACCTTTTTGATGTCAAGGCACACCTCACAAGCATAAATAATTTCACGACAGTACTGAAGGAACATTTTCCTATTAACATGATTTGTTATTACTACTTTAATTAAAATTTTTATATTATACAGGGTATCCCAAAAAGGTTGTTCCGCAATTTATCTTTCTACCATTTGGAGATAGGTAGGCAATGTAAATTGCAAAAGTACACCAAATAAGGTAGGTAATTAAGACATGTGAATAAAATTATCACGTGATAACAATTTAAGCGGATACAGTTTTTAATTTTTATACCACCCCTCTAGATAAAAATTCGAGACAGCAAAAATGTTCCTTACCTGTATCCCTATCGTTAGTAAAAAACCATATTTCTGTAGGTTGAATAGTAACGGATACAAGAGTTTCTATTTTAAGGGGGCCGTATCTAATCTAGAACGGAAACTGACCCATGGCCAAGAATGAAGAGCTGTTCTACATTGCTGCAGATGGAAAAATTTCCTTTTATTTCTATTTAAACCATTTTTTCTACAATATTTTTATTAAAGATTACATTGTCTACTATCATGCATTGCGATTTTCATCTAAAGTTGCAACACTACATTACTTTGCACAATGTTGCACTTTTTGACCGAAAAAAAAATGCTTTTAGCATTGTGTATGCGGTCCCTAATCTGACTGCTTGAACAGCTGTGCACAAGCGGTATAAGTCAACGTTTTTGCGTCCTTATGCCTCCGTTACTGTTCAACCTACAGAAATGCAGTTTTCTGCTAACGATAGGGATACAGGTAAGGAACATTTTTGCTATCTCGGATTTTTATCTAGAGGGGTTGTATAAAAATTAAAAACTGTATCCGCTTAAATTGTTATCACGTGATAATTTTATTCACATATCTTAATTACTTACCTTACTTGGTGCACTTTTGCAATTTACATTGCCTACCTATCTCCAAATGGTAGAAAGATAAATTGCGGAACAACCTTTTTGGGATACCCTGTATGTACATGTAGACGCAAGTTCTATTAGCAATCTCCTGGTTTTCGATATGTACTGTTTTTTGGGTTTTTAGATTTTTTTAGTTTAAACGTAATTTTCTCGTTTCATCGTGGGTGTTAATCAAATTTTAGTTGAAATATTTCCCAGTCGTAATTCCATTCGAAAAATTTTGAAAACGTACGAAAAGTTAACGTTCAAAAATTTACAACCGAGGTTGATGGCATTGGTATTGCACTGGAACGCATCGTGTACTATACGTTAAGATTTACCTGTTTAGGTTGTCACTTCTGGTCGGCAAGTCGATTATATTGCATTTATTTATTTATAAAGATTGAAGTTCAAAAATACTTTATTCACAGGCAATTAGAGAACGGATGTTTTACAAATCGAAAGAATATCAAATTTTTACGTCATTTGAATTTTCTTTACATTATTTTAGGCATTTTATTGGTCATTTTTATACATTTCTAAGTTAACCAAATCCAGGCTCTTGTGAACACAGGGGAATCAATTTTAGGTTGTGAAAGAAAGATTTTCATCCTATTTTTAATGGCTGTAAAATTAAAACAGTTTATAAGGGACAGCAAAATATCTTATTAAAGTGACATTCCCTTTAAAAACAAGGCAATATTTCCGCTTACGCTTAGTATTTTTTTAAAAAAGGAATATCTTTAAAAAGATTAGCTGCGAAAATTGAGAAAAAAAATATTTTGAGAGAAAATCATGTTTTTGGTATCGATCTATCTTAAAATTTTACGCTGATTTGAAATGTGTTGAAATTTTGATTCTATCTTTAACCATTCAAAAGATAGAATCGAAATTTCAACGGATTTCAAATCAGCGTGAAATTTTACGTCATATCGATACCAAAAATATGATTTTCTTTGAAAAAATTATATTTTTGTCGATAGTCGCAACTAATTATTTTTGCAGATATTCCTTTCATGCTACGCATAAGCGGAAGTATTGCCACATATTGTTGAAGCGCCGAAGCTATTTAGAGCGTGGATTCTCGCGATTTCTGCATGTGAACACTCCAGTAGAACTCTGTACTTTGGCTATCCGCGTTTTGTTTAGACGCAAAACGCGCGTTGGAAAACGCCTCATGTGAACGGGGCCTTATGGGCGCGGTGGCTCAGTTGGATTGGATGTTGATGTTTCATGGTGTCCAAACACGGACAAGCCTTGCCAAGCGTGGAATTAAACAATAAACATTGTGTAGATATAAAAGTTTTAAAAGGAAGTGTGGAAGAAATCAAGCCTCGAGAATTTTTATTAGGATTAAAGTTCAAAACAAATATCACAATACATTCTCCGTTTGAGATAAATGCGCTCAGGAATTGGCTTACACTCTGCAAACAGGACACCGACGCGAATCATCAAATTTTAATGCGATAAATGCGAAATACCAAAACAAGTCAATCAAAATGTGTCCGGACAATACAGACAAAACATGATCTCCATGTTGACAGAAAAACTGACAGACGAATTTCGCAAATCGATAGACGAAGAATGATAGAATGATTCGTTACTCGTGTTCTAACGAAATGAGGTTCAATTTCCATCAGTCGAAAAGAGAATTTCCGAATAGTACATTCATTACAATACCCCCGCTTGCACAATTTCAACATTAAATAGACCAGACTAACACAAAGAAAAACTAATAAAATAAGATATTAGAATCGTCAGTTTCATTGCCGAAATCAATAAAAAGCAAATTGACCCTAGTGATTACCCAAGGCCCTTGTAGCCCAGTTGGAAGGGTAACGGATAAGCAACTGGAGGGTTGCGAGTTCGAAACTCGATCCAACAAAAGACAGTTGTAGGGGGTCTGGTGCACGTTAAATATGTCGTGGCAAACTTCCACCCACGTTGGCGTGGTGTGGAAGTTTGGTGAGTGGGATGCCAGCTGAGGTGTTAACCTCGTCATCCGGCCGTGATTCAAAATTACGTGGTGTTGTCGGATCTTTACTTTCTTTTGCTCGGATCTTTACCTAATGGTTCGATCCCGGACCGTCGCCAATAGTCCGTTGTGTTAATCCAGTACTACTTTAATTAAATAGATCACGTCGTGAAGATCCTACTGATTACCCAAGTCCGCGGTAGCCCAGTTGGCAGAGTAACGGATAAGCAAACGGAGAGAGTTCGAAACTAGATCCAACCAAAGATAGTTGAAGGGGTAAGGGGTCTGGTGCACGTTAAGTCTGTCGTGGTCGCAAACATCCTTCCGTTAGCGTGCTGTGGAGGTTTGGAGAGTGGAGTGCCATCTGAGGTTGACCGTGGTTTAAAATGACGAGGTGTTGTACTCGGACCCTTACCTAGGGGATGGATCCCGCAACTTTGCCGCTAATAATCCGTTGTATTGCTCTAGAACGACGTGATTTCAACTACCTACTCTCGATCCGTACTCAAATTTTACACATAAAATTAGGCATTGTTTCATTTGGGTTGTTTCTTGCAGAAATGAGAGGCCGCAGTAGACCAGATGGTGGTGTTGCGGATTAGGAACCGGAGGGTTGGAGTTCGAAACTCGATCCAAAGATCATCGTAGGAGCTGGTGCTCATCAAATCTGTCTTTGCCTCGAATGTCCTCACGTTGGCGTGGTGTGGAAGTTTGGAGACTGGGGTGCCAACTCAGGTGTTGACCTCATCATCTGACCGTGGTTCAAAATTACAGTAGGTAAATATTTCAATTAACGTCACACTGGAGCAATACAATGGGTTATTGATAACGATCCGGGATCAATCCAAAGGGAAATTTCCGAGGTCAATACCACGTAATTTTGAATCAGTCACATGACGAAAAAAATGACGGTGGGTAGGTACTTAACGTCGCACTGATGCAACACAACGGGCTATTGGCGACGGTCCGGGATCATACCCGAAGCGAAAGATCCGAGGACAACACCACGTAATTTTGAACCACGGTCAGATGACGAGGTCAACACCTGAGCTTGCACCCACTCTTCAAACTTCCACACCACGCCAACGAACCAGAGTAAGATGATCAAAATTAGGAGTCGTCGTCGTTGGATCTTTCCCTTAGGGATTGATCCCGGACCGTCGCTAATAGCCCGTTGTGTTGCTCCAGTGTGACGTTAATTAAGTACCTACCTACCTCCGTTGAATGGGACGATCAGATTTGATCAATGACGCAACACTGAATACAGCAAGTACAGTACCTCATTGCGTAACATGGAATGTTTTGGCTCCAATGGGAGACGAGTCATTCGATTCGTTCCAAATCCCCCATCGAACGTCTCCAATTCTCCATTTGCGATTCTAATAGCCTCCGGGGTGCCAGCAATCTCAAATGTCCACCGAGCCGAAACTAGGTTCCTGAATTCAATGTGAATCGATCCTCGATCCGATCCTTTTTGATAAGAATGAGAGGATATATTTCGAGATCTCTGTCAATCGGGTCTCAAGGGATCAAAGCACCGACCCGAAAATCTCGTTCTTTGTGGGTATCGGTGACGTTTAATACCATACCTTTCCAGATTACCTCTCCACGTGCGAATATATTAATAATTAATGACTCTCGTTACATATATGTACGAATGACTGCAGTTCTGCCGTTTCTACAAAAAACAAAACCCAAATGAAACAATGCCTTACCTTGTGTACAAACTCAAGTAAAGTAGGTATTTTAATTAACGTCGCACTGGAGCTACACAGCGGGATAATAGCGACGGTCCGGGATCAAACCCGAAAGGTAGATATTTTGATTAACGTCGCACTGGAGCTACACAGCGGGATAAAAGCGACGGTCCGGAATCAAACCCAAAGGTTAGGTAGGTATTTAAATTAACGTCGCACTGGAGCTACACAGCGGGATAATAGCGACAGGTCCGGAATCAAACCCGGAAGGTAGGTAGGTTTTTAAATTAACGTCGCACTGGAGCTACACAGCGGGATAATAGCGGCGGTCCGGAATCAAACCCGAAGGGTAGGTAGGTTTTTAAATTAACGTCGCACTGGTGCTACACAGCGGGATAATAGCGGCGGTCCGGAATCAAACCCAAAGGTTAGGTAGGTATTTTAATTAAGGTCGCACTGGAGCTACACAGCGTGATAATAGCGACGGTCCGGAATCAAACCCGAAGAGAAGTACCGAGGACAACACCACGTAATTTTGAATTACCTACACTACTCGGAAAAAACGCCATTTCTGGAAATGCTTTGTTTACGTTCCAAGCTATATATATATATATCACCTTATTTAAAGAACAGACAAAACCACCTGACTCGTCTGACTTCTCTTCGGGGCAAGTATATAAGTGGTCGGGCTTAGAGTAAAAAAAAAGTGTTTTCTACATTACATTACGGTTTAACCGACTAAATAACTCAATTATTTACCTTCTTGTGTAAATAGGACTCAATCGAAGCGGTATTTTAAGGATACGAGACGACAGGTGCTTCGCTTTTGGAAGTCGTTTGAGTTGATTCGCAGTGGAACCACAAACAGCGAATTCAAGGGAAATATTTAAAAATTCAACCCTTCCTTACTTAGAATCACAAGATCGGTAAGAACAGAGTATAAATAAAGGCGAAACTAAAGTCAAAGACCTTTCTTACCGCACCGAAATAACTCGTTTTTATTTTTCAAAGTTCTAAACAATCCTTTAGATTTTTCCCTGCCTTATTTTATTTCCTCTCCCATGTACCTACTGCCACGACCTATCCAAAACAACTCCCAAAATATTTATAAGAAAAAACACAATTCTGCGAATAGAAGATAATAATTCCCAGTTTTTGTTCTACGAATACACGAAATCCTCAAATCACAATTTTAATACAATTTCGAGAAATTATACAAGACGCTTCGGATCGATACAGTCAACAAAGAGAGCAATTTCTGAAGTAATAACACCTTCGGGGGCTGACAATTGGCCGACAGCGTTCTTTTTTTCGTTCGATATTAATAATACCCTCCACGGGAGAGAGGGAGTAGAAGACGACCGGTGTGTTGGGTTCAGGGCCACATTTTAGGAGATATGTTTCTGACGAAACAGTCTGCAATCAAATCAACGCTGGTTTTCTTAGTCAGGTCGTAACAAATACTCTAGATCTGCGATTTTCGACCGGTGTGCGGCAGAAATAATTTCAGGTATTGCCTGTATAAACATCAAGTGTTGATAATTTGAGTATAAGAGATATTTTGAACAGTCGTTAATTAACGTCGATTAATTTTGAGCAGTCGAAAATTAACGTCGTGGAGCAACGCCGCAACGGGAAATTGGCGACGGTCCAGGATCCATCCCGAAGGCAGAGATCCGAGGACAACACCTCGTAATATTGAATCAGTCAGATGACGAGGCAATACCTGAGCTGGTACCCCACTCTCCAAACTTCCACACCACGCCAACGTGAGGACATGAGGCCACGACAGATTTAAAGTGCACCAGCCCAAGCGTACACGCCCCATGTTTATCAGAGGCAGTAAACCCCATGGGATCACTAGGTAGGTATTTTAATTAACTTCACACTGGAGCAACACAACGGGCTATAGGCGACGGTCCGGGATCAATCCCAAAGGGAAAGATCACTAGGGTATCTCGTGTTTGTGAAGCCCGTACGTACCTAAAGATGTGTCCGCAAGGAACGTGCAGCAGGTAGGTAGGTAGTTAATTAACGTCGCACTGGAGCAAAACAACGGGCTATAGGCGACGGTCCGGGATCAAAACCGAAGGGAAAGATCCGAGGACAACACCTCGTCATTTTGAACCACGGTCAGATGACGAGGTCAACAAATGAGCTGGTCCCACTCTCCAAACGTCCGCACCACACCAACGTGGACATTTGATGACACGACAGATTTAACATGCACCAGCCCCCTTTGTACACGACGGTCTTTGGTCGGATTCGAACTCGCAACCCTCCGGTTGCCAATCCGTTACTCTTCCAAAAGGTCTACCGCGGCCCGAACGTTTCTATGCAAAAATGCACTTGGAACAATTTACATTCTTCGAAGTAAATAATCTCAGGTGTGACCCCGTCATCGAACCGTGATTCAAAATTACGTGTTGTCCTCGGATCTTTCCCTTCGGGGGATGATCCCGGACCGTCGCCAATAGCCCGTTGTGTCGTTTCAGTGCGACGTTAAATACCTACCTACCATTTATGGAACATGGCACAGCTTATAATTCTTGGACCTTGCGCCATAAAACCCCAAAATCCAATCCATCGATAGAATAAACGAATCAATCGCAAACAATCCAATAACAGATCCCCTGGAACATTTTCAAAAACGCCGCTCTTTCAATAAACGACACAGCAAGTGGTGCTTCGATAACATTTTCGAAAGTTACTGTAAATGATCAAAGATTTATAAGATAAGCTTAGATAAAAAAAAATGTTCCAAGAGTAAGATCTCAAGACTCAAAGCATTCCACCAGACTGGATTCGAAATGGCGCACGTTACGAAACGAAATGGCTAAAAATGAAATTCGGAGAATTCTTCGGGAAGACGATATCTAAGAGCTGGGCAGGGAAAAAAATGAAAGAATCTTTCGGGCTTAGGGATCGAGAATCAATCTGAGGAAAATAAAATTTCAGCCATTTTCCTTTATTACAGAAAGAAAAAGGAAACGTTCTCTGGAAGTGGTATCTGATTTCAGAAATTCCAGGCAAGCCACAAAAATTCTAGCGGAATGTTTATCCAATTAGGGGGGGGGGTATTTCAATTAACGTCACGCTGGAGCAACACAATGGGCTATTGGTGACGGTCCGGGATCAATCCCAAAGGGAAAGATCAGAGGACAACACCACGTAATTTTGAACCACGGTCAGATGACGAGGCAACACCTGAGCTGGCACCCCACTCTCCAAACTTCCACACCACGCCAACGTGAGGACATTTGAGGCCACGACAGATTTAACGTGCACCAGCCCCCTTTGTACACGACGGTGTTTTGGCTGGATTCGAACTCGCAACCCTTCGGTTGCAAGTTCGTTACTCTTCCAACCGGGCCACCGCGGCCCCTTATTATTATCCAATTAGGAATGGATGTTTTGGGCGGAGATTTTAACCTTTTGCGTCTTTATTAGTGGTCATGTTTGTTAGACATTCGCTGGACCCAATTGTTTGATTTCGTCCCTATTGCGGCTGTCATTAGAAACATTAAAAAAATACAGTAATCCCTAGATATATCATCTGGTGTTGTCCCCGGATCTTTCCCTCTGGGATTGATCCCGGACCGTCACCAATAGCCCGTTGTGTTGCTCCAGTGTGACGCTAATTGAAAATACCAATACCGTCGGCAAAAGCCAGTTTTGTTGCTCTAGTACGACGCTAATTACCATTACCAGTGCGATATTAATTAAAAATACCATACACTAGATATATCGTGATCCTAAGACAAGAATAGGTTGGTAGTTGAATTAACGTCGCACTGGAGCAACGCAACGGACTACTGGCGACGATCCGGGATCGAACATGAAGGGAGAGATCTGAGGACAACACCTCATGGATTCACACCTCACGTATTTTGAATCACGGTCAGTTAACGAGGTCACACCTGAACTGGCATTCCACTCTCCGAACTTCCACACCTCACCAAGGTGAGGACATTTGAGGCCACGGCAGTCCCCTTTATATACGACGGTCTTTGAATGGATTCGAACTCGCAACCGTTGCTAATCCGTTACTCTTCCAACCGGGTAACCGCGGCCCTCAGATTTTTATTGACGTAATTATAATTATTATGACGTATTGATTTTTATTTACAATTTTTATTGACGTAAATAAATAAATTTTTAAAGACGTATTTACGTCAATACAAATTGTAAGCATTTTCGTGTTTTACATCTTTTAAGCAGATGACAGTAAGTCTATGTATTTATTATTATCACGAAAATAAGCATTTAGCGTCTCCGAAAAAATGTCAGTTAATGGGTTTCTGCTCTAAGCTGACGACATATTAATGAGTTTTTGCTACACATTTCTGCACAACCATGACGTCACACGTCCTTAGTTCTTACGAAAGAACTCAACTTGTTGCTATAATTCCTTTTTCTTCGAACTGTCCATCCAAGCAATGCTCTAATCTGCATGTACCTAGAGTGTTACATTTTCCGCTGAAATGCTTAAGTTTTTTTTTACGCGTATTATAACTTTACACATCAGCAGCAGAGTAAGAAAGAACATTTTGGAGATCAGGTTGGTTGGGTTTCTATGGCGCAAGAGCCATATTTGGCTAAGCTGATCCAAACACAAACAGTCAGACAAATGGACATACACATACGAGGAGAGAAATACACACAGGATAAGTTATAGGATGCTGGTGGGTTTGGGCTTTATGGGCAAGGGCCATATTTGGCTAAGCTCCTACAAACACAAGACAGACAGCGACAAGTAATCAATGTCGCCACAGCCAAAGCACTTGTGAAATGGTAGAATAGTTGTTTAAATTCTTAAAAATAGTTAGGCCGCGCTAGCTTATTTGGAAGAGCAACGGATTAGAAACTGGGTTGCGAGTTCGAAACTCGGTCGACAGAGTCATGTATACGGGGGCTAGTGCCCGTTTAATCTGTCGTGGCCTCAAATGTCCTCATGTTGGCGTGGAAGTTTGGAGAGTGGGGTTGCCAGCTGTGTTGTCTTTTCATCTGACCGTGGTTCAAAACTACGAGGATCTTTTCCTTCAGGTTTGATCCCGGACCGTAGCCAATAGACCGTTGTATTGCTCCAGTGTGACGTAAACTACCTACCTACCTACCTAAAAATAGTAGCAAAAGTCTCCTTTGAAATCCTGTTTTAGTTGCTCAGAAACAAAAATGAATCGTCTTAAGCCCAAAATGTGCTAAGTTTGAAACAAAAGTGAAGATTTCGTCCAAAAATTTAAATTTTAAAATCAAGGAACTATATAATTTCTTAATTATAAGATGTTCATGACAATCTAGCAACCACTGATTCCAATGTTTTTTTTTCATGGTTGCCAAGGCTTGGCGCCAAAACTTAGAAATTGGTGGCCCTAGGAAAATTTTCTTCCAAAAGAAAAATCACAAAAATATTTTTTACATCCACTTTTCGAAAATGGGACTAAATTTTTTGTTGACCATGGTGAGTTTTCCAAAAACCGCCAAATTTTTCAAAAAATCGCCAAAATTCTCGAAAAATCGCCAAAATTTTCGAAAAATCGCCAAAATTATGCTTAAAAAAGATACCCCTACTCATCAAGCTTAATAAATAGAAGCAAATAGTCGCCTTCTAGTCCCCTGGG
The DNA here is from genome assembly GCA_933210815.1 of Meta bourneti. NCBI lineage: Eukaryota > Metazoa > Arthropoda > Arachnida > Araneae > Tetragnathidae > Meta > Meta bourneti. Next base: position 14,109,046 of record OW119930.1, read on the forward strand.
GCAGCCCTGAGTAATGAACATACACACATAAGGAAAGTTATACTGACACAGAAGAGAGAAATACACCAGGGTAAGAAATTGAGCCTGCAGCGCCTACGACTCGCAGGTTTGCTAGTACAGTAAGCAAACTGAGCCACGTTGCCCCCTTTTTTAAATGAGAAGTTCACTTAAGCGCATTTGAGGTAGGTAGTTAATCAACGTCGCTCTGGAGCATCACAACGGGATATTGGCGACTGTCCGAGATCCATCCCAAGGGAACGATCCGTCATTTTGAATCACGGTCAGATGACGACGTAAACACCTGAGGTGGTGTACCCCAAACTTCCAAACTAAGCGAGGGTTAAAAAATCGATATTTTTCTGCATTCGTTCGATCAATTTCGCATCCGATCTCGACATCATTTCGTAAAAGTCCTTCTGAAGACCCGATTAAATTCGTTACACAGCAAATAATTAATTTTTAGTAAAAACGCATTAGAACATGATACGTAAAATCCCGAGGCCCGACTAAAAATAGTCCTTTGTTTGGATGGAATCGTTTTAAAACTATTAGGTATCGCGATACAAAAACATTTCTTTTCATGCGATCGAAAACGAAACTTGATTCCCTTTAGATGTTCCGTAAAGGTTAAAGGATGATTTTCCGCTGAGAAAATAAAATATATATTTTGCTTACATTACCAAGATTAAATTCGCTGTGTCACTTTACACTGTATTACATTTACATACTCTAAATCTACATAGATCTAGATCGTAGGACATATTCGCGTCAAGATTTTTCTTGAATTTATTCAGCATTTTATAACAAATTCACGAGATACTCCTAAGTCCTGAAAAATGGGCCGCGGTAGCCCGGTTGGAAAAGTAACGGATTAGCAACCGGAAGATTACGAGTTCGAATCCAGCCAAAGACCGTCGTGTACACGGGGTGCACGTTAAATCGATCGTGGCCTCAAATGTCCTCACGTTGGCGTGGTGTGGAAGTTTGGAGAGTGGGGTGCCAGCTCAGGTGTTGACCTCGTCGTCTGACCGTGATTCAAAATTAAGTGGTGTTGTCCTGGGATTTTTCCCTTCGAGTTTGATCCCGGACCCTCGCCAATAACCCGTTGTGTTGCTCCAGTGCGACGTTAATTTCTATACCTACCTAAGCCCTGAAATATTAGAGTTCATCCAAAGATGAGACATGGAATGGATTCTATATCCGAGGCGAGAAAATGTTTGGTAGGTAGGTATTTGAATTAACGTCGCACTGGAGCAACACAACGGGCTATTGGCGACGGTCCGGGATCAAACCCGAAGGGAAAGATGCGAGGACAACACCACTTAATTTTGAACCACGGTCAGTTGACGAGGTCAGCACCTGAACTGGCACTCCAAACTTCAATACCACGCCAACGCGAGGACATTTGAGGCCACGATCGATTTAACGTGCACCAGCTCCCGTGTACACGACGGTGTCTGGTTGGATGGAGTTCGAGGGAACACGCAATCCTTCTGTATCGTACCTTAAGATATAGTTTAAGTGAAATCGGGCGTAGAGCTGGTTTTCCCACAAAGATCCGCGTGGTACTGTGCAGTAGATTCTGACCACCCACTCATGACAAACCACCACGGGACAATATCGATCTTTGTCCGCCCTCGCAATTCTACACCTCCTGAATTAACGGGACATTCGGCACTTGTCCCCTCTCCCTCTCGTACTATAGAGCGGCTCCATGGCTTGAGGCAGTCTAGACACGTGGTTTCTAACGAGTGTACTAGTACCGATACCCAAACTATCGATATCGGTAAACTAATACTCATAATTCGATACATAATTCGATAAAATAATACGCATCCGAAAACGTTTAACACTTGAAAGGCTTCGATTATGCCAAGTTCTCGATTCTTCAAAGCTGTCGAATGCAAAATATTCGATTCTTAAAAGTACTCGAATGCCAAGCATTCGATTCTTAAAAGTATTCGATTCACTCATCTAGTTAAGACTAGTAGTCTGCGAGAAGAGGCAGTCGTTTAAACATTTAACACTTGAAAGGCCTCGATTATGCCAAGTTCTCGATTCTTCAAAGCTGTCGAATACAAAATATTCGATTCTTAAAAGTACTCGAATGCCAAGTATTCGATTTACTCATCTAGTTAAGACTAGTAGTCTGCGAGAAGAGGCAGTCGTGTCACGTGATTTTGAATGAGTCTATTAGTTAAATTAGGGGACAGTGGCAACGCGTAAACAAAGTGCCTTTGTTTACGACAGCCTTCTAAAGGCTTTCGTTTACACTTGTACATCGCTCTACGTATTCGTAACTGTCGAACCAATCAACGACGAGAAAGTGGACGATCAAACCTGTCAATCATTCCACTCTCGTCGCTCATTGGTTAGACGGATCCAGGTGCGGATTGACGTGCAAGTGTCAATGAGCCGTAACCCTCCAAGTGGTTTCGACGAGATATCTACGAATTTTGCTAATGACGAGATATCTCGTCATCGAGGCATTGCCGATTTTTTAGAACGAGATCAAAATCTGGTCAGTTTTCTTCTAATGTACGTGATCGTGCTTTCTTCTAATGACGAAATATCTCGTTCATCAAGGTCTGATCAGTTTTGCTAATAACGACACAGTTGGAAAAGCAACGGATTAGCAACCGGAGGGTTGCGAGTTTGAGACTCGGTCTGGCCAAAGACCGTCGTGTACAAAGGGACATGGCGCACGTTAAACCTCAAATGTCCTCACGTTGACATGAAAGTTTGGAGTGGGGTGCCAGCTCAGGTGTTGTTCTCGTCATCTGACCGTGGTTCAAAATTGCGAGACGTTGTCCTCGGACCTTCCCTTTGGGATTGATCCCGTACCGTCACTAATAGCTCCAGCGCGAATTAATTAACTACCTACCGAATCACCGTCCATAAGAAATTCCCACACCGCTTCCAGAAAATCGCGTTTCTACAAGGAGTGATCTTGTGTGTAGGCAGTAAAAAACATCGCGGTACTTGTAAAAAGGTCAACAGATGCGTTGTCGAAATGGCCTTTTTCATCCGCGAAAGACAAATACATAAGAAAACCGATAAAGATAATTGCAATTCGAAAGTAGCATTAACAGCACAGCTGTGAGAACAAAGTGTTTTCTCATTGCGAAAAGACAAGATAGAGAGGAGGATTATTAGAGATAGGAGTATTCCTGTACAGGATACTTAAAAGTATTCGTTGAAATCGATTCTTTCTCGATGTATTCAAATACAAAAGTTTTCGTGTACTGCATATTTAAAAGTATTCGTTGTAATCGATTCTTTCTCGCTGTATTCAAATACAAAAGTTTTCGTGTACTGGATACTTAAAAGTATTCGTTGCAATCGATTCTTTCTCGCTGTATTCAAATACAAAAGTTTTCGTGTACTGGATACTTAAAAGTATTCGTTGCAATCGATTCTTTCTCGCTGTATTCAAATACAAAAGTTTTCGTGTACTGGATACTTAAAAGTATTCGTTGCAATCGATTCTTTCTCGCTGTATTCAAATACAAAAGTTTTCGTGTACTGGATACTTAAAAGTATTCGTTGCAATCGATTCTTTCTCGCTGTATTCAAATACAAAAGTTTTCGTGTACTGGATACTTAAAAGTATTCGTTGCAATCGATTCTTTCTCGCTGTATTCAAATACAAAAGTTTTCGTGTACTGCATATTTAAAAGTATTCGTCTACTGGATACTTAAAAATAATCGTTGCAATCGATTCTTTCTCGCTGTATTCGATTACAGTAGAATTCATTCAAAGTATTCGAATGCCAAATTAAGCATCCTAGGCATTCGAATTCATTCAAATTGTCCCCTGTTGTGTCTACGTAAGGACCCAAGTGTCCAACAAATTTGTAAAGTGTACTGCATTGTGAAATAGTAAAAATGAAGCTACACTAGAATTCAAAACTACCAAACCAAGAAAGACAGATATTAGAACTGCATATTTACGTGGCATCGCACTGAAACTGACGAACAAATTTTATCAACGTCCCACCTAGGGTTAACCAACGTCTAGGGTTAATTAAACTTTTCATTAACCGAAGTTTAATTAACCCTAGACCTCACGGCAGAGATTGTTATTCGTATTAACTCCATGCGACATTATGTCTCATTCTGTCTGCATTTGCAGCTACTGCGGTCTTATAAATAGATCTATGAATTATAATCCTAAAAACACAAGATAATAATAGACCATAATCATACAAACAAGAAACCGGTAATATCTCGATAACGGTAATCCTCACTAATCTCCAAAACTGGTTTTCAAACTTTGGCGAAAAATCGAAGGAAAATAATAAAGAGCTCCAAGTATTAGCTGAAAACAAAATGAACAAATGCCATGTGTAGAAATACCAATATTGAAATATATTTTAGCTCAGATAGAGTATGTGCGGATCTTCTATTTATAACAAATCCAATAAAGGCATTCAGATACAAAATGATGTCGCCAAGACTACTTTTCAAACATTCAAAGGGGTTGATATGTCATAACTGACGGGAGTTGGGTCGATGTAGTTCGTTCATTTTTGCTCCTACGAACATTTGTATTGTTCGCTAGTTGTTGCTCTTCCGCAGCCGAAAAAGTCAATAGTCTCCGAGTCCGAGAAAACGACGAACCCAATTCGCCAACAGCTGTAGTACTTTAAATGTTCTTGTTTACTGTAGGGAGCTGGATTTTCAATCTCCTCGTTTGGCCAAATTGGGTGATTTTTGCTTTTGCGCAGTTTTTCCGTCTCCGACAAAACGACGAATTCAATTTCGTCGCGTCGTTGCTTTGAATGTATTCATACTAGAGGTAGATAGGTATTTAATAAACGTCCCACTGAAGCAACACAGCAGGCTATTGGCGATAGTTCGGGATCCGTCTTGAAGGAAAATGTTTGAGGACAAAACCACGTAATTTCGAACCACGGTCAGATGACGAGGTCACACCTGAGCTGGCACCCCACTCTCCAATTGCACACCAGGTATTCGAGTATAATAAGTATCGAGAACTGGGTATTCGAGTGCTTTTAATAATCGAGTTCTTGGTAATCGAATATTTTGTATTCGAATACTTCTAAGAATCGAGTACTTGGTAATGAAATACTCTTAAGAATGGATCACTTGGTATTCGAGTACTTCTAAGAATCGAGTACTTGGTAATGAAGAACTCTTACGAATGGATCACTTGGTAATGAAGTACTCTTAAGAATGGATCACTTGGTATTCGAGTACTTCTAAGAATCGAGTACTTGGTAATGAAGATCTCTTAGGAATGGATCACTTGGTAATGAAGTACTCTTAAGAATGGATCACTTGGTAATGAAGATCTCTTAAGAATGGATCACTTGGTAATGAAGTACTCTTAAGAATGGATCACTTGGCATTCGAGTACTTCTAAGAATCGAGTACTTGGTAATGAAGTACTCTTAAGAATGTATCACTTGGTATTCGAGTACTTCTAAGAATCGAGTACTTGGTAATGAAGTACTCTTAGGAATGTATCACTTGGTATTCGAGTACTTCTAAGAATCGAGTACTTGGTAATGAAGAACTCTTAAGAATGGATCACTTGGTAATGAAGTACTCTTTAGAATGGATCACTTGGTAATGAAGTACTCTTAAGAATGGATCACTTGGTATTCAAGTACTTCTAAGAATCGAGTACTTGGTAATGAAGAACTCTTAAGAATGGATCACTTGGTAATGAAGTACTATTAAGAATGGATCACTTGGTATTCGAGTACTTCTAAGAATCGAGTACTTGGTAATGAAGATCTCTTAAGAATGGATCACTTAGTAATGAAGTACTCTTAAGAATGGATCACTTGGTAATGAAGTACTCCTAAGAATGGATCACTTGGTATTCGAGTACTTCTAAGAATCGAGTACTTGGTAATGAAGTACTCTTAAGAATGGATCACTTGGTATTCGAGTACTTCTAAGAATCGAGTACTTGGTAATGAAGTACTCTTAAGAATGGATTACTTGGTATTCGAGTACTTCTAAGAATCGAGTACTTGGTAATGAAGTACTCTTAAGACTGGATCACTTGGTATTCGAGTACTTCTAAGAATCGAGTACTTGGTAATGAAGTACTCTTAGGAATGTATCACTTGGTATTCGAGTACTTCTAAGAATCGAGTACTTGGTAATGAAGAACTCTTAAGAATGGATCACTTGGTATTCGAGTACTTCTAAGAATCGAGTACTTGGTAATGAAGAACTCTTAAGAATGGATCACTTGGTAATGAAGTACTCTTAAGAATGGATCACTTGGTATTCGAGTACTTCTAAGAATCGAGTACTTGGTAATGAAGTACTCTTAAGAATGGATCACTTGGTATTCGAGTACTTCTAAGAATCGAGTACTTGGTAATGAAGTACTCTTAAGAATGGATCACTTGGTATTCGAGTACTTCTAAGAATCGAGTACTTGGTAATGAAGTACTCTTAAGCATGGATCACTTGGTATTCGAGTACTTCTAAGAATGGATCACTTGGTATTCGAGTACTTCTAAGAATCGAGTACTTGGTAATTAAGTACTCTTAAGAATGGATTACTTGGTATTCGAGTACTTCTAAGAATCGAGTACTTGGTAATGAAGTACTCTTAAGAATGGATCACTTGGTATTCGAGTACTTCTAAGAATCGAGTACTTGGTAATTAAGTACTCTTAAGAATGGATTACTTGGTATTCGAGTACTTCTAAGAATCGAGTACTTGGTAATGTAGAACTCTTAAGAATGGATCACTTGGTAATGAAGTACTCTTAAGAATGGATCACTTGGTAATGAAGTACTCTTTAGAATGGATCACTTGGTATTCGAGTACTTCTAAGAATCGAGTACTTGGTAATTTCTTAAGAGTACTTAATTACCAAGTACTCCATACTTAATTACCAAGTATTACCAAGTAATTACCAAGTGATCCATTCTTATGGATCACTTGGTATTCGAGTACTTCTAAGAATCGAGTATTTGGTATTCGAGTACTTCTAAGAATCGAGTACTTGGTATTCGAGTACTTCCAAGTGTCGAATGCTTTCCAATCGATCGTTAAATTACCGATACCTAAAGTACCTACGTAGCGACAGGGTATCGCCGATCTTTGATAAAAGGTTGAGGACCTCAGACTTAAAACAAGCCGTTGAATCATCGCAAAAATACACCCAATCGTATGAAGCCAGATCCTAACACTTCGTTTGGGACGGGAGGGAAAAAACCTAAACGCAACAACCGGGCTGGGCGTAAAAACCGCTCGGGGTCATCTCCGAAAAGAAATAAACAATCGGCCGTCCAGGCAGGAATTAAGAAACGTTTCCCAAAATGCTTCATCAAAATTCCACAGCCAATCCCAGCTGGGAGCCATGTGAAAGTGGTTCCATTGACGCCGAACCGCCATCTACGGAGAATCAACAGATGGGAAAGGTATCCTTCTCGGGAAGGGGTGGCCGCAGGGCGTGCAGGTACCCAAGGTCGGGATTCGATCAGATACCTTTGACGGTTCTGCGCGATTTGTTTCGCAGCCTTGTCTTTGTTTATTTGGATCGATCTTGAGCAGCCTTGTGGTTGCTTCGATCTGGTAGGTAATTAATTAACGTAGCACTGGAGCAACACAAAGGGCTATTGACGACGGTCCTGGATCAATCCCAAAGGGAAAGATCGAAGACAACACGTGATTGTTTCGATCTGAAGACGGGCAAAACTGCTCTTTTACAGTGTGGCTCAGACAAGACAGGTAGGGTATTTAATTAACGTCGCACTGGAGCAACACAACGGGCTATTGGAGACGGTGTGGGATCAATCCCAAAGGGAAAGATCCGAGGATAACACTACGTAATTTTGAATCACAGTCGGATGACGAGGTCACACCTGAGCTGGCAGCCCTGCTCTCCAAACTTCCACACCACGTGAATGAGTGGACATTTGAGGCCGCTAGATTTAACGTGCACCGGCCCCTACGTACACTACGGCCTTCAGTTGGATCTAGCCTGGGACTCCCAACCCTCCGATTGCTAATACGCTGCGCTATCAACCGTGATTTTGCGGCCCCCACGGGATGGGAGAAGACGCCGATCCATTGATTAATCACCTGATTGGTCCACACGACAGTGTTAGACTATGACGATTTCATCATTTTGGTCACCACTGTATAGAAACACGCTTCACACACCTACCCTGTCATAAGATATTATATCGTCAAACGAGACGACGAAATGCCAAATCAGCCAACGAAGTTGACTTTTTACAGAGAAGTCACGTGACTACTAGTCGACATGTTGGCCACACTTTTGAAGCGCCTTTCAATAGCGATGTTCAGTCTACTTATATTTCATGTCTATGGGTTACGTTGGACAAACCAGTTCGAAGTTAGAGGTCAATATCTGCAACACTGACCGCCGAATATCTCGACAGGCTTCAGTAGCCCAGTTGCTAGTCACGGATTAGCAAGCGGAGGATTGCGAGTTAAAATCCAACCAAAGACCGTCGTGTACGCGGGGATGGTGCACGTTAAATCTGTCATGTCGTCAAATTGATTCGTGTGAAGCTCCTCTCAATAGCAAAGCTCAGCCTCCACATCTATGGTGGCAAAATGCAACTTCCTTCCAAAGCTTTTTCAAAGAAAAACATCTTATGAAGGAAAATTTTATTACGTAAGAAATGCCGGCATTATTTGTCCCGGTCATAAAAAGATTCCAGCTGCGCCACTGAGAACACAAGCGAACAAAACAAAACCACGCGAAGATACAATGTGTAAATAAAACATAAAAACCCAAAGACCGACGGACAGCGAGAAAGGCGCCAACATCACTTCGATTCTTCGAAGAACGCGATAAACGAAAAACAGAAAGAAAATAAAGGCATTCCACACCTCCAGAGTTGGATGCGAGGGGCCGAAATAGCAATAAAAAAACCATCTCGGAAAAGGGTTATTAAAGGATTATTGATCCCTTCCAGAAAACGAAGGCAAAACAGGTTCCTTTTCTTGATCTGTTATTAATATCATTAAAAAAAGGGTTGGTGCTGAGTTTTTTGCTGAGATGGAACGGTCAGTTTAGTTCGAAACGTTCCAGGGGAAAGAATGAAGACCTGATCTTTTCTCGAGTGGCCACGAACGTATTGGGAGTGCTGTGATGGGTTGCAATTAATTTTTTTTAGTTTTCGTGTTGCTGTTCATTCATGATCTGTTTCGATTGCAAGTCGTCGTTTGATGCGTTTAAGGCTATGTGGTTTGTTGGGGTTAAGGCGCAAGGGTCATATTTAGCCATGCTTAGCCACACTGAGCCACACGGCCCCTTAAGATGAGTTTTGTATGATGAGCTATGTAAGATGAGTTTTGCCAGTTATCTTGAAGGGCCGCGGTAGCCCAGTTGGAAGAGGAACGGATTACCAACCGGAGGGTTCCGAGTTCGAAACTGTCCAGCTAAAGACCGTCGTGTACGTGGGGCTGGTGCACGTTAAATCTGCCCTGGTGTCAAATCTCCTCACGTTGGCGTGGTGTGCAGTTTGGAGAGTGGGGTGCCAGCTCAGGTGTTGGTCTCGTCATCCGACCGTGATTCAAAATTACGAGGCGTTGTCCACGGATCTTTCTCTTCGGGATGGATCGAGGACCGTCGCCAATAGTCCGTCGTGTTGCTCTAGTGCAAGGGTTCCCAACCTTTTTTGATTGTGGAACCCCTGAGTCCTAACTTTACGTATGTGGACCCCCATATACGAATATATAATATTCCTAAATGAAATATTAATTTGTAGGTTAGTAAAAGATAATAATTAAACAATCCCTAAATGAAATATTTATTTGTAAGTTAGTAAAAGATAATAATTAAATAACTCAAATATAATATAAAAAATGTAAATTACAAATTTTGAAAATTTTAATTGATAAAACTGAAACATATTTTTACTTGTAATGACAGAAGTAGTAAAAAAATTTTTAATACTATTTCAAACATATATAAATTTATTCCTAAGGCTATTAAATAGTATCCCATTAAATAGGCCCTACTAATGAGATCCTTGTGACTGTTGTTTTGATATTAGCATATTAATATCTGGTTCCAATTTTGTGAGAGTAAGACGAAGATCACTTCTTTTTACCATATCAAGTCGATTGCGATTTTTTGTTGACAACTGTGTTACACGACCAAAGGCAGATATTCCAGAAGATAAGATGATGGGAAAACAATGACATACATTTTAGCTTTCTCCAATAACAGCGAATATTTGCATGCAATGTCACTATTCTTCCATACATCATGCTTTCCTTTTTCGAATAGACTTCGGACTGTGTCATCAGACCGCAATTCAACAAGTTCTTATTCAACAAGTTACTCTTATAAATCAATTTCAACATCAGCAACATTTGCCTCAAATGGAATCAGCACCCAATCTGGGATGTTCAGTTCTAGTAGGTCCTTGAACCGAACTTGCATGTCTTCATAATTTTTTTTAAATGATCAACATACACAACACAGTCATCGCCTTTTAAATCACTGCTAACTGAAGTAAGGTTTGGAAACCGGTCAAACGCCTGGCGTGAGATATAAGATTATAATTTGAGTTTTCCTAGGAATGCATTAATGGCTTCTTTGCTAGATATTAAATCACAATTACGTCCTTGCTGCAGCTTATTAAGAGAATTCAGTTTTCCAAACACATCTGAGAGGTAAAATATGTCTGTTTTCATGGCAACCAACTGTTTTGCATTTCCTTTTCGCTTAGAAATAATACAATACTGCCCCAAAGGACGACGAAGACAATTGCCATCGCACCTCTAAATGCAGTACAAAACGGTCAAATCCTTCTTCATTTTCATCACAATATTTGCAAAAGCAATAACTTGAAGAGCATTAACCCTAATGAGGTTGATAGCTTTTACTACAAGAGTTAAAGCTTCATGAAGAGCGTCCACTCAATCTCTTCGCCACCAAATGTTGACGGTGAATCACACAATGTATGCAAAATACTTTTGGCAATGCATTTTTTAAATGAGTGATAAACCCTCTGCAACTACCGATCATGGAAGGAGCGCCATCAGTAGCACAAGCCATTAAATTTTCGAGTGGAATATTTTTTTTCTCTAAAATAAGACTGGATTCCTATGGGAATTTCGAATTGTTTTTATCCCTCTACGACAAATAGAACGGGGTTAATAGGTAGCCTACGTTACCCGCAGGGTTCTAAAGTATAAGTGTACCAAATTTGGTGTGGATTGGTCAAAAGGTGTAGATTTGTAGAGAGAACATACAGACGCCAACTCTGCTTTATATATGATTATTATTAAATTATTTTATTTACAATATTTTATCATGAACCCCTTAGCTCATATTATGGACCCCCGAAATACAATTTTTTTCTTGTGGACCCCTCAAAGCTTCTATAGACCCCTGGGGTCCATGTGGACCCCGGTTGGGAAACGCTGCTCTAGTGGGATGTTAATTAACTACCTACCCAGTTATCTTGCGTTTGGGAAACAAAAAATAATTGCATTAATTTTCGGCAAAAATAATTGCATTAATTTTATCAGAAGAGGTAGGTAGTTAATTAAAGTCGCACTGGAGCAACACAGCGGGTTATTGGCGATTATCCGGGATCCGAAGGGAAAGACCTAACCATCCCGAAGGGAAAGACCTAAGGACAACGCCTCGTCATTTTGAATCATGGTCAGATGCACCTGATTCAAACCTGAGCTGGCACCCCACTCTCCAAATTGCCACACCACGCCAACGTGAGGACATTTGAGGCCATGACAGATTAACGTGTACCAGTCCTCCGCGTATACAACGGTCTTTGGCTGGACCTGGTTTCGAACTCGCAACTCTCCGGTTGCTAATCCGTTGCTCTTCCAACTGGGCCCCCAAATTACATTGAAAGCTCCATTTAACCAAAATTAGAACACACAAATTGCGTAATTTTGTATTTGGTAGTGGCATTTGTGCGTGTGTGAAAAGAAAAACACAGCGCCACCTGTCCGCGCAAAAACAATCCTTTCTTTTTTCAAAACAGAAATCTTCTGAAGCGAAGCAAAGTAAACAAGTTGCCCACATCACTGCACACTCAATGAAATCTAAAAGAAAGGTTGTAAATTGTGTTTGAAGTGTATCATTTGAAAATTAAACTATTGAACTTGAGGTTTCACTCTTGAGCCTCTCAGAAAAACATCGGGATCTTCCCTTTTATCTTATAAAATACATTGAAAATCTAGACAAAGTTAAGAAGATTTGTATTCTTGAGTAGTACACGAGCGAAACAAAGCTGAGCAAAACCAAACAATATTCAAATAATCGAAACCCGATTCCCCACAAAGTGTCAGCGATTTAATTAACTAGACATATTTAGGCAGAAAATGCCTCTCATTGGAAATTGTTAACAAAAGACAAAGTTAAGAAGATTTGTATTCTTCAGTAGTACACGAGCGAAACAAATCTGAGCAAAACCAGACAATATTCAAATAAACGAAACCCGATTCCCCAAAGTGTCAGCGGTTTAATTAACTGGACATATTTAGGCAGAAAATGCCTCTCATTGGAAAGTGTTAACAAAAGACAAAGTTAAGAAGGTTTGTATTCTTGAGTAGTGCACGAGCGAAACAAAGCTGAGCAAAACCAGACAATATTCGAATAAACGAAACCCGATTCCCCACAAAGTGTCAGCGATTTAAAAGGAAAGATATAAAGCAAGGGGAAAGGGGATTCTAAAATAGTTCAAAAGCAGCAAGCTTCAAGGCAATCACACGTGTGCGGTATGATATTTACGAAAATAGTGCAAAGCATTACACACGGAGAACTTCAGTGCGAAATGCAAATGAGATAAGCAACTGGCACAACCTCAAGAAAGCGAAGGGTTATTGCACTTAACCCTTGAAGTGGGAGAACCATCCGTTCTTCTCCCCGTGTGACAGCACTTGGAGAAGCAGAGAGACACCCAAAACACTCGATTGAGCTCCTTCTCGAGACAGAAGACGCCTTCTCTCGAACCTCGCAGAAGGATTTATGGAAGGATTTTCGCCGAGTCTGGTAATCGTGGCGGCTTCGTTTCGAAACGAAGGACTTCGAACGGGAAAGTTGGTCGATTTACGCGTTTGTTTATCCCGAGATTTCGATGACTCATTCGGAAGGGGCGGTGAAAACAAGGGGATTAGGTTTCGAACAATATTTGGCGAGGCAAGTGTTCGAATTTCAAAATCGCCCAATGGAAATGGATTGTCAACGTTTTGATACCACAGCAAGATGTTTTCTAGGCGTCGCATAAATTGATAAACAATTCAATAATTTGTAAAAACTGAAGGTAGGTTGGATGAAACTAACGTCGCATTGGAGCAACACAACGGGGTAATGGCGACGGTCCGGAATCAATCCCGAAGGGAAAGATCCTTGGACAAAACCACGTAATTTTGAACCAGTCAGATGACGATAAAAACTGAAGGAATTGGTATGTTTGAATGCGGTGTGCGAAAAAATTATTATCACGAAAGGGAATATTTTTTGCGGTAAAAAAATAAAAAAAAAAAGTCCCTCTTCGTGGGAATAATTTTTTCCCATACCGCATTCAAACACACCAATTCCTTCAGTTTCAGAGCAGCTGTATCTGTCTTCCGCAGTTAAACCCTTATAGTTAGCGGGCCGCATAATAATCATGCTGTCAAACAATAACAATCAGCTCCCTACAGAGGAAGGTGGTGACAAGGGATCAAGCCCTTCCACCTTGAGGAACCACTGCCTCCTTAAGGTGGCAGTACTTGAGTCCATGTATATCATCCTCTGTAAAGCCCTTATTGCTATAGTTGTGTCGTGAAATAATCATATAAGCGATCTATAACAAGCAGTGCCTTACGAAGGAAGAGGACTGTATGGGCTCAAGAACTGCCACTTTGAGGAGATGGCGGTTCCTTCTACAAGCGGAAGTGCTAGAGCCCATGTAGTCCTCCTTTGTAAAGTCCTTATTGTTAGTCTTGTCGCAAAAAATCATACTGTCGAACATTAACAAGCGTGCCTTACAGAGGAAGAGGACTACACGTGTTCCATCCCTCCCTCCTTGAGGAGGTAGTGGTTCCTTCTATAGGTGGCAGTGCTTGAGCCCATGTAGCTCTCCTCTGTGAGGCCCTTAGTGTTTTCGTCGTGTCGTATAATAATCATATAGTTGAACTATAACAATAAGGGTCTTACAGAAGAGGGCAGCAGGGGCACAAGCACTGTCACCTAGAGTATGAGCCACTGCCTTTTTAAGGTGGCAGAGCTCGAGCACATGTAGCTCTCATCCTCAGTAAGGCCCTTATATCTATAGTCGTGTCGTCGATCTATAACAAGATTCGTCCTCTTATTGTTATAGCGGCCTTACGAAGGAGGACTATATAGACTCAAGTCCAACCACCTTGAGGAGGCAGTGCATGAGTCCATGTAGCTTTCCTCTGTACGGCCCTTATTGTTATAGCATGTATAATAATCACAGTCGAACTAATCAGGGCCTTACAGAGGAAGAGGGTAGCATGGGCTAGCCCTCCCACTTTGAGGAGGCAGTGGCTCATTCTCTTGGTGGCAGTGTTTGAGCCCATGTAGCTCTCTTCCTTTGTTTGGCCCTTATTGTCATTGTCGTGTAGTATATCGTGTGGATAGTAATCCTATTGTCTATAAAAGCAGTGCCCAAACATAAGAGGGCAACATGTACTCAAGCCCTCCCACCTTGAGGAAGCAGTGGCTCCTTCTCTAGGTGGTTGTACTTGAGCACATGTTAGCCTTCCTCTGTGAGGCACTACTTGTTATAGTTTGACAATATGATTATTGTATGACACGACTAAACCAATAAGGGCCTAACAGAGGAGGAAAGCTGCATTGGATCAAGCAGTCACCTAGAGAAGGCAGTGGCTCCCTCTCTAGGTGATAGTGCTTGAGCCCTCCTCTGCAAGGCAAAAGTTCGCCAGTGAATAAATACGTTCTTCAAAACTTTTCGTTCCCCAAAATAAATCCATTTCCGACCAGCGCCGCCTTCCGAGCGATAAGCCGGAAGACACCGAGCGACTTGTGAGCCTCCATTGACTCCTCTTCCACCACCCTCTCAGCCACTCGCGTCTGCAGACGCCACTGCCACCACAGCCGGCAAGGTCGGGAACGGGCCGCAGCAGAACAAAGTGGCCCATTCAACAACCGCCACTTGATTATACCCACGGTTGGAAAGAAATAGAGCTCTTCCGGAGGAAGGAACATGTCACTACTCTCGGCAGAGAAATAAAAAAGAACAGTGATAAATAAGATCCGTTATCATGTAAAAGAGGAAGCTTGTTAATCGCAGGCTTCGGGAGAGAGAGAACGATTGCCAAGTGTATGAATGGGAAGGCCCGTCGCCATACACTGCGGATGGGATTGCCATTTTCTTTGGCTTGTTCCAATGGGTCTATTTCCACGCGTGGAACACGTTGCGTAATTGCTTTTGGAATTGTTCCATGCTCTCGACAACTGCTTAGAATATAGTGTGAGAAGGATCGGATACAACCAATGAGATCAGTAGTGGAACCTGCAAAGATGAAATTGTTCTGAGCAAGTTTCGAACTGTGAAATCAGGAACAAGAAATACACATTCAACAGCAGCCAGGCGATAGAAAAAGCGGAACACATTGCGAGTCAAACTGTTCCAAATGTTTTATGAACAATTCAATATTCTGAACTACTTTGAATATAGCGTCAGAAGGTTCGGATACAACCAATGAGATCAGTAGTGGAACTTGTTCGCAGAGATGAAACTGCTGAGTAACTGTTTCGAATTGTTAGACAAATGAATACATGTTCCACAGCAATTAATAAGATCAGGAACGGAACAACAAAAGCTAAATCGATAGTCGCAGTTTTGTTACATGTTTGAGAACAATTATTGTGAACGATTCAGTCAATGAGATCAGTAATGGTACCTGTTCGCAACCATGAAACTGTTCCGAGAAACAGTTTCGAACTGAAAAAGAAATACATAAGGAATGTTCCACAGCAATCTGAGAGAATGTCAAAAGCGGGACATATGGAGTGCCAAACTATTCTTAATGTTTTACGAACAATTCTATATTATCAAGATCTACTTAGAATAGAATGTGAGAAGGTTGATATACAACCAATGAGATCAGTAGTGGAACCTGCTTGGAACGATAGAACTGTTCCGAGAAACAGTTTTGAACTGTGAAATGAGGAAAATATGTTCCACAGCAAGCAGAGAGAATGTTAAAAACGGGGCGTTCAAACTATTCTGTTTCAGGAACAATTTTATATTCTCAATAACAACTTGGAATAGAATGTCAGAAGGTTGATATACAACCAATGAGATCAGTAGTGGAACATACTTGCAAAGATGAAATTGTTCTGAGCAAGTTTCGAATTGTGAAATAAGGACTATATATGTTCCACAGCAGCCAGAGAGAATGTCAAAAGCGGGACATATTGCGTGTCAAACTATTCTTAATATGTTTAGGAACAATTCTATATTATCAATTCCTACTTAGAATATAGCGTGAAAAGGTTCCGATACAACCAATGAGATTAGTAGTGGAACCTGTTCACAAAGATGAAACGCTTTGAGAAACAGTTTCGTAATGTCAGACAACGAAAAAGAAACACATGTTCCACAGCAATTTTGGGTCAGAACATGATCAAATTAAAGCTGAATCGATAATCAAATGTTCTACAGTTTTGTTTTATGTTCAACTGTTATTGTGAACGATTCAACCAATGAGATCAGTAGAACCTGTTCGCATACATGAAACAGCTCTGAGTAACAGTCTAGATAGTTTTTTTTCAGAAACCGCCATTCAAATCTACCAATTCCTTCATTTTCATATGTAGCTCTTCCTCTGTAAGACCCTTGTTCTTTATTATTCCTTATTTCACAGTTTTGAACAGTGAAATAAGGAAAGTATGTTCCAGCAAGCAGAGAGAATGTTAAAAACGGGACATATTATGTGTCAAACTATTTTTAATATTTTAGAAACAATTCTATATTCTCAAGATTTACTTAGAGCAGAATGTGAGAAGGTTGATATACAACCAATGAGATCAGTAGTGGAACGTGTTAGCAACGATGAAATTGTTCTGAATAACAGTTTCGAACTGCGAAATAAGGAACAAGAAATATAAGTTCAACAGCAGCCAGAGACAATGTCATATTGCGAGTCAAACCGTTCTAAATGTTTTGAGAACAATTCAATGTTCTCAACAGCTACTTAGAATATTGCGTAAGAAGGTTGAGATACAACAGATCAAAAATGGAACTGACAAAACATTGTTCTAAGAGTAACAGTTTTGAACTGAGAAACAACGAATAAGAACATGTTCTACATCAATGAATAAGGTCAGAAGAGAAACTGAAACGCTATGTTTCACAGCTTTGTTTTATATTTCAGAACAAGCAGACATGAAATTGTTCTAAGAGCAACAGTTTCGTAATATATACGAGAACAACGAAAAGGAAATACATGTTCCACAGCATAAGGTCAGATGCGGAATAGGATGAAACTGAAGCTGAATCGCTAGTCAAACTGTTTGCTTTGTGTTCCAGCGATTAAATTCTTCTAAGTTGCCCACTAAGTTTAAGGGGGAAAAGTATACGAAATATATAACTATTCTAACGTTCTATGACAATCAGGAAGGATGACAAAAGCGGAATAAATTCTTCCAGCTGTATTCCGAACTGTTCTAAATTAAGTTTAACATTCCAGAACTAAAGTTAACAAACAGGGTTGCCAGATTTAAAGGAAAAGGCCCAATTTTGCTTATTAAAAAAGCCCAATGAGCCCAAACAATTTCAAACTGTTTCGTCTCAGAAAAGAGAAATTTGCACGAGCCAAACATAAGCAAATCAAGGAAGACGACGAAAATTCTGCGGTCAAGAGCAGATTTGATTTATCGCCCTTTTGACGCCATTTGGCGTTAATTTCTCGACACTGAATATTCGTGTGAAAGAATAAAAACCAGACTTCATGGATCAGCCTTTTGTAACACTTATTGGCCGTGTTCCAACTGAATCAAAAGAAAACCGAATGAATTATAGATGTATGTTCCAGAACTACAAACGACGGGCCGAAATCATATTCGGAAAACAAAATAACGTCACATCCGGAGAAAAAAAAGTTTTAACTCCACACACTAGCCGCCTTCTGCATTTAGCTGTACAGAAAAATCCTGAGAAGAGGTAATTAATTAACGTCGCACTGGAGCAACACAACGGGCTATTGGCGATGGCCCGGGATCAATGCCCAAGGAAAAGATCGAGGACAAAACCACGTAATTTTGAATCACGGTCAGATGACAACGTCAACACCTGAGCTAACCCGATAAGAGGAATTATCAATATTATTGATCTAGAGGCGAGTAGAACTGTTATTTTAAGATAACAGTTTTCAAAGTTATTGCTAATTTGCGATAACAGTTATTAACTGTTAATATTAACAGTTTTTTAATTAGCAATTAACATTCATAGTTAGCAATGAACTTAACGGTTATAATGAATTGTTAGAAATTGAAATTATTAATTTTACAGTTGTTAGCTGTTTTAGTCAGTCATTGGGGATTGTTCAATCAAGATTTAATACTTCAACTTTTTATCGGGGCCGCGGTTGGTTGGTTTTGAGGTTTTATGGCGCAAGGGCCATATTTGGCCATGCTGCGCCAGACACAACATCAAGTAATAGACACACACAAAATGAAAGTTTTACTGACACAGAAGAGAGAAATACACCCAGGGAGGAATCGGGGCCTGTTGGAAGAGCAACCGGAGGGTTGCGAGTTCGAAACTCGGTCGTGTACACCGTCTTCAAATCACACGAATCTTCGCATTCCGTCTGACACTAAAAATCCTTCTCATAAGCAAACTTTTTGACTGATCTGAACGAAAAGGGAAAAAATCAATTCTTCATCGATTTTTTTTACAAACATCGACTAAAAACTCATTGAGTGACAAGTAAGAATGACCGCTTTCGAAGAACAAACGATGTACTAAGGTGTTACCGCACTTTCCAAATGCGACTCGCAGAACCATTTGGGTGGACCAGACAATAAGCAAATTTGATTCATCCGAAAGAAAAAAAAGATTCGATTCCTCATCGATTTTTTTTCTCCAGCAGATCGAATTTGTGATTTGATGAACGTGATTTCCCCCAGTCATTTCTCCGAAACTGATTTCTATAATGGGCCAGGAGTAAGGTTACCGACCCGTTCGACCTGCTGTATTGTGTTGCTCGATGACAAGGGATAGAAAAGAAGTCGCAGAACAACACTGAGCAACTCTGCCGTGTAATTAGCTCCAACCTTGGGGAATGGAAGTATATAGGGAGAGTTTTGGGTGTAATGGGACAATTAATTTCTTCTTGGATTCACCTATAAAAACAGATCCCGAGGAGAATCTGTCGCTTGGAAGGGGTTCCGCGAAAGTGGGACGTTAATGAATATTTTGTTTCTCGGAAGGTTTGGCCGTGTGGGAAAACTGAATCCGCGCACGTTCGATTCTGTGCGTTGGTTTTGTGATGCGGCGTTTGTTGTTGATGGCTTTCTGATAGCGTCTTCGCGTGGCAGGAATTGGTGAGAAAGTGAGAAATTGGTTAGAGGAGTAGCAGAATTTCAAAATCGATCGAAAAATCGTATTTGGGTGATTTTGAAATCGATCCCAAAATCGAATTCGGTGGTTTTGAAATCGATCGAAAATCGATTTTGGTGGTTTTGAAATCGATCGAAAATCGATTTTGGTGGTTTTGAAATCGATCGAAAATCGATTTTTGTGGTTTTGAAATCGATCGAAAATCGATTTTGGTGATTCCGAAATCGATCGAAAATCGTATTTAGGTGATTTCGAATCGATCGAAAATCGTATTTGGTGGTTTTGAAATCGATCGAAAATAATATTTGGTGGTTTTGAAATCGATGGAAAATCGATTTGGGTGATTTCGAAATCGATCGAAAAATCGTATTTGGGTGATTTCTAAATCGATCGAAAAATCGTATTTGTTGATTGTGAAAATCAATTGGAAAATCGAATTTAGTGATTTTGAAATCCATCGAAAAACACAATTTTAGTGATTGTGAAATGGATCGAAAAATCGTATTCGGTAAATTGAAATCGATCGCAAAGGGGTGCTTGAAGAAATGTGTTTAAGTTTGTCACAGCGGCACACTTGAAGACAATTCGGTTGGTTGTTTTAGCGTTCTATGGCGTAAGGGCCATATTTTCCCAAACTGCGCCAAACACAAGACGACTTCAAGTCAAAATGTGGTAAAAGAAAAAATCACTGGAGTACCTGGAGTCTGTGAACCCGTACACACCTAAAGGAGATACACAAGTGGCGAAAAAAAATCACAGAACACCCAGCAACTCTGCCGTGTGTGTGTGTATTTAGCTCCAACCTTGGAGTGTAATGGGACAATTAATTTCTTTTTGGATTCACCTTTAAAAACAGATCCCGAGGAGAACTGTCGCCTGGGAAGGGGTTCCACAAAACTGGGACGTTAATGAATATTTCGTTTCTCGGAAGGGGAGGGACAGCGGTAGCCCGGTTGGAAGAGTAAGGGATTAGCAACCGAGTTCGAGACTAGGTCCAGCCAAAGACCGTCGCGTACAAAGGGGGCTGATGCACGTTAAATCTGTCGTGGCTTCAAATGTCCTAACGTTGGCGTGGTGTGAAAGTTTGGTGAGTGGGGTGCCAGTTCAGGCGTGACCTCCTGGTTCAAAATTACGCGTTGTCCTGGGATCTTTCCCTTCGATATGATCCCGGACAGTCGCCAATAGACCAGTGCGACGCTAATTAAATCTATCTTAAATTGAAATACTTAAAATTTTGATTTATACAAAATAGGCTGATTTAGATAGACATGAGGGCATTATAAAATTTTTTTCTCAAGTATTTGTGGAGACATTTTTTATTATCTATATAAATAAAAATGTAATGGCTCGTTTGTTCCTAACGCAAAATCTCCCAAAATTTTTCACCGATTGCATTGAAATTTTGCCACAAAGTTGCATTCGAATACGCGCATGTTTTAGTCTACTTAGCTATATAAATAAAAATGTAACGCCAGGAGGAACTGGTAAAACTTTCCTAATTAAATTGATTCTGGCCGCAATCAGATCCCAAAATCACATTGCCTTAGCACTTGCGTCGTCCGGAATAGCTGCGACTTTGATACCAGGTGGAAGCACTGCTCATTCCGCTTTGAAATTGCCATTTGACATGCAATTCATTGAATCCCCCACGTGTAACATTTCCAAAGCATGCAGCATGGGAAAAGTATTGCAAAAATGCAAACTTATCGTTTGGGATGAATGCACAATGGCAATCTTTCTTTTCAATTTTTACCAGATGAGCCACAGTAACGCGTGGCCCGGTACAGCTAGTAATATATATCGACTCCATAGCCATCACATTTCGGTGCACTGGTTTGAATAGCGAAAATTTTCATGTGTTCTTTGTATAAAAAAATTTCCCGAAACCAGTGACATTCGTCGCCTTCTAGAACATCTTAGTCCATCGAAACGTTCTACCACTACCACAGTGTTTTATTTTTGAAATCCGGATGTGGCTTTTCCTCTCGTTCCGATAGTCACGACGCTGACCTTTCAGAGTGCTTCCTCCCTGTCATTTCACGATGACTCGAAAAGTGCAGATATGTTTATCAACTCCAATTGTCCAGTGCTCCGTTTCGGACACGTGTGCGAATGGGCTGATTCTTTACATTTCATTTTCTCAAGTCAAATTACCTTTTTTAAGACTATTGTAGTACCCTTTGAACAATTTTTTTAAATTTCATATTCACAAGTAAATGTTTTAGTGTACCTTATTCTAATACACGTTAAATATACATTACAAAAGAAAAAATATATTTTTTTCATCCACAATGAAAAAAATTCAATTTTTATAAAGATTTCAATATTTTCAAATTCCTACTCCATCTGCAAATTTAATTTTTTTTTCGAATTTTTTTTATTTACCTTCCATGAAGTGTTTCCCACAATTTTGTGCATGGGATTTCCTATCATTGTTAGTTATTTGTTTATAAATATTGTGACAAACACCAAAAAAGACAATCATAGTTGATTTCATCAATTTTTGAAAAAATAACTATTTTTCCAAATCTTATTCCATACACAAAGTTATCAAATATATCATTATAAACAACCAAAAAAGTTTTCCAAATCTACATCATTTACAAAAAGGGCCTTA
The DNA here is from genome assembly GCA_933210815.1 of Meta bourneti. Classification (NCBI taxonomy): domain Eukaryota; kingdom Metazoa; phylum Arthropoda; class Arachnida; order Araneae; family Tetragnathidae; genus Meta; species Meta bourneti. The sequence goes on from OW119930.1 coordinate 14,131,217, forward strand.
GCATTTTAAGTACACTGTAGTCATGAAAAATAAAAAGCTAAGAAAAGGTACTGTTAAGCTTTCTCAATCGGTTTTAGTCCTTACATTCAATAGAAAAACTTCAATAACTCGCAAAATAACGTAGCTACAGATATAAAATTTTGCGCACATATTCCTTGAAGTTGTATAATTAATAAATGATAATAACAAAATTTCGACATTTCGGTAATTTTTAGGATACTATGTCCCCTTAATTACTATGAAACATGTTCGAGTTGGTTGTTCTGATTGCAGGCTCCACACATCTTCAATCCTTCATAGATACATTTCTATTACGACTCTTAGTAATGGGCTGTTATTTCGATCACAGTTTAAATAACAGTGTTATTGAGAAAAATAACAGTGGCCGCTTTAGCCCGGTGGAAGAGTAACGGATTAGCAACGGACGGTTGCGAGTTCGAATCCAACCATAGACCATTGTTGTACGGTAGGTATTTTAATAAACTTCGCACTGGAGCAACACAACGGGCTATTCGCGGCGAACCGGGATCAAACCCGAAGGGGAAAGATCCGAGTACTTACCACGTAATTTTGAATCACGGTCAGCGTGTACAAAGGGAACTGCTGCACGTTTAATCTGTCGTGGCCTCAAATTCCCTCACGTTTGCGTGGTGTGGAGAGTTGGGTGCCAGCGCAGGTGTGACCTCGTCATCTGACCGCGGTTCGATATTACGTGTTGTCCTCGAACTTTTCTCATTGGGATTGATACTGGACCATCGCCAATAGCTCGTTGTGTTGCTCCAGTGTGACGTTAATACAAGTGTCGAAAACGCTCTATGAAGTTTAACTGGTATTGGTAATTAATTAACGTCGCACTAAAGCAACACAACGGGTTGGCCAAATATGGCCCTGCGCCATAAAACCCCAATACCAACCAACCACCAACACTTTTGGCGACGGTCTGGGACCAATCCCCAATAAAAGATCCGATGACAACACCACGTAATTTTGAACCGTGGTCATATGACGAGGCAACACCTGAGCTGGCACCCCACTCTCCAAACTTCCACACCACGCCAACATGAGGACATTTGAGGCCACGACAGATTGAACGTGCACCCCCCCCTTTGTACACGAGTCTTCGGTTGGATTCGAACTCGCAACCCTCCGATTGCTAATCCGTTTTTCTTCCGACCGGGCCACCGCTACCCCTGAAGTTCTACTGTACCACGCGAATAATTTAATATCGGAGGTAATTCAAGCCAAACACCATTAAATCCGATAGCCCAGTAGTGGTTCTCCAGTACGAAGTTAATTAACTACCTACTACTATTAAACGCATCGATGGTTCGTTTACTCTGAGAGCTTTTAAATTGCTACAAAAGCGAAATTGGGGGTGCTTTCTCCCTTGAACCTGGCAACGCTGTTCGTCCCTACGGATGCTTTTAGGTCGGGAAATGGCGGAGGGCAGTATCAGTATCGAAGGTTACAGTTACAGACGTTACGAAACATTGATGAAAGTGGTTTCCAATAAAAGCCATTTTCCCAATGTGTTTCGAAACGGGGCCTCAATATACACGGAGTACTATGTAATCTGAACAACCCAGAAATGTTATACGTTAATATCTGAATATATGCAGTATTGTTAGTGTTGTGTGTATTTTTTGGTTCAGCAGAAACATCCAAAAAGCTGACACAAATCCATTCTTCAGAATCCATTTCGTCTTTGAGCTGCATAATAAAAGCATTCAGTTTGTTGGTGGAAAAGACTTCCTCAAAATTCTTTCTCCCAATACCATTTTATAAAACACACAGTAAAAAAAAGGTTATCCCAAACATTTGAAATCAAGCGGGTTTGATTTCAACTAAACACAGGAGACAAAAATGGAGATTTTAATGTGAAATATTTTATTCTATTCCACTTGCTTTCGATCTTGTACGATTCTGAGAACATAATCCTGCACAAAAATCTTTTTGTTGCAGTGTCCTTTTTATATTTGGCTCAAATTGAAAATCTAAAGGTTTCGTCCAGTTTTCGATGGAGCAACTGCGTGTAAAATAAACTAGTTTTTACAAGTATGGCAATTCTTTCATTCATTGTTGGACGAGTGAAGTTTAAAATCTTCTAAGGTTTCCCATGAACTAAACATGGGTGATATTATTTTTTGCGATGCGAAGACAATGTTCTCTCTAGAATGGGACTCGTTACAAAGACCATCGTGTGGTTAGTGCACGTTAAATCTGTCGTGGCATCAAATGTCCTAACGTTTTCATGGTGTGGAAATTTGGAGATTGGGGTGCCACATCAGGAGTTGCTCTCGACATCTGACCGAGGTTCAAAATTACAAGGCGTTGTCCTTGATCTTTCCCTTTGGGATTAATCCAGAACCGTCAAAGATAGCCCATTGTGTTGCTCCAGCGTTAATTAAAATACCTGCCTACCCGGACCGTCGCCAATAGCCCGTTGTGTTGCTCCAGTGAGACGTTAATTAAAATACCTATAATAAATTGTACCATCCTATTGAGTGAGATAAATATTCGTGTACTCTCTTTTAATGCTTGCAGTACAATTATTTTTCATGAAATTGTTTCAGCAAAAATTATAGCCAAAGCTCCAAAGCCTAATCCAGGGATAACTCCTCGTCATTTGGAACCACGGTCAGATGACGAGTACACCTAAGCTGGCACCCGACTCTCCAAACTTCCACACCACGCCAACGTGAGGACATTGGACGCCGCGACAATGGTCTTTGGCTGGACCAAGTTACGAATACAGTCCAGTTTGATTTTTATAATAGATCAAATAGTGCTAGAAATGGCAATTAAAGAACTAGTCTGTAAACGAACCTCTGCACATAAATCTTCGCAAAACCAATTCTGACTCGAATAACAAACCACCAGAGTCATCGGAAATAGACGCGATGATGAATCCATTCCGTGTACGTTTCATTAAGCGGCGGAATCAAGTGTGAAAGGAACAGGCCGTACCTGGAAATCGAAAGCATTAGAACGCGATAAAGAAGCGTCATTAGGCGCCTCTAATTACCCCGCCCGACAAAAGAGCGTCCGGAAAGAGCCTCTCATCGCAGATTCGGCTCACAATCCGGCCGTATCCGGCAATCAACCCGGCTCGAAACAATGCACAGTGGCCGTTGACGCTCGCTCCTCTGTTCTAGCTGCTTTGTCGAGAGTCAACAAAGGGGACCTCGGCCGAATTGGTATGCAGCACGTTTATGAAAGTGATTCGATTTTTCCTTCTCTTTGGGCGTTCGTTGATCTTGAAAGACGGACTTTTGTTCTTTTTTTGTTTTTTCGGGTGCGTCTGGTGCATCCCAAGTAGATGCTAATGTGGGGTTCGGGAGCCACCGAATTGTCTTCTGCGTCTTCCCATGGATGATAGGGTTGTGGAAGGATGCAAATTGGCGATGGGTAGGAATCGAGTACTTTTTAGAATCGAATACTTTTTATAAAATCCAATATCTTTTAGAATCGAACACTTTTTAGAATCGAACACTTCAGAGAATCGAGTACTTTTTAGAATCGAATACTTTGTATTCGAGTACTTTTGTATCTTGGAAGACGAACTTTTGTTCTTTGTTTTTTCTGGTGCGTCTAATGTGGGGTTCAGGTGGCACCGAGTTGTCTTCTGCGTCTTTCGATGGATGATCGGATTGTGTAGAAAGATGCTAATTGGAGATGGGAAAGAATCGAGTACTTGAAAGAATCGAATGCTTTGTATTGGAGTACTTTTAAGTATTCGAATACTTGAAAAGAAAATGACTCATCGATAGCGAGAATCAGCCAACTGGGATATAAGACTTTTCCATAAACACAAGTTGGATGACTACTTTGGACTTGAAACACTTGAGTGTTAGAGAACTTTAGTATCGAGCACTTAGGTATTCGAGTACTTTGGTATTTGAGTACTTTTGTATCTTGGAAAACGAACTTTTGTTCTTTGTTTTTTCTGGTGACACCGAGTATTCCGATTTCTGCGTATTCCGATGGATGATCGAGTTGTGTAGAAGGATGCTAATTGGAGATTTGAAGGAATCGAGTACTTGAAAGAATCGAGTGCTTTGTATTGGAGTATTCGATTTCAGAAAACGACTAATCAATAGTAAGAATCAGCCAACTGGGCTTTTAGGCTTTTTCTTAAACACAAGTTGGATGACAGCTTTGATATCTTAATACTTTTGTTTTTTTGTATCTGAATACTTTGGTTTCCGAGTACTTTGATATTTGAGTACTTCTGTATTCAAGTACTTTGGTATTCGAGTATTTCGGTATTCGAATAGTTTGGTATTCAAGTACTTCGTTATTCGCGTACTTTAATATCCGAATAGTTTGGTATCCAAGTACTTTGGCATTCGAGTACTTTGGTATTCGAATACTTTGCATATATATGAATACTTTGGTATTCAAATTGTTTTAATGAATAATTTGATATTCAAATTCTTTGGATGAATACCAGATTGGTATACGAAGTCATCACAGTGGGCAGTCACCACCAGTTGAAGGTATCCGAATACTTTGGTATCGGATTACTTTGATATTCGAGTACTTTGTATTTGTACAATTGAATTCGAATACTTTTAATGAACACTTTTCTGTATTCGAATACGAGAGCGAATGGAATACAACGAACACGCGAAAGAATCGAGTACAAGGAATACGAGATCGAATCGAGTACAACGAATACGAGAAAAAATCGAGTACAACGAATACGAGAAAAAATCGAGTGCAACGAATACGAGAATCGAGTACAACGAATACGAGAAAAAATCGAGTACAACGAATACGAGAAAAAATCGAGTACAACGAATACGAGAAAAAATCGAGTACAACGAATACGAGAATCGAGTACAACGAATACGAGAGAATCGAGAACAACGAATACTTCTAAGTATCGACTACGATTTCTTTCTATTCGAATGCTCCCATCTCTAATACTAATGCCCAAAAGTAAACGTGGATGATTAGCAGGGGGAGACAGCAGGGGAGATGCTCACACAGGATGTCTTGGCAAATACGTTATTTAAATTGCTAAGTACCTGAAGAAAGTATGCACATGAAAAAGAGAAAGGTTACCGGGAAACAAACCTTCCGAGAAGGAGGGACATACATAATGTATTTTCCAATGTTGAATTTGCATTTAACTGTAATGCATTAGCTTGGGGAAAAAACGAGTAAAATCAAAATGTATTCTTGTTTCTTTAATCAAGGATGCAGGACTAACCCTCTGCTGGTAATGGTAGTTAACATCGCACTGAAGAAACACAACGGGATATTGGCGACGATCCGCCAATCAAGAAGGGAAAGATCCGAGGACGTCATTTCCAACCTCGGCCAGATGACGAAGTCAACACCTTAGCTGGCACACCACTCCCCAAACTTCCACACTACGCTAACGTGAGGACATTGGAGGCCATGACATTTAACGAGCACCAGTCCCGGTGTTAACGACGGTCTTTGGTTGAACTGAGTTTCGAACTCGAAACCCTCCGGTTGCTAATCCGTGAATCTAGAAACTAGGATACCATGGCCGGTCGAGATTTACGACCGGCGGTCAGTGGACGTGGTGACCTCTAACCCCGAACTGGCTAGTCCAACATAACCTATAGACTCGAAATATAAGTAGACTGAGCACTGCAATTGAGATGAGCTTCAAAAAGTGAGACCAACATGTCGACTAGTAGTCACGTGACTGCTCTGAAGAACTTACTTGTTTGGCCGATTTGGTATCTTATCGCCTCATTTGGCGATGTAACATTTTATGACAAGGTGAATCTTCATTTCTAGAGTGGTGACATAAATGGTGATATCGCCTAAGTCTACTGCTATCAGATGACCAATCAGATGAGTAAACAATAGATGGGCATCTCTTTCCGTCCCGTAAACTAATCAGATGCTGAATGTTAGGTTCAGCTGACGGAAGTGGTCTAAGGGTCACGTTACAACTAGCTTTGATCACATGATCCTGGGCATAGAAAAAGGTTACCTTTGCTCTTATATTTCCTCCATGACCCAGACTACCGGCAATCGATAAAAGGAACGAATTGAGAATGTTCCACTGTCCCACTAAAGCATTCCATCCGTAGGGTTCGAGAAGTTTCCAGTCTCGGTAAACAGGTGTAATTATCTTAAAGCCGTATCTCAAGACTTTTCACCCACGATTCCGAAAACAGCTCCGACGAAACCTATCTTTCCGGGAGAACCGAGCATTTCGTCAAAGGGGAAAAAAACAAAGCGGTGCGTTTGGTCATTGAGGTGACACGAGCACTCACTGAAAGCAGATAAATGTCGGAACCAGAAGTTGACTGACTTCTGTCGAGTTGCTTTGCCACAACAAAGTAGATGGAGCTGCGATCTCGAAGGATTGGTGGTCTCATGGATTCTTGAAGATGGTTGTAATTCGCACACCATCTTTCCCCAAGCGGACTTAACCAGAGTCATCTGCCTTCTCACCCTTCACTGGAGACTGAGTGCCTTTGGCCCAGGTTCTCCCTACAAAAGTCTACTCCCAGCCTTCTCACCAGAGCCGTGGTTTGCGTTAGACCAGTTGGAAGAGCAACTGGAAGATTGCGAGTTTGAAAAGTCCAGTCAAAGACCGTCGTGTACAGGGTGCTCGTTAAATCTATCGTGGCCTCAAATGTCCTCCAATTCGGCGAGGTGTGGAAGTTTAGAGGGTGGGGTGCCAGCTCACAGGTTTTGAACTCGTCATCGAAACAATTGCTCAACGAGTTCGAAACAATTGCGCTACTGGGATGAAGAGGTCATTCATTAACTAACCTTGGATTTTCAGATCCCAATATCGGCTGTCCTCTGTAACTCTGAAAGTGTTTTGGGGCCGCGGTGGCCCGGTTGGAAGAGTAACGGAATAGCAACCGGAGGGTTGCGAGCTCGAATCCGACCAAAGACCGTCGTGTACAGGGGGCTGGTGCACGTTAAATTTATCGTAGCCTCAAATGTCCTCACGTTGGCGTGGTGTGGAAGTTTGGGGTGCCAGCTCAGGTGCGACTTCGTCATCTGACTGTGGTTCAAAATTACGTGGAGTTCACTGATCTTACCCTGTGGATTAATCCACGACATTTGCCAATACCCCGTTGTGTTGCTCCAGTCTGACGTTAATTAGCTACCTACCTCACCGGACTATAGTACGGTGGAGATACTTGAGGTACGATACTTTCACCTCTTGACAGTAGAAAGTATAGATCGATTTGCGAAGAGTGGTAGGTACGCAGGTAGTTGAATCAACGTCGCACTGGAACAACACAGGAGGGTGTTGGCGAACGGTCCGGGATCAATCCCCAAGGGAAAAGATCCGAGGACAACACCACGTCATTGTCAACCGCGGTCAGATGACGAGAACACCTGAGCTGGCACCCCACGCTCCAAACTTCAACGTGCGGACATTTGAGCCGCGACAGATTTAACGAGCACCAGAATCTGCATATTCGACGATCTTTTCTTGGTTCGAGTTTTTTGGCGGGATCGCAACCGTCCGGTTGCTAATCCGGTAATCTTCCAACCAGGTTACTACGGCCCGTGTCGTGGAGATTATGGATTTAAGATTTTAGACAATACATGTGTATAGCAGAGCAATAGAAATCGAAAACTGGCAAGCGTACTCAAATTTAGAACAAAGGGAAAACAAATAATAAAATTGAATGTTCGACAGAGATATTTTCCCCTTGAAATTCGGCAGTAATGGTTCATTTTGAAGCCCCGTTCCATTACTTTTTTTTATTTTACAACGCCAAATTCACTTATAAATGGAAAAAAATCAAGATCGCAGCATTCAAATTCCAGTGACTTTGGGTATGGACACTTTAGCTTTTTAGGTAAATTTTAAAGCTAATGGCTCAGTCTTTTCACAGTTCTTAAGAGCACTTAAACTTCGAAAATAACTTTAAGGCGGACCGGTTATTATACAGGGTGAGTCTAAATTGTTTTTACAGAATAAGAGGGGTGATAGTACCCATCCAGACGAGCAATAATTACCATGGAACATAGGGTCGCATTCCACTCTGAGAGGCAGAAAAGAGTCAAATTAGAATTGCAACATGAACTTACAACAGTGTTGGAAGAGTAAAAGTATAAAATATTTTTTACTCTTACAGGTTTTTTTTTAGTGTTGTTATTTTACTATACATAAAGCACACTTTAAGAATCAAACTTTTAAAAATGTCTTAATTGTAAAATTAAAAAATAATAAGCAAATCTGCATTTAAGTGTTTGGAATAATATCTGATGTATGTTTCAATTGTGAAATGTTTTCTAAAAATCTTCAATGTTATAATACGTGTAATTGTATTTGATATATAATTAATTTTTGTGTTAAAACATCTAACTTTTAAAAATATAAATCCTTATATCAAAGAAAATTTCGTTAAAAACAGTTTGTAAATCTTTATAATATATATTAAATCACTAAAATTTATGAAAATTTATTTAAAGTAAACAATAATATGCAAGGAAAGATTAATTAAAAATAATATTTAATTTAGATATTATAGGATAAAGGGCTTTAATACTATTTTTCACTACTTCAAATGTGTAAGGAAACATGTTCATAATATGGGTCTTGTAAAGTTTCAAAAATTTTACGCTCATTTAAGTGTATAATATTAAAAAAATATGTGCTATAGCATCTAATGCATAATTAATTTTTGAGTAAAACATAAATCTTAAAATAAAGGAAAATTTCATTTCAGATCTTGCATTTTAAAAGAAAATTTATAAGACCATGTAATAAAAAAACCCAAATAATCCAAAATACAATGTATGTGTTAAAAAAATGACAAGCAAAAAAGGTTTATTTAAAAATAGAAGGGTGCAAGCATTAAAAAGATTTCCAATATTCCCTTATGGATCTGCATTTAAGTGTTTGTCATAATATTTAATGTGTATATTTCAATTGTAAAATGTTTTCTAAAAAATCTTCAACTTTAAAAATATGTTTAATAGTATTTAATATATAATTAATTTTTGAGCAAAAGCATTAACTTTTAAAATATAAAATCCTTATATTTCATCCCAAAACAGGTTTGTAAATCTATATAATATAAATAAAATCACTAAAATTTATGAAGATTTATTCAAAGTAAAAAATAATATGCAAGGAAAGATTAATTAAAAAATAACATTTAATTTAGATTTATGGGATAAATGGTTTTTATACTATTATAACTTCTTCAAATGTACAAGAAAACATATTCATAGTATTTGTCTTGTAAAGTTTCAAAAATTTTACTCTTACTTAAGTGTATATTATTTAAAACAAAATTTCTGCTATAAAATAGGTGTTATAGCATCTAATGTATAATTAATTTTTGAGTAAAAACAACTAACTTAAAAAACATAAATCTTTATAGCAAAGAAAAATTCCATTTCAGATCTGGCATTTTAAAAGACAATTTCTAAAACTATGTAATAAAAAAATAATCCAAAATACAGTATATGTGGTAAGACACGCTAAAAAGTTTATTTAAAATAAGATGTACGTATTTATAAAAATACTATTCAGAAAAGCATACAAATTAATTGTAACGTTGTCCGAATATCGTCTAGTGTACGACACTGAGTTCTAGTTCGGGGGGCACATAAGTGGTTTATCGCTGATTTATACAAGAATTTTACGAAACGTTAAGTTTATTCTAGGGCATAGGGGCAAGCTGTGAAACCAAAATTGGTTTGTTGGATACCTCATCACAAGCAAGCTTCCATTTTTCCAGAACAATTTTTAAAGAATTATAGTTCTTTCTAGAAAACACAAATTGCCTTTTCTGTTCAAATGAAACAGACGCTATGGGTGCATTAAGATCCAAGTCCTTCTCGTTGCCTTTATGGGCACCTATACAGTCCTTACCATATTTATAACGGTTCACCAACACAAAATTAAATCTTGTACCAATTATTTGTTCCACTTCTGCTTTTATTTCCAATACTAAAGGAGATCAAGGCTTGGCTGCAATAGAAGACCCGCTAAAAGCATAGCTTATTCCTTCGTCTTCGTATGCTACAAGTTGTGAAGGCACAGTATATTTTTGACCTAAAATTTCTAAGTTTCGTCTTTTTTGTTAATACGTTAATTCGTTTTCCAATCGACGGAAATATGCCCAGCCTTCACGATCTGTAAACAATTTACCATACTCATAACATAAAGAATTGTGAGTAGGCTTTTTCAAGTTCAGACTTGCTCGATGGACATAATCGTGACGTCAGATCGAAATCTCAGAAGGAAAAAAATCCAAGTCCCAAACGTAAACACACTGACGTCACTGGTCATGAATAAAGTAAAAACATTAAGAAATCAATTCGTTCCTTAAATTAATTACTTTTAAAATCACTAGATGGCGCTACAAGTCATTTTGTAAAAGCATTTATTAAAAACCCCATGCAATTATTCAAACCATTTTCTAAAAATAGCCCATTCCTAATACTAAGAAAAAATACAAATCCCAAAGAGAAAGAAACACTACATTAATTCATCACCCATACCTAACTCACCAACAGCCCCGTTGTAGCGCACTTGACTACGGATCCCATGGTCCCGGGTTCGATTCCACGAAATTCCTTTTAATTTAAAATAATAGGGTTTCGAATTTTTCCTCCAGATGGCACTACGAGTGATTCATCACCATGGCAACAACTCCAACAAAACGACGCCATCTTGAAACAACTCAACGCCTGCACGAAGTTGATGACAAAAATTTTTTCCAAGTCCAAAATGTAAACAAACAAATACGTCACGTCCGGTTACGGCCACCCCCTTTTGATGACGTCACTTGGCCCCGCCCACTTCTGGTCACGTGGTATGACGTCACTTCCGCCTACTATACAACACTGCATACTACTCCCCTCTTATTTTGTAAAAACAATTTAGACTCACCCTGTATAAGAAAACTGAAGAATTCAAAAACGATGCACAAAAATATGAGAATTAAACAAAATAATTCCTCTGGAAGAATTTCATTTGTCGCCATTTTGGCGATGTTTCGACAATTCCCTTTGACTCTAAATTCTTCGTGGGTAGCCCGGTTGGGAGAGTAACGAATTAGCAATCGGAGGATTCCGATTTCGAATCCAACAAAGGACCATCGTGTACAAAGGGGGCAGGTGCACGTTAAATTCGTCGTGGCCTCAAATGCCTTCACGTTGGCGTGGAGTGGCAGTTTGGAGAATTCGGTTCCAGCTCAAGCGTTGCCTCGTCATCTGACCGTGATTCAAAATTAAAGTGGTGTCGTCCTGAGATCTTTCCCCTTGGGTTTGATACCGGACCATCGCCAATAGCCCGTGCTGCTCCAGTGCGACGTTAATTAAAATACCCACATCTATTTTCTGCCTTACATAAAAACCTCATTTCTGTCCCGACAATCTTTCACCAGAGAAAAAAGAAAGCGAAAACGTAGCGAAATGCCAAGATATAAAAGTATTACCTCCGATAGAATTCCTTTTCTTCCCCGCCGTATCGGAATTTCTTTCCCTCCAAGCATCTTGAATTGAAATTTAGGAAGTTGAAGACAGATAAAATGAAAACAGCAAAAGTTTTAAACCTGGTACAACTCAAATAGCTTCCAACACTAGTACAGACTACGGAATTTATGATTCGATCTCAACGCCCCCTTTGAAAATCCTCGCTGTACGACAATTTATCAGACTTGTTCCTGATAAAGGCGACTATCCACACAAATCCGAGCGATAGCCGAATAGCTGCAGATTGACAGTACGACCGAGGTTACGAAAGACGGTATTCTTTAAATTAAATACCTACCTCCAGCTGATTATGTAGATAGTTAGGTATTTAATTAACGTCGCACTGGAGCAACACAACGGGTTTTGGTGACGGGATACAGCTGATTAGATTGGGTTGGTTGTATTTTATGGCGATAAGGCCATATTTGGCTATGCTGCGCCAGACAGAAGACATACAATATCAAGTAATAGACACACACAATATAAGTTATACTGACACAGGAGAGAAATACATCCAGGAATCGCACCTGCGCCGCCTACAACTCGAAGGTTGCTAGCGTAGTGGGCATACCCACTGAGCCACGACGGGCCCCCCTTCCAGCTGATTAGGAGAGAACGGATACTTTGCAAAAGGTTCTATCCGAATGTAGGTAGTTGTATTAACGTTGCACTGAAGCAACACAAGTGTCTATTGGAGATGATCCGAGATCCATTCCGAAGATAAAGATCCGAGGAGAACACCTCGTCATTTTGAACCGCGGTCGTCAGATGACGAGGTCGACACCGGAGCTGGCACCCCACTCTCCAAACTTCCGCACCACGCCAACGTGAGGACATTTGAGGCCACGACCGATTTAACGTGCACCAGCCTCCTTTGTACACGGGCCGCGGTGGCCCGGTTGGAAGAGTAACGGACTAGCAACCGGAGGGTTGCGAGTTCAAATCCAGTCAAAGCACCGTCGTGTACAAAGGGGGCTGGTACACGTTAAATCTGTCGTGGTCTCAAATGCCTCTATTAGCGTGGAGTGGAAGTTTAGTGCCAACTCAGGTGTTGCCTCGTCATCTGACCGTGATTCAAAATTATGGGGTGTTGTTCTCGGATCTTTCAGTTTGGGATTGATCCCGGACCGTCACCAATAGCCCGTTATGTCGCTCCAGTGTGACATGAATTAAAATACCTACCTTTATATACGACGGTCTTTGGTTGGATTCGAACTCGCAACCCTCCGGTTGTTTATCCGTTACTCTTTCAACTGGTCTACCGCGGCCCTCTATCATCTAGGGATCATAAATTACCGTTGTCAAGTGGAGTTAGTTTTATAGAGAGAAAATATTTTTCACTAATAAATTTCAGATTAAACTGACGAAAAGTATTACTCCAGCAGATAAATTTAAGCACTACCAACAAAATTAATAATAAAATTTAATAATAAAATTTAAGCACTACCAACAAAATTAATAATAAAATTAACAATAAAATTTAATAATAAAATTTAAGCACTACCAATAAAATTAATAATAAAATTAACAATAAAATTAAGCACTACCAACAAACCGTACAGAAGAGAAATAAAGAAACATCGTCGTTCAATCGTATAATTTCTCATCATACGAGTTTTCAGTATCGTTTGAAGACCTGATAATTACTCTTAAATCCAAGACTCAAAATGGCGTAATATTCCCTGAAGATAGAATTAAATGTTTTCTTTTTACTTTACTGTGCAATTATTTTGGTAGAACAATTCCAAATTAATCTAATGGAAAAGAAATTGATTTCTGCTTTTCTTGCCAATAAAAAGAAAAAAAACAGTGATGGTCAATTAATCCTTTTTTAATGTCGATAGAAATTCCAATTTTTGTGTGAAAGCCAAGAGGGAGGATTCATTTCCAGGTGATTAAAATTTAACGTAATTGAGCACTCCGGAATTCTCAGAACACCTTATAGAACATTCTCCGATTGACACAAGTACCTAAGTTGCTTGTTCGGTGCGTACTTGAAGTAATGTCAGTAGTAAGCAGTGGTATATCAGAGGCGGAAGTGACGTCATAATACGTGACCAGAAGTAGGCGGGGACAAGTCACAGCGTGACGTCGTCCAAAAGCGGAAGTCACGTATCGACATGCTGTTGAGTTGTTTCAAGATGGCGTCGTTTTGTTGGAGGTGTGTTGCCATGGTGATGAACTGGTAGTGCCATCTGGAGAAATTCGAAACTCTATTATTTTTAATTAAAAAGGAATTTCGTGGATTCGAATCCGGGACCATAGGATCCGAAGTCAAGTGCACTATCACTGAACCATTGGTGAGATAGCGCACTTGACTTCGGATCCTATGGTCCCGGGTTCGAATCCACGAAATTCCTTTTTAATTAAAAATAATATGGTTTCGAATTTCTCCACCAGATGGCACTACCAGTTCATCACCATGGCAACACAACTCCAACAAAACGACGCCATCTTGAAACAACTCAACAGCATGTCGATACGTCACGCTGTGACTTGGCCCCGCCCACTTCTGGTCACGTATTATGACGTCACTTCCGCCTCTGATACACCACTGCTTACTACTAATGTCGAACAGGAGCTACACGACTGGCTATTGGCGACGGTCCGGGAAAAGACCCGAGGACAACGCCTCATCTTGAACCAAGGTCGGATGACGAGGTCAACGCCTGAGACGGCACCCCGGTCTCCACACTTCCACACCACGCCAACGTGAGGACATTTGAGGCCACGACAGATTTAACCTGCACCCCCCCCCCTGGGGCCATCGTGGCTCGGTGGGTATGACTAATGCGCTAACAACCTTCGAGTTGTAGGCGGCGCAGGTTCGATTCCTGCTAGGAGCATTTCTCTCTTCTGTGTCAGTAAAGCTTTCACTGTGTGTCAATTACTTAATATTGTACGTCTTGTGTCAACTATTTGATATTGTATTGTGTCTGGCACAGCATGGCCAAATATGGCCCTTGTACCATAAAACCCCAAAAAAACTGATCCCTTTGTACACGACGGTCTTCGGCTGGATTCGAACTCGCAACCATCCGGTTGCTAATCCGTCACTCTTCCAACAGGGCTACCGCGGCCAACTCCTGAGATGGCATTCCACTCTCCAAACTTCCACACCATGCCAAAGTGAGGACATTTGAGGCCACGATAGTTATTTATTTATTTATTTATTTCAATTAACGTCACACTGGAGCAACACAACGGGCTATTGGTGACGGTCCGGGATCAATCCCAAAGGGAAAGATCCGAGGACAACACCACGTAATTTTGAACCACGGTCAGATGACGAGGCAACACCTGAGCTGGCACCCCACTCTCCAAACTTCCACACCACGCCAACGTGAGGACATTTGAGGCCACGACAGATTTAACGTGCACCAGCCCCCTTTGTACACGACGGTGTTTGGCTGGATTCGAACTCGTAACCCTTCGGTTGCTAGTCCGTTACTCTTCCAACCGGGCCACCGCGGCCCTGAGGCCACGATAGGGGGGGGGGTATTTCAATTAACGTCACACTGGAGCTACACAATGGGCTATTGGTGACGGTCCGGGATCAATCCCAAAGGGAAAGATCCGAGGACAACACCACGTAATTTTGAACCACGGTCAGATGACGAGGCAACACCTGAGCTGGCACCCCACTCTCCAAACTTCCACACCACGCCAACGTGAGGACATTTGAGGCCACGACAGATTTAACGTGCACCAGCCCCCTTTGTACACGACGGTGTTTGGCTGGATTCGAACTCGCAACCCTTCGGTTGCAAGTCCGTTACTCTTCCAACCGGGCCACCGCGGCCCGAGGCCACGATAGAGCTAACATGGTTGGTTGGCAGGTAGGTAATTAACGTCGCACTGGAGCAACACAACGGGCTATTGAAGACGGTCCGGGAGCAATCCCGAAGGGAAAGATCCAAGGATAACACCTCGTATAATTTTGAGTCACGGTCAGATGACGAGAACACCACCTGTGTAGGCACCCCACTCTCCAAAGCACCAAGCCAACGTGAGGACATTTGAGGTCATGACAGATTACACCAGCCACTGTGTACACGGTGGTCTTTTGGCTGGACCTAGTTTCGAACACGCAACCGTTTATTGAGGCATTTGAATGTGGCTTTTCAGCACATTCGGATATTGTTCTCGGAATATTTCGACTATAAAACATTTATTCATGAAAATGCTTAAAAAACAAAAATGACAGATTCCAGAATGTCGAGTGGGCCGCGGTGGCCCGGTTGGAAGAGTAACGGACTTGCAACCGAAGGGTTGCGAGTTCGAATCCAGCCAAACACCGTCGTGTACAAAGGGGGCTGGTGCACGTTAAATCTGTCGTGGCCTCAAATGTCCTCACGTTGGCGTGGTGTGGAAGTTTGGAGAGTGGGGTGCCAGCTCAGGTGTTGCCTCGTCATCTGACCGTGGTTCAAAATTACGTGGTGTTGTCCTCGGATCTTTCCCTTTGGGAGTGATCCCGGACCGTCACCAATAGCCCATTGTGTTGCTCCAGTGTGACGTTAATTGAAATTCCCCCCCCCCCAGAATGTCGAACGGTATAACTGATGCCAGGGCTCAGTACCGGGTCAAACTGTGCGAGAGGTTTGGCAGCACATTTATATAGCATGCACATCGGCCATCTTGGAATTTATTTATATAATGTTCCATCAAGTGCGAAAAGCACATTGCGAATAACGAAGTTAAAAAAAAGAATGATTTACAAACGCACAGAACTAAGCCCTCCAACATCAAAGCGCAACACTTGTAGATGCACATTCTCTGATATTTGTTTTTGATGCACCTTACATCCCTTTGAAGTTTGGCGAGAGAATTTCGAATTACCCTATACATGCATTTCATTCGTTTTAATCTAAATGAGACTGAAAAAGAAAAACAAACATATTTATTTACGCTTTGCTTGTTTTTGCGATTCTATTCATATATCTATACGTTCTTGCATGCATTTTTTGCATAGAACAGGAAAGCGTGATAAAATTAATTTTATTTCTAACATTTATAATAAATATAACAAATTCCAAGAACCTTCCGTGCCAACATTTTTTGTGGAAGATTTTATTTTTATCTCCTTTTTGTTGCAAAAGAAAATGAATAAAGATAAATATATAAATTAAATTCTAAACCAATTAAAATTAAAGCATTCAATAAAAATCGCTTTCAAAACAGATCATATTTATAATTTGAAACGAACAATCATCCGTTGAAATATAAATCAGAATTTTTACTTTTGAATAAATACCGCTAGGTAAAATGTAATTTTGGTATTTTACTCATAAATCATTTCATAAAATCTCATATCTTGTTTAGAGCATCATTTTAAAGCAAATTTTGTGCCAGAAAAAGTTAATTTTCTCAATCGGCCTATTAGATATCTTTCCAGGAAAAACATTTTCCATGTTAACCAAGTCCTAGCAACTAATCAGTTCGAAACTCAGTGCAGCCAAAGACAGTCGTATACATGGGGGCTGGTGCACGTTAAATATGTCGGAGTCTCAAACGTCCTCCCGTTGGCTTGGTGTTGTCTTCGTCATCTGACCATGGTTCAAAATTACGAGGCGTTGTCCGGGTCTTTCTCTTGGAGATTGATACCAGACCTTCACCAATAGCCCTTTGTGTTGCTATAACTATAAAAATCACATTTATATTTCAAGGTCAATTCTGTATCAATGCAATCTCGAAGATCAATTCTGGTGATACGGCTGAAAATAAAGACTTGGTCCACTTTTGAGTTGAAAGGGCACTTTCAATCTTCCTTTTTTAGTAGAAGCCTATCACACATTCCTACCGAAACAGCTTACTTAGAAAAATATTTCAGATAAAACTAGGGAATGGAAAAATTTCCTGACTTGCTTTTCCGAGATGATAATCTATTCTAGAAACATAATCAGCCAAATCTATTAGATTTATTTTAAGTTAAAAACACATAAACTCAGCGATATACAGGGTGATTCTACGGTCATGGGACAAACTTGGAGGGATGGTATAGCTTACTAAAACATACATTTTTCGTATAAGAATGTATGGTCGGAAGTGACATCGCATCAGATCACGGAAGGCCTGGCACACTACTGCCCTCTACCCACAGCATTGCCAGCCAATCACAGCTGTCGAGTTTTGTATTATAGTTGGTGGTCGCATTTATTGTAAACATTGCTGCAAAGAAGCACTTTGCAAGGATTTTGTAAATAAACAATGTTTTTCTGTTCATGTCTCATTTTTTGCGTTCGTGCCCCCACGCGTCCTTCCGACCATACATTCCTATACGAAAAATGTATGTTTTAGTAAGCTGTACCACCCCTCCAAGTTTGTCCCATGACCGTAGAATCACCCTGTATAGAGCTTCTAGCGATATGAGTTCGTCCAAAGACTTCGTGTACGAAGACGTCGTGGCCTCAAATTGGTGCGGAAGTTTGGAGAGTGGATGCCAGCTCAGGTGTTGCGTCATCTGACCGTGGTTCAAAATTGCGTGGTGTCGTCCTCGATCTTTCCCTTAGGGATTGATCCCGGACCGACACCCGTTGCTCCAGTGTGACGTAAATTAAAACACCTACCTAGCGATATGAGATGGTGAAAATTTATTTCAGTGGAAACAAGCAAACCAGACGGTCTGTGAAGATTTTACTTCTGACCAAATGTTTTTGCATGATACGTATCGGGGTTATCTTAAAATGTAGTTTATCGCCGTTTGGCGCTGTAGTGTCATGGTTCGCCTTGGAAAATTCCTATCTAACGTGAATTCGCGATACACTAGCGACCTTTTCTTTTCTTATTGGGTTTACTGTCTTTAGTAAACACGGGTTCACGCTCCCTTGATAGCTCCAAGAGATCTTTTTTCTGCTTTCATCGCACTACTTTTCCCATAATCCCTCTTTTTTCCTTTCACAGCATTTCTTATTTGACGCTGTCTTGTGTTTGGCGCAGTTTTCCAAAATACATAAAAATTCCAATGTTCCCCAAATACATCGCGTCATTAAACATAACAACCAACCTTTTAGGGTATCTGACTAATAAAGAATCTCCTCACTAGAAGCACATTAGTTTCTTAATGAGTAAAAATAAAGGAAATAATGAAATCCTTATTAATGTGATGTGTGATACCCCGCTACTCTTCCCACTTCTGATTCACCAACGATGAACACCAGCGTGGACGTAACAGTGAGAACGTTCCAGAAGAACACGAGCGACTTCCTGAAGCTCCGAGAACATTCTAGAACACGAGCGATTCCAGCCGAAAGTGTTGCAAGGACGTTCGAACGGGAGAAGTTTCAGACGATGAACCGAGAAGACGTGTCAATGGCAGACGGCCATCCCTTTTTTTGTGTTGTTTCAAATATGTTTGTAACTGTCCTGTCCTTAATTGTTATTGTTAAATTAAATGTTTTATCGCTAAAAGAAGTTTCAGTGTTATTTGAAGTCCTTTTGCACTACCACTGAGTGAACTTTACATTCATATGAATTATAAACTTTTATACACAAATTACTTAATAGTTATTTAAACCGTTAATAACTGTTAAAATCAGCTTGGGTTAAATTCTAAGAGCCATTATATAACCATTATATAAAGTTACACTCGAACAAAACTGCTAACAGTAACAGTTAATATTAACTGTTATCACAAATCAGCAATTACCATTAACATTAGCAATAACCACTGAACTTCACATTAATATAAATGGAGTTACTTCAAAATTTCTCGCAAGTGTCCGGATCAAAACTAACTGCAGGTCAACATTACTAAAAGACAAAGCGAAATATTATTTATTTTGTATAGGTAGGTATTTCTATCAACGTCGCACTGGAGCAATACAACGGGCTATTGGCGACGGTCCGAGATCAATCCCAAAGGGAAAGATCGAGGACAACACCACGTAATTTTGAATCAGTCAGATGACGAGGCAACACCTGAGCTGGCACCCCACTCTCCAAACTTCCACACCACGCCAACGTGAGTACATATGAAGCCACGACAGATTTAACGTCCCTTTGTACTCTATGGTTGAAATCGCAATCCTCTTGTTGCTAATCCGCTCCCCTAGTGGCTATCATGGCCACTTAAGTATCCAGATCGAAACTAATTGCAGGTCAACATTACTAAAAATTAGACAAAGCGAAATATTATTTATTTTGCACTCAATACTTTATTAATCTTTTTTCTTTCCTTTCACTCTTATCAAAATACTGATTTTTCACGCTTTTCGCAACTGGTTTAATATAGAAAATAACAGAACCCGATAAATAAATAAAGTAATCACGTTCTTTGTACCAGTAATATAAAGCAGAAAGTCCATACAACAAACGCAATGACATCTGAACGAACAAAAAATGTTTCTTAAAAATGACAAAAACATTTCCATTACTCACCCGAAACGACGATAAAAATTTTTTAAACATCCCCTCAAAGTCAAGAGACGTTAATTTATTTATTTTATGACAATGGAGCGAAAAGCAGACAAAGAATAGAATAACATAAAAGCTCTTTAAAAGATGGAAACACTTTTGGAAGAAAATTTAAATTATCTTACTTGAATGAGTAAATTGGTTTTCTCAGCAAGACAGCATCTGTAAGGAAAAATCAACGTTTAACATTGGTGAAGCGTAAAAATGTAAATTGCCATTAAAAGGGCGAAGGAAAGCTTTTTTGCATTTTCACTGAAGCTCAATGAGCTTGCTTAATTTTAATCTTTGCCTTTGAAAAAATATCGATGTATGGTAAAATATTGAATCTGCATGAAAAAAGACTATTTTAAAAGCTAAAAGTATAAAGCATTTATTTATGTAATGGAATTAGTTGTTTTTTATTTGTGATATTTCAGGAGGCGCTGTATGTTTTTTTTATATAACAGTGGCGACAAACATCATGAAGATATTTCTTCAAAAGCAGCAAAACTACAATAAATGATTATTTGAACTTAATTTTAATAGGAATGGTAAAGTATACAATAAAAAACAATATTAAATTAATCACATTTGAGATTTCGGGCGCGGTATGATTTTTTATATACGGTAGGTAGTTAAAGTCACACTGGAGCAATACAGCGGATTATTCACGCACGGGACATAACATAAATATAACACACTATAACACGACGGAATTCATCCAGAAGGGACAGATCGAGGACAACGCCTTGTCATCTTGAACCACGGTCAGATGACGAGGTCAACACCTAAGCTGGCACCCCACTCTCCAAATTTCACACCACGTCAATACCCACCAAAAAGAGATGTACCCTTGAGGATTTGCAAATGGCTGCTACGAAGTCTATCCCTAAGTAGTACTTCCAAAGAAACCTTAAGAGCAACGGATTAGCAACCGGAGGGTTGCAAGTTCGAAACCAGACAGACACCGTCTTGTACAAAGGGGGCTGATGCACGTTAAAACTGTCGTGGCCTCAAATGTCCTCATGTTGGCGTGGTGTGGAAGTTTGGAGAGTGGGGTGCCACAGCTCAGGCATTAACCTCGTCATCTGACCGTGGTTCAAAATTACGTGCTGTTGTCCTCGGTATTAGGTATTTATAATTAACGTCACACTAGAGCAACACAAAGGACTATTGGTGACGGTGTTGCCCTCGGGTCTTTCCCTTTGGGTTTGATCAAGTACCGTCACCAATAGCACGTTCTGTTGCTCCCCAGTGTAACTTTAATATTTAAATATTTACCTACCAAAGAAACCTTGCAACCCTCATCAAGAAACGTCGTCGACGACAAAAACACGATTGAACCAGCAAATGAAGAAGACCGGCAATGTTCCAAACACCCCAATTAGTTGAGGCAAATGCAGGTAATCCTCCTTAATTAAAAGCATTCGAAAGCGCGAGGCGAGGCTTAGCTCTGAAAGTCCACAAACGAGATTTGAGAATGCGTTCGAAGTAGGGACTGATGGAATTGTGTCGTTTGGAAAGAGGGATTTGGACGATGGCATTAAATTTGCTATTAATAAAATGCTTTGGATGCACTAGAGGGAGGTGTTTTGGCGTCTACAAATGGATGGGAGTGTATTTTGGGGACCAGGTTAAAAGCTTTATTTACTGTAAATATCCTTTCGGTCCATCCGCGAAATTCAATTTTATCCAGATCGATCGAAAGCTTTTACCTTACGTAACAATAGTTTTTTTAAACTGCTTAAAGATAATTCTGGTGACATTTAGTTGAATGCTTTGGATAGATATTTCTCATCGAAATTTTCCAGGTAGGTGTTTTAATTAAACGTCGCACTGCAGCAACGCAACGGGCTATTGGCGACGGTCCGGGTTGGTATTGAGGTTTTATGCCACAAGGGCCATATTTGGCTGCGCCAGACACAAGACACAATATAAATAGACACACACAATGAAAGTTTTACTGATACAGAAGGGAGGAATACACCAAGGGAGGAATGCACCTGACAGGAAGCGAGCCTGCGCCGCCTACAACTCGAAGGTTGCTAGCGTAGTGGCCATACCCACTGAGCCACGAAGGCCCCCCCGGCGACAGTCCGGGATCCATTCCGAAGGGCACGACCCGAGGCCTACGCCTCGTCATTTTGAACCACGGTCAGATGACGAGGTCAACATCCGAACGGGCACCCCGCTCTCCAAACTTTCACACCCAGCCAACATGAATTGTGAAAGTGTAGGTAGGTAGTTAATTAACGTCGCATTGGAGCAACACAACGGGCTATTAGCGGCAGTCCAGGTTGGTTGGTTCTTCGGGGTTTTATGGCACAAGGGCCATATTGGGCTGCGCCAGACACAAGACACAATATCAAGTAACAGACAAACACACACAATTAAAATTTCACTGTCACAGAAGAGAGAAATACACCCAGGGAGGAATGCACCTGCCAGGAATCGAACCTGCGCCGCCTACAACTCGAAAGTTGCTAGCGCAGTGGACATATCCACTGAGCCACGACGTCCCCGGCGCAGTCCAGGAACCATCCCGAAGGGAAAGACCCGAGGTCAGCACCTCGTCATAATAAACCACGGTCGTCAGATGATGAGGACATTGCAGTAGCACACCACACTCCCACATCAAGCCAACGTGAAGATATTTGAGAAAGTCATCAAAGCACCACGATCAGCCCGTACGCCATTACAAATTTAACTTGCACCAGACCCCGCGTACACGACGGTCCTTGGTTCGACCTAGTAACCATCTGGCTGCTAATCAGCTACTTTTCTGACTGAACAACAGCGGCCCTGGGAATTCTAAGAAATTTTGTTAAAGGTCGAAATAGAAAGGTTTTAAAGCTCATTACCGTGTCAATAGAATGGAATTTTCATCAAAATATAATTCAACGACATTAGCTTCTACGAGTTTCATATTAATGGGGGTCGCTGCACAACGCTCCTAGCAACCAACCACCTTAGTGACTAGATTTAAAGAAATTTGGTTAGCCTCTACACGTCAATTCAGTTAACTAAAAGGCTTCGGCTAACTGGATTGATCGATCTATCTCTATTTCCATTCAAATATACATAGTTATAGTTTATTGAAAATAAATTGCATCATTTAAATCATGGGCCGTGGTAGCCCGGTTCGTGGAGTAACAGACTAGAAACCGGAGGGTTGTCCGTTCGAATCCAACCACAGACCATCGTGTACAAAGGGAGCTGGTGCTCGTTAAATCTGTCGTGGCCTCAAATATCCTCACGTTGGCGTGGTGTGGAAGTTTGGGGGTGCCAGCATTGATCGCGGACCGTCACCCATAGCCCGTTGTGTTGCTCTAATGTGACGTTAATTAAAATATCTGTCACCTCACAAAAATACTTCCGAATTGGTGCCCATGAAAACATCGGTGCTCTCCCCCTCCGAACGTCACTTCCGGAAGCAACCCAAACCACCAGCGCCCTCTACATTCAGCTTCATAGACAAACCCTCAATCAGAATGATGGATCACGTGTATCGTAGAGCAGAAAACGATGACTAAAAATAATGACTTCTCAACCTCACCAGTTGGCCAATCAGCGAGGGGGTTTGGAGAGGGGTTGCCCGCTCAGGTGTTGCCTCGTCATCTGACCGTGGTTCAAAATTACGTGGTGGTGTCGTTGGATATTTCCCTTCGGCTTTGATCCCGGACCGTAACAAATAGCCCGCTTTGTTACTCCAGTGTGACGTTAATTAAAATACCTAACTACCTGCCTACCAAATAAACATTGTACGAAGTAGTACGGTAGTTAATCAACACAGCACTGGAACAACATAACGAGCTATTGGCGACCGCCAGGGATAGATCTCTCCCAAAAGAGAAAGATCCAAGGACAGTAGGTAGGTGGTAGGTTAATGTCGCACTGATGAAACACAACGGGCTATTGGCGACGATCCGGGATCAATTCCAATCCGAGGACAACACAACGTAATTTTCAACCACGGTCAGATGACGAGGCAACACCTGAGCGGGCAACCCCACTCTCCAAACTTCCACAGCACGCCAACGGGACGCAACAGCCCCTTTTGTACAATACGATCTTTGGTTGGTTGAACTCGCAACCCTGCAGTTGCTAGCCCGTTACTCTTCCAAACAGGCTACCGCTTCCCCCATTTTGTGTGCTATGTCTATCACGGCCAATCTGCATTCTTCGCGAAATGGATGCCTGTTCCTCATCCAGAGTCCCGAAAAACAAATCTCGGCGCCCGAATCATTTTCGCCACCAAGCGAACGTGAGGACGCACCAGCCGCCTTTGTACACGACGGTCTTTGGTTGGATTCGAACTCACAACCCTGCAGTTGCTAGCCCGTTACTCTTCCAAATAGGCTACGCTTCCCCCATTTTGTGTCTTGTCTATCAAGGCCAATCTGCATTCTTCGCGAAACGGATGCCTGTTCCTTATCCAGAGTCCCGAAAAACAAATCTCGGCGCCCGAATCATTTTCGCCACCAAGCGTCTGCATCCGTCCTTGGGGACGCCACCAAGCCATCATCGGATCGCTAATCGCCGCCCGTTCCTGGAAATCAAACTCGGACCCCAAAAAAGCAGAGGTTATCTGAGATTCCCTTTTTTTCACATCCCATCCAGTGTTGAGAAGACATCCAATAAACAAACCCCCAAATAAACATTGTACGAGGCGATATAGATGTCGTCTTTTAGCTGCAGTCCCAGCTATCAAATTTTCTCATGATCTCCATTTGTTGACCCTCTTGGCTTCACTTCTTTTTCTAATCTTCCCTCGAGAAGCGATGCCTCTGATAGGGCGAGGGTTATTTCATATTAATTGAGGGTTTTCAGACATACGAGACGCTTGGGTTCGTCTTTCCCAGAAGTTCTTGTTTGTTGTGATCGTCTTTCGCGTCCCAAACTGTGAGCTCCGAGGTTCTTCGCTTCCCGGCCCGGTGGCTTACGTTTCGTCCTCGGGTTGATAAGTGCTTTTTTGTTTGGGGTCTTTTTTTAATCATTTCTGTCTTCTCGAGTGGCATCGAATTGATGGAGGGTCGTTTCGGGAAGGAGGTGTTGGGGTCTCGTTTCCATCAGAATGCCTCTTGACGAATTGTTCGGTGGAAAAGAAACCCGGCGTCGGTTCCCGATTCGGAATGCCGCGATGGGTTGTTTCGTGTTTTTTTATGGGTGCGATGATTGACGTGTTTGCGTGCTGTCGGGGTTATTAATGAGAAGCAGAGTTGTATACAATTGCATATTATGCGACTTTTTTCCCAGTCTCTGGCAACTGGTCTATCGGAGTGGATCTCAACATGATGCGGTAGCCCGGTTGGAAGAGTAACGGACTAGAAACCGGGAGGATGCGAGTTCGAATCCAACCAAAGACCGTCGTGTACAAAGGTTGCTGTCATGGTCCCAAATGTCTTCACGTTGGCGTGGTGTGGAAGTTTAGAGAGTGCGGTGCCAGATCAGGTGTGACCTCGTCAAAATAACGTGGATCTTGACCGTCGCGAATAGCCTGTGTTTGGCTCCAGTGCGACGTTAATTCAACTACATACCTACGCATATAAAATTAAATTCTTTATTTACTTTTTATTATCTTTCTTTCTAACAAAACATGTTATGATGAAAACAATATACTACATATGATAGAGAACTTATTTTTGGCGACCCTTCCCTTAAGTCACAGTGAATCTATGTAGCTATTGTTCTTAAAAAGCCTGTGCATCCCTTCTTTAATCCTTTAGCCCCGACTTTTGCATGATTAAAATTTAACCCTGAAAAGTAGTTTAATTTAGTAGTTTAGTAGTTTTTGCTCTTTTTGACGGACGACCGTACTTTCGCGTTCTTTTTGTGTTTGCTTTCTCCCTTTCAACATTTATTAGTTGCTCAGCTAAGGGGACCATGACTGATAATAGTGGTTCTGTTTTATGTTCCACATCACACTTCGTAATCCATGCATTCACAACAGAAATCATAACTCAAAATCTTTTTCCACCACTTGTCTACTTTCTGACCCTAAAAAGTAGCCATTTCTTCAAAGCGGTCAACTCCATTCATGTACATATTGTAGTGGGAAATGGCTTCTGGGCAACTAACGTCTAATTTGGTACCATCTTTTTGTTTCCGAACCACGGTCACTCATTCATCAGAATGAATGGGCGAGCTCAAAAACATAAGTCCGCCATTTGCAATCTGAAAGTATTGCCAGATTTCTTTAGTCATATTTTATTACTTTATTCCTTAAGAACACTGAAAACGTAAAAACCCATTCAAAAGTGGGATTTATTTACCCAATCTAATCTCTGGGACGTATATGCCCATTAGGACCGAAAGGGTTAAAAGATATCTCTACTCGCCAAGGTTGAAGAATAGCAAAAAAAAACAGCTGGTAGGCAGTCCCATTCTATCATAAGGTTTAGTTCGTGAATACTTTTGGGCAGAATACCCGGTCAGTGGGTCGCTGGTGAAATGAAGACGGCGGTATTTGACATTTAAACATGGTTCAGACTTCTTGGTATTATTCTGTTCGTCTTGAACTACTCTTTTAACCTGTTTATGTTTCCTATGTCGCGATGGTACTTTTAGTATGATATTTTGATTTCATAGTGAAATCGTCACTTTCCACTGTAAACAATTTCCACACAAATGGTTTAAACTGTCAACTAGTCAAATGGAATTGTAGACTTCGTTCTCTTCAATTTAAGCACGCACTCGCCACGACCCGTCGATTGGAACTGAAGTTACAGCGCTTAAACAGGCCAGCGTATGCCCGAAATGCGACTCATTTAACCACCGCGCGGTCAAAAAGGTCAGGGGGGAGTGGATTAATGGCGGACCTGTCGACGCGGTCTCGCCCTCCTCTATACGTTGGTATCTACGTATGATACATTTATCCCATAGGCTAATTCCCTCTGGAGTTATGGGGCTTTGAGATGTCAACTTTTCGTGACGCGCGTTTCTGCCGATGACCAACCCATGCATGCGCCTTAGACCCAAGGACGATTTTTTTCGCGACAAAAAGTCGCCTGCGCCACAAAACCCCAAACCAACCAAACACCAGTCAATGCTCACCCCGTGAGCACGATTTACGGGATCCTCCAGAGACACACCGGACGGACAAAATACGAAATCGGATCCAGTTTCAACACATCCGAAACGGCGAACTTCTTTTCGCTCCAAAGACAATGGTAGTAATCGCGCGAGCACACAAACGGAAAAACGGCACATCACTTTCGACACGTTTTTCCCCGTTTTTATTCCTAACCGAGTGTCATTGTGAAGAGCACAAGTCAGTCCCACTCACCCGAAAGGTCAAGTTCGACTCTCCCACCGACGAAGAGGAGGATTATGCAACGTCACGTGGAACAGCACCGAGTTGACGACCGCAATAAATAACACTTTTACCCCAACAAGCATCCTTTTTAACGTCGCATCTTGCACAAGAAGCGCTCTAATAGACGACTTGATATGGGGTGGAGGAAACACGAAATGGATTTCACAAGAGCATGCATACAGGACAGGATGCGACTTTTTGTATGTATTTTCACGTGTAAAAGGAATAAATTACACGGGAAATTTTCTATATATAACAGTCAAAGCTTCTTGGTTGGTTGGGGGGCGTGGTAACCCAGTTGGAAGCATCGACCTTATAACAAAACAGTCGGAGCATGTGCCTGCAGATTCATGCTATTTCTTCCAGTTGCTCGATTTGGAGATACAGTGGTCCCTCTATAATCCGGCGTTTCGCCAATCCGTCCCCTCTGGCATTTTGAGAAGGGCGAGAAAGGGAAACAAGCCACTGCATGTCGTTAAAAGTGTCATTTCATGCAAAAAAATTAAAGAAAATTGACACTTTTTTCAGGCCTGATAACGTAAACCTAACGCAGGCCTAATTATTGTTATGGAAACTGCAGGAAAATGCAATATCTTGTTTCGTAATTTTTTTACAACACTAATGTCCATTTTAATATACGTATTCTGTAATATTTTGTGCAATATAAACAGGTTTTGCTATTAAAATGCGTTTTTTAAATGAACCTCCACTGATCTGGCGTTTTCGTTAATCCGGCAGTCCTCTGGTCTGATATCTGCCAGATTACTGTATGTCAGGTGGCTGTGGGTAAAAGCATGAATCCTAAATTACTGATTGGTTAGACGAATTATCCACCGTGATCAAAAATACTAGTCAGCGATTCGACAGCCAATCGGTTAAGTCGATTCCCAAGCCCACGTGATTTACCCTTCAGAGATCTTACGACAGCAACTCCATGATCCGTCCATTTCCAATAGCCCGTTGTGTTGCTCCAGTGTGACGTTAATTGAAAATACCAATACCGATCCGTCCATTTCATTAGAAGGTCGATGGAAGGGTAAAGGATTAGAAACCGGAGGGTTGCGAGTTCGAATCCAACCAAAGACCGTAGTGTATACGAGGGACTAGTGCAGGGTCAATCTTTCGTGATCTCAAATGTCCTCACGTTGGCGTGGTGTGGATGCTTGGAGAGTGGGGTGCCAGCTCAGATGTTCTCGTCATCTGACCGTGGTTCAAAATTACGAGGCGTCGTCTTTGGATCTTTCCCTTCGGGATGGGTCCCGGACCGTCTTGTACGTGGGGGCTGGTGTACTTTAAAATCTATCGTGGTCTCAAATGTCCTCACATTTGGAGTGGAGTGGCAATTTAGTGAGGTGGTGCAAACTCTAGTGTTGACCTCATCTGAAGGTGATTCAAAATGACGAGGTTTTGTCCCGGGATATTTCCTTTCGGGAACAATGATTCGGACCGTCGCCATAAGCCAAATGTGTCGCTCCAGTGCGACGTTAATTCAACTACCGATGATTCATGGTAGGTATTTTTAATTAACGTCGCACTGGAGCAATACAACCGGCTATTTGCAACTGTCTGTGAGCAAACCTGAAGGGACAGATCCAAGGACAGCACGGCGAAATTTTGAACCACGGTCAGATCACGAGGTCAGATCTGAGCTGGCACACCACACTCCAAACTTCCACACCACGCCAATGCGAGGACGTTTGAGGCCACGACAGATATAACGTGCACCTGTCCCCTTTGTACACGACGATCTTTGGTTGGATTCGACCTCGCAACCCTCCAGTTGCTAATCCGTTACTCTTCCAACCGGGCTACCGCAGCCCCGGGTGGTTTATGGATACATCGGTAGGTATGGTAGGTAGGTATTTTATTTAACGTCACACTGGAGCAACACAACGGGCTGTAGGTGACGGTCCGGGATCAATCCCAAAGGGAAAGAACCGAGTAATTTCGAACCACGGTCAGATGACGAATGGAAACATCGGAAAAACTATCTCAAAGCTCCAGACCACGAAATACCGTCCGAAAAGTCGAGCGCTATCGCATTGCAGGCCGCACGACTTACCAGAGCCCTCGACCAATCACGAAGACGGACGGCCCGTCAACTCGGTGACGTCACACCGCACCGGAGAGTCGGCACGGTGTCTTTCACCTCGCGTACAATGTCGCAACGCTCGCGCCTCTTCACAAAGAGCGCATGTGGATTCGCGTGACAGCCGGCCGTTAGGAAAATTCACCCACACCCATCACTGTTCTTGTTCTTCTCTACCCCCTTTCGTTATTTTGGTGCTTTCAATTTGGGAAGCTGAAAGTCCGACTACGCGGTTGTCTTCCCAGCAAGGTTTTCCTTGATGGGTTTTCTATTGGAGGGGAGGAGATTGTTTGTTTGTGGCTATTTTTAGGACGCCGTTATTCATTCGGGTCTGAGTCCTTCCACCTACGCTGGCGGACGTAAGAGAAATAAATGAGAGCAGGTAAAGCGAGGGAGATGAGTTGGGAATGGGGTTTGGGGTGCTATTTCGTCTATTTGGACCGTTAATCTCAGCCCACATTTGTTTTTGGTTAGGTAGGTAGGTGTTTAATTAACGTCGCTCTGGAGCTACACAACGTGTAAATTGGCGACGGTCTGGGATCGATCCCGAAGGGAAAGACAGCAGAATAACGCCTCTTAATTTTGAACCACGGTCAGATGACTAGGTCAGATCTGAGCTGGCACCCCACCCTCTAAACTTCCATACCCCGCCAACGTGAGGACAGAGGACATTTGAGGCCATGGAAGATTTAATGTGCTCGTGTCCCCTTTGTACACGACGGTCTTTTGGTTGGATTTGAACTCGCAACCCTCCGGTTGCTAATCCGTTACTCTTCCAAATGGACCAGGGCCGCGGTGGCCCGGTTGGAAGAGCAACGGACTAGCAACCGAAGGGTTGCAAGTTCAAATCCAGCCAAACACCGCCGTGTACAAAGGGGGCTGGTGCACGTTAAATCTGTCGTGGCCTCAAATGTCCTCACGTTGGCGTGGTGTGGAAGTTTGGAGAGTGGGGTGCCAGCTCAGGTGTTGCCTCGTCATCTGACCGTGGTTCAAAATTACGTGGTGTTGTCCTCGGATCTTTCCCTTTGGGATTGATCCCGGACCGTCACCAATAGCCCATTGTGTTGCTCCAGTGTGACGTTAATTGAAATTTCCCCCCCCCTCCAAATGGACCATCACCGCCCTGTTTTTGGTTAGGTAGGTAGGTGTTTAATTAACGTCGCACTGGAGCAACACAACGGGGTATTTACGATGGTCCGGGATCAATCCCGAAGAAAACGATCCGAGAACGCCTCGTAATTGTGAACCACGGTCAGGTGACGAGGTTACGCCTGAACTAACCCAGTTGGGAGCGTAGCGGATTGGGATTGCGAGTTAGAAACTCGATCCAAAAAAAGAACGCCTTGTAAGTAGGGGATGGTGCACGTCAAATCTGTCGTAGCCCCCTCACGTTGGCGTGGTGTGGAAGATTGCAGCTCAAGTGTGACCTCGTCAAACGACCGTGGTTCAAAATTACTTGGTGCTGGCCTCGGATCTTTTCCTTCGGGTTTCATCCCGGACCGTCGCCAATACCCAGTTGTGTTGCTCCAGTGTGACGTTAATTAAGATATCATTGCGACGTTAATTAAAATATCTGTACCTGTCAAAATACCTGTTCCAACAGGGCTACCGCGGCACGTCTAAGAGTGAGGAAACCCAGCAAATGAAAAGAATTCTTGAATTATGCAATATGTTTTCTAAGTTTAAAAGTTATAAATCTTTT
This sequence comes from Meta bourneti, assembly GCA_933210815.1. Lineage (NCBI taxonomy): Eukaryota > Metazoa > Arthropoda > Arachnida > Araneae > Tetragnathidae > Meta > Meta bourneti. The sequence continues at coordinate 14,162,171 of OW119930.1, forward strand.
CCTTATTTTTGTGTTTATTAGAATCTGTAGTAGGGACCAAAAGAGGAAAGTTTTTATATCTGTGCAGGGGTGAAATATTGTGTACTTTTAAATCTAGTTTTGCCAAGACTCTCGTAAATGTTTTGATTGTCTCTCATCAGAATATTTTTTTCTGTAAGGTATCTCTAATTACTTTCTGTTTCCATTACGAGCTCGCACAAAATATACTCTCATCAGTATTGACGGAAAAAATAATTTCACCCCGTAATCAGTTTCGATTTTTCGTGGCTAATCAAACTTTAAATAGTTTTTGTCGTGTTCTTGGAAGCAAATGATTCTGGCAGATCTGCCGCCCTTTTAAATTTCGTATAGTTCAATTTATCCGCGTAATGGAAGGTAGGTGTTTTGATTAACGTCACACTGGACCAACACAACGCGCTATATGCGACTGTCCTAGATCGATCGCCAAGGGAGAGAGAGAGAGAGAAAGATCCACTACGCCTTATATTACAAAACCAACTCTCAATAATCAGCCCATCTGGTTTTCTAACATCATAAAAAATAATTTGTCTCGGGCTAAAATTAAGGTGTGTTTTGGCGGCCGGAGAGGTGACGAATGAACCCCCTCCCACACCTCAATAAAATTATCTTTTATCGTTTCGTTCCGGTGTTGCCCTTTTTTGTCATCTGAGTGCTGTTTTAGAGTTTTAAAATCCAACCACTACATTTTATAAATTTCAATTGCATTATTTATTTCATGTTCTTATTTATTCCATATTTCATTTTATTTATTCATTGTATATATTCACTTATTTATATTTTACCACCCTCACATTATTTAAACCATCTTCATATCATATTTCATCATCACTCTTAAATATTTTAATTGTCGTAAAATTTAAGAATTATAATTATTGATCTCCCCCGCTCGTTCCTTATTATCATATTTTATTTTATATTGTGAATTTTGTATGGTTTATTTTTATTGGAGTTTTTATATATATATTTACTTAATGTGTTTTAATTGTCCTTTTGTTGTGTACTTTTAATCTTTTCCTTATTCTTCCGGATGGCTCATGAGAAATTATGGCTTTCTCATGAGCCATCCGGTGCTTGATAAGCCGGTTTCTTTTTCATATAGACGGTGCCTTATATAAACCGTCAAATTTTCTTATTATTTGGTTTATATTATATTTATTGGTTTATATTAATTTATTGGTTTATATTATATTTATTGGTTTATATTATATTTATTGGTTTATATTATAATTATGATGGGCCTGTGGCGCCATGTCTCGTCATTGTAAACCGATAGTGTATCGGTCGTCATTATCTGTTCATTTTGTTGGCCCTGTTGGCCTTTTTGTATTTTGTAATTTGTATTCTTTCTGATTTTACAAATAAATGGTGGTGCCCTTGTTGCTTGGGGCCGCACGTGTAGGAGTCGGGAGTGCTTTTCGCCGTCGGGGCTGGTTGGCTCGCTGTCCTCCTTCGTGTCCTCTGGCGGTGGTCCCCTCCCCCTTCCATCCAAGGACTCTAAACCTTAAAGGCGAGTCGGGAAGTGGTGAGTCCTGAAGGGAAAGATCCAAGGATTGGATGTTAGGATTTTATGGCGCAAGGTACCACCACCACCAGTTGGGGGCGCAGCCCCCTCTACCCCGACATAAGCCATTATAGATTGTCAGAGGCGGCCCCTGAAGCGGACAGGCGAGGGTCTCTCTGAGCAAGGACGAGACTCATGAGTCAATAGGTCTTAATGACTGTCTACGGCAACTCCGGCACCTTGGTGCGGAATTTATCACATTTTGTCAAGTACAGACGGGAGAGGAATATTACCTTGGTTAATTCCCTCCAACTCGACTTAAATGCAATGGCTTCACGGGATGGTCCCACAACGTGTTGGACACATTGGTACCATTGGTACAGGAGGGTAGCAAATATGCTCCTGACACTTTTAGCTATCGTGCATAATCATGCGTGCTGGCTGAAAAAGAGTTAAATGAGACAATTGACACTGGGTCGTCTCCTAGGGACATGTGCCTCCGCTGGAAGGTCTTTTAAAACCAACCTGCATTTACATTACGTGGAGGGGAAACCAGCGAAGACCCTCCATGGTTGGCCGAGCAGGGACAGGGTGTATGCTCAAGTGCAACGCAGCACTGTCGAGGTTTGAGTGGCAAAAGATGTGGAGAATCCAGCAAAGACTCCACTTGCCTAGGTAACCATCAAATCCTATTGGTAGAGATCAGAGTTCTGTCATACTCTGTTTAAGCAAATTGCTCATTGCATTAAGCACGTTCTGCAGTCAACAATCAATTCCCTTAAGTAAAGGGCTTAAGGTTTCTGTCAACCTACACAAGACATACGAAACCAAGTATCTCGAACCTATTTGTCCTCTACTCTAGACATCTTCCATCAACTCCTATTCATAATGCTGCGCTGAAGAGCTTCCGTTAAGTCCTTTATGTTATATGTCCCGGACCCTCGGCGGTGGGCCGGGGGTCCAGTTCCACACAAATCTACCCAGGCGATGGAGTGCCTGTAGATGCTTTGGGTTTTTAAGAAATTCATGTGGGCGATCTCTAATGAAATCGAGACCTTCCCTGAGGTGTGCCGTCAGCCTGCAGTCCAAGATGTAGTGAAGAGAATCACCTACTTCACCACATTGACAGGTGTTCGACATCGGGTAACCCATTCTAGAGAAGTAGTCTGGGAACCGTCCGTGATTTGTCAGCAGTTGGATAATAAAGGGGTCGTAGAGGTGCCTTCTGAGGCTGGGAACAGGAAGGAACTTGAACGTGTGGCGACCTTCAGGTGCCGCCTTCCATCTTTGTTCCCACAGTTCCAAAGCTTTTTGAATAAGCATGGATTTTAATGTGAGGCTAGACCTCAGCACCAGTATGTCTACGACCTCACTCTCGGTAGCCAGTTTGGCCGCCGCGTCAGCTGCCTCGTTTCCTCGGTAGCCGACATGAGCTTTAATCCAGTGGAGTCGTACACCCTGGCATCCCACGATATTCCAGTACAGAGACTTGATTCGGTGTACCACAGGATTGGAGTGGTTTGGGTCTTTTAAAGCTTGCAGGGCGGAAAGACTATCCGAGTATATGTGGGATATCTTTTCTGCGTTGTACAGGGGTTTGGACTGTACCCATTCCAACGCTTTTTCAAGGGCTGTCAGTTCCGCAAGAAATACCGTGCTGTTATTGTTCAGGCGGTATCTGTACGTTTCAACGATGGCGCCAAAATACATCACCGTGAACGCTGCCCCAAAGCGTTCATTAATACCTGAACCATCGGTATATATTTCTGTCTCTGTACATTTTGGAAGTGAAACGTCGAAGGGTACGACAATTCGGTCTGCCGGGTGAGTTTTCCACACGTCGATCTCTCTAGCGAAGACGGAGGGCGAAAAGAGCTCACCATAAACCACCACCTCAGTTTCCAACTTTGTGAGGAGGAATTGGGCATAAGTAATTGTAGCTCGAAGATCCAGAGGCAGGGTCCCCGCCAAGACTTGCAAGGCCTTGGTGGAGACAGTTTTAGGAGGAAAGGCGCAAGGTAGGAAAGACCCGAGGACAACACCACGTAATTTTGAACAACGGTCAGATGACGAGTAAAATGAAGGATTTGTGTCCCTAAGTCGAGGGCGCTACAAAAAGGGAAAAATAGAATCTACTCGCGCGCGAACGAGCACCACAAAAACACTTGCTCATCTCGCGCTCTGGAACAGTTCTGTGTCGCCAGTATCCCTGGGAGACATTTAAATTCCAGGGGGCGTCGTGCAGCCCTAAAAACCATCTGGTCGGCAATTAGATCACCATGGAAGACCACCCCGATAGATATTTCGGGATTTTTGGCCGGAGGTCAGTGGTGTTGAGCTTTGATCTTGAGCTCTTGCTAGGGATGTTACAGCCGTGGTATTTTGTAGTCATGGATTAGCTACCGGAGAATTTCACGTTCGAAACTCGATCGAACCGAAGATTAGAGAGTGGGCTAGTGCCAGCTAAGGTGCCGACTTCGTCATACGAACGTGGTACAAAATGACGAGGTGTCCATTCCTTTCGGCATTGATCCCGGACAATCGCCAACGGCTCCCAAGAAAAGCTCTAAACCTTTCGGTGAGTTGGGAGGAGGTGGGTCTAGAATCGCCAACTGCCCGTTGTGTTGCTCCAGTGTTACGTAAGATCAACAATCTGAGCTGGCACCTCACGCTACGCAAATGCGCGGATATCTGTGGCCAGGACAGATTTAACCATGCAAACAGCTTCCAGAGTTTGGTTGGATCGAGTTTCAAACTCGCAGCCCTGCGATAGCAAATCCAGAACTGGGCGAACTTCGAACCTACTTACCTCTTATTCAAATTCCTTTTTGGAGCCATCATAGATCAGTCGGTAGGGTCCTCGGGGGCACATTTTCTTTAAGTGTGTAAGGGCATCACAAACCCGAAGTGATATGTCCTCCCTTATGTTTTACCCACACCTACACCTCTGCTTTTTTTTCTCTCTTCCTCCTTGTCTTGTGTTTGACTCAGCATGCCCAGATACAGCCCAACCAAATTAATTATAAAAAGGTTGCAAAGATGGCTCTACAAGCAAATAGATCTTACACACCCTTGCAAGGTAGGTAAGTATTTTAATTAACGTCGGACTGGAGCAACACGAAGGGCTATTGACGACTTTCTGGGATCAAATCCGAATGAAAAGATCCGAGAGGTCAATTTGAACTAACATCAGAGGATGAGGTAAACACCTGAGCTGGCGCCCCACTCTCCAAACTTCTACACCACGCCAATGTGAGGACATTTGAAACTACGACAGATAACGTGAACCAGTCCCCTCGTACATGATGGTCTTTGGTTGGACCGAGTTTCGAATTCGTAACCAAGTTGCTAATCCGTTACTCTTCCAACCGGGCTACCGCGGTCCAGCTCAGTTGGAAGAGCAATAGATTAAGGTTGAGTTCGAAGCTCTGTTCAATCGAACTTCGGACCAGCCGAATGTTCGGAGGACCAAAAATTCCTCCCTAACATGAACTGGCCTTCGATGTATAAATCTTCCCGAGCGGAAGTGTCTGGAGGGTTTACGACCGGATGAAAGTAAAAAGGGTGTCCAGAAACCCTCCCCCCTTTTCGGTAACTGTCCCCGTTCGTTACCGAGTAACTGGAGAAACAGTGACCTTCGTCCGTGACCCCTCGACCGGAAGATCCGGTGAAGTTTTGAAAGCGAACTGAAGCTGAGCTTGCCTGCTCCGATGGTACTCGTGACAGGAAAATCGATTACTTTTGGGAATCGAATATTTTGTATTCGACTTCTTTCAGCTATGGAGTAAGTATTCGAATACATATACCAAAACGATTAATTAATGGCAAGAATCAATACTTTGGTATTCGAATTCGTATCCGAATACTTTTGTATCCGAATGGTTTTGTATTCGATTACTTCGGGTCGCAAAAAGACCGTTGCGTTGCTCTAGTGCGACGTTAACTACCTACCGATTACTTCGGTATCCGAATACTTTTGTATCCGAGTACTTTCGTATCCGATTACTTTTGTATCCGATTACTTCGGGTCGTTAATAGATCGTTGCGTTGCTCTAGTGCGACGTTAACTACCTACCGATTACTTCGGTATCCGAAAACTTTTGTATCCGAGTACTTTGGTATCCGAATACTCTTGTATCCGATTACTTTGGTATCCGAACACTTTGGTATCCGAGTACTTTCGTATCCGAATATTTTGGTATCCGAGTACTTTTGTATCCGACTACTTCGGGTCGTTAATAGACCGTTGCGTTGCTCTAGTGCGACGTTAACTACCTACCGATTACTTCGGTATCCGAATACTTTTCTATTCGAGTACTTTGGTATCCGATTACTTTGGAAAGAATCGAGTACAACGAATACGTTCAAGCATCGAATACACGAGTATTTTTTGCAATGCAACACTCCCATCCCTAAAGGAAAGCGCGGAGCTGAAACCCTTTTTAAGGAAGCCTCGAAATCTGCCTTAAATTTTTGGCCATTCCAAACACTGGAAACCAAATCGAAACAAGCTTCTTTGTTTCAAAGGTTGTTTCTATGCCTAAATCCATTTCCCATCGCTGCACGGCGAACTACCACTCTCTCACTCAAATTAATTTAGAGGAAAGGTTACAAAGAGGACTCTGCAAACAAACAGATCCGGCACGGCGCTTTCATGCTCCGGTTTTTTTCCGGATCTAATGGAGGGAAGGAGGCCTTCGTGACCACGGGACATCCATCAAGCCGCGGTCGATATTCAAGCGCACGTGCTTGACATTCGACAACGGTTTGAGTCTGTCCGTCAACGGTGCCTTCGACCTTCGCTGGGTAAAAATAGCTCCTTAACCGGCGCGCGGTTTCTCCTGTCCCTATCATTCCGCGATCGAAGGGTTAAAACCTTTCGAGTCATTTTTTCGCCTCGGGTCGCGGTAGCCCGGTTGGATTAGCAACCGGAGGGTTGTGAGTTCGTATCCAACCAAAGACCGTAATGTACGGAGGGGTTAACCTTTACACAATGGCGCTTTTATTCCGCTACTTGAATACGGCCTCGAATGTCGTGGCCTCGAATGACCTCTCGTTGGCGTGGTGTGGAAGTTTGGAGAGTGGAGTGCCAGCTCAGGCGTTAACCTCGTCATCTGACCGTGGCTTAAAATGACGAGGTGTTGTCCTCAGGTCTTCCCCCCTAAGGATCGGATCTTTTGACATGCGACGTTATTTAAAATACCTACCCATCAAACGTCCTGTTGGCGTGGTGTCGAATTCGGAGAGTGGGATGTGCGACCTCAACATCTCACCGTGGTTTGAAATGATGAGGTGTTGTCCTCGGGTCTTTCCCTTTGGGTTTTATCCCGGACTGTCGCCAATAGCCCGTTGTGTTGCTCCAATGCGACGTTAATTAAAATACCTACCTACCTCAAGTTCGCGAGGTCCTGCATTGCAATTCATTTCTGAGAAGAATACGTGATATCAATAAAATGTTTGTGTAATATTGATTTTGTCCTATATCAGTGCTGTATGGTTCGATCGTATTTTCTCAAACCTTTTTCGCTCAACGCCCTCTTTATCAAAGACAATTTCCTTCCGCGCCCCACCCCTTTGGGTAGGTAGTTGAATTAACGTCCCTCTGGAGCAACACAACGAGCTATTGGTGGCGGCCTGGGATCAGTCCCCAAGGCAAAGATCAGATGACAATGCCTCGTAATATTGAACCACGGTCAGATGACGAGGTCACACCTGAGCTGGCCTGCCACTCTCCAAACTTCCACACCACGCCAACGTAAGGACATTGGAGACCACGGCATATCTAACGCGCACTTGTACACGACGGTCTTTGGTTTGACCGGGTCTCGAACCCATTGTTCTTCCAACTGGGCTACCCCTGCACACGCAGTTTCTACTGACACAGAACCCAGAGAAATACACCCAATCAGCAATCGAACCTGCACCACCTACAACTCACATGTCGCTAGAGCAGTTGACAAACCCTCTGAGATACTAAGGCCACGGGGATAGAGTAGCAATTGGTTCAATAAGAGCAAGAGTACAATCTTTCTTTGATCTGCAACTTCCCTGTCAGAATTCGCAGTCAATGTAGCGGTGGAACTAATCTATAGGACTCCTTCAAGCATTTCGAGCTGGTGACAACCCCTACTTTAATAGCAGATACGTTTTATATTCAGGACACAACTCGCCTTCCCCTCACCCTATAATTTTTCGCACAATTCTTTCCCCGTCACGTAATTATTTCGCTGCTCTATGCGTGAGAGATGAATGCTTTCCACCACTCCGACTCCAGAATGCCCGACTCGTATTTAAAGTGACTACTTCCTTACAACTGAATCAGTGCAATCGTATTGCTTTTACGGAGAAGACACGAAGCAATAAAATTCCCTCACAAATGTCTGGAGACACAAGACAGGGGTCTTTTCCTACTTCCGTCCTGGTGATCCATTGCAATCGAAAATTAGGTAGGTTGGGTTAGTTAATTAACGTCGCATTGCAGCAGCACAAAGGGGTATTGGCGACGGTTCGGGATCCATTTCGCAGAGATCAGAAGAGTTCGTCTCGTGATTTTGAGCCACGGTCAGATGACAATGTCACAAACTTCCACACCATGACAACGTGAGAGGAGCACGACATATTTAACTTGTATCTGCTCCAGCGTACACGAGACTTTGCCTGGACCTAGTTTCGAACTCGCATCCCTCCTGTTGCTCTTACAACTTGGCCGGGGCAGTCGTGGCTCAGTGGGTATGCCCACTGCGCTAGCAACCTTGTAGGCGGCGCAGGTTCGATTCTTATCAGGTGCATTCCTCCCTGGGTGTATTTCTCTCTTCTGTGTCAGTAAAACTTTCATTGTGTGTCTATTACTTGATATTGTATGTCTTGTGTCTGGCACAGCATGGCCAAATATGGCCCTTGCGCCACCGAAACCCTAAAAAAGCAACTTCCAACTGGACTACCGCGGCAAAATCGAAAATTACAATTACGAGCGATAATTTACTAACAAAAGTAACATAGCAGTAACACTGTCGTCGGGGCTGTGCCTGTTAAATCTGTCGTGGCCCCAAATGTCCTAACGGTGAGGAGGTTCTGCGAGTGAGGTGCCAGTTCAGGTGTTCACCTCGTCATCTGACCGTGGTTCTAAACGACGAGGTGCTGCCCTCGCGTCTTTCCCTTCCAGATTGATCCCGGACAGTCGCCAATATCCCGGAGCGATTGCTTTAGTGCGACGTTAATTCAAATACCTACCTTGTCACGAAATTATTTCACTGCTCTTAGCGTGACAAATGAATGCTTTCTTACACGCGGTCTTCAACATGCAACGCTTATTAAAGCCAGTTTTTCCTTACATTTGACCCAGTGCAATCGTAGGGCTTTCCAGGGAAGAAATGAAACAATAAAATTCTCTCACAAATGTCCAGAGACCAAGAGACTTTTCCTTCTTCCGTCCTGGTGAATAGCCCGTTGTGTTGCTCCAGTGTGACGTTAATTAAAATACCTACCATTTCAATCAATAGTTAGATAGGTGGATACGTAGTTAACGTCGCACTGAAGCAACACCATGGGCTAGTAGCGACAATCCGGGATACATCCCGAAGGAAAAGATCGGAGGACAACGCCTCGGTCATTTTGAACCATGGTCGGATGACGAGAACAACGCCTGAGCTGGAATCCCACTCTCTAAACTTCCACACCACGCCATCGGGACGACATTTGAGGCCACGACGGATTAAACATGCACTAAACCCCGCGTACACGAGTCTGGTGTTAGTCATTACTTTTGTTAGTTAATTTTTGCTCTCAATTCTAATTTTTGATTTGGGCCGTAGTAGCGCATTTGGAAGAGAATCATCGGATTAGCAACCGGAGAGTTGCGAGTTCGAAACTAAGTCCAGCCAAAGATCGTCGTGTACAAGGGGGCTGGTGCACGTCAAATCTGTCGTGGCCTCAAATGTCCTCATGTCGGCGTGGTGTGGAAGTTTGGAGAGTGGGATGCCAGCATTGATCGCGACCGTCACCCATAACCCGTTGTGTTGCTCCAATGTGATGTTAATTAAAATATCTGTCACCTCACAAAAATACTTCCGAATTGGTGCCCATGAAACCATCGGTGCTCTCCCCCTCCGGCGAAACCACCGAACGTCACTTCCGGAAGCAACCCAAACCACCAGCGCCCTCTACATTCAGCTTCACAGACAAACCCTCAATCAGAATGATGGATCACGTGTATCGCAGAGCAGAAAACGATGACTAAAAATAATGACTTCTCAACCTCACCAGTTGGCCAATCAGCGAGAGGGTTGAGGAGAAAAAGTAGAGCAGAGGAGATAAGAGAGGCGGTTACGCAGAAAAGAGGATAAGGAATCCTTAGGAATGGAGTAACGAGAAGAGGATGAATGGGAAGGATTCAAGAGATGGGTGAAGTGATTAAAAACAAAAGAAGGAACACTCCTAAGGAAGGACGAGAGGGTTTAAAATACCCGAGGGTCTTTAGCCGCAATCTTTCACAAGTGAACTCCAACATGTTATGTAATCGGCTCATTAAAGATGGGAGTGTTCGACTACAAAAGTACTCGATGCTCTGAAAGTATTCGTTGTACTCGATTCTTTCTCGTGATCGAATGCAGTAGTATTCATTTAAAGTATAAGAATACAAAAGTATTTATACCAGAGTGATTCGAATAGAGAAGTATTCATAACAGAGTATTCATCCAAATTACTCGAATAGAAAAGTAATCGGATATCAAAATATTCGGATGCCGTCAACTGGGGTGACTTTGCCCATCGTGGTGACTTTGAATACCACACTGATATTCATCCAAAGTATTCAAATACCAAATTACTGTGTAAAACCAAAGAATACACAAATACAAAAGTAGTGGACACCAAACTATGCGAATAAGTTCTCCAATACCAAAGTACTTGAATACAAAGGTACTCGGATACCAAAGAATTCGAATAACAAACTATTCAAATAATAAAGTACTCGAATACCATTTGGATAAATACATAAGTATTTATCCAAAGTACTTGAATACAAAAATATTCGGATACCGTCAACTGGGGTGACTTTGCATACAGTGGAATACCCCCCAACTGGTATTCAAATATTCTATTCAAATACCAAAGCACTCAAATACAAAAAGTACTCGGACACCAACGTATTCGGGCACCAAAGAACGCTAAAACCAAACAATTCGGAAAAAATGACTCGAATTCCAAAGTACTCGGATATCAAAGTATTCAGATATAAAAATACTTGAATACCAAACTAATCGAATATCAAAGTATTCAAGCGATATCTTCTTGAAGCTCCTCAAAACCAATCTCAATATACTTACATTTCTCTTCTACGTCTTTTCCACCGGCTTATAAATTTTTTAAGGGCCGATGTAGTCAGGTTGGCAGAGTAGTGGATTAGCAACCGGGGGTTTCGCGAGTTTGAAATTCGATCCAACCAGATACCTTCGTGTACAAAGGGGGCTGGTGCGCGTTCAAACGGTCGTGGCATCAAATGTCCTCACGTCGGCGTGGTGTAGAAGTTTGAAGAGTGGAGTGACACCTCAAGTGTGATCTAGTCATCTGACCGTGGTTCAAAATTAAGTGGTGTTGTCCTCGGATATCTCCTTTCGGGTTTGATCTCGAACCGCCCCTTTACTTGCTCCAGTGCGACGTTAATTAAAATACGCACCTATCCGTAAATACAAGAGTAGCCCGTTGTGTTGCTCCAGTGCGGCGTAAATTAATTCCCTACCCGTAAATACAGGATTGAAGGGAAAGGTGTACTCCTGCTGCCAGGAACGAACCCCTCATTCTCAATCCAAGTGACCTACATGAGGCAAACTGTAATTACATAGTTGGGGTGAGCAAATTGAGGCTCTTAGAAGCGTAATGCTAGTTTTGCACAGACCCCCTATACTCTGTATCATTATAAATCCATTCCAGTCCGACCCTCAAACGATAATCGACGGGTAAGTGGGTTTGGGGAGCGAGCTTAGCAGGGCTAAAACACGACTTCGGACTAGGATCAATGACTCGTCTGTGATAATTGCTACGATCATCTCAAACCCACCAAAACAAGATTATTTGGCTAAACATTAGACGGTTATACAGGATAAGAATCGACCGCACAATAGTCACACCTACCTACTTGACGAAAACCGAGCCCCGTTCGAAGAGAAGCGGATTAGAAACCAGAGGGTGATTGCGAGTTCGAAACTAAATCCAACCAAAGTCCTCCGTGCACGTTAAATCTCTCGTGGCCTCACTTTGGCGTGGTGTGGAAGTTTGGAGAGTGGGATGCTAGTTCGGGTGTTGACTTCGTCAACTGACAGTGGTTGAAAATAACGAGGCGTTGTACTGGGTAGGTATTTTAATTGACGTCGCACTGGAGCAACGCAACGGGCAACTGGAGATGGGTTGGTTGATTTGGGTTCCATGCCGTAGGGTCCAGTACTGGACAATGTATGTAGGTAGGTATTTTAATTAACGTCACACTGGAGCAACACAAAGGGCTATTGGTGACGGGCAGGGAGCAAACCCTAAGGGAAAGAACCGAGGACAACACCACGACATTTTGAATCGCGGTCAGATGACGAGGTCAAACCTGAGCTGGCACCCCACTCTCCAAACTTCCACACCACGCCAACGTGAGGACATTCGAGGCCACAACAGATTTAACGTGCAGTAGCCCCTTTATACACGACGGTCTTTGGTTGGCAAATCGGCCGAACTCGCAACCCTCCGGTTGCTAATCCGTTACTCTTCCAACCGGGCTACCAAGGCCCCTGTTGGGATTGTCCTGGAATCTATCCCTTCGAGGGGCCGTCGTGGCTCAGTGGGTATGCCCACTGCGCTAGCAACCTTCGAGTTGTAGGCGGCGCAGGTTCGATTCCTGTCAGGGGCATTCCTCCATGGGGGTATTTCTCTCTTCTGTGTCATTAAAACTTTCATTGCTTGTGTATCTATTACTTGATATTGTATGTCTTGTGTCTGGTGCACTATGGCCAGATATGGCCCTTGCGCCATAAAACCCAACAAACCAAACCATCCCTTCGAAATTCATCGCGGACGTTGTTAATAGCTCGTTGTGTTGCTCCAGTGCGACGGAATTTCAACTACCCAACTATGCTATTAGAAACCTGTGAATTATATAGTCGGCATAGGTCCCATTAATTCCTGAGTGTATTTCTTTCTTGTCAATAAAGCTTTCATTGTGTGTATATGTCTTGCCGATGTTTGGCATAGCTTGGCCAAATATGACCTTACGCCATAAAACCAAACCCCTATGCTTTACTCACTAAGTGTGTTTCACAAGAAATCTCGTGAAAGCGAAGTCCAACCGAAGATCGTCGTGGGGGTTGGTGCATGTTGAATCTGTCCGGCCTCCAATGTTCTCACGTTAGAGTGGTGTGAAGTTTGGAGAGTGGGGTGCCAGCTCAGGTGTGACCTCGTCAACTGACTGGTTCAAAATTACGTGGTGTTGTCCTCGATCTTCCCCTTCGAGTTTGATCCCGGACCGTTGCCAATAGCCCGTTGTGTAGCTCGCGTGCGATGTTAATTAAAATACCTGCCATAACTACTGACTTTGCAAACTAAAAAAATGAACTGGTGGATTTCAGAAGATTCACCTTAAAGATCACCACACTAAAGAAACTAAAACCCCACATCTCCAAAATTTTGTCTTACTGTGTTGAACGTGAAAACAGAGTGGAATGCGATGTATTATTTGCAGCCAATCTGTCAAAGAAAATGTTTTTCCGATGGTAATGGTAATTAACGTCGCACTAGATGACGAGGCAACACCTGGGCAAATGTTTTTTCCCGATTCCAATTAAAAAAAAATAATTTTAACATTAATTCTCTGAATTGAATATATAGGGTGAGTCTAAATTGTTTTTAGAAAATAAGAGGGGTGATAGTACCCATCCAGACGAGCAATAATTACCATGGAACATAGGGTCGCATTCCACTCTGAGAGGCAGAAAAGAGTAAAGTCGAACGCGTCGAGCATGAACAAGTCATCGACTCTGACGTCGTTTTGTACCTCGCTCACCGGACCTCAACCCACTGGACTTTTTGTTCTGGGGGTACATGAAATCTAGTGTACCAGACGCCTGTGGACTCGGCTGAAGATCTCTTAGCGAGAATCGGTGTTGCCGCAGACAAAATGAACACAACACCAGGAATCTTCGAGAGCCAGTCATTTCTTCGCCGGTGTGAACTGTGCAACGACACGCGCCTCTTTAAGCACTTGCTGTGAGTTTTTCTCTGATCAATCAATCAGTGTAACTTTTGGTATCGTTCATTTGCTTTCCCAACACTGTTGTAAGTTCATGTTGAAATTCTAATTTTGCTCTTTTCTGCCTCTGAGAGTGGAATGCGACCATGATTTATGGTAATTATGGCTCGTCTGGGTGGGTGCCATCACCCCTCTTATTTTGTAAAAACAATTTAGACTCACCCTGTATATTAATATTTATTAATTGAATATACATTTATGAATTGAATCTTAATTTTTATGTATTTTAAAATAATTAACTTACCCCGGAAATCACGAAGTGATCTCCAACGACTTGATGCTTTAAAAACTTCCTTCGAATTTTTGGGTTGAATTCCTACAGTACAAATTAGAAGAGTCGATATTCGCTGGAGTGCTGCGTTGTGGTTGCGAAGTTAAAATGGTAGAAATGCTGTATTTCCCCAAACAGGCCACATCAATATTTTCAGAGAAACGTATAAATCGAACTGTAAAAACAATAAAAACGTAAGTACAATTTGACTTTGCAGTTTCTACAAATTTTTAAAAAACCAATATCCCAATACTTGTTTTTGATCAAAAAAATATAGGTAGGTATTTAATTTATGTCAACAACAGAAAGGGGCTATTGGTGACGGTCTGGAATCAAACACGAAGGGAAAGATTCTAGGATAACGCCTAGGCGACGCAGGATCGATTCCTGCCAGGTACATTCCTCCCTGGATGTATTTCTCTCTTCTATCAGTAAAACTTTCATTCTGTGTCTGTCTATTACTTGATATTGTGATATTGTATGTCTTGTGTCTGGCGCAGCATGGCCAAATATGGCCTTTACGCCATAAAACCCCCAAACCAACCAACCAAAGACAACGCTAAGTAATTTTGAATCACGGTCAGTGTGTGTGTGGTAATGGGGGTTAATTAACGTCGCACTAGAACAACTGGCTATTGGCTGGTATCTGGTATGATGCCGAAGGGAAAGATCGAGGACAACTCCTCGTCATTTGAACCACGGTGATATGACGAGTTCTACATTTGTCTCCGAACCCTCACACCACGCCAACGTGAGGACATTGTAGGCCACGACAATTTAACGTGCACCAGCCCCCGTCTACATGACGGACTTCGGCTGGACGAAGTTTCGAACCCGCAAACCTCCGGTTGCTTATCCGTTGCTCCTCCAATTGGAATACCGCAGTCCCTATTTCTATAAAAAATTATTTCAATAAAATAAAACACTAATTGGTTTTAGATTACTTCGTTAATGAATTATTGTACAGTATTAATTTTTTATTACATTTAATCATTGGCAATGCATAAAAACTATGAGACTATTAATGGCTTTCGTGGAAGAGAAAAGAGCCCAATGTCTAGTTTTGTGTTGTTTGTTCCCCATGAGTTTGTAGATAAGTGGGTATTATAATTAACGTCGCACTTGGAGCAACACAGCGGGATATTGGCGACGGTCCGGGATCAATCCCCAATCCCACCACGTAATTCTAAACAGCGGTCAGATGATGAGGTCACACCTGAGCTGGCCGAGAGGACATTTAAGGCCAGAACAAATTTAACCTACACCAGACCTTTAATACACGACAGTCTTTGATTGGATCGAGGTTTGAACTCCAATCCAAAATTCTAGTAACTGGGCTACAACGGTCTAATAAACATGGGGTCTCGACCCCAGGATCTCCAACCGATCTTTTTCTACTTCGTCCGTCCTTTCTTTTCACAATTATTTGGCGCTGTCTGTCTTGTGTTTGGCGCAGCTTGACCAAATATGGCCCTTGTGCCACAAAACCCAAAACCAACCTCCAAACTTCGCCAACGTGAGGACATTTGAGGTCACAACAGATTAACGCAGACCCATCTACACGACGATCTTTAATTGAACCTAGTCTCGAACTCGCAACGCTTCGGTGGCTAATACGGAGCCGCGGAAGCCCGGTTGGAAGAGTAACGGATTAGCATTAGAGGATTGCGAGTTTGAATCCCAAAGACCGTCGTGTACAAGGCGGCTGCTGCACGTTAAATCCGTCGTGGCCACAAATGTCCTCACGTTGGCGTGATGTGGAAGCTTGGGGTGCCAGCTCAGGTGTGACCTCGTCATCTGACCGTGGTTCAAAATTACGTGGTGTTGTCCTCGGATCTTTCAATCTGTGATTGATCCCGGACCGTCAACAATAGCCCGTTGTGTTGCTCCAGTGTGACGTTAATTACAATACCAACCTACCGGTGACTAATCCGAGACTCACAAATAGTCTACCTCGGTCTCTATTTCTTATTTAACAGGCTTTCCCTAATATTCTTTTGTCAGTTTCTACTAGAGTTAGGTAGGTAATTAATTAACGTCGCACTGGAGCAACACAACGGGATATTGGCGACGGTTGGGGATCCATTCCGAAGGAAAAGATCCAAGGACAATGCCTCGTTATTTTGAACACGGTCAGATGACGAGAACCACACCTGAGCTGGCACCCCACTCTAAAACTTCCACACCACACTAACGTGAGGACATTTGAGGCCACGACAGATTTAACGTGCAACAGCCCCAATGTACACGACGGTCTTTGATTGAATCGAGGTTCGAACTCGCAAACCTCCGATTGCCAATCCAAGACTAGTAACTCTGCTACAACGGTCTCTATACGATGGAATCGAATTTCCCGAACATAGAGGAAGTAGAAAAGTATAGTGAGTAATGGTAACCTTTTAATATGCCCAGGATCATGTGTACAAAACTAGTAGTAACGTGACACTCAGACTACTTTCGTCTGCCGGGTGGAACCATTAATCATCTGATTGGTCCACGGGATGGGAGAAGACGAACATCCATTAATTCATCATTTGATGTCAGTAGACTTTGGCGATTCCACCATTTTTGTCGCCACTATAAAAATGCGCATTCAAACATCGCATTTTGAATGCGTATTTTTTGTAGAGGAGCATTCGCAACGATGTTATATCACCAAACGAGTCAAAACAGTCACGTGACTACTAGTCGACATTGTCGGTCACACTCTTTGAAGCTCCTATCAATAGCAATGCTCAGTCTATTTGTATTCCACGTCTATGTTTCTTAACACTCAGTTTCAGTTTCTACTGGATTTGATAGGATACTGTGGGTGTGGAAAGGTCCTTAGGCATTACCACACGAGGCGGACACTCCTCTTCCTCCTCCTTTACCAACAGGTGTCCGTACCATCCAACAATATCTCCCAAACGATTTCAGTTCCCCGTTTGACCGAACACCTGCAAAAACCCTTTTCTTCCGCCTCTTCTTTTCAAACAGGTACCTGATCCCTCATCCGTCCTGCTCTCGGTGTTCTCTTTTGAGGAGGGTAGAGCGGGCTGCATTCCAAAAAGGCCCTGCGATTTTTTCCCACACCCCTGCCAAGAATGCAGTTCATTGGTGCGAGAGTGTTCGTGCAGGTGTGTGGGGATGGTGCCCTTTTTGGCTGCCTGCGGGGGAGGAAATGGAATCGTTTGACGTGTGCGTGAAAAAAGTTCGGTCGGAAAAGGGGGTTTAAGCCACAGGTGGGCTAAAACCGTATTTCATCCCAGAGAACACTTTTCTTCCTGTTCGCCGCGGATTAGCACCGCCTAGCAGAGGCAAAGTTCCGACCTTTTGGGTAGGTAGTTGAATTAACGTCGCACTGGGGGCAATAACGCCGGGCTATTGGCGATGGTCCGGGATCCATCCCCAAGGGAAAGATACGAGGACAACAGGTAATTTTGAACCACGGTCAGATGACGAATGAACACTGTTGTATCTGAATACTTTGGTATTCGAATGCTCTGGATGAATACTATTGTTTCTGAATGTTTCGGATGTATACTACTTTGCATACGAATACAACGAGAAAGAATCGAATGCGACGAATACTTTGAAGGTAGGTAGATAGTTAAAAACGGTATGGGATCCATCCCGAAGGGAAAGATACGAGGACAACACCTCGCCATTTTGAATCACGGCCGGATGACGAGGACAACACCTCGCCATTTTGAATCACGGCCGGATGACGAGGTCAACACCTGAGCTGGCACTCCACTCTCCGAATTTCCATACCACGCCAACATGAGGCGACGACAGATCCAACGAGTCCCTACGCATACGACGAACTCGAACTCGCAACCCTCCGCGATTCTACCAACTGGGCTACTACGGCCCTCTCACAAGAAAATGGACATACACAGGGAAAGGTTTAGTGACAGGAAAGATAAATAAACCCAGGGAGGTTGTAGGCGCAGGCTGCTAACGAAATGTGCATGTATGGAGAAACTTTGATAAGTGCTAAGTTTGGCTCTCACGAACCAAGTTTTAAAAACACATGAAACTTATAAATAGTACTTCCTGGATTTGTGTCGGGGCTTAGTGGGTATGCCACTGCGCTAGCAACTTTCGAGTTGTAGGAGGCGCAGGGTCGATTCCTGGTAAGTGCATTCCTCCCTGGGTGTATTTCTCTCTTCTGTGTCAGTAAAACTTTCATTGGATGTGTGTATTACTGGATGTTGTATGTCGTGTCTGGCGCAGCATGGACAAATATGGCCCTTGCGCCATGAAACCCAAAAACCAACCATGGATTTGTGATGATACTTGATCCTAGACGAGTACCCTTGACCATGGTGTTTGAATGCAGTTGAAATAAAACATGCAGTGTTCTTGGTAAGAAGACATTTTAATTAACGTCTCACTGGAGCAGCACAACAGGGTATTAACGACGATCCGAGATCAAAACCGATCCAAGGACACCACCACGTAATTTTGAACCACGGTCAGATGACGAGGTCACATCTGAGCTGGCATCCCAATCTTCAAATTTCCACACCCCGCCATTGTGAGGACATTTGAGGCCGCGACCGATTTAATGCAACAGACCCCTTTGTACACGACGGTCTTTGGTTGAAACCCTCTGGTCTCTCCCTTACTCTTCCAACCGGGCGTTGTTTTGCTCCAGTGTGACGTTAATTGAAAATACCAATACCAATACCAACCGGGCTACCACGGTCCGCAATGTTGTAAAAAAACTAAAGCTTTTTATAAATTTTAAGGACTTTAAGCAAATATTAAGTCCTTTAAACTAAAACGATAAATAAGGACGTTTAGTCTAAAACCAAAAACGCCCTTAAAAACTAAAACGAAAATACAAGGTTTAAGGCTCTTTAAGTATAGGTAGGTAGGTATTTTAACTAACATCACACTGGGAGCAACACAACCGGCTATTGGTGACGGTTCGGAATCAATCCCACATGCAAAGATCCTAGGACAATACCACTCAATTTTGAACCACGGTCAGATGACCTTTAAGTATAGGAATCTTGCTTGAATTTTGGTTTAATTCGAAACTAAAACTACAAGAATTCTACTATAATCTTAAACTAGAGCACTTTCCTTACTCAAAAATTGTAAGACTTTTCAGCAGAGGGACATAGATTAAGATACAGCCTCAAAGAAAGGCTATATCTTAATCTATGGATTAAAAACCTACATCCCTAATACCTACGATCCTGAGCCCTAGGTTTAAGTCGGATCAGGATTATATGCATATGGGACATCATTTCGCATCAGGAGAGCTGTAGGTCCCGTTTAATGCCCATAGGAACCTTGAAACACTTTTACAATCAAATCCCTCTTGCTTTCTTTGGTTCATTCATCGCCATTTCTTTTGCTCTTTCCCTCTACCTTTGGATCGCAGCCTATTATACTTCGTCCCACAACAGGGGAAGGAGCTACGAAATTTACCCCTCACCCTATGGATGAAATCCCACCCCAATCCGTGACAACTTTCATCCCCTCTGTATTTGGATTTTTCCCATCCTTTTCAAGCTTAGTCCCCTTTGGCCCCTATGGTCCAAAGTTGGAAGAGCAACGGATTAGCAATCCGGGGATTGCGATTTCGGACCTCGGCCCAGTCAAAGGCCGTCGTGCACAGGGGGCTGCTGTCGTGGTCTCATGTTTGCGTGGCGTGGAAGTTTGGAGAGAGGGGTGCCGGCTCTCAGGTGCTGACCTCGTCGTCTGACCACGGTTCGAAATGACGAGGCGTTCTCCTCGGTTCTTTCCCTTCGGGATTGAACCCCGATAGTCGCCAATAGCCCGTTGTGTCGCTCCAGTGCGGAGTTAATTAACTACCCACCTCAGATATAATAAAATATGTAGTGTTCTAGAAAAAACCTAATATTTTTTTAAGGTGTATGTATACTCTAGAAATCACGAAAATTGACCAAAATATCGATCGATTTTTTAAGAATTCAAAATATTGTCCAACCCCTTAGCTTTCAAACGATGCCAAGATCTTGTAAATATTCGAAATAATTTTCAAGTTACAAGGGTTTGGGATAGGTACTGTCAGCAGACAAACAGATTTCCAAAACTTTAAACTCGATTTCTGAAGAACTATATTTTTAGAATAGGATGGCTTCTTTCGAACAGTGATAACTCAACAATGAATTGATCTTTTAAAATTACTTTTGTGTCATTGTAATCTATATAATACAGTGGATGTTTTGACCCTCAGTCGAAGTTATTGGTTAAGAAATGAATTTTCAGTTGATTTTTAAATGCTGAAATTCCTGAAAAAATCTTCATTTTTTAGACTTCCTTCTTGGAAAAAAATTGTAAAAAAGAACGTATTCCCTCTAGCAACTTGATGGAGGGTCAAAACATGAAGAATAATATTAGGAATAATTTCCAACAGGAATTGTCCTTCTGAACACATTAGAATTTGAGATATCACTGTTCAAAAAACATGCTAATTAGCTAATTATATCTAAATTATATAATTAATGAGTAGCTTAAACAGAATTTTTCACACTAAAATGAGTTTAAGCACAAACCAATGTCCTATTGTGAAAAAACTGAATTTTTAAAGTCAAAATTTAAAAAAAATGTTCTAGTGTATACATACACCTTAAGGAATGTCAGCAAATATTAAGCCTTTTTAAATGCCCTTAAAAACTGAAACGAAAAATCAATCCTTCGTAAGGCTTTTTAGATCCGTAGGACCCCTGCTTGAATACTGGTAAAATCCAAAACCGGAACAAGAAGAATTCTGCTATATAATCCGAAACGAACTCTTCACACACGAAATCTTAAGACTTTTCAGCACAGGATATAGGCGTTCAGTTTAGGATATAGGCGTTGGATTAAAGGCCTAGATCCCTGATCCAACTAAAGCCCTAGGCTATAGACCCGTACTGTATATAAGAACTGTACTGTTTTTACTTTACTGTATATAAGAAGTAGTCAATTGCTTTGTTAAAAAGTGTTTTAACTCAATTTTTATTACGATTTACATTAGAGTATGGAGTTAATCAGATTGGCTCCTGAAATAAATTAATTATTATTCAATGGCTAAAAAGATTGTCATTTAGTGGTGTTAATACTTATTATTAGAGAAATTTGTTTTGAATATATACAGTTAGGAGTCAATCAAGTGCTTTGACATTAAAATTTAATAAAATTCAGAAAGTGTAGTTAATCGATTTGGCAAGTGAAGCATTCATATTTGTGGTTCTCATAGAATTTCGATAAAAATTCTTTTCCCACCCACGAGAAAAACAGAATGTCACGCACAACTTTCACTTTCGTTTCACCAAACAACACTAACTTCTCTTCGAAGCGTCATAACTTGAGGTTCCGATAATTTCAGAACTATTGGTTAGGAAGTTAAATAATAAGGGGAAATTGGTTCAATAATCGAACGACGCAACATGGAATTCAACCTCCAACTCAAATCATCTCCAAGTACGCTAGGAGGTAAAAGCAGTTTCGAGAACTCAGATTTTTCTTTCCGTTTCAGGTATCAGGTTGGAAGATTCCTCCGATAATTGGAAACCGAGTCCAATGTGTCACCCAGGGAGGGAAGTGACACCTTACAAAGACAATACGAATTCCATTTCCTAAATCCTATTTTATTGGAGAAAAGGTTTAAGATAATTGTGAGAAGCGTTAACGGAGATGAATTCTATTACTCAGTCGCTTGATTTGATAAAGAAGTTCACAAACAAAAAGAACTTAGGGGGTTTAGGGGATCAGTGGAATCGTGTTGGGGGATGTTTCATCAGATGAAATCATCGATCTTCTAATGCAGGGTCTCCAAACTACGGCCAGCGGGCCAGACCCGACCCGAGAAGAGTCATTATCCGGCCCGCGGAAACCCGGCCGATGCAGCATGCAATATAGTATATGTGTGTGTGTTGTTGGCCCGCCTGACTTCCAAGATTTTTCAATCTGGCCCTCCAGTAAAAAAGTTTGGAGACCCCTGTTCTAATGGAATAGGGGCTGTGGTAACACAATTGGAAGATCAACGGATTAGCAACGGGAGGGTTGCAAGTTCGGAACTAGGTCCAACCATAGACCATCGTGTACATGGGGGCTGGTGCACGTTCAATCTGTCCTGGCCTCAGATGTCCTCACGTTGGCGTGGTGTGGAAGTTTGGAGAGTGGTGTGTCAGCTTAGGTGTGACCTCGTCATCTGACCGTGGTTCACCGCCGCCAATAGCCCGCTGTGTTGCTCCAGTGTGACGTTAATTAAAAATACCATTCCTTAAAATAAAAATTATTCAAGCCTACGAACTAATATAAGTAGGTAGGCATTTTAATTAACGCAGCAGTAGGTGCAACACAACGGGCTATTGGCGACGGTCCGGGATCAAACACGAAGGGAAAGATCGTGGGGGGGGGGTATTTCAATTAACGTCACACTGGAGCAACACAATGGGCTATTGGTGACGGTCCGGGATCAATCCCAAAGGGAAAGATCCGAGGACAACACCACGTAATTTTGAACCACGGTCAGATGACGAGGCAACACCTGAGCTGGCACCCCACTCTCCAAACTTCCACACCACGCCAACGTGAGGAAAGATCGTGGGACACCACAACGTAATTTTGAACCACGATCAGATGACGAGGTCACACGTGAGCTGGCACCCCACTCTCCAGACTTCCACACCGCGGCAACCTGAGGACATCTGAGGCCAAGACAGATTTAACATGCACTAGCCTTCGTGTACATGACGGTCTATGGTTGGACCTAGTTTCGATCACGCAACTCTCCGGTTGCAAATCCGTTGATCTTCCAATTGGGTTATTAGTTATACAAAAATATTATTATATTATACTATATACAGGGTGATTCTACGGTCATGGGACAAACTTCAGGGGGTGATAGAACACAACGAAACAAACACTTTCCCCCATAGAATGTAGGGTCGCAAGTGCAGCGGTTGGCCGCTAGAGAGCGCAGTCAAACGCTTGTATAAAAGCGTTACGTCGGCCTGCATCAAAACAACATAATGATTCCCCAACAATTTGGCTTCACCCCCCACCTCTCCACTACTCATCAGCTACTTCGGGTAGTTGAATATATTCAGTCTGGAAATACAAATAAACAGAATAAATACACTGGGATAGTCTTTTTTGATATTGCCAAAGCCCTGGACAAAGTCTGGATTCAGGGTCTTATTTACCAAATGATTTTATATAACTTCCCTGATTAAATATTATTAAACTTATAGCAGCCTCATATCTTACCAATAGAATGTATGTTGTTAGAGTCAATAATCAGTTATCCTCGAAAAGAAATATTTATGCTGGAGTCCCACAAGGATCCAAACTCGGACCTTTTCTCTTTAATTTATATATGAACGATATACCCCAAACGGATAACACTAAAATTAGCATGTTCGCAGATGACACTGCAATTTTTACTCAACATAAAAATTATAAAATACTTATTGCTGACCTTAAAGTCCATATCTACTACCTTGAATCCTGGCTTGTCAAATGGAAAATACTACTCAATGTTGAAAAGACAGCTGCAATCATGTTCCACTGCAGAAATCCCTCAAAACTACCCAAACTCAAACTTTATGGTCAATCAATCCCTTGGTCACTTCAAACCAAATATCTAGGACTTATCCTAGACTCGAAATTAAACTGGAAGTCACACATTCAACATATACAGGATAAATTTCGTAAAATCACCTGCCACTGTTTACCCTCTCACATCCAACACTTTCTATACACAACAGAAAAATCATATACCTTTCATTTGTCAGGCCAATCATGCTTGCCCAAACTGGGGGGACTAATGATGTGAATCTAAAGCGCATCGAACAGCTTCAAAACATTTTCCTTAGGCAAATATCGAATGCAAGATGGTATTATCGCAACAGCGATATCACCAGACCTCAATATCCCAACCATAAGAAAATTTATCTATAAAATCTCTAGCAAATTCTTCCTCCAAATTAATAATAGTCACAATGCAGCGGTGCAGGAAATAGAAATCTACGACCGAACCCTTCCTCAAAATAAATCCAGACCTAGGCGCACCCTCGCACTGGGCAGCTGAGATCACTGACTTATTTCATTAAAATTGATCCTTATTTTTCCTAACTCCTAATCTTACCGGATTCTTATTTATTATTAGCTAGCTTTTAATTTCAATACTTAACTCAACAAGGCAAATTCCAATAAGTCAAGTTCTATGTTCAACACCGGAGATTTAGGCCCCTGCGGGGCCATGTGCTCTTATAAATATATCAACACACGCGAGGCCTGCATCAGGTGTGGTGGTCGACATTTTGAACAGCTTCTGTAATTGTGCATTTGCGTTGTACTTACCGACTGATGTTTGTACATGTCGTTTCATGTCCATGTGAAAAGTTTCTCATGTTTTGTACATGTCATTTCTTTCTTTCCCGTTGTTCCTTGTACTTATCTTTAATTTATGCAAATCTAATTGTATTATTTCGTTTCGTCAAGCAGTTATTGGTGTTTATTCGACATTAAAGCGTTGTTTCCATATTTCATGCCTCTTCTTTCCAACTTGCGTCGGACCGTGTGTGTTTGTGCCGAAATGGAAAGCGCCCACTAGCGACCATACATTCTATGGTGAAAAGTGTTTGTTTCGTTGTGTTCTATCACCCCCTGAAGTTTGTCCCATGACCGTAGAATCACCCTGTACCAACAATTCTAATTCTGAATACAAAAATTATTCAAGTGTACGAACTACTGTAGAAATAATATTTTTGTATTATACGAGAATAATTCCAGAACCATTCTGACTGGAATTTAAAAGGGAATATCATTCTAATGTATGATGGAAAAGAACAAGATGTAGAATAAGAGAATTATGCAACGAAGGTAACGTTTGAAACGAACAAATATTGAAGGAGGATATTTTTAAATCAGTTTTATCTTTCAGCGTACATGCTTCAAGTCACAGAAAAAATAAATTTGAAGACTAGAGAACAGCTTAATTGAATGAACTTCCCGAAGAATCCATTTGAAATCTCACATTTCAAATAGTTTTGAAAAACAAAAATTTAATCTACAATTCTCACAGGGGAGTGGAATAAAAAGATTTGAATTTCTCTCGCAAAGGTTCGAGTCTAATTTAATAATCTTCTCGAAGAATCTCTGAAATCTCAAGTTTCAGATATAATTTTTTGACAAACAAAAGTCTACGTTTCGCTCAGGGGTGACGAGATGTTTTAAAAACATTTGAAATTTCACTCGAAATGACTAATGTTTGATTTCCTTAGAAGTAAAATCAGACGTATAATACATCACTAGCAATGCTAATCGAATTTACCACTTTCTGTTTTTAACAAGTGTCAAAATCTGAAAATTCAGCATTAAAACTAAAGAACACCATTATTTGGTAGATAGTTGAATCAACGTCGCACTGGACCAACACAACGGGCTATTGGTGACGATCCGGGATCAAAGGGAAAGATCCGAGGGGGACACCAAGTAATTTTGAACTACCAAAGGAATTCTGAACCACGGTCAGATGACGAGGCTGGCACCCCAATCTCCAAATTTTCATACCACGCCAAGGAGGAGACATCTGAAGCCACGACAGATTTAACGTACTCTAGCTCCGTGTACACGACGGTCTTTGGCTGGACAGGGAACAGTAACGGATTAGTCACGAGAGGGTTGCGAGTTCGAAACTCGGTCCAATCAAACACCGCCGTGTACACGGGTTTGATGCACGTTAAATCCATCGTAGCCTCGAATGTCTCTTGTCGACGTGTTGTGGAAATTTGGAGAGTGGGGTGCCAGCTCAAGTGTTGTACACGTGACATGACCGTGATTCAAAATCACGAGCCGTTCTCGGATCTTTCCCTTCAGGATGGATCCCAGACCGTCACCAATAGCCCTCTGTTGCTCCAGTGCGACGTTAATTAACTACCACCTCTTTAATTTTAATGCTGAATTTTCGGTAGGTTGGTTGATTAACAGCACTGGAGCTACACAACGTGCTATTGGCAACTGTCCGGGATCAAACCCGATCCAAGGACAACACCACGTAACTTTGATGAGGAGGTCACACCTGAGCTGGCACCCCACTCTCCAAACTTCCACACCACGCCAACGTGAGGACATTGGATGCCACGACAGATTTAACGCGCATCATCCCACTGGACCGAGTTTCGAACTCGCAACCCTCCGATTGCTAATTCGTTGCTCTTCCAACTGGGCTACCGCGTGACTATATTCTCTTCGTAACCGACTCAAAGATCCAGTTTTAGTAGGTTCTTCAAAGGAATTTTCCCAGACTCCATTAGTGGAATTCGATATCGTCGAAAAACATGAATTAATGTATTTTTAGATGTAGCTATTCAAAATCCCTGGATGGGCGAAACGCACGCGAAAATTGAGACGAACAAGTAAAGACAAGGACATATATATGTATGTGGATTGCGGCACAAATTTCTACGTAGCCATTTGCGAAATAAGGTAATTCCCCATTTGGTACCTTTTAAATATTTGTAATTTTTGAATGAGTATCCTAGCAATATCTGGTGTACGTATCTGGTCTGCGAAGTGGGTAGGACTTTTCAGAGTGCCGTATCTGGTCTGCGGTCCTGACAAAAAATATTCGAGTGCCGTATGTAGTCTGCGGGCCGGATAAAAGTATTTGAGTGCCGGGTCTGGTCGGGGAGCTGGGTTCATCTATTTCGAGGGCAGTACCTGTTCTGCGGTTGATAGAAAATATTTGGAGGCCGTATATGGATTGGGGGACGGAAAAATCTGTCCGATGTGCCGTATATGGTCTGTGGCCATAATAAAATATTCAAAGGCCGTATATGCGGGTCTAATAAAAATATTCAAAGGCCGTATATGGTCTCCGGGTCTAATAAAAATACTCAAAGGCCGTATAGTCTGCAGGTCTAATAAAAATATTCAAAGGCCGTATAGTCTGCGGGACTAATAAAAATATTCAAAGGCCGTATAGCCTGCGGGTCTAATAAAAATATTCAAAGGCCATATAGTCTGCGGGACTAATAAAAATATTTAAGGATCGCAAGTGAGCTGCGGGCCTAATAAAAATATTTAAGGGTCGCAAATGAGCTGCGGGCCTAATAAAAATATTTAAGGGTCGCAAGTGAGCTGCGGGCCTAATAAAAATATTTAAGGATCGCAAGTGAGCTGCGGGCCTAATAAAAATATTTAAGGGTCGCAAGTGAGCTGCGGGCCTAATAAATATATTTAAGGGTCGCAAGTGAGGTGTGGGCCTAATAAAAATATTTAAGGATCGCAAGTGAGCTGCGGGCCTAATAAAAATATTTAAGGATCGCAAGTGAGCTGCGGGCCTAATAAAAATATTTAAGGATCGCAATTGAGCTGCGGGCCTAATAAATATATTTAAGGGTCGCAAGTGAGGTGTGGGCCTAATAAAAATATTTAAGGATAGCAAGTGAGCTGCGGGCCTAATAAAAATATTTAAGGGTCGCAAGTGAGCTGCGGGCCTAATAAATATATTTAAGGGTCGCAAGTGAGCTGCGGGCCTAATAAAAATATTTAAGGGTCGCAAGTGAGCTGCGGGCCTAATAAAAATATTTAAGGATAGCAAGTGAGCTGCGGGCCTAATAAAAATATTTAAGGGTCGCAAGTGAGCTGCGGGCCTAATAAATATATTTAAGGATCGCAAGTGAGCTGCGGGCCTAATAAAAATATTTAAGGATCGCAAGTGAGCTGCGGGCCTAATAAATATATTTAAGGGTCGCAAGTGAGCTGCGGGCCTAATAAATATATTTAAGGGTCGCAAGTGAGCTGCGGGCCTAATAAAAATATTTAAGGGTCGCAAGTGAGCTGCGGGCCTAATAAAAATATTTAAGGATCGCAAGTGAGCTGCGGGCCTAATAAATATATTTAAGGGTCGCAAGTGAGCTGCGGGCCTAATAAAAATATTTAAGGATCGCAAGTGAGCTGCGGGCCTATAAAAATATTTAAGGGTCGCAAGTGAGCTGCGGGCCTAATAAATATATTTAAGGGTCGCAAGTGAGGTGCGGGCCTAATAAAAATATTTAAGGATAGCAAGTGAGCTGCGGGCCTAATAAAAATATTTAAGGGTCGCAAGTGAGCTGCGGGCCTAATAAATATATTTAAGGGTCGCAAGTGAGCTGCGGGCCTAATAAATATATTTAAGGGTCGCAAGTGAGCTGCGGGCCTAATAAATATATTTAAGGATCGCAAGTGAGCTGCGGGCCTAATAAAAATATTTAAGGATCGCAAGTGAGCTGCGGGCCTAATAAATATATTTAAGGGTCGCAAGTGAGGTGCGGGCCTAATAAATATATTTAAGGGTCGCAAGTGAGGTGTGGGCCTAATAAAAATATTTAAGGGTCGCAAGTGAGCTGCGGGCCTAATAAATATATTTAAGGGTCGCAAGTGAGCTGCGGGCCTAATAAATATATTTAAGGGTCGCAAGTGAGCTGCGGGCCTAATAAAAATATTTAAGGGTCGCAAGTGAGCTGCGGGCCTAATAAATATATTTAAGGGTCGCAAGTGAGCTGCGGGCCTAATAAATATATTTAAGGGTCGCAAGTGAGCTGCGGGCCTAATAAATATATTTAAGGGTCGCAAGTGAGCTGCGGGCCTAATAAAAATATTTAAGGGTCGCAAGTGAGCTGCGGGCCTAATAAAAATATTTAAGGGTCGCAAGTGAGCTGCGGGCCTAATAAATATATTTAAGGGTCGCAAGTGAGCTGCGGGCCTAATAAATATATTTAAGGGTCGCAAGTGAGGTGTGGGCCTAATAAAAATATTTAAGGATCGCAAGTGAGCTGCGGGCCTAATAAAAATATTTAAGGGTCGCAAGTGAGCTGCGGGCCTAATAAATATATTTAAGGGTCGCAAGTGAGGTGCGGGCCTAATAAAAATATTTAAGGATCGCAAGTGAGCTGCGGGCCTAATAAAAATATTTAAGGGTCGCAAGTGAGCTGCGGGCCTAATAAAAATATTTAAGGATCGCAAGTGAGCTGCGGGCCTAATAAATATATTTAAGGGTCGCAAGTGAGGTGCGGGCCTAATAAAAATATTTAAGGATCGCAAGTGAGCTGCGGGCCTAATAAAAATATTTAAGGGTCGCAAGTGAGCTGCGGGCCTAATAAATATATTTAAGGGTCGCAAGTGAGGTGCGGGCCTAATAAAAATATTTAAGGGTCGCAAGTGAGCTGCGGGCCTAATAAAAATATTTAAGGGTCGCAAGTGAGCTGCGGGCCTAATAAAAATATTTAAGGGTCGCAAGTGAGGTGCGGGCCTAATAAAAATATTTAAGGGTCGCAAGTGAGGTGTGGGCCTAATAAATATATTTAAGGGTCGCAAGTGAGGTGTGGGCCTAATAAATATATTTAAGGGTCGCAAGTGAGGTGTGGGCCTAATAAATATATTTAAGGGTCGCAAGTGAGCTGCGGGCCTAATAAATATATTTAAGGGTCGCAAGTGAGGTGTGGGCCTAATAAAAATATTTAAGGATCGCAAGTGAGCTGCGGGCCTAATAAAAATATTTAAGGGTCGCAAGTGAGCTGCGGGCCTAATAAAAATATTTAAGGGTCGCAAGTGAGCTGCGGGCCTAATAAAAATATTTAAGGGTCGCAAGTGAGCTGCGGGCCTAATAAAAATATTTAAGGGTCGCAAGTGAGCTGCGGGCCTAATAAATATATTTAAGGGTCGCAAGTGAGGTGTGGGCCTAATAAAAATATTTAAGGGTCGCAAGTGAGCTGCGGGCCTAATAAATATATTTAAGGGTCGCAAGTGAGGTGCGGGCCTACTAAAAATATTTAAGGGTCGCAAGTGAGCTGCGGGCCTAATAAAAATATTTAAGGGTCGCAAGTGAGCTGCGGGCCTAATAAAAATATTTAAGGGTCGCAAGTGAGCTGCGGGCCTAATAAATATATTTAAGGGTCGCAAGTGAGGTGCGGGCCTAATAAAAATATTTAAGGATCGCAAGTGAGCTGCGGGCCTAATAAATATATTTAAGGGTCGCAAGTGAGCTGCGGGCCTAATAAATATATTTAAGGGTCGCAAGTGAGGTGTGGGCCTAATAAAAATATTTAAGGATCGCAAGTGAGCTGCGGGCCTAATAAAAATATTTAAGGGTCGCAAGTGAGCTGCGGGCCTAATAAATATATTTAAGGGTCGCAAGTGAGGTGTGGGCCTAATAAATATATTTAAGGGTCGCAAGTGAGCTGCGGGCCTAATAAATATATTTAAGGGTCGCAAGTGAGGTGTGGGCCTAATAAATATATTTAAGGGTCGCAAGTGAGCTGCGGGCCTAATAAATATATTTAAGGGTCGCAAGTGAGGTGTGGGCCTAATAAAAATATTTAAGGATCGCAAGTGAGCTGCGGGCCTAATAAAAATATTTAAGGGTCGCAAGTGAGCTGCGGGCCTAATAAATATATTTAAGGGTCGCAAGTGAGCTGCGGGCCTAATAAAAATATTTAAGGATAGCAAGTGAGCTGCGGGCCTAATAAAAATATTTAAGGGTCGCAAGTGAGCTGCGGGCCTAATAAATATATTTAAGGGTCGCAAGTGAGGTGCGGGCCTAATAAAAATATTTAAGGATCGCAAGTGAGCTGCGGGCCTAATAAAAATATTTAAGGATCGCAAGTGAGCTGCGGGCCTAATAAAAATATTTAAGGATCGCAAGTGAGCTGCGGGCCTAATAAAAATATTTAAGGGTCGCAAGTGAGCTGCGGGCCTAATAAATATATTTAAGGGTCGCAAGTGAGCTGCGGGCCTAATAAAAATATTTAAGGGTCGCAAGTGAGCTGCGGGCCTAATAAAAATATTTAAGGGTCGCAAGTGAGCTGCGGGCCTAATAAATATATTTAAGGGTCGCAAGTGAGGTGTGGGCCTAATAAAAATATTTAAGGATCGCAAGTGAGCTGCGGGCCTAATAAAAATATTTAAGGGTCGCAAGTGAGCTGCGGGCCTAATAAATATATTTAAGGGTCGCAAGTGAGGTGTGGGCCTAATAAAAATATTTAAGGATCGCAAGTGAGCTGCGGGCCTAATAAAAATATTTAAGGGTCGCAAGTGAGCTGCGGGCCTAATAAATATATTTAAGGGTCGCAAGTGAGGTGTGGGCCTAATAAAAATATTTAAGGGTCGCAAGTGAGCTGCGGGCCTAATAAAAATATTTAAGGGTCGCAAGTGAGCTGCGGGCCTAATAAATATATTTAAGGGTCGCAAGTGAGGTGTGGGCCTAATAAAAATATTTAAGGATCGCAAGTGAGCTGCGGGCCTAATAAAAATATTTAAGGGTCGCAAGTGAGCTGCGGGCCTAATAAATATATTTAAGGGTCGCAAGTGAGCTGCGGGCCTAATAAAAATATTTAAGGATAGCAAGTGAGCTGCGGGCCTAATAAAAATATTTAAGGGTCGCAAGTGAGCTGCGGGCCTAATAAATATATTTAAGGGTCGCAAGTGAGGTGCGGGCCTAATAAAAATATTTAAGGATCGCAAGTGAGCTGCGGGCCTAATAAAAATATTTAAGGATCGCAAGTGAGCTGCGGGCCTAATAAAAATATTTAAGGATCGCAAGTGAGCTGCGGGCCTAATAAAAATATTTAAGGGTCGCAAGTGAGCTGCGGGCCTAATAAATATATTTAAGGGTCGCAAGTGAGCTGCGGGCCTAATAAAAATATTTAAGGGTCGCAAGTGAGCTGCGGGCCTAATAAAAATATTTAAGGGTCGCAAGTGAGCTGCGGGCCTAATAAATATATTTAAGGGTCGCAAGTGAGGTGTGGGCCTAATAAAAATATTTAAGGGTCGCAAGTGAGCTGCGGGCCTAATAAAAATATTTAAGGGTCGCAAGTGAGCTGCGGGCCTAATAAATATATTTAAGGGTCGCAAGTGAGCTGCGGGCCTAATAAAAATATTTAAGGGTCGCAAGTGAGGTGTGGGCCTAATAAAAATATTTAAGGGTCGCAAGTGAGCTGCGGGCCTAATAAATATATTTAAGGGTCGCAAGTGAGCTGCGGGCCTAATAAAAATATTTAAGGATAGCAAGTGAGCTGCGGGCCTAATAAAAATATTTAAGGGTCGCAAGTGAGCTGCGGGCCTAATAAAAATATTTAAGGGTCGCAAGTGAGGTGTGGGCCTAATAAAAATATTTAAGGGTCGCAAGTGAGCTGCGGGCCTAATAAATATATTTAAGGGTCGCAAGTGAGCTGCGGGCCTAATAAAAATATTTAAGGATAGCAAGTGAGCTGCGGGCCTAATAAATATATTTAAGGGTCGCAAGTGAGCTGCGGGCCTAATAAAAATATTTAAGGGTCGCAAGTGAGGTGTGGGCCTAATAAAAATATTTAAGGGTCGCAAGTGAGCTGCGGGCCTAATAAAAATATTTAAGGGTCGCAAGTGAGGTGTGGGCCTAATAAAAATATTTAAGGGTCGCAAGTGAGCTGCGGGCCTAATAAATATATTTAAGGGTCGCAAGTGAGCTGCGGGCCTAATAAAAATATTTAAGGATAGCAAGTGAGCTGCGGGCCTAATAAAAATATTTAAGGGTCGCAAGTGAGCTGCGGGCCTAATAAAAATATTTAAGGGTCGCAAGTGAGCTGCGGGCCTAATAAATATATTTAAGGGTCGCAAGTGAGGTGTGGGCCTAATAAAAATATTTAAGGGTCGCAAGTGAGCTGCGGGCCTAATAAATATATTTAAGGGTCGCAAGTGAGGTGTGGGCCTAATAAAAATATTTAAGGATCGCAAGTGAGCTGCGGGCCTAATAAAAATATTTAAGGGTCGCAAGTGAGCTGCGGGCCTAATAAATATATTTAAGGGTCGCAAGTGAGCTGCGGGCCTAATAAAAATATTTAAGGGTCGCAAGTGAGCTGCGGGCCTAATAAAAATATTTAAGGGTCGCAAGTGAGCTGCGGGCCTAATAAATATATTTAAGGGTCGCAAGTGAGGTGTGGGCCTAATAAAAATATTTAAGGATCGCAAGTGAGCTGCGGGCCTAATAAAAATATTTAAGGGTCGCAAGTGAGCTGCGGGCCTAATAAATATATTTAAGGGTCGCAAGTGAGGTGTGGGCCTAATAAAAATATTTAAGGATCGCAAGTGAGCTGCGGGCCTAATAAAAATATTTAAGGGTCGCAAGTGAGCTGCGGGCCTAATAAATATATTTAAGGGTCGCAAGTGAGGTGTGGGCCTAATAAATATATTTAAGGGTCGCAAGTGAGCTGCGGGCCTAATAAATATATTTAAGGGTCGCAAGTGAGGTGTGGGCCTAATAAATATATTTAAGGGTCGCAAGTGAGCTGCGGGCCTAATAAATATATTTAAGGGTCGCAAGTGAGGTGTGGGCCTAATAAAAATATTTAAGGGTCGCAAGTGAGCTGCGGGCCTAATAAATATATTTAAGGGTCGCAAGTGAGGTGTGGGCCTAATAAATATATTTAAGGGTCGCAAGTGAGCTGTGGGCCTAATAAATATATTTGAATGACTATATTTGGTCTGGGGTCGTCGTGGCTCAGGGGTGCGCCCACTGTGCCAGCAATCTTTAAGTTACAGGTGGCGCAGGTTCGATTCCTCCATGGTGTATTTCTGTCTTGTGTCAGTAAAACTTCCATTGTGTGTCTGTTACTTCATATCGAATGTCTTGCGTCTGGCGCAGCATGGCCAAGTATGGCCCTTGCACCATAAAAAACCCCAAAATCAACAAACCATATTTGGTTTGTGGGCCGGGTAAATCTGTCCGGTGAGCCGTATCTTCTATGCGCGCCTGATACAAATATTTGAGTGCCGTATCTCCGTCTGCAGGCAGGATAAAAAAATATTTCAGTGCAGTATCTGGTTTACGGGCCTGAGATCAATCTATTCGCCACAACGGATTTAGCTTATGTGTACGGTTTTTTATGGACGTGCTGGTTAAACCTCATCTAGACAAGAACAGCACTTCTCAAATAAACCTTCTGAAAGTAGGTAGTTAATTAAAGTCGCACTGGAGCATCACAACGGACTATTGGCGACGGTCCGGGATCCATCCCGGTCATTTGATTCACGTCAAATCTGTCGTGGCCTCAAATGTCCTCACGTTGGCGGGGTGTGGACGTATGGAGAGTGGGGTGCCAGCTCAGGTGTGACCTCGTCATCTGACCGTGGTTCAAAATTACGTGGTGTCGTCCTCTAATCTTTCCCATCGGGTTTGATCCCGGCCAATAGCCCGTTGTCTTGCTCCAGTGCCACGTTAATTAAAAATAAATACCTTCCAACTGGGCCACCGCGGCATATCGGTTTTTGTGGACGGTTATACCGCATCTCGACGAGCTATTCCTCAAAAGACAAAAAAAAAAGTTTCTTGAAAGAAAAATATCCTCAATCTCATTTAAAAGCTTAAAAACGCCGAATGGTCTCGAACGCCCACTCGCCCAACAATTCCTCAGATGGAGCATTTCATTAGTGAATGTCCTCAGCCCCTTTTTCCCTTTTAATTAATTACGCAACTTAAAGGAGCGCCTACGGTTCTCCAACAACATAATTGGCGCAGTTTGTCCGCTTTTGGGCCTAGCGCCATAAAACCCCAACATCCAATATAACAACATAATTCGCTGCTTCTCTGTAAATAATTCAATTTCAATCACACTCGCTCGTTTCTAAATATCAACGGACAAGCACAGCCTCTGCGCTTACTTTCCTTAATTGCCTAGGAGGTAGTACCTAGGATGTCAGTGTCGTTTTGCTCACATTTTATGTTATTCAAATCTATTTGCGATGAATGGGAAAGCGATTTCGGCATAAGAAGTGGAAACCAAAGTTGATAATTCGAAAATGCTGCATATTTATCATCTATATATTAATACGTGAAGAATAAACTTTGTACCCCTTTTTAAGCACATTGCGCGCACGGAGGAGTATGAGATTTGGCATAATTTGCCACCACATAAGTTAGTATTGAAAGTTAATTGCATCGTTTTGCTGAACAGAAACTTAAATACAAAGGAAGCATTAGTCAATGGAACAAGAATGCGCATTAAATTTATGCATCGTAATACTATTGATTGCGAAGTTTTAACTGGAACCGCACGCAATAAGAGAATTTTGATTCCACGTATAAATTTAACATATTCCGGAACTATTTTACCATTTAACTTTCAAACAACTCAATTTCTAATTATACCTGCACTTGCGATGACAATAAATAAGTCTGAAGGACAAACATTCGAAAAAATTGGAATTTTATGGAGGCAGCCAGTTTTTACACATGGTCAATTGTACGTCGCAGCAAGTAGAGTTCGATCATTCGATGGTTTGAGAATTTATATTTCAGAATATAACGGTCAAGGGCATTTAGCAAAAGATGAAAGAGTTTTTACAAAAAACATCGTCTACACAGAAGTTTTGAATCATTAAATTCATTGTCGAACTATTTCATGTTCAATGGACAACATTTATTTTTTTAACCACCCGGTTTTTTAGTTTCAATAAAAAATATATAAAAAAATACGAAGCACGTATTCCTTATTTCATTTTTCCTTTTTTTGGATTTATTTTTTATTTAAATTTTATATAATTTGAAAAAGATAGGCAAATTAACTGTGTAGCCTTGGCGAAACCTGTGGCCAGTATAGCAATAAAAAAAACCCAAGAAAATATCAAACAACGCGTTATTGTTTTTTAGATATGGCTTAACCAATCTATACCGCATTTTTCCTATGACGTATTTGTACATGCTCGCAGCTTACGTAATAGAACAAAATTCAAAAAAATTATATGCAATGAATATAGAGGTATACTCTTTGACAAAAGAACCTTATTAACGTTCAAACTTAAAAAATTAAATGAATTATGGTCGAATTTCGACCACTGGGCGACCACTAGTCTATATTATTTCTATAGTATAGATCCCTTTTACGCCTCTTACACGCGACGAATCTTAATATATATATAAGTAAGGTATCAAAAGAAAGAAAATTTCCCGGAGCACTGACGAATCCGTTCTATTTCTCCAAGGTGTGCAGAGGGGGAGGCTAAAAACAATTCGAAATCCCCATGGGAATAACATTGAGTGAAAAACGATTGCGGTACGCAACTCAGTTTGTTTTACCAGTATTGATGGAAAAACAACTTTTCCAAAAAAATTGTTTTTCCAGTATTACTCGGAGAACAATTTTTTCATCATCTATATTATTTCTATAGTATAGATAGCTTTTACGCCTCTTAAACGTGACGAATTATTTATGTACTGAACTGGTTTTTCATTTCTTTCCATAATATCAATAATTTATGAATATGTGATTTGATGATATAAGTGTAACCTCTACAAATCATATATAATCTTTGTTTCTACAACTTTATGCAGACTGCGAATGGCAACAGTGAAAAATATTTTGGAGAATAATAATGTTCTAATAAAAAAGAACGTATTTAAAAAAATTAAATAATTTTCTTTAAAATATAGTAGTGAAAAGTTATTTTTAAACAGGAAAATAATGTTTTGTGATGTAGCCACCGCTACATTCATTTGGTGACCCGGAGGTAACGGTAAATATTATGGAAAATACCGAGAATACAAAAACCAGTCAGATGGTGCTAATTCTTCGGAAACTGAAGGTCAGTGTAAAAATTCCACCTTTCTGGATAGATAAGCCAGAAATTTGGTTTTACCAAATAGAAGCACAATTTAAGATTAATAGTATATCTAATGAAGATACCAAGTTTAACTACATTGAATTGAAGACTTCCATCACATTTTAAAAGGCAAAAATATATTTTCTAAACTTGATTTATTAAAAGCCTATTACCAAATTCCAATTGCAGAAGATAAACAGAAAACAGCGATAATAACACCATTTGGACTTTTTGAATTTAACGTAATGAGTTTTGGATTAAGAAATGCACCGTCCACATTCCAAAGATTCATTAATAAGGTTTTCATTGGACTAGACTTTACTTTTCCGTATTTCGATGACATCCTAATAGCGTCGGAATCTGAGTAACAGCATAAAAAATATCTTACGGAAGTATTTAGTAGACTTCAACAGAATGGTCTAATCATCAACCTATCGAAATCGGTAATGGGAGTGAACAAATTAGAATTTTTGGGATATTGGATAACACCAAACGGCTCAAAACCTCTTCCGGAAAAAGTACAAGCCATAACAAATTACAAACTTCCTGAAACTATTCACGAACTTCGTGAATTTTTAGGAATGATTAACTTTTATAGAAGATACTTAAAAGATGCAGCTAATACCCAAGCTCCCTTAAATGAATATTTAAAAGGTTCAATAAAAAAGATCGAAGGAAAATTCCATGGACAGAGGAAGCAAAGAAGTCCTTTGAAAAATGCAAAGAAGGTTTAGCCAATGCTGCTTTATTAACCTTTCCTAATACAGATCTAACATTAGCTTTATGTACAGACGCCTCTAATTTCGCAATTGGATCTGTTCTACAGCAATATGAAGACGGAGATTAGAAACCAATAGCATTCTATTCCAAAAAGTTAAATGACACTCAAATCTTACAGCACATATGACCGGGAACTTTTAGGTATCTATCTTTCCATCAAACAATTTAAACATATGTTAGAACGACGAGAATTTACGATATACACAGATCACAAGCCAATTACATTTGCATTTAAACAGAAAAATGATAACATCACCAAGACAATTAAGACATCTCCAGTATATTTCTCAATTTTCAACAAATATACAATACATAACTGGGAAGGATAATATTGTTGCAGACTCGATGTCTAGAATTGAATCAGTTTCGGACATCGATTATGAAAAAATTGCGGATGAACAAATCAATAATGAAGAACTAAAAGAATTACTAATTAGTAGCACAAAAATTTAAATTTTAAACAATATTCACAACCCTCTGGAAAAATAATCTGGTGTGATGTTTCAACTCCAAATATTCGACCGTTCATACCACAACCATTTCGAATGAATGTTTTCCCCAATTTATGACTTGAACCATCCTGGCATTAAATCATCAGCGAAACAAGTAACATCCAGATTCATTTGGAAGAATATTAAAAAAGATGTCAGAGAAGGCTAAAACTTGCATTAGTTGCCAGAAAAATAAAATTATTCGGCACACACATTCCAAATTCAACTCATTTGAAAAACCTGATGAAAGATTTAGCATAACCAATATCGATATAACTGGACCATACCCACCATCAAATGGGAATAAATATTGCTTAACATGCATCTATCGTTTTACTTGCTGGATGGAAATTATACCGATAGAAAATATTACCGCAGAAACAATCACAAAAGCATTTTATGCAAATTGGATTTGTCGCTTTGGTGTTCCATACAGTGTGATCACAGACAGAGGTAATCAGTTCAAATCAGAACTTTTCAGAAGTTTAGGTATTATTTGTGGAATTAAAATGCAAACAATTTCATACCATCCACAAAGCAACGGAAAAATTGAAAGACAACACAGAACATTAAAAATAGCCGTTAGAGCTCACAATTCAGTCAAATGGAGTGAGACTTTACCAGCTATACTCCTTGGTATACGAGCATCTCTACATGATACCAACTGTTCCATTGCAGAAATGGTTTATGGTAAATCACTGAAGCTACCAAGAGAATTCTTTCAAAAACCAAATTAGAACCAGATACCTTCACTAGCGAACTGCGAAAAGAAGTGGAAAAATTAAAACTAATTAAAAGCCAATGTAAAAGAAAACAGAAAATATTTTTCCATAAGGATTTAGATTCGTGTTCACGTGTATTTGTCAGAGTGGACCGTATCAAGAAAGCATTAGAATCCCCTTATGAAGGACCTTTTTCTGTGATTGCCAGAAATGATAAGTATTATACGGTGAGAATTAAAGGAAAGGACATAAAGGTTTCCGTCGATCGATTAAAACAAGCTTATTTGTTAGCCTCAGATGAAGATGATTCTCGAAACCTAACAAATAAAGAAAAACAAAACATCCCATTAAACGGAGATGAAAATGGAAAGACGGAGGATTCAAAATTTAAAACATCTCCGTGGGAGAAGAATTACATTTCCAGCACGTTATCAAGAAGATTACGTGAACATATAATGTTGTATATTAATTTTTGATTTAATGATTGTAAATATTTTGTAAAATTTTGTATGTATTTCATAGCAATGTAAATAGTCATGTGATATTAACCATTATTTTTCTCCTGGTATCGCAACTATGTTGCTTGGAAGGGGAGTAGTGTAACCTCTACAAATCATATATAATCTTTGTTTCTACAACTTTATATAGACTGCGAATGGCAACAGTGAAAAATATTTTGGAGAATAATAATGTTTTAAAAAGAAGAACGTCTTTAAAAAATTTAAATAATTTTCTTTAAAATATAGTAGTGAAAAGTTATTTATATAACAGGAAAATAATGTTTTGTGATGTAGCTACCGCTACATAAAGATATTAAACGACGCATGTTCCACGCGAGGTTGATTTGAAAAAAAATTGAGAAAATATTCAACTTAACAATTTTTGTGAATTCTAGAGTTAAGATAACCTTATTAGGCCTTTTGGCGGAAGACGTGCGTTACACAAATGGTTGGAACAACGCTAAGTGATCTCAAGGAGGAAGTGTTGTAAATAGTGATTGAAGAAACTTTTTTGATATTTTGGGTATAAAAAAATTCGCTTACATCTTTCACCCTTATAACGTTATCTTGTTTATGCGAGAATTCTCGCACTGGCATGCTAGTAAATGATATAGTCTCAGAGTCAACATCACGTTGGCCTGGTGTGGAAGTTTGGAGAGCGGGGTGCCAGCTCAGGCGCTGACCATAGTACAAAAGGATGATATGTTGTCCTCAGATAACATTCAGGATAGCCCATTGTGTTGTAACAATGCGACGTTAATTCAACTATCCAACTCAGTGTTGACATAGGCAGCAGTAGCCCAGTTGGAAGAGTCGCGTATTAGCGACCGGAGGGTTGCAAGTTCGAGACTCGATCGAACCAAAGACCACCGTGTATGTGGAAGTTCAAACACGGTTAAATCTGTCGTGTGCTCACGGTGGCGTGGTATTAAAGGTATTTTTAATTAACGTCGCACTGTCGTGGGCTCAATATCCTCACGTTGGCATGGTATTAAAGGTATTTTTAATTAACGTCGCACTGTCGTGGGCTCAATATCCTCACGTTGGCATGGTATTAAAGGTATTTTTAATTAACGTCGCACTGTCGTGGGCTCAATATCCTCACGTTGGCATGGTATTAAAGGTATTTTTAATTAACGTCGCACTGTCGTGGGCTCAATATCCTCACGTTGGCATGGTATTAAAGGTATTTTTAATTAACGTCGCACTGTCGTGGGCTCAATATCCTCACGTTGGCATGGTATTAAAGGTATTTTTAATTAACGTCGCACTGTCGTAGGCTCAATATCCTCACGTTGGCATGGTATTAAAGGTATTTTTAATTAACGTCGCACTGTCGTGGGCTCAATATCCTCACGTTGGCATGGTATTAAAGGTATTTTTAATTAACGTCGCACTGTCGTGGGCTCAATATCCTCACGTTGGCATGGTATTAAAGGTATTTTTAATTAACGTCGCACTGTCGTGGGCTCAATATCCTCACGTTGGCATGGTATTAAAGGTATTTTTAATTAACGTCGCACTGTCGTAGGCTCAATATCCTCACGTTGGCATGGTATTAAAGGTATTTTTAATTAACGTCGCACTGGAGCAACACAACGGCTATCGGTGTCGGTCCGGGATCAAACCTGACGGGAAAGGTCCAAGGACAACACAACGTAATTTAGAACCACGGTCAGGTGACGAGGTCACACCTGAACTGTCACCCCACTCTCCAAACTTCAACACCACGCCAGCGCGGGGACATTTGAGATGACCCAGGACAGTCACCAATAGCCCGTTGTGTTGATCCAGTGTGACGTTCACTAAAATACCCACCTACCACGCCAAAGTGAGGACGTTTCAGGCCACGACAGATTTAACGAGCACCAGCCCCCTTCATACACGACGCTCTTTGGTTGGATTCGAACTCGCAACCCTCCGGTTGCTAGTCCGCTACTCTTCCAACAGGGATACCGCGGCCCGCATATTTCCAGATGAGACATTCTCAGAGCCAGCGTCAAGTTCGCGTGGTGTAATGTTTGGAGAGCTGCTGAGGTGTCGACCTCGTCATCTGACCCAAACTCAAACATGACGAGGTGTTGTCTCGGTCAATTCCCTTCGGGATTGATCCCGGACCGTCGCCAATAGCCCATTGCGTAGGTCCAGCGCGACGTTAATTGAACTACCCAACTAAGAGTCAAGATTCGCGGATTAGCTACCAGAGAATTAAGAGTTCGAGACTCCACTAAACCAAAGATCACCGTGTACGCGGAGGCTAATGAACGGTAAATCTGCAGTGGCCCTAATCATCGCCAACGTGAGGACATTGAGGCTTAATGTCCTCACGTTGTCGTGGTGTGGAATTTTGAGAGTGGGGTGTGACCTCGTCATCTGACCGTGGTTCAAAATGACGAGGTGTCTTCTGCCCTTCGGGATGCATCCCGGACTGTCGCCAATAGCCCATTGCGTAGGTCCAGCGCGACGTTAATTCAACTACCCAACTAAGAGTCAAGATTCGCGGATTAGCAACCAGATAATTAAGAGTTCGAGACTCCACTAAACCAAAGATCACCGTGTACGCGGAGGCTAATGAACGGTAAATCTGCAGTCGCCTTAATCATCGCCAAGGTGAGGACATTGAGACTTAATGTCCTCACGTTGGCGTGGTGTGGAAGTTTTGAGAGTGGGGTGTGACCTCGTCATCTGACCGTGGTTCAAAATGACGAGTTGTCTTCTGTTCTTCGGGATACATCCCGGACCGTCTCTAATAACCCGTTGTGTTGCTCGCCATGCGACGTTAATTAAAATACCTACCCTAGCAACCGTCTGAGCATTAAAAAAATAATTCCAATAATACAAAACCAATGCTATTCGTGTCGCGTGCGCGGTAAGCTATTTACGGAAAAGATTTTGCGTTCGAAAATGCTCGATATTCTGCAGTGATGCGGAACGAACGGCAGTCTTAGAAGTTCCCCAGTTGGAGTTCTCTTATTTTGGGGTCCCATCCTCTGTTAGCACAATCGAAACCGAAGCCCAAGGGTGTGACAGAGATGGGATTACACGATGACCTTGACCTATGGGGAAATAAACCGCAACTCCCCTCTCAAGGTCAACTCCACGCTTCGTTGGGAACGCGAGGAAAGTGTTCTTCCCCAACTTGCATTTTTTTCCAAAAAGAAAAGGAAATAAAGGTTCCTAGGTCAGAGCGGGGCTATTTTTAGGTCAGAGTAGGCGTGCTTTGAACTGGGTCGTTTCTATGGTCGCTGACAGGGTAGGACTAGGGTTGGTTGGTTTATTATGGAACGAGGGCCAGTTCTGGCCAAACTGAGCCAAACGTCGTCTATATTTTATTATCTATATTTTTAAGGATGAGATTATTAGGTACAGTCGCGGAAAATAAAAATCACACCACCCCCTCCTCATTCGAACAATTTTAACAGTACAGAAAATTCAAAGATGGCGTGACAGTAACTAACGTCTTCTATAAATTGAAATACATAAAATTTGCATAAGGGGTCGTTTCCATATTAAATCGAGCCCCAATTCATAATTACAAATAGAACCCCCTATTTCGACAAACAATTTCGAATCTATATCAAAATTAAACTTCAGATACCAAATTTCATGTCATTAGGTCTTACCTTTTCGAAGTTATGAGTACAGAAAGATTGGAGCTCCCAATGTTAAATAAGACTTTTATGGATATCTTCCTAAATAATATTTCTATAGGGCTGATATTTTGCACCATGTTACTGTTAAACAACTCAAACAAAATCCACCTAATATTTTATTTTAAAAATAGTTTTTAGTATGCAATAATTATTAAATTAATGTTTGAAAAAATTATGAACTGGAACCTTACTGTATTTTGATGGGAATCTATTTAGAAGGACTTCTTATAGGACCATGCAAAATTTCAGCTGATTCCAATCGTTAGTTTTTGCGTTACATTAAATGTTCTTCATTATTGCGATTTTAGGAGTAAACAAAAGTCTAAAAACGTCTGACAAACGATAATTTTCCAATCGTTTTCACTTGCATAATAAACATAATAATTCTCGGATCATATGCAGGTGCTGACAAATACGTTTGAAATAATATTCAAATTTGAAATTCGGGTAGCTATAACTACAATTAATCTCGATCTACGAATAGCCATTTTCAATGTGGAGATGATTCCCTAAAATTGACAGCAACTTCAACATTGAATATCTCCGGATGTGATATTCTATCACACATTGAATATCTCCGGATGTGTCCGGAAAGATAGAGGCATGAAATTTCATATTCAGACTAATTTAAAGATGCAGAATCTGATTAAAGCATCAAAAGATGGTGTTTCCATTGGAAATTTTGTCATTCGTGCAAAAATTTGATATGAAGACGGCCCCTAATGTAATTATTTTGCATTTTAATTGGTACAGTACGTTATTTCCTATTGAATGATATATTTGAAATTGCTCTATGAATAGTGCTCGAAATAAAGGGGATGGTTTGTTTTTTTCCCGCGACTGTACATAAGATAATTGCGAAATTAAACTGAAATTATATCAAAATAAAAGTTATATATAATTTAAAAATAAGTTTTTGCGATACGGATCTTCTTAACTTAACAGGTCTGTTAAGTTTCTTAACTCCAAATCTGCTAAAATTTGAGCATTCCGTCAAAATGCCTCAGATTGTATTTGGTGGCAAATATACCATAATGGAGCATGTGCTCCACTTAACAAATATCTGTGTGTAAAATATGAATGGCCGATTCGAAGCCTTGAGAATTTAACATCATGGGTAGGCTAGGGATCCAATCATGCGGATCAAGAACACATCTGGAGGGGAGGTCAACCCCTCACACGAAATATTCGTGACTGAACAAAGAAAATAAACGAGGGCCGCGGAAACTAGGTGGGAAAAGAATCGGGTTATTAACCGGAGTGTTGCGAGTTCCAAACTCGCAACACTCGATATATCGATGCGTTACTATTTATTTTTATAGAATTTAATTTAGATTGTTGTATATATCTTCTTTCAAAGTTTGAGTTTTATAACTAACTTATGAATGGAGCACCGAATCTTACAAAATATTTGTATCGAAAACGGCCCTTGCTTTAATGCACAGCATTTACTGAAAAAAATTAAAGGCCGGATTTTTACTTTTCTCTTTGTCTACTCTAGAAATACGAATAAACTCGTCTCGGCAAAGATCCATTTGTGGCTACATTATCGACGGTACAATGGAAAAAACATAATAACGAACTCAGCACTTCTGAGATATAACTCTATCATGGACATTTTTGGCATTCAGCACTTCTGAGATATAAATCTATCATGGACATTTTTGGCATTCAGCCCAAAAAC
This sequence comes from Meta bourneti, assembly GCA_933210815.1. Lineage (NCBI taxonomy): Eukaryota > Metazoa > Arthropoda > Arachnida > Araneae > Tetragnathidae > Meta > Meta bourneti. The sequence continues at coordinate 14,206,646 of OW119930.1, forward strand.
TGTCGAGGAAAATAGACTAAAAATGCAGAAAGACAACTGTATGTATTTGTGGATAAAAGAATCAAATGTATGTTGATCGAAAAAAGTCTCTAAATACCAATACATTATTAAATTAAAAAGTAAGTTGGCAAGAACATTCCATTGGCAATAAACTGTTATTACGTTACGAATACAAATAATAATTGCAACAAATTAAATTATCAGTTCCGTTTACGCAAACAAAATAAACTTTTATTTGGAAACTGGTTGATAGCATCATTTCATAGTAAATCGAAAAGTTGGCCTCGATTAAATTCTCTCTTATGTTTTCAAAATGTATTTTTTATGTAACGGTAATTAATTAACGTCACATTGGAGTAACAAAACGGACTACTACCGACGATTGGTGATCAATCCCAAGGGGAAAGATTGAGGACAACGCCACGTAATTTTGAACCACGGTCAGATGACGAGGCAACACCTGAGCTGGCACCCCACTCTCCCCATTTCGACACCACGCCAAAGTGAAGACATTTGAGAGCACGAATGATTTAACGTGCATCAGTCCCCCGTGTATACGACGGTCTTTGGCTGGACCGAGTTTCGAACTCGCAACCCTCCGATTGCTAATCCGTTGCTTTTCCAACTGGGCGACAGCGGCCAATGTATTTATTAGGGAAACTATTTATATAAAGTTAATATAGTCAGGGACGTAACTAGGGGGTCAGACGGGGCATGTGCCCCGGGCGCCGGATGGGGGGGGGCGCTAAACTGGCCGAGTATTTTTTTTACTGTAGATATTAACGTATGATAAAAAATGAAGAGGAAAAACTTAGGCTACAAGAACTATAAAAGGAGCTAAATGCAGAATGTGTGAAGTGTTGCATGAGTTTGATGAGAGTAAAGGAGATGGTGGATAGGGCAGTAAACTGTGCGTGAATGTATTTTTAGAGTGCCTAATGCTATTCTTACCGTACACATATCCCGATATCATTTGATAAACCTTTTTATTTCATTTGCAGCGATTATAGGAAAATGATTATGTGAAAGGATATACCAAACATGCTACTCTCAGATTATTTGTCAATGAAATATCTTAAAATTAATTTGGTATTTTATCTTGTACTAAAAATGAAATTACTGCAAATTAATCTATTTACCGTTGAAATCAAGCATTTACCATCTAAGTTGAATAAAAAAAATTTGGAATGGTGGAATTAGTGTGTGGTGGCGATATCAGGTGTTGTCGGGGAGGGTTTTGGTTTGGTTGGTCGGGGGGAGCCAAGGCGAGTTCTTGCCCCCATATTTTTGACATGAATACGCCTTTGAAATCGGAACTGGGTCGGTAGGTATTTTAATTAACGTCGCAGAGGAGCAACACAACGGGCTATTGCCGACGGTTTGGAATCAAACCCGAAGGGAAAGATCGAGAGAAACACCACATAATTTCGAATCACGGTCAGATGACGAGGTCACACCTTAGCCCCCATTCTCCAAACTTCCAAACCACGCCAACGTGAAGAAAATGGAGGCCACGGTAGATTTAACATGCACCAGGCCCCGTGTACACGACTCGCAACCCTCCTATTGTTACTCCTCCAACCCGGCTCCCAAAAAACACTTTAAAATAGTACTATTTTTTTGAGTATTTTCAAAGCACTTCTTGTCAATCCTCGAATTAACACCTAAATGACTTAAAAAATCTAATTTGGAAACAAGCGATTGAAAATAAAAGTGATTTAAGTGTAAAACAAACATTATGGATATGAATGCAGAAATTAAATAAAACCCGTAGTTAAATATTTCCCATACATCGGAAACCGTAAAATCTAAGCACTTAAAAGTAGTCAGATACGTTTAAAATTTCGAAATAAAATCAGTTCCACAAAGATCCCAGAGCTTAATTTAAAAGGTTTTATATAGCACCCAGTTTCCATTAGGATGTCGAAACGCAGGAAAATGTCACATTTACTGCCAGTGAAAAAGCAAATATGTCCAACCCGTATATAATCGTATGTCATGGAATGGATCATAAATCAATTCTATAAAACTTACAGCTTCCGCATATTACAGTGTAGAAGACTGCCCAACATAACACGGGGGAATGTTACCACAAAAATTTCGCTAAGGTGGCGATTCGCGGTAAAAGTAATTTATCAAAAATAGCTTTCAAAATTGTGTTATTTATTGTACGTGTTGACAGATAACGTTGAAAACCAGTTTCAGGTCACCCAGGAGATGCGTGCAGGTAGGTAGTTATTTAATTAACGTCGCATTGGAGAAATACGTCGGGCTATTGGTGATGGTCCCCCGAAGGGAAAGATCCAAGTACAACACCACGTAATTTTGAATCACAGGTCAGATGACGTAGGACTGCCGCATCCAAGCACTTTGGTCACGGTAGCCCTGTTAAAAGAGTAACGGATTATCAACCAGAGGATTCCGAGTTCGAATCCAACCAAAGCCCATCTGTGCAAAGGAGGTTGGTGCAAGTTAAATCTATCGTGGCCTCAAATGTCCTCGCGTTGACGTGATGTGGGAGTTTGGAGAGTAGGGTGCCAGCTCAGGTGTTGACCTCGTCATCTGATAGTGGTTGAAAATTGCGAATTGTCCTCGTATATTTCCCTTCGGATTTGATCCCGGACAGCTGCTAATAGCCCGTTGTGTTACTCCACTGCGGCGTTAATTGAAATACCATACCATCCAAGCACTTGTGAAATAGTAACATAAATTCTTAAAAATAGTACGTAGGTAGTTGAATTGAGGTTTCACTGGAACAACTCAACAGGGTATTGGCGACAGTCTCGGATCTATCCCGAAGGACAACATTTTGAACCACGGTCGTATGACGAGGTCAACACCTTAACTGTCACTACACACTCCAAACGTCCACACCTCGACAACGTGAGGACATTTGCAGCCACGAAGGATTTAAGGCGCACCAGCCTCCACGTTCACGACGGTCTTTGGATCAAGTTTCGAAGTCACCGGTCGTTAATCCGCTTCTCTTTCAACCACAAAAGTAACACTTTTGTGGTTGAAGAGAGGCTATCGCGTTGAAGAGAGGCTATCGCGTTGAAGAGAGGCTATCGCGACCTCTTTAAGTGTGGTATTGTATTTTGGAGAATGGGGTGCCAGCTTAGGTGTTGTCCTCGTCATGTGACCGTAGTTCACAAATGAAGAGGTTTTGTACTCGTCATGTGACCGTAGTTCACAAATGAAGAGGTTTTGTACTCGTCATGTGACCGTAGTTCACGAATGAAGAGGCGTTGTCCTCGTCATGTGACCGTAGTTCACAAATGAAGAGGTTTTGTCCTCGTCATGTGACCGTAGTTCACAAATGAAGAGGTTTTGTCCTCGTCATGTGACCGTAGTTCACAAATAAAGAGGTTTTGTACTCGTCATGTGACCGTAGTTCATAAATGAAGAGGCGTTGTCCTCGTCATGTGACCGTAGTTCACAAATGAAGAGGTTTTGTACTCGTCATGTGACCGTAGTTAACAAATGAAGAGGTTTTGTACTCGTCATGTGACCGTAGTTAACAAATGAAGAGGTTTTGTCCTCGGGTATTTCGCTTCGGGATTGATCCCGGACTATCGCCAATAGCCCTTTGTGTTGTCTCCATTGCGACATAAATTCCACAACAGATTTAACGTTCACTAACCCCTATGCACACGGCGATCTTTGGTTAGACCTAGTCTCGATCTCTCAACCCTCCGGTTACTCATCCGCCACTCTTCCAACCGAGCCACCGAAGCCCCTAAATTCCAAACAAAGGCGAAATTACGAAACAAACAAATCAGACGGGGTGCAATTGAAGCTGCTGACATCCGTAACATTCGACGCCCATCTAATTTTACGGCAGAATGCACCCTCGATCCTGAAATTACACGCTCCGCTCGGTTTCCGAATACCCCAGGGCTGCACTTCAAAATCGCCCCAAGAAACTTCACACTCCCAGAAACTCAGAGGGAAATGTTTCGGAACGCGGCTATGGGAATAATTTATCGGGAAAAGGGTTCATATTTCCGGGAAAGCTCGGCCCAATCCGGGGGTAATCGGATAGTAGGGAGATTAAAAGCTTTGCGATTCCGCAAATTGCATCAGCAGCCGGCCTTTCGCAGTTCGGTACGAGCCGCTGTGGTCGAGATTTATTCAACACTTCGACAAAATCGTTTGTGCGGAACTGGAACATTGTTTGGGACAGAGGGGTGGGCGCCGAGGGCTTTTTCTGAAGGGACGGAGTTCCAGAAATATTTATTTAAAAGTTTTGTGACTTTTCTTGGTTGGTTGGGTTTTAGGGCGCAAGGGTTGTGTTCACGCCCGTGACAGCTGTTGACACTCTTCAATTGGCGTAACTTTGCTTGTACTTGGCGAGCGCCAAGAATGTTGCCAACTTCTTAGTTATGCCTGATCTCAACGTGACGGGGCCGTCGTGACTCAGGGGGTGTGCCCACTGTGCTTGCAACCTTCGAGTTGTAGGCGGCGCAGGTTCGATTCCTGGCAGGTGTATTTCTCTCTTCTGTGTCAGTAAAAGTTTCATCGTGAGTGTATTACTTGATATTGTATTATGTCTGCCGCAGCATGGCCAAATATGGCCCTTGCGCCATAAAACCCCCAAACCAACCAACTAGACATGACGTGACTAGCGCCAGAGTTCCTTTCCACAACCACTTTTTGTGTACTTAGGTAGGTAAGTAGGTAGTAAATTAATGTCGCACTGGAGTAACACAACGGACCGTTGGCGACGGTCCGAGATCAGTCACCAAAGGAGAGATCCTAAGACAACACCACATAATTTTGAACTGCGGTACAAGGTTTACACTTGAGCTGGCACTCCACTTCCCATACTTCCACACCACGCCAACGTGAGGATATTTGAGGCCGTGACAGATTTAACGTGCAAAAACCCCGCAGACAATACGGACTTTGGTTGGACCGAGTTTCCAAGTCGCAAACCTGCAGTTGCTGATCCGTTATTCTTCCAACCGGGCTACAGTTTGGGACAGAGGTGTAGCTTAGGGGATGGAAAAGGGAATCGATTCCAAGGACTTATATCTAAAGGGGCGGCCTTTCGGAAATATTTATTCAAAAGTTTCTTGGTTTTTCTTGGTTGGTTGGGTTTTATGACACCGTGCGTATATGTGTGACAGATGTTGGCGCCACTCTTTAATTGGCGTAACTTTTCATGTACTTGGCAAGCGCCAAGAATGTTGCCAACGTCTCAGTTATGTCTGATCTCTGGACGCGATAAGATATAGCCAGTGTTCCTTTCCAGGTACCACTTTTTGTGTACTTGGATTGGTTGGGTTTCTTTGGTTGGTTGTTTTGGCGTTTTATAGCGCAAGGGCCATATTTGGTCAAGCTGCGCCAAACACAAGACAATGTCAAGTAAAAAATGTAATTAACGAGGGGGAAAAGAAGGATTGAGGAACACACTAGTGGGATGAAAGCAGAAAAAGATCACTTGGGTACAAAATTGTAGTCACTGTGGTAAACACGACCCCTGTTTACTACAGTGACGACATGAGAAAAGAAAAGATCACTAGAGTACCTCGGGTTCATTTCTGTTCCTAGGCAGTACTGTATTTTTCCGTGCACAGCAATTTGAAGCAATGTCAATAACACAGCGGTAGCCCAGTTGACGGAGTAGCGGATTAGCAGACTTCCGGTTGCTAATCCGCTACAACGCGATCAAACCAAAGACCATCCTATATGTGAGGCTGGTGCACGTTAAATCTGTCGTGGACAAGAATATCCTCACGTAGACGTGGTGTATAAGTTTGGAGAGTGGAGTGCCAGTTCAGGTGTGACCTCCTCATCTGGGGGCATTGATTCGAAGAGTTGTCCTCGGATCTTTTCGTTCAGGACTGATCCCGGAACCGTCACCAATAGCCCGTTGCAGTTGCTCTAGTGCGACGTTAAGTCAACTATCTACCCTTTTTAAAACGCAATCCCTGATTTTGTTTGCGTACATAATATACACTATATGGACAAAAGTATTTGGACACTGCGGAAAATCAGGTTGTTTTTCGTGGTTAGGGCTCGGTCCATTGCTTTATGTACCTGGTACCAGGAACGCTGACGTGTACCTCGACGTTCTGGATAATTCGGCCTTGCCTACACTACGGCAATACTACGATGGTTGTTTCTTTCAACAGAATCATGCTCCGTGTCATACTGCAAAACGTGTGCTGGACTGGTTTCCTGAAAATGAGGTGAATTTGCTGGACTGGCCTGCTCAGAGTTCCGATCTCAATCCGATCGAGCACTAGTGGAACGAACTGGAGCGACGGGTACGACACCGCCACGCACGCCCATCTTCACAACAATCTCTTCTCACAGCCTTGCAAGAGGCATGGCGACCTATTCCTGCAGACTTATAGAGAACTTGTGGTAAGTATGCCTCGACGTGTTGCAGCTGTAACACAAGAAAAATCTGAGCCTACCCGTTACTAAATAGAATAAAGCACTTTTCTGAAAAACATGTAGTGTCCAAATACTTTAGTCCATATAGTGTATATTATACGTATTGAGAATATTATACGTATTGAGATACATAACAATTTCTTCAGTTACTTAAGTTTTGTTACAAAAATCCACACTAACCTTTCGGTTAAACGATGCCCTGTCAACATCAGTACTTTTAACGAGGAAATAACCCTCAATATTGAAATGTCCCCTTCGGTCATCGAATTCTATCGCACAGTGGAGCTTTATAATAGCTTTTAGTACTAAACAATCACTTCCTCGACAATAGGCTCACGATGTTTTCAACTTTGTTGGTAAAAGGAGAGCCTACCCTTTACTAAATAGAATAATAAAGCACTTTTTCTGAAAAACATGCAGTGTCCAAATACATTTGTCCATAGTCCATAGTGTATATAGCCTATTATTAAAACTATTCAAACTTGCAGGTAACGGTAATTAAAGTGGCACTGGAGCAACGCAACGAGCTATTGGTCACTGGCGACGATCTGGGATCAGTCCCGAGAGGAAAGACCCGAGGACAACACTAAGGAATTTCGAACCACGGTTAGATGACGAGGTCAATACCAGAGCTAGAACCCCACTCTCTACACCACGTACTCCACTCAACCGTACACCAGCCCTCACATGCATGAGTCTGGTTGGACCGAGTTTCGATCTCGCAACCATTCGATTGCTAATCCGTTACTCTTCCAACCGGGCTACCGCGGCCCCTTCGAACTTACAGGGCGTTACAAATCCTCTCTGCAAAACATTCGCGAAACGAGTCTGGCTTTTATCGTTCCTATCACCCCCAACCAAGTCCAAGAGTCTGATCAATGATAAACGCTGCAGGGTTTACGGTTGCACGATTGTAAATTTAGAACTTGTCGCTCCAGAGAAGAATAGGAAACCGCTAAGAAATAAGCATATCAAACAAACTAGACAATATTTATAACTGCGCTTTCTCAACAATCTTTTCCGCGGCTATATATGTATTCTTGCAATGAAGCCTTATTTACCTCGCAACAGCATTTCAGCAAGAATTTACAAGCTCTATACTAAACAGTGATAAAGAAGTCTTTTCTTCTCCCCTCAAAATTCCATGCAATAAAAGATAACATGTTTTCCACAGATCACTTGATTACAGTAAATAAAACAAAACCGCAAAATATTCGCTTCTCCACCATGCTCTGGGTAGGTATTTTAAGTAACGTCGCAATAGACCAGGGGTGTCAAACTCAATTAAAACACGGGCCATTTAATACAACTGGTAAGATTCACGCGGGCCACATCACATTTACAAATTTTATTAATATTATATTTATAAGTGAGGATTCACACACACACACACACACAGGGGAGAGAATATGGATAGGATAATTAAAACACAATATATAATTAAGTGAATTTAGGGTAATAATTTATAATATTGCTATATAATTGCTTTTATTTAAACGTTTATTTAATTTAATGTATTTATAAAAAATAAAATCAACTTTTTTTACCGGAATGCCAGCGCTTTCCTACTAGAGTTTTCCAATATCTGGATTCAAAGACTGAGAACAATCAAATTATGGCAGATAGATGTCTATCAGTTAATCTTGATCTGTAGGTCGTTTTATTTAATTTCATGGACGAAAATATAGTTGCTCACACATTTGTAACATGACGAAATTGTGTGTACGGTATTGCCTCGATCTCCCCTAAGTGCTATTTTCTTCATAACATATTGTCCTGTTTTCATTTTATTTCAGAGCATCGCGGGCCACAAAAAATTACCTCGGGCCACATGCGGCCCGCGGGCCGCCAGTTTGACACCCCTGCAATAGACCAACACAACGGGCTATTGGTGACGGTCCGGAATCAATCCCAAAGGGAAAGATCGAGGACAACACCACTTAATTTTGAACCACGGTCAGACACCTGAGCTGGCACCTTACTCTCCAAATTTCCACACACCCCGAACGTGAGGACATTTGAGACCAAGAGAGATTTAACGTGCACCAGCCCCCTTTGTATACGACGGTATTTGGTTGGACCTAGTTTCGAACTCGCAAACCGTTACTCTTCCAACCGGTCTACCGCGGCCGCAGAGCATGGTGGAAGGGACCGCGGTGGCCCGGTTGAAAGAGTAACGGATTAGCAACCGGACGGTTGCGAATTCGAAACTAGGTCCAAACGAAGACGTTGTGTACGCAGGGGCTGGTGCACGTTAAATCTGTCATGGTCTCAAATGTCCTCACGTTGGCGTGGTGTGAAAGTTTGGAGAGTAGAGTGCCATCTCGCCATCTCCTCATCATCTGACCGTGGTTCAAAATCGAGGTGTTGTCCTTGGATCTTTTCCTCTGGGATTGATCCCGGGCCGTCGCCAATAGACGGTTGTGTCGCTCCAGAGTGCGATGTTAATTAAATACCTACCTACTTAGCAAAATTTCACAACCAACACTGAGATTGGAGCAAGATGATGTCACGCCGTCATTGCGGAACTAATTTGGTGCGGGACTGAATTCTACCCTAAAAACAACGAGGGGAAAAGGAAAGTGTAGGTAGGTATTTTAATTAACGTCACACTGTTTTCATTTTGATCATATATTACTATTTGTAATATATACATTCCATATAATTGTCCAATAATAACACAACTTATTATACAGGGTGAGTCTAAATTGTTTTTACAGAATAAGAGGGGTGATAGTACCCATCCAGACGAGCAATAATTACCATGGAACATAGGGTTGAATTCCACTCTGAGAGGCAGAAAAGAGTAAAGTTAGAATTTCAACATGAACTTACAACAGTGTTGGGAAAGCGAATGAACGATACCAAAAGTTGGTGCAATCTGATAGATTGATCAGAGAAAAACTCACAGCAAGTGCTCAAAGTGGCGTTGCACAGTTCACACCGGCGAAGAAATGACTGGCTCTCGAAGATTCCTGGTGTGTTAATTTTGTCTGCGGCAACACCGATTCTCGCTACGAGATCTTCAGCCGAGTCCACAGGCGTCTGGTACACTAAAGATTTCATGTGCCCCCAGAAGAAAAAGTCCAATGGGTTGAGGCGACGTCAGAGGCGATGACTTGTTCATGCTCGACGCGTTTCGACTTTACTCTTTTCTGCCTCTCAGAATGGAATGCGACCCTATGTTCCATGGGTTCCTCTTATTTTGTAAAAACAATTTAGACTCACCCTGTATATATACAGAGCAACCCAGCGACCAAACCACCACTGCCATTTTTAACCATTTTTTCCCTACGCCTGTTTGAGAGTGGGGTGCCAGTTCAGGTGTGACCACGTCATCTGACCGTGATTCAAAATTACGTGGTGTCCTCGAATCTTTCCCTTCGGATTTGATCCCGGACCGTCACCGTTGTGTTGCTCCAGTGTGACGTTAACTTAACAGTACATACAAAGTGAGAATGTAATAGAAAATAGCAAAGGAGCATGGAACTACAGCCTACATAAAATGGGGGATCAAAAACGAAAATAATAGAAGTAAAAAAACAAAGTACCAATATTTTAAAGAATTCAGGTAGGCCGGTATTTTTATTAACGTCGCACTAGTGCAACGCAACAAAGAATTCTGGAGATAAATTCTGAAGAAAATGTATTATCGATTTAGATGGATGGGAAAAACACTTCAATCGATAAAAAAAGAACGCAAATAAAGAGAAAATAAATTTATTCAATGAACAAACACTGAAAATAAAAACATTGCAACCATATAAAAGAAAGAAAAAATTTAAAGAACTCGGTAAACAATTTTTTTCGCTTTAAAATTTAACACAAAAATGTAATCGAATATCAGGAATCAATTGATTGAATAAAAAAACTTTCTTTCTAAAGAATAAAATTTTCAATTTTTGAAACCGATCTCCTATAAATCTCATCAAATTTGCAAACTATTTTTTAGATAATGTACTCTTAAACTCCCAGTTTAAAAGTATCGGATTTTCGATAACTTAATCACTTTTTGAATTAAAAAAAATGCATATACATCACTTAGAGTTACGCAAAGAAAGACTGCTCGTTTGTGCATTTTTAGTTTTCGTGATTCAGCTATTATACAAGACACGATATTTAAGATTCTTAAACATGGATATCGGAAGCCACAAAAACATCTCACCATTTCATGCATATTTCAAAGTCTGAAGAGTTTGAATTTCGTCAACACTTCATAATGAAGTAACAAAATATGTTTACAAGTTCAGTAACGTCTGTCATACGAAGCCCTAAAAATTTTTATACTGTCATTAATTTTGTTTATATCACTGTTCGACCAAATATTGGCCAATAGGCAAATGCTTCGAAAATTTTAATAGAAGTTATGGAGGATTAATGGTCAACATGGTAGCATTATACATTGATTCCTACAGTTAATTTCCAAGGAAACCACAAGTTGGTTTTATGGGTAATACGAAATAGTGCTCTGTAGTGTGGAACAATGGTCTGTGTGGATACACGACCTCCCGGACTCGTACTTGATTACGGGAGGTCGTGTATCCACGTAGACCGTTGTTCCAGAATCGCTAAACCTAGCGATTATTGTGGTTTGGTACTCAAATTCCTTCCTTTCCATTTAGAGATATGTTTCAATTACAAAAATCAATTACATTAAAAAATATTTCATGACCATGAAAGGTTCGGTTGGTTGTTTTGGGGGTTTTATGGTGCAAGGGCCATATTTGGCCAAGCTGTGCCAAACACAAGACAGACAACTTCAAGTAACGGACTCATAAATTAAGGAAAGTTTTACTGACACAAGATAGAAATACACCGGGGAGGAATCGAACCCGCGTCGCCTGCAAGAATCGAGAGAGAGCAACCAATTCCGAAAACGGGTGGAAATGCAAGAGCTGTGGAGATAATTTATGAGTTTCGAAGTTGGGGATTATTTAGGGAAAAGTTTTTGGGGTGTGAATTAAACGATTTTAGGCCCACGCCCCCCGATTGAAAGCTGATGTTTTCTATCGTTTCTTCCTTTAGCCACCAAGGGACGGTTCCTCAAACGCTGCCTTCGAGCACCCCTTAAAACAACTGCACTGGAAGGAACTATTCCAGATGGATATGACAGACTTATGATAGGTATGCATTTTAATTAACGTCGCACTGGAGCAACACAACAGGTCATTGGCGACGGTCCGGGATCAATCCCTTAGGGAAAGAACAGAGGACCATACCACATAATTTTGAACCACGGTCAGATGACGAGGTCAATACCTGAGCTGGCACCCCACTCTCCAAACTTCCCCACCACGCCAACGTGGACATTTGAGGCCCATGATAGATTTATCGTGCACCAGCTTCCTTCGTACACGACGGTCCTTGGTTGGATCCGAACTCGCAACCCTCCGGTAGCTAATCCGTTACTCTTCCAACCGGCTACCGCGGCCCAATGGGGGGGGGGGTATTTCAATTAACGTCACACTGGAGCAACACAACGGGCTATTGGTGACGGTCCGGGATCAATCCCAAAGGGAAAGATCCGAGGACAGCACCACGTAATTTTGAACCACGGTCAGATGACGAGCGCGGCCCAATGGGATACGAAAAATTGGAGTGGACTTTCAGAAATTAACTGGGGCTCAGCCGTAGCTGAGAGGGTTCGCCCGCTGCTCTAGCAACCTGCGAGTAACCCAAGCTATCTTTTTTTGCTTTCATTCCACTTTGTTACCCAATGCGTCTTTTTTCGCCTTTCACGACAGGGCCGAGGTAGCCCAGTTGGGAGAAGCAGAATAGGAACCGGAGGGTTGCAAGTTCGAAACTAGGGTAAAGATGTCGAATCCGGGGCATGTTTGTCGCCAAGCAATTTTTGTCTCCAAATCAAGATGGCGTCCAAAGCCAGTATGGTCGTTAAAAAAACCGCGGACTTTCCTACGCGAAAAACCTTTTGCATAGGGTTGCCATAAAGCTGGATCAAAGGTTACCATATTTGGCGACAAATCGCTAGTGCCCCGGATTCGACATCTCCACCGAAACTAGGTCTAGCCAAAGACCGTCGTGTACGCGGGGGTGGTGCACGTTAAATCTGTCGTGGCCTATAATGTCTTCATGTTGGCGCAGAAGTTTGGAGAGTTGTATGCCAGCTCAGGTGTTGACCTCGTCATCTGACCGAGATTCAAAATGACGATGCTTTGTCCTTCGGATCTTTCGCTTCGAGATTGATCCCTGACCGTCGCCAATAATCCGTTGCGTTGCTCTAATGCGACGTTAATTAACTACCTACCTACCCTTCCACGTTTTTTACTTGACGTCGGCGCAGCTTGAATAAAAATGGCCCTTGTGCCAAAAAAACCAAAACAACCAACCATTACATTTACAACACAGCTGTGCATGTATTCCCAACGTTCAAATAAAAAGTCAACACAATGCAGCAGAAATGCGTCCACATATAAACAGTGTCCCATCGGGTAAAGTGGGAAGTACGACGGTGTCAGAGGGGGCGGGTTGAAGAATGTCACCGACCGACACACAACAGATGTCGTTTGCTGCAATCCCTCCCGCCTCACAAGAGCGCAAGGAGGGAGGCACTTGGTGTGAAACGTTCCATGCTGGGTTTCGATTTCCCATCAGGCTTTATTCTGAATGCCTGCGAAACAGTGAAGATGAGCGAAAAAGGCGCAAGAGTTGAGTTTGGTGCAGTCTAATATAAAATTAACTTTTCAAGGCAATATACAGGGTGAGTCTAAATTGTTTTTAGAAAATAAGAGGGGTGATAGTACCCATCCAGACGAGCAATAATTACCATGGAACATAGGGTCGCATTCCACTCTGAGAGGCAGAAAAGAGTAAAGTTAGAATTTCAACATGAACTTACAACAGTGTTGGGAAAGCGGATGAACGATACCAAAAGTTGCACAATCTGATTGATTGATCAGAGAAAAACTCACAGCAAGTCCTCAAAGTGGCGTTGCACAGTTCACACCGGCGAAGGAATGACTGGCTCTCGAAGATTCCTGGTGTTGTGTTCATTTTGTCTGCGGCAACACCGATTCTCGCTACGAGATCTTCAGCCGAGTCCACAGGTACACTAAAGATTTCATCTGCCCCCAGAAGAAAAAGTCCAGTGGGTTGAGGTCCGGTGAGTCCAAGCCACAGGTCCGCCACGTCCGATCCATCTTGCTTAGGAGATATGCTACGTAGGGAGGTACTAAACGACGTCAGAGGCGATGACTTGTTCATGCTCCACGCGCTTCGACTTTACTCTTTTCTGCCTCTCAGAGTGGAATGCGACCCTATGTTCCATGGTAATTATTGCTCGTCTGGATGGGTACTATCACCCCTCTTATTTTGTAAAAACAATTTAGACTCACCCTGTATATTTCTTCTTTCTTATCCCAGTGTAAAAAATACACTAAGTTATTGAGTCTGCAAAAAAAGTTTTTGGGCAATGGCAGATGGGTCCTTAAAAATGTCTTCATGTATGGCTCCAATGCAATTCGGGATGTGATGGAGAGGCTGGTAATAGTAAGCCGCACTTTATACAGGTGGGGAAAGATTTCTGGCCGTCAAAGAATATTCTCTTTTTCAAATGGTCAGATCGGAGCCTGGCCAGCATAAAGTTTTCCGGACGCAAATTGAAGGCAAGCAGCTCTCCTGGCGTTTCACCGAGGTACCAGTGATGAAAGAGTACTGGAGATGATCTCCGCAATTTCTTTTTAAGTACGGACAGGTGGTCATCCTCTGAGAGCAGGACGGTACTTTGTCTTGTGCCAGGTTGTTTAGATATACACTGCTGGCCACCCAAATTGCAACACCAAGAAAGACAAGAGATATCACAACAAAATTTATTTTGTAGATAACATGTTGACCAAGTATCAAATGATTAAATTTATAGACTTCTGTGAAGTGTGGTTCCTGCCAAAATCAGTAGCCAGAGTAGCCGCCATTGTTGGAGATCACCGCTGCCACACGCCTCGGCATTGATTCAAAGAGACTTTGGATGTGTTCTTGGGGTACAGCAGACCAAGCAGCTTCCACACGTTGCCAAAGTTGATCTGGTGTGGCAGCTGGGGATGTATTCTGGGTCAATCGTTGAGCAACCATGGACCACATGTTTTCTATCGGCGAAAGATCCGGAGAGCGAGCTGGCCAGGGAAGCAATTCAATCTGGCGATTGACGAAGAACCCTTGGACAATGCGTGCCACGTGTGGTCGCGCATTATCCTGTTGAAATATGGCTGTGGGCAAGCCCTGAAGGTAAGGAAGGACAACTGGCTCCAACACCTCGGAGATGTAGCACTGGCTGTTTAAAGTACCGGCAATGCGTACTAGAGGAGTGCGAGAGTGATATCCAATACCGCCCCATACCATAATACCCGGTGCAGGACCAGTGTGGCGGTGCATAACGCAGCTGTTCAGCATCCTCTCTCCACGGTGTCTCCAGACTCGAATCCGACCATCGTGGTGTTGCAGACAGAAGCGTGACTCGTCAGTAAAGACAATTTCAATCCATTCTGCCGTCCACATCCTTCTTTCATCGCACCATTGGCGGCGGAAACGTCTGTGGTTCTGCGTCAAGGGTAGACGAAGCAATGGACGTCTTGCGGACAGACCACTCTGCTGTAAACGGCGTCGAATGGTACGCGCAGACACTGGATGATGCGGTACAGACTGAATGTGCTGTGCTATGGTTCGTGATGTGGCTGAGCGATCCGTCACTGCCATACGCACAATATGCCTGTCATCACGTGAAGTGGTGCACTGAGGTGGATGCGATCGAACACGTCGGTCCGTCGTACCCTCCTGCATCCAACGATCACATATCCGCATTACAGTTGTTTGGTTTCGTCCAACACGACTACCGATTTCCCTGAAAGATAATCCACAATCTCGGTAGGCCACTATCCTTCCTCTGTCGAACTCGGATACTTGATCAAAAGATGATCGCTGTTTTCTACGAGGCATAATTGATCGGTTTTTTTTTAAAAAACCACAAGAAAAACACAATTGCCGTACTTGAAATCGTCGAAATCTCCAAGCCTTAAATAGTGCTTTGAAGTGGCGCCACAGGCGCGCGTGATGTGCGTCTGCGCTGAAATTCTAATCATTTGCATATCTCACCTCCGCTAATGCATGTTGTAAATTTCATATTATTTGCATGCTTCCTTCAGGGTGTTGCATTTACGGTGGCCAGCAGTGTATATATAAGTTGAATTTCCAGCTGAATTTCTATTGCAGTGAAGGAACAAAACGGACTGTTGGCAACGGTCCGGGAATAATCCCGAGCACACCTCGTAGTTTTGGACCACGGTCAGATGACGAAGTCAACGCCTGAGCTGGCATACAACTCTCCAAACGTCCTCACCATGCCAGCGTGAGGACATGAGGCAACGACATATTTAACTTGCACAAGCCCCCGTGTACACGACGGTCTTTGGCTGGACCTAGTTTCGAACTCTCAACACTCCTATTATTAAGCCGGGACTCTTCCAAATGAGCTGTTTGTACAAAAAATGCTACTTCACATTTCTGATTAATTTTGTTGCATTAGAAGATTTGAAACGCGCATATCGATGTTTATATCCATTATAAATGGATTTAAATAACATGAAACCTGAGGGCACCCTGTCATTTTGAGCTACGGGCAGATGACGAGGTCAACGCCTGAGCTGGCACCCCACTCTCCGAACTTCAACATCACGTTAACGTGAGGGCATTTGAGGCCCCGAAAACATAAAACTAGAAATTCATATTTGTAATACGGTGTTTTTGAAGCGGAGTGCGATTTATTAGATTTCGATTTTTAACACGTGACTTAGATCAAGAAATATTCATTTGGAATTTGATTGCATGCGAAATTAAATATGTGGTGTTTTTATAAAAAAAAATAAGGCTTAAAATATTTTATGGTCTTTCAGCAAATATTAGTTTTTACAAGTCCCTTAACACTCTTGGTGGTTAGCTCGACAATGTGTCATTAGCAAAACTACCCAGATATGGATGAACGAGATATTTCGTCCATCAATGTCTTATCTCTTGTCATTAGAAGAAAACTAACCAGATATGGATGAACGAGATATTTCGTCCATCAATATCTTATCTCTTGTCATTAGAAGAAAACTAACCAGATATGGATGAACGAGATATTTCGTCCAGCAATATCTTATCTCTTGTCATTAGAAGAAAACTAACCAGATATGGATGAACGAGATATTTCGTCCATCAATATCTTATCTCTTGTCTTTAGAAGAAAACTAACCAGATATGGATGAACGAGATATTTCGTCCATCAATATCTTATCTCTTGTCTTTAGAAGAAAACTAACCAGATATGGATGAACGAGATATTTCGTCCATCAATATCTTATCTCTTGTCATTAGAAGAAAACTAACCAGATCCTGATCTCGTCATCACCAGAAAAATCGGCGATATCTTGGTGACGATATATCTCGTCATCAGTAAAGCAGGTCAGATATTGGTGGACGGATATATCTCGTCGAAACCCCTTGGAGGGTTAAAGACGGAAATGAAAGATCGGACCCCTGATGAGCATTCTAGACCCTCGCCCCCCCGACTCACCTAACGGTTTAAAGTCTTATATATAGGCGGGGAGATATGGAGACATCCACCAGCACTGAGAGGAACCGGGCAACCCGTCCGACGGACGGGAACGGCACCGCTTCCCAACGGGCACGTGCAGGCGAACAATTTATTTAAAACTAAATTGAGCTACAGGTCTATGGCCATTCATGGGCCTCATAAAACGTGGATAATAAAACAAGGGCTCAACGCGGTAAAAAAAAACCGCAGAGAAAGTCAGGCCACAGTGCCTGCAAAGATTAAAGGCAAAAGGCCAACACAGCCAATAAAAGTCTAAAAATGAACATAAAAGATGAGCGGTGGTGATGAAAAGGTGAATTCCAGGAGATGGGCAGAAGGTAGTTTGAGCACTCCACTGGATGATGGTGAGGTCAGTCCCTGGATCCATGGTAAGCAAATTCCTTGTTTCCTTTTCTTTTCTTTTTTCAGCTTGAATCCGGCAGCAGCACCAGGTAGGGAGGACTTTGTATAGTCCTCTTTTTTCTAAAAAATTTTTATTGCGGTGTGCTCGGGTTTTATTAGATCTCCAGTATTTATTGTGATGTACTATAATCTTTTCAAATTCTATTGTGGTGTGCCATGTATTCAAATCTTTATTTCTCGTGTTAACAACTAAGTCAACGCTTACGTGAGTCTAAAACATTATGGATCGATGAAAAAAAAATGCCCTGATGAGCATTGAACTGCATGACATTGCATAAATAAGGTACGATGTAACGTCCATATCAACGGCTCGGTATCAGAGGTCAAAACCACTGACCACCAGCCGTAAATCCCGAAACATCTATCGGGGTGGTCTCCTTGTCGTCTTGATGGTGCATAGGGGTGCACGATAAACTCTCCCGGTGAAAACTGTTGCAGACCTCGAGCTGAGCAGGTGTTTTTTGGTGCTCGTTCGAGCCGGCCGTTTGAGATCTATTTTTCCCTTTTTGTAGCGCCCATGACTTAGGGACACAAATCCCTGATTGTACTCGTCATCTGACCGTGATTCGAAATTACGTGCTGTCCTCTGGTCTTTCCCTTCTGGGGTTGATCCCGGACAGTCGCCAATAGCCCGTTGTGTTTCTCCATTGCGACGTTAATTACCTACTACCTGCCCTGATTGTACATACTGTAACACATCGCATTGTGAAATGAAAGTTAGTGTATTTGTAATTTAGGCTGTGTCGTTGTGTTCATGGGCAAACCACTCGGTCCACTACGTCACAGGGCCGCGGTTGGAAGAGTAACGGATAAGAAACCGAAGGGTTGCGAGTCCGAAGGCAGCAAAAGACCGTCGTGTACAAAACGGACTGGTGCACGTTAAATCTATCGTGGCCTCAAATGTGATCCTGATTGAACAAATCCCTGATTGTAGATAGTTTATGTTCAAAGTAAATAAATCCTTGAATTGTGTATTTTTGGCTGTGTTGTGTTTGCTGGTACAGCACTCGGCTCACTGCGTTACAACGAACTAAGATATTGACGAAAGATTATTTTTTCAGCCGTTATCCAACCACCTGACCTGAACCACGGATCTGCTTCCTGTTTCGCTCGATACTTCACAACTCCACTTAAACACCAAACTCACTCAAAAAAACCCACCTCCGTTCAGTTCTAAATTTAAGACACTAATCCTCAAAGATGCGGAACACCCAATTGCCACCTCCGTAAAAGTACCCCAAGTCTTCTCGAAAGTGGAGCCGTGTGCGAGAGATTTATTTCTACCCTCGTCTGCAATTTGCGGTTTTTTCGCCTGTGCTGATCGTTTGCGGGGAGGGGTCGACGAGAGGGAAGGAGGAAAAACACGAAGGAACGCCAGGGTCACGAACCGAAGGCAAGCACCGCTCTTTAGGGCCTAAATGCAGTTGTTTGTGCGCCCTCCCTCCATAGAATTCGGGGGGAACAAGTGGGAAAAGTTTCTCTTCATTGGTCCATTGACGATGTTGCTAATAGTGATTTCACAGTAACATTTCGAACTGCGACTGCTATCGGAGAATTATCTGCGATTCTTAACTATGATTGTGATTCTGAATATGATTGGTTGGTTATGAAGGGAGGATGTTTTTACCAAAAAAATAATGAAAAAAATATGTATTAGATCATATATTTACAAAAAAATAACTAAATGGTAGGTAGGTAGTTAATTAGCGTCGCACTGGAGCAACACAACGGGTTATTGGCGACGCTCCGGGATCAATCCCGAAGGGAAAGATCCGAGGAGAGCACCACGTAATTTTGAATCACGGTCAGATGACGCGGTAACACCTGAGCTGGCACCCCACTTTCGAAACTTCCGCACTACGCCAACGTGAGGACATTTGAGGCTGCGACAGATTTAACGTTCACCGTACACGACGATCTTTGGCTGGACCCAGTTTCGAATTCGCAAACCTCCGGTTGCTAATTCGTTACTCTTCCAACCGGGCTACCGCGGCCTCTAGAGGTTGAATGATATCAGCTTATATCATTTAACCCTTAGTCGTAACAGCAGCAATATAAGGGTTAAACAATATCAGCTGGAGCCCTAAATCACAGCGGTAGCCCAGTTGGAAGAGCAAAGGATTAGCAACCAGAGAGCAGTCGAAACCAACCAAAGACAGTTGTGTTCACTTGGACTGGTCCACGTTAAATCTGCCGTGGCCTCAAATGTCCTCACGTTGACTCGGTGTGGAAGTTTGGAGAGCGGAGCGCCAAATCAGGTGTTGTTCTCATCACCTGACCGTGAATAAAAATTACGAGGCGTTGTCCTTGGATCTTTCCCTTCTGGTTTGATCCCGGACAGTCGCCAATAGCCCATTGTGTTGCTCTAGTACGACGTTAATTAACTACCCACCTACCTATCTTCAACTGCCACCGAATCAGATATACTTGATCACTGTTATACTGCTACCCAATCAGTGTTATTTTGATAATGCAGTAACAGGTAGGACTGTCATTCAAAAGTAACGGTGATTGAGTAGCAGTTCTGTTATCCCTATGGCCCATAAGGCTTCTGGTACTTAATGACTGCAACAGGCAAGGACGAAACACAAACGGCAAGAACAAGTACCGTGTTGCGGAAAGAGAACACGAAGAGTTTGGTGCTCGGCATGGAATGTTCCAAATCGACCTTGGTTTCGACTTTGGAACGATGCATGCAAACAATGGGAATGAGATAAGGTTCCTTGAAGATGACATGATGGTGGACACGAAGCATGTCATGTTGTGGTCATTTTCTGTAGGTCATAAACCACTAGGAGTCAGTGGGCTTAAATTTGTATTTTCCTATGTTCTAAAAAGTCTTGGAAAAGTTCGACTAGTTGATATCTGAGACATGTGGTTTTGAACGAGTTTATTCTATAAAATAGGGGACAGGTTAGCCGTAAGCAAAGTGTTCCCACGACTGGGGTCTTTAGAATGGCAGCTACAGCAACTTGTAAAATAATAGCATAATTTTTTTTGAAAATAGTGACAAAAGGTCTACTTTTCACCCTATTTTTTAAGTCTCAGAAAAACGTATAAAAGGCTCCAACAAACTCACAACTGTTCTGTTCAACTACGAAGCAAGTACTTTGCAGGAGATTGAGGACCTCCAACCCAGGTTCTCAAACCAATCCAAAGCCGACCTATTTAATAGAAATTTTCGTTTAATTTAGACTATCACCCCACTCTACACACCACGCCAACGCGAAGACATCCGAGGCCACGACAGATTTAACGTTGACCAGCCCCCACGTACACGACGATCTTTGGTTCGATCTAGTTTCGAACTCGCAACCCTCCGGTTGCTAATCCGCTACTCCACCAACTGGGCTACCACGGACCGTATGTTAAATATGACCCGCGACTAATGGAGGGGTAAGTTGGGTATAACGGCCACATTGAGCCATGCCAGACACAAGACAGACAATATCGCGTAACAGACCATACAGACATAAGGAAAGCTTTACTGACACAGAAGAGAGAAATACGCTCAGAGAGGAATCGAACATGAACCGCCTATAACTCGCGGGTTGTTAGCGCAGTGGGACACGACGCCCACCCCCGCGACTAGAGGGGTAGTACTAAAAGTTTATAATCTCGTAGTTGGTTTTGGGTTTTATGGCGCAAGGACATGCTGCGCCAGACAAAAGACATACAATATCAAGTAACAGACACACGCAATGAAAGTTTTACTGACACAGAAGAGAGGAATACACCCAGGGAGGAATGCACCTGGCAGGAATCGAACCTGCGCCGCCTACAACTCGAAGGTTGCTAGAGCAGTTGGCATACCCACTGAACCAGGACGTCCCTACAATCTCGTGGAGCTGTCCAGACCGGTGGATTGGACACCCCTGACCTATGTCTTAGCACACAAAATACACTACAAGCTCCCCCAAAAGGCCTCTCCTAAGACACAAGATCACACAAAGTCCACTCTGCACAACAACACCCCAAATCTCCCCCAAGAACGATGTCACCCTCGCGTTTAATGACAACGACACCGATGCATAAAACCCCGGATAACAGGAGGGCATTGATCAAGGCAAAACAAGAGACCCAATACATAAAAAAGAGGGCAACGAGACTTAAAAAAAAAACGTATGACTCATCCTCAGGGGACGTAAAAAAGAACGAAAGGGAGGGAGGTGCAGAAAAAATTAGAACGAAATTTCCAGGAAAACCAGCCACCCCAACTACAGTTACCACAAATCTTCCTTGGAGAGTTTGGTCCTCTACACACTCATCCCATCAAAGCGGGAGGCGTCGATCTGATTTGAGCACCGGCCTTGCTGTGACAGAACCGAGTGGGACACTTGACGGAACAAAAAAAAAAAGTCGAGGGGGTACGGTGGTACACTCTCCAGATGGAAGGGTCCTTGTGAGTGTCTGCTAACCACTCTTCGGGGGTAAGGATGTCTCGGTGTTTGTTTTGGCTCGAAGAGACTGGGTTTCTCCAGATGGTGGGATCGTTTTGGTGGAGGAGGTCTGCTTTTTATCACCCCCGGGAGTGTGTGAGACGATCCAACAGATGTTTGTCCCCGGAGAATGTTGTTTGAAGTTCGGTTTCGTTTCACGGGCATTGGACAAGAGTCTCTTCTTGTTTTTATCGTGCCTATAAAGATTTTTTAGCGCGGGAATCATTAGTGACACCGTTAAAAAATATGGAGAAAACGAATCAGAGAGGTTGTAGTCTTTTTTTAAGACCCTAACCGCTCGGCCTATACAGAGGGTGTAAGGACTGCACGAAAGGCGGTCGGGAGGACATTCGTCAGGTTCCATAAGGTCCTTAGCAGAATTGGACAAACAAAATACAATAGATTCATACCGAACAAATATTGGTTTGATGCAAAAGTTCATCCCGTTTTTTTTTTTTTTTTTTTGACAAAAATTGAAGAAAAAATTATTTACTATTAAAAATTACATTTAATGAATATTGTATGTGCCATTCTGTTCGATGATCTTTCTCTATTGGTAGCTGCATAATCCCATAGAAGTTCTGATGTTTCTGGCTAAAAAACTGATTCAGGTGACGAAACTTTCTGAACCACTTACGGCACATGGAATCCTCAACCGCACCCCTCCCCATACACAACACATCTTTTGCGGCTGCGAAGCATTCTTGCCTTTCCAGAAACAAAAAACCTTTATACGTCGAAAATGCTCCTCATTTTCTTCCATTTTTAGTGCTTAACAAATTCAAAAAACACAACCAAATAACACAATTTTTTTTTCTCAAGTATTCGCTGAAATTCCTTCTTTCAAACAACACCAAACACGTGTGAAGTAGACAACACTTGGGTTTTGCGACGCAACGCCATCTTGCGCCAAAAACGGGACGAACTTTCGCATCAACCCAATACAAATAATGAACAGAAGTAATGTTACATAGACGCTGCATCCCGTAGGACAACCTAATTGCTTAGACCTAGTGATTATAAAATTTACAAAGTGAGCATAGAAATCAGACAATGGAAAAAGTAAGCGTGATAATGAAACACGCATATACATGAAGCGTACATGCATATACCTAAAACTAACCCCTAAATACAATTCTCACCAGAAATCAGTCCCTTAACGTTCCCCTTTTCTCCCTGTCCATGTGGTCAATATACCTTGCCACCCCTTTCACCTTTGAACTCAAGCCACCTCATTAAACCTTGACTTTCCTCTCCTTCCTAATCGCCTGTGCAAGATCATATTACCTTCTTCATTAAACCCCCGACTTCTACCAATGAACTTTCTTGATAGATCCCCTGATCCAATAATATTTCCCTTAATCCTTATCCCTCTAGCGAGTTCATTGTAAACTATTCATTCTTTCACGAGACCCTTAGGTATTGGTATTTTCAATTAACGTCACACTGGAGCAACACAACAGGCTATTGGTGACGGTCCGGGATCAATCCCAAAAGGAAAGGTCCGAGGACAACACCACGTAATTTTGAACCACGGTCAGATGACGAGGCAACACATGAGCTGGCACCCCACTCTCCAAACTTCCACACCACACCAACGTGAAATTTGAGGCCACGACAGATTTAACGTTCACCAGCCCCCCTTTGTACACGACGGTGTTTGGCTGGATTCGAACTCGCAACCCTTCGGTTGCTAGTCCATTAATCTTCCAACCGGGCCACCGCGGCCCCACGAGTCCCTTAGAATAAGGAACTTTCAGAGCCATCCCAAACTCCCAACAAACACCACCTATTATGATGTTACTACTTGTCTATTGAAGTAAATAAAGTTGTTATGGAACTGTCTGCCTCTCCATTTGTGGAACCAACATTACATTCAGTGTCAATGGATCATTCTCTTCGGTTGCCCTTTACCACTCTTATCACGACTGTAGCCTTATAATTTCTGTTATGACATACATAAACATACCTATAGTCATGTTACCGTGAAAGACCGAAATTAGAGAATGTCAATATTCTCCGATGATTGTCGACACACAAGCACAGATAAGCTTTGGTGGGGGTCGAAACGAGAAGGCGGAGAGGCCACAACCAGTTCTCCGCCTTCAGTTTAAGTTGCAATAAAGAAGCTTGTATAACGTTAGTGATGCAAGAAATATGGAGAAAGCTAATCAGAGAAGTGGTAATTTAACTCTGAGGCATACGATTAAAAAGAAAAAAAACAAGTTGCTAAGAATTGTTTATTCACTTATTCAGCTTCAAAATTAGTATAAAACATCAAATAACGTGTCTTTTTTATTATAAGATTTATTCACTCATAATTTATTGTATGAAAGACAAAAATTCACTGCACCACACAATTCGTCAACCTTAATCAAGACAGTGTCAACAACTTACTGATGCGTTTTGATGTGTGTAAATTTTTACTTTCAGTTATTTACACATTTAGCGTTAGTTCACAGCATTGCCAACTCAATGAAAAACTTTAAATAAAATATTAAACTGTATGACTGAGTCATTTCAACTCTTTGAGGTGGGTTAAAAATATCCCACCATGCATAAAAAGTTAAGCAAAAGGTGGGACTTTTTTTTAACCAACCAAACCTCAAAGAGTTAAGAGCGGTTCATTGGCACTAGAAGCTTCACAAGGCAAGGCACCTAATCAGAAAATAATTTCGGAGGGGAATGCAAAGTGGACCGTACACCCCTTGGAGAAAATGGTCTTTGCCCACCGAGTGGCACAGAACCAACTGTACGGACTCGTCCATATCCTGCTGAGGTATGACCATGAAACGGCAGTTGTTTAATCTCATTCTTAAGCCAATGTCTTTTCTTTCATCTTTTGTTTAGTTAATCGGAAATTTAAAATGGAAAATTAGTTTCGGAGGCAACCTCTTCTGGCCAAAGGGATTAAAAAAAACCCTGGTGATTTTCTTCAGAAACCTCACCTAGTAATTTTTTTTGCTTTTGAACCCACCTTGTGGTTGTCTCGAAGATAATAAGATTTGTTAATGACTCGTTAAAACTGATCAGATCTTGATGGATAAAGTAGGTATTTTAATTAACGTCGCTCTGAAGCAACACAGCGGGCTATTGACGATGGTCCGGGATCAAACCCAAAAGGAAAGACCCGAGGACAACACCTCGTCATTTCGAATCAGTCAAATGACGAGGTCAACACCTGAGTTGGCACCCCCGGGAAACTTCCACACCACGCCAACGTTGAGGCCACGACAGAGTTAACGTGAACCAGCCCCCTTTGTACAAGACGATCTTTTGTTGGATTCGAACTCAACCCTCCGGTTGCTAGTCCGTTACTCTTCCAACGGGGCTACCACGACCCCTTGATGGATAAGATATCTCGTCATTAGAAGAAAACTAACGAGATCTTGATCTCGTCATAAAAAAACGGCATTAAATTGATGACGAGATATCTCGTCATTGGCAAAATTGGTAAGATCTGGATGAACGAGATATTTCGTCGAAACCACTTTAGGTGGTTTTAAAACGATATCTCTTCCATCAAGATCTGGTCTCTTACTAATGACGAAATACCGTCGAGACAAAACTGCCAAGAGGGAATGAAAAGCCAAGTAGGGAAAACAAACTCTCCCTTGCCCAGAACTGGTGACAATTTTGAACAGGTTTTTGTAACTGAAGCTGGTCCCATTAGGCAGTTTTCAACACATTGGGCAGTTGTAAACCACTAAGAGGGTTAATAAAGTACCAAGGAGTGACCATCAAACTGATAAATCTCTCACAAGAGTTTAAAAAAAGACTAAATTTTCGTTGACCGGTAAATTTTCAAAAAAAGTCGCCAATTTTCTTAACGAAAGTTTACACGACCATCTAACAACCAGATTCCGATGCGTTTCTGGGACCGAGGTAGCCCGTTTGGAAGAGTAACGTACTTGCAACCGGAGGGTTGCGAGTTCGAATCCAACTAAAGACCGTCGTATGCAAAAGGGGCTGGTGCACGTTAAATCTGTCGGGGCCTCAAATGTCCTCACGTTGGCGTGGTGTAGAAGTTTGGAGAGTGGGGAGCCAGATTAGGTGCTGCCTTGTCATTTGACCGTGATTCAAAATTAGGTGTTGTCCTCGGATTTTTCCTTCCGTGGATGATCCCGGACCGTCGCCAATAGCCTGTTGTTTTGCTCCAGTGCGACGTTAATTAAAATACCTACCTACGCATGTGTTTCTTTCCATCGACCTTAAAATGAAATAGACGGAGCATGTGCCCACAGCTTCATCTTATTTCTTCCAGTTGCTCGGTTTGTAGATCTGTAACGTGGTTGTGGGTAAAACCATGGATCCTAAATTATTGATTGATTAAGTGATTATCCACCGTGATCAAAACCACTAGTCTGCGATTCGACAACCTAACTAACCGGCTAACTCGATTCGTATGTCCACGTGATTTACCCTTCAGAGATCTTGCGACTGCGACTTCGCTCACATGCCTCTTCTGTCAGTGTGTGTGTTTATTACTTGATATTGTGTTCTGGCGCAGCATGGCCACGTATGGCCCTTACGCTATAAAACCCCAACAAACCGGTCATATGTTCCGTCTATTTCATTAGAACGTCGATGTTTCTTTCATGGTTGACACTGGTTAGAGCCAAAATTTCGAAGTTAGTAGCTTTAGACGATCGAACCAAATTTTCATAAAATAAACGATCAAATCAATTTCGAAGTTAACTTTAGAGACGATCAAACAAAATTTTCAAAAATAAACGATCAAACCAATTTCGAAGTAACTTTAGAGGCGATCAAACCAATTTCGAAGTTAGTAGCTTTAGAGACGATCAAACCAAATTTTCAAAAATAAACGATCAAACCAATTTCGAAGTAACTTTAGAGACGATCAAACCAATTTCGAAGTTAGTAGCTTTAGAGACGATCAAACCAATTTCGAAGTTAGTAGCTTTAGAGACGATCAAACCAATTTCGAAGTTACCTTTAGAGACGATCAAACCAAATTTTCAAAAAATAAACGATCAAACCAATTTCGAAGCAACTTTAGAGGCGATCAAACCAATTTCGAAGTTAGTAGCTTTAGAGACGATCAAACCAAATTTTCAAAAATAAACGATCAAACCAATTTCGAAGTAACTTTAGAGGCGATCAAACCAATTTCGAAGTTAGTAGCTTTAGAGACGATCAAACCAATTTCGAAGTTAGTAGCTTTAGAGACGATCAAACCAATTTCGAAGTTACCTTTAGAGACGATCAAACCAAATTTTCAAAAAATAAACGATCAAACCAATTTCGAAGCAACTTTAGAGGCGATCAAACCAATTTCGAAGTTAGTAGCTTTAGAGACGATCGAACCAATTTCGAAGTTAGTAGCTTTAGAGACGATCGAACCAATTTCGAAGTTAGCTTTAGAGACGATCAAACCAAATTTTCAAAAATAAACGATCAAACCAATTTCGAAGTAACTTTAGAGGCGATCAAACCAATTTCGAAGTTAATAGCTTTAGAGACGATCAAACCAAATTTTCAAAAATGAACGATCAAACCAATTTCGAAGTAACTTTAGAGGCGATCAAACCAATTTCGAAGTTAGTAGCTTTAGAGACGATCGAACCAATTTCGAAGTTAGTAGCTTTAGAGACGATCAAACCAAATTTTCAAAAAAAAAGTCGCCACTGTTTTTGAAAAGTCGCCCATATTTCGAAATTAGTAGCTTTAGAAACGATTTTGCTTAAAAAGATACCACTAGTCGCCAAAGTTGAAAAGTGGAAGCAGAAAGTCGCCTGTGGTAGCCCTGACATTACAAATGACAAAGGAAGAAAAGCTAACAAATTATCCCCCAGCTCAACTCAAACAATTTCGAAATTTTCAAATTTTGACTTTCAATAATTAGAGTAATCTAGTTACCGAATTCTGTTTTGAATTACCAAATTAGAGGAAACCATACTAACGATACTACTAGTGCTTCTCTATTCACACTTCTTAGAAGGGACAAATTCACGAGTGGGTGTTACCAACACTAAGTGAAGCTATTTATAAACTCGAGTTTTTATTTTTCATGTCCATTTTTTAACTTGAACGATAATGGGCTGAGGGGATCGAACCGAAATGGTCATACATTCCTCCCTTTTCCTTACCACAACCCGATCCAACCGTCGTGTACACGGGGGCTGGTGCACGCTTAATCTTACGTGGCCTCCCATGTCCTCATATTGGCGTAGTGTGGAAGTTTGGTGAGTGGAGTGACAGCTCAGGTGTTGACCTTGTCATCTGGCTGTAGTTCAAAATCACGAGGTGTTATCTTCGGATCTTTCCCTTCGGGGTGGATCCTAGACCGTCGGTCCAGGTGTGTTGCTCCAGTGCGACGTAAATATTCAACTACTTACCTAACTAAACATTATGTAACCACTATTGGTAGGTTGGTAATTTAATTAACGTCGCACTGGAGCAATACAACGGACTATTGGCGACGGTCCGGGAACAATCCCCCAAGTCAAACATCCGAGGACAACACCACATAATTTTGAACCGCGGCCAGATGACGAGGTCACACCTGAGCTGGCACCCCACTCTCCAAACTCCAACGTGAGGACATTTGAGGCCACGACGGATTTAGCGTGTACCAGCCCTCCTTGTACACGACAGTCTTTGGCTACCTAGAAATTGGAAATATATAGCGAAGGCCCTTAAATCTCCCCCATATGGAACTGAGGGTTCACAAAAAGAAATCCAAAAATGATTGCCTGTTTGTGTTTTAATGCATAAGATCCAAAAAAATCCAAAGGTACAAGGAAATCCAAAGATGAATCAAAGATGTAAAAAGATAACCATTTTTACAACACTCAATTGATAGTGGAAAGGGAACGCCACCTAATAAATCATTTGGAGTTTATCTGTAAGGGATAAAAACCAGCAACACAAGCAAACGCCCAATAAACGCTTTAAAAAAATCATGGAATGGATTTTTTTCTTTCGGGTTTATCCTCCCAAATCCTGTAATGCTCCTGGCAATTCAGACACAAAAGAGTCATCAATTTTTTTAAAAAACGGACAATCGGTTCTTTTGTCCGATACATTTCCCAGCACTTTTTTTACGCCCCAGGGAAAACTTGGATTTATGTCTTCTTTCCGGGAAGAATTCTCCCGGAGTCGGAAACGTAACTGTGACCGTGCACTATCCGTCAATGTTTGGAAAGTGGGTGAAGAGGAAAAAAACCGGAGCAGGGAATCCTTTCAAATACTCAGCGAAAGGTATTTGTAGGAGAAAAAAATGGGAGCATTTAGACTTGCAAATGAACGGGAAAAGGACAGATGGAATAATCTTTTTGTTTTGTTAAAGATTAAACGCGTGTCATACTATAAAAACGAAAAGCTCCGAGTTCCCTTAAACTTTTCTCAAGATATTATCTTTTACAAGTAACCAAATGCACAAGTGTGCATAGAAATCGACAAATTCTCTAACACGTTATTCAAAATGCTTCCAGTTTATTTTTTATGAAGCTTCTGGTAGGTAGGTAGTTGAATTAACGTCGCGCTGGAGCAACGCAACGGGATATTGGCGACGGTTCGGTATTCATTCCAAAGTGAAGGACCCGAGGACACAACACCCCTTCATTTTGAATCACTGTCAGATGACACCTGAACTGGCAATCCAACTCTCCAAACTTGACACACAACGTGCCAAAAAATGTAAAAACAACCAACCAAAACTTAGACTGACACGAACAGGCCTGAAGCTTTGCAAGGAAACGTCAAGGTAGGTAGGCAATTGAATTAACATCGCTCAGGAGCAACACAAAGGGCTATTGGTGACGGTCAGAGATCGATCCCGAAGGGAAAGATCCCAGAACAATCCCTCATCATTTTGAACCAAGGTCAGATGACGAGGTCAACACCTGAGCTGGCTCCCGAAACTTCCACACCACGCCAACGCGAGGACATTTGAGGCCACGACAGATTTAACGTGCACCAGCCCCCTTTGTACACGACGGTTTTAGGTTGGATTCGAACTCTCAACCCTACGGTTCATATCCGTTGTCCTTCCAACTGGGCTATCGCAGCTCAACGGAACGCCAAAGTGCAATTTCCCAATGTTCCCGAAAATGCATCTTCCACTCTTAACAGGCTGGTTACAGAGAAAGAGCAGAAAAGGCTGGTAAAGAAAGAAAAGAGAAAAAGTCGGCAGTAGCTCTTCCATCAGTTCAGCAGAGCCCAGAATAGAGGTCCAACCCAAAGGAACCACCCAAGACAGAAGAATCCAAATAATGGAACCACATTACCTGCACGTTAAATCTGGTGGGAAAGTTTGGAGGTGCTAGCTCAAGTGTTGACCTCGTCATTTGACCGTGATTCAAAATGACGAGGCGTTGTCCTCGGATCGTTCTTTCTTCCTCTCGAATCTTTTGGGATTGATCCCGGACCGTCGCCAATAGTCCGTTGTGTTGCTCCAGTGCGACGTTAATTCAACTACCAACCAACCTGGGATACCAAAGCGATATTTTCTGCACTGCTCTCAGTTTCCCCACTACTCTGTTCCTCAATCCCTCTTTTGCATTCACGACATTTTTTACTTGACGTTGTCCTGTTTGGCGCAGCTTGGCTAAATAGGGTCTTTGCGCCATAAGACGACAAAACAAACAACCCAAACTAGACAGACACGAACAGGCCTGAAGCTTTGCAACGAAACGCCAAAAGTGCGACTTGACCCATAAACTTGACCAAATATGGTCCTTGCGCCATAAGACGCCTAAACAAACAACCCAAACTAGACAGACACGACCAGGTCTGAAGCTTTGTAACGAAACGCCAAAAGTCCAACTTGACCCATCAGCTTGTCCAAATATGGTCCTTGCGCCATAACACGCCGAAACAAACCCAAACTAGCTTTATCAAATATGGCCCTCGCGCCATATAACGGAAAACAAACAACCCAAACTAAAACTAGCTTGCTCAAATATGGTCCTTGCGCGAAAAAAGCCAAAACGTAGACACGAACAGGCCCGAAGCTTTGCAATCGAACGCCAAAATCCAACTTCCCAATCTTTCACAAAGCACCTTCCATCCTCTAGAAGCTGGTTCCGGAGAAAGTGCAGAAAAAGCTTGTAAAGGAAAGCAAAAAATAAAGTCAACAGTAGCTTCTCCACGCCCATCAGTTCAGCAGAGCCCAGAATAGAGGTCCAGCCGAAAGGAACCACCCAAGCCGACGAAGACAGAAGGATCCAAATAATGGCACCACATTACCCATCGCAGTCCTCGTAGGTGCTCCATCAAGCGTCGGGAATCTATTCTGGACCGAACGGTGGTGCTTCGGGCGAATTTGTTTATTCCCCATTTGTGTTCTTACGCTCCTTTACGAGTTGGATTTTCTTTACCGCTCTCCCCGGCTGGGAAACGGTCCCGAAATAGAGACTCTTCAGTAAACACGTCGTGCGCCTTTTAAAAAGGGAGGAATTCCACTTATAACGGTGTTTAAGGCAGGCCAAACGTTGGTCCGACATCATTAGAGTGTGCGATGGAACCGGAATCATGTGACCAAAACTAGTACCAACGTGACTCTGCGGTCTGCCCGGTGGAAACGAACATTCATCATATGATGGGTCTAGGGTCTGATGAGACGGCCATCCATTGATTCGTCGTCTGATTGGTCCACGCGACATAATAGTAGACTTTGGCAACTTAGCACTTTTGTCGCCACTCTATATTCTCTCTACATTCATCATATGATGGGTCTAGGGTCTGATGAGACGGCCATCCATTGATTCGTCGTCTGATTGGTCCACGCGACATAATAGTAGACTTTGGCAACTTAGCACTTTTGTCGCCACTCTATATTCTCTCTATATTCATCATATGATGGGTCTAGGGTCTGATGAGACGGCCATCCATTGATTCGTCGTCTGATTGGTCCACGCGACATAATAGTAGACTTTGGCAGCACTTTTGTCGCCACTCTAAGGAAATGCGCATTAACTCATACCAACCAAGTCAATTTTCCAGAGTAGTCACGTGACTACTGGTCGACGTGATGGTCACACTTTTCGAAGCTCCTCTCCACAGCAATGCTCAGTCTACTCATGTTTCACGTCTATGGATTCCGGCAGACTCGAGATTCCAACTCGCAACCAAGCGCTTGAGTCCAATATCTCGAGAGCAACGCCTTTAGCTGCTCGCGTAACTGTAATTGTAATTAATTAACGTCGCACTGAAGCAATACAACGGACTATTGGCGATGGGCCGGTACCCATCTCGAAGGGAAAGATGTGACGTCACCACCACGTAATTTTGAACCATGGTCAGATGACGAGAACAACACCTGAGCTGGCACCCCACTCTCCAAATTTAAAATGCGATGTTAATTAACTACCTACCTATTTTTAAACCGTAATTTTAAACCACGGTGTTGTCCTCGATCTTTCCCTTCTTGTTTGATCCCGGACCGTCGCCAATAGCCCACTGTGTTGCTCCAGTACGACGTTAATTAAAATACCTACCTACCTAAAAAAATATCGTGTATCGAGATGTTGTTATTTGTTATTGTTATTTCAATTAACGTCACACTGGAGCAACACAACGGGCTATTGGTGACGGTCCGGGATCAATCCCAAAGGGAAAGATCCGAGGACAACACCACGTAATTTTGAACCACGGTCAGATGACGAGGCAACACCTGAGCTGGCACCCCACTCTCCAAACTTCCACACCACGCCAATGTATCGAGATGAAAGTATCGATACAGTATCGCCCATTTCGAATTGGACCAGTTTTCCTTCAGTTTAGTCTCCGTTCAACATGATTTGAACGGAATGTCTGCAACGATTTTAACCCAAATGTATCGATCCACTCATAGGGAATTGATCCAAAACATCGGTAATCAATCCAAAACATCGGGAATCGAGAAATAAAGTTGAAGAATTCAAGAATCGATTCGGCTATCGATTTTAAAGAGCATGACCGAGGAGTCGAAAACGCTTATTTCATTCCAAAGCTATAGCACAAGTACCGAGCAATCGCATGGGCGTTCCGAAAAGAAGATTACAGTCATTTGCTACATCGTCACAAAGATCGATCGACAAAAGTAGACGACACAGCCAGAAATTTCCGAAATATGATAACAAAACGCAAATTAAATAGAAAAAGCACACAATCCTGTTGAAAAATGATTTGAGCGAAGCAACCGTACATAACAAATGAAGTAATTCTCTAAATGCAAATCATCACAAAGAAATTGATGCACAAAGAAACTATTCTTTGTGCATCAGTTGAGAAATAAATTCAAATCTCTTCAAAACGATCACACCCTCAAAAATCATTTCCATGTTTGGCATCGGGAATAGTTCTCGGAGTTTGGAATGCGGTCTTCCTTATCGTCTGCAAACAAGAGCGCAAACGATCTATCAAAGTCGAGTATGCAGGAGAATTAATACACTTCCCGAGGCACTTGGATCTATTTAAATAAATCACTAACTTCATATACTTCGGAGCACGAAATCTTGCATCTGTAACGCAGCGACCCGAAAGATTTATCTCCCTACCAGGAATTTATTCAAGCGTTCCATTTGTGCCTTAGGACAGGCGATAGGAACGCTTAATAGAGATTTAAAAATTTGTTAAATCTTAGTTCGTTCACTCTATTGCCCTCTTCATTTTTTCAATGCAGCGGGTGATTATATTGTTAGTTGGTAGATGAATTCGAATCCAACCAAAGACCGTCTGGCACAAAGTAGGTTGGTGCACGTTAAATCTGTCGTGGCCTCAAAAATCCTCACGTTGGTGTGGTGTGCAAGTTTGGAGAGTGGGGTGCCAGCTCAGCTGTGACCTCGACGTCTGACCGTGGTTTAAAATTACATGGTGTCCTCGGATCATTCCCTTCGGGTTTGATCATAGAGGAGATATAAAAGTAGAGTGAGCTATGGCAACCTTTTTTATGTCCGCATGAGCATGTGACCAAAACCAGTAGTCACGTGATACCTAGACTCTTTTCTCCAACGCGCATATAGTTTGCGCATTCCTTCTTCCATAGCAAATGCATTGAAAGTGAATCTAGCATGGCTCTATCGTGCTGTGCATATGGATGTAATTACAAATTTATTAAAGGTGGAAACATTACATTTCACTGGTGAACGATTTACTTGCATTTCACATGTGTTTTTCAGTATTTGCTAGTATCATAAAAATAGATGTTCTAACTTAGAAATTCTTGATACAACCTGCGGACATTTCCAGTTCTATAAAAAAGATTTCACAGATTTGCTATCAATATATATCTAAAATAATGTTTAAAATAAAATAACTTATGTTCGAAGGGGTTATTATTGTAAATTGTACATCTATAAGGGCTTAAAATATTAAAAATAATAAACTAAACTTCAAAAACTTGTGAAATCGTTCTGTCTTGGCGATGACTTTTTTGGCGCCAACTAGGATCACTATATTTTTTCGTGTCTTACACAATAAATATATGAATTGAAAACATGAACTTAAGTACATAATTTAAATTATTTCTTGCTGAAGAAAATTGTTTTGTATGCACCCATCTGTGGAATTATATAATAATAATTAAAATAAAAGATACATTTTTTAAAACTTTTAAGAATTATAAATTAAATAAAATCGATTTGTTAAAAATAGGATTAAATCATTTCATAAACCGTATTATAAATGTGAACCACATTTATGCGCTTTAGGGAACATTTTTGTTCATGTTTTAAAATATTTGTAAAATCTTTCATTATAAGATTGTGCATTTGACAAAAGAGCTTTGCTTTCAAATAATTTCCCTTGAACCCATAGCTTTTTACTGATATGGCAAAAAACGAAATTGCCGTTCTCTTATGTGAAAAACAAAAATAGAGCATGAACGGAAATTGAAACATTGTACCTGTTTTGACGTATTTTTATTCTTGTTAATGAAGCATGCAATATAACAAATTGGCAAAGCAAACAATTCGAGAACGAAACGAAACTTCTTTTGTATTAATTACAAACAATCCGCGCAGCTGGAACAATATTTGTGAGCATTTCAATGGTTATATCGTTCTTGATAAAACTCGTAACTCGATAAAAAGCGTAGTGGTGATAAAAACACATTTCACAGCGAAATGAAATCCTTCACTATTGTTTTCTACCTGAAAAGGAGACACTTTTTGATTTTTTTTCTCTCTAAATAGAGTATTTTAATGAATTAAGTATATTTGTGAAAATTTATGTACACAAAACATGCTCCTCAATTGAGCGAAACATTTATCCTCCACAATTTTTTGGTTGCGAGTTCAAATCCAGCCAAAGACCGTCGTGTACAAAGGGGGCTGGTGCACGTTAAATTCATCGTGGCCTCAAATGTCCTCACGTTGGGGTGGTGTGGAAGTTTGGAGAGTGGGGTGCTAGCTCAGGTGTTGCCTCGTCATCTGACCGTGGTTCAAAATTACGTGGTGCTGTCCTCGGATCTTTCCCTTTGGGATTGATCCCGGACCGTCACCAATAGCCCGTTGTGTTGCTTCAGTGTGACGTTAATTAAAATACCTACCTACCTTGAAGTTGAAAAAGAACTATTTTTTGAAAAAGCGCTAAATCTGTGATAACGAAGTTTTAAGGTTCCATTCCTCAAAACAATAAAAATAATTTTGTATTTATGATTTTTAGAACTATAAGTAAAACAATTTATATTTACTCGTAATAAGAACTTGTAGAGATGTGTACCTGATAAAAATTTATTTATTCAGTTCTTATATATTTAATTGTTCCATTATTATATTATTATTTTGTTCCATTTATTAGATTTCCTAAAGATGAAGAAAGAAGATGGCTAGTATATGGCTACATGTTTCTATGAGTTTTATTCAGTAGATTTAAAATGTGATGAATGTGACAATAAATTTTATAAGTTTACTGTTTCTTATTTATCTTTCGTATTTATAAAATGGTTGCGCCGAGTTTCGAACTCGCAACCCTCCGTTACTCTTCCAACTGGGCTACCGCGGCCCCAAAGGTATGCAGGAAGTTGTATTAATGTTGCGCTGAAGTACCACAACGGGTACATTATGACTTTTTATACCTTTCTTGACGGACTGGATTTTTCACCATGGAAAAGACCTAAGAATATCTCCAACGAAAGTTTCGGAAAATTAAAGCACTTCTATCGATTACTAAACATTCTTATGATTGTATAAATTGGGCCCACTTTTCAATGGTAAATAATGGTACTTAATTTAATAAATAGACGTAGGTAGGTAGTTCAATTAACGTCGCAGTGGAGCAACACAACGGGCTATATTCGACGTCCGGGATCAATTTCGAATTGAAAGATCAGAGCACAACTTGTCATTTTGAATCAGTCAGATGACGAGGTCAACACGCGAGCAAGGCACCCCACTCTCCAAACTTCCAGACCACGCCACTGTGATGACATTTGAGGCACCACGACAGATTTTAACGTACACCAACCCGCGCACACACGACGGTCTTAGGTTGGAACTAGTTTCGAACTCGCACCCGTCCGGTTGCTAATCCGTCCCCTCAACTCAAGCGGAAAGCTTAAACATCATGTAATTTTAATTGTAATATTGAAAAGAGGGTTTGAGACTTACCATCACTTACCATCATAATCCTGGGGGAAATCTTGCGAAGTCTGCGCCCATGTAAAAGAATGCTCTCAGATTCATGCAACTGTAGGAGATAAATAAAGAAACTTTAATAAAGTATGAAGGTGTACATACAAAGGAGAGAGAAGCAATAATTACATGTAATAGAGGCAATAACCCCAGGATATATCGCTCTAAGAATATGAATTTTTAGAGAATCTATACATTTTATCAAGAATTTTTTTTATTTAAAATTACGTAAAACTATAAAACGGTAGAATTGTTTTATGTATTAGCATAGGTAATTAACATCGCATTGGAACAATACAACGAACCATCGGCAACTGTCCGGGATCAATCCCGAAGGAAATACCAAGGACAACATTTTGAACCACGGTCAGATGACGAGGTCAACACCTGAGCTGGCACCCCACACTTCCACACCACGTCAACGTGAGAACGTTTGAGGCCACGATAGATTTAACATGCACCAGCCTCCTTTGCACACGACGGTCTTGGATTGGAATCGGACTCGCAACCCTCCAGTTGCTGATCCGTTACTCTTCCAACCAGGCTACCGCGGCCCGTAGCCCAGTTGGAAGAGCAACGGATCAGCACGTTAAATCTGTCGTGGCCTCAAATGTCCTCAAGTTGGAGTGGTGCGGAAGTTTGGAGAGACCGTGGTTCAAAAAATGAGGAGGTGTCCTCGGATTTTTCACTTAGATTGATCCCGGACCGCCGCCAATAGCTAGAGTGCGATGTTATCCTACCTACCTGTTGGGCCGTTCGTCCATTGATGGCCTATAGGCAGGAGAAGGGCGTAGGATTAAAAAAAAGGATATTGCAAATACCGCGAATACCTTAAGTCATCAAATTTTAAAATAAAACATTCGGAAAAACTGGTCCACTTGCATCAAACCTGACACACCCGAAAAAATTAAAACAAAACTAATTCTCTAAAATAGTGAATAGCAATTCTTCAACAAAGGCGTAAGTAAACCAGTCTCGGAGAGTTTTCAAACAATATTTTCATAGAACGTCGTTCAAAAATGCTATAAGATGTTTTAAAGATAAAGAAATACGTTGGAATACGAAATGGAGTAGGTTGGAACCATTTTGTTTTGAATTCAATTCGTTGAAGAAATTCTCTCCGAATATGCTTTACAACACGCTGCGGTTGCCGTTTCATAGCAACTTTTTGTTCCATGATATATAAATTTTACATGCGCTTTTGCAACATATTGAAAAAAAGACAAGTCTTGGTA
This sequence comes from Meta bourneti, assembly GCA_933210815.1. Classification (NCBI taxonomy): domain Eukaryota; kingdom Metazoa; phylum Arthropoda; class Arachnida; order Araneae; family Tetragnathidae; genus Meta; species Meta bourneti. Next base: position 14,244,315 of record OW119930.1, read on the forward strand.
TATTCTCAGAAGTGATACGATGCTGGAGGTTTTACAACAGTTCACCGCTTCGACGAGCATACAGTAAGATTTTCAATCTCTAAAAAATAATATGGAAAACATTCATACAAGTTTCAACGATGGCGTTCGTTTTCTTGGACTCTTTTCCGGTTAAAGCTTAAATTGATCATTTATGTTAAAGGAAACCAAAATATTCTTTTATATTTTTAGCAATGTGAAAAATAATTATTATGGAAAAGCATTAGATTTTTTCCTTGCATATCACGTTCAGTGGGTCTTTTTCAATCCACTAATGGTGAGCTGAAAAAGACCCTTCGACAATGGAACGTTAAAAAAGACACTTCAATTAATGGGGGTTTAAAAAGATACCCAACTAATGGAGAGTTAAAAACCCTTCGAGTAATGAGAAGTTAAAAAAGACCTTGGACTAATGGGAGTTAAAAGACACTTCGACTAATAGAGGGTTAAAAAAGACCCTTCGACAATGGAAGGTTAAAAAAGACACTTCAATTAATGGGGGGTTTAAAAAGATACCCAACTAATGGAGAGTTAAAAAACCGGCGATTAGTGGAGGGTTAACAAGGACCCTTCGACTAATGGAGGGATAAAAAGATTCTTCGACTAATGGGTTGTTAATAAAGACCCTTCCACTAATGGGGTTAAAGAAACCCCGTAACTGAAGGTAGGTTAAAAACGGCGACTAATGGAGGGTTAAAAAGACCCTTCAACCAATGGAGAGAGAAAAAACGACAATGGAGGGTTAAAGAGACCTACGACTAACGGAGGGTTAAATGAGACCCTTTAACTAATGGTGGTTAAAAAAAAGACTCTTTGACTAATGGAGGGTTAAAAAGACTCTTCCATGATCTTTGGTTGTATCGAGTTTCGAACTCGCAACCCTCCGGTTGCCAACCCGCGACTCTACCAACTGCGCTACCACTGCATTTATTTATGTTTTTACGGTATGTTTACGATTTTTCAACCTTCTTTTCGTGGTCAGACCAACGATCCTCCATTGTCAAGTTGAATACATCAGTTATGTAAAATAATTAATGCATTTAAAATACACACAAGGCTGCTCCCCTGACGACTTGAGAATACTGGCCAATGAACATTTTTATTCAAATATTTTTCGTATTTTAGCTCGCTTTCAAAAATATTTCACCATAAACAGATGTTTACGCTCTTTAATATATTAGTTTTTGGAAAAAATAGGTAATCTATATTCCTCCGAAAATTGAAAATACCTTAAAAGCTTCTTTGGAAATTCCTTTTTTCAACTGAAGATTTTAAAGAACTGCATGAGCACTTTCAAATATTTAATCATTTAGAGTTTTTAGATTTCCACAAAATTTGAATTATAGTTACCATTCAATACGGAACACAAATTCCCTTTTTCTCATCATACTGAACATGAATAACATTACTGAAATAGCAATTCCTAAATATGGACAAAACTGTTATTTTTCGATAACAATGCTCAGTGTTATTCCTAATTTAGGTAGGTAAATAGGTAGTTAATTGACGTCGCACCGAAGCAACACAACGGGTTATTGGTGACGGTCCGGCATCAATCCCGAAGGGAAAGATCCAAGGATTGTAATTTTGAACCACGGTCAGATGACGAGATCAACTCTCCAAACTTCCACACCACGCCAACGTGAGGACATTGGGGGCCACGACAGATTAACGTGTACCAGTCTCCGCGTACACGACGGTCTTTCCTCTGGACCGAGTTTCGAACTCGCAACCCTCCGGTTGTTAATCCGTTGCTCTTCCAACTAGGCTACCGTAACCCTCCTAATTAAGCTATAATTAACAACTGACAATAAGTTTTGTTATCATTTAGATATCAACATTAACGGTTAGCACTACATATAACAGTTATTAGTAACTGTTAAAAATTGGCATGAACGATTGCTTTTAACATCATTAACCCCTTGGGCACATTTGTGCGTGACGACTGACTCGTCATGCACTTGTTTTGCCTAAGTTAAGGATGACGAATCTAATTCGTCTAGTTAAAACTAGGATATAATACTGCCTTTATATACTATTCCGCGCATCAGCAAATTAAATCCTTTCCAAACGCAAGAATTTTTTCAAATAAATCTGTACCCAAGGGGTTAACTGTTCAAATTAACGATTAGTTTGTTAAAAAATAGTTTATGCAACTTTCTTTTTTTATTAACTATATTTTTAGAAATTTTATATAGTGGCGGGTTGTCTCTCAAGGATCCAGCACACAACAATACATTTGTACTCACAAAATTACAAATTTTATTTACATCATATACAGATTACACGGAATTATAGCAAGGCGGAACACGGCCGATGGAAAAGGATTACACGCCCACAGACGACCCACCTTGCATGCCTCAGAAGTTAATCTCCTTATTTAATCCCTTCGGGATTGGACCCGGATCGTCCCCAATAGCCCGTTGCGTTGCTCCAGTGCGATGTTAATTCAAATAACTACCTAAATATACGATTATAGGAATGAATGTGAAATTACAAATGGATTTAAATAAGGAATAAAACGTGAGTAACTAACCACACTGCCATTAATCGATATTAAAAATTAAGAAACTTTAGAGCAGATACTATGCTCGACGTCTGCTAGCTTTACCCCCCCCCCCTTAAATGAAATTAACTCATGAAAATTAAAATGTTTCCCTCAGATTATGTTATTCAAAAGAAACACGAACTTCCGAATGTAATTCCACCACGGACATTCTAATCTATTAAAATTACGAACATGCAAATGCATCCTATAAACAACTCACAAAAAGGAAATCCATAACATTTAAGCTTTTCATGAATTGAATTTTTATTAACGAACTTGGCAGGGATCTTTAATTTGCTAATTGCAAATTAATCATGATTATGAAACTATTGCGTATAAAGTTCGTTAAAAGTAATAAGAGATATTAAAATTGTAAGCTTATAATATTGAATAACTAACTTTATTGTTGAACTACAGATTTTTATTTCGACACTTAGGCCCAACTTTTAATTATATTAGGTTGCAGAATGCTTAGTTTTTATTTCAACTTTTAGAAAAATTTATTGTTTTTGTTGCATTATCGATGGTTAATTCCCTAAAAGTATTTGTTTTGGTTTTGTGTAATTTGAACTAGTATTCGGTAAGCTAGAACTATTTTCCGGAAATGATGCGCAAAAAAAATTTAAGTATACGTTACATGGGTTTTCGTTTACTGTTTTGAAAACATTAAAAAGTGCCGTCATGACTTATTCTACTCTAATCCAAACTCAACCATCAGAGTAGTCGCGCCGCGGTAGCCCGGTTGGAAGAGTAACGGATTAGCAACCGGAGGGTTGCGAATTCGAAACTCGGTTCAACCAAAGACCATCATGTAAGTGGGGACAGATTTTTTAGGATCATTTCCTTCGGGTTTGATCCCGGACCGTCGCCAATAGCCCGTTGTGTTACTCCAGTTCGACGTTAATTAAAAACCTACAGAGGACCTACGGATGACCTCGTCATTTTGAATCAAAGTCAGGTGATGAGGTCAATACCTGAGCTGGCGCCCCTCTTCAGACATTCACACACGCCAACGTGAGCACATTTTGAGGGCACGAAAGATTCACGACGGTCTTGGTCTGCCGCTCTTTGGTCAATTTTCATGAGGGCTAATTAGATCAGAACCGGTAGTTTAAAGTAGATTCCAAACCGTTACGAATATTCATGCATATACCGGGATTCGAACGCTGAGGCTGTTGAATAGAGCAGGGGTGATCAAACTCAATTAAAACACGGGCCATTTAATTCAACTGGTAAGATTCACGCGGGCCACATCACATTTACAAATTTTCTTAAAATTATATTTTGAAGTGAGGATTCAGGAATATGGATAGGATATTTAAAACACATTGTGTAATTAAGTGAATTTAGGGCAATAATTTATAATATTGCTACATAATTGCTTTTATTTAAACGTTTATTTAATTTAATGTATTTATAAAACTAAAGTGAATTTTTTTATCGGAAACTTGCCAGCGCTTTCCTCCTACTAGTTTTCCAATATCTGGATTCAAAGACTGAGAACAGACAATCTTCATTATGGCAGATAGATGTTTATCAGTTTAATCTTGATCTGTAAGACGTTTTATTTAATTTCATGGACGAAAATAGTTGCTCACACATTTGTAACATGACGAAATTGTGTGTACGGTATTGCCTCGATCTCCCCTAAGTGCTATTTTCTTCATAACATAGTGTCCTGTTTTCATTTTATTTCAGAGCATCGTGGGCCACAAAAAATTACCTCGGGGACCACATGCGGCCCGCGGGCCGCCAGTTTGACACCCCTGGAATAGAGGGACAGAGGAGTCCTGGATGAAGTTTGGGAAAAATCGAACATTTCTATATCGTCAACGGGAAACCAGGTTGATTGGGCTTTATGGCGCTAGGGCTATATTTGGCGAAACCCAAGTCAACGTCAAGGAATGGACATACACACACAATGAAAGCTTTACTGACTCAGAAGAAAGAAATACACCCGGGGAAGAATCTAATCTGCGCCGCCTACAACTCAGATTGCTAGCACAAAGGGCTAACCCACTGAGCAACAATTGTATTTAGGTAGGTAGTTAATTAACGTCGCACTGGAGCAACACAACGGGCTATATTCGACGATCCGGGATCCATCCCGAAGGGAAAATTCCGATGACAACACCTCATTTTGAACTAGCTGTATGGCCCCGCGTTGCGGAGGACAACGTGTTAATAAATACCTCCCTCTTGGATTTTTTACTATTTTTTTGCATGTCTTCTTATAGATTCACTGTTATATAATTCTATAAATTTATCATTATTATTCGGATTTAAAAGTTTTATGGTTTAATGTGTCACGGGATAACTGATTGTTAGTAAAAAAACGACATATTAGATTTTCGCCGTCTCATTGCAAGTCTTCATGCAAATTTCCCAATTTCACCCGGACGTTCAGCTTCGGCCAGTTTTCTATTGGTAGCTTGTTCCGTAGATTCATTGTGACGTCTTTCACATAGTTTATATTTAGCTGAATTGCTTGTTATGGAACGTTTTCCTTTTTGGCACTGTCGTTAAAAAGAGGAAATACAACGCAAAAAAACAATCGCTATAAAAAAGGCAGCAGTAAACAATTTGAAATTCCAAATTACGATGGATTTAAGAGTTGAGTTGTACAGGTTTGTTGTATTGGATGTGAAATAATTATAAAAAATAATGTTTATTTAACGCAGTAAAATGTAAGACACGAAAAAGTACTGTATATTGAATTTTGAACATTTTCTACGTTTTTTTCTCGAATTTAACACGAATATTTAAGTCGTCTGACAAAAAAACATAAAAAGTTGAGGCAAAAACCGCTACGGAAGCGTTACGGAATCAGCCAGTGACGTCACGGCACTGCCCAATCAGGTAATTTTTTGAACATTTTGTTAAAATTTAAATTCTAAAGGGGCGGAATAACTTTCCCAGTTTATTCTGCGTATTTTGACACCTCTCTCAGATCTCTACGTGCTGTGGTTGAGACGAAGATAAATTTCCAACAAACTATCACACATTAATAGTGTAGATAACTGTCAAATGACGAGGTCACATCTGAGCTGGACCTCGCATTCCAAATTTCCGGTCTACCGCGCCCCCAACTTGCAATGATAGATAGGCAATTAACGTCGCACTGGAGCAATACAATGGGTTATAGGCAACGGTCCGGGATGAATCCCGAAGGTAAAGATTCGAGGACAACATCACGTAATTTTGAACTACTGTCAGATGACGAGGCAACACCTGAGCTGGCACCCCACTCTCCAAACATCCACACCACGCCAACGTGAGGACATTTGAAGTCACGACAGATTGAACCTGCACCAGCCCCTTTGTACACGACGGTCTTTGGTTGGATTCGAACTCACAACCCTCCGGTGGCTAATCCGTTACTCTTCCAACCGGGCTACCGCGGCCCTAATAACTTGTGTTGGATAAACACGAGTTTCCTCGATAATTTTTCAACGTATTTCAGGTCGCTAAACTGCAACATCCAATTTGTCTTAATGATCCAGATCCACTGTTTTATCAACAAAATCAATGAATTTCCTCGTAGCGAAATAGCTTATTAAAGAAATACCTATTTCAGGAGAAAGGCTTTTACGATCCCCAAACTACGTGCTTAGAACTCGAAAAGCCATCAGCACTGATTCGCTCACGTATTGGGCCTAACCTTCCGCTGCCTGCTAAATAAGCAAGAGTTTTGGAGAATATCCCGGTCACTTTTCACGCAGACGCGAAGGTTGGAAACAAAAAATAAACTAAAACTTTTCGCAACCCTGAGTGGCAACAAAGCGCAATTACCAACAATCGTACCTCAAGCGTGAATGAAAAAAACGTGAGTTCCATTTTTGAAGCGGCTTAAAATTTTCTCCACTGTCGGAATGGCTTCGATTCGGTGGCAGGGTTGCCAGATTTAAAGAAAGAAAAATCGCCCAATTTCGCGTTTTGAGAAACGCCCAAACAACTTAAAAGTATTTTATCAAAAAAAGGCGAAGAGATTTATAATGTAAATATTAACAAACCAAAGAAAATTCCGCCGGTCAACTAATTCGACTTGACGCCATTTTGTTGACATTTGGTGTTTATGTCCTCCGACATTGAATATTCGTGTGGAATTAGTCAGACTTCACGGTGTGGACATTTTCAACACGTAAACAACATGCTTCAGTAAAATCAAAACCAAACTAAGCGAATTAATTGCCAGTCAAACGAAACTAAACGATTTATGACCGATTTAAGAGTAACGTCACCTTCACACCGAGATGATTTTTACCAAGAATTTGATGGGACCGGCGGTAACCTGGTTGGAAGAGTAACGGACTAACAACCGGAGGGTTGCGTGTTCGAATCCAACCAAAGCCCGTCGTGTACAAAGTGGCTGGTGCACGTTAAAACTATCGTGGCCTCAAATGTCCTCACGTTAGCATGGTGTGGAAGTTTGGAGAGTGGGGTGCCAGCTCAGGTGTGACCTCGTCATCTGAAAGTGCTTCAAAATCACGTGTTGTCCTCGATCTTTCCCTTCGGGATGGATCCCGGACCTCCGCCGATATCCCGTTGTGATACTCCATTGTGATGAAAATTCAACCAACCTACCATCTATCGTTAACATTCGCCAAAAGCAATATGTACTAAAGACATCCACAGGGAGTCACCTACATCCGACATGAACGGGCCCTGTTCCCATGGCGACCGCCACCACCCAGATATGGTAGTGGGAACAGTTCACTTCGTAGACAGCATATATAGTACTACACAAAATTAGTGCCTTGAGTAATTAGCTTTGCAGAGAAAACCCTGATGTTTACGTCATCAGTCCGTGTACTAGTAACAGTTGGAATGGACCATTGTATTGCTCCAGTGCGACGTTAATTAAAATATCTACCTACCTGATAACAATTGTAGTAAAAATAAGATACGATGGTTGGGTTTTGTGGAGCAAGGATCCCATTCCGTCAAACACAAGAAATCTTAAGGGGGCACAGTATCTTTAGAACCTTAAAAAATCGATTTTCCAATTTCGATCTATTTAGATAGTTTGAAATGTTCTGATTCTGGCAAAAAGCCGCATGAAAAAATTCGCATTCGTTCGTTTGTAATGAGGATTTTTCGAACACTTCTATTTTTATTTTCAGCTGTTCGTTTGTTTACGTTTCTTAGTTTTGGTTTGGGGGGGGGGGGTATTTGAATTAACGTCACACTGGAGCAACACAACGGGCTATTGGTGACGGTCCAGGATCAATCCCAAAGGGAAAGATCCGAGGACAACACCACGTAATTTTGAACCACGGTCAGATGACGAGTTTTGGTTTGGAATTATGCTATTAATTTTTGATATTGGTATTTTCAATTAACGTCACACTGAAGCAACACAACGGGTTATTGTATTAATTTTTGGAATTATGCTATTTATTTTTTTCGAAAGTTTTAATAATATTTTTACTGTAACAAATATAAGCAGAATATGTACTACTCAACTCTTTCATTTCGCAAATCTATTTGTTTACTTGAACGCACGTGAATGCTAAGGTTTTGTGGCGCAAGGATCCCATTCCGCCAAACACAAGAAACCTTAAGTAATGGACACACACATACAAAGTTTTACTGACACAGAAAGGAGAAATACACCCAGGGTAAGGTACAATAATCGGACCTACATCTCCATGAGTGTGCGTAGGTCGTTAATTAACGTCGCATTAGAGCAAGATAACGAGCTATTGGAGACGGTCCAGGATAAATCCCAAAGGAAAAGACACGAGGACAACACCTCGTGATTCTGAATCACGGTCAAATGACGAGTTCGACACTTGAGCCACACTCCAAACTTTCCGCACCACGCCAACGTGAGAACAGTTGAGGCCATGACAGATTTTCCCGGACCGTCACCAATAGCCCGTTGTGTTGCTCCAGTGTGACGTTAATTGAAATACCCCCATGACAGATTTAACGTGTATCAGCCTTTCAAATAAATGACGGTCTTTGGTTGGATCTAGTTTCGATCTCAAAATCTTTCGGTTGCTGATCCGTTACTCTTCCAACTGGGCTACCGCGTCCCTTATTTCATGATAAATATACCGTGGTGTCCTTGGATCTTTCCCTTTGGGATTGATCCCGGACCGTCACCAATAGCCCGTTGTGTTGCTCCAGTGTGACGTTAATTGAAAAATACCAATACCATGATAAATATATGTAAGATATATTTTTATGCATTTGAGAGTGCCGCGGTAGCTCAGTAGGAAGAGCGACGGATTAACAGCCGAAGGGTTGAGTTCGAACTCTCCCAACCAAAGACCGTTGTATACACGGGTGCTGGTGCTCGTTAAATCTGTCATGGCCTCAAATGCCCTCACGTCTGGCGCGGAAGTTTGGTGAGTGGGGTGCCAGCTCATGTGTGACCTCGTCATCTGGCCGTGATTCAAGATGACGAGGCGTTGTCCTCGAATCTTCCCCTAAGGGATGGATCCCGGACCGTCGCCAATATCCCGTTGTGTTGCTCCCAGTGCGACGTTAATTAAAATACCTACCTGAAAAAAACCATGCAGTGTTTTACGTTTGGTAGGTATTTAATTAACGTCGCACTGGGAGCAACACAACGGGCTATTGGCGATGGTTCAAACCCGAAGAGGAAGATCCGAGGTCAAGACCCACGTAATTTTGAAGCACGGTGTTACACCTGAGCTGGCACCCCAATCTGAAAACTTCCACACCACGCCAACGTGAGGACATTTGAGGCGACGACAGATTTAACGTGCACCAGCCCGGTCTTTGGTTGGATTCGAACTCACAACCATGCGGTTGCTAATCCGTTACTCTTCCAACTCTACCGCGGCCCCTTGGATTTTTCAGCGTCAGCGCCAATGCAAAAATTTCGGCACCCCAACAAGCTAAAAAGTAGCCCCCAAAAGGCGAAATAGCCTCCAATCTGGCAAACTCCGGGCCAAAAGAAGCCCTTTTGTTTGCTCTTTTTCCTGGCTACCGTTTTCCTCTCAAGACGCGAGAAACTGAAGCGGAGAGAATTGGATTGGATTTCCGCTTCTGCGTTCGGAAAACATACTTGATCACTCTTGAGTGGCCTATTGTTCTACATGGACGTTCGAACGCTAAATATGTGAAGGCGCACTCTGCGTGTAGAATATTAACTAGTATAATCACCGGGGGATACTAATAATCTACGTCGACGCCACAGAGCGATAGACATCGGTTGTGATGTACGAGCCTGGCATTTTTTTTATCGAAATAGACGACGGGAGCAGAAGCCAGAAATGTTAGAATTGTATATCGTTGCGTGGAAATAATTGAAAATTCCTTTGGAATAAAATTTAAAATGTTAATTTAGAGAAAAGAGAAACAGCGAAAAGCATTTCAGAAGTGGAATCGGAATATTTTCAAGCTTGTAAAAAGTTCTATTATGTCATCACGAAAAATACAAAATAAAACGGTAGATATTTAATCGACGTCATACTGGTGCAACACAGTAGGCTATTAGTGACGGTCCGAGATCAACCCCCAAAGGGTAAGATCGAGGACAACGCCAAGTAATTTTGAACTATGGTCTGATGACGAGTCCCATCTGAGCTGGCACCCCACTCTTCAAACTTCCACATCACGCCAACGTAAGGACATTTGAGGCCACGACAAATTTAACACGCACAACCCCCTTTATACACGACGGTCTTTGGTTGGATTCGAACTCGCAATCATCCGGTTGCTAATCGGTTACTCTTCCAAACAGGCCACCGCGGCCCGGAATAATCAGTGGAATCGGAATAATCAATGAAGAAAAATTAACATACAATAGTAAAACTCGGTAGATGTTTTAGCAACAAGAAGCTTCTAGATTGGTAACAAGAAGCTTCTAGAAAGTTTTATGCCATCAGTAAAAATACAAAACAAAATGTTTAAAATGAATTAAAAATAGTTGAAGGAAAATATGCAATGCAAGCTGCAATCAAAGTGAAATGTCATTTTTGGACCTGGAACTGTTTTCTTCAGTTTTTTATCGTCTGCACAGTTCAGCGCGTGGCTTAAATGTTAGTTTTGCATATTTTTATTTGGAGAAAAAGAGGGTTATTTGTGTTTATTTGGAGAAAAAAGAGGGTTATTTGGGCTTATTTGGAGAAAAAAGAAACAAACAAGAGTTGAAGCAATAATCAATAAAGAATAATCAACGTCCTACAATAGTAAAATTCGGTAGATGTTTGAGGATTGGCAACAAGAAGCTTCTAGAAAGTTCTAAGATGCCATCAGCAAAAATACAAAACAAAATGTTTAAAATAGTTAATGGAAAATATTGTCTGCATTCAAAGTGAAATGTCATTTTTGGACCTGGAACTCTGCTTCAGTTTTTTATCGTCTGCAGTTCAGCGCGTGGCTTAAATATTACAGATTTGCATATTGTCGCGAAGTAACTGAAAATTCGAAGGAATGAAATTTAAAGGGTTTTAGTTGGAGAAAAGAGAAACAACAAAACAGTAGAAGCAATAACGAATAATCACCGTCATATACAACAGTAAAACAGATGTTTAAGAATTGGCTACAAGCTTCTAGAAAGTTCTACGATGTAATCAATAAATATACAAAACAAAACGTTTAAAATGAATTACAAATAGTTAAAGGAAAATATGCAGTGCAAGCTGCAATCCAAGTGAAATGTCATTTTTGGACCTGGAACTGTTTTCTTTCAGTTTATCGGCTGCAGTTTAATGCGCGACATTAAATGTAACAGAATTGCATATTGACCGATTTGTCAACAATGCAAATGAATACAAATATTTCGGATTCAAAAAGAAAAAATGTTTACTTGAATTTCCGAAAGAGGGCAATGATTTTTCTTTCAAATCTATTTTAAGTGAAGTCATTCTTTAGCGATGAATCAAGATGGCAAAAAGTGAAATTAAAAACACAATTTACAAGAAAAATATCACAGTATAAACTTATAATTCACACTTGGCCGTGCGATGAAATAAAAGCAACCCTTCGTCATATTAAGCTAATTCTTGGAATGGTGTTTTGATGATAAGATCGAGGGTATTTGGGTATTTCAATTAACGTCACACTGGAGCAACACAATAGGCTATTGGTGACGGTCCGGGATCAATCCCAAAGGGAGGGGGGGGTATTTCAATTAACGTCACACTGGAGCTACACAATGGGCTATTGGTGACGGTCCGGGATCAATCCCAAAGGGAAAGATCCGAGGACAACACCACGTAATTTTGAACCACGGTCAGATGACGAGGCAACACCTGAGCTGGCACCCCACTCTCCAAACTTCCACACCACGCCAACGTGAGGACATTTGAGGCCACGACAGATTTAACGTGCACCAGCCCCCTTTGTACACGACGGTGTTTGGCTGGATTCGAACTCGCAACCCTTCGGTTGCAAGTCCGTTACTCTTCCAACCGGGCCACCGCGGCCCCAATCCCAAAGGGAAAGATACGAGGACAACACCACGTAATTTTGAACCACGGTCAGATGACGATGATAAGATCGAATATTATGATGTAATATTTGCAAATTCTGCAAATATTACATCATAACATCATAATTAGCTCTTCGAATTTTATTCACTAATTCTCTTGAGGAGTTAATTCACTGAATTCAATTGATGTTGCAGAATCAAAGGATGTTTTCGATGCAGTTTTCGGTAGAAAGAATTCGTTTATTTTCGTAAGTAGGAAGGTATTTTAATTAACGTCACACTGAAGCAACACAACGGGCTATTGGCGACGGTCCGGGATCAATCCCAAAGGGAAAGATCCGAGGAGAACACCACGTAATTTTCAACCACGGTCAGATGACGAGGCAACACCTGAGCTGGCACCCCACTCTCCGAATTTCCAAGCAGTGGACATACCCACTGAGCCACGACAGCCTCTTTAGAATTGGGAGTTAGATCAACCATAATATCTTAGATTTTCCCGTGAACCATTCTGATACAATGAGAAAATTTGTAGGCGCGTATACGGACATCGTCAAGTTTTTTTTTATCCTATGCCCGTCTCCGGCCTGTCAACACCTGAGTTGGCTCTCCACTCTCCAAACTTCCACGCCAACGTGAGGACATAAGAGACCACGACAGATTTAACATGTACCGGCCCCCGTGTCTTTGCCCGGACCGAGTTTCGAACTCGCAACACTTCGGTTGCTAATCCGTTGCTCTTCCAACTGGGCTACGGTCCGTGTTAGCCCGCTTGGAAAAGTAGTGGATTAGAAATCGGAGGGTTGCGAGTTCGAATCCACCCAAAGACCGTAGTGTACAAAGAGGGCTGATGCACGTTAAATCTGTCGTGGCTTCAAATGCCCTCACGTTGGTGTGGTGTGTAAGTTTGGAGAGTGGGGTGCCAGATCATTTGTGACCTCGTCATCTGACCGTGGTTCAAAATTACGTGTTGTCCGGACCTTTACCTCCGGGATTGGTCCCGGATCGTCAATAACTCGTGTTCTTCAAGTGCGACGTTAATTCGAATACCTACCTTGGGTAGGTAGGTATTTAATTAACGTTGCACTGGAGCAACACAATGGGCTATTGGTGAGGTTCCGGGATCGATCCCAAAGGCTATCTTGGGAAGGATAAGGTATGTAAGTAGGTATTTTATTTAGCGTCGCACTACAGCAGCACAACGGGCTATTGAAGACGGTCCCAAAGGGAGAGGTTCGAGGACAACACCATGTAATTTTAAATCACGGTCACACAACGAGATCACACCTGAACTGGCACCCCACTCTCCTAACTTCCACGCGGGGCCGTCGTGGCTCAGTGGGTATGTCCACTGCGCTAGCAACCTTCGAATCGTAGGCGGCGCAGGTTCGATTCCTGCCAGGTGCATTCCTCCCTGGATGTATTCCTCTTTTCTGTCAGTAAAACTATCTCTTTGAATGTCTCAACACACAAAACCAAACCATATAACTAAACCAAAATCAAGTAATAAACCTATCTGGCTAAACGCTATCATTAAAAATTATTTATCTAGATATAAAATTAAGGCTTGTGTGTTGGCTGCAAAGGAGATAGTTGGAAGGCTTCCTCCACCTTGAATTCATATGTAAATAATTGAACTCTTTCTATCTCACTTTAACTTTTTAATATAGTTAAAATATTTAACATTGTACACTTCAACATTACTTTGAATGTTTAAATTACATTTCATCTATATTGTTACATTTATTAATAAATAGTTCTATATAAACTAATTTATTATACAATACAATTACTCTCAGGCAATGTTAGCCTGATTTATTCACCATTTGTTGGATTTTTTGTATTAAAAAATGTATCATTTTATGTAAATATGCAAAATTTAAAGATAATAAATGGTTCCCCTCCTACCATTGAATGCTCTAAACCTCACGGTGAGTAGGTAGGTCTACTACTTGATATTGTATGTCTTGTGTCTGGCGCAGCATGGCCAAATATGGCCCTTGCGCCATAAAACCCCAACCAACCTCAACGTCAACCAAACTTCCACACCACACCAACGTGAGGACATTTAAGGCCATGACATATTTAATGTGCACCAGCCCTCTTTGTACATGACAGTCTTTGGTTATATCCTTTCCAAGATGGCTTAGTTTTCTCTTCATCGATGCACAAAATCATATTCATTCATCGTCAAGTTGAGGTTTAACATTTTTGATGAGATATCTCGTCAATCAAGATCTGGTTAGTTTTGTTTTTGACGAGATACCTCCTTACAAGGAGGGTTAATGTGTCTGTCGCTCCATGGTCAGTTTTCGCTATGCGAGGGTTAATTAGATCTCATAAGGTCTGTGGTGATCGGGACGTACCACTTAACTCTTTGGGGTTAGGTGGGTTAAAAACTGTCCCACCTTTTTCTTAGCTTTTTATGCGTGGTGGGATATTTTTTAACCCACCTCAAAAAGTTGAAATTATCAGTCATACAGTTTAATATTTTATTTAAAGTTTTTCATTGAGTTGGCAATGCTGTGAGCTAACGCTAAATGTGTAAATAACTGAAAACAGAAATTTACACACGTCAAAACGCATTGTTGACACTTGTGATTAAGGTTGGCGAATTGTGTGGTGCAGTGAATTGTCTTTCATAACTGTAAATGTTTTTTTCGTAAAAATTTATTATGAGTGAATAAAGCGTTTAATAAGACACGTTATTTGATGTTTTATACTAATTTTGAAGCTGAATAAGTGAATAAACAATTCTAAGCAACTCCGGATTTTTTTCTTTAAAATCGTGTGCTTCATAGAGTCTCAGTGGACTCCAAAATCTTTATAGACATTCATACCCTAATCAGGCTTCGAACCCAATAACTTTTGCAGAGCAAAAACGCAAACTACTCGGCTAGCAAGTAAGCAAATTTAGGAAGATGTTAGTTTACTTCGTTGCAGTTCATTTTAATGAACTATCCAGTACATATAGTGATTACATTTTTTTTCCAATATCGACTTTGGATAAAGTATGGAGAGAAAAAACTCAAATAAAAGCTTCGTTCGGTTCATTGCACTCTCATGTAAACAGTCTATCGTTACCTTCTCAATTATGAGACATTAAATTTCATTTTACGTCTACCTCAAATACCACAGGAAACGACTGAAAAAGTTTATAATATGTATAGTTTTATAGTTAAATTAACGTCGCACTAGAGCAACATAACAGGGCTAGTGGCGACGGTCAGAGATCAATCCCGAAGGGAAAGATCCGAACAATAGTGAAAGAAACAATGTCATTGTATAGAAGCATGGAATTGTTGATAAAATGTTGTAAAAGATTAAACCAAATGCTTCCAGGAAATATATATAAAGAATTAAATTCGATACATAACAATCGCTAAGCTATTTATGCTTTCGCCTTAATTTAGTTGGAGCAAAATTTATAATACCAAATCGGAAAACAACTACGAAAATAGTTGCGTCTTAGATGTGCTGGTTTTGGGTATTTTATGGTGCAAGGGCCAAAATATGCAAAATAAGCCGCACCATTTAAACTCCACCATAAACAAACTTCTAATGCGAACACCGTTCGATATGCCCAAAGCACCAATTAAATCGAGTTATTTAGAACTCCAGACTCGAAACCTGCAACGCAAACGAAAATTCCCGCTTCGCAAACGCAGCAGACTACTTCAAAAGAGCCAGTAAATAAAATCAGGAGAGCAAGTACTTGCAGCACAAAATTAAGAATTCATTTAGATAATACCCCCAACCGCTATCTAAAAAAAAATCCCAACAGAACATTCCATCTTACAGTAGTCATTATTCCAAGAAATTCATCGGTTGACAATCGCTGAGAAAGAGTATTAAGGTAATGAATGCTATTCCGAATTCTTAGATTCTAAAATGTAATTATATTCATTTAAGAGAAAAGATAAGAAAAGTATACATTTAAAAATTCTTTATAGTCACGAGGTATACAAAATGCGTTGGCTGCTTAATTTGCATTGCGAAATTCAGTTTTGTAATTTTAATCCAACTTCTGCGACGTTACTAAGACTTGCCAGAGTAAAATTTGCACTGAAGTTTGAAAGGTAAGCTGATTTTCAGGGGCTTTCCATCTTAAATTTAGATCAAAGGAACATTAAAATCCCTTGTGCGCTTAGGTCTTTAGCTTTCGTAATCCGATTAAAAGAGGCAACCAGAAGATTTTAAGATTTTGAACTTAACTTCTGATAATTGAATACATTTTCGTCCTAATGTTCCTTTACATGGCATATTAAAAGTAATTGCTGAGTTATTAGTAAAAACCCTAATTTTTTTTCTCGTGGAATTAATGTTATTTTTTCTAGTTCACACAAAAATACAAAATAAACGGAAAATCTTTTGAAAAACATTTCATGACTATTCTTTGTAGCACTTTTTAACTCAATAATCTATAAATATATTCGCCGCGGTAGCCCAGTTGGAAGAGTAACGGATTAGCAACTGGAGGGTTGCGAGTTCAAATCCAACCAAACACTTTCCTGTACAAAGGGGACTGGTGCAAATCAAATGCCCCTACATTGGTGTGGAAGTTTGGAGAGTGGGGTGCCAGCTCAGGTGACCTCGTCATCTGACCGTGATTCAAAATTACGTGGTGTTGTCCTCGGATCTTTCCCTTCGGGGGTTGATCTCGGACACTTGCCAATAGCCCGTTGTGTTGCTCCAGTGAGACGTTAATTAAGGTAGATATTTTAATCAACGTCACACTGGAGCAACACAACGGGCTATTGGCGAGGGTCCGGGATCAAACCCGAAGGGAACGATCCGAGGACAACACCACGTAATTTTGAATCACAGTCAGATGACGAGGCAACATCTGAGCTGGCACCCCACTCTCCAAACTTCCACACCACGCCAACGTGGGGACGTTTAAAGCCACGACAAATTAAAGGTGTCCCCTTTGTACACGACGGTCTTAGGTCGGATTGGAACTCGCAACCCTCCGGTTGCTAATCCGTTACTCTACCAACCGGGCTACCGTGGCCCTCGAATACTTCGGTATCCGAGGTCATTAACATTCCGAGACAAATCGACTGCAACTAAGTTTTATGAATCGAGTACGCGAGTATTTTTGTACTCGAACATTCCCATCACAGTTTTCTTTACATTTGATTTCAAATTTTCTTTCAACGGAATTTTTAAACACAAGGTTCATTGTGAGCGAGCATGAATGAACAATTCAAGCTAATTTTAGTGCGGAAGAATCTCAATGAAAATACCATTTATCTTCCTAACATGTCAAACAAGATCACGTACGCCGAATTCTATTACATCAAAAAATAACAACCGAGGAATCATCTAAACATACAGAAGCCAACAATAAATAAATCAGAACAGGAATCAAAACACTGAGTAGTAAGATTTATGAAATTGTTATCTTAGCCTTACTAACATGTCAGGAATCTATCTCCCACGTTAATTAGGCCTTTTTTTATCCACTTGAAGTTGGCAACAGGGAAGATAAACATTCCGACTTACCACAACTTTTCACGGTTCTTCGAACAGATTATAAATTCGGGGAACGGCTGCACGTAAGCCTAATTAGACGCACACGAAAACACGAATGAAAATATTCCAGACTTTTTTCGATTTGCCACTTCAAAGCTAAGATTTGTTTGCGCATCATTCGGTTCACAAACAGCTCTACCGTATTTCCGCAAAAAAAATTCTAAAAATTCCCATCAATAAACGTCATGTCAAGTATTCAACATTTAGATCTACGGTTCGATTTTTTTTTTCAAAACGACAATTAACTAAAACCAAAGACCAAAACGAAAGATTAAACAACTTCGGAAAAGTTGTCTGTTTTAATTATATTTTTCTCCGGTTCTATCTAGCACGGGGCGCTTTTTCTGCCAAGCTCAGATGGGGAAGTGATAGCCCGGTTGGAAGTGAAACGGACTAGAAATTGGAGGGTTGCGAGTTCGAATCTAAAAGTCGTGTACAAAGGTGGCTGGTGCACGTTAAATCACTCGGGGGCCTTAAATGTCCTCAGGTTGGCGTGGAAATTGGGATTCAAAACTACGTGGTGTCCTCGGATCTTTTCCATCGGGAGTGGATCCAGGACCGTAGCCTATAATAGCCCGTTGTATTGCTCTAGTGCGACGTTAATTAAGATACCTACCAAGCTAGATGTAGATGGCGGTAGCGTTTCTACAGAGGAATGTGTTTCCGGTACGTTTTCAGCACGTTGCCAGTAAAAATGATGTATTGTGTAGATTGATCAACGCCAGTTAGATTAAGCGCCAAAAGGACGATAGACTACATTTTAGGTAACCCAGATATGTATCATGCGAGAGCATATAGGTAGCGGAAGTAAAATCTCCGTTTTCCATCTTGTTTGTTTGCACTGGAAGTTTTTCTCAGATTTGGGGACGTTAAATCTGTCGTGATCTTAAATACCCTCACGTTGGCATGGTGCAGAAGTTTGAAGAGTGGGGTGCCAGCTCAGGTGTTCACCTCGTCATCTGACCGTGGTTGGAAATTACGTGTTGTTCTTGATCTTTCCCTTTGGGATTGATCCCGCACCGTCGCCAATAGCCCGTTGTGACATTAACTACCTACCTTCATAGATTTGAACATTTACCTGTCTTAAACATTCAGAGAATCTGCAACTTCGTTGAGATATACTTTGAAAGGTTAATCAATCCATTTTCTTCCATATACAGAAAATTTTGTCCCGTGAAAGGTTTCTAAACATTCAATTTATAATAGTTTAAGAGTGACATAAAATGCATTATTAAACAAGCAGTAAATTTTTACAAACGTTACACGTGCTAATCGATCCTCAAATATTCCATTTTATTACATTTAACTATTCTATAATCGTAAACAAAAGTTCAATCGCACGACGAAATGAAATTCTTCGAGCTTCCAGTCACCTTCGAAGCCCATATGACGGCAGTCAAACATTCATCTAACATTGCTTTACGAAATAAGAATTAATCAAGTCGCAGAATTGTGACGAAATAACATTCGAAGCAAGAGATTCCAATTAACAGTTTTCCATATTCAATTTATAAGTGTATTAAAATTTCGTAATACAAATACATTTTAAAAACTCATTGTGAGGTGGATTGCAATCCGTGCACAATACTTCATTTTACATCGGATTTTCATAAGCATCCAAATGGAATACTGTAACAACTTTGGAAATGAAACAAGCTACAAGACTTCACGAATTTGAATACTTTATTACTTACGATCAACACAACTTACACAATTCGGTTTATAGCATTTTGAAAATGAGATTTATAAAAATAGATTGCCTTTAATGCTAAAATATACAAAAATTTTCGAAACAATATTTTATTAAATATTTCTTTTGCTGAGTTAATCCGAGTTTGGAAAGTAACGATAAAATTAGCAGTTTGATTCAACATTTGAGCAAATATTTAATCTAATACCATTTGTAGGTTTTACATTTATTAATGGCATATTAGAATGACTTTAATGGATGCTAATCCTTGCTTTTTCATTCGTTCAATTTTCCTTGTGATAAATTTTTATTTTTCTCAACAGCAATGGGAATTTTAAGAGTATTTTTCATCTGAAAATTGAATAAGTTAAAAATCTAATTATTTCAAACTCACTGTACTGAATTTTAAGTTTTTCAACAGTAAATTAAAATCTAATTATCTCGTATCTAATAACCTCGTATTTTCTTTTTGAAAATGATAGTACTTGAAATCGCAAGTTTGAAGACTGAATTGTAAAAATGTTACTTTGTCGTTTTGAAATAAAAAATAAATCGCAGCTCGAAACATTCTTTTTGCATGGAAATCGCATTCTGACATCAGAACAATGGTAGTTCCGCGCCAAAATGACGTCAAGTGTAGTGACGTTATATGTGAAACAAATTAGACAAATTATCGTTGCGTTCGGAGAGTGCAAACTCTGCTAGTAAAAAAACGATTGACAAATTTTCTTAACAGCAATGAGAATTCTAGTGTTTTTAACAGAAAATTGACCAAGTTAAAAACAAATTATCTCAAGCTTATAGTGTTGCTATTTTCGAAAATGCAAGTGCTTGAAACCGCAAGTTTGAAACCTGATTTGTGAAAATGTTACTTTGTAGTTTTGAAATAGAAAAGTAAAGCGGCATCAGACAGCTTGAAACATTCTCCTTCTTGCCATAGAAATCGCATTCTGACGTCAGAACAATGGTAGTTTAGCGCCAAAATAATGTCAAATTGAGTGACGTTATATGTGAAACAAATGCGAGAGAAAATTAACCATTATTTTCAGGGAGAGTGGAATACAGTTTTGATATAGACTATGTGGCAGTTTTTAGCGCGTTGTTTGGCGTTCTTTTTATGTCATCAAGGAAGAATTTCTCAGAAAAAACACCGTTTAATCATTGCGAAAAATAATTTAAAAATTACGAAGTTTTAGAAATAGAAAAAAAATCCACCTAACTGATTATTCTTCCTACTAGATTTGAAAAAAATTTTACTTTTTCTGAAATATTTATTGTTATAGAGGTTTGTCCAGATAATAATTTATTAGTTTTAAGTCTAATGGAACCAGGCTATATAATATGAATGTTATAAAAGATTACATCAATTCTTATAAACTAGTTTAGGCAGGGAAAATCAAAAAAAGATAAATGATTTACAAAAATTAATAAAAGGTTCATTTAATCGTGAGGTTGCCAAAATCTTAATGAAGCGAAATTGACTTTGCCCGCCACAATTCGCTGTAAAAAGCACGCCCAAAGAGTTGTCACAAAAAAACTATAATAGCCCGTTGTGTTGCTCCAGTGTGACGTTAATTGAAAATACCAAATACCAAAAAACTATATCAAAGCTGGACCCCGATAGTACGAACTCTGCGAGTACAAAAAAGGCTGAGAATACAAATTGTTCGAGATCGTCTGCACAAAATCGGCTCTAGTAAATCCACAGGAAACGAAAAAAAAATTTTTTTTTAACAAATAAAGTAAAATTCAATTGATGAAAATTGGTGGCATCTCCGTTGCTTGATAATAATTCTTCATAGGTGCCGCTTAATTATAGTTGCCAGCCCCACTGCTGTAGCATAAACTTCAAATAAATACGAAATAAATAAATGCATTTATTATACAATTCCGAAAAGATTAATCTTATTCTTCGAATAAAAAATACAGAAAAACGAATGAAAGTTTTGACTGGTCGGTCTCATAATTATTACAAAAAATAATTCCGGTCTTAATATTCTGTTTCGTGATTTCAAATCGTGAGAAATCGTTTGCTCGGAACATTCGAGCTGGAAGGAGAAAAAGAAAGCGCGCGAGGAGCATTTAACGGTAACCGCTGCAATAATGACAGAGGAGCAAATGAAGAGCGGAGATGAAAGGGCTGAAAAAGTGGGATTCTCGGTGACCTCCGGGGCGGCAGCTAATTGGCAGAGGGTCAGGGGAGAAGCGACGCCGGAGTGTCGCGGCGCCGTCGTCCCTCCCTTTTATCGCAACAGTCTGCGGGCGGCGTTTGGAGTCGATGATTCCTGCAACCCCTACACTAGGAACGATATTTATTCATCCAAGGAGTGAGTAAGGATCATATATATAACCAATTTTTCTTTACATTTGATTAAAAAAGTTAATTAAAAAAATTAGAAAATGATTTCATGGTGCCACAGCCAAAGCACTTGTGAAATGGTGGCATTATAGTGGCATAAAAATAGCAAGTCCTCTTAGATCCTATTTAAGTTGCTCAGATACAACATGAATCGGCAAAAGTAAAAAATGGGCCAATTAAGCAGGAAACAGGCGTTAAAGAATCTCACCAAGAAATTTAAACTTTTTTAATTAAAAATCAACATTTTCCTAAAATGGTTATCGAGCAACCAAATTCCTGTTTTTATTTCCTGGTTGTTTCGGCTTGGCGCCATAGCTTCGAAATTGGCGTCCCTTGGAAAATTTTCTTCCAAAAGAAAAATGTGATATATTTTTCTGTCAGTCCGCAATACGTTAAAAAATCCACAAAATTTTCGTAGACATTTTCTGAATTTTCAAAAGTAAAATCGCTACAATTTTGAAAGTTGTAGCCTTTGAGACGATTTTACTTAAAAGAATACCCTTAGTCGCAAAGGTTGAAAAATAGAAGCAAAAAGTCTGTTTAGAGATTAAACCAGATTTGTTTTAATTTCCTGGTTGTTTCGGCTTGGCGCCACAACTTCGAAATTGGCGTCTCTTGGAAAATTTTCTTCCAAAAGAAAAATTAGATATATTTTTCTGTCTGTCCGCAATACGTTTAAAAATCCACAAAATTTTCGTAGACATTAGGTGAATTTTCAAAAGTAAAATCGCTACAATTTTTTTTTGAAAGTAATAGCCTTTGAGACAATTTTACTTAAAAGAAGTCGCCAAGGTTGAAAAATAGAAGCAAAAAGTCGTCTACGGCATCTCTGCAATAATGTGAACCCTCGGAACTGAAGTTTTCAATTACAGAGAACGGAGAGTAAAACTGGGCCTCTCAACAAAATCAATGAAAAAGAAAATTTGCAATTTATAATTTAGACCATGGGTCGCCAAACTTCTTTAACCATCGAGTTTCCTGACTTTTTATTGACCCCTCTATTTAAACTATTATGTAATTATAAAAGGACAAGAAAAAAGAATTATATATATTATATATATATTATATATATATATATATATATTATATATATATAATATATATATATATATATATTATATATATATATTATATATATATTATATATATATTATATATATATATTATATATATATATAATATATATTATATATATGTATTATGGACGGGTTGCTTCGTCCTTTGGTTTTAATGGATTGGAGGCGGGAGTTCTCATCATTTTAAGCAATTTAATTGGGATATAAGCATTTACATGTGAAACTATATACAGATGAAAATTAAAGCTATTGGGTGATTGCAAATTAGCCAGTTCCTGAGCTACATCTTAACCGTCTTCATCTTTTACTAGCTCTGCTCCTTCTCTGCGTAGGTGTTTGCGACTTGGGCGTTGGCTGATCATCATTGGTTGATTTCATCCAATGGCTGGCTGCAACGTTGCTGCTGGGGGT